>OY747135.1:18875434-21275434 GCA_963556465.1 Berberis vulgaris
AAACCAAAAATCATCTCAATCCAAACTTCAATACAGATCTCACCCCGCTCGCCAGTACAAGTCTAAGAAGCCTTATGGGCCTAAACAACCCAAGGACCTTAGCAAGTACTAGCAAGCCCAAGAGGCATGGGACTCATAAACCCAAGCCCAAGCAGTGAAAGAAACATAATGAGCAGAGTCCAACATCTAAGTTTGTTTGCTTTAATGTGGACGTCCAGGTCATTATGCTAAAAACTGTAGGACATCCCAAAAAATACAAGCTCTTCAGACCCCTGAAGATATCAAACATATGTTTTTACAAGTTCTGATGAATTCAGAGGCTAAATCTTCAGATGAAGAACTTCAAATTTTTAATTTGAATCATTCTTCTGATTCTAACAACAATGATTTTGATCCTACGACAGAATTGGATAAATTAAATTTTATTCAATATCAAGTCAATCCTATAAAGTACGCTAGACCTTATAGACAAAATCAAAATCATTTACCACCAGAAATTTTTATCCTAGGTCTTCTTTACCTAATATGCAGTACGAAGAAAAGTCTATCCATACCTATGGATCTTTCTCTACAGGTAACCTCTATACTTGGAATATAGATGAATTAACTGAAGAAAACATCATTGAGTTAACCCAAGAAATGGTCATGATGGCATCTGCCCATCACAACGAAAATAAAAATGATAGAACCATTGCGTCTATCATTATCGCTGGCTTTTCTGGTTTACTCAAAGGATGGTGGGATAATTATTTAACCACTGATGAACAACAAGCCATTTTACAAGCTGTAAAAGTTGACCATAACGGTTTTCACATTAAGGCTGAAGGAGGCTTTGACATCCCTGACTCTGTCTCTTCCTTAATCTTTTGTATTTTGAAGCATTTCATTGGAAACCCCAGTGAATTTCAAAGTAAGTCAAAAGATTTGCTAATGATTCATAAATGTCCAACCTTGAGCCATTTCAGATGGTATAAGGACATCTTCCTAAAAAAGGTTATGCTTCAAGTTGAAGCCAGTAACCCCTTCTGGAAGAGAAAGTTCATTTCTGGATTGCCAACAATTTTTGCTGAAACCGTTAGGAGTAATTACAAGAAATCTACCAAGAAGACATCCCTTATGATCGTCTTACTTTTGGAGATTTAATTGCATTCATCAATAAATGTGCATTACAAATTTGTAATGATTTAAGATTAAAATCTCAACTAAAAAAACAACACATTCATGGTCCTAAAGAATTATGAGATTTCTATCAACAATATGGATATGAAGATTTTAAGATTCCAAACCAAAAATCATCTCAATCCAAACTTCAATACAGATCTCACCCCGCTCGCCAGTACAAGTCTAAGAAGCCTTATGGGCCTAAACAACCCAAGGACCTTAGCAAGTACTATAGCAAGCCCAAGAGGCATGGGACTCATAAACCCAAGCCCAAATGTACAGTTTAAGAAACATAATGAGCAGAGTCCAACATCTAAGCATGTTTGCTTTAAATCTTTAGATGAAGAACTTCAAATTTTTAATTTGAATCATTCCTCTGATTCTGACATTTCAAAGGATTCTGATCAATGCGCAGAGGCTTGTAATTGCAATACCATCAACATGTTATCAAAAACCAAAGAATCTAGCATTCTTTTAGACTTTGTTGATAAGTTGATGATCCCAAGCTCAAAACTGAATATCTTCAGCATATCAAGTCTTCAATATCAAAAACAAAATAATCTCTATAAATCATCAATCCTTTCTATAACCACAAAGAAATCATTGATAGATTTAAAAGATCTTCTCAATCTTCTAATACGGCCAGTCTTTCTGACCTCCAATATGAAGTTAACAATCTCAAAAAAGAAATTGTTATGCTTAAACAAAATCAAACTCTTCTTGATTTACGTATGCAGAGTATGCAGACGTCTGTCATTCCACAAGTTGCTTCTTCTTTTGAACCTCCTCCTCAGACAGAAGAACCACCCTTTTTTCTTAATACAATAAACAGAGTGAAACATCAGAAATGGTATGTTGCTGTTGATTTGGTAATTAACAAAGAATTAATTATCTCAACAATGGCGCTTGTTGATTCTGGTGCTGATTTGAATTGCGTAGCTGAAGGATTAATTCCTGTTAAATATTTTCAAATCACCAAACAAAAGCTTTATACCACTGACAATTCACAATTACAAATACAATACAAGTTGACTAATGCTCACATTTATAAAAACAAAGTTTGCATTAAACAAGATTTTTTACTTGTCAAAAATATGGTTCAAAAAATGATTCTTGGAACTCCATTTTTTGCAGCCATAACCCCCTTTTCAGTTTCAAAAGATGGATTAAAAACCCAAATTTTAGGAACTAATGTTGAATTTGCTTTTTTGTTCAAGCCAGAAATTATTGAAATAAATCGCATCTAAAATGATGTTTGTTTCCTTAATTTCATTTCTCAAAAACAACAACATTTACAATCTTTAAAAACTGCAATTGCGTATAAACGCATTGACCATCAAGTTCAACACCCTAAACTCCAAACCCAGATTATTCAGTATCATGAACATTTAAAAAAAGAGTTATGTGCTGAACTTCCCAATGCTTTCTGGCATCGTAAGAGACATGTTGTTTGTCTCCCTTATGAGCCTTCCTTCCATGAAAGCAAGATTCCAACTAAAGCTAGGCCTATTCAAATAAATGCAGAGCTTATGGAATATTGCAAACAAGAGATTCAACAGTTGTTGGATAGGAATCTCATCCGTCATTCTAAGTCTCCTTGGAGCTATTCTGCTTTCTATGTTAGAAAAGCCGCAGAACTTGAACGCGAAAGTCCTCGCTTAGTCATCAATTACAAGCCCATCAATCAAGTCCTTCAATGGATTAGATACCCAATCCCCAACAAGAGAGATCTTCTTAAGAGATTACACTCAGCTTGTGTATTCTCTAAATTTGATCTAAAATCTGGATTTTGGAAAATTCAGATTCATCCTTTCGATAGATATAAGACTGCTTTCAATGTTCCCTTTGGTCATTATGAATGGAATGTAATGCCCTTTGGTCTAAAAAATGCTCCTAGTGAGTTCCAAAACATCATGAATGAGATCCTTTCACCTTTCTCCTCATTTACAATCGTGTATATCGATGATATACTTGTTTTCTCTGAGTCTATTGCAGCCCATTGGAAACACTTGTATCAATTTGAAAAATGTATCAAAGAAAATTGTTTGGTTTATCACCTACCAAAATCAATCTGTTTCAAACAAATGTTAGATTTTTAGGCCACAAGATTTTTCATAGGACACTTACTCCCATTTCAAGAGCAATCGAATTTGCAGACAAATTTCCTGATGAAATTCGGGATAAAACCCAATTACAAAGATTTTTAGGATCTTTAAATTATGTTGCAGATTTTTTCAAAGGCTTCCGTGTTTTACTTAAACCACTGTTTCCAAGGCTTAATAAAAATCCTGGCCCATGGACTACAATCCATACTCAAGTCGTTTGTCAAGTCAAAGCCCAAGTCAAGAGTCTTCCTTGTTTAGGAATCTCAGATCCCAAGGCTTTCAAGATTGTAGAAACAGATGCGTCTAACCAAGGGTACGGTGGTATTCTTAAACAACGTCTTCCTGGTTCTACCTCAATCCAATTAGTTTGATACCATTATGGTATTTAGAACTCTGTTCAAATCAATTACTCAACAGTTAAAAAGGAAGTTTTATCAATTGTTTTGTGCATCATGAAATTTCAAGATGATCTTACAAATCAAAAATGTCTTTTACGCGTTGATTGCAAATCTGCCAAAGAGATTTTAACAAAAGATGTTTTAAACTCGTGTCCAAACAGATTTTTGCCAGGTGGCAAGGTCTTTTATCTGCATTCGATTTTGAAATTGAATTTATGAAAGGAGAAGACAACTCTCTCGCTGACTTCCTCACTAGAGAATTCATCCAACAATGAGTTCGCAGAGCTCATCCTCTTTGCAGGTTCCTTCTGCAAAAGCCCAATATGCTATCTAGTCTTCTGCTACACAGCACAAACCACCTCTTTCTTATGCCTTTTAATTAACCAATCCTTATCAGCCCCTCCAAGAAGCTGATTCAAGCCCTTCAATGACTTCGTTCCCGAAGACTCAAGTACCCAACCAAAGCCCTTTTGTTACCAAGTCATGTCTTGAGCCTCTGTTTATGCTCAAACCATGTTTGTTTTCTCTTTCCAAGGATCCTCAAGCGATTGAAACACATGTTTTCACTCCCAAGGCACTGTTTGAAGAATCAGACAGTCTCAAGACTCAACAATTTTATAAATTCATCTTGATGGACACCGATTCAGTGGTGATCACTCACAATAGAGAGAAATCTTCTCCAGAAAAGATTTCTCATTCCAAGTGTCAGATTTTGAAGATTATGTCAGAAGCAGACTGGAAGCAACATCCGCTCTACCACAAGAAGTTCTCTGTCAATTATCTTCCTCATGCCGACGACAAAGCAAGCCTACAAAAGTTCAGCTCATGGAAACTCTGTCCAAAATTGCATCAGAAGATTCTGACGAAGACGATGATGCTACAGACTCCAATGGGCCAAGCAATGAAGACGATTGCTTTGGCATCTTTCCACCATTTGCATAAGTCTGACCCCACAATCATAATGGTGTATCTCCATTATTACAAGCATCTGCCAGCTTCGCTAGCAGACAAGATTGTTTTCGGCCAGTTTTCTGACAGCATCCTCTTTTCTTTTCAAAAGCAAACGCGTGTTACAACAGTAAATGCACTCAAATCAGCAGGTGTACAGTTGAAGCATCTCCAACAGTACTCCCACTTTCAATTTTCCGCATCAAGACAAGCAAAATGATAAGGATCCACCTCATCCTCCACTCAAGACTTGAAGAAGGCTTATCTCTTCTCTTCTGAATTAGCCTATAAATAAATATGTAAGTCTGCAGAGAAAGACAGACGAAATTAGAACCCCTCTCTTGATGTAAGCCTTAGAAGTTTTCCTTACAGTTCTACCTCTGTAATCCTTCCTTCTCCATTTATGTAAGTCTTTTATTTATAAAAGCATATTTCTTATTTGTTTTTAAAAATAAAACTTATCCTTAAAGTCTGATCTAATAAGATCTTACAGATAAACTCCAAGTGTAAGCCAGGAAACTGGCTTGAAGCTGTATCGATCTATGGAACAGTAGGGATGGCAGTGGGGCGGATTTTCACGGATATCCGCCCCACCCAATCCGTTTGGGGCGGTTTTGGATATGGTTGAATGGGTTTTCGGATGGTTTTGGGTATCCAAAAAATATCCGTTCACTATTCGGGGCGGATACGGATTTGGCCATATCCGCCCCGCGGATATCCGTTTAAGTAGTAAAATTACTAGAATACCCTCGGTTAAATTAGTGAAATTACACTACTATATAAAAGCCAAAGTTACCCCTCTCACTCGCATTCTCCCGGCTCCCCCCCTCCCCCATTCTCCCCCTCTCACTCACATTCTCCTCCCCCTCTCATTCTCACATTCTCTGTCACAGACTCACAGCGATTAGCAAAGGCGAGGTCGAAGGCGGAGGCGGAGGTCGAAGGCTGAAGCTCGAAGGGTCGTCTTCGTCCCTTCATCTCCTTCTCAGAATCTCAGACACTCGAAGACGAAGGGATTACTCCTCCCTTCTGCTGAGATTTCGCAAGGAAGATCCATCATCCTCCCTCTTCATGCCGCTGCTGCGTCTTCCTCCTCGCGGTGATCCCCTCCCTTCCCCTGCTCCTCTTCGTCCCTTCATCTCAGAGAGATCTCTATTTGAAGATCAAGATCACAGCGAAGGCGGTCGTCGCCCCTTCTCCTTCTTCTTCTACTTCTCCTTCTTCTCCTTCCCAGATCTATGATCTGATCAGATTTGATCTTAGATCAGATCTGAGTTCTGATCTCAGATCAGATCACAGATGTGATCAGATCACAGATGTGATCAGAGATCAAATCTGATATGATCTATCCGATCTCATCAGATCAGACCTCGATCTCATCAGATCAGACCTCGATCTGATCTCAGACCTCGATCTGATCTCAGACCTCGATCTGATCTCAGACCTCGATCTGATCTCGATCTCAGACCTCGATCTCAGATCTCATCAGATCTGATCTCGATTTCGATCTGATCTGATCTCGATTTCGATCTGATCAGATCTGATCTCGATTTCGATTTCGATTTCGATTTCGATCTGATCTGATCTCGATTTCGATCTGATCTGATATCGATTTCGATCTGATCAGATCTGATCTGATCTCGATTTTGATCTGATCTCGATCTCGATCTTAGAGTTCAGATTAGATCTGATTTTTTTTGGTAATTTGTTGTAATTTTTGATCGATTTTGTTGTAATTTTTGATCGAATTTGTTGTAATTTTTAGATCGTTTTTTTTTTCTTTTGGAATTTGTTGTAATTTGTTTATATTAGAGATTCAAATATCTGATTTTATTTTTTAAATTTGTTGTATGTTTTTTTTTTTTTAATTTTTATAAATGATCGTTTAACTGTAATGTGAATGTGGGTATGGACCAAACGGATATCCGGGGCGGGGCGGATATCCGCAAATCCGTCTGGGGCGGGGGCGGTTTTGAAAAATAATACCAAACGGATATGCGGGGCGGATTTTAATCCCCGCAATTCTCAGCGGGGCGGGGATGGATTTGCTTAAATCCGCCCCGTTGCCATCCCTATGGAACAGATTAAAGAATAATCTTTAAAATGTTTATCTTATGTTTTGTATACATTTATCTGTGTTTTTTACTGTTATTGTATGTTCTCTTCTCTCTAGTCTTTCTTCATCTATTCTAGACTGTAAATTGTGTATTACTTGTTGGTCAGCCGTTGATAGCGTTGGTCAGCCTTAGGATATGTTGGTCAGCCATAGAGACTCCTAAGTAAGTCGCAAAGTTGAGCGGAGTTAGGTCGTCCCATATCAGGTGGTCTAGTTGTAGGTGGTCTGAGTACAGTGTTCCTACCCTATCCTTAGAGATTCAAGAAAATGTCTTTGTTTTAAAAATTTACTCGTTCTTCTAGTTCTAGGTCAAGTAATCCCAATTTACAAAATATGATGGAATGTAGAATTCCAGAAGTTGAAAAGAATTTACAAAAATGGCCTATACCAGAAGTTTCTTACAAGAAAATTTATAAAGTTTCTCAATCTTTGTTTTCTCAAAAATTTGAAGATCTCATAGACATCGTTGAACAGACGGTGCCTTTGAATGGATCATTAGAATCCAAACAATTGTTTTCCAATCAAGTGATAACTCGACCGGATGGTACGGTTGATATACAATTCTCTGAAGCTAGAATCACTAGACTTCATCCCCAAGATTTTCAATCAAGACGTAGATCTGAAGCATCCTTCAGGACTGCTCCCTCTCGTCTTTTTAGAACACCTACACCAGATGTTCTTCCCCATCTTTATATTGCGAACATTAGGACAAATCTTCAATATCCGCAGATCCCTCAACCTGTCTACAATCCTCCTGAAAAAGAAAATGAAAATCAATCACCAACACAATCTGAAATGAATTTTCCTCCTCAATTGAATGTTTTGTCTGTTCCGTTAGAATTAAACAAAGAACATATAAAACAAGAATTTATGCAAGAAATCAATAAGCAGAAACGTCAACTGTTTTATGCTCAAACAACTGATTCTCAAATAACAGATTTAGGAAAGCAGTTTTATGAATGTTGTGAAGAAATGAGAGAAAATTTACCATTCCTTGATTGGTATTTTAACATCCATCTTCAAAACATTAATGTCATCAAAACTGATTCAAAAATTTGGCGCACTTCTGAGAACCAAAATAAAGAATCAATCTTGCCCCTCTTGAAGAAATTCAGTTCTCAATTTTGGGTCATGAATTAATTGCCTCACCCTTTAAAGATCCAGCTACGGATAACACATTTAAAGGATTAGGTAAAATAATTCAACAAAATAATTATACAAACATTTTACTTCACGAAATCGGAGATAAAATGATACAAGATCAAATTCAACAAAATCTTTCAAAACAAGAACAAGTTTTACAAAAACAATCTATTGAAACAAGGCCAATAACATACTTTACACTTATGTCTATTGACCAAAATGTTTTAACAACACCAAATCAATTGATTCAACAAATTGATTCAAAATTAGCTGCTTTAAATCTTGAATCAAAGTTAAGAATCAACAATTTGTCTAATTCAGACATAAGCTCTGATTCTGACAACAATGATTTTGATCCTATGGTAGAATTGGATAAATTAAATTTAATTCAATATCAAGCCAATCCTATAAGGTACGCTAGACCTTATAGACAAAATCAAAATCATTTACCAACCACCAGAAATTTTTATCCTAGGCCTTCTCTACCTGATATGCAGTACGAAGAAAAGCCTCTCCATACCTATGGATCTTTCTCTACAGGTAACCTCTATACTTGGAATATAGATGGATTAACTGAAGAAAACATCATTGAGTTAACCAGAGAAATGGTCATTATGGCATCTGCCCATCGCAACGAAAACAAAAATTATAGAACCATTGCGTCTATCATTATCGCTGGTTTTTCTGGTTTATTCAAAGGATGGTGGGATAATTATTTAACCATTTGTGAACAACAAGCCATTTTACAAGCTGTAAAAGTTGACCATAACAGTTTTCCAATTAAGGCTGAACGAGGCTTTGACATCCCTGACTCAGTCTCTTTCTTAATCTTTTGTATTTTGAAGCATTTCATTGGCAACCCCAGTGAATTTCGAAGTAAGTCAAAAGATTTGCTAATGATTCATAAATGTCCAACCATGAGCCATTTCAGATGGTATAAAGACATCTTCCTCAAAAAGGTTATGTTTCAAGCTGAAGCCAGTAACCCCTTCTGGAAGAAAAAGTTCATTTCTTGATTGCCAGCAATCTTTGCTGAAACCGTTAGGAGTAAATTACAAGAAATCTACCAAGAATACATCCCTTATGATCGTCTTACTTTTGGAGATTTAATTGCATTCATCAATAAATGTGCATTACAAATTTGTAATGATTTAAGATTAAAATCTCAACTAAAACAACAACCTATTCATGGTCCTAAAGAATTAGGAGATTTCTGTCAACAATATGGATATGAAGATTTTAAGATTCCAAACCAAAAATCATCTCAATCAAAACTTCAATACAGATCTCAATCCAAATATGTGACCCTCCATCCCCCTCGAGATATGCACCCGTGTGAATCTCGAGAGAGAGGGGTCAAACCCCCCTCCCTCGCCAGTTTCCTCGCCGCCTAGAACGAATCAACCACCCAGTTCAAGCGCATAAAAAAAACACAATGAAATCTCGCAAAAGACCATTTCTCAGGACATTTAGTCATTTTTGTTTGAATTTTATATATTATATTTTAATCCACTTATTATTTTGTACACACTGTCTTGCATCACCACTACAAGGCTTTCTAAAAGTGCCGAAAAACATCTCCAATGATAAAAGTTAAAATGGGGGATGAATCAAAGGTTAAATTTGAATTTTATTTATTATATTTTAATCCACTTATTATTTTGTACAAACTGTGTTGCATCACCACGACAACAAGGCCTTCTAAAAGTGCTGAAAAAACAAGGCCCAGCATCTCCAATAGTAAAAGTTAAAATAGGATGAACCAAAAGTTAAATTTAAAGAACCTCCTATTTCTTCACCGCTCTAACATCATTTGCTATTTTAACTTTTTCATCATTATTTTAATATATCTTCAACTTTCTCTATACCAATTTAATTTCAATTATAAAATCTCAACTCAAAAAACAACACATTCATGGTTCTAAAGAATTAGGAGATTTCTATCAACAATATGGATATGAAGATTTTAAGATTCCAAACCAAAAATCATTTCAATCCAAACTTCAATACAGATCTCACCCCGCTCGCCAGTACAAGTCTAAGAAGCCTTATGGGCCTAAACAACCCAAGGACCTTAGCAAGTACTATAGGAAGCCCAAGTGGCATGATACTCATAAACCCGAGCCCAAACAGTTTAAGAAACATAATGAGCAGAGTCCAACATCTAAGCCTGTTTGCTTTAAATATGGACGTCCAGGTCATTATGCTAAAAACTGTAGGACAACCCAAAAAATACAAGCTCTTCAGGCCCCTGAAGATATCAAACGTATGTTTTTACAAGTTCTGATAAATTCAGAGGCTGAATCTTCAGATAAAGAACTTCAAAATTTTAATTTGAATCGTTCTTCTGATTCTGACATTAATTCAAAGGGTGAGGCAATTAATCCATGACACAAAATTGAGAATTGAATTTCTTCAAGAGGGGGCAAGATTGATTCTTTATTTTGGTTCTCAGAAGTGTGCCAAAATTTTGAATCAGTTTTGATGACATTAATGTTTTGAAGATGGATGTTAAAATCCCAATCAAGGAATGGTAAATTTTCTTTCATTTCTTCACAACAATCATAAAACTGCTTTCCCAAATCTATTCTTTGAGAATCAGTTGTTTGAGCATAAAACAATTGACATTTTGCTTATTGATTTCTTGCATAAATTCTTGTTTTATATGTTCTTTGTTTAATTCAAACGGAATAGACAAAACATTCAATTGAGGAGGAAAATTCATTTCAGATTGTGTTGGTGATTGATTTTCATTTCTTATTCAGGAGGATTATAGACAAGTTGAGGATTTGTCCTAATGTTCGCAATATCAAGATGGGGAAGAACATCTGGTGTAGGTGTTCTAGGAAGACGAGAGGGAGCAGTCCTGAAGGATGCTTCAGATCTAAGTCCTAATTGAAAATCTTGGGGATGAAGTCTAGTGATTATAGCTTCAGAGAATTGTAACTCAACCGTACCATCCGGTAGAGTTATCACTTGATTGGAAAACAATTGTTTGGAGTCTAAAGATCCATTCAAAGGCACCGTCTGTTCAACGATGTCTATGAGATCTTCAGATTTTTGAGAAAACAAAGATTGATAAACTTCATAAATTTTCTTGTAAGAAACTTCTGGTATAGACCATTTTTGTAAATTCTTTTCAACTTCTGTAATTCTACATTCCATCCTATTTTGTAAATTATAATTACTTGACCTAGAACTAGAAGAACGAGTAAATTTTTAAAACAAAGACATTTTCTTGAATCTCTAAGGATAGGGTAGGAACACTGTACTCGGACCACCTACAACTAGACCACCTGATATGGGACCACCTAACTCCGCTCAACTTGGCAACTTACTTAGGAGTCTCTACGGCTGACCAACATTTCCTAAGGCTGACCAACGCTATCAACAGCTGACCAACAAGTAATACACAATTTACAGTCTAGAATAGATGAAGAAAGACAAGAGAGAAGAGAACATACAATAACAGTAAAATACACAGATAAATGTATACAAAACATAAGATAAACATTTTAAAGATTATTCTTTAATCTGTTCCATAGATCGATACAGCTTCAAGCCAGTTTCCTGGTTTACACTTGGAGTTTATCTGTAAGATCTTATTAGATCAGACTTTAAGAATAAGTTTTATCTTTAAAAACAAATAAGAAATATGCTTTTATAAATAAAAGAATTACATAAATGGATAAGGAATGATTACAGAGGTAGAACTGTAAGGAAAGCTTCTAAGGTTTACATCTGGAGAGGGGTTCTAATTTCGTCTGTCATTCTCTGCAGACTTACATCTTTATTTATAGGCTAATTCACAAGAGAAGAGATAAACCTTCTTCAAGTCTTGAGTGGAGGATGAGGTGGATCATTGTCCTTTTGCTTGTCTTGATGTGGAAAATTGAAAGGGGGAGTACTGTTGGAGATGTTTCAACTGTACACCTGCTGATTTGAGTTCGGTTACTGTTGTAACACGCTTTTGCTTTTGAAAAAGAAAAGAGGATGCTGTCAGAAATTTGGCCGAAAGCAATATTGTCTGCTAGTGGAGCTGGCAGATGCTTGTAATAATGGAGAAACACCATTATGATTGTGGGGTCAGACTTATGCAAATGGCGGAAAGATGCCAAAGCAATCGTCTTAATTGCTTGGCCCACTGGAGTCTGTAGCATCATCGTCTTCGTCAGAATCTTTTGATGCAATATTTGACAGAGTTTCTATGAGCTGAGCTTTTGTAGGCTTGCTTTGTAATTGCTTCTTAATATGTTGTTTAAGAAGCTTTGCTTGAGAGGGGATTTTAACAGAGTTGACCAAAGGTTGAACTGGAGACATATTTCCAGAGAAGAACCTAAGGACTCCATCTTTGGTTGCATGACTATGGTCAAAAGTTGGCCACCACTTGATTTTGAGTCATCGACAGAACCATAAGGGAGGTTGAATCGACTGATTGATACTTGTAAGAGCTGAAACGGAGAAATCCAAACAGCAAATCCAAGTAAGATTGAACTTGATAAAAAACCATAAGAACAAAACTTTTTGAGGGACAGGTGTTGACGGATTGAACTTAGTCTTGAAATTTTCCATCCTTCATTCACCGGAGGTGGAAGGATACCATCTTGAGCTGCAAATTGATTCCACCATGTATGTTGGAACCAAAAAGGGATTGTAGCTTGCTTGAACTTTTTGCCGAAAAAGAAAAACCAAGAATGAGAGCAGTTCTGAGAGGGAACGATGAATGCTCTAGACCAGGCTTGCTTGTAGTTGGCATAATTGAAAGATTGAGGAAGATAATTGACAGAGAACTTCTTGTGGTAGAGCGGATGCTGCTTCCAGTCTGCTTCTGACATAATCTTCAAAATCTGACACTTGGAATGAGAAATCTTTTCTGGAGAAGATTTCTCTCTATTGTGAGTGATCACCACTGAATCGGTGTCCACTAAGATGAATTCATAAAATTGTTGAGTCTTGAGACTGTCTGATTCTTCAAACAACACCTTGGGAGTGAAAACATGTCTTGCGATCGCTTGAGGATCCTTGGAAAGAGAAAACAAACATGGTTCGAGCATAAACAGAGGCTCGAGACATGACTTGGTAACATAAGGGTTTTGGTTGGGTACTTGAGTCTTCGGGAACGAAGTCATTAAAGGGCTTGAATCAGCTTCTTGGAGGGGCTGATAAGGATTGGTTAATGAAAAGGCATAAGAAAGAGGTGGTTTGTGCTGTGTAGCAGAAGGCTGCATATCATATTGGGCTTTTGATTGGGGTTTTGCAGAAGGAACCTGCGAAGAGGATGAGCTCTGCGAACTCATTGTTGGATGAATTCTCTAGTGAGGAAGTCAGGTAGAGAGTTGTCTTCTCCTTTATAAATTTAATTTCAAAATCAAATGCAGATAAAAGACCTTGCCACCTGGCGAAAATTTGTTTGGACACGAGATTTAAAACATCTTTTGTTAAAATCTCTTTGGCAGAGTTGCAATCAACACGTAAAAGAAATTTTTGATTTGTAATATCATCTTGAAATTTCATGATGCACAAAACAATTGATAAAACTTCTTTTTTAACTGTTGAGTAATTGATTTGAATAGAGTTCCAAATACCAGAATGGTATCGAACTAATTGGATTGAGGTAGAACCAGAATGACGATGTTTAAGAATACCACCGTACCCTTGGTTAAACGCATCTGTTTCTACAATCTTGAAAGCCTTGGGATCTGAGATTCCTAAACAAGGAAGACTATTGACTTGGGCTTTGACTTAACAAACGACTTGAGTATGGACTGTAGTCCATGGGCCAGGATTTTTCTTAAGCCTTGCAAACAGTGGTTTAAGTAAAACACGGAGGCTTTTGTAAAAATCTGCAACATAATTTAAAGATCCTAAAAATCTTTGTAATTGGGTTTTATCCCGAATTTCATCAGGAAATTTGTCTGCAAATTTGATTACTCTTGAAATGGGAGTAAGTGTCCCATGAAAAATCTTGTGGCCTAAAAATCTAACATTTGTTTGAAACAGATTGATTTTGGTAGGTGATAAAACCAAATTATTTTCTTTGATACATTTTTCAAATTGATACAAGTGTTTCCAATGGGCTGCAATAGACTCAGAGAAAACATGTATATCATCGATATACACAATTGTGAATGGGGAGAAAGGTGAAAGGATCTCATTCATGATGTTTTGGAACTCACTAGGAGAATTTTTGAGACCAAAGGGCATTACATTCCATTCGTAATGACCAAAGGGAACATTGAAAGCAATCTTATATCTATCGAAATGATGAATCTGAATTTGCCAAAATCCAGATTTCAGATCAAATTTAGAGAATACACAAGATGAGTGTAATCTCTTAAGAAGATCTCTCTTGTTGGGGATTGGGTATCTAATCCATTGAAGGACTTGATTGAGGGGCTTGTAATTGATGACTAAGCGAGGACTTCCGCGTTCAAGTTCTGCGACTTTTCTAACATAGAAAGCAGAACAGCTCGAAGGAGACTTAGAATGGCGGATGAGATTCCTATCCAACAACTGTTGAATCTCTTTTTGTCAATATTTCATAAGCTCTGCATTCATTTGAATGGGCCTAGCTTTAGTTGGAATCTTGCTTTCACGGAAGGAAGGCTCATAAGGGAGACGGACAACATGTCTCTTACGATGCCAGAAAGCATTGGGAAGTTCAACACATAACTCTTTTTTTAAATGTTCATGATACTGAACAATTTGGGTCTGGAGTTTAGGGTCTTGAACTTGATGGTCAATGCGTTTATACGCAATTGCAGTTTTTAAAGATTGTAAATGTTGTTATTTTTTAGAAATGAAATTAAGGAAACAAACATCATTTTGGATGTGATTTATTTCAATAATTTCTAGCTTGAACAAAAAAGCAAATTCAACATTAGTTCCTAAAATCTGGGTTTTTAATCCATCTTTTGAAACTGAAAAAGGGGTTATGGCAGCAAAAAACGGAGTTCCAAGAATCATTTTTGAACCATATTTTTGACAAGTAAAAAATCTTGTTTAATGCAAACTTTGTTTTTACAAATGTGAGCATTAGTCAACTTGTATTGTATTTGTAATTGTGAATTGTCAGTGGTATAAAGCTTTTGTTTGGTGATCTGAAAATACTTAACAGGAATTAATTCTTCAGCTACGCAATTCAAATCAGCACCAGAATCAACAAGCGCCATTGTTGAGATAATTAATTCTTTGTTAATTACCAAATCAGCAGCAACATACCATTTCTGATGTTTAACTCTGTTTATTGTTATAAGAAAAGGGGGTGGTTCTTCTTTCTGAGGAGGAGGTTCAGAAGAAGAAGCAACTTGTGGAATGACAGGCGTCTGCATACATAAATCAAAAAGAATTTGATTTGTTTAAGCATAACAATTTCTTTTTTGAGATTGTTAACTTCATATTGGAGGTCAGAAAGACTAGCCGTATTGGAAGATTGAGAAGATCTTTTAAATCTATCGATGATTTCTTTGTGAATATAGAAAGGATTGATGATTTCTAGAGATTCTTTTGTTTTTGTTATTGAAGACTTGATATACTGAAGATATTCAGTTTTGAGCTTGGGATCATCAATCTTATCAACTAAGTCTAAAAGAATGCTAGATTCTTTGGTTGTTGATAACATGTTGATGGTATTGCAATTAGAAGCTTCTGCGCATTGATCAGAATCCTCTGAAATGTCAGAATCAAAAAAATGATTCAAATTAAAAATTTATAAGTTCTTCATCTAAAGATTCAGCCTCTGAATTCATCAGAACTTGTAAAAACATATGTTTGATATCTTCAGGGGCCTGAATAACTTATATTTTTTGGGTTGTCCTACAGTTTTTAGCATAATGACCTGGACGTCCACATTTAAAGCAAACAGGCTTAGATGTTGGACTCTGCTCATTATGTTTCTTAAAATGTTTTGGCTTGGGTTTATGAGTCTCATGCCTCTTGGGCTTGCTATAGTACTTACTAAGGTCCTTGGGTTGTTTAGGCCCATAAGGCTTCTTAGACTTGTACTGGCGAGCAAGGTGAGATCTGTATTTAAGTTTGGATTGAGATGATTTTTGGTTTGGAATCTTAAAATCTTCATATCCATATTGTTAAAAGAAATCTCCTACTTCTTTAGGACCATGAATGTGTTGGTTTTTTAGTTGAGATTTTAATCTTAAATCATTACAAATTTGTAATGCACATTTATTGATGAATGCAATTAAATCTCCAAAAGTAAGACGATCATAAGGGATGTCTTCTTGGTAGATTTCTTGTAATTTACTCCTAACGGTTTCAGAAAAGATTGTTGGCAATCCAGAAATGAACTTTCTCTTCCAGAAGGGGTTACTGGCTTCAGCTTGAAACATAACCTTTTTGAGGAAGATGTCCTTATATCATCTGAAATGGCTCAAGGTTGGACATTTATGAATCATTAGCAAATCTTTTGGCTTACTTTGAAATTCACTGGGGTTGCCAATGAAATGCTTCAAAATACAAAAGTTTAAGGAAGAGACAGAGTCAAGGATGTCAAAGCCTACTTCAACCTTAATTGGAAAACCGTTATGGTCAACTTTTACAGCTTGTAAAATTGCTTGTTGTTCACGAGTGGTTAAATAATTATCCCACCATCCTTTGAATAAACCAGAAAAGCCAGCGATAATGATAGACGCAATGGTTCTATAATTTTTGTTTTCGCTGCGATGGGCAGATGCCATAATGACCCTTTCTTGGGTTAACTCAATGATGTTTTCTTCAGTTAATCCATCTATATTTCAAGTATAAAGGTTACCTGTAGAGAAAGATCCATAGGTATGGAGAGGCTTTTCTTCGTACTGCATATCAGGTAAAGAAGGCCTAGGATAAAAATTTCTGGTGGTTCGTAAAGGATTTTGATTTTGTCTATAAGGTCTAGCGTACCTTATAGGATTGGCTTGATATTGAATAAAATTTAATTTATCCAATTCTGCCATAGGATCAAAATCATTGTTGTCAGAATCAGAGCTTAAATCTGGATTAGACAAATTGTTGATTCTTAACTTTGATTCAAGATTTAATGCAGCTAATTTGCAATCAATTTGTTGAATCAATTGATTTGGTGTTGTTAAAACATTTTGGTCCATAGACATAAGTGTAAAGTATGTTATTGGCTTTGTTTCAATAGATTGTTTTTGTAAAACTTGTTCTTGTTTTGAAAGATTTTGTTGAATTTGATCTTGTATCATTTTATCTCCGATTTCGTGAAGTAAAATGTTTGTATAATTATTTTGTTTAATTATTTTACCTAATCCTTTAAATGTGTTATCCGTTGCTGGATCTTTAAAGGGTGAGGCAATTAATTCATGACCCAAAATTGAGAATTGAATTTCTTCAAGAGGGGGCAAGATTGATTCTTTATTTTGGTTCTCAGAAGTGCGCCAAATTTTTGAATCAATTTTGATGACATTAATGTTTTGAAGATGGATGTTAAAATACCAATCAAGGAATGGTAAATTTTCTTTCATTTCTTCACAACATTCATAAAACTGCTTTCCTAAATCTGTTATTTGAGAATCAGTTGTTTGAGCATAAAACAGTTGACGTTTTTGCTTATTGATTTCTTGCATAAATTCTTGTTTTATATGTTCTTTATTTAATTCAAACGGAACAGACAAAACATTCAATTGAGAAGGAAATTTCATTTCAGATTTTATTGGTGATTGATTTTCATTTTCTTATTCAGGAGGATTGTAGACAGGTTGAGGGATCTGCGGATATTGAGGATTTTTCCTAATGTTCGCAAGATAAGATGGGGAAGAACATCTGGTGAGGTGTTCTAGGAAGACGAGAGGGAGCAGTCCTGAAGGATGCTTCAGATCTACGTCTTGATTGAAAATCTTGGGGATGAAGTCTAGTGATCCTAGCTTCAGAGAATTGTAACTCAACCGTACCATCCGGTAGAGTTATCACTTGATTGGAAAAATAATTGTTTGGATTCTAAAGATCAATTCAAAGGCACCATCTGTTCAACGATGTCTATGAGATCTTCAGATTTTTTAAAAAACAAAGATTGAGAAACTTCATAAATTTTCTTGTAAGAAACTTCTGGTATAGACCATTTTTGTAAATTCTTTTCAACTTCTGGAATTCTACATTCCATCCTATTTTGTAAATTGGGATTACTTGACCTAGAACTAGAAGAACGAGTAAATTTTGAAAACAAAGACATTTTCTTAAATCTCTAAGGATAGGGTAGGAACACTGTACTCGGACAACCTACAACTGGACCACCTTATATGGGACCACCTAACTCCGTTCAACTGCGCTCAACTTGGCGACTTACTTAGGAGTCTCTACGGCTGACCAACATATCATAAGGCTGACAAACGTTATCAACGACTGACCAAGGTACACAAATAATACACAATTTACAGTCTAGAATAGATGAAGAAAGACAAGAGAGAAGAGAACATACAATAAGAGTAAAATACACAGATAAATGTATACAAAACATAAGATAAACATTTTAAAAATTATTCTTTAATCTGTTCCATAGATCGATACAGCTTCAACCCAGTTTCCTGGTTTACACTTGGAGTTTATCTGTAATATCTTCTTAGATCAGACTTTAAGAATAAGTTTTATTTTTAAAAACAAATAAGAAATATGCTTTTATATATAAAAGACTTACATAAATGGACTATACATAATTAATATTAATACTTTTATCATTATTTAAATTAGTATTAATAATTACTTTGTTTAAATTTGTATTAATTTGTTTTTAATTATACTATAAATACTTTTTAATTAATTATTTTGCATTATTTAAATTAGTACTAATAATTATTATTTTTAATTATATTATTATTTAGATACTTTTGTTTTTATTTTTGAGTTATTTTTAATTTGAAATATTAAATATTGGAAATATTTTATTATTGTCACCGACTAGTCCACACCACCATTTTTTCTCTCTCACATCATCATACTTTACTTTCTCACACCACCATTTTCCCTCGCCATTCAAATCGACAACGGTTCCTCCCTCCCCCATTTAAAATCACTAGCAAATCTCTCCCTACATTTAAATATCTTGCAAATCTTCTCCCTCTCCCATGAAAACTCTCATATCCCTTTAAAGTTGAAACCCTTAACCCCAAACTCAATAAATATGCATAATTTAACATAACAGAGAAACTCAAACTCAAAACGAAAAAATCGCAAAATATGGTAACTTTTGACTAATTTAAACCCTCAATTGAGACCGATTCTCAACCTCATCAAAACATAAAAATTGTAGTACTATGATTTATCTAATAAACACGACTTAAATCACATGAAAATATTTTTAAATGAGCAAGTTATGTTCATTTTACTAAAGTCGCGCAAATATGTCTTGCAATAAAAACGGGATAGTGTTCCTGACTTTCGGCCAACTTATGTGCTCGATCGAGACCGATTCTCAATTGATCAAAACTCAAAAGTTATAGTACACTGAGTTATCTAATAAACGCAACTTAAATCACTTGAAAATATTTTGAAATGAGCAAGTTATGGTCCTTTTACTAAAGTCACGTAAATCTGTCTTGCAATGAAAACGGGATAGTGTTTTTTACTTTCGGCCAACTTATGTTCTCGATCAAGGCCGATTCTCAAGTTGATCAAAACACAAACGTTATAGTACACTGAGTTATCTAATAAAAACAACTTGAATTACTTGAAAATGTTTTGAAATGAGCAAGTTATGGTTATGTTTCTAAAGTTGCGCAAATCTTTCCAAAAAAAATTTTGTCCACGGAGTGCACTGCGGGGTATCTGAGATACCCCGCATTGCACAATGCGAACAGGATAAAAGATTTCATGCTCGCATTGTGAAATGAGGGGTATCTGAGATAACCCGCATTGCACAAAGTGAACAGGAAAAAAAAATTTCTTGTTTACATTGTGCAATGCGGGTTATCTCAGATATCCCGCAGTGCACTCTGCGAACAGAAATTATTTCTAATAAATTTGCGAAACTTTAGTAAAATGACTATAACTTTCTCAATTTAAAACATTTTTAAGTGATTAAAGTTATGTTTATTAGATAACTTAGATTACTACAACTTTTATATTTTTATCAACTTGAGAATCGGTATGGATCGAGCACATAAGTTGGCCAAAAGTTAGGAACACTATCCCGTTTTTACTTTTGGACAGATTTGCACGATTTTAGTAAAATGACCATAACTTGCTAATTTCAAAACATTTTCAAGTGATTCAAGTTGTGTTTATTATATAACTCAGAATACAACAACTTTTGTGTTTTGATAAACTTGAGAATCGGTCTCAATCAAGCTAATAAGTTGGCCGAAAGTCAAGAATACTATCCCATTTTCTTTGAGATAGATTTGCGCAAATTTAGTAAAATGACCATAACTTGCTCATTTCAAAACATTTTCAATTAATTCAAATTGTGTTTATTAGATAACTCATATTGCTACAACTTTCATGTTTTGATGAGATTGGGAATCGGTCTCAATTGAGGGTTTAAATTGGTCGAAAGTTACCCTATTTGCATTTTTGAGTTTGAATTTCTCTGTTATGCATAATTATTGATGGTGTGAGAAAGTTAAAAAATAAAAAATAAATAAACCCTCAATGGTGGTATGAGAAAGAGGATATGGTGTGGAGTAATCGTTGTCTTTATTATTATACGAGATATAGGGGAGGGGATGGTTAACTTCCCCCTAAATTTAGGGAAAAGTTGTATGTGGAGTTTATTATAGGGAATTGTTTAGAGGGATGATTGTTTTGGGTGATGATTGAAAATGCTATATTAGAGGCATTGAAAAATGTTTGGAATTAAGTGCTCTTAAAATATGGATGTGAATGAGAACACAATATGGGGATGGATCTCACTTTTGTTAAAAAAAAAAAAATTATTTTTCAAATTCTCTCATGCCTACTAATTAAGGTTTGCTGATGGAATCTTACTATATTTAATAATCAGAGATCGCCATTGTAATATGCAACACATAAAAAAATTCGAGTGCAGTTTGGATTTTTGGATTGTTATAATTTGTAATGTAGTTTGACAAAGTGTGATGGCTCAATGGTTGAGTAGTGGCAGATAGTAATACTAGGTCACAGGATCGAATCCAGTCGACAACATCTAGGATGGGAGAGGTATAAACAAATAAATAAATTTGTAATGGAGATTTTACTTTTCAGAAGTGCATATTGGTATTTTGATAAGTTAGGATATTTTTATTATTTTTCAGTTACTAAAATCATTATATATATAACCATTATAGTCAACATATGCAACAAGCATGCATCGCTACATGGATACAGAATAGCACTGGGTGGTACTAGCATTACCTTTTTATTTTGAAAAGTTAACAAACCTAATATCCACATTCAATCAATGCCAAATCTAGTTTAACTTTAGTGAATTTTGTTTTCTCTTCATTCTAGGTTTACATCAATTAAGGATGAAATTATTGTGCAAGGAAACACTTTTGAAAAGCTGAATGACAACATGACATTATCTCAATAGCTAAAGCCATTCTTACTCAAAAAGTTACCTTCCAAAAGTATCTTCATTTATAAAAAATCTAGAGAGTCAGGCCCTCCAAGCCAGGACAGCGATAGGGGGTTTTATGTTGGTGTGAAAACTGCATTCCCAAATTGCCAATATCATGTGAAATGGAAACAGTAAAATTTCCATATGATTACAAAATTGAGAAGAAAATTAATATCTACCAAAAAATACCAATCAACTCAAGACCAATAAAATGGGGATGACTATAAATAATGTCAGCTTAAAACCATTCAGCCCAACCCCATTAATGAATAACAAAAACTTTTTGAATAAATGTTGGGTTATTTTTGGTCTATACACCCATTTTGCTTAAACAGATATGCAAGTCGTAACCTGTTGGACAAAAATGCCTCACACAAAACTCATCTCTTTCTCGCCAATCAACGTATCTCTACAACGACAAAGGGTATGTCTAAGCTCTTGCCTTCAGAGAACTCTAACCCAAACTCCAATTTATTATCCTTCGTCCTGAACCACCCAACTATCTAACATTTGATCTGCCTCTCAATTTTCTTTTTCGTCTTCTACTGGTTACTCTTCTTATTCTTACTAAGCAACTATTTTCTTTTTTTCTAGAGTATCCCACTTCCAGTTCCTTCTCCAAGGTAAGTGCAAACCCTTTAAAGGCTCAATTGCTCACTATTTTATCTATCTCTTTTTTGCAGGTCTTCGACGCTTTGCATTCTTGGAGCAAGTTGCCATCATCATCTATCTATCTATCTCGCATCTATCAATCACTCGCCCCTCCCTTCATTATTTAGCTACCCATCAATCACCTACCAACCATCATTGTCTTGGACTTTTAATCACCTAGTTTTTGTCTGGGCTTCACATCAAATCTTTTTCTCATTAAATGATAGTACACACTAACATCTTCTTCCCCTCACAAAGTCCACGATATCCATCCTACAAACCCCCTCATTTACTCCATAGAATTTATTCACATGAAATCGCTACACTGACCTTCGAATCCATTTCATCTCCTGCAACTGGTAATCACCTCCACCAAGGCCACCAATGTCTCCGCGCTCTACTAATGGAGTCCTCCACAAACCGCCACTCACCTCCACCATTCATTCGCCCAAAGATTAATCTCAACCTACCACCCTTGTCTCTTACCCAAATATTAAATCATGAAGGCATTACATTAGAAACACACCTTAACACTAATCCTCTAAGCCCTACTTCATACTATCGCCACTATCATCCTCCTCCACCTCATCGCCCCTCTCACACCAATCACCCACTATTCCGCATAATATGGACTCCACCCTCTCCTCTACTTCACCCTTAAATCCCCCCTCTCAACAACTCACTGCACCACTGCCTTCACCCACTTTGAATCAACCATCAGGTCAACCTTCAAGACTCAATGAAGATTTTTCCTCGATTCATCATGTCACACCCTTCTCTTTCCAATCACGGCCTACTCATTCATTACGGATGGCATCTACCTCTCCATTAACTCCTCAACTCAGAACAACTACTCATTTTGCCACGTCCACTACTCGGGACCTTATTGTTCATAAACAGGGTCAACGGTTTGCAAGCAAACTCACAATCTCTGAACCGTTCTTTTTGCAAATGGAGGAGGATGATGAGAATGTCACTAGTTTACTTACTATGGCCAAATGCTACAACTCCCAGTTTATAAGGGATGACCAGTTTGCTGAGAAAATGAATTCTCAATGGGACACTGATCAGCCTTTAAGGTCGAATTGCTTGAAGGACATCCAGACAACTTCAATCAGTACTTCATGGTAGAATTTATTGATGACAAGGATAAAAGCAAAGTCCTCTTGGACGGGCCTTGGACTCTTATGGGGAAACTAGTATCAGTCAAAGAATAGTCTCCCAGGTATTGGGAAGACAATTATGACATGGTCTATTGTTGGATTCGTATACATGAGTTTCCTCCCAGGAAACTCTCCTTACAGAATGTCATTGTCTTAGCCAATTGTGTCCCTTTCATCAGATTCAAGGTATTGCTAGATACTTCCAAATCTCTACCTAGCAAGATGAAAACCACTTTTGGGTTGTCGACGAGTCGAATATACTAGGTTTACTTTGTTTATGAAAACATGCCAAGTTTTTGTTGTAGAATTATTGGCCACATTGCTGGTGATGCTCGTCAGGAATATACCCAAGCTTCAAGTTCTGCTACTAATCATAGAATCAATCTGAATGTTCTGTAAAGGGTTCTCCTATTCACAGTTGAGTCTCGCATAAGATGTGCAAGAACAGGGCAACGAAGTGAGAGGTTTCTTATAGATCACAATGCTACAGCGCAACACAATCTTAAAATTCAACCAAGCTCAGGACGTACTACTTCTGTAACCTCGGCCTTACCATTTGGGGAAGGCCACTCAGGCACACATCAGACAGAAGAACCCGTTATTCCACCTTCTCATGCTCCTCGAGATATAATTTCAGATGCCCTAATGGAAACAGGTTAGGAGTCGAGTCGGATTGACTCAGGCACAGATAGAATGGAGACTACTGCCTACCCATTGGAGCATGATAATGATCCAGCCCAAACCCGAATCTATCAATCGTTGGTCGGGCCCCACCCCATTACAGACATTCATGACAACACAATTATTAACTTCGCATCTCACACTACAACTTCAACATTTAAACTTGCTGACCAATCACATCAACTCCCAACTTCCCACTCACCATAATCAAACTTCGCCTACCAACAACCCGCAACTCCCTTCCACTCATTAGCCACTTAATGCATCCACTATTCCGCCAAAGTCAACGCCGCCATCCTCCTCAATGTCTGCTCCTGCAACATCAGAATGTTTTGGCCAGAGACACAACAAGAGTCTTCACTACCCCCAGCAGCCACGTGGCAATTCACTTACGCAGTCTTCTCTCCCTCTTTCTTCTGAGCATGTGGAGCATGCAGTCACACAACGTGGTGAGTTCTCCTCATCCATTTTTGTTCATGTGGTGGGACAATCCTTGGGTGCATTTGCACTTATTTCTACTCAAAGAAACAAAGAATTTCTTCTTTCCTCACATCAAATGCCTCTCTCGATGGTCAGTGGGTATGGAGTTAATGGCAAACTCCTTCATTCTCCTCCACAGCCGACCACCACTAGCGCCCCGTTGCACATGCTCTCGGTTCCTCAGGACTCTATCGCTAGGTCAACAACACACATTCCTTTTTTGGCCCCCCTAGAGGAAACCCAAGTGATAGATGGTTCTTGTATGGAAGGGTTTAAACATCAAACATGCTTTCATCTCAACATTGTTCTCTCTGTAACAGACCAAATCTTTGGTCCTAAGTCACCCTCTGTATACACAATGATTGATTCATTTCTAGCCGAGCCGCCTACTCTTAAACTTGGGAGAAATGCTAGAAATATGGCTACATCACAACAAGGTATCCACAACACACATGATCAGGGTACTTTTTATGCTACTCAGTTGCTCAGGATGGTTTTGTCAGTGAGTCTTTCTTCATTCCCTTTGGTGAACTCGGGAAAGAAGCTAGAAGGAGAACTATAGCCAAAATGGTGGCTAGGAGTCAAGATAAACAAATGCAATCTTCTCGCTCCACCACTGGTCAAACCTCCATCTCCATTCAGTCTATTAGCTCTACACACTTCATGCTCACCTCGGTCAGTGCACCTCAGGGCAACCCAAATTTAGTATAGCACTAGAAGATGAGGAGGTGGTGATTCTCACTAAAAAGCAGATGGCAGAGGTACCCATTGAATTTTTGGAAACACCATCTCAATCAAAATCAGAATACCAGAACTCCGTGGATATTATTCCCCAACCTCAGCTTCAAAAGGCTCCTACATCTAGGGGTAATATTGGTCAATTGCATCCTACTGAGCTTTAATTTTCCCTAATACAGCCAACATGGATTATCCTGGACAATCTTCCACAGCCCCAGATCATGTTTCAACGGCAATGGCGATCGCCGTTGTAAAGTCGCCAACGTCGACATGATACTTAGTTGGAACGTAAGGGGCATGGGGTTGCCCTACGCTTTCAGATCCCTGAGGATCCTCTCCCACAAGTCCAATGTAGATATTTTGTTTATTTCTAAAACTAAGGCAACTTGCCCCATAATGGATCGTATTCGTCGAAGGCTTGGATTCAGGCATGGATGCACAATACCAACATCTAGGCTTTTTAGAGGTTTAGCGCTTTTCTGGAGAGAAGGTATTCCCCTTTCAATCATTTATTCTTGTAAATATTACATTTATTGTTCTATTGATAATTATTTTGTTCAGGATAGTTGGAGTATTTTATTCACCTACGGGGAGCCAAACCCTTCTCTCCATACTTCTTTCTGGCAATCTTTCTCCCAATTGTATGCTCTCACACAGGAACCAACCATTATTATGGGAGATCTCAATGCTATATTGGATTCAGGAGATAAACTAGGTGGTCAGAGAGTTATGGATTCTACAGTTAAACACTTGAGGAATTTTCTAAACACCCATCACTTGATCAACTTTCCTTTACATGGCTCACCCTTTACTTGGAACAATAATAGGCAGGATGGTCACGGAATCTAAGCCAAACTAGATCGTATCTTATCCCCTACAGAGTGGATGACTCTTTTTCCCTCAGCTACGGCTAGAACAATTCACACTCCTACTTCAGATCATCGGGCTATTTACTTAACCCTAGTCACCAATATTAATACGGGACGAAAACCTTTCTGCTTCTTCCATATGTGGTCTAGGGAACCTAGTTGCCATCACCTTATTGATACACAGTGGTCTTCTAGATGTCTCCCCTCTCCTCCCCAAAATTTTCATCTTAAAACCAAGAAACTTAGTTATGCTCTTACAGGATGGAATAAAAGAGTTCCAAAATATCCTCGAATTTTTCCATCCTATCATCACGGCCGAGGATAATGAGGCTCTTCTAGCCATCCCCTTTGGGGAGGAAGTGAAACAGGTTTTATTTGGTATAGGTAGTCACAAAGCCCCAGGACCTGATGGTTTCCACGCCTTATTTTTTCAACGCTACTGGGAGATTGTTAAAAAATGATGTGGTCGAGGTCGTTGCTAATTTTTTTACTACTTACACCCTCGACCCAAAGCTTAGCGAAACATTCATCACTTTGATCCCAAAGGTTAAAAACCCGACTTCCCCGGACAAATTTAGACCCATTGGATTATGCAATGTCATCTAGAAAATTATCTCTAATAATCTTGCTAATATACTAAAACCATTTTTGGAATCAATCATCTCTCTAAATCAGGGGGCATTCCTCAAAGGCGGGTCTATTTCGGATAACGTCAATCTGGCACATGAAACTTTCTTACAGATGAAACATTGTAAGAAGAAAAAATAATTTTGGATGGCCATTAAGATTGACATGGCAGAAGCTTATGACCGAGTGGAATGGTTTTTTCTCCTTCAAATCTTAAGGGCTCTTGGGTTTAGGGAACGCTTGATTAACCAGTGCATCTCTTCCACTACTCTTCGGGTCCTCTTAAATGGCTCTTCTCTCGAGCCTTTGATTCCTTCAAGAGGTCTCCGACAAGGTGATCCAGTTTCACCTTATTTGTTTATTCTCGTTGCTGAAGCTCTCTCTCGCTTATTGACTCAAGCAGAAGCAGCAGATAAAATCGAAGGCATCAAAATTAGACAACACGCCCCCTCTATCAACCATTTCTTATATGTCGATGACTTGATGCTCTTCTGCTGAGCTTCCCTGGCAAAGGCACATGCGGTCAAGGACATTTGTCATCCTATTGCTCTGCCTTAGGTCAAGCTGTCAATTTCGAAAAGTCTTCGGTATTTTTCAGCTCCAATGTCCATCAACGTCATGCCCGCATGATCAATCGTATCCTTGGATCTAGACTTTATAATCCTAAGGATAAGTATCCGGGCACGCCTCTTCTCCTTTCTTGGATAATACAAAACTTTCTGCTTGGAGGGCAAAGGTATTGTCCCAAGCAGGGCAGACAGTGCTAATCAAGTCAGTCATTCACTCCATTCTGACCTACACCATGCAAACATTTCTCCTTCCAAAGGCTATTACTGGCACCATTGATAATCTAGCCAGGGACTTCTGGTGGCATTGCTCTACAGACAGTAAAGCCCGTCACTTGTGCAAATGGAAGTGGGTCTGCTTACCGCACCACTTAGGTGGTTTGAACATCCCTTCAACAAGACATAAAAACCTTGCCTTGATGGCAAAGAATGTTTGGCAACTCCTTTCTAGACCGTCTCACCCCTTGACAAATCAGTTGATTGCTATATATTGTATAAACAAAAACCTTTTCCAAATTCACAAATATCTGACTTCAGCCTCTTTTGGGTGGCGAGGCCTGCTCACAGCTTTTAATGCAATTAAACGTCGCTTCCTTTGGCAAATCAGGTCTGGGAATGACATTGACATCTGGCATGATTGTTGGGTTAAACCGGGGTTCTCCTTGGCGGGTTGTATCTTCGTGTCTACCTCTATCCCGCTTACCAAGATCTCTGATCTTTGGCTCCCCTTCTCCAGGAATTCGGTGCTTTGGAATTCAGCTTTAGTTGAATAAACTTTTCCAATACCTGTTGCTAAAGATATCCTTGACATTATCATTCGACCCACAGACGCCCCTGATTCACTTATTTGGACCTTTGAAAAAATGGGGTCTTTTCGTTCAAAAGTGTCACCAAATTTCTTGTTTTGGATGTGTTAGAGCCAATATCCTCCTCTCTTCTGCCCCTAGGCTCTCTTTTACACAAAAGATTGTTCAGGGAATTTGGCAAATCAAGGCCCCGACATATGCCCTTCTTCTCCTTTGGAAGTTATCTCAGAGCATTCTTCCTACTCTAGCCAATCTTACTCTGACTCATATGCCAATAGAAGATGGTTGCATGTTATGCAGAGATCACAGAAAGGATGTCACACATCTTCTTTTTCTTTGCCCTGTCATTAGCAGATTTTGGCTCCCAACTCCAATTCCAATAATTTGGAGTCATACCAATGTGGTTGCAGAATCCCCTTATTATTTTTTCTCATTTTTATGGGAGTTAGTGTCAGCCCACCCCACTTCTAAGGATGAGATGTTGTCACAATTCACTGTGGTTATCCTATCCATATGGACTCATCGAAACGATTTCATCTTCAGGAAATCACATCTCTCGACTACCCAACTTCTCCTTTTGGTTCAACATGCCAAGTTCTCCTGCGTGGGCACAAAAGAAGAAGCAATGGTTTGGCACACCTCAATCTATAAACCTTGGATATGGTGTCCTTACACCAAGTTCTTGACACTATCAATACCACCAATCCACAAGGCCATCACCTTTCGGCAACCCCCCCTCCCAACACTAGTACCCAAGAATCCCGCCTTTCTGTCCTCCACCAACAATTTCGGGCTATTAAAAATCACCATCTCAATTCCATGACTAGACACCTTCACCCTTTCTCACTTGAGGCGAACCAGGATTTTATTATTGTCACTTATGATGCCAGTTTTTTTTTCCTTCGTCTTCTCAGGGTGTTTTTGGACTTTGTGCGGTTGACACTGAGGGAAGGATCTGTGCTAGGGTGGCGCAGAAGATTCAGGAGAAGATCTATGATAGTACAATGGTGGAATGCATAGTTGCAGAGGCTGTTCTTCTTTTGGTTTAGGCTAAACAGTGGAATACATGACTTTTGCTTGGAGACTTTAGCGTTCTTCACTCCATTTTGTACTCTAGAGTAGAAGCCAAATACTCTAATATCCACTGGATGTGGAAGCCTATCGTTTGTAATATTAAGATATTACTCTCTCTTCTCCCCTTTTGGTATTGTAATTATATTTCTCGTGACCTCAATAGTGAGGCTCACTGCCTAGCTACTACGGCAGAGGCGTCCTGTATTTTTGCTTAGTTGCTCTTTATATCCAATATAATTTTATCAAAAAAAAAGATGCAAGTCGTGTTCATTTATATTCAAAAAGAGGTATAATATAGTCAACAACTTCTTCAGTTGTCATAATTGATTCATGAACATTAAATGTGACCTAAAGTAGGAATCTCAAATAGAGAAAACGGGAATAAAAAAGAGGTCTGAAGACTTTTCAGACCCTCCCACGCCCTACCACCTCTTTTTCTTGTGAATCATAAACACCTTTTTGAAACACTTTTCGGTCAGGTACTGGCTTTACATATTCTTATGAACTGGTCAGGTTAATCTGAGACCATTTTGTTTCTTCTTTATTAAAGAAATTTTTTTTTTGGGTTTTGTTCAAAAAAGGATCCTGGGATGGTCTGCAAGTCTGGGTGTGTTTTGAATGGGTTTGACCAATCTCTGGAAATTATGGGTTTGACAGAGTCAGTGGAAGTCTTGGTACAATCTTTGTTGCTCTTTGGAAGTCATTGATTCAGTTGGTTCAAAAATTAAATCATTTTATAATTGAAAGTTGGTTAAATGATTAGTCAAAAATTATGTTCTAATATGGTGTTTTAATTAAAAGGCGTTGAAGAATCGCTTAGGTAGTGTTTGATTTTCCCTTTTTATTTAGTTTGAGGTCTGAAACCCTTGAAAAATCTGTTTATTTTTCCAAAAGCTGATATAGGATTTCATCCTATTGTTATTGCCGTCTAAAAGTTTTTTTTCTTACCCTTTTAACTTTTGGCGATCTTTTTTCCTCCAAATTTAGAAAATTATCCAATTTCAAAAAGTAATTGATCATCAGAGCTTTGACACCTTCACCAATTTTTTACTCCAAATACCTGAAGGTCCAAAACTCAACTCACTGTTGCTGGATCCGTTTTGATTCCGATTGTTGGGGTTTGTATAGAAAATAACCAACATTAAAGACAAAAGATGTGTCTTTTGATTTAAGAAATGTGTCTTTTGTCTTTTGTCTTTTAAGAAATGTGTCTTTTGCACTTGAAGACAAAAGATGTGTCTTTTAATAAAGGATGTGTCTGATCAACACACCATTTTGTTCTCTATATATTGAAGAGAAAATCAAGTTCTTCAAGCACATTAATTTTCTAGAGTTATTCATTCTTCTTCACTTCTGAGAGAGATTGCATTTGGTAAATTCGCCAGAGCCAACACCTTTGTGCTACGGTGTTGGTATTAGATAGTTGAATCCTGGACATAGCGTATTCGCTAGCCTCTATCTAGCGTATTCTGTCTATAGGATATAGCGTATCCGCTAGCCTCTATCTACAAATCAAGACGTACCAACTCCGCCAATTCAAGATAGTGATTTCGCAAGCCTCTATCTGCAACACAAGTTAGTAGATTTATTTCTTTTATTTGATTTTGTTGTAATTAATTTATAATACAAATAGTATTTGTATTGTTACATTACTTATTTCAAACAAATTTATACATTGTTATGATTGTTCTCCAACAATCTAAGATAGAAATATGGAACAATCAGTTAATGGCGTCAAACCCCATGTTGAGAAACCAGACAAGTTTAAGGGTATGGATTTCAAACACTGACAACAGAAGATGTTGTTCTATCTAACAACCTTGAACCTTGTTCATATTGTCAAGGAAGATGTTCCTGTCACTAAAGGATATGATATTTTCACAGATCAGTTTAATGCAATTGATGCATGGAAACATAGTGGATTTTTATACAGGAACTATATTCTAAATAGTCTCGATGATACGTTGTATGATGTGTAAAGATCATACAAAACAACAAAAGAACTTTGGGATTCTGTGGAGAATAAATATAAAATTAAAGATGCTGGTTCAAAGAAGTTTATCATTGGAAAATTTTTAAAGTACCAAATGATAGACTCGAAGACTGTTGTGAACCAAGTGGAAGAACTCCATATTATGATTCTAGAACTTGCTTCAGAATTGTTGGAGTTTGTATAGCAAATAACTAACATTAAATACAAAAGATGTATCTTTTGATTTAAGAAATGTGTCTTTTGTCTTTTAAGAAATGTGTTTTTTGCACTTGAAGACAAAAGTTGTGTCTTTTAATAAATGATGTATCTTATCAACACACCCTTTTTTCTTCTATATATTGAAGAGAAAATCAAGTTCTTCAAGCACATTAATTTTCTAGAGTTATTCATTCTTCTTCACTTCTGAGAGAGATTGCATTCGGTAAATTCGCCAGAGCCAACACCTTTGTGCTACGGTGTTGGTATTAGATAGTTGAATCCTGGTAGTCAGACGCCTAAAGAACTACAACACCGAGTAGGGGCAAATCTGTCTATAGGACATAGCGTATCCGCTAGCCTCTATCTACAAATCAAGACGTACCAACTCCGCCAATTCAAGATAGTGATTTCGCAAGCCTCTATCTGCAATACAAGTTAGTAGATTTATTTCTTTTATTTGATTTTGTTGTAATTAATTTATAATACAAATAGTATTTGTACTGTTACATTACTTATTTCAAACAAATTTATACATTGTTATGATTGTTCTCCAACAATCTATAGATAGAAATATGGAACAATCAGTTACTGGCGTCAAACCCCATGTTGAGAAGCCAGACAAGTTTAAGGGTATGAATTTCAAACGTTAACAACAGAAGATGTTCTATCTAACAACCTTGAACCTAGCTCATATTGTTAAGGAAGATGTTCCTGTCACTGAAGGATATGATATTTCCACAGATCAGTTTAATGCAATTGATGCATGGAAACATATCTTATGCAGGAACTATATCCTAAATAGTCTCGATGATACGTTTATAATGTGTATAGATCATACAAAACAGCAAAAAAACTTTGGGATTCTGTGGAGAATAAATATAAAATTGAAAATGCTGGTTCAAAGAAGTTTATCATTGGAAAATTTTTAAAGTACCAAATGATAGATTCAAAAACTGTTGTGAACCATGTGGAAGAACTCCAGATTATGATTCTAGAACTTGCTTAAGATAGAATGGAATTGCCACACCAATTTGCAGTGGGGGCTGTCATTGAAAAATTGCCTCCATCATGAAATGATTTCAAGATTCATCTCAAACATAAGAAGACTGATATGACAATAGAGGATTTGGTTATCAAATTAAGGGTTCAAGAAGATCACCGCAAGAGTGAGGGAATGAACACTTTTGAATTCGACGCCAAAACCAATGTTGTTGAAGATGGAAACAAGTCCAAGCCTAAGTACAATATTCAGAAAAAGAAAAACTGTGAAATCCACAAGTGGATGTGTACTTACACTTGGTGGGATAGCAGTGTCATGGAAATCACAAAAACAAATGTGTATAGCATGTTCCACAATGCAATCTGAATTTATAGCCTTAGATCAGACTGTTGAAGAAGCAGATTGGCTGCGAAATTTTTTAGAAGATATTTCGTTATGGCCTCAACCTGTGATTGCTATATGTATTCACTGTGACTACATGGCAGCCATTGCGCGAGCGAAAAATAACATTTATAATGATAAGTCTAAGCACATAAGACGGGCGACATAACACAATAAAACAATTGCTCAAAACTGGGATCATTTCAATTGACTATGTGTAGTCAAAGGAGAATATTGCGGATCAACTTACAAAGGATATACCAAAAGAGCAAGTGTTAAAATTATCAAGGGGAATGATCTTAAAGCCAATTCAATGAGGAGTATACCTGGCGGAAACCTAACCTAGCCAAATAAAATTTCAAGGCCTAGGTTCAAAAAGGCAAACTATTTATGTGAAACTCAAAAAATAGAGTGTACACACTTACTCATTCCTATTATAAGAAATGTATACTGCCTGTGATGGTTAGGGTGAATATTTATTTATTCTTAATGACACAAATCTCTTGAGAGATAAGATGAATACAACATGGTATTAATAATCTAAGTGTCACTTATATGAGAGTAAATGTGGGGTCATATTTATGAGAATGATATGGTTGAGTTCTCTAAAGCTCTCATGAATCCGGGGTTTGTTCAAGACCAAAATGAACACAACCGTATGTATTGAAAAATGTGAAGATATAATATGTGTGATGCTCATTGTCTTGGTTTACTAAACACGGTGAACAGTTCAATGTCTCCTATACACACTACGACACATGTAAATCCGATAAGTATTCACTAAGGAAGGTTCAAGTCCAAAAGACACTTTTCCCGATGCATATTATGTCTAAGTTTCTATCTAGAAGACAACTTTGTATATTTGCTATACAAATGTAGGGTATTGTTGGAGTTTGTATAGCAAATAACCAACATTAAAGACAAAAGATATGTCTTTTGATTTAAGAAAAGTGTCTTTTGCACTTGAAGACAAAATATGTGTCTTTTAAGAAAGGATGTGTCTGATCAACACACCTTTTTGTTCTCTATATATTGAAGAGAAAATCAAGTTTTTCAAGCACATTAATTTTAAAGTTATTCATTCTTCGTCACTTCTGAGAGAGATTGTATTCGGTAAATTCGCCAAAGCCAACACCTTTGTGCTATGGTGTTGGTATTAAATAGTTGAATTAATTCTGATAGTCAGACGCTTAAAGAACTACATCACCGAGTAGGGGCGAATTCTGTCTATAGGACATAGCGTATCTGCTAACCTCTATCTGCAAATCAAGACGTACCAACTCCGCCAATTTAAGATAGTGATTTCGCAAGCCTCTATCTGCAATACAAGTTAGTAGATTTATTTCTTTTATTTGATTTTGTTATAATCAAATACAAACAGTATTTATATTGTTACATTACTTATTTCAAACAAATTTATACATTGTTCTGATTGTTCTCAAGCCATATGAAATTAACATAGCAAAATTAAAATTTATGTAAAACCTCCTTTCAAGTTTTCCGACATGTATATATCCTAGAACTTCGACAACAAACTCGCCTCAATCAAAGATTCCATTTCTCAGCAATATACATATTACATGGTTATTGTCAATACAAGTAATATTTACAGCTGGTCAAATAATATATATTTTCACACACCTTTTTCATCGCCATCAGATATTTTAAATAGAACTTGTACATCCTTGCGTGCTTCTACAGCCAGCATCTACCAAGAAATCCCATCTGAACATGTGTCAGCAGGTTCTCACAAGCTTTGGAGTCCAGCCTCGCCAGTAATGAAACCAAGTATTTTCCATGACAGGATCCACATTTCTCCTCTTCAGCTTAGAGTCGTTCCTCTCTCCTTCTTCAGAAGCAAGTGCAACAGCTGGTTCTATCTTTATGGACAATTGCGGTCCCCCCATTTCTGTTGTTTCCACAATCTGCTTCACCTTCTCCAACACTTCACTCATCTTCAGCCGTGCCTTCGGATTACGGACCAAACAGTGATTGGCAACAACCGCAAGCCTTTTGACAGTCTTGTAGGAGTACTCCCCTTTGAGCCTCGGGTCTATTATCAGTCGAAATCTTTTTGTGTCTGACAAGTAAGGCCTGATCCATTCCAACATATTCTGCTCGCCTTTGGGGCGGTTCTGGTCCACTGGGCGTCTACCTGTGATGAGCTCATAGAGGAACACGCCATAACTCCAGACATCACTCTTGTATGTTAGGCGCGCGGTCTGAAGATATTCTGGAGCAGCATATCCTATGGTTCCTACAACCTAGTGTCCAAAAATTTTACACATTTGAACAGCCATTGAAATTTGCACACAATCGGCAACAAACCAACATGACTAATGACTCAAAATACTAATAATTGGATATAATAAGCCAACCCAGCAATTCTATTGACACTATAACGGCGTTCAAGGATTAGAACTAGTTATCAAGTTTATTTTTGAAATGTCGAATAATATTTTTAGAGATAGAAGGTTATTGGATCAAATTCTTCTTCAAGAACAATAACTGAAAGGAGTATAAAATCTACATCGTAAATTCATAAAGTATAAACCCTATCCTAACTTATTTTATTTTCATTAATCCATTATATACACCTGTAAAAAGTACAAATAAATAAAAATTACTGTAATATCAAATTGATGGTGCCCCAAGTTATTGACTCTTTCAACTATGATTTAATACATAGGTCCATAACTTGATAGCTAGATAAAAATAAAATGATTTAAATAGTGCCCCACCACAGAGAACTATTTAAATAGTGCCAATACTGAGTTTGGAATTTTGGGGTGGGCCCCTACTAAGTATATGACTACATGCTTGAAATGATTCAAATGCATCACCTTTTTTTACTTGGAAAATTCATGCACAATGAGACATGTAGAGGAGATACCGCAGTTGAATAGTATGGTACGCAATTTTTATAGACATACCGCTGTTGAGACATGAGTTAGTCCTTCAGATGGGCCCTCCCTGGCCAAACCGAAGTCCGATAATTTTGCATTCCATTGTTCATCCAAGAGAATGTTTGAAGCCTTAAAATCTCGGAATATGATCTGGGCAGTTGATAATACCAATAAGTCAGTGCTTATGAATGTATTGTTCCAAATGTCCTTGTTACAAAACAGTAACAATTAAACCGAACAAACCAGACGCAGTCCATACAGACAATCAGCAACTTGATGCTCGTTCATTCAAAATTCATTTTAATTCACACAATTTGACATTCAGGAGTTAACAAAAGATGTATCAATTCAATGTAATAACATATACTAGTAGTAAGAAATCAAATGGTTGCTTTAACAATAACAACTGAAATAGCTTCATAAATCAGTAAGTAAGCCTAATGAAATAATGCTCTAGCCGCACCAATACTGTGTCTGAATAAGCATAAGGTGTATGGTGTAACATGTATTTCAAGCACTGCTGCCATCCCCTTTGGAACAACAATTGATACAATATGCTAAAGAGAATTTTCAAGATACTCTACAGATTGTTCGGAACTTCATATTACCTCTCACTAAAAAATATAGTAATAAAACTAATAATACTTTGAAACACCCCTGGATTTGAGTGAAGTAGATGAACAATCACAATAAAGCTAATTGGAATAGTAATCAAACTTAAACTCAAACGACAAGGGCTAGAGTTACAAGAAAAACTGAGAGCGACAGTACCTGAAAATCCATTTCTTCATGGAGGTATGTCAAACCACGAGCAGCATCCTGGGCTATTCTCAGTCTCAATGTCCATGGAAGAATTGTGGATGATTTAGACGACAGGTGGTCATCCACACTTCGATTGGGCATGTACTCGTAAACCAAAAGCCTTTGAATTCCTCTTTCATCGTCATCAGCACAATAGCCAACTAGTTTTACAAGGTTTGGATGCTCGACCACACCAAGGACATTTACTTCTGTCACCCATTCCTTGTGCCCCTGAAAGAGAAAATCGCGTGATGAAAACAATTATCTATTAGAAGATAGAAGCTTATAAAATCTGATAAGACAAGTAAGAACTTCTAACTTTCGAGTTAGTAATAATGGTTATCATTCTGGTGTTGCAAACAAAAAAGAACTGCTTGATGCCGAAAAACATCCAAGCTAGTTGGAAACTTGGAACTCCATTTTCATACTTCAGAATTAGGGCACAAACTCTAATCTCCAGTGGCCAAGTATCTTAGCAGGCTAGCACAGAGGCTTTAATGCACCCTTAGGGTTTGAACAACTAGTCAGGCGTTCAAATTGCCTAATGGCAAAAAAAGGTATGGAAAAGGTTGTTTGCACATAGCAAGCTTTGAGAATTTTTTATGCCCAAACTCTGAGAGATTAAAGTAGGAGCTCTATCGTCAATCTCTAAATAAATTCCAACACATACTCTCAATTTTTAACTTTTTTATAAGTAAAACATGCAAATAATGTATTAATGATAAGAAAAAAAATCACTGTGACTGAGTGGGTCACAAAGCAAAGGATACAACATAGTTCTGTAACAAATTAAAGGCTGCCCAAATCAAATAAACAGACATGAAAGTCAATTCCAGATACAATTCCCCAGGTAGTGCCTGAGTTCCATACTAGAGTTTTGATGTCTTGCAAATTTGCAGGTGGTCTTTCTAAACCTTGAAGATTCTATTGTTTCTCTCTTTCCGAAGGATCCAAATAGTTGCTGCCAAAACCCTGTCCCAAAACCAAGGACCTCTTAGAAAGCAACCATCTTTTTGCCAATGGGAAACCCAATGAAGGAGGCAATCTGTAACTGGCATCTGAATTGAAAGCATCCATGTTTACTCTCAACTTTTGACACTCAATAAAGGTTATTTGTTGATTGAAGACATTGCAAGTTGTGTTTATGGTTTGCATTGTTAACTGAATGAGGTTTCAAGTTTCGTCATCCAAGACCAAATTACTTGACATTTGCTATCCAAATGAATTTCTGATTTGTCCTTATATGTCTTAAGTACCCTTCTATGGCTTGAGGATACTCCAACAGTATAGAAAGTAGATCATTTTTGTCAGGTTGTTCGCATATAGGTATGAGTTTCTAGATTCTAACTGAAGTTAGCCATTCCTGAATTCACTTACCCGAACCAGGAAGGAGAGCTCTCGCCCTTTCCTTGCCTGAAACTTTGGTTTTATGGTTTAAGACTGAGATTGCTTCCTTTAGGTGTAATTCAAAGATGTAAATAGTACTCTGAAATTGCTAAAGATTTTTCAGTGTGCTATAAAGTATAAACTCTCACCATGCTGTCTCAAATGTTAACAACTTCAAGGATTGCAATCCTAAGTCACTTTACACCGATTCATATAGGTTAGGACTGAGAGGTTTGAAAACATAATGAGAACTAGTCTGACTAAGAAACAATGTTCAGTTAAAAGCCCCGTGAATCACACCATAACTGTAAGCACGTCAAGATCCTATAACAGAATAATTCCTAGCCAACTTCTAATTAACTTTTGCTTCAGCTTCCCAAAGTGTCGAAGAACAAGCAGAGATAGATACTAAATTTTACTATCTATAGGTCATGTAAAATCTAAATATTTACACATTTGGGTACAATTAGAAAGGAATCCAATTATCCTTGTTACAGCATTTTCACTAGATGACATAAACCAAGAGGAACAATTACCTGGAAGCCTCTTTTACCGAGCTGTTTGACAGCAACCTCATTCTTGTTTTGTGGCTCTTCTGTACTCTTGATTGCTCCTTTATAAACACAACCAAATCCACCCTCACCAATCACAAGGGAACGATTGAAACTCTTTGTGGCTGTCTTAAGCTCTGAGATTGTGAAAACTCTGAGATTGTTTGGTCTCTGAGACAAACTTGGAAACAAACTCCGCCCCACGGATTCCATGCTTGCATCTGAGATATTCTGAGAACTGAACTCAGACCCAGATCTCCTCATCTCAACTCCCATGGATGTATTAGTCGAGGATCTCGATGCGGATTTTGTTGTAGCCTTTGTTTCAATTTTCTTCTCTCCATTTAAGAAATTGAAGCAATTCATAGTCCTCACTTAAAACTAAAACACTAGCTCCTCTGCATATCTTCATGCAAGAAAGAAACCGAGGAAACTTCAATACCATTAAGCTATGAAAACAATCAAAACTACAATTTTCAACAAAATTCATGAAAACTAAGAACAGGAAACCATACCAGTAAATATGAAAACAAATTATAATTTGATCCACTACTATCTAGGAGGAAAATCTTACCTTTAGCAGTTTAGGCCCTTGTTTTCTGGATTGAATTCCAAGGACTACACTCCATAAATTCCCTACGACTTGAAGAAGGGCCAACAAGAGAGGGTAGTCAGAAAAGGAGGAGGAGGGGCTCAGTCCATGGTTTTATCCAAAAGTCAATACAGCTGTCAATCAAAAAGCCACCACCAACCCAATATTCCATTGGAAAAACAAAAGTAGAGTCTTTTGAAAACAAAAATTGATATCTTCAAAGTTTCAAATAAGAGATGTATGTTAAAACAACAGTTTACCAAAGATGGCACTGTTCAAATGGAGTGAGGGTAGGAAATTAGATTTTGCAATCATGTTTTATAATCAGAATAATGTGGCATGGTTAAAGGAGGATTTTTACAATCTCGAGATACACATAAACACTTTAAAAATTTTATCATTCTTTCAAGATCACGCCACGTCACCATGGTTACAAAAATATGGTTTCCTAGCATTTTCGGTTCAAGTGAGACATTGGGTTTCTTGACCCTTGGATTTATTCGAGTTGTGCGAAATCAGATCATTTCGGTGATGGACCCTATGATATATTACCCCCTGATTCTAGGGAGGGAGGGAGAGAGAGCGAGGTGGGGGAGAGCCCCGCCCACCACCATCCATGATTCTCGAGATGCGCTCAGGGCTCTATATTACCAACAAGAGCAAGTCTAGCCAGCCATGTCTGCTAGTTTTTTAGGATTTTTTTTTTGTATTTTTACACTTTTTGTCATTTCTCTTTAAAACACGACCACAAACACTATCTATAGAAGAGGGTAGAAGTGTAAAAAAACTCAAAAAATGTCAAAAAGAAATGCTAGCAAACAAGGCGGGCTAGAATTGTTGTGAGCGAGGCCCTAGTGCCGCGCTCTCTAGCACGTGAGGAGAAAGAGATTTAAAAGAAAAGAAAAAAAAAACACTTTCACTAGACTTGTTGTTCAACATACAAACCAAGTACAATCAAAGACAAAACTTTCAACTTCTTCTTTCTCCCTCCACAACTTCTTCTTCTTCTTTACAAAACCCTCACTGCCCCTCAGATTCAGAGTAGAAGAAGAGAAGAGAAAATGTGGAGAATGTTTGTGAAAAGCTTGCTATAGAAATTGCATCTGATAAATTGGAGAAAGATCGAATGAAAAGAGAGATGGGTGAAGTATTGAGGGAGGAAAGAGTCCAGATGAAGTGGGTTGATGCCAAGATTTCTTTTGGGTGCTCTTCAACCTTGATCTTGGTTTTACTTCTCTAACCTTGCCCAAGACATGATGATGAAAAGCAAAACAAGAGTTTTTGTTAATTAAAAATTAGATTTCTTTTGGGTGCTCTTCAACCTTGATCTTGGTTCTACTTCTCTAACCTTGTGGGATGGGAAAGCTTGAATTTTGTAGGAGAATGTCACTAGGAGTCAGCTTCATGCCATGGCCACTTTGTTTGAAGAACATGATGAGGCAAGTCTATTAGCTTATTCTTTTCTTACTCTATGATTGTATTGGAGTTTTGTTGTTGCTTTGCTTGGTTTGCATCATTTGATTTGATTTGTATGTTTAGGCCTTTTGTGGTTGAATGTAATGAAATTTAGGTAGAAGAGATTAGAGGGATATGTTGGTTGAAATGAATGCTAGAACAAACTTAAATTGAAGATGGGTTTTGATTTTAACTTAAAATAGGTCAGTCCAGGGATCTCTCTAGTTCGACTGGATTCAATCCACTAGAATTAATCTAGGTGACTGTTTTTCACCATTTTTGCATAAATTGCAGCTAAGGGCATCAAGGCCATTGACTGTTTGGTTTCAACAGATAAAGCCCTTGGAATGTATAGAGAGAATGCGACTTGAAATGCCATTGGGTGATGACCTTAATTGTGTTCTGGGGGCACTGGCTTTGTACAGGGAGAAGTTTCAAATGTGGCATGAATGGGTGGAAGAAAAGATAGAAGCTAGGGATCAATGTCCTGTTCGAGATGAGTACATTCCTAAGAAACCTGTATCAACTTCAGTAAAGGAGAGGCATGCCCCGACTCTTAAATGTTTTATTCAGTGCAATGGCAGCTTATTTGGAATACTTATTTTTGACAAGGGATAATATTTACTGGCTACAATGTGTGTTTTTGGGACAAAATGTATTTTTTTAGTTTTAACTTTTATTTTTCCGACGTTCGGTCCTAACACAATTTGTAATCTCGTGTTCTATACAACCCCAAACCCAATTCATGCCTGCAGCATTATAGTGATTCCGTAATACTGTAATATTGAAAGTTAACCTTCCTTAATGGCAAAATGGAAGCAAATATCAAATGGAAATGAGGGAAAAGATTGTAGAATGGTTTGCATAGTGAGGTTAAGAAAAACCTCAGCTACAGCTGAAAAACTCATAAAAAAAAAAACAGAGCTTCTTCAAAGTTGTAGAGGTTTCAGCACACTTCAAAGTAACAAACAAAACCAAATCATCCCACTTGATGAATCTCTACAAACCCAAACAAGATTTAAACTTTAATCCCTCCCCCTATTTCACCTCCAAAACCAATAAAAAACCAAACTTTTTGAGAACCCCGTTTCAGAAATTCTCCAAACAGAGTTGCTGGATGATCCCCCACTTGATTTCTCTGCAAACCCACCTGAATTCAATGATACCCACTCCGTTTTTCCTTCTCCTTTCTCTGTCTCTGCTTCACTTTCTCTCTCTCCTTCTCTCTCTTTAACTTTAGTTTGACGTGTAGTGCGTTTATAGTTCGAGGTTGGCTACATCATTATCTCATCATCATGTCTTGGTCAAGGTTAGAGAAGTAAAACCAAGATAAGGTTGAAGAGCACCCAAAAGAAATCCAATTTTTAATTAACAAAAACTCTTCTTTTGCTTTTCATCATCATGTCTTGAGCAAGGTTAGAAAAGTAAAACCAAGATCAAGGTTGAAGAGCAGCCAAAAGAAATCTTGGCATCAGCTTTTTTTTTAACAAGTCTAGTGAAAGCTTTTTTTTTTCGAAAATTCTAGGGGTCGAGGGAGGGAACAAGGGAAAGGAGCGAGGGATGGGCTTCCTACCCATCCGCCTCGAGATGAGCGACACTCGCCCCTTTCCCTCGCTCCCTCCCTCGACCCCTAGCAAAGCTCTTTTTTTTTAGGAAAATTCTAAATGGCGAGGAAATGGGCGAGGGGGTGAGTGTGACAGCTCATCCCCCCTCGAGATGCATGCATGTGCCCTCGAGATGTGCAGCTTCGCGAATCTTGAGGGGATGAGTGGTAATACCCACCCCTCGCCCTTTTCCTCGACGCCTAGAAGGGATGTTTTTTTTAATCTCTCTCCTCCTCAAGTGCTAGAGAGTGCGGCCTGTCGCAGGTCTGGCGCTAAGGCCTCGCTCTCTAGAATTGTTGGATATATTATCTACTGCAATAGTGAACAATGAGACCGATTCAACCACATACGAGTTGGTGAGAAGAAAAAAAATCCAAGATTAGTCACTAATACCAGTTGCCACATAAGGCAGTGAACTCATCCTTCCTCCGTCACTCTGCGTTGATGCATATGGAACATTGCACTCAGAATTTCATTCCCTTGAAATAAGATGGATTATCTTACTGTTAAAGATAAGAATCTAACAGATCACAGGGAGGTCGAAGAAAGATTTTTTTTTAATTATTAGGGTTATTTACCTTTTAGCCCCCATTAATTCAGGTGTAACCCTGAATGGGTATCATTTACGTTTTAGCCCCCATTAGTTCAAGTGTAACCCTGGATGGGTGCCATTAATTTTGTTTACTCCGTTTAACCCCCATTTTTCCTATTGACCGTTAAGTCAACTGCTTTGATTAGCAGAAACTATTAGTTATTTTGAAATTCCTAAATTACCTTCACCATCATGTGTTTGGCACGTGAGTTTATTTTCCCTTGTTTTTTCCAACGAAACCTAGGTTTCGGTCACCGTTACTTCGAATTGAGAGGGAGAGAGAATTATGATATGTTGGAGAGGGAGACTGTGAGAGGACAGCAAGGAACATCGAATTATGGTCGGTGGACACGTCGGTGTTGCTAGAGAGGTAAGTAAATTATGTCTTTTGTGCATTTACTTTCGTTGTTGGTTGAACTGTGCGAAATGTTTTTGGGGAAAATGGGTACCAGACGGTAAAATTGGAAATTATGTGGGTGCCAAAACAAAATTATATGTAAATTGTTGTTTAATTGACTTGCATTGTTTGTGAATGGTCAGGATATTTGTTAGATGTGTGACATTCTAAGTCACACTTCTTCTACATGCCCATGGGTATACAATGTGTGTGGCGCAAATTGATGCCCTATATTAATGACGTTGACGACTAACATTAGGTAAGAAGTACATTCGATGTCAATTTCCAACTTGTGGCAAATTTAAGTGGTTGGAAGATGTTATAAAAGTGGTTGAGGCAAAGGTTGAAGAGGTAACATTGATCTTAAAGGAAAGTCTGTCAAGGTTGGAAGAGGCTCTACTTAGATGGTCACTAGTACAAGGAATGTCCTTGAAAAAAACCTCGTGCCCGAAAGGATGCTCAACACTAAGACAACTATTGAAATCTCAGCGACCATGAAGTCTAGGTAAGATGTTCTGGGTGTGCAATAATTTTGGTAGCTTTCAGTGGTTACAAGACTATTTGAAAGCAGTGAAGACAACTCCGACACCAACTGTAGTTGTACGTGTAAACGACAAAATTGAAATGGAATTGAACGACTTTTGTAATGAGTTCAAGAGTAAGTTTGGGCAGTGGGGATTAAAGTTTATCTACAAATAATGTAATAGTATTAGGGATTGGAGTTTATCTATATAATGAAGTTTGATTTCTATGTAATAGTAAACCATGAATGTAATGGAGTTTATCTACAAATGTTTCTTGATCGAGTTGTCAGGTTTATAAACCTTCACAAATGTAATGCAACACAAAACAATCAACATGTAATGTAATGCAATGCAATGAATGAACAACACACTGACAGTGATCAACATACCATGATCAGCAAACAACATAATGCACCAGAATGAATACACACACACTCACTGACACTAATCAACATACCCTGCAATGCAATGAAGAATGTTTGATCTAATCAACATACCATGATCAACAAACAATAGACATTGTACCTGCAATGCAATGCACTGCCTGAAACAACAAATATGTACCAGCAATACCCTGATCAACAAACAACTGACCCTGTTCTGTACCTGCAATGCCTGAAACAACAAAACATGTAATGCAATACCCTGTAATGCAACAGAACAACATGCAATAAATACCCTGCAATGTAATGAACAACCTGCAATGCAATAAACAGTCTGCAAACCTGTAATGCAATGAAGAACCTGCAATGTAACCATTTTATGATCAACACACACACTGTAACATTGAACCAGTCTGTGTTACAAAACCATTGAACCAATTTATATTACATCAGATACTGAACAACGTCACATTGCATTGTTCACCATACATTTGTCTTGCATATCTAATTAGTCTTACATTTATCACATACTGGACCATTGTTTTTCTTACTTGTAATAAAAAATAAAAATAAAAATAAAAAATAAAAAAAACTGAACCATTTGTCTTGCGCATACATGGTATCTACCCAAAAACTGACATGTCATTGTATGTACCATCTATACCAAAAAACTCAAACATATACTCAAAAACACTGTTTGTAACCATTTTATCTAACATATACATGACATCTACCCAAAAACTGACATGTCATGGTTATATGTACCAACTATACCAAAAAGATGGGAAAAAGCCACCAACCTTAACTTGTTCCCTGGGACTGAGTCAAAATCTGACTCATCATAAACATACATTTTCTACTATCTGCTGAGGTACATGGCATTGCATCCTCTTTCATTATTTTCCTCTGTTATAGACCATCATCACCACCAAGTATATTGCCCAGTCCTACAACACATGGCCTCCTCTCAACACTAGTAGAAACTACGCCTTTGCCCATATTGTTTCTATTTGGTGCATCTCTTTGAGTTCCTCCTTGGGCCTCTCATCTTTACGTACCCCTTCTCATATTCTTTCTAGGTCTCCTAGCATGCCTATGAAGTGGAAGAGGCTTAAATATATGTTGTGGCTATGACAACAAAACAAACAGTGAATTAGGTAGATGAGGCCAACAAACAATTAATAAGCTACAAATGTGATGTGAAAACACAATGAAATTATGTATTTTACCTGAGGCCAATAACTTGGATTATCAAGTGGGTGTACATACAAATCAGAGGTAATTTTGTAGGCTTCAACTGAAAAGTATAGACTACAATACCTACATGAAACACAAACAACTTGAAATAAATAACAAGCAACAACTTCAAATGGCAGACAACAAACAACTTGAAATAAATTAAACTTACTTTGGAAATTCATCCCTTGTTGGAATAACCACAACACATGCATGTTCACATGGTAGACCTATGACTTTCCATTTACAACAAGAGTATGTGTGGTTCTCAAGATCCACAGTGTAACCAACACCTCATCTATTTATGGCATAATACAATCATTTTCTGCAACTAGTGGTCGTATACCTATGATACTTCTTTTTCAGTCTCAACAAAGTTCTTTCAACCCTAGACACAACACCACCACTTTCCATGTTTTTTGTCCTTAAGTTTCCTTGTATAGTGCATACAATCACCATCCTTTGAAACCTCTCAACCATTTTCACAAGGGGCATCTCCCTCAACTCTAATATCATCTTGTTGAATGACTCAGAAAAATTATTTGTAATGTGTTCACACTTTGAAGTATCAAAGCGTGACTTTGCCCAATGAGAAAAATATTTTTTCCAACCACTCTTTTGCTTTTGGATTATCAGCCCCAATATTTCTCATCTCTAATTTGAATTCTTCAACCCTGTAAGCACCAACAACTAGGGGTGGGCAAACGGGTCGACGATCCGCGGGTTTAACTCGAACCGGACCGTTTTACTCTAAACGGTCCGAATTTTAATTATAAGTTTTTAGATACGGTTCGGATCAGTCCGGATCCGTTATAAAACGGTCCGGTCCCGGTTCCTATTTTTAAAAACAAAACGGTCCGGGTTGGACCCGTTTCAAATCAGATTAGTTATAAAAACCTAAATATAGAACTAGGTAACTCAACTAAGAGTCTAAGACTTTACTCTTCAAGTCTTTAGAGGAGAAGAGAAGTGAGCAGTGAGCTCCACAAAAAATTAACATAACAGAGTCGAGAAATCCTCTTCTCTCTCTAAAACATTTCGATCGAAACCCTATTTGTTTCGATCTCACTCTAAATCTCTGTTGTTGTTGTGGTCGATAAGTTTTTGAATCTGATTCTTGAACCATCCAACGGAACGGAACGCAACGAAGGAGTTGATTGTGGGTGAAAGTGAAGTTTAGATTTATAGGGTTTGGTCGGAAATGAACAACATTGATGGGTGAAGGATGCCTATACTGCGTAGTGGAGTGCGCAGGGGGCAAGCAGCAACAACAGTCAAGGTTGAGAGGAGGAATAATAATAATATTAATCAAGCGGAAAGGGAAAGGGAAAGGGAAAGTGTAGGTGTAGGTGTAGGTGAGGGGGTGATTGAGAAGAGGACGAGGGCAACGCAGCAACCGATTCCGATTGATGAGAATAATATCATCGTGAGGAAGAGAAGGAGAAGGAGGGAGACTGTTCCTGTTCCTGAAGAAGCTAAGAAGCCAGCAGCCGAGGAAGAACCCAAACCCAAGCCTTTGGTTGGTGATATTCGAGTAGATGTAGGTGAGAAACCCATGGATGACTGTGATAGCGGTGGAAAGAGTGCTGATAAGGCTCCAGTGGCCGGCGAAGATGAAGGATGCACGGCTTCCCTTCCCGAAAAGGTTTAATTTTTCTTTCACCTTTTCAGTTTTCGGGTTTTCTATATATCTATCTTATGTTTGTTTCACTTATAATAATAATAATGTTCATGGTTTTCATTTTCATATTGTGGGGTGGGGTTCGGTTTTGATGCCTACGTTAGTTAATCACATGTTATGTGTTTTCTGCAACTCTGTTTCTCTCTGCTTCCTCTGCATTTCTCTCATTAATGTTTAGGCTTAGTATCACTATGTCTATGTGGACTCTCAACAACATGAATTTTTTGCTTCTCGTCCTGTGTAAGTCTATGTTGGAACCGTAGGAACCGGACCGTTCCAAACGGTTCGAGTTAGGTTCGGTTCCAATGTTCAAAATGAGGGGATCCGGACCGGACCGGATCCGTTATTTTTAAACGGTTCGAGTTAGGTTCCTCCAAATTTGGAACCGATCCGGACCGTGCCCACCCCTACCAACAACAACCCAAGGGAGACTCTCCATGTGAGGACCATTATGGATCTTTTTGAAATTTTGGTACATGTGTCTGAAATAGTACCTATGATGACTACCCCGGAAGACTTCATACACAACCTTAATCAGACCCTTGAAGCATCCAGTCAGTCAATAGCAATGGCGTTGGTACTTATTCATCTTCATCATACCTATCAACGAATGAAGCAAAGTCCCTTGGTAGAATAGGTATTGGTACACTCACTGAAGGTTCAGCCAATGATGGTTCATCCATTATTGGTTCTTCCATAATATTAAAGTCACCAGTTGCATCACCAGCTACATCACCAAAGTCCCCAAAGTCACCAGCTACATCACCAAGGTAAGCATCAATCTCTTCATCATGATGCACCTCCCTCAAGTTCATCATCATCAGAAAGAATGAAAATGTTACCAAAGTCTGTTGATGCCCTTACAAATTGGTTTAGAATTCTTCCAAATTCAATCTTATCTAAGACCACACTTCCTCGATGAAGGATCAAGCAATGGTTTGGATGAACTTGGATTACGCTTATAAGGTTTTAGCTTTGAAGGCTTAGGCTTTTGCTTTGGCTTGGGGATTACTAAATCTGGGTTTTGTAAATAGACATGAATGAAGGTTTTGTTAGTGAACCTTGTTGTTTTAATGTCCCATAAATACAACAAGTCTGTGTCATTTTCACCACTTTGATCAAAAACACAAATCCACGTAATTGTAGCTTCCTTAATTCAACAATGTTTCTCAATGTCATCTTTTATATCCTTCAAATACCACTCATCCCCATCAATATCTTTCAAAGTTGTAATTGTACCATTCATATAAGTAGGACTATCACTCGCCCATTGGCCACCATGATGAACTAAACAAGTCATCAAGTCACGTAGAGCCAATCCCTGCCACAAGTATAAATAACAAGATATATCAAATATACATACGTGAAATAATATTCAATAGTTCAGTGTATAGACAAGATAATTAGTGTATACAGAAGATATAGACAATTGTAGGGCAAGATAATCAGTGTATATATCTTGTGTATACACTGACTATACATATTGATATATCAGATATACATCCATGTTCAGTGGTTGAAGCATTCTTGAAACAAATATAAGATATATCAGATATCATGACAAATTTACACAAATTCGAACATAGAATCAGACACAATTTTTAACAAAATTCTTGATTATATAGACAAAATGAAATCAAACACAAAATAAATAAATAAATAAATAAAATGTATAAGTCTAAATCAAAGACAGAATTAGAGCTTACCTATTCAAGCTCAATAGTTGAAGTTCAGTGGCAGCAATGGCTTTGAGCTGAGTGCATTGGCTCAGTTTGGGAATCATTGTCTTTTCGTCCAAGAGGGGAATTGTCGTCCAAAAGGGAAATCTTCATCCACGAGTTGAGCTCAACCCAGCTCAAGAGGGGAATATTCGTCTTTCCCTCTCTCCCTTTCTTCCACACTCCTTATCTCCAACAGTCGACGAAGAAGAACCATTTCTCCCCCCGTCTAGTGATATCCCTCTCTCTCATTCATCCAACGATTTCCTTCCCATCCGACCAGCGATCTCCCCCCCCCCCCTCCCCTCCGTCTAGCTATTTCCCTCCCCTCTGCCCAGCGATCTCCCATATCTCCCTCTCAATCGAACAAAGTCCACTCGCTACCTCCTTGTCAATTCGATCCCAAACTGAAAATCTAGGGTTTCGATTGGGAAAATAGGGGGAATAAATTCACATGCTTGGCACATGAGGGTAATTCATGAATTTTCAAATAACTAATGGTTTCTGTTAGTCAAAACAGTTGACTTAATGGTCAACAAGTAAAATTGGGGTTAGACGGAATAAACATAATTAATGGCACACATCTAGGGTTACACCTGAATTAATGAGGATTAAAAGGTAATAACCCTAATTTGCATGCCCCAACCAACTCTAACCATCTCACATCTAAAGACTCAGATTGAATTTGAGTGACGAAGGTACGGGGAATACTCTATTCTATATAATAAGTCAGAATGGTGTTTTAGGTTGGAGATAAAAGATGGCTGAGATTTACCCAAACATAAGAATCTAACAAATCACAAAAAGGGAGCTTGAAGAAAGAATTTTTTTAATTTTTATGCCCCAACCAACTCTAACCATCACACATCTAAAGGCTTAGATTGAATTTGAATGTCGAAGGCATGGGAAATACCCTAGTTTATCTTACAAATTAGATAGGTGTTTCACTATTCATAAGGACTTGAAAGATAAAATAGAGCTAGGATTGAAAGTTGGGGTAGTTTCGAGGGTTGAGGGTTGAGATTCATTCTCTATAGTTGCATGTTCCTAAATGTAAAACATGTAAAAGGGCAAAAAAAAAAAACATAAAATTTAGAATGAGGGTGTGGAATATACATGTGGCAGAGACAGGGTATTGTGTTTTCTTTTCTTTTTTTTTCAAAATGAAAATTGTCATAACTATTTACATAGTTGTCGGATTTTAGTAAACTTGATATCGTTGAAATGCATTTTCGAAGATCTTTCCAATAAAACCAATGATCAATACAAATGGTTAAAGTTTAAAAATATATATTTATTATTAAAAAAAACGTCTAATGCATTTCACGTCATGACTATTTTCACTAAACGAAACGGGTATCCTAATGCTCATTCAAACAAAGATGTCAAACTTCATATTTTAGTGAAGTGAAAGTTTGGGGTGAACTTATTCCTGTGGTTTGAAAGTGTCTTTTATTTTCTTGAGTTTAACTCTAATGCCAGAATTCGCTTTATATGGTGCCAACGGCACGGGAAATACAAATCAGCTAGGTGTTTGAGGTTGGAGATAAAAGACAGTTGAGATTTACCTAAACATAAGAATCTAATGAATCACAAATAGGGAGGTTGAAAAAAGAAGTTTTTAACTTTTATGCCCCAACCGACTCTAACCATCACACATCTAAAGACTTAGGTTGAATTTGAGCACCGAAGGTACGGAGAATACCCAGTCTAAATAACAAATCATAATGGTGTTTAAGGTTGCTGATAAAAGACAACTGAGATTTTACCCTAACATAAGAATTTAAATGATCACAGAAAAGGGAGGTTGGAGAAAGAAGTTTTTTTTTTCTTAGCTTTTATGTCACAACCAACTCTAACAATCACAAATCTAAAGGGTCAGATTGAATTTGAGTGTCGAAAGCACGGAAAATGCCCTAGTTTATATAACATATCATAATGGTGTTTAGGGTTGGAGATAAAAGACAGTCAAGATTGAAAGTTTGGGAAGATGTTGATGGTGAAGATTCATTATCAACAATGAATTTTTTGTAAATAAGTTGCAAGTAGAAGGGCAAAGAAAATGAACAAAAAGGTAAAATAAAAAAAAATTGGTGAAATTCATATGTGGCGGAGAGATAAAATTTTTGTGTTTTTTTAAATGCAAATCGCAATAACTATCTGCTTAGTTGTCGAATTTTAGTAAACTTAATACAGTTGAAATGTATTATTTTCAATGAAACCAATCATTAATACAAACACTTAAACTTTAAAATATGAATTTTCACACCGTATGCACTTTATCAAAAAAATAACATTAATCTAATGCACTTCACGTCATAAGTATTTTCTATATTAGGACACGGTCAAGCAAAGACCATAACTCCATATTTTGGAAAATCAAAGTTTTTGGTAAAATGCTAAAATATGTATATTATTAAAACAAATGAACAAACATTTTAATGATTAATACAAATGCTAAAATATGTATATTATTAAAACATGAAAGTATTTTTAATATTTTTATGCCTAAGTATAATATTTTCAAAGAAATGAACAAACATTTTAATGAACATTCAAATAAATACCCCGAACATCAATCGATTCAACTCTAAATAAATTAGTATTTTTAACGTAAACTAGGATTGCACCTAAAAACATCTATATTACAATTCAGAGTGATATTTTACTATTCGTTGGTGATTTGGACAAACTAAGAATTGGAGATAAAAGAAGACTATGATTGAAAGTTGGGAAATGTGTTGAGGGTTTAATTTTATTTCCTATGATGACATATTTGTAAATATAAAAAATTAAAAATTATGAAAAAATTGGTGAATTGTACATGTGGCGGAGAGAGAAAGTGATGTGTTTTCTTTTTTCTTAAAATTAAAATTATCATAACTATTTACGTAATTGTCGAATTTTGGTAAATTTGGTATCGTTGAAATGCATTTTTGAAAACAATTTCAACAAAACCATTGATCAATACTACAAATATATATATATATATAGTTTCAAGCCTTAAGTATAGTATTTTTAAAGAATCGGACGAACATTTTAATGAATATTCAAACAAAGTCCCCGAACAATCGACTTTAATTTTAACCGAGTTTAATTCAAAACAACTATTATTTATCGTAAACTAGGATTGCACATAAAAATATTATTTTACATTCTAAAATATGATTTTTTTTTTTTTTATGGAGATAGTGATGAGAATGTACAGTGCATGATAATTAGCAGGAAAAAAATGTATGTGGAGTGCACGGGTAATATGTTAGTCTATATTATAATTTAGAGTTTTTTTTCACTATTCATCGCTAATTGAGACAAACCAAGGATTAGAACTAAAAGATGGCTAGGATTGAAAGTTGCAAAATGTGTTGAGGGTTGAGATCCATTGCCTATGATGGCATGTTAGTAAATATAAAACATTTAAAAGGGCAAAGAAAATGAAAAATTGTGAAATGTATATGTAGCGGAGAGAAAAAGTATTGTGTTTTCTTTTTTCTCAAAATGAAAATTATCTTAACCATCTATGTAGTTGTCGAAATTTGTTAAACTTTGTATCGTTCAAATGAAATTTTGAAGATCTTTCCAAAAAACCAGTGATCAATATAAACACATAGAATTTCAAAATATGTATTTTATTATTAAAAAAATGTAAGATTTTTTAATATTTTATACCCTAAGTATAACATTATTCAAAGAAACGGACATATATTTTAATGAAAATTCAAACAAAAACCCTGAATATTCAATCCATTTTAATTTTAACTGAGTTTGACTCTAAAAAAAATTAGTTTACATTAGGGGTGGGCAGGAGACAGGATGGACCTCATCCCTATCCCATCCCATTCATTCGGGACGGGATGAGCATGTACTAAATAGTCTTCCAATAAATAATAACAAAAACATTTAATCTTACATTGCTAACACACCTAACAATATAAAATGTCATATAAACTTTCATCTCACATTGCTCCTAATTATATCTTCTATGTATGATATAAGTTCTCAATTTGTCTTAATATAAGTTCAAAAATGAAAATTATTGGTCATTGACCAAATTTCCAATTACATAACTCATAGTGCAAAACTAAACCAAACCATCATTTGTCATTATTTTCTACAAGAGTAATTGTCCTATAACCAATCTAAAATGTGAAAAAGTAGTAAAATTTCACGAGTTTTATTTGACCTAAAATAATTTGTATATAAACAAATAATATCAAATCAAACAAATTTTCAAATGATAGATGTTTTGATTTAATTTCAACACATCCCAAACTTTTCTTTAGAAGAGTAGTTTGATAATTGATTAATAATAATAATAATAATAATAATAATAATAATAATAATAATAATAATAATAATAATTAAATAAGTTCGAGACGGGACGAGACGAGATGTATGGGATTGAAAATCTTCATCCCGGTCTCATCCCACTCTAGATCGGGACGGGATGGGATGGGGATGAGTTTGATCAATCCCAAAAAAATCAGGACGGGATCGAGATCGCGGGATAGGATGCCCACCCCTAGTTTACATTCTAAAATATAATTTTTACTGTAAAAATTTACTAGCACCTCAAAAAATTAGTTTACATTCTAAATTTTGATTTTCTTTTTTATGGAATTGATGGTAGAAATAGTGGTGAGGGTGTCCAATGAATGATAATTAGCAATAAAAACAAGTGTATGGGAAATGTATTGAGGATTGAGATTTATTTCCTATAATGACATGTTTAAAAATATAAAACATGTAAAAGGGTAAAGAAAATGAAAAAATTGTGAATAAAATTGGTGGAATGTACATATGAAGGAAAAAAAGTATTGTGTTTTCTTTTTTTTCTAAATTAAAATCTTTATAACTATTTACTTGGTTATCGAATTTTGGTAAACTTGGTAGTTGGAATGCAGTTTTGAATATCTTTCCAATGACACCAAGATCAATACAAGCGCTATAAATTTAAACATATATATTCAATTATTAAAAAGGTTTAATGCATTTCACATCGTTAGTATTTTTCAAATAAATGTGATGGACCGATCGTACCAGAAAAAAAAAATGAAACGAGCATCTTAATGCACCTTTAAACAAAAACCTTGAACTTCATATTTTGGCAAATTCAAATTTTGGAGGAAAACTAGCTCTGGGCATTTTACTTTTTTTCCCCAACTGATTCAATTTTTTATTGGTTCTAACTCTGAAGTTTATAGTATATATTTTTATCTTATAATAGGCTTGCACTTCAAAACAAATTGAGGGCAAAAGTGGGAATGAGTGTTCAGTACATAATATTTAGGGGAAAATGTATATGGAGTGTCAATACCTTGTCTATATTGCAATTCAGAATGGGGTGTCTTACTATTCATTGCTAACCAGAAGAAACTAAGGATTGAAGATAAAATATTGCTAGAATTGAAAGTTAAGAAATGTGTCGAGGGTTGAGATTTATTTTCTATGATGACATGTTTGTAAATATAAAACATGTAAAACGACAAAGAAAATAAAAAAAAAAATTGTGAAAAAAATTGGTAGAATGTACATGTGGCGGAGAGACAAAGTATTGTATTTTTCTTTTTTCAAAATGAAAATTATCACAACTACCTACAATTCTACTTAGCTATTGGATTTTTGTAATCATTGAAATTCAATTTTGAAGATCTTTCTAACAAAACCAATTATCAATACAAAAACTTAAAATTTCAAAATATATATTTTATTATTAAAACTTGTAATTATTTTTAATATTGTCATTCTTAAGTATAATATTTTCAAAGAAGCAGACAAACGCTTTAATGAACATTCAAACAAAGACTCCAAAAATTTATTAGATTCTTATTTTAACCGATCTGAACTCTTAAAAAAATTAGTATTTTTATCGTAAAATAGTCTTACACCTTAAAAAAAAATGAGCCTTGCTAGGGAGCGAGGCCCGCGCAAGGCCGGCCCATCACCATCCATCATCCTATAAATGCTGAAAATACATCCATCTCTAGGATGATGGATGGTGATGGGTCAGCCTTGCGCGGGCCTCGCTCTCTAAAATCAAGGAAAAAAAATAGTTTACGTTCCAAAAAATGGTGTGTCCAGTGCATGATAATTAGCAGCAAAAACAATTTTAGGTAGAGTACCAACGACACAGATAATATGGTAGTCTATGTAACAAATCAAAATGGTGTTTCAGGTTAAAAATAAAAGACAGTCGAGATTTACTCAAACATAAAGACCCAACGGATCACATGTATATAACAAATTAGAATGGTGTTTTAGGTTGGAGATAAAAGATGACTAGATTTACCCAAACATAAAAATCTAACAGATCACAAAGGAAAAACGAGAGGGTGTTTCGTTGAAATTTATGTTTGCATGAGACTAAAATACGTCTGGCCAAAGTTGAAAATTCTCCTCCTATCACATACATTTTCCTATCTATAAACAAAACAATTTGATTTTACCTTAAAATAAAATGTAGGTAGAGTCCCATCGTGTAGGAAGAAAGCCATCGCCAGAGGGTATAACCTAGTGCGGTTTACAAGTTAAAAGAACTTGTGTATCGTGCAACAAAGTCCAGCAATATCAAGACTGTTAGAACAGCAGCATTTAAAGCCTTTAGCATTGTATCTCACAATAATACACCTAGTCATATGTGTCAATAATCTCTAGAAAGGAACTGAAGTTATCTATATCCAAAACCAGACAATTAAGTACATATCCAACCAGTGGGAACATCGCTCACTCAATGCAAACGGAATAATAGCACTTAAACATATAACACAATCACTAACAGTAAAACCAGCCACTAAGATAGCTGAAACCTTAAAATTGTTTAATGTTGGCTACAAATTTATTGAGCACAAGGATAAAATTACAACTAAGTGTTATAAAATAAAACAAAACTAAATCAGCACGTACAAAAAGAAATTAACCATATGACAGTTTGAAACCCATTGCACCTGACTACAAGCCAAGGCCTGATCGCCTATTCAGGAACCATAACTCGTGCACTAGGTGAAAACTAAAACTGCCCAGCAAGTGTGAATACCCATGTAGATAGAACAAAATCCAACTTAATGAACTAAATTAAATATACCCATTCACAGAAGACTTTGCTGGCCGACAAGAATGGGGAAGGGCAACAATCCAGCAAAATGCTTATACCACACACTAAGGCATTATTCTGGGATCATCTGTTCACTGTCTACATCACCCTCTTGCTCAATTGTAGGCTTTGATGGACCAGCACCAGGAGGTTGCTTCTTCTTGATTCCACTCACTATGTCATCAATTCTTAGAAGCATACAAGCAGCTTCAATGGCTGTTTTAAAAGTTTGCGCCTTGACATTGTATGCATCCCAGATCTGGAAGAAAAAAAATACATATATAACAAACCAATAAACAAAAATATCACTAGAATAGAGAAATGCAAGGGCGAAATGAAAATAAGCAAAACTGCACAATCGCACCTTTCTCTCCTTCATATCTACGATAGCCCCAGTATTACCATCAATCCCAATCCAGGGATTCTCGCCATTAGCATGCTGCAAGAAACATCTCATTGTTATATCAAGAGAAAGTTTGTTCACTTTATGTGTCAGAATGTTTATATGTGACAATTTACAAAACACCGAAGCTGCAATTCAATTTCTACCTTTCCTTGCAAGGCAGTCATTGTCCGGATAACATTGACTCCACAGTTTTGTGCCAGTGTCCTTGGAATTGCTTCAAAGGCTAGAGCAGCAGCTTCATAAGGCCACTGTCATTGAAAAAAATATACAAAATTCAAAAAACAAAAAAAAGTAAGAGAAATTGTGTGGTCATTGCTAAAGTACTTCATTCACCAAAACAAAAGCAACTGAGAACGATTGGCATCTGAAAAAAAGTAACTTCTCCTGAACAATCCACAATTCAATCTTTACCTTTTCAAGGCCCTCAACAGATGAACTCTTCTGCTTCAATGTTGCAGATACAGTCATTTCTGAAGCACCACCACCAGGAACAAGCTTTGGATTTTTTAGTATGTTCCGTGCTACAGACATAGCATCCTATTCAAGAAGTAATCAATCTGAGTACATGAACTTATAGACACAAATAAAATTTTCACAATAACTTCTTTGTTACACTACCTGAAGGTTCCTTTCAACTTCATTCAAGAGGTCCTTGCTAGCCCCCCTTAAAAGAACAGTACAAGCTTTTGGGTCCTTGCACTCTACAATAAAGGCAAAGAACTCATCACCAATCTTTTTAACCTCAAAGAGTCCTGCTCCAGTTCCAACATCAGATTCTTGAAGCTCATCGGGTCTGTTGACAACGACTGCGCCACAAGCCTTTGCAATCCTGTTGTTGTCAGTCTTCCTCAACCTTCTTATGGCACTTACCCCTGCCTTACTAAAGAAATGGCAGGCAAGATCACTTAGCCCCTTTTCTGTGATTACCAAGTCGGGTTTAAACTTAAGAATCTGAGCACAAATGCCTTCAATGTATTCTTCTTCCATCTTCAGTAAAACTGCCCTGGTAGATCATTCAGTAAGACTACATTAGGTGATGCATAACTTGGACCAACTACAGAAATAATGGACCATCAGTGTTTAACTATATAGCTAAAATTGGTAGACAACTATTCACTCTATTCTATAAAACAAATTATGATGCTCGTACACAAGGTATGTATGGAAGCTGAAACACTGATACAGGCTACAGCGTGTAATTTTAGACAATTTAGGACACAGATCAACAGATACTAATAAGAGTTCAAAACATTGTCCAGAATATATATCACGTGGAGAGGTGACCCAAGCTAACATTATACATCTACAAGACTACAACCTCTAAGCAGTATGCAATATGAATTTCAAACATGAAACCAAGTTACAAACACTGTTGTTATAATTTTTCATTTCTCATTGGAAAACTACAAGTCTTGGGAGTGTATTAGTGACACATCTTGATGTCAGACACGACACAACACCTGCAATGACCCAAGAAGCATCAATTGAAGGGAATTGAGTAACCAATTTGAAGTAAATAATTTCTATCTACTAATCTAAATGATAGCGAGGTAAGAACTAACCGACTTCATTTTAAGAATGATCACATCTGATAAGGTAAGATTTAAAGTATGCCATACAAAAAGAGAAAATGGACTTACCAATCTTCTTCTTTGATCAATTCAGCATTTGTCTGATTCTCTCCCTTTTTGTATTCTAGGGGGCAATCTAGAAGGATGATGCGTGGGTTCACTATCCTCCTCCTCATTTTTCCAGGGGCAACAACATCTTTGTTGAACATAACTCCTTTCAAGACCGTCGAGTCTTCTAACTGGCCGCCAGGTACCTTCTCAACCTTAATGTATTTTTTAATATCCACCTCTCTGACTCCTTGACCAAGATCCACACCCACAATAGTAGTAGCATCAATTGCTAGATCCTAAAAAATAAAAGAACGCCAGGAAAATCTAATAAATTGGATGTAAATGCTAATAGAGGAGAATGTAAATATCGGATATAAATAACGGATAGAGAAAAAACAAACTAGTTTACCGCAATTAAATCTCCAAATTGACTAGTAAACTTTGTGCCAATGCAACTTTTAACAAGTCCCAGCATACTAGCACCTGCCGAACAAAAAGATTTATCGCTTCAATAACAACAAACTTTACTCTTAAAAGAACTAACAACAATTTTATATCCATTACACTAACCAAAATCCACGACATTCAAATTAAAACCAACACTGATTAAATATTAAGACATACTATATGTCCAATCACAACACATTAACACTAACAATAATAACAATTTTAAATATCAGAAAGTAGAAACCATAAAGACAAGTTCCACAACACCCCGCCACTTACGATCATCTACATCAATTGATACCGCTATTTTATCAAGCGCAGCAATAGAATCCTCTAGAGCTTGGTTGTAGGCTGCATATGAATCAAAGTTGCAATCAAAAACTTCACAAAATAAAACTGAAGAAGTCCTTTTCATAAGCAAGACAAGCAAAAAGAACACATTAAGAAAAGTGCAGATGTCCTTTAATGCTTTGAGAATTTACCTCGGCATATGACTGTTGGGTGAAAATTCTTGTCAATAAAAGCTTCAGCCACATGAAGCATCTCACCAGCTTTTTCACATAGATAGACACAGACAAATCAGTATCATATAAACTACAGGCATTAACAGCTGATAGCAATATAATTTACCTAGAACCAAAAAACTAAACAAGCTACAACCACACAGTAATGTTGTTCAGTTCAATGAAAAAAGTATAACTGATACTTCCCTTAAAGAACAGCCAAAAAAGTGAGGGGGGGTGGTGTAGTTGTAGGAAAAGGTAATAAGCATATCTAAATTGGTACACGAATCTGCACCAATTGAACTTATACAGGGATCAACATGTACAAGCCTTATATTGTGAATCTAATCATCAACAGATTCATCAAGGATGTGAACTGAAAATTCCAACCATCTAGTAGCTGCCATTGTGACATATAATGACAAGTGCATAAGAATAGTTTTCCAGGAGATCTTTAATTTACGACACTTGAAATGGAGGAATTCTACAGTAAATAACAAAGGGTATCACAAGGAAGATCTTTCCCACGCCTACGCAAGGATTAATTAAGCTTGCATTGGAAAAGATTAGCTGGCCAAGTATGTAGAGCAACTAACGTACCAAGAATGATTACAGACGTTGTACCATCTCCCACTTCTTCATCTTGTGTGCGGCTGAGTTCGATCATTGACTGTCATGTTAGACAATGATTAGATTCCATCATAAATAAGTATCAAATCTCACAATGTGACAGCTATAAATATATTTAGAGCGTGGTGAAAGTAGAAACAAAAGATAATATACTTTAGCGGCTGGGTGGGCAATGTCCAATTCACGCAGTATGGCATTGCCATCATTGGTGACTACAATACCTGAATAAAAGTAATAAAAACAGTTAAGCATTTTTTACCAACTAAATCAAGTTGATCGACAGAAGCACTTTTAAATCAACTTTTTAAGTACAAGCACAACTCTCGCAACTTATCCTCAATAACAACACCTGTAAAAGAAGAAAAAAATTCAACAAGAAACCTCCTAACAACGTTCATACTTTCATCTGGTCGGGTTGTTCATCAGGATTATCGATTATGGCTGTTTGCAATATTTGTGCACGGAACGCCATAGCTTCAAGGGTGTTAAACTCGAAAAATTTATTATAGATTGGGTTTATACTTGTTTACTAGTAAAATAGTGTTGGGCTCTTAGCAATGCACTCTTGTGAATTTTTTATTTTTATTTTTTAATAATCTATGAAACTTTACACATGGAAGAAAAAATATCCTCCAAAGTTTATTCTTTTCTTCTTGAGACAAGGTCTTTATTTATTCGACAAGATAAAAAAAAATGCAAAAGCTCCCCCCGCCGTCACCCATTTACAAAAAGGAAAAGTTCACGAACTGCAAAATGGTCACCCTCTCAACTTTCAACTCCTTACTATTCTGAAGTTTAACCCTTCTTCTCAAGTATCCTGTCAAGTTGTTCAAATTTAATGTCTCGTATTCTTTAGGGCATGAGCATGTCATGGAATGATCTTAATTGCTCAAGAAGCTGGGGGGACTATTTGAATTTTGATATAAAATGTACAATGTATCTTAAATCTAGAAATATCCTGATTCTTCTCTTCTTTAAATGCTTAAACTCAAAATTATATACAGAATATAAGAAAAAGGAGCACTTACATTAAATGTGTTACTATAAAACATAGATATATCATTGAGATGGAAAGGAAGCAAAAGATTAAAGCATCCACAGAAGACAGTGAATGAAAATGTAAATGTATTCACAAAAATGTAAACCGTAAAAATTCATGCACATAAGATTATGGTTTTATCACACCTCAGCTACTAGACCATAGAGTTATCTCGCTATAGAATCAAGATTACCTCCGGTAGCATCTAGGAGCATCTTCAACATGGATCGAGGACCTAGAGTAGTACGGATGATGTCCGCTACAGCCTGCATATAGAAACAAAACAAAAAAAAAAAACACTGATTAACATCAGTAAAGGAAAGTAACAAATGACTATAGTACAGATAATGGAGCCCAAGTATTTTAATTGATTGTTAAAAACAGTGACTAACATCAGTAAAGGAAAATCATAAATGACTATAGTACAGATAATGGAGCCAAGTATTTTATTTGATTAAGAAGAGTGAATCGTTATTAAACCCTTGATTGTAATTCCTGTTTATATAACTTAGATAAGAAAGTGTGGATACATTTAAGCTAGCATCTAGCTCTTTTCAGAGAATTGTCAATAGTGAAAAACAGATACACCATTTACAAGTCTATTGTTGCTAGTTGCTAAATTGTCAACTTTAATGGTTTTTTATCCTACAAAACTCATGTTAAGATCTCCTTATATAGATAAATGTAATAAGTTATTGTTTCTATACAATAGAGAGGCCAAAGAACCAATAAAAAGGCCAAACAAAAGAAAATTCTCAAAGAAGTTTGGTGTGTAAACTTTCAAGCATTAGAAAACATAACTTGCCATCACACAGAGGAACCAATACAACAAGTGTTACTGAAAATAAGTATTCAACTACAAACCCATGGATTCATACCCATTGAAGCTATGGTGCATACCCCATGAATACCAGCCCCACAAAATGAAAGAATCCAAAATGTTCCAAGTAAGGCTACATGTAGAAATAAGTGATCCAGGATTCCCACTCCCCAACATACCAAGAACAATTAAGTTCCAACATCATTCCTCTGATGGTGTATGGGAATCCAAAAAACTCGTACACCTTGGGAGGTATCCCATTTATCCAAACTAATACGGATGTAATGTTTGGCCTTGTACCCAAAGAGGCGGTCCATCAACCAAATGTTTATGGAGAGAGGAAACCGCTTGGACACCACTTTTGGACCAAGCCCTCTTCCAATCATCATCACTGAACAAGAAACTTGTTCAAGATCCCTTCTTTCAGTTCCCCATCATAAGCAACATCCAAGGTGAAGATTGCCCATTCACCCATCAATCACTTTCTTGAAAGTGATTTAATATACGTTCGAGAACAAGAAGAGAGGATAGACATTGTATTAGTAGCAACAAGTGAGATGGAATCTCAACAAAATTAAGTACCCTGAAACCAGTGAACAGATTAAACTCTACGTCAAGATCATCTATCCTCTTCCCATATTAGATCAGAACTCATATTTGAATATGAGGAATGACTCCTTCATAAATTTTCATTTTCTCTTCTCATCCCCTAATTTATGACTCTAGAGATCTTACCTAGTCTCACAATCACCATACCCATGCATGTGAGTTTTCTATGACTACTTCTAAACTGTCTAAAAAGAGTACGACTCTAATTCATAAAATTATTTCTTGAAGATCTAGTAATAATACCCTCACGTGTAATTGTAAAGTTTGATTAATTATTAATATGTGCAACTATCACTAGCATCGAACACTATTTTAATCTCTTGAAGGGAGGACGTTAATGTCCCTAGATAACTTTTACATTTACAAATACAACAAAAATGAAACTCTATTTCTCAGAGCAACTTATCAGTGAACTAGAAACTAATACATTAACATTCTGTGCATCAATCATTAGGTTATGACATAGCCAATTCAAAATCAATATACTGAGTACGAAATTCTGAACAGCTGCGTAATCTAGGGGCATAAAAAACTTCACCTTTGAGGCTTGAATATTTCCATGGTGTACTTTCCTCCCGGATTCACGTTTTGTAGAATCATCTGCACAATAAGTTACAGATAGAAAAATCAGAAAAAAAAATAGAGACATGCTGAGTCAAAAAATAAGCACCCACCTATGATCCTATTTCAGCTTCCTTCACAACGCGACTACTCAGTTAGAAATATCACCTTGTATAGAGTGATATATACTACAGAGATCTACTGGGATTGCAAACTGAAGCAGCCCATTTGCATGATGTTGGAGTTAATAGCACCACAAGGATGCACGGATACGGACACGCGCGTCGTGTCGGACACGGACACGACACGCCGACTCAACAATTTCCCAAAAACTAGGACTCGGGGACACGTACACACGTCATACTATTTTTTAATAAGTCATATAAATATAAATAATAATCTAATAACGTGTCTTTTTAGAGTGTCTTGAAGAAGATGACATTGTTGCAAGAAAAAATTAAAGTAAAGAAAAAGTATAGTAAAGAAGAAGTAGAGGAGAGAAGAAACAAATGAGAAAAAAATAAGAAGCATAGACTACCTCTATGCTTTAATGGCTTTTTGCCTTATATATCTTAAATCTTAACTGAAATAGTCATTCACTTCAGATAGATCAACAACCATTATATTACGTGGTTATTTGCAAACATCTAAAAGTAAAAAATAAACCAAAGTTAATTTTCGAGTTTTGACTGTGTCCTGACCAAGTTCCAAGTGTATCAGAGGCGTGTCCGACACGTTGACCACATTGACCATGTGTCTGACATCTGCCGACACGTTGACCAAGTGTCTGACGTGTGTCGAAGGCGTGTCGAGCGAGTGTCGTGTGTCGGACACGGATACGGCAAGTTTTTGAAGAGTCTGTGCTTCCTTGTAGCGCCACCAACAAACTGAAGCAACTTCTTCTGATATATTCTAGCAACAATTGTGGGGTTCAAAGGCAACCAAACACTTGACATTTTAAGTATGGTTATTAGTACTTTGTAAACATAAAGAAAACCTCAACGAAAATCTACACGAAATCGCCCTAACCCTAAGATCCATAAACTCCGAGTCTCTGCCTTGACCATCTAGAGATCACCAAGAAAGCAAGAAAAAATATTTACACAAGTTTCCGATACTAGGGCAAGCGAATCAACCCATACAAACTTTCATTCAAGAAAACCTAACCGGAGTATCCAGTTTACTGATCAAGAACAGAGAGGTGAGTGTCGCGAACTTACTCAAAACCAACATTGGAGAATGCATGGTTGAAGCTCTTTCTTTACGAACTTCCTCTAACGAAGAATCAAGAACAACCTGCTGTTAGTGAGATCGATTGGTGAAACAGTGTTTACAAGAAGAGAAGAGATCGAGTGAAAGTTACCTTAGATCGTTGTTAGGCTATGGCTCTGGTTCGAGAGGCGAAACTGCTAGAGAAGACGATTCGAGAAGGAATGAAGCAACCCGCCCTAGTTTGCAAGATTATAAGGTTTTAAAACCTGAAAAGAAACGGTGACTCGGTGAAAGTAGTAATTGGAGACGGGTTAACACAAATAGATCGCTTTGGTCATTTCTAGGTTAAACACTAGCTGGCTGATAAGAGATCGACTATTGGCTCCCACATTGTTCTCGATGTACCACCCCACGAAAACATAAATCAAAAGAAAATTCAAAATTTAGACAAAAACTACAAAATACTTGACACCGTTGGAAGATATCATTAAACCTAGACAATTACGTGGTCTAAACTTGCTTTCTATGGGAGACAAAAACAAAGCACTGTTGTCTCCAAATTGTTGTGGAGACTTGTGGCTAGACCTAATGAGCATTGGAGTATATTTAAGAAATTTTACTCTTATGGGAGCAAATTTTTTCAAAAATGGTATCTCTTAAGTTTGGCGGGTACGTGCAATATTGCCAGTGATTTTAAACTTGGGTGTCTTTGGACAGTATTTAATGGTGAGAGTATCGATATTTGAGAGGATAAATGGCTTGAAGAGTTTTACCCACTTCGTGATCATGTTAGTCAGTTAATTAATTTGTTGGTTCATGATATCTCGTATTTCATTGATGAAACTTATGGGCATAAAGCTTGAAACCGATTTGTAATTGAAAATACTTTCATTGAACTAATTCAACCGGCCATCCTTAATACTCATCTAAGATAAATAAGAGCACCCGACATCCTCATATGGAAACCAAACCGGAAAGGAGTTCATACTACTAAAAAATTTGCTTACCATTTCTATAGGAGTATGTCCAACCCAACCAAAGTCTCGAAATTAATCAACAATGAAAATGAATTTGCAAATTATGCCAAAATAAAGTAGAAATATATAATTTATTCAAGTTTCCTCATATTTGAGAATGGATATTCTCTCTTTAAACAATCATATATGCCAAAAGGAGATGTCCATGTCAAGTACGTAGACATTTGACAAATGAGAAGCTTTTGTTTTAAAAAAATGTGTTTGAGGCAGACAAAGTCGACTTCACCCCTTGACAAGTCGTTTCTACAGAGAGTCGTTCCGACAGAGCAGAAACAGTTCTAAAAAGCAGATGGTGAAGACATTGAAGTCGACTTCACTATGACCACACTGGTTCTATAATAGTAATCGAGACCCTTCTCTTTGGATCATCTCTCAAAATTTCAAAACCTCTCATCTAATCTTGTTGAAGCCATTCCATTTGGCCTTCCCTTTGAGACAGAGATATCCATTCACCCACTAAAAACCCATATCCCTTATGCTAAATCCATGTGTTTTAGGAAGAAACTCTTCCTCTCTTCATGAGTTATTTGATTATCAAAAGAGAAGTGGGGAAGAAGAATTGAAAAGTATTTTGTACTGGTATATGTCTCATTTGGAGAGTTGTTGAGTCTTCAACCACTTCATTTCATCCTTGAGTGAAGCTTTCACCTTCCAATGAGTGAGGAAGTGAATGTAAAAGAGCTTTTAAGCATCTATATCTGACAACGAGTGTCACTAGAAGAGATAAACCTTTGAATGTTAGGTTTGCCTAAACTCACCTTCACCCCGTGTAGGTTCTTGAATCAGTAGAGTGGATTCCAACGAGTAAGTGTGATAGATAATCCCAAACATGTGGAAGACTTGGTTGTGTTGCATTCCATGATGGTGTGATCTTTGGCCATTCGATAAATCTCGTGGAGCATGAACATAAGCCCGAGTGATATGACTTGGTTGTGGTGATCCCACATGACCGCCAAGGTGTTGAATAAGACTTGAGGAGCAAAACACTTGGTTCGTGTTGGTAAGTCTTATAGGAACGTGGCGATTTTACCTTGCGAAGCTGTGGAACGTTAATTAAGCTGGAGTTTTCTTTTGATCAAGTAATAAAGATTTGAGTCTTGCGAGCCTTTTCCACCAAAAAAGTAACTGGTCGGAACCAATCAAACTTTGGCTTAGGTGAACCTCATTATATTGGTGTTTTTTGTCTGGTTTGTTTTCTTCTCTCCATGACTCTATTTACATTTTTTCGCATGATTTGTAAAGTTGTCTTTACATTATTATATTGCTTGTATGCTCAGCTTGCTTGTTTAGGATTTTTCTGGGAGATTTAGCAAAAGACTTTTATTGGGAGTTCACCTTATAGTGAATCAATTAAACTTGTGAACCTTGTGGTTTTTTACTTAACTTAAGTCACAACATAAACCTTCATTAAGTTAATGCGAAAAACTTTGAAGTTGTATATTTCAAAACAAATTCGATTTAGAAAAGTGACTATTCACCCATCTCTAGTCGATATTAGCCTAGTGTTAGTGTACTCTTTGTGAGTATTAAAGCATACCTCACACTTTCATATAGTTGCTACGCTTTATTTGAACATGTCAATCTCCTCGTCGAATACACTTCCTTCTTTGGAAGCTTTATTTCAACATATTACCTTGTCATGTGAAACTTAATCAATAAAATGCTTTGTCTACCAAAGAGTTTATTGAATATATAAGGTTATTAGACATGGATCATGTCCATCTAAAGGTCAATTCATTATAATTGTTGTTGTTATTTGTCTTATTCTTTGGCAGAAAAGGAATTCAATTATCTTTAATGAACACGAGGTCAATGTTCGTGCTTTCATTTCATGGTATAAATGTTTTATTTCAATGTGGAAATATGCATTCTCACATTCAGAGCAAATAAACATTTATCAAGCAATAATGAAGATGCCACGATTGAATTAATACTTGAATATTTTGATGATCATACTTTTGTTATTAGAACCTATGCAGGTTTTGATATTTTGAACAACAAATATACATATGGTGTTGTTGCTTTTGATGATGAAGGCTTTTGGATACAGATGGAAATGTTATTGAGATCAAGTTAACGTTGTAGTTTTGATGCGAAACTCACTGTTGTGGTGAAAGCTCTTTTGGGGGTCTAGATAAAGGTTGGAGATCTTTCAAGTTGGAATTAGACGCAATGGATGTCATACACTCTCTTAATGGCAAGATGGAACACCTAAGTTGGCTGCAACAATTGTTAATTGGGGATCAACATAGTAGTTTTATTTCCATGTTACCATTAAATAATATCTCAATTTTTTATATTCTTAGGGATTTGAATATGCTAGCGTATGCCTTATGTCACGGGCTTTCTTTTCACAAGTACTTCCCGTGCGGCACTAGCAAACTTTACCCCGAGTTATCAAAGAAAGCTAGTCAGCCTTGCCCACAAAAGACTTACTTAGACTTTGGAAAACTAAGCAAGCTAAGAACACACAAGAGAGCTTAAGAGAACTAGAACTTGTATTGCTTGAATTCTCTGAGGTGGTTACAACAAATGAGGCCTTAGCCTATTTATACAACTCCACCTCCTCAATGGACGGTGGTGATCAATTTGATCTAACGGTCTATAATGAACTTCTACACACTTCCTTAGAAATAACTAAGGACTAGAATCATATGGAATTCTACGGAATCTTATGGGAGGTTCTAGAGAACTCTCTCTAGAACAATGTGGAATACTCTCCATTATTTACACTTGCCAACCTCACTTGGCTAGGCAAGAAGATAGTTGTGACATTGTCCCCCACCTAATCAGGCGACGTCCTCGTTGCCTTTGAATCCTCGTACGCTTTGATTTGCTTCTTGAATTGCCACAAATGTTGGATTGGCTCCCAACTAGCTTCACTTTCTGGCAATCATTTCCACTTGACGAGTAGCTCATGTGTGGGAGGTTGGTTTGAATGACGCACCACACGATCTGACATGACAGCCTCTGGTTCCTTGTCATGTTGGATCCTCATGCCCATTGGTGCTCTTTGTGAGACTCCTCTGTTTGGATCCTCTTGATCTTCCTTATACGGTTTCAGTAGGCTTACATGGAAGACTGGATGAAACTTGATCTTCGGCGGCAACTCGACCTTGTAGGCTTGTTTTCCCACTTTCTTGACTATAGGGAAAGGACCCTCATATCTCCTGATAAGGCCACGATGCAGTCCAGAAAGTCTGGCATGAGCATGCATCTTGACAAGTACAAGGTCTCCAACCTGGAACTCTCGAGCCCGTCTCTTCTTGTCTGCCCACTTCTTCATCCTCTTAGATGCCTTTTTCCAGGTAAGCTCGAGCCTCATCAGCTTGATCATTCCATCCTTTGGCAAACTTATAGGCTGATGGACTCACTCCAGTGTAGCCAGTGGCAATAGAACTCGGGGTCATAGGTTGTTGTCCCATGACAATCTCAAATGGGTTACGACTCGTTGCTTCACTCTTCTGCAAGTTGAAAGAGAATTGGGCAACATCTAGCAACTTAGCCCAACATCTAGCAACATCCAGCAAGGCATTCATCCTTTCCGTTTGACCATCCGTTTGAAGATGAAAGATAGTACAGAAATTAAGGTCGGTACCCAATAACTTGAACAACTCAGTCCAAAATTTCCCCGTGAACCGAGTATCTCGATCACTGATGATAGATTTGGGCACACCCCAATACTTCACCACATGTTTGAGGAATAAATGTGCGGCTTGCTCGGCTGTGCACTCCTTGGGTGTGGGAATGAAGGTGGCATACTTCGAAAATCTGTCCACGACCACAAGTATCCAATTGCAACCCTCCGATGCGGGCAACCCAACTATGAAATCTAAGGAAATACTCTCCCAAGGTCTTTCGGGGATGGGGAGGGGTTCAAGTAAGCCAGCAGGTGATTGTTGCTCCACTTTGTCTTATTGGCATACAAGACAAGTCTTCACATATGCTTCGATATCATCCCTCATATGTGGCCAGTAATAGGAATCTTCCACAAGAGCAAGAGTCCGATGTATACCTGGATGTCCCGCCCACTTGCTATCATGGCATTCTTTCACGACTTCCTTCCTTAGGTTGTCATGAGGTGGAACATAGATTCGCCTTCCCTTGGAGTATATCAAGTCGTTCTCCACCCAAAATCGTCTTGTCTTCCCATCCTTGACAAGAGCTATGATGGTTTGAGCCATGGAATCATGTGCCAATCCTTCCTTTATGCGTCCCTTCAAGTTGCTTTGAGGTTGACTTATGTCAGCAAGTTCTCCTTTTCTACTCAAAGCATCCGCAACAAGATTAGCTTTGCCAGGCTTGTACTCCAAAGTGTAATCGAACTCTGCCAAGAAATCTTGCCACCTAGCTTGTTTTGGTGTGAGCTTCTTCTGTGTCTGGAAGTAGCTAGTGGCAACATTGTCGGTCTTGACCACAAATTTTCTCCCAAGCAAGTAATGTCGCCATGTTCGCAGACAATGCACAACCGCAGACATTTCCTTCTCTTGTACTGTGTACCGCCTCTCAGTATCATTGAGCTTCCTACTTTCAAAGGCAATAGGATGCCCTTCTTGCATCAATACCCCACCAATAGCAAAGTCGAAAGCATCCGTATGTACCTCAAAAGACATAGAATGGTTGGGAAATGTCAACACCGGTTCTGCCACAATTGCCTTCTTCAATCCTTCGAAAGCGTGTTGGCATTTGAACTCCAATCCCAACTTCGTCCCTTCTTGAGCAAGTCTGTCAATGGAGCGGCTATGGAAGAGTAGCCTTTGATGAACCTTCTATAATAGTTCACCAAGCCAAGGAAAGATCTTAACTCGGTGACTTTGGTCGGTGGTTCCCATTCTTGGATGGCTTGTACCTTAGACTTGTCCATATGAAGCTTGCCCTTGCCAATGATATGACCCAAGAATGTCACCTCCTCTTGGGCAAATGAGCACTTCTCCTTTTTGACATAGAGTTCGTTCTCCTTCAAGGTTTGGAACACTTGCTTCAAGTGATCCACATGTTCCTCCAATGTCTTACTATAAATCACAATGTCATCAAGGTACACAACTACGAACCGATCAAGGTAAGGAGCTAGTACCTTATTCATTAGAGTGCAAAATGTGGTCGGCGCATTAGTTAAACCAAATGGCATGACTAAGAACTCGTAAGACTCGTACCTTGTAACACATGCCGTCTTTGGTTCATCTCCTTCGGCTATGCGGACTTGATAATATCCCGAGCGCAAGTCAAGCTTGGTAAAGTACCTTGCATCACCAAGTTGATCAAAAAGATCCGCAATAAGTGGAATCGGGTACTTGTTCTTGATAGTGACCTTGTTGAGTGCCCGATAGTCAATACAAAGCCGTAGGGATCCATCATGTTTCTTTTGAAATAAGACCGGCGCACCATATGGAGCTTTGGAGGGTCGGATATAACCAGCATCTAGTAAATCCTTCAGTTGTCTTCTTAACTCCTCGAGCTCAGGAGGTGCCATACGATAAGGAGCAAATGCGGGTGGCTTTGCTCCAACTTCTAACTCAATAGCATGATCCACCTCTCTCCTTGGTGGAAGCTTCTTAGGCAACTCGGCAGGCATAACACCCTTATACTCCTTGAGAACATCTTGGACGGCTATAGGTACATTCACCTCTCCATCCATGGGACCTTCGTCTTCCTTGAGGGTAGCCAAGTAAGTAGGCTCATTCCTCTTTACTCCTTTAGAAAGTTGGAGAGCGGACATCATTCTCTCCTTACTTATCTCCCGTACCACGGGCACAACACAAGGTTGTCCCTTCTCCATGATGCACATGGTGTTGGCATATGGTACCAGAAAAGCCTTCACCATGTCCAAGAAATCTATACCCAAATAGAACTTGTGATCATCAATTGGAGCAATAGTTATGTCGACTTTACCTTGCCATTGTCCAAGCCGAATATCGGTGCCACGAGCTACTCCTTCAATTGGGAGACTTTTAGCATTGACTCCCTTGATATATCATTTCTCCTTTGTATATGGTAGGCCAATTTCTTTAGCAAGGTCTTTGGCCATGGAGACTGTGTCGGCTCCGGTATCCACCATGGCTTTCAAAGTCTTGTCCCCGATCTCGGTCTCCACGTACATCCTTCCACGTGGTTGTTCTTCGACCTTAGCTTGAATGGCACTTAGGAGATTCATTGAGGCGATCCTCCTTTGCTTCTTCCTCCATGACAAGCGCAACAAGCTTCCCTCGGTTGGGACACTCAAATGCCCGATGGGGTCCACTACATAAGAAGCAAGATATCTTCTTGGGTGATCCATCTCTTTTTTCTTTCCCCTTTTCTTTGGAGTACTTGTGTTCCTTGGAGGACTTCTCTTTGTCTTCCCCACCTTTGCCATCATTACTTGGCCTTTTCCCTTGCCCCTTGGATGAGTCCTTTCTCTTGAACTCAATCAAGGATTCGGCCACAGCCATAGCCGTTGCAAGGCCTTGCACACCTCGCCTCTTTAATTCCAACTTGGCCCAACCCGTTAGGCCATCAAGGAAGCTAAACAAAGCATCCTTTTCTCCCATGTCAGGAATTTCCAAGAGCAACTCCGAGAACTCCTTCACATACTCCCTTATGTGGCCTTCCTTATGTTGAAGGCGACGAAGCTTGGCCCTAGCTTCATTTTCGGCATCCTCTGGGTAGAATTGTCTCTTGAGTTCCTTCGTGAATTCTTCCCAAGTGTCGATGGTGCACAATCCTTTCTTGACATCATCGGACCTTCTGCGCCACCAAACTGTAGCAACATCATTTAAATATAAGGAGACACTACGTACCTTTGATGCTTCATCTATTATGCCAACCGCATCAAAGTAGCGCTCCATGTTCCACAAGAAGTTGTCGATCTCCCTTGCACTCCTTGCCCCACCATAGGCCTTAGGTTTGGGAGCTTTGACTCTGTGGGTGATTGTCCCTGGTGTAGTCCCACCATTGGCTACTGCAGCCATACACACACTGAGTTGAGTTTCTAACTTCTCAACTCTTTCCCTGTAAGCATATATCTCCGCATCTTTGGCAACAATTTGGGCTTCAAGGGACTCGATCTTCTTGGACACCATGTCCACTACTGTGTTCAAGGCTCCTTGCATCTCTTCCCAGAGCTCTTGGTCCTCCCCATTGGACGCTTGCCCCTCGATGCGTTGGTCCATGTCATCGACTTTCTCCCTCAAGTCGGACATGGTGGCACACAACTTAGCCAACCTTTCATCCATCGCAGCGATCATGTGCTTCGACTTGTCCTTGCGGACTTTCCCACCTTTGTCGTTGTTGCCAGTCGCTGGGTTGTTGACCTCTGGCGACATTCTCTTGTGTAGGATGATTTCACCAACCTTGCCAAACCTTGCTCTGATACCAACTGTCACGGGCTTTCTTTTCACAAGTACTTCCCGTGCGGCACTAGCAAACTTTACCCCGAGTTATCAAAGAAAGCTAGTCAGCCTTGCCCACAAAAGACTTACTTATACTTTGGAAAACTAAGCAAGCTAAGAACACACAAGAGAGCTTAAGAGAATTAGAACTTGTATTGCTTGAATTCTCTGAGGTGGTTACAACAAATGAAGCCTTAGCCTATTTATACAACTCTACCTCCTCAATGGACGGTGGTGATCAATTTGATCTAACGGTCTATAATGAACTTCTACACACTTCCTTAGAAATATCTAAGGACTAGAATCGTATGGAACTCTACGGAATCTTATGGGAGGTTCTAGAAAACTCTCTCTAGAACAATGTGGGATACTCTCCATTATTTACATTTGCCAACCTCACTTGGCTAGGCAAGAAGATAGTTGTGACACTTAGCTCTTAATTGTAGACTTGCTCTTACTATTGGTTTGGCTTGATTTAGTTTAATATATTTATTTTTAAAATGAAAAGGCCTTATCCATTCCCTTGAAGTGAAAATCTCATTAAAAATCAAACACACACCTTAGTTGATTAAAAAGTACACTCAGTTGCTCGAGTTAGTAATCAGTGTTGACTTTCTTTTATGGTATACCTTGGTAGAATTTTTTTTTACCTAGGCTGATGACTATGACTATATGTGTATCTTTCGAGTCTTGATTCTAGAATTATTTGGAGAGCCAACAAAACTCTAGGTTGGTATTTTAATTTTAACATCATTTCTTAAGATCAGTACGCGGAGTAATTTAAAGAGAATTATTGTTAATATTCATTCTGTATGTCTTAATACATCTATGTTAGAGTTTGTATGGATGAGGACGACTTGTGAAATTGTTCATCAATGTCTATGCTAATTGACTTTAAAAATGCCTTACTGATAGCAAGGGTGTTGGTCCACATTTCAAAATTGATTGAGCTATCAATTTCACCACTTCTACATGGATAAACGCCTACACATGAGATTCGAGGTCCCGACGCCAGTGGTGTTTATGTTGAAAAAATCAACACCAACCTAGTAGAACCTTCTAGGGAATATGATAAAAGATGAGATATTTCTATAGGGAGTTGCTACGTGTACCTCTAAGTTTAGCTCGTTGCCCCCAACTTTATTTTTTTAATTTAGTTTTTTAAAAATTGTTTGGTGTACCTAACCACATTTTGTTTAACCTAAAACAAAACATCGACAAAAAGAAAAATTAGTCATGTTGTTGCTTGAGGACTATGTATGCAAGATTGCTAATGTAAATTTTGGATGCATGAGTTTTTAGGATTTTAAATGCATTTTTAATATGATATAATAGTTGCCACAATTTTGAAATCTGTGTTTTGATTTACATTTTTTTATTTATTCATTTTTAATAAGTATTGCAATTCCATGCTTCTTTATGATTAATGAAATTTAAATAATGTGTGATTGAGTTTTATTTTATAGATAATGGTCATTTAAACTTTCATTCAATAATCAATTAACACTCCTAAATAAGTAAATTTCACCATCAAATGAATTTTATTAAATAAAAATGATAAGTCGGTGTTACATACATCAGGTTGGTGTAATAAAGTCGAAACATCCCAAAATACTGGTGGAAAAAAGAGTTGGTGCAACCAAGTTAAATAGTCTGACACACGTAGCAAGTTTTTTTTTTCTTTTTTTCTCTAAATTGTTCTCTTCCCTTATTCTTTTAAATACTTGAAAAAATATCTACTATCTAGATTTCTCTACCCTAAAATATTTAATAGACTTTTAGAGGCATATCTAAAATGAACTCTTTAAATAATATCTCTATAACTATCTCATTATAGATATTTTCCACAATATCTCATTTATTTAGAGTTTTTATGTGTAATGTTTGATTGTGAGTTGTAATTTGTAATTATTGTTCTTTAATTAACACAATTGTGAGTTTGTAATCGAACCAAGTGGCCGGATTCTCAACAATTTGGTATCATAGTGACAAAATTTTCAACAATTTGGTATTAGAGTCGTGGTTGGTGATTGAATGAGACTTAGGCAATGACAAGGGATCGTGTTGTTGGAGGCGCCAAGAGAATGGAGTTAGTGCGAAGTTATTGTTGTGGTGCTCCTGAAATTATGGTGGATATGAAAGACAAAAAAAATGGGATTGAGACGCTGAACAACAATAACTACACTTATTGAAAGTCATGTTTGGAGTCGTATCTCCAAAGGAAAGATTTGTAGGAGGTTATTGGCAGAGATGATGTTATTCTACCAGAAGATACTCCGGCAAATGCAGAGAAATTGCGCAAGTTGAAGGTACGAGCCGGAAAGGCTATGTTCGGAATCAAGGCTTCAATCCAGAAGGATTTGATAGAGCATATCTGTGATGTGAAGACTCTGAAAGAAGCATTGGACGCGTTTGCTGCATTATTCTCAATAACTAATGATGCTAGACTATAGTCGTTGGAGAACAAAATTGGCGCTATTGTACAAGGTAACATGTATATCTTTGACTACTTTATGAAAATTAAAAAATGTACCATAAATTCCTAATTAGACGCTGAGTCAACAATTAGTGAAGCCCGTATGAGGAAAACAATTATTATTCAGGGGCTACGACCATAATACAATGAGTTTATTGCGGCAGTCCGAGGGTGGCCCATTTTATTTTATTTTACCCTTAACCCACCCCACTCATGCCGCCGGCCGAGTTCGAACCCGTGACATGTGATTTCATCAGTCACACCTCTACCAACTCAGCTGGTACGCTTTTGGCCCACACAACCCTCACTATTGGAATTGAAAAATCTCTTGATAAATTAAGAGACATTGTCAAAACAAATGGCAAAAGTTACAGTCAATAATGATAAGAAGGAAGCCATATACTTTAGTAAAATGAAAGGCGGAAGGCCAAAAGACACCCGACAAGATAAGTTCAAGGGGGACACTCAAACAATAATGGTGACGTCAAACAAGAAAATAGATAAATAAGGTCGTCCTACAGATGTGGAAAATCAGGTCATATAACACGATATTGTAGAGAAAATATCATAGAACAATGCACCAACTGTGGTAAAAGTGGTCACTACACAAAAGAATATTAGACGAAGAAGAAGATTGTTGAAAGTAACTTGGTGACATCTAGCAATCACCAAAATAGTGAAAATGAATAGGCTTTTGCAACATTCGTGACAATTGAGTTGGAAGATTTCGTGGAAAAGGAGATGGACTTCATGATATACGAAGACATTGGCGAAGAATGGGAGGAGCTAGAAGACCATGTAGCTATACTGATAATTGAGGAAGAGATAAACTATGAAAGCGATTGGAAATTCGATTCCGCATATGAGGAAGAAGACAAAGGATGTCATGAACTCATGATGAAACTGTGGAGACGCTTGCTGGTATAGAGGCACGAGCCGATGAAGGAAAAATTAAAGTGGTGCAACTAGAAGTTGCTAACTCCACCATAAATGTAGATGTTGATGAAAAAATCAAAGATGATGACAAGTCAATGGAGATTGTAAAGTCAAGTCTTGGAGCTAGGGATGGGCATTTAAGACTGAAAAATCGGACCGAACTGGGAACCAAATTGATAGGGGCGGTCCGGTTTGTTTACTGTTATTTTAATGATCGATCCTGAAACTCGGCCCATATTGTTCGATTCCTAATCCCAAAACCCGTTGGTTAACTGGCCCAGCCCGAGTACTTAAAAACTATTAAATAGAATCCCATTTTCTCTCTATATCTATGGTTTCATTCATAGCTCACTCCCCCGCCTCTTATTCACAACCCACTCCTTCTTCGCCCCCATTTGTCTCATCTCCTCATCCTCCTCCTCCTCTTTCTCATCTGGGCCTCCTCATCCTTTCTGCAGACTCCACCTCCTTTTCCTCTCGGCCTCTCCACTCGACTCAGAAACAATAAGAAGTCAGCGGAGAAGATCTAAGCTCTTCTTTCTATGGCTTGGCTTGGTTTCTACCACTTGCATACACGTTATTGAATTGAATGTTGTCGCTTCAATTTAGTAGAGTAATTCTTACTAGCGTCATGTTTTGTGAAAACTGTAGAGCTAGAACAACAAGTGGTAATTGCTCTTTTTTTTTTTGCCAGTAGAAGTATAGAGAAAAAATCAGGCGTCCCACTACCAAGTCAATTCACCCACACCTCCGATCCACATGTCTTTCTCTCTAAACTACCTTTATCCCTTCTGCTTCTTTTACATTCCCTCACAATAGTTTCATCTTCTTCTTCCCTTTCCTTAAGCATGTAGATAAATATAACAAATTATCTTTCTGTTTTTTTACATCTATCTTACTCACTCACTCATTTTCACAATAACTTCTACTTTTCCTTTATTAAGCTCAATTTTCTTTCACTAAGTACCCACTCATGTTTCTTGTTTTTACACACCAAAAGAGAAATACAACCAAAATCCAACCACCCACCTAATACTAGCTTCTGTTACCATGCCTGCAACAATTGGAGATACTAAGTTGTCCAAAGTTGGAACTAATTGATATTATGATTGTGCAAAAATAGTTTATGCAAAGATGAAATAACCATAACTTGATAAAGTAAGAAGAAAAGGGATTAGTGATCAACATCTAATAATTTTTTTCATATTAAAAATCGTTTACTAAAGCCCATTCTGAAGCAATGGCATAAAAAGCTGGGCTAAAAAAAATTTGGGCTGAAAACTTCGGGCTTGACCGATACCAACCCCAAATTTTGGTTAACCGAAAGCCTGGTTAACTGGGGTAACTCGGGCCGGGCTTTGGAACTTCGGCCTGGTCCTCGGTTTGGGCTACATGGTCCGGTTAACTAGCCCGACCCACCCCTAGTTGGATCTATAGATTATTCTAGGGAGTTGAACTCCATTGGCGAGGATGATAACTACTTTGAGGATGTCCAAGGAAGAAATGACTAAGACAAATCATGAAGTTATAAAAGGAAAGAAGAAATTCCAATGAAGAAGACAAATGTTACATCGAAGCTTAGATCGCTGGTAGAAGAAACATAAACACTCAACAACACGTGGATCTATAAAACCAATGATTCAATTAGGAAGTAGAAGACACCACCTTGGCAGATGGAACACAAGTTGGTGTTGAAAAATCAACACCAACTTAGTTGAACCTTCTAGAGAATATGAGAAGAGATGCAATATTTCTCTAAATTGTTCTCTCCCCTTCTTCTTTTAGATACTTAGAAAAATATCTTCTATCTAGATTTCTCTACCCAATGATATTTAGTAGACTTCCAAAGACATCTCTAGAATGATCTCTCTAAATAATATTTCTAGAACTATTTCCTTCTAGATATTTCCCACAATATCTCGTTTCTTTAGAGTGTTCTTAGCTCAACTATAAATAGGGCATCCCATCCTTTGTGGTGTAGAGTAAAGAGTAGTAAAGCCAAGAGATCTAAGTGAGTAGTAAAGAGTGTGTGCGAGAATGTGAAAGATTATATGTGTAATGTTAGGTTGTGAGTTGTAATTTGTAATTGTTGTTTTTCTAATTAATAGAATAGTGAGTTTGTAATCGATTCGAGTGGTCGGATTCTCAACAATTTGGTATCAGAGTGATGGATTTTCCAACAGTTTATAAGCGAGTTTGATGTAGCTGATTGTTGTTCACATACAACAAATCCATATAGATATATCAGGAGACTAAGAGAGATAAAATCTCATTCTATGTGGCGCTCTCTTAGGCCTCCAATGACTAGGTGACATGCTTCAAAAATAAAGAAAAAAATAGAACAATCCAAATAAAAAAAAAAAGAGGAAGATAAAGTGACAAAGATTTCATCTTACCATAATTTTTTGTTTTGTTTCTATTTTAAGCTGTGGCAAAATTGAAAGTCTCTAAGCGAAACACACTTTTGAAGTGATTTCCACATTTTCTCTCATTATTTAGGGAAAAAAGATAAAAATCGATAAAGAAAGAAAATTTTCAATCATACACACCATAATTATTGGTATTTTATTTATATTCAATTTTAAGTTGTGGGAAAATTGAAAGATTCAAATTCAAGCTAGATTTATTTGAACACGTGCCTGATCCTACTAAATGCACGATTTACTTTTTAAACCCCACAACCTAATCATAATTAATGACCAATTATTTTGGTTTACAACACTGAAAATTTTCACCCGAACTCTGTAAGCTCTTCATCCCCTCAATTTGTAAAAAATTATCATAAAATGACTCATTTCTCTTTTATAAATACATCTCACTGTCTCAATCTATCCCTTCCAAGATAATCCTTTATTCTTTCCATTGCTTGATTTTATTGAAGGTCCTTGGAGAATTTTCATTTATGTTATCTATTCCAGTGTTAATACTCTATTCTACCCCTTCCAAGATTACAGTTGTAAAGATTCTTAAATATGTAAAATATTATTTCTCAACTTGATTCCTTTTAAAGGATGCACCTAAAAGAATTTCACTACCAAATCCAAATCAATATAAGAATAGGTGTTCAACTTTTTACCATGTGTATCGGTGTTGATATTGATGTTATTTAGTTTTCATCATAGTTTGTTTCCCTCGGTCAATATTTCAATTTGTTAATGATATTTGTAGTTGTGTAGAGTCAATAATTAGTTTTTTTTTGTTCTTATTTGAATTGTGTCATGTCATGTGATGTGAGTTTTATTTTCATGGTTGGTTTTTCATAGAGGACATTGTTGTTTAGTGGTTCACGCTTAATGTTTTTATTTATTTATTTATTTTTGGATTTACAAATTGTGGAACAAAAGTTATGTGCGATCCTGATATTTTAGTGTTGTTCCATTATTATTTTATCAAGATGTTTCTTATTAATTGTAAGTAAGGTTCTTCATAGGTTATGAACCTGATCGTGGCTTCAAGATGATACTTTATATTTTTATTTAATTAACAATTTTTCTGCTTGCTCTATGTATAATATTTCAATTCATCTAATTTATTTATTTATTTACCTCATAAAATCAATGGTTTATTTATTTTCTTTGATTTCTTAATTGCATTTTTCTATTTATATTATTAATTATATTCATCAGTTCCATATATCTTTTGTTTTTATTATTATTATTTTCTTTTGTTATGCTTAAACAAGTTTTCTTTTATAATTTAAGTTTATTTTGTGGAGATTTTGTGTTGAATTTTAAGTTTTGTAAGGAGATTTTGACTTGTCTAGATATTGGTATAACCTTATTTCTTTATAATTTAGATAATTAAGTTCAAATACAAACTCTCTATTGATAGTATATATAACAAATAATTTGCATAACCCACCTAGAAATCGATTGAAGAAGACTTTACTAGAATTGTTGGGTAGTTGAAGAATGATTGTGAGTTGTAAGAGATCCTTGAGAGTTGGTGGTAGTTCTATGATTATTTTTGGTTAAAAAAATATATGTCATATTTAGATAACCAATCATTTTTTCCATCTTTGGAAAATTGTATAACCTTTGGTAGAGTTGGAGCATAAGTTATATATGTTCTTAATTAATTTATCGCATTGAAATAAGAAAAATAGAATGTGAAAAAATAATAACTAATAACAAAACTAAGATTATAAATAATCCAAATCCCATAAAAATAAAAATAAAAATAAAAATTTATTATTGTCATACAACCAAAGATAATATAAAAGGAAGAAAAATAATAAAAGAACAAAAATAAAATAAAATGAAAGTACAAGTGAAAAGGCCTTTATACTTAACATTGGTACACTAATAATCCTTATAATTCAACCAAAACTCAGCCAGAAAAACCTCAAGGAATCAAACTATTGTAGCATTCACGAACGTGCATAATCAATAAAAATTTACTATAACAAAAATTAAGATACAATGGAGAATATAAATGTGCAATATTGTATGTATTTTCTTATTGTTAGATTTAAGATAGAACATAGTAAGAAAAAATTTAATGATTATAAATTAAAGATTTGTAGGAGAATTAAAAAAAAAAAACATTCTCAGACATAGATTTGGATGAGATTCCTTAACCTCCAATAAAATAAAATAAAATAAAATATTAGTGAATTTATTGAGGTGGAAGAGAAAATAAAATTGTAAGTTTTAATTTGTTTCTATTGAGCTTTAGATTATTATATTTAAGTATATTTCATAGTGTCATGTGAAACCACTTTAATGTAACTAGAGTTTCTAAGAACAAGTATTCTTACAATTATTGTGAAAATTTTGAAGATACACATTTATGAGAATATTAGGGCACAAGAAAAAAATAAAAAATTTATATAGAGATATCTTCCAAATGCAAGTTTTGAAGATGATCATGATATACCAATAGAAAAAACCCTTTTATATATCTACTCGATAATAAAATGGATGTTCTAATTTTTATAGAATTATAACTATGAGTACATGTAAGAATTAATATAATGCCAGTGAATAAAAATCACTTTTAATTTATTCAATAACATTCATACACGAATCTCATTAATATTTTATTACTATTGTTTTTAGAAAATTTCAATTTAATAAAAAAAAATTGATATCCTTAAAACACAAGTAATAGTTACATTTACAATACAATACTCATTTGTATATCTCAAAAAGAAATATCCTAAGTTATGTTAAAAAGGAATGTTCGTGTTGAGCACGGGCTCCAGAGTCACTAAGATAAATAAAATTTGCACCAACCTATTATACACGACAATCTTGGGATCTACAATGAGTGATCTCACCTCAATTCTTGAGCGAAGTCGCGAGTAGACAAACACTTGCATAACAACTTGCCACCAACCAACACAAATGGTTAGTTGATTTTAATTTTTAGGGACATTTTACGTAAATTATATTTAGGGTTTGTTTGGTTGCACGAAAAATAGACATGGAAATTGAAACCATTTTCATGAATTCGATTCCAAGGCCTCCCCTCGGACTTGGATTGAGTAGTGGGAAAACAATATTATGAATAATCGATTTTCTGTTACTAAATAGAGAACCACACTGCAAAAACCTGTGTAACAAAAGAAACAAATTCCATTTCTCAAGGAAAATGGCTAATAGAGAGTTTTAATTGAACTAATCACATTACGTGGCTAGTAGATTTTGAGATTTCCACTCTTCGCTGTCAATGTGGCGCCCCATGACACGATCTTCGTCTCCCTTGGATCCCTTCTTCAAAGCGAGCCACTTAATTCAGAGTGGCCAAACAGTCAAAGAAAAGAAACGCTGGCATTCACATCTCAAACTCATCTACGATAACTTCTTCCTCCAAACTCCAATCTTTTTCATATTTTTTATTGATCTACACTTCTCATTTCGATCCAATATTTTTTGATCAATTATTCAATATATTCTTTCGATTCACTTTGATTCATTCAAAGGGTTTTATTTCATTGATCTGTGCAAAATGGGTTGGCAAGAGTGATCAAAATAGAGGGTTGGGAAGAATGAACAGTCAACTTTGGAGATGGGTTGTGGGGTGTATATACATAATTGCTGTTGCCACAATATGGATAGCTGCAAGTTTTGTTGTTCAAACAGTTGTAGATTCAGGTGTTTCACCTTTTCTTATCACCTACATTTGCAATTCTTTGTTCATGATTTACATACCCGTAGCTGAAATTTCGCGGTATCTTGAGGACTCTGTATGGACATTGCGGTTTTGGCCCCGTGGTAAGAATAGTGGTAAGCGTGCACAAGCACTGGACATTTCAGAGGCAGTGGTTCTCCTTGGGGAGAACAATTCAATGAGAAGCGAAAATGGTTCGGCTCCTCCTGTATCAATGGGTCAAAGGTTGGAGTTTGAACTTGATGGGAATGACGATGAATTGCTTGTTGAAGATGGTACTTTGGCAATGGTTTCAGAACATGTTCAAGGGCAATTGAATGTGAAAGGGCGTTGGACACGAGCACGGACGGCTAAAGTCAGCTTGTTGATATGCCCATTCTGGTTTATTGCACAACTTACTTTCAATCTCTCCCTCAAGTATACTACAGTCACGGTAAGCCTCTATAGGAAGTTATAAATATTTATGTTTCTTTGTACTCATATTTGATGGCGTTTCATGTTTGTGATAGTCTTTCATATCATCTGCTGCATTAGTAATACGTTTTGCTACCTTCTTGCAGTCAAATACGATATTGAGCAGTTCATCTAGTCTATTCACCTTTTTAGCAGCTCTGATGTTCTTAGGGGAGAAATTTGTATGGGTTAAGCTAATGGGTGTTCTACTCTGCATGGGAGGAACAATAATAGTCAGCTTAGGTGATTCCAAGTCAGTGTCAAGTGCTATTGCCTCGAATCCTTTGTTGGGAGACATTTTAGCACTTGTTTCAACAAGCTTTTATGCTGCATATGTGACACTTGTCCGGCAAAAGCTACCAGATGAGGATGATGAAAAAGTCAGAAAAGCCAGTATGGCTGAATTCCTTGGATATCTGGGGCTGTTTAATGTTTTGATCTTTTTGCCTGCTGCGCTTGTATTGAATTTCGCAGAGTTGGAGCCCTTCAAAATACTTTCTTGGAAGCAATTAGGCCTAATTGTTGGCAAAGGTTCGTCTCCATGCCTTCTATGCTTCTCAATTTCCTTGTAACTTTCCTATCCTAGCTCAACTTTCAGTGAGATATAGGATTAGGTCCTTTTATTAACCATACAATTTAGAGATTATATAAAAAATAACGAATAGTCCTCAAGAAATCTCCCATGAGGACATAAACTTTTGTATCGACAAATCAAATTTACTAAGTACATGATTATTGCATTTTTTTAGACATTGGCACATTAGAGACAAAAAATGGTTTTACCGACGCATGAGGACCCCCTCTTTTATAGAATTGAAGTTTTACCTATTTCTGAAGCAGGTTGCCGTTCTGTTAGATTATTATTATGTTTAACAATTTATGGATGGATTCTTTTCTAGTTGAACGCCCCTTACATCCATGTAGAGAGAGAACAATTCTTGTACAATGTCTTCAAGGATAATCTCAAAACTGGGCAACTGAGCATGAGCATGATATTTCTGAGTGAGTAGTTCTTGTCACATTAACCTAAATAACACATTTGAAAAATTCATCGCGCTCTTTAGAAAGGCCTAATGTTAATGAAATTCCAAACTTGGTTTAACTGTTCATGTGGGATGCAACTTGATGCACGCTTTAGGTATCAGTTCCCAGTGTAGTTGAGGTGGTCGCTACCAGATTTGTCAGCTTCCTCTTGGATTCCAGATCCTGGACTTGGTCCAAAATGTGGTGCGTTATTGTATCAATTCACTAAAAGTACCACGTAGAAATTGTACTTGAAATAGGACATATCTTGTTCGATATCCTCGCTTCCACACCCACTTGGGTATTTCTAGTGCCATATTTTGAATATGAGAAAGTACTGTGACCTCCAAATAGGAATACCATCTCTATGTGGGAGAGAAGATTTAGTAGTTGTTGAAGGTATTAACACTTTGCAGCTTGTGTTTAAAAGTCAGGTCAAGTTCTGGGCATGTAAGGGTGATATCATGAAATGGCGAGGTTGTAGGAAGATCTATGGTTGAGTGCCTAAGTGAAAAAAGATTCCCTCCTCGTAGGTGACGTTGCGAGTGGCATATGGGCTTTATAAATTTATTAAACTCAAGGTATGGTTGGTAGGAGGGTTTTGTGACCAAACCTGCCCAGAAAACAGGGTCGTTTCAGAGCTGAATTGGGTTATGTGTCATCGCCAAATATGGCAGTTTGCAGGGTTATTTACTGGGCTGTTTCGGGACTGAATCGGATTTTTTTGGACCATTTTTGGGATTGAAACATAGTTGTTTTGGGACTGTATTGGGCTGCATTTTGACGCCTAAACATCTCTATTTCGAAGTTGGGTTAGGTTGCTTTTTGACACCCAAAACTGGACTGTTTCAGGACCGATTTGACAGCACGTTTTGGCTGGATTTAGGACAGGCATTGGTTGGGTTTTTACTGCATGTTTTGGCTGGATTTAAGGAAGGTTTGGCCGAGTTCTAGAATAAGTTTTCGCTAGATTTAGGTTGGGTTTTGGTCGGTTTTAAGAGCAGATTTTTGGTTGGGTATAGGACGAGTTTTTGGTTGGTTTAGGATAGGTTTTATTTAAGGGCAGAGTTTTGGTTTGGTTTAGATAGGTTTTAGCCGAGTTGGAGACAGGTTTTAGCTGAGTTGGAGACAGGATTTTGTGTTCCTTGGTGATGTTAATTTCTTGGAGTTGGGCCTTGATAGTTTGCTTTCTGAATGGCCCTATAGGTTAGAAACAAACTCTTATGTCAGTGAGGTTTCAACTCTCTTTTCCTTGTGATGACAATTGCTCATGCAATTTTGGGTTTAAAAGGTACCTCAATTGTGACAATCTATTCTTGCTCGAGAAAAGAACACCGGGATATGGGCTGAATGCAACAAAAACTTTCTTCATATTTCGTTCTAATCTATTACTTGTTAATTACCTTTTGGAATTTTTGACATTTTCTCTCGGTGTATCTCTTTTAGGGAGTTCTCATGAGTGAGCTCAGAAAAAATAGTTCTGATTCGGATTATTGTCTCATATATGTTGATACTAGAGATTCCATATCATATACCTTTTTCGCCTTTGGAAATTTTGACATTTTCACTCTTAGGGAGATCACATGAGTAAACTCAGAAAAAGAGTTCCGATTCAGAATTATTATGTATGTTGAGACTAGAGATTCCATTATCTCCTCATTTTTTGCCATAAAATTTAAGTTTCAAGTTTTATTTCCCAAAAGGACCTTGATAGCCCTTGGTTCAATGATTTATTGACGTCTCTTCAATCTTTAAGTTCTCAGTACTGAATGGCATGCCATTTTTTCTCAAGGTCGTCAAAATATGGTTAGTTTTGCAGTCACCTGAGTATCTGATTGGATATAGATTTAAAATGCTTCAACAATTTGATACGGGAGTAGGGATGTCTGTGGGGCTGGTTATGGGTCCAACAATTTCAAAAATTCTGAATACACCCGACATGGTAACGCATACTGATATAATTTGATGAATCTGAACCTGATTTCTTGAGCTCCCATAAGGGAGCTAGAACAGATCAATAGCAATAATACTTTTTCTTTTTATAAAGGCATTTTATCCAAGATGGTCTTACAAAATTAGTAAAAGGCTACTCTAGGGGTTGGGCATAAAAGTCATTTGAATGATTTTAGAGATTAGTAGTCTAGTTAGTATATTGGAGAGGTGTGGAAAAGTGCATTTTAGATGTAAAAGGCCTGTTGTATATATTTGGTACATGGTGAAGTTTAGAAGAGTCCATATTATGGATTTCATTTTCCTTTTTCAGTCCTTTAGTCCCATCGAGGTTATCTATTTTCTGGTTAATTATTGCTTCTTTTCAATAGATCAGCCCATATCTTGGTATTTACTTTCTCTTGTTGATGAATATATTATCTTTTACTATGCCAATAAAAATAAAGGAGGTAAACTTGCTTCTCTAGTCTTGTTTCTGTCATCATAATTCAGTGAACATCTTCAGTTTTGGTTTTTGAAGTTCTTCGATTCCAAAGCTGCTCGTCGAAGTTCTGTTGCCAGCACATATCCTCCTTGGTCTCGTTAAATTATGCTTGGCTATTGCAAAACAACATACATCACAACCCTTCTAGAATATTTTCTATTTGGTCATGTTTGCAACAACAAAGACGTCTCACGGACACACTCAATATTGTAATCAATTGTAGCAATTTCATTTTATTTATAAATTTTTTTACCGTATTTACTAGTTTGGATAGTTTAATGCCAGAGGTACTGTATTTCTTATTTTTTATAGTTCAATTCCATCAATAATCACTGTAGGTTAACAATGAATACCCAAAAGCAAAAGAAAGAAACTATATATGATTACATAACAACGAAAAGCCCTTTAAAACCCACTTGAAAGAACCACCCATAAACACACAAAATTTCACTTGAGTCACCACCTAAAGACCCAGCACATGAGAACAATTTAACTCTTCACACCCATCTGGGCATTCATTGAGATTTTGCTTGAACTCTTATGATTTATGGATAATTTGTGCTTTTAGGACACAGTATCATGGGTATTCAACTCCACTTTTCTAGAGTCACAACATCCTAAGGTTTTGTTCAAAGTTACAGCTCTCAAGACATGTTGGAGCTCAGTTACTAAGAATCAGTTTCACCAAAGCACAGAGTTATTTCTACTTTTCCTTGAATTGAGAAATCTCAACTTCGAGTTGTTTGTTCTAGACTTTATCCTTATGCTAATCCGCCAGGATCTAAAATCTTTGAGTTGCACCATCTACTTTTTTTTTGTGAGATTTACTTATAAATACTTCAATTCATTTTCAGGTCTTCTTGACAATGTTCTCAGTGACTACTTATGGGCAAAGGCTGTTCTTCTGACGAGCACGACTGTGGCTACCGCTGGTCTCACAATGCAGGTCCCCTTGGCAGCAATTGTAGATACGCTAACAGGCAAACCTCCTCATTTTTTGGATTACCTAGGGGCTGCATCTGTCATGGTTGGGTTTGTCGGCATTAACATTCCTGCAGATTTTTGTTCTAGTTCAAGGGCTAATAACAATCTAGACAAAGAAGTAGAAAGGGCAGTAATAGCAGGTGAAGATAAAAATTTAGGGGCCAGTAAAGAAATTGCGATCTGTTGACTGCTAGTGTGCCTTGGTGGTAGCTTTCTCCATTGTTTTGGATGATCGATAGTTAGCTTGTTCCTTAATGTCCATTCAGGTGTTATCATATGTGTTCATATAGCTTGTTCCGTTGTGTCCATTCAGGTGTTATCATATGGATAAATCATGACAAATGTATACCTGGTTAGTGTCCTATAGTTTCTCATTATCCTGAGTTTCTGTTGATATAGTTAATGATTAAATTACAACCTTTTTTTTACTAATGGCTTGCTGTAAATCTTTATATTGATAGCTTGGTTTCCCATTATCATTGGGTCTCCTGTCTCAAGATATCATACATTCAGATGATCTAGCCTGAATAGAGTTAGCATAGTTTCACCTATGTTACCTGACGGGCTAGGCGAGGTGACAGGCCTGGCCCGGGAGCCCAGCTCTCTTGGGGGGGGGGGGGGGGGGGGGGGGGTGTTGGGGTGGGGAATGCCTAAAAGCCATCTACAATACACAAAAGGCCCTGCTAAATAAGACCACCACTTCTGACCAACATCTTGACGAACACCATCAATAAAAGGAAAAAAAAAAAAAAAACCCTAATCCTAACCCCTCTTATCCTCTCTCCCTTTCTTTTCCATCAACCATTGCCTCCACCTCCTCCTCCTTCCTTCACCACCACCACCTCTTCCCTTCCTCCTCTTCTTCTTCACCACCACCACCGTCACCTCTCATCCCACCCTCCTTCCATCATTTTTTTTTTCTTCTTCTTCTTTCTCTCTCTTTTTTTATTTTTTTTATTTTTTTTATTTTTAAATTCTCCCTGGCGGTGGCAAGATGGTGATGGGGAGGTGGAGAAGGCGAGGAGGAGAGGTGGCGGTGTCCCACCTCCTCCCATCCTTTTTTTTTCTTCTCATCATTTTTTTTTCTCCTTGGCGGTGGCGAGGTGGTGGTGGGGAAGGGGAGGAGAAGGAAAGGTGGCGGTGTTCCACCTCCTCCCATATTTTTTTCTCTCCCCGGCAGTGGCGAGGTGGTGGTGAAGGGGAGGAGGAAAGGTGGCGGTGTCCCACGTCTTTCTTTTTAATTATTTTTTATCTTCGCCCCCGTGGTGGTTCCTGTGAGTGGTGAACCCATATCCGCAGAGATTTGGGCGAGTGTAGGTTCCCCATTTGCAGGAACCGTCGCAAGGGCAAAAAAAAAAAAAAAAAAAAGGGAGGCCACCGCTCTTCCTTCTCCTCCCCTTTACCACCACCTCGCCACCACCACACCACCACCACCACGCAACAGGGAGAAAACAAAATAAAAAAAACAAGCGAGGAGGCCACCGCCACCCCCTTCTTCCTCATCCCCTTCACCACCACCACACAACAGGGAGAGAAAAAAAAGGAGGAAGCCATCACCACCCCCTCATCCTCCTTCTCCCCTTTACCACCACCTAGCCACCACCACCACGCCACACATGGAAAAGAAAAAAAAAAAAAGATATAAAGAAGAAGATGGGAGGAGGTGGTGGGGAGGAGGAGTATGAGGTGGGAAGAAGAAGTGGGGAGGAGGAGGAGAGGTGGCGGTGGTAGGGTTGATGGAGAAGAAAGGGAAAGAGGAGAAAATGGGTCAAGGTTAGGTTTTTTTTTGTTTGTTTGTTTATATAGTGGTGGTATCCTTTAGCAGATCCAAAAAAATGGGTGGTGGTGTCCATCAAGAAAAGTCGTGGTGTTATTTAGCAAGGGCCTACAAAAAAGGGCACTATAAACATGAAGGATGAAAAATTCTAATTGTCAGCTAGAAACCACGAAGGAGATATAAATTATAAATCTTATTTAGACTCTAATCACTACTCAAATTTTCAAATTGCCCTACATTCCTTTGCCATTATTAACTACCACCATCACATTCTCAAGCGATCAAAGTTGCAAGAATTGTCCTTCCCATTAAACAATGAGAAGAAGCAAAGACTCCTAGATAAGAAGGAGAACCAAACAAGTCCCCCATGGTAAGATTTTTCATTTATTTACTAGTTTGAATTTGTCCTCCCCATTAAACGATGAGAAGAAGCAAAGACTCCTAGATAAGAAGGAGAACCAAACAAGAAGTCCCCCATGGTAAGATTTTTCATTTATTTACTAGTTTGAATCTATCAGATTCAGTGATTTACAGATAGATAAATCCCCCCCACCCCCCGCGCGCGCGCGCGCGCTTACAATTTGTACAATTATAGACTAGTGAACCCACATGCACATTACGCATGAATAATAAAATGAAATAATTGTATACCATTATAAAAAAAAATATATGCATATATAACTTAAAATTTCTAAAATGATTTCGAATAGTAATTTTTTTTAATTTCTTCTTGACGTGCGTGAGTATATGAAATCGGTCAAGGAGTAAGTGTATAAATTTGCAATTGACCGCAAAAACCTTTGAACATATAAAAAAAAATCTCTAGATGATTTTTTCTCTAATTCTTACAATAAAAGTATATGTATCAAATAACTATATAATTCATGTTGTTATTTTGTTTAGGTTTTTTTTTCCACCAATATTTTCATATTATACATGTTGATTTTATTTTTTATATTTATTTTTCTAAATTTATTCATACCGATTTGGTGTTAATAGATGAATGAATATTTCAAAAAAAATGTATTAATTTTTAAAGTTTTTCTAATAACTAATTTAATTTTCTCATGGAATCGGAGGTTGTGGATGAGAAAATGGTGGAAGTAGTTATAATCGAAAAAACCATGATACCCTTGCTCCAAAGGTATATTTTAATAGAGTGTAAAATAAAAAACGAAATATTTGCTAGGATATAAGCATTAAGTTGTTCAGAAAATTAAAATATTTATGCTCCGCTTGGTACACAAAAAAAAATCCATACGCAAAAGTTTAAAATGGTTACATAAATTTTGGGTGTCTGGTTGAGATTACGGAAAACAATTATCGAAATTTGAATTTGGGAACTCCACATCTCCTAATTATAAAATTCTGCAAAACTTTGCGGGACAAAATCTCCCGCATTACTGCAAAACTCTCATCATCTGCTATTACTCGAATTCTATTCCCAACTCCTTCGTAAACACCCCAACCACCAGTACCTTCACAACTACCATCATCGCCACCACCATATATACCATAACCATCACAACCACCACCATCGCCATCATTGCTAGCACCGCCGCCGCCAACACCATAGCCACCATCATCGCTGCCGCCATTCCTGCTACAACCACCACCATCACTGCGATAACATAATCAACACAACCAACACCACCTTTACTACACTATAATCATCATCGTTGCATGCCACCATCATGGCCATCATAACATATCCATCACAATCACCACCTTCACCGCCATTGCTACTACCACAACCACCACATTTACTACCACCACCACAACCACTAAAATATAACCACCACCACTGCCATCGACACTACCGCCATCACTGCCACCTCCATGATCACCACTACCATAGCATACTCACCGTAATCATCACCAATTTCACTAGTACCACCACAACCGTTGTTGCTGCCACCATTACTACCACCACCACAACTACCATAACATAACCACCACCACCTTCACTACTACCACCTCCGCAACCACCACTACCACCACTCCCACCATTATATCCACTGAAACCACCATAGCTTAACCACCGCAATTTCAACAACCACCGCCATTGCCACCATCATCGCCCACATTTACAACCACTGCCACCACAACCATGCCACAATTACAACTACGACCATCACCACCACCACCCACAATTACTTTTCCAATTTGCATCAATTTTCTTTAATTATTACCAAGCGCCCACAAACTAATGCACTTGCATGATGCATTATTTTACAGTGTACCAACAAAGCTTAACATCTGTAAATGAATCAATATATTTTAAAATTAAATTTTGACATAAATGTCAAAAGAAAGAGGTAGTTATTTTATGCCCTCTTGGATCTATAGATAGTAGAGATTAATGTGCGACTAATAGATATGATAAAAAAAATAGATATGATAGATTGGTGTTTTATTTATGAATATACGGGGTGCAAATAAAATCAGCCTTTATAAAATAAACAGTTCCACCTAGCAGGTTGCACATTCGATTCACCATTGAGTAGTGAGTACGTCGTTGTCTATATAAAGTCCATCTCTTAGCGCGTAATGCATGTTTGAAATATTCCCACCGCTTCTTTCTTTCTTTCTTGTTTTCCTTTTCATTTTCAACTAAAATTCGATCCGTAAACCCCAAAAAATCTCTTTACGATCGATGATTTTGATCTAGTTCGCTCTTCTCACCCTTTCTAGGGTTAGGGTTTATTCTTGACCTTGAATTAGTCGACGATCGGTGTTTCTTGAATTTAGGATGATTCGTAAGTGTCCGCTCGAGACAATTATAACAATGTAAAGTGATTTCTTCTATCTATTGAAACTGAAAGAGGCTCTTTCTTGGTTCCAATCGTTTTTCCAAGAAATCCAGGTTGAGGGAGAGCGAAAAGTTGGATTTTCCACGAAATGTAAACCTTGGTGGAGCAATGTTGGATCCTGAACCATATTGGAGCTTAGATGATCTTGTATCTGAGTTAAACTCCTTAGAGTCAAAGTTGAAGACTTCTTCTTCAGCGATCACACTCTTCTATAAAATGCAACCATCCTTTTCTTTTCTTTATTGTGTCTAATTCAAATTAGTATGCTGATCTAAGTTAATATTATTCTTGTGTTTCTAAGAGAGTTTTCGAACACTAAATAACCCTGTGAAGAGTCCAAACAACACCTTTGTAATGCGGATACTGAAAGTGACGAAGAATTGGAAGCAAAACATATGAATTTGGTGGTTGGAGAAAGATTCTTGTGCGATGAATTTTGTTTGAGGTAATGTAAAACACTAACTATCACTGACATAAAGGCTTGCTTTTTTCAGTGATCTTAGGGAAAAGGTTACTCACCTGGTGAGAGATATTATGGCTGAAAACAAAAAGTGCACATATGCGCTTGTTCAAGTTGAGAAATGTGCACAATTAAGAAGAGATACGAGTAGGAAGCTAGACATGAATTGTCGTTGCAAAGTGTGAGATTTCTGTCTTCTGTCCTCTTGAATCTGCATTCTTGAATCAAATAACATTTTTTAGATATCTTTCTTTTTCCTTACAAAGTATATTGATAGTTCCACAAGCTTTTGAAGAGATATAATCTATGAAAGAAAACAAAATCCTTATATCCATGTAGGATTATCCGTTTTTCCAAAATTCGAGACATGAAATCCATTCACAAGGAAGTAACAGTTGGCATCTATAGGAGATAATCAAATGCACAATTTACCAGAATAGAGAGAAATATGATTAATCTAAATAGTCCATCAAAATGGAGGAAACTAATGCAACTAACAGAAAAGTTCAACTAAACAGTAACATAACTCTCCCCAAAATAAAAATGCAACTAATAGTCCTACTACAATAGAATAAACTGTCACCTAACGAACAAAAGATTTTAAACTCTGGTGCAACTCTCCAGCCAGGCTCGTCCATACAAAAGGAACTTCTCTAACCTCGCTTGAAATTACTAATCCTGAAATAAAGCTAGTTGGCTACATTCCCAAAGGAATGTACCCAAGAAGCTAAAACCCAGTTGGTTTAGCAATTAAGTTGGAGTGAAATTTCTTCGTTCCCAAAATCAATAAATATGACAAAAAAAAGTACATCAAATCAACTAAACCAAAACAGGTAGTTCCTCCACGAGGCAAATGTATATAGCTAATTAAAATTTCTAATATATTTTAGTAGCTATTTACCTTACTTATACTTACTCTGTGAAAGTTGACCATAACAAGTTTCACCTATAGAAAAGTTAGTAAACTTGCTATCCTGCACAAAATGGTTAGAAAAAAAATAGGGATAATATTCTAATTAATCAGAGTTTATCAACCTATAAATTTATTTGTCTTAAACCAGTTGTCCATTTATAATGTATGGATCACTTAGACTATACCACATTTGCACTACCTCCGTGCCGAACATATATGTTTGTATGCATCTCTCATATAAAGGGGAATTTCTCTGTCATCTATGCCTAAGTGAGAACATCACATATGGGCATACATCACCGGATACCCTTAACTATATGAGTACGATAAAAGCCACTATTGGGCTAACAATTTGCATAAGTCACGTCACATTTTTTATGGATAAATAGTCAAACCTATTTTAGGCTTTTCAAAAACCAACCCCTTTTTGCACGACCCAACCCGAAGGTTACCTAGTTTCTTTATAAGAAAAGAGTGCCCTACTCCACAAGACCCAACCCGAAGGTTACTTAGTTTTTCTATAGGTTAGTGAAAAAATATCAACAACAAGAAATGTGATAGTTTTAAGGGATACACCTCAATATGATTTAAGGACATGAATTCAAAGTTATTCATGTTGCTTGTAGTGATATCTCAAAACACTGGTACAATGACACTTGGTCAATCATAGACAGGTCGACTCATTCTTTTAGGAACACAACAATTATTTTTTAATGAAGCAAAACTAATTTCAATCATGTAAGCATGTAACTTATTTATGTGCTAATAGAACATTCTTCATAAAGTATTGGAGAATTATTAAGGAAATACTAGGCAATTAAACATCACGATAAAATCAAACACAAAAGTAATGAAATGATTTTTTTCGCGTGAGGGATCGTGAATCCATATCATAACCATCATAACATAGGAAGACTAGGGTCAATGAGATAATGGTTTATGTAACTAAACAATGTTTGAACATTCAAATGATAGTGTTAAGTGTTGACTTGGCTTCTGACTTCAACAAGAATACAACACAAGGGATGAAGGAATGGAACCACCCATTGTAATAGTCTAGGGGCTTATTCCTCACTGTTTTAGTAATTCATTCTTCTTTGTCATTTCCCCCCTCTTTTTCTTATAGCATCTCAAAGATCTTCTCTCTAAAAATTTAACCTAAAGAGTGAATAAAGAAATACACTCCCCGGACCCACTATAGAAACAAGGATACAGGTAGATAAACAATGCACAACAAAACAAACCAAATGTTGCATATATTCCAAAATAACACGCCACCTCCCTAAAACAATTGGTTCCAACCACCATGTGTATAAAATAATAATTCATTCCCAAAAATCTAAACCCATCAAATATTTCCTCATGTACACAAAATTGGGGAGGTACCATTTCCAAAAAAAATGCAGAAGTTGCTTAAAGAACACAAAAAGTACACCTAATGCCCTGACATGATGGTTTTCTTTCTAATACAACAATAGTTATAGTTGCAAAGCTTTAATACCATAATAGGTAGAATAAACTTTAAGTAATCTCAATGAACAAGACTAACCTTAAAAGGGGATAGATTTTGAAAGCTATGTATGTACGAGATTTTGAAAGAGATGAACATAAATTCTAAACCATATAAAAAGAAAGAAGAATTTCACATGTTTCCTCTTTTCTTTCTTTCCCTTTTCCTTCTTTCTCAGTTCATTCTCTCCCTATTTTTTTTTCACACAAACATATTATGGCTGGATAAAGAATTAACCCTATTAGGTTAGGGTTTTAAACAATATTCTATTGGCACCTTTTTTTTTTAAATAACCTAATCCAAAAGCAACTAGTAAATTAGGACAAGATAATATTATAAAATTTCTAAAAATTAAGGTCGTTACATTATACACACCTAAAAAGGAATTCATTTTGAGATTCATTGGGTGAACAACTTCGGATGCATCTGTTTCACCTTGTCCTCTAACTCCCATGTTACATCGTTCTTCTTTTCACTCCATTGAACTTTCACCAAGTTCACTGTTCGTCTACGAAGTTGTTTCATATCACGATCCACAATCTAGATCGGTCGTACTACTTGGGTAAAGTCATCATTAATCTCGATTTCTGTGGGTGGAACAATTTGAGCAGGATCCTTCGCACACTTCTTCAATATGAAAATGTGAAACACATCGTGAACGATTAATAAACTCGGTGGCAAGGCGAGTCGATATATAGGCTAGACTCCCTAATCGAGCGATGATCTCAAATGGTCCCACAAATCTATGACTCAACTTCCCTTTCCTATCAAACGTCAATACACCATGCATAGGTGAGACCTTGAGAAAGATAAGATCCCCAACTTGAAATTCTACACCCTTACGTTTCCAGTCAACATAACTCTTCTGTCGGCTTTGAACAACTTTAATCCACTCTCTAATAACCCGCACCTTCTCTAATGTCTCACGGACAAGCTTTGGTCCAAGTAAAATCGTGTCACCAACGTCCGCAGTACTCAAATCTAACCTCATCCCCATAGATCGCTAAAAACTCTCCCAGAACTTAGATGCAAATGGGGGATCTCTGTCTTACACATTGGACACTAGTACCCTTGAAGCTTAACTACCTCACAGATGTATCGTCTGGCTAAGTGATCGGTAGTACGATGCACACCAATGGAACAAAAAGTGTTGACTTAGTCAAATGGTCAACTATGACCCAACTTGACTCATTACCTTGTCAAGTCTTCGGTAAGCCATCTGAGAAGTCCATGAAAATATTCTCTCATTTCCATATAAGAATCTCCAAAGGCTACAATAAACCAGATGGTCGTTGATGCTCGGCCTTCACTTGTTGACAAGTCAATCACCGTGATACGTAATCTCCCACATCATTCTTTCCCACCAGAAAGTTCGTTCTCATGATACATTTTAGTACCTCCCGGGTGAATGGTAAAATGTGATTTACGAGCCTCATCCATAATTTCTTTCTTCAACCCATCAATCTCGGGCACACAAAGTATCCCATGAAATCTCAAACCACCATTGGACCCAACTGACCACTCTGAGGAACAATCATCTAAGTTATCAAGCACCAAATCCTCTAATATACTCAACAAACAAGAATCCTTATATTGTTCCTCTAGAACCTTGGTGATCAAAGAAGGTCGAACAGATAAACTACCAACATAAGCCATGTTCATCCCCATGACAAACTGAACATCATAAGAAGAAATAGCCTCAAGAGACTTCCACTCTTCCACCATGAGTGTAGCCATAACATTGTGTTGCCGACTAAGCGCATCAGCTACTACATTTCCCTTACCTGGGTGGTACTCAATATCATAACTGCTAATGAATTCCGCCCACCTCTGTTGTCTCATATTCAACTCCTTCTGCGAAAACAAATACTTGAGACTTTTGTGGTCCGTATACAACTCAAAATGTTCCTCATAAAGGTAGTGTCATCACATCTTCAAGGCAAACACTTCTGCAGATAATTCCATATCATGGGTAGGGTATTGCCTCTCATGAGGCTTCAATTGTCGTGAGGCATAAGATAACCTTCTGGTTTTGCATCAATACACAACTCAAACCTGTGCCACTAGCATCAGTGAAAACCACCAACTTTTCACCTTGCACTGGAATAGTAAAAATGGGCGCTGTAGTTAGTTGGTGCTTCAGCTCCTAAAAAGCCTTTTCACACTCATTGTTCCAAATTAACTGAACATTTTTGCGGGTCAACTTAGTCAAAGGGGCAGCAATAAGAGAAAACTTCTCAATAAATCTTCTGTGATAACCAACTAACCCTAAGAAGCTTATCACCTCAGTTGCATTAGTAGGTTGTTTCCAGTCCCTCACCACTTTCACCTTATCTAGGTCTACTACTATACCCTGACTAGAAACAACATGCCCTAAGAATTTCACCCATTTCTCCCTAAAATGACACTTGCTGAATTTCACATACAATTTATGATCTCTCAATATCTGTAAAATTATCTTGAGATGCTCTCCGTGTTCTGCTTCACTACGGGAATAAACCAAAATGTCCTCAATAAATATAATGACGAATTCGTCCAGGTATGGCCGAAAGATCCGGTTCATCAAATCCATGAAAAAGGCTGGGGCATTTGTCAACCCAAAAGGCATAACATGGAATTCATACAATCCATATCTCGTACAAAAAAGTTGTAAGAAGAATACTATGTTCTTCAACACCCATACGATGATATCTAGTTTGCAAGTCAAATTGAGAAAACACAACTGCTCCCCTCAACTGATCAAGAAGGTCATCAGTTTGAGGCAACATGTATTTGTTCTTAATGGTCATCTTTTTCAATTCTCTATAGTTGATACGCATTCTCATGGTACCATCCTTCTTCAAAACGAATATTGCAGGTGCTACCTAAAATTACTTGGACGTATGAACCTGGTTCATACACACTTCAAAAGGATTACACATATATACATTAACATGAATAAACATGTCAATAAATATATCCAAATAAATCAAAATAAAAACACTAAAATTACCATCTTTGCAACATCTCATCCAACTAGACTTTCATCTCATTCGGTGTCATTTGGTATGCTGCTTTAGAGATAGGAGTGGTTCTAGATACTAAAACAATTTGAAACTCAATATCTCACCTAGGTGGCAAGCCAAGAATCTCCTGAAACACATCCTCATAATCTCTTACCACTTCTACATCTTGAATTTCTCTCTTCGATGTCCCCACCAAGTAAAGAAAACTAGACATCACTGATTCTTCACTATTTCCACAAGTGTGAAAAATAGGGGAATGCCTGGAGCATGAGTGAAAACTATCTTCTTTGCACAATCAAGCATGACTAGGTTCTTATCTAGGAATGAGATCGAAACCCTCAAAGTCAAGCACAATCAAGTCGACAAGGAACACTTTATCTAGGAATGAAATCTTAAAATTCTTACTTAGTTCATATAATGTCACTGAGCCTCCTAAAGAGGTTGTAACACATAAAGGTATAGCAAGTGGCAAGGTTTTGAAATTTTCTCGATTAACCAACCATCTAAATATGAAAGAATACGATGCACTAGTATTAAATGAAACTTTTAACATTAGAGATAGGAAAATCAGGAGTACCTTGGAAATTTTCCTGATCTGGTAGTGCGGCAAATACACGCCCTTGGGTGGTTTGACCTTGCCCATTCTATTGGGTATTCCTACCTTTAGGGCAATCTCGCTTCACATGATCTGGTTGTCCATAAGTAAAACAACTCTCTGCCTGTCCCCTTGACGCTGCTTGGGTAGTCTGGTTCCATTGACCATGATAACCCTATATGTGGTTACCCTGACGGTGGAATTCATTCTCATTCTGCCTAGTAGTAAACATAGAGAGGGAGCAAAAAAGAAGAAAAAGGTGGGGCGGGGTCATCGGTGTCGCAGAGAACAGAGGGAGAGAGAAAGGGATGGGGCAAGATGGCGTTGTCGGCATTGCAGGGTGGGCAAATCACACATAATCCAAAAACGTTTCAAAAGTCAGTGGGGGCAAGTGCCCCTAGGTAGATCCGTGCCTGGCTGTGGGGAAAATCCAGAATAGTTGGGAAGTTGGTAGTGTGGAAGAAAGTTAGGGTTCAATCAACTACTAAAGTTAGGGTAAAAAAAGTGTTTGTCCCAATGTTTGGTGTGGATTATTAGGGTTTGGGATGACATAGGGATTCAAAGAAAGGTGTTTAGGGCTAGAACGCGGTGAAGGACGGGCGTGGAAAGGTGGTTGTTAGGATGAGGAACCTCCCAAGATGGCGGGAAGAGTGAGAAGAGGGTGGGATCTGTGAAGGGTAGGGAGAGGGGGTTGTGGAATAGGCGGGGTGCGGTGGAGTTGGGCAGCGACATGGCTGAGGGGGTGGATGACTATGGGACATGGGCGGGCAGGTCGGTCGATTAGGGCAATTGACTTGGCTGGAGGATGTCCGCTGCCAATGGTGGTGCTACTTGATGCACTGTGGCTGCAAGTGGTGTCGTGCGGTGTTGTTTGGGGTCTGACTAGTACCCCTTGTGGGTGATTCATTGGTTTCCTGGTTGGCTGTTAGGAGTCTTGTGATCATTTGTTCCATATTCTGCATCACCTTTCCACTGTTTTCTCCACCGCCTATGCGATCTCTTTTTGAATCCATTGTTGCAACCCTAATAGTTTGTTCTGCCAATATTCTCATCTCTTGAGTCCTTCCTCTCTGCGAATCCGACCTTGTTTTCTTTCTGCATCTAGGAGATCTTTAGATATCTTCCATGCTTTCATAGCTTCAACTTCTTCTTCTATCATCTTTCAAGCATTTTCTTCTACATATCTGTCAGATTTTGTCTGTATATACTCCTTTTGTGCTCTAATATCAATTGATAATTTTAAAGTATAACTAAAGCTAAATCGATGATGAACCCTAATTCAAAGATAAATAAGAAAACAAATATTCTTTTATTCAATCATCAAAAAATAATGTTTATGTTTTGCCTTATTTATAATCTCCCTAACCTCTTTAGCAAACAAACTAATCTAACCCTAACTAACATGGGCTTTTCTATACTAGGACCAATTACATATAATATTAATTAATTATTCCTAATTTAACCTGCTGCTTACATCAAAAGCACACCATTAACCTAACCTAAGTGGACATGTTGGCTATTTGTCAACTTTATGGATTGATTCAAGGAAGAAAAAGAAAGAACTGTGAGCAGGGAACAATGAGAAATTGGAATAGAGGAGACATCTCTAGGAAAAAGATGTTTTTTGTTTATTTGGTTTTTTGAATTAAAACAATGATCGTTACTTTGCTTTCAGATTTATGTGTTGGATCTCAAGGCAGTTTTGGTTGGGACATGGAAGTGTGTCACGGGACACACGAGTGTTGTAACTCATGAAAGCCATCAAATATAGCCCTAATGCCTAAGTGAAGGAAATTCTTAATTTAGGTGGGTGGGGTATTATGTCTAATTTGTGATAACCAAATGAGGAGGTGGAGGAGGGTAATGTGTTGGAAAGGCACCTAACGAAGTGGTAATGGTTGTGCCTGGGTAAGCCCCACGCACTTGGGCAGTGATCCGCCCATAGTCTTTTCACACCGAGTCCTTTTCACTTCAACTAACAGACGTTGTGACGGATGAGACCACAAGTCAAGAGTTTGATCCACTTAGGACCGAGTTGTTGGTTAATTGGTTTATGTTAAAAACCAACACCTCTGTAGGTATGGTTAAGTGAGAACATTATTGGTGATACAAGAGTGGGTTGTTACAAATTTCCTGTTCGCAATGGGTGGGTATGACAGTCTATTAATGGGTGCCAGTTTAGCTTGTACAACTAGGGTAGGTGGAAAGTCAGTTCCAAGGTTCAAACCCTGCCAAAAGCATTAAATGATCTAGGACCATAAAAAAAACGTTGCTTGCCCTTCAAAAAAGAAAAGAAATGGATGTCTAAAATGCCCTTGAACAAACTACAATTTTGTTGAGGAAGTTTTTTTGCTTGTATCAAAATGTAGATGACTTGATGTTGGCACTCTCAACTCTCAAGTCTCAATGGGTGCTGGCTTATCTTGTACAACTTGGGTGGATGGATCATGGAATACAGTTTCAAGGTTCAAAGCCTGCCAAAAGCATTAAATGGTCTAGGATCCATAAAAAACATTGTTTGCCCTTAAAAAAAAAAGATGTTTAAAACGCCCTTTAATAAACTAAGATTTTTTTTGAGGAAGTTTTTCAGCTTGTATCAAAATGTAGACGACTTGATGTTGGCACTCTCACGTTTGGAGTGTCATGGTTGAAGCCTGTTTTTCAAAAGCACTGAAAGCTGATAATACTGAATGTTGATATTGTAAAGAAAGTCTAATGTTGAATATCAAAGTCTATGAGAGTTGTTTGTTGGATTCATTATGATTTACGAGGGTTAAGAAACTTTAATTAAAGTTTTTAATGTGATAATGATGTCAAAGATAAAAATATAAGATGGAGATTCAAGGTTTGGAACACTTACAACTTTTAGCGTTTAGAGATAAGCGAGAAAAATCTTGCTTTTATTTAAACACTTTATTTGGCACTAAAGATTGGTTCAATTCACACTTCAAACGCATTAACAAAAACCACTTAATAAGAAAACCACATAATTTTCTAGAATATGTCTCAAGTGATAAAACAAATGTTTAACAAACAAGTTCTCAGCTTGTAGAGCTCGTTACCAATAAATAAATTCTTTTCTCACTTCCATGTGACCCAATATGTTATTACGTACTTAGTATCCCTTACTGTCTTGAAGCACTTAATGCTAATTATTTGTTTTCATTATTTTATGTAAAGTTACTTGTGTATTAGGTCCCAACTTTGATGGATCTTCTTCTTGCCGAGTTCAATAAAGCTTGCATATGCACCGTCCCAAAGTATGTGGTCACCTCACAGTTAAGTTCCATTGCTAAGTATTATTGGATAATGTCATTCATCTTGTTTGTTTGCAACTTACCGAAGGACATACTGTTGTGCAATGTGCAAAACATTTTATTTGGAGTTTGGTCAAGTCATCTTGGTTTTTTTAAACTGTCCCAATGGTCTACTCACAACCTTTAAGAGTTAAGTTGAACCAAAATTAAAGGTTGAAGGTTTCTTCCCTCGAAGTGAAATGCATTAGAAAATGATGGTGTGGTATGATTGAGTTGTTTACTCTTGTGTGCCATGAATATAATGATTTATTTATTTTATTTGATTGATATTTCAGTTGGCAAATATAGAATTTGTAATGCTGTGTTACCGGGAATAAGATTGCTCGGGGTTGGATAATCTATCAAATGCTGATTAAGTGTGGAGGATATGGGTTATTTAAGAAGAGAGAATCGTTGGTTCCTTATAGCATTTCTCTTTCCTATCGAAGATGGCAAGCTTGAAACAACTAAAAAATATTTGGAATGCATGGAATCTTACATGAAGTTGTATGGTGCCCTTGTTCAGGTTTGTTAATCGCCCTCTCCCCTTTCTCCTCTGTTTGACAATTCATATTTATTTATTCTAGTCGTCTTGCTACCAAGTAAATGAACTAAGTTGCTTACTGTTACAGACAGAAGTTGTTGGAGTCTAGAACGTAACTGACTGAAGCAAGGAACTAAGTTGCTTATTGCCAGGCTATTGAATACCCTCCTATCAACTTGCACACTGCAGTTGCCCGAGAGGCCTTCCTAACAGTAAGTTTACACTGACTTCCTCTATTAACACACTATAGCTTTTGGATTCTAAGTAATCAGGAGTCTGTTTCCTAGATGGCAGGATATGCACTCTACCTCAAATATAAGTCTCAATTTAGAAAGATTTTGAATTACTGTCACAAAATTTTGTGATTGCACTTGAAGCACAGAAAGATTCAAAACTTGATCCTATCATCACAAAGGTCAAACTTACATAGACACAAATCAATTCATCAAGGAACCAGATGGCGTCTGCAAATAAATTTGTTATCTGAAAATATCTATCGTGGTTAGGAAGTCGTAACAGAGTTAAAGGATCAGTTTCAGAAAACCATTCCAACTGGGGAGGTGGATATATAGTAGCTTGCTTCAATACTGAATCATAATACAGGGACTCTTACCAGCTAAGTATTTAGGTCTACCACTTGGATAGAAATACAAGGACAGACAGGCTTGGGAGAAGATGGACACAGTTAGTAATAGACTTGCGATACCGATACATATAAAAAACAAGCATGATAGAATTCATAAAAAGTAGATTGGCCAGCATTCTGATCTTCCTACTGTTTTCAACAGTTTTCGGCTGCTAAGGAGCTGGAGAAAATTGCAAGGGTATTTTTGTTGGGTGTGAGAGCATTATGGGTGATATACAAGCCAAAAGCCAAGGAGGTTAGGGATCAGAAATATCAAGACTTTCAGTTGAAACCAGTTGTTAAGGAGGAGACTGCTCTTTAGATAACAGTAGTGGCTGAGAAGTATGCTTTGAACTAGGGCTGCAACTTGGGCGAGATGAACCATACCTAGATTGGGTTAGGGTTGGTCACGATCATCATTCTATTCAAACGTAACAAATTGGATTCAACATACGCAATTGAGTTTCTCAGCTCGAACTAACCCAAGATCGACATGTATATTTGAATACTAACTTATGAAAATATATGGAGAATTTGAATATTTCATATCTTAAATAATCTTTATAGAAGATTCCAAAATGAATTCAATCGCATTTTGACTTCTATATTCTCCTATTTTGGCATGAATGTTAAATTCAAATTATAGTTTCTATACTGAATCGACATTGATTATTTTTATGCAATATTTGTTATGGTAGTTCTCAGGTAGATGAAATCATTTATTGCCATTTTGAAAAATGCAAGTTTGAAGACTTATTATTAGATTTTTTTTTTTTGAAGTATGTTAGGAGTTTAACCTTTTGGTAGTTGAGTTTTTCTTATGAAGAAATTAAATTTCTTAATGGAAATGAAATATATAAGTCAATTTACTTGATTTGATCAATTTTGTTCGAAATTGTTCGTTAAAACCAGTGTTATAAAAATCGCTAGGCGGTAGGCAGGAGGTGAGCAGAGGACTAGCGCCCAGAGGCCTATGCAGGGGACTAGGCAAGTTTTTTTTGTATCATAAATTATAATTTATAAAAGTTAAGTATAATAGCATGTAAGTTACTTCCAATTCAATACCAAGATACATATATGCAAAATATATTAAAAAAATAGTCATAATTTTTATTTTTTTGAACTGAAAATAAAAAATATTCAAAAAACCGCCCAGGTGGGCTGCCTAGCCCTAGCCCACCTGAGCGACTCCCAGCCACCTAGCACCTAGGCCCCGCCTAGGAAGATTTTTAGAACACTGGTTAAAACTCTAGCATTTAAGACGAACATTTAGTTCACTAACACGACTTACATGGGCAAATGGGTCACCCAAATATTAAGATGTTGGGTTGGTCATGGTCAATGCTTTCAACCCGTCAAGCCCGCCCACTTGAAGCCATAGTTTGGACCAACATGGTTAGTAAACGAAACCAATTTCTGCCTTAATGATTGTTCCATGGGATGATCAGTGATGAATCTAAAAGGGGAGTTCAAAAAACATGTCTCCATCAAAGGGATCCAGGAAAAAAGGTTGAATTTTGGAACAATGAACAACTACTGAATAAGACACTGCAAGAAGAATTCAGGAGAGGTTAAGATTACATGTTTATGAATGGAATATTGGCACATCAACCATGTGCTTTTGGGAAAATCTAAAACAGAGCGGACAAATGGAGCTAAAGGAGTGACATATTTGCTATCCATACTTTATACTTTGCCTTAAACCTTTTACATTTACGCACTGAATGTTCTTTTATCAAATCAAAACTCAATAAATATTACTTGGCTGGTTTAAGGGTACACTCAAAGTCTGAAATGTGTGGCATAGACTTTGATGAAACATCTAGTCACGTTGTTACACTGGCTCCTCTATTTGGTTAAGGTTCATTGGGTGCCAATAATTCAGTTTAGACTTTAGATCAAAGAAGGAAGTCTGGACTCATCAAAGCAGCAATCAACTCAAACAGGGAATATCTTTGAACCTTCGTAACATAGTAACGTGTGAACGAAGTACACGAATTGAAATCGTACACGCGCCTTTGGTATAATGGTTTGTGTACACCTTCTCACTTCCCACTTTATTAAAGGCCCTTGCATTTTGCCCTTGCCCACTTCGAAGCACTAAAAATACAAATCATATCCTAGTACAAACCATATTCCATTTAGCATCTCTCATTGTCTATGGATCAGGCTCATCTAGGCCCCCCAATGATTGTGGATGGTCATGTTAAAAACACAAATAATTTATGTTGTGCTCCAACCGTGGCTCCTAGTTCTATTCAATAGGTTTTACTCAATAGATCTCATCTCTTTCCTTTCAAGCCCTCGAGAGGTATCAGACAAGAAGATCCATTATTGCCATACCTCTTCATTCTTCTCTCGGAAGCCCTTTCTCGGCTTTTGGCCAGGGCCAAATCTGAGGATCTCATCAAAGGTATTAAAATCACAAGTCACTCCCCCTCTATCAGTCATATTCTTTATGCCGACGATCTCATGATTTTTTGCCGAGCTTCCTTAGCTGAAGCCCATGCAGTTAAAGATATTCTCCACAAATATTGTTTGGCCTCTGGATAAGGGGTTAATTTTGATAAATCTTCAGTGTTCTATGGTTCCAATGTCCATCCTAGACACTCTAAGGTGATTAACAGGATATTGGGTTCAAAATTTTACAATCCGAATGACAAATATCTTGGAACCCCTCTACTTCTCTCAAAAAAGAAATCTAGTGATTTTTAGTTCCTGTTTGACAAAGTTAACACAAAACTTTCAAGTTGGAAATATAAAGTCCTCTCCCAAGCAGGTAGAACTACTATGATCAAGGTCGTTTTGAGTTCGACTCCCATTTACACTACGCAAACCTTTCTCTTACCATGCACCATCACCACAAAGCTTGACAACCTAGCTAGGAATTTTTTTGGAACGGTAAGGCGGATAGTCATGCCAAACATATGTGTACGTGGGAACGTAGTTCGAAGCCCTGAGTCCTTGGAGGTCTCAATATTCCTCCCAGCAAGAATAAGAATCTTGCCTTGATGGCAAAAAAATATGTGACTTGCACTTTTCGACCCTAACAATCCTCGTGTGCTCCAACTCAAAGCTCTTTATTTCAATAATAAGAGTCTCTTCCAACTTTTCAAAGCCCATTTTCTAGCCTCCTTCAGCTGGAGGGGCAATCTCTTTGCCTTGGCAAAAATGAAACGACATGTCCTGTGGCAAAATAGATCTGGTACCATCGCAAATCTTTGGTACGATTATTGGGTCAAACCAGGGTTCATTCTTGCTGAATGTTTTCCTGATACGGGAATTCCTAAGTGGCCCAATTGTATTTGTGACCTCTGGATTTCTCACCTAGGCCAGCAACCCCTATGGAATGTCGAACTTCTTAACGCTAATTTTCCAGAGCCAGTGGCCTTAGATATCCAAAATATGTTGATACGCTATTCAGAATGCCCAGATCAATTAACCTGGACTTTTGATAAGGAGGGCACATTTTCGGTCAAAAGTGCGACGAAAGCCATCATTTCTGACCTTTCAGAAGGCTCTACCTCTCTCCCTCATTCTTCTCTCATTGATAAAAAGATTATTCGAGAAATGTGGAAAATTAAGGCTCCCCAATCGACCATGTTCCTTCTCTGAAAAATAGGTCAAGACATTCTCCCCACCATGACCAATCTAGTCAAAATTCACACCCCCATAGAGGACTCCTGCATATTTTGCAATAACCACACTGAAGATGTTGTTCATGTTTTCTTCAGATGTCCGGTTATCAATCTTCTATGGAGAGTGTCCCCTATCCCCATAGATTGGCTCAATGAAAACTTTGAAAATCCCACAGTCATTACTCTCCCCACTTTAATGTGGGATACATCAAAGGCCCACCCCGCTTCTAGAGATGTCATGCTATCCCAATTTGTGGTGGTTCTCAAAACCATTTGGCAAATCAGAAATAATTGCATTTTCAGAAAATCCAAATTTGAAGCCCACATTTTTCTCCCTGCTTTTAACCTCACCTGGAATGCGTGGCACAAGCAATGGTTTTGTACTCCTAGTAGTTTGATGAACCACACCTCTACCCAAATTACACAACCTCTCTTTGTCCACTCGATTATGGAACATGCCATTAATGATTCTTGACACGACCACCCAGATAATAGGACCCCATCCATCCCTCATTTGAACCCGGTCATATGCTCTTGTACAAGCCACAATCAACTGATCCAAGCCCAACTCCTCTCAGTTAGAAATCACAGCCTTAACATTAGATCTCTCATTGCTAATCCCCTTCCTGACATCCCCGACCCAGATACCATCTTAGTCACCTACGATGTCAATTTTTTTGCTTGTTCACATCAAGGAGCATTAGGAGTTTTTGCAACTACTTTACAAGGACAAATGCTTGCTCGGGTAGCGGATCCTATTGCTGGGAGAGTTCTTGACAGTACAATGGCAGAATGTCACGCGGCGGAGACAACTTTGATGCTAATTCAGGCTCAACAATGGTGAACAAATTTTCTTCTAGGAGACTTGGGGAACTTCCACTCTATCCTACAAGAATCTCATATGGATTCAAGAACAATGATGAACTGGGCATGGAGGCTTATAATTAGTAATATTAGGAGATTGCTGACTTAAAACAAATTGTGGTTTTATAATTATAATAATCGTGAACTCAACTATGAGGCTCACAATCTAGCGGTTACTGTTGGACACCAACATTGTACTCAAGAGTATTATATATATATATATATATATATATATATATATATATTTTTATCAAAAAAAAAAAGTTCCATCCTTAAGAAAAGGCAAAAATTTTGGAGACCCTAAAAATTTATTGTCTAATTAGCTCATCACAAACAATTTCAGAACATCCGACAATAGAAGAACCTAGTGGAATCTTTACACCAATGATAATACGTAAACTAATCATGCATTTCGTGGATCAAAATACAAAAGTTTAACAATCTTGTGACATGCAAGATGCTCAAGCCTTCAAAGAAAAATACAAATGAATTTGAGTATAAAAGTCTTAAAATCCAAATAATTAATTTTGGCACAACTTGTCGACATTCAACTGTTTGTTGCCATCACTAATCTTCAACAACTGGCGAACAAACTATCAGTCTTATTTGACCTCCAAGACAAAATATATAGACACAATTATGATTGTGGTCACTAATTTTAAATGCTGTACTCAAGTTGAACTACAAAAATCAATAATGAAAGTTTGTTATAAAAAAAATAATAAAAACGAAATCTAGCACATATCTCGAGAAAGATCGAAGCGCACATAGAATATCGCATTTCTTGGCCGGCGATATCCCAACGACTAGCAGATAAGGCAGTAAAGAAGAGCAAAAAAAGAACAAGAAGAGCAAGTCATCTAATATGACTAAATAATTACAAGAAATTATCCTGACCTCCCAACCGTTGGATTTCCATGGAAGGTTGCATTTAACGGCTGGGAACAACAGTGAGAACTCTCTTTGACGAACTCAACTCCTCCTTCCGTCGCTACTAGCGTACCACTACCACTCCTTCACGACGACTTGACACATTAAACAACTCATCTTAGCTCTCTCAACTGCGTCGTCTCTCCTTGTACTTCAATTCTTTATTCGAACTCGTCTCTGTAGTTAGTCGCCATTGTTGATCTTGTTGACCTGGTGTTGAAGAACCGATTTGCATTCCTTAATCTCGGAGCCATCTTTCTTGAGTTCAGCTTTGATGAAGCTAAACGAGAGTAATGCGATGGCTAATCTATGATTGCCAATGTGATTTCTTCGAATTTTGTAATTTTAGCATATCGAAATGAGTAGAGAGAGTAGCAGTGGAGGTCGGGTTTCCTCCGTAATCTTCTTCACTTACATTCTTGCAAGCTTTATTCTTCTTGTTCGATGTCAAGATACGGACACTAATCCAGCTCTCATACCACTAATCACGCAACTAATCTATAGTCGCTTCTCTAATCTTACAACTGTGTTTGAAAAGGAGATCAAAGAAAGCTTAGGTTTTTGCGTAAAGGACGTGTATGTTTTCTGCTTCTAATTCTTTCGTTTTACTTTTCTTGAATTTTGTTTCTTAAATTTCTTGAATGTGATGGTTTTTTGGGGATTTTTAGTAATGATGATTGGAATAGAGCGTTCAATTTCTCCAACAATATGGATTTCCTGTCTATTTGCGTTCAAAAAACACAAGGTTTGCAAGAATTCGATATACTTTACTCTTTTTATGTTAATTGTCTATTAGTTTAGATTCCTTGACAAGAACTAATTTGCAATACAATAATCATATTAGTTTAATTGAAGTTGTAGTGATTGATTTGAATGAACAGATCTTTCACAAAGAATCTGTACTGCGGCGGAGATAAAATTCTACTTCCAGAGTTTCTCTGGAGGTGGGTCGGACAATTCGGTGCGGCTGAATAAAAATTGTAATTTAACTTCATGGGTTCAGGGTTGTGAACCAGGATGGGCTTGCAGTGTTGGTGACAACCAGAGGGTTGACCTCAAAAACTCGAAAGATATTCCTACAAGAGGTCGGGATTGTCAGGGTTGTTGTGCAGGTTTCTTCTGTCCTCGTGGTATTACTTGCATGATCCGTAAGTATACTATCCTAGCCTACTATCTTTATTTAACTGAAGTTCTCTCTCCTTTTGAATAAGCATTGTATTGGGCAGGCGTAATGTTATTTCATTGCAATTTGGTGTTTAGTTGCTTCCATAGATCGGCATGCTGATTCTTGACCGGGATTATTGGTTGTTTTGTGCAATTATCATGCAAAAATTTCATTGACGTTGCATATCTTTGATACCATTATTAACACTGAAAATGAACATCTGGGTGTTTTTATTTTTTATTTTTTTGGCTTAGAATAGTGTTCATTTTGTTATTAAGTGGATTGTTGGTTTGTTCACAGAGTTGTTCCTTATTTACGAAGCAAAGAAGGGAAAAGATAAGAATACCAAAATGGAAGATCCTCTTTAATTGTTTCATTGAGTTCATTGCATTTATTGTTTAGTGCAGGACCAAAATAGTAATAATATTGCAATTCAAGATCATCAGTTCCAGAGCTTCAAGCAGTGATAGTTCCACTTAAAATTTCAACTTTTTAAAATTGATCCCCTAGAGATTATAGCCTTTAGTTTGTGTACTAGGTTGATCTAAATTTCAATGAATATCTATAGGATTAGGAAGTGATTTTGACTTGGTTTATTCTTATTGATAAGTAAGCTCAGGTTAAATTATGGTTACGACGTATGAGGATATATGCTAAAGTCACTAGAGATTAACATGTGTGCAAACAGGGGTCCTATTTATGCAATTGTGTTTACATGCCTTTTAATAAATCGAATAGAAGATGAAGAAGTTCTACTTTGATCATTAAAAAAATAGGCCTATTTCCAGTATATTTTTACTGAATATGCTATGATTTTTGTCAATATTAGTAACATGTTGTGCTAGTTTTAGATTTTGGGTGTAGCATATTTTCATATCTATATGTCACAGTTTACATTGCACAGTTGTTTATTAATAAACTCTTACCGTCAAGGGTTAATTGAATTGCTAGTGTTTCTAATTGCTCATCTTGTTTTTGTTACCTCGTTATTGAAGCTTGTCCATTAGGTGCTTACTGCCCTCTTGCCAAACTAAACAAAATTACCGGCTTATGTGATCCGTAAGTTCATTTTCTCATCGGGAGACCTCTGATACATTATTTTGTTCCCACAGTATTTGTTAATCACTTCCTGAAAAAAATTTCTGCAGGTATCACTACCAGCTACCTCCTGGACAACCAAACCATACTTGTGGTGGAGCCGATAGATGGGCTGATGTTAGGAGCAGCCGTGAGCTATTCTGTTCGGCTGGATCATACTGTCCAACGACGACTGAGGAAATTCCCTGCAGTAGTGGGTATTGATTATTACTATGTAGCTTCAACACCACTTTATATTGCAATCTTCATCACGTCTTTTGCAGCATGGTCCGGCAATTTTAGCCTAGATGATTACGAAATCCTTTTTCAAACTATTAGTATGATCTAAGGATGATACATCTCTTCTTAATTCCCACCATTTCCAATTATTCCCGTATTCAACAGGAATCCAATTTCCGCACAAACTAATGTAATTTTCCATTCGATTTCAGACATTACTGCAGAACGGGGTCTACAGCTGAAAAAAGTAAGTTTTACTATTGATACTAAACTACTGTACAGTGCAAGGAATTTATATGTCTTTCTTGCCAATTCCCATTTGAAGTTGATTGATAGATATAGCATACAAAAGCAACAATTTCTTTTGATCATGCAGAATATTTACTTTTCAACATGTTTTGCAAAAGTGCTAGGAATTCTGGTCCGAAGTCCAGAAACCTAATGATGTGAAATTGTACCATACAAATAGGCATTTACAAGAAAAAAAGAACCCGCATAAAAATAATGTGCAATATAAACCCAACTCGTGGCAGATGAACCTTGGATCAATTATGAAGAAGCACACTCAAATTGTGATAGATTCTATGACTTTTCAATATGTTATTAGTCTAGCCATCTTAGGATAATCATGCATCTTATTGACTTGGTTACCGTGTACTTATACAAAATATTAAATATCGTGTGAGTTTACGGTGTAGTGTGCTATTGGAACCCATCGATGTATCTTGTAGTCTCACGTCTCTGCTCTCGTTTTCGCTTGACATGTGATTAGATTTTCTTTCTATAAGGTCAAGCTTTTAGAGAGTTTGACAATTTCTCATGGTATCAGAGCATTGGTCCTCAGAGGTTCTGAGTTCGAGTCTCGTCCAACGCAATCACTGTGAGAATTTTCAGTATTTTCCTCGTTCTTGCCCTAAGAGAGAGTATTGGAATATTGAGCCCGCTCCAGTATCCATGGGCCTAAATTCTCTATGTGTTTATCCATGGTAGTACCGTGTGAGTTTATGGTGTAGTTGTACTATCGGTACTCACCAATGTATGTTTCTAGTCTCATGCCTCCGCTTTCGCTTATGTGATTACTGATTAGATTTTCCATCTCCACAAGTTCGAGATCAGGTTCCAACTAGAGTGCATAAAATCCCAAAAACTATTGTCTTTCCTTCAAAAAATGACCCCTCTAGATCACATTAGATATTTATCTATACCAATGGGTCCTTGAGATAACCCTACATCATTCCCAAGGCATTGGTCTCTAGCTGGAAAGGCTCGAGCTTTAATTTATCCTTTGGTTTTTATTTTTAGCAAACCTTAGTTATCTTAGGATTTTACTTCGAATCCCTAATTTCAGTAACGATTTCAACCTTTTCAAGTTGATGATCTGTTTCCCTTGCACCTGTCAAGAATTACACCACTTTGACCAAAACAGGTAACATATAGGGTCACTGTCCACGACCTGTGTTCGCCCCCCACCCCCCCCCCCCCCCCCCCCCCTGGGGCGATAATGATTGCTTTTAATGTAGGATCTGGTGGGCAATGGTGGAGAATTTACAAAAGAAGCTAGCAAGGTGTAAATGTACACACTTATGCAAAGGAGCCTGGAACTTGATGAAGAGTATATTTTGAAGTATCCTTGTTCATCTTCTATCCATTTCAAATTGTGTACTTCAGCTGTCAGAAATTGGATCGCATCTATAGAAAATTTCTCTAGTATACGACCAACATTTCATTAGGTCATAACTTAGGACAAGGAATGCACATATAAGAAACAATGAAATTGATAAATAAATAATGATAATAATAACTGGCTACTAGAGGTCAGATACTTCGAGTGATGAATGAGCAACTACGGTGTTTTGGTAAGTGCAAAGGAATATTTTCGAGGGAGGTCACAGCTGATGGCATTGGATATTGAACCATTTCGAATGTAGAGTTGGTTTTTGAGTTGTTTGTTAGGTGTGGGGTTCCAAAGAATGTAATCAAGGAGTTGAAGGATTTAAACAAAACAAGAATCTACAGGTATGAGGATTTGTGGGATTGAGAGAATTCATTTTTTTGTATTTCTTGCATATCTGTTAAGTCACAGATTGCAAGTCACCTTTTTTGTGAGTTTTTTCATTGTTAGGGAAGTTGTACCATGTGGGAGTTAAGACCGGAAAAAATTCTCCACTATTGACAGATCTGCGTGTGACCCCCCCACCCCCAAAAAAAACAAAAAAGAAAGAAGTCATTGTAGGCTAGTAGCTCCAAGGTTCATTGAGCATTGTAATAAAAGAATGTTAGCTTTTTCAAGAAGCGATTGTGAAGTAAAAAGAATGTGTTCCACTCCTAGTCAATAACTCCAAAATTTTATAATTGAAGGAGGTATCATTCTCGGGACTAATGTGTATGCTTCAAGCAGTTGTATCTTTCTTCAAGAGTAGCTAGAACTTTTCATTGAGCACATTCATGGTAAGTGCTTATAGTAGCGGCAAAGATGTCGGCAGTGCAATAATTCTAGACTGCCACAAGGGAAGTTCACATGGGAAGATTTCATATGGCTAATTAACAGCTTAACATGCTGAGCTGTAGCTGTATTAATCCTTCTAAATCTCTTTGGGATCCTTGAGGGATTTCTTTATAGGGACTTGATACCGTTTGTGTGCAATAGCGGATGCTGTTATCTGAGCTTGCAATGCAAATGATGGTGCTGTAAAATTTTGGTTCAGAAGTGACTGATGGTGGAGGTTTCCCTACAGACAAGTTTGATCACATAATAGGATTCCAAAATGCAAGTTCAAAGGCTTTTATTAATTTGGACAACTGATGTAAATGATCAGTTTCTTGGTTATGATTCAAAGGTAAAATGATTTTCAAGGTATGCAGTTTGAGGCCCTGGGTTTCTCTGTTGTAGCTTGGTGAAATTCTAGTCAAGGTGGCGAGCAGGAAGGTTTGGTCTATGTCTTCACCAAGGTGGAAACTATTCTTCGTATGACTCTAATCAGCAGAAAAAACTGGGTTTGTGTGCTTGGTTCTAAAACCTGTGGGTTATAGTCACGATTTTGACACTTCTCTTTGTTGTTGTTTTTGGAAGTTGTCAAACCGATTAGGATGAATCGTCTACAAATTCAAGGCAGTTGGTATTAGCATTTTTAAAACCACGTGAAGTACCTATAGAAACAAAAAAAAGAAAGAAGTTGAGAGAGAAATATAGTCAGATGAAGTGATCAGTTTTGGGACCATCCATGAAATCATGTATGTCAAATTCTCAATGGAACTTCTTGGAAGATGGAATTTCTATTGGTTGCCTTCTTAGGGCAACATGGTTTTTCTTTCAGTGATAGTGGACTGATCATCATTGACTGGTTTTTCCTCTGGATTTGGATGTTTTCTAGTTATATCTATTATATGTTAATTTCCTATATGTCTCGTAGGCTACCTGTATATTGTCAATGATCTAGCTATCTATCTAGGCTAGCTGAAAAGGTGCTTTTTGCAAATCTACGACGTACTCTGTGATGCATTTCTAGGTTGATCTCCTTGAGAACTTTTCAACTACTAAAAAAAATCTTATTTTACCTCTTTCTTTTCCTTCGTTCCAAATGGGTATCAAGCACTTCATCTCTGCCCAGGGTATCCTTCTTTTTTTGGTGTTCCTTGATTCAATAACTTGAGACGAAAACTGGTGTGGTAAATATGTGCCTCTCTGCTTGGCAAATGGGGGATCAGTCAGCAACCTACTTCTTGATAATAGTGTACCTCTCAAATTTCTGCTTCATTCCTCTTATAATTCAAGGGTTAGCTATTCATTCCTCCAAAACCAAGGAGTTAGAAGAATTAAGAACAACTGAAAAGGATCATTTTTACCTCTTGTTTAAATTTGGTTTAGTATCTTAATTTATTTTTTCTGTAAGTAGATATGACTATTCATATTTTAGTTTGTGAATGCTCAAACTTGAAAAGTTGAAATTGAATCTAAGATCTAAACGGTAACAATCTTCTTGCAGAGTGCTTCAAGCTGACCTCTTGTGATCCAAACACTTCAAATCAAAATATTCACGCATATGGTGCCTTGCTTCTGGTAAAGAAACTATCGTTTTATTTCTATAAATGCACTATTCTTTTCTTTCATTTTCCCCATTTTTGTCAAGCCATTTCTGCTTACTGTCTACTTGATAACCCTTTTGTTGAATGTATACTATTGAGTTTGCTATTTCTCTTTCTAAGGTTGTTTCTAGGGATGTATCCAACTAAAATCATGCAACACATGAAATATGGTTTTACTTGAAATTTTAATCCTGAGTCATAGATGAGCTTTCTTGGAATGGTTCTTGCATCCTTGATTTTCCACATTTTTGCCTTTTCCTTTATCACTGTTTCCAGGAATCTATCCAACTAAAATTTCTAATTTATGAATTATTACATATGATTACACTAGCATATTACTCGTGCCTACAACACTCCACATTCCTTTTTCTGCATGTCTCAACCACCACCATCAAAACCATCCATGTCAATAAAATTTAAGCGTATCTTCAATGGAAAACGGTATCTTAGCATACATACTAAACGATTTTAGGGTGTATTGACACTCTAGTCTAAGTTATTATAAAGTAAAACACTGTAAACTTTTGAGTCAAATTCGGTCAAAACTATTATCGCTTGAAACAAACCACATTTTCAAATAAAAATGTTTGTCATGTGGTGTCTCACATGGGAGTGGGTTCTCTCCTTAACTCTCAAGTCTCAACTTATCCAAAATATGAATCAAGACTTCATTTAAACCTGCTCTAATATACGTCAACATGCCGCTTAAGATGCCCGTCTCATGCCTTGAATATTTTTGAAATACTTTCAACATGAAGTGCACTCACACTGGGGTGGACTCAGACTCAGAAATTCTTATTAAGGGGGGTTGGACTACCGGCTACCAATTTTCCCATACAAGTATTCAAGCAAATTTGTATTTAATGGAATTAACTATTTCAATATATATAGTCAAAACACTTAACAAATAAAAAAAACTCAAGTAAAAGGGTTATTTTGATTTTTGGTCCATTTCGTTTATCGTAATTAAGTTTGGGGTCCCTTTTGAAAATTATTTGAGTTTGGGGTCCAAAATGGCATAGTCAACAATCAAATATTTTTCAATGTGACAACATTGCCCTTAGTAAAATCAAAGGTTCAGATATAAAAGAAAAAAACAATCTCGATGAGATCTTCATGGACCAAGGGAACCTCAAGATAAAAACATATTTCGAGGCAAAACTAATGGTAATGATTAAAAAAACCAAAAAAATTATCTTAAATTGTCTTCTTCTCCAACTCAACCCACATCACATCACTCCAGCTTCTTATCCAAACCTGAGAGCATAGCATAAGCTTACCATCTAGAGGCTTTTCTCCATCTAAATAAGGACTCAAACATGTTGTACTTTGCTGCAAATTTGCAAGGACATGGAGCTGTGTGGATTGGTTGAATGAATGAATCGGGTTTGTGGGGGTTTACAATTACTTATTTGAGCTGTGTGTGACAGAGATTGTGAAGAAGAGTAGCAGTGGTGGTGTGGGTTGGTTTGAAAATAAGAAAGAACAAAGCTATTTACTGGCTAATAATAAAATGCATATTTTAAAATTCTAACCTGTTGTATTAATCATTGGTTTAAGTTGAAAGCATTTAAAAAATGCAATTCAACGATACATTGATACCATGTTTACCGAAATCTTACAAGTAAATAAATAATTATGAGAACTTTAAGTTTGAGGAGTCAAATCAAATAAACAAAACTCTCTCTCACCACGTGTACTTCATATATTCTTCCACACACTCATTTTGATTTTATTTTATTCATTTCATTTTGCCATTCTAGATACATTTTATCTGCAAAAACCATGCCAATAGAATGAATCTTGACCCCAAATCTTAAAATGGGTTGAATCTTGATAGCCACCATTTTCAATCACAGCCTATAGGTATCTTTTATTCTTTAGTTAAAGTATCTTTTCTATATACAAAGAAAAACTACCTGCCTTTTTAGATAAATTTGAGTTTTAAACTTTTTGAACTTTTATTCTTTGATTAAGGTCATATATAGTGATATAGATCATGTATTAAAGTTAAATTTTCAAAGCATGTGTAGAAAGTTTTCTGCTTGTTAAACTGAATTCCATTACCTATACTTTCTTTCCTCATCTCCCATTTTGGACTTGTATATAGAAATTATGCACACTTACTTGTACTTGTTCAACAATTCCATTAGCCACAACAATCAGACATGACACATTTTACTTGTTAATGCAGGCTGCATTAGGTACTTTGTTGCTCATCATTTACAACTGTTCTGACCAAGTTCTTACCACTCGAGAAAGAAGGCAAGCCAAATCCAGGGAAGCTGCTGCAAGAAGTGCAAGAGAAACTGCAAGAGCCCGTGAAAGGTGGAAGGCTGCCAGAACTGTTGCCAAGAAGGGTGCTATTGGACTACAAGCACAACTATCACGAAAATTTTCTCGTAAGAAATCTCAAAAGCAATTAGGACAAATAAAGGTCCTGGATGACAGTCAAGCTGGACAAGATGATATCTCATTGCTCCCGCTTCCTCCAGGTGCTTCAAGTGCCCCTCTGCAATCAAAGACAAAGACAAAGGAACCACGAAACTTCAAAAGAATGATGGATGCACTTGAGGAGGACTCCTACAGTTATGAAGCATATAATCTGGGAGTTGGAGATAAGAATCATAAAAATAATAATGAAAGAGGTAAAAAGTTACATACAGATAGCCAAATTTTCAAGTACGCATACAACCAGCTTGAGAAGGAGAAAATTTTACAGCAACAGGCTAAAAACATGACCTTTTCGGGTGTAATTACAATGGCTACTGATTTGGAGATAAAGAGAAGGCCTGTTATTGAGATTGCTTTCAAAGATCTGTCCCTCGTTTTAAAAGGAAAACACAAACATCTTTTGAGGTGTGTTACGGGGAAAATTGTGCCTGGTCGTGTTGCTGCTGTTATGGGCCCATCTGGTGCTGGTAAGACGACATTTCTCAATGCTCTAGCTGGAAAGGCAAGTGGATGCACAAGAACTGGTTTAATTCTTATAAATGGAAGGACGGACTCCATTCACTCATACAAGAGGATTATTGGTTTTGTGCCACAAGACGATATTGTGCATGGGAATTTGACAGTTGAGGAAAATCTCTGGTTCAGTGCCAACTGCAGGTATGTCATATTGGTGGCACGTTCCATGATGGAAGGAATTTACATTCTCCTATCTCAATATCTTGGAGCTACTTGCTTATCTCAAATTATGTGTCATTTTGATGAAAAATAGGATTTATTTTATTTTAATTCTTTAGTTTAGTTGTTGGATCAGGCCTAAGTAAGCCCATTAGAATAATTGGAGATTAGGGCTAGGTTAGTTTTAGTATAAATAGGGCTATAGGCCATTGCTTGTAGTTGGTTGATTGATGAATATGAGTTTAGTTTTATTTATTTATCTTTATTTTCTTAGGTTTAGTTTGTTCGTTGTTTATTTCCAAAATTTGCATAAACCTCCTTGAACAGTTCCAGAATTTCGAAACTGTGCTGATCAGAATTCCTGCCTTGTTAGTTGTTTATTTTAGATCTATGTTAATTAGTTTAGATACAGTGATGTGTTCTAGATTTGTTTCAGTGTGTTCTTTATACGTTGTCATTTCGTTTACAATGAGACTCTAAGAACTGTGCGTCCAAAAAAGAACACACAAACACACAACAAAAAAAAGAAAGAAAAAGGAAGCAACAACACAAAATTAGAAATGTCATATGTTTGTCGATTATTATCAGGTGTTACTTCATAATATTTTAAATCTTAGAATTAAGTTATTACAAATCAATCTCCCCGATTCCCGGTAAGACTGGCTGAATAACTAGCCAAGTTGCCAGATTTTAGCACTAAAATCCTCAGAATGAGCTGATTTTGTTGAGGTTTGGTTTATTTGCAAGTTATTAACAATAACCATCCAGAAGTTGTAAAACTTTCTCATCATTGTTTTCTTAATACCTTGACATTTTAGCTAGTTACAAAGTCATGAGAACTCGTTCTTGCCTTCGCTCCTACCATAATAATAGTTTAGCAACTGTATTCATACTAGTTGAAGATTTAAAAGGTCAATTAACTTGGATCATTGGTGTAGAGGGTTTTTGGCTGTTTTCTCCTTTCTTTGCAGTAATCCCTATTGCCATCGAGAGTACTATGGTTTTGTCATGTACTTGTTTCCCCTAGCATTATCACCAATACAAACTTGAAGAGAATATTTCCTTTCTATTGTTCTTTAGCTCACTACTATTTTACCCTTCTTAACTACATCACCAGTGATATGTTTCTTTACCACTCTGATTCTCTTTGTTCAATTTTGCCCATTCAAGGCTATCAGCTGACATGTCCAAACCGGATAAGGTTCTAGTTGTTGAAAGAGTTATTGAATCCTTGGGGCTACAAGCAGTACGTGATTCCGTGGTTGGAACAGTAGAAAAGAGGGGGATCTCTGGAGGCCAGAGAAAACGCGTAAATGTCGGGCTGGAAATGGTCATGGAACCTTCATTGCTGATTTTAGACGAGCCTACGTCTGGCTTGGACAGTTCATCTTCCCAACTGCTTCTAAGAGCACTTCGTTGGGAGGCCCTTGAAGGGGTAAATATCTGCATGGTGGTTCATCAACCAAGGTACTTTTTACAATCATCTGTTTAGAAAACAGTGGCCTTTGTTTTTGTTGTATTTCATCATCATTAAGTCTAAAATAAAGTAATAAGGACACTGGCATGTTTTCTTTGATACATACGCATATACACTGATATGTCAGCAATTTACTGGAAATATATGCTAAGAGTTCATGGTGAGGACTTACATCGCTTTTAAGTGTAGATAATTAATGTTCGGTGCTAGATCAATAGAAACCATTTGTTACTATCCAGAGCACATACTTGCTAATGGACTTATTATATTTTGATTTCAAAAGTACTTCTTTAGTATATAAATTTCATCTAAAGGGCATTTTGTGATTTTACAAATGATAGCTTAAATTTATTTCTATTGCATGGAAACTTTTTATTTTTCGTTTGGAGATCTTTGATTGATTTGTTTAATGGATCATGAAAGCTTTACTGGGTCTCATGGACACCCTTCAGATTTGATGAAAATACTTTTACCACCATTTAGTGTAAATATTTATAAAGGCTTCATGAAGGGGGTACACAACGTCACGTTCTAAAATTGTGTGGAAGTATTTAAAAAAAAAAAAAAAAACTGGTTTAAACTATATTTTACTATTTAGTGCAAACACTTGCTTATAGTGAGGATTAGCAACTCCATTTGTTTAACACTGCATAAAAAAATATTCAAAAATAGTAACCAAGGCTTAATGGTATATCATTAAATAACATAATCTAATTTGTTGATGTTCTACTAATGCCCTTCTCTAGCAAAATGTGCAAATCACACGCGCATACTGGTGTATGTGTATGATTGGATTTTTGAGTAGCAAGTCCCTATCTTTTATATCACTTAACTCTCAATCCTAATAAACATGTTTTATTTTGGTAACTTCAAATAATAATGATAACGAGGAACCCTTTCATTTTTTCATATCAAACTCTCCTAAGTAGCAACTCTCAAAACGAATAAAAGTCTGATTTTCTATAACATTTTAAAAATATTCTAATTATTTGAAATACATGTGTCGGCTATAGAATATCTGATTTAATGTTCTAGCGGTTACTGTGTGGACGTGTTTTGACGTCGACTTTCTACATATGCTTCAAGCTAGATTAAAACAGAGAGCAAACAAAGATTTACATGGTTCCCTCCATAATGGGAGGTAGTCCATGTCACTCAATCTAATCGAGCGCATCTATGCCTTTATTCATAACTTCTCACGTGTTTACATTTTTCTACCTTTTTACAATGAATACTTTCATCTCTTTATATAAGGAAGATATTTTACAACCAAAATATCTTCCTAAAATGACCTAGCTAGATATTTACATAATGGACTTGGGCCTAATATTACATAATGGGCGTGGGCCTAATATTACAAGTCTTTTAGGCACAATTCCTCTTGTCCTGGTAGTGTTTGGTAGTGTTTGGATCTTACTTAAGAAAGCTCATGGTCTGTGATCGTCCATCCTTTTGTTGAACGCCGCCCCGGTTGTGCATAGCCAATGCACCAAATAATGTACCTACGGTTAGGTTTTTGTTCCAAAACATGAATCCATACATAAAGAAATAGTATTAAATATCTAAAACAAGCTTCTTGGAATTTATTAGCAATATAGAATTTGGCAGATGATTGCTTGGTATTGTTGTACCAAATAATTTGGAAAACCTCTGTAATATTCATTCCAAACTGGATTGCATGGCGAAGAGATAATCTATGGTCTCAATGGTTTGGTTATTTTATTTGTCTTATTTATTTCATTCTTTTTTGGGACATCAGATCCTTGTACTTTTCACAAGAGGAACCATAGTGTTATGTTTATTACCTTGTTTGGTGCTGTTGAATTTTATTTATTTATTTATTTTCATTTAATTAATTAATTTATATTATTATTATTATTATTATTATTATTATTATTATTATTATTATTATTATTATTATTATTATTATTATTATTATTATTATTATTAACACGGGTTAACTGCTTCAGCTATGCCTTGTTCAAGATGTTTGATGATTTGATACTTCTAGCCAAAGGTGGTCTCACCGTCTACCACGGATCAGTGAAAAAGGTAGAAGAATACTTTGCAGGCCTTGGGATCATTGTTCCTGATCGTGTTAATCCTCCAGACTACTACATTGACATTTTGGAGGGCATGGTCAAACCTACTGAGAGCACTGGTGAGATCTATAAACAGCTTCCTATCAGATGGATGCTTCATAATGGGTACCCAATACCTGCAGATATGCAAAGAAATGCTGGTGAAATTGCTTCTACTTCAAGCGGTATAACTCCAAGTCATGGGATAGACCTTCTTGGTGCTGAGGAAAAATCTTTTGTTGGGGACTTATGGCGGGATGTTAAATGTAATGTTGAGCTCAAGCGAGATCATATACACCACAATTTTTCAAAGACAAAGGACTTGTCCAACAGAAAAACTCCTGGTCTCTTCCGGCAATACAGATACTTCCTTGGGAGGTATATTAAATATTCACTTAACTTTATGGTCTTAATGAAGTTTTCCTCCTTTCTCAGAAATAATAAATGAAAGCTTCATTTTTTCGTTTTTCATTAATGAGCTACAATTGGAGACTCTAAAAAGAACTGCAAGACTTTAATCTTGATGGTAGCAATAGCAAACTACAATCACAAAGAAGTTGTTAAGCAAATACTTTCTTCACAAACCATGACAAGGGAAACCTACAAAACCTTTCGGAAAAACACAGTCAATAGTGACCAATGAACTTGCACTATGATGGTGAACAATGCTACAACACTAAGGAGCCTTGTAAACACTAACCGACCTCATATCACCTTGATTGTTCGTTTGATAAAGATCCCCAAACTCTGGAGTCAAATCCATGGTTAAAATTGATTTTGATTGAATAACCGAGAACCTGATTTGGAGTTGGTATGTGTGATTGTGCTTGAAGGTTAGAAGTGCATGGAATGTTGAGGTTGTTTGTGTTTATAATGGATATGGGTTGCTTGTTCAGTGCTTTAACTTTGATCTGGACCTTTGACATAATTGCAATTTTTCTTTTCAGGGTTGGTAAGCAACGACTAAGAGAATCTAAACTGCAAGTGGTCGATTACCTAATCTTATTACTTGCTGGAGCCAGCTTAGGAGCTCTTGCTAAAGTCAGTGATGAGACCTTTGGGGCGCTAGGTTACACCTATACTGTCATTGCAGTTTGTAAGTCACAAATCTCAAAATTCGTCTATTATCAAGTTTTTCTCCTGATAACTTTGATCAGATTGAAGCCATGGACCTCAAAAGATTCAAGCTTTGTTGGGGAACTACACAAATTATGTCTCTTACAGAACTCTAATTTTCTCCCTCGTTGATGTGTTAAAATCTTGGATTACCATGCTCCTTGTCACATAAAATATACATGGAGTAGCATTTTCAATATGATTAGCAAACCTGAGCCAACAGTGCCTAGTTTTGCACTTTCCTTCTCGAATTCTTCCTTTCATGGTTGTTTTCTTCAATTTGATTCTTTTACTTCTGATTGCAGCTCTTCTGTGCAAGATTTCTGCTTTGAGATCTTTCTCTTTGGAGAAGTTAATATACTGGAGAGAGAGCGCGTCTGGCATCAGCAGTCTGGCTTATTTTCTGTCCAAGGATACAATTGACCATTTCAATACAGTCGTCAAGCCATTGGTTTATCTTTCCATGTTCTATTTCTTCAATAACCCTAGGTCTTCTTTTACAGACAATTACATTGTCTTGCTCTGCCTTGTTTACTGCGTGACTGGTATTGCTTACACATTTGCCATCCTTCTACAGCCTGGCCCAGCACAACTGGTATGTAATTTGAAATTCACAGATCTCAGTAGAATCTAGATTTACTTTCATAAACCCTTTTACTTGAAAATTCCAACTCATACAAGTCACGATCTTTGCAAGTTAATTTTCCTTTTCTGTTTCAGTTAAAACTCTTTTGATTCTTGCAGTGGTCGGTGCTACTTCCTGTTGTTTTGACTCTCCTTGCAACACAACAACAGAAAGGTCAAGTTATGAAGATTGTAACTAACTTATGCTACCCAAAATGGGCATTGGAAGCTTTTGTGATATCAAATGCTGAAAGGTTAGATATCCATTCGCTTCTCCAATTTATGTCTGTTACCATTGACATTTTTTAACTTCTTGCATTCACTCGTTCATGCCCTTCACTGAGTTCGAGGTCCCACATGATGGACTATCTTCAAACCCTTTAAACTTTTATAACTGCCATTTGCTAAATTCTGTGAGTTAAAGTGTTCTATAGACTATAAACACGAAACATATGACTATGAGCAATTAACTATTATACCTTCGTGGAGATATGATGTAAGCGGGGTAGTTAGGATTATTTAGGTAGTATTAACTGTAATTGGGCCTAGTATAGAAAAGCCCATATTAATTAGGGTTGGGGCTAGTTATTTGACAAGGAAGCTATTAGGCTTATAAATAAGGATTGAGAATTAGATTGTAGTTGGTTGATTGATGGATTAATGAAATTTGAGTTATTTTTATTTATCTCTTGATTATCTCTTGCTAGGGTGTATCATAGTGTAGCTTTAGAGAGCCAAAGCGATTTTTGTTCGTTGATTTGTTTGGAACGAGGTTCGAAGGAAGAATTGATTATTTGAAGAAGAAGAAAAGGAAGAAGGTTGAAGATTGAAGATTGAAGATTGAATAGAAGTTGAGAAAAGAAGAAGAAAGTGAAACAATAGAAGATAAAAGCCCTGTCCATCCGCTTCTCCATATCACCAACCATTAGCCGATGTCACTGTCACAAGTCCCAAGCCACAGCCGACTTCACCATTGCAGCCCCCTCCCCTATTTCTGTGTTCTAGATCGTGTTGGAGAAGAATCCTCCAATTTTCAATACCAGGTCCCTCAAGAATAATGAATAATTCTAATTAGGTCTCTGGTATGAAAATTTTAAGTGATCCCTGTCCAGACCTGTTCTTTACACCCTAATAAGTTAATAACACCCCTGTAATTGGTTGTATACACCCCTGCTCTGATTTTATAAACAAGTTCCTGGACTTGCCAGGTTATGTGCACCCCTAAAAACAGTAAGAGACACCCGACAGTAAAAAAATAAAAATGAGTGGCCCATATTATTTCTAATATCCATATTCATATTATGTTCCGTCCCCATACCAATATTCATATAGCCAAGTCTAATCCAATGCCCCGCACTTGACCCATTTTCAATGCTTGGAGAGAACAAGAAAATGGTTCTTTCCTTCTTGAACCCTCAAATGATACTCCATTGCCACACAAGGCACTTGATCTTCTTAAGATGCTAGTGAGAGTTATGTTATCTTCCATGTTCAAGCTGAGCCACGTCTCTTAACAGTCTCCACCTTGGCAAGATTCGACCTCTATCCATGGATCACCCAACTATTATTGCACCATCTTGAGGACATACACACCACCCGTGCAATCCTTGCTTATAGAAGGAGGCACTTGGTGTACTTGTGGTTGTGGCTTGTGATGCTCCACCTTGAGTTGCTTCCGGACTTGGTGTTTTATCTCAAAATAGCTCATTGCTAGTGAGAACTTTGTTGTCAGGGACAAGGCGAAGCTGCGGCGGAGCCTTAAATGTAGAAATCTGAGTGTCGTTAGCCTCACCTTAACAAATAAATGTCCTTATAGCCGCTTTAAGGCTAAGGTGAGGCACTTTGAAGAAAAAAATAGTCTTTAGAGCCTTGGAGAAGCTCCTTGATGGAGAAATTCCTTTTGGACCGGTATTTTCAAACCATTCCAAGAGGATAGTAGCCTTAGGGAGAGAGACACCACAATTAGATGCAATGAAGGACCATAAGCAGGTTCCAAATAGGCAAAGCAAAGAGAATATGGTTGACTGATTCATGATACTCTTCGCAGACTACACAGCAGTTGATGATCAAAAGTTGCTGGACAGATTGTTAGGAGTAAGGATGTGCCCATAGGCTATTGTACAAGTAAGAAAATTGACCATGGAGGGACTTGCTTAAACCAAATGAAATTAAAGCCAAAATTGAAAGCTATTCAGAATTGCCAGATGCGCAAAGAACACTTCACAACAGCTTTTAACATTGAAGGAAGGTTGTTCCAGCCATATTTTTAGTCTCCCCTTTGGTTAGGAAGAAAAGAAAAAAAACATCCCTCGATGTAGCAAAGTATCAAGGAGAATAAAAAAAAGGAAATTAAACGCTAGAGGTCCCCTTTAGTTTGGAAACGAAAGTTAGGAACGAAAGCAAATACCCTTCGATGCAGCAAGGGATCAAGGAAAAAAAAGGATAGAGGTCTTGTTTGTTAGGAATGAAATGTAACAAAGGATCAAGAAAAAATGGGGCTAGATAACCCAAAAGACTAGCATGTTGGGTGGAGGCCTCTAAAAGCCCATATAACCCAATGATCACCCCATCACCCATCTGATGCGGGACTAAACTCATTACATAGACCCCCTTTGGTTGGGAAAGGGAAGAGATCCCCTTTGGTTAGAATCGCTGGAGGAAGGGCTTGAACCACAGCCACACACTCTAACCAACTGAGCTACTCCACCTGTTTAACATTAATGAGACCCTGTTAAAATTATTTCTGAATGGTATAAAGGAGGTAAATATAGATTGTGTTTATTCTAGTCTCACCAAATCAACTTTTTGATAACAGGTTCTCATTGCTGAAAGTTTAAACCAAATAATAGTAATAATAATGAATATTGTTAGAATAGAACTCATGACACTGAACATTTTATCATTTCAGGTACTCTGGAGTGTGGTTGATAACCCGTTGCGGCTTCCTTCTGAAAAGCGGTTATAATCTTCAGGACTGGGGTCTGTGTCTAGGTATCCTCATCCTGTTTGGTGTAGTTAGTCGTGTCATAGCTTTCTTGTGTATGTTGATCTTCCAAAGGCATAAATGAATGAATCGAAATTAGTCCTCTTTCCCTCTAATTCTTTATTGTACAAAATAGTAGAAGAACTCATTTTTTAGACTTATATCATGGAAAAGTATGAAATCATAGAAGAAAATTACACATTATGCCCAGGATTGTATGATCCTGACAGAGATTGTATTTTTTACTTGCAACAGAGATTGTATTTTGTTACTTTTAACATTGTATAAAATCCATGAAGAGTTTTAGTGAGAAAACCACCATTTCAGAACAAATAGGGTAAGGTTTTTTGTGCCTATGAGAGATGGGACTTTATTTGTATTTTGTTCAGACAGACTTTCAAGTTGGTAATGTTGATGTGTTCGAAGCAGGATATGTGTTTATCAACCAATGACAATCTTCAGGCAGAATTTTGTGACTTTTCAAAGAACGGCTCCTAATTCATACAAATTTCTTAAACAGCAACTTGTGAATATATAAAAAGAGAACAAAAAGGTGGTAAAACACAGAACAATTTCGTAAATAGTTACCACAGTATGTACTCTTTTTTTCTTGAATAAATGTGAAAATAAATAAATTATATGACGAAAAACCTCAAACGTTGTCGAAATAAAGTTTAACCCAAAGATGATGTGATTGAGAGGAGATGAACCCAAGAAAACTTAATTAATCACATGCATGCATGTGGCTCATGCCAGAAAGGCCTATTAAAGGAAAAGATTGTGATTTCATTTTTTGAGTTAATTTCGGTATCTTGATTTTAAGAAATATTTCGATGCGTAAAGAAAAAATGTAAAAATTTCAAGGATACATGAAATATATATAATGAATTTCAAGGGTATGTTAAATATGTAGAAAAATAAGATGCAAGTAAATAAATATGTTAAATACATTAAATGAACCAAAATACCTATAATTAGAAAATCAAGGGTAGTTTTAAAAATAAACATATAAATAAAAGAAGTGATAATTAAAAAATTATGTAGTGGTTTCAAAAATCAATAAATAATTAGAATAAATGATAAGTAACAAAACTCAAAATTTACAAAAAAACTCCAAAATATTTCGAAAAAAATACTCGAAAAAATGTAATTTTTAGTAGTTGGGTTGAAGGATTGTGATTTCATTTTTTGAGTCAATTTCGGTATCTTGATTTTTAGAAATATTTCAATGCGTAAAAATAACGTAAAAATTTCGAGGATACATGAAACATATATAGTGAATTTCGAGAGTTTATTAAATATGTAAGAAAAATAAGATGCAAGTATATAAATGTATTAAATACATCAAATGAAACAAAAATACCTATATTTAGAAAATCAGGAGTAGATTCAAAAATCAATAAATAATAATAATAAAACTCAAAAATTTGAAAAAATTCCTAAATTTTTCAAAAAAGTGTAATTTTTAGTAGCCAACTTTTGTATTTTTATGAAAAAAATGAAATTTGCGAAAAAAAACCCAAAATTTTCGAAAAAAATCTCCAAAATTTTCGGAAAAACCCTAAAAAAAATGAAACTTTTTATTTCACCATTTTCTTTTTTGTAATTTAAAAAAAATGAAAATTTTAGTAAAATTTCGCAAAATCACAATCCTTGATTACAGACAGGAGACAGAAGCCATAATACACATTGCCCTAAAACCCATGCAAGTGGAGATCTGGTGGGTGCGTAATTGGACGGATAAAAAAATTGCTCCCCTACATTCCAAGACAATCTAATAGTTTACTAAGGAACTCAACTATACTTAAGGAGTTAAAATATTGAACTAATCAAACATATTTTTGTACAGATAGCTGCCCATGATAACAGTGATCTTAGGGATGGCATTCCACATGGCAGCAGAAATCACAATGCACATCCTAGTTCCAAATCAGGAATGACTGTTACTCTGTTGATTTGAAAGTAGAAAAAAGAAAAAAGAAAAAAGAAAAAAGAAAAAAGAAAAAAGAAAAAAGAAAAAAGAAAAAAGAAAAAAGAAAAATGAAAAATGAAAAATGAAAAATGAAAAAAAAAAAAAAGAGCTGCGTATTTTGTGCACTACCTACTAACGATTAAGTTTCCTGTAAAAAAAATTCTGATTTTCTTCAGAGCTAGTATACCAGTTTATTGAAGTTACAATTACTAACTTGGGTGAAACAGTTAGAATGGATCCCACGACACTAATTAATCTTCATTTCTTCATCAAACTAATATCTTCAACCTGTCCCAGATTTCATCTTTTGCCCAACTTCAACATTGGAAGTCCAAGCTTTCTTTCTACTCTCTGTGTGACTAACCTCCTTCCTGGGCTCTTGAATTGCCTTTGTAAACTGGGTATGAAATCTCCCATCATTTCTGTCTGAAATCCACCAACAGTTAAGAAAACATGAGTTTGCCACCAAAATTTTCAGATAAAAGAAATGCCAGAAGACATCATAAGCAGCAGGGGGTTGTTGCGATCATTATTATTTTTTTGTTTATAACAACCGACAAAGACCAGGCACTATCATCATTTTTCTGATTTCAACCTCTTTTGCTAGGTTGTACATCCATAGTTTACTCAGAATCATTATTGCCTGTCTGATTTTATCAATATCTGAAGCCTGCTAAGATGGAACTTGTTCACAAACCCCAGCCTTCCAACTATTATAACAATCCTCTCGAAATATTGGTTCAATGTCAAAAGACAAGTTTTCTTTTTGTGACTTCTTTTATTTTTCTAGATTATAAGGAATGACTAAATTAATGAGTTCTTTTATTTTTCTAGATTATAAAGAAAGACTGCATTAGAAAATCATTATGACATGATAAGAACCAAGTAGGATGAGACTTTGTACCTAATCAATTTGGAAGAGAGAAGTTTACTTCCAAACAATATCACCCATAAATTTAAGAGCTGGGACGCCTCTGATCTCTACATCAACTAATGGTGCCTGGATTAACCTCAAGCTAGTAAGTTCCTGGTCATTCTTGATCATATCAAGTGCGCGCATCTGATCCTGCAATCATTGAAAAACAAAATCGAGATAGAACAAGTTAAAATTGAAGTTGAACACAATTCCCAATTTTCATGAACATACAATACACTAAAGAATACAAGTTGTTATTCTTTGGAGCTAAATTCTTTGATGGGTGATGAGACAAGAAAGACCAAACTATCATATAGTGTGGTCAATGCAGTCCAGAAACAACATAGCAACAGTGTACAGAATTCAGAAATCGACCGCAATCGCTAATCATAATGACCTGCCTTATTAGGGATTTCCCTAGATTTTGGCCGAGTTTGGAACAAATCAAACAAACAATACTGTTTCTTAATTTCTTCGTATAAGTGGGTTACTGACGTCAGTCATTGGTATACTTGGGGATCATATGTTTAAGGTCGCTCAAGTGGTTGTTGGTTTATGTACTAGAAAAAAATCGTTTCCACAGACTACAAGAGACTGACATTTAATTTATACTTTTAGATAGGGTAATCTATTGTGTTAGGAAAAGATGTAATGTGTAGCATAACACTAAAAGATATTTTAAAAAAAGAGAGTAAGTTTTTGGATGTACCTTTCTTTTCATTGCACAGAACTTGCAATCTGATGAGGACGGTGGTAGAATCTGATTGACAATAAGCCTCTGTACAGGAACATTTTCCTTCTTCAAGGATGCACATAGTCTCGATGACTCACTTATCGCCATCACCTGAGGAGAATTTTAATAAGGTGAATATTAGCAGTTGAAAATGAACCTGTTGGGAGTTTGGACATGCAATCTGTGTTTTCCAAAATTTTAAATCCCAGAAGAACATTAGCTTGTCACTGAAGTTGTTGGCAGCAAAATCTTTGACATCACGTCACTTACTCAAGTGCAGCAAAGTTCCGCGAATGCAACTCAGGTTAATGAGAAAATTGATTTCCTAAGTTTGATTCACACTTGTTCTTCATCTTAGGTACAGGAGGGCCTAATAAGCATCCTTTTGAGGGTGAGGTTGAAACCCACACATCATCATTTTATCTTGTTTTATTTTTGTTGGTTTGGGTGTTGTACTTCAAAGGCCTGTGAATAGTCAAATCATTAATCGGGCCCTTAAACGGTTCATGAGCGTTATGAGATTAATCGGAATTAATCGGCTTGTATTTTATAAACATATTTTCACTATCCTTCTATGTAACTACCTCCCTGAAAGGTACAATCAAATATATGTTACAGTACGTATTACAAGACCAACATCTTGTATTACAATCATGCTCTCACGTGTCGAATGTGTCTCCCCATCCCACCCCCAACACGTGCATCAATGACCACTTCGAGTATGTGCGTACCTCATGGAATGCTATCTTTAAGATACACACACTACCTCGAAGGTTAATCACGCTGGCTAACAAACAAATACATAATCAATTGTGCGCACTAGAAGAAAAGGCATGTTCTATAACTCTTCCCCTGACCCTTAGGAACAACCCACTGTGCTTGTTGGGTATGTTCCACACACTGGCTTAGTTTCCTTTTTTTTAGAAACTCCACGAGAACCCCCATCACTTTAACACCGAGACATGCCTCACATCAAGGATTGTGATTCCGTTTTTCGAATTAATTTTGGTCCCCTGATTTTAAGAAGTATTTCGGTGTGTAAAGAAAAAATGTAAAAATTTCGAAGTACATGAAATATATAATGAATTTCGAGGGTATATGAAATATGTGAAAAAAAATCTATTAAATACATTAAATGAAGCCTAAATACTAATAAATGAGACAAACAAAAAATGAATATATGATTAGAAAATTAGGGGATGGTTTCAAAAATTAATATATAAGTAGAAGAAATGATAATTTAAAAAAATAGGGAGTGGTTTCAAAAATCGATAAATAATTAGAAGAAATGAAAATTAAAAAAACCAAAAATTTTTCGAAAAAAAACCCTCAAATAAAATATAATTTTTGGTAGTTGGTTTTTGTATCTTTATGAAAATTACGAAAAAAATGTAATTTTCCATTCGCCCTTTTTCTTTTCGTAATTTCAAATAAATGAAAATTTCATGAAAACACAATCCTTGCCTCGCAGAGGACTTAGTTTTCTTCGCGGGAGGACTTGCTTCGTACCAGAGGCCCAAGGTCTGTATGGAATTTACACCATTTAGTGGATCGTACCCCATAAGGCAAAAACAAATCAAAGGCCGAGGTAGGGTATGCATGTAAACAATAAAACCAACCACAACCTCAATATATGTATTATATCTATTTTATAGGCCCACAATTTCTCAAATTTTCAACATCGGGCTGATGAGAAATTTATCAGAAATTCATTCACCACGCATAGTTCATCTATAGGCAATCCTTATTCACATTCAGAGCATGAAGGAAAACATAAATAACAACTTTGCATTTTGTACTAGAAGCCATCTCATTGCCAAACCATAGTACTCCCCCGAACAATCAACATATATGCACAATAACTATGGAAAAAGCTCATCATCGACATACATATTCATGTTTTCCTTCATTAGCACATAGATCACTTTGTTAGAACTTTGCCATAATAAAAAAGTATTTAAGATATCCAGTTATGTACATACTCAACCACCATGCACCACAACAAGAGTAAATACTCTTAGAACTTTGTTCGGTCATACTCAATTTTCGACATTACTAAATAATCTCCACAATCACGACAAGAGTTACAAGATGCTTAATAACGCCACAAATTTTCGCATTTCATATAAGAAATGAAGGATCAAGTCAAATTCCCAAACAAAACTAACGAATAATCAAGAAAATCACCAAATTGATTTGCGTAAGACTCATTTATCGCCACTTTGAAACCCAAATCAAACAACTTCGAACTCAACTCAAACAACCCACAAGTACTAATCGATCCCACAAGTACTAATCGATCCAAGTGAATATAACGAAAACCATTCATTGAGGTTGTGAAACCCAACCAAATTAGCCCCAAACAAGTAACTTGTCTTGGTAGGATAGACTGACATGCTGCCACTCAAATACGTTTAACTCTCACATCGGAACTGACTAAAAACTAAAATGACATTATGAAAAGTGGACTTAAATTAGAAACTTACCTCGTAGTTCTCACTTCTTAAACATTTCTGAATAAAAAATCAAAAATATGATTCCGTACAAAGCTATAGAAAATAGATGTCACCGGGAATCCAAATTGGTATAGCTCATCATCTAGGTCCAAACCATCAATTCGCATATTCAATTATAAAACAAATTCTACTATATTCAGCAACTAAAAAGAAAGTTTGAATCAATTTTAACATTTTGAACATTTTTTAAATTTCAAAGTTTTCCACTATTGACAAATCCTCAAAAACATTTCATTGTCATAAATTAATTAAGAATCAATCCCTTTCAACATAAAAAACACTACAACAACAACATTTACATATAAATCATCACAACAATCTTAAAACTTAAGTTACACCACCTTCATCCTCAAATATTCATTTCAAACTTAAATCACACACATGCAAGTGTGAATAGAAAGAGGAAGAAAACTCAAACCCAAAAACACTTATGTACAATACAAATTCCGCCAAATAACACATGCAACTATCTTTAACTCATATACCACACATACTTCATTAAAATGAGATTAGCATGCAGCTCAGAAGAAGTTTTTGAAGGGTTTGTGGTGTAAATCGAGTGGGGGTTCTTGATTTATGTTGTTTCATCTCATTTCTTTCACCCATTTGAGCTGATTGAGAGAAAAAGTCAGAACAAATGTTGTCTCTGCCATTGTATGTCAACTCGTAAAGAAATCAAGGCTAAATCAAGGAGATTTTTGAAGTTTTTTGAGGGGAATTCTCTAAATCAAGGCTGGTTCGAAGCTCTGCAGGTTAGGAACAAGGATTCTGTAATTTTCAAGTGAGTATTTAGTTTAACATGATGAACTGGGTATATTTAGGCCATGAAATCTCCTGTCTAATTTTCTGTCTGATTCTTATACCATTAGAAAGCTCGCAGCTTGAGCTTTCCAACAATATATGGATTGTAGGAATTGGTGTAAAATTGTAGATTTTACGATGAATGAAGTGGGCAAGTTGAATTGAAATTTACTGGAAAATCTGCTTTGTAGATGCCATGGGGGGACGACGATGACGTCATCGTATTGACTTGGTTTTGACAAAACTTTGATTGCCCATAAAATTTAGTTCCCGACTCTAATTTCGATGAGATTTTCAACGTTGTGACCCTCTCATCTAGAGCTATCAATTGAAATTAGTCTTTTGCTAATTTAAGAAAATTGTGTTTTTACCCCTAAAAGTTAGGTCTCACAATATTTTTTTTTGGAGATTTGACTCAATTTTATGTATGTTGTATAATAACTCATGATGAATCTTATGAGTTGCATGCTAGTCCCATTTTACTGATGTGTGGTATATGAGTTAAAGTTAGTTGCATTGCATGTGTTATTTGGCAAAATTTGCATTGTACACAAGTGTTTTTGGGTTTGAGCTTTCTTCCTTCTATTCACACTTGCATGTGTGAATTAAGTGTGAAATGTATGCTTGAGGATGAAGGTGTTGTAATTTAAGTTTATAAGATTATTTATGATGATTTATATGGTAAATTGTTGTTGTTGTAGTGTGAAGTTGAAAAAAATTGATTCTTTATAAACTAATGATCATCTAGTTGTTAGTGTACCTATGTAATGTTTTGAGGACTTGACAATAGTGGAAAACTCCAAAATTTACAAAGAGTTCTAAATGTTAAAAACTTATCCAAATGTTCTGTTGAATTTTAAAAATTCTATGTTTTATAACTGAATAGTTTAGACCTAGGTTATGAGCTATACCAATCTGGATTCTTTAAGACCACTATTTTCTAGAGCTTTTTACGGAATCGTACTTTAATTTTTGTAACAAAGTTGTAGCGTTCGAAATGACCGAGTGTCAATCTGCCGACATTCTGATTTCATTTTGAAAATTAATTTTACTTAGAAATGTTTGAGACTTGTAGTTAGTTTCTAATTTGAGTCTACTTTTCAGAGTGTCCTCTTTTATTAAATTTTGAGTTTCGGTATGGGAGTTGAGTATTTGAGTGATAGCAGGTCAGTCTATCTTGCCATAACAAGCTGCTTGCTTGTTTGGGGCTAATTTGGTTGGGTTTCGCATCCCCTATGAATGGTTGAGTGTAGGTGTGATGATTTACTTCATGGGCGAGGTCTCTGGTTCAAGTCCAGGATGACCCAGCTGTGTCAGGGAAAAGAATAGAAGAAGGTTTTTGTTGCATTCACTTGGATCGGTTATTACTTGAGTTTAGATGCTATTTTGTGCAGTTTATGGGTTGTTCGAGTTGAATTTCGAAGTTGTTTGATTTGGGTTTCAAAGTTCCGATAAATGAGTCTTATGCAAATCAATTTGGTGATTCTCTTGATTATTCGTTAGTTTTGTTTAGGAATTTTGACTTGATCATTCATTTCTTATATCTAATTATAGAAAGGATTTGTATGAAATGTGAGATTTGTGGCATTATTAAGCATCTTGTTACTCTTATTGTGACTATGGCGATTATTTTGTTTTAATGTCGAAAATTGAGTATGACCGGACAAGGTTCTAATAAAGTAATCTATGTGCTAATGACGGGAAAAACGAATATGTATGTCGATGATGAGCTTTTTCCATGATTATTGTGCATATATGTTGATTGGGGAGTATTGTAGTTTGGCAATGAGTTGGTTCATAATACAAAATGCAAAGTTGTTATTTATGTTGCCCTTCATGCTCTGAATGTGAATAAAAGTGGCCTATAGATGAACTGTGTGTGGTGGATGAAATTCTTATAAATTCTTATTCGCCCGATGTTGAAAAATTGAGAAATTGTGGGCCTATGAGAATAAGATTGAATACATATTTTATGAGAATAAGATTGAATACATATTTTGAGTCGTGGTTGGTTTTATTGATTACATGCATATCCTACCCCGGCCTTTGATTTGTTATTGCCTTATGAGGCACGATCCGCTAAATGGAGTGAATTCCATTCAGACCTTGGGGCTCTGGTACGAAGCTTGTTCTCTTGCAAGGAAGCTTAAGCTATCATGCAAGGTATATCTCGGTGTTAAAGTGATGGGGGTTCTCAAGGAGTTTTCAAAAGGGAAAACTAAGCCACTGTGTGAGACATACCCCACAAGCACAGTGGGTTGTTCCTGAGGGTGGGGGAAGAGTTACAGAGCATGGCTCTTCTTCCGCCGCGGGCTATTGTTTATGTATTTATTTGTTAGCCCGTGTGATTAACCAATCGACATAGTGTGTATCTTAAAGATGACACCCCATCTAAGGTAGACACATACTCGAAGTGGTCGTTGATGCACATGATGGGGGTAGTCGGGTAAGACACATTCAACATATGAGAAGTGGGATAGGGTATTACATGAATGTAATACAAGATGTTAGTTTTGTAATACATACTGTTATATATATTTGATAGTACCTTCCATGGAGGTCGATCCATCAATTATGTTTGCAATGGTCTACCTCGAGATACGTGTCAAGCACGTGAACTCCTACCTAAATGTTTTTTGGGTTTGTATTCTTAGTCTATAGTAAATTGCTTATGCATGAAGGCACATCGACTAACCATATTTGCAAGTGATGGTCTACTACCATCAGTATAGTGTTGGTTTAATAAATGCTTTATTATTGAAATTGTTATATTTTACTTTAAGTTTACTACTTTTGGTACTTGGTGTGAAAATTTGAAACTTGTGTTGTTTTACCATTTTTTATTACGTATATTTCTAAGTAATATATATACTGCAAGAATTTTTTTTTTGAAAATTAATGAATATTGAAGTAGTGACATCACACGCCACAATTTAAGACAAATTACAAGAAAATTAAATAACATAGCGTATTGGGGGAAGGAGGAATCTTATGTACTTTATGATGAATTTGCTTTGTGTGTAATAATCGCAGTATTTCATTGACCATTGTGACATAAATTTTTTTGTTTTTTCTCCAGCAGATTTCATCCAAGATTGAACCAGGACTCTCTGATTTCTGCTAAAGAATTTTGTCCACACATAACTTTCACCAATCCAAGACAGACTCAAGACCACATGGTATGTCTCAACTCGAGAATGAAAATAGACATCATCTTAGGGATGATTATCATTATTTTCCAATCATCCAAACAAATAGTGTGGTTTGACTGGTTAGGCAGTATTCATGATAGTCATATGACTCATCAGATGAATAGGTCCGAAACATGACTACTGTCATATTGCCCAATTGGTGGGTCAACAAGCCTCATTGATGAGATAATTTGCTTATGATAATAACTCAAAATTTTGTCTTACCGTGGGTATTGTTACTATAACAAATTCGGTCGTCTTTGTATCGCGGAAAAGATCTCGCACTTTTGCCATCCTTTCCCTCAGCTTTTCTAGTTTGTCAGACTTTAAAAACAGCAAAATAGGAATAATCAGTATTTTAATGCAACAAACACTTGTTTCAAAATATTTCAAAACCCAGGCTTACAGAATCATCCTTGTTCCCTTCTTGTCCAAAAACAGATTTAATGGCTGAAGTTGCAGAAGACAATTTCTGTTTAAGCTGAAATAAACAAGATAAGAGACAGTAAGATGCTATATACAGTTCCAGTATAACAAAAGAAAATTGGTAGAATTAAACTTGCAAATAAATAGGAATTGAAAATAAAGCAGAAATTGAATAGATCTATGATAACTGAAAAACAAGTAAACGAAATAAATTGACGATAAACAAAAATAAATTATCTTATTCAATCAACCACCTAACAATGAATAATCTACGCTCTTTTTATAATTGATTTAACTTCGAGGACATACCCTAAACCTAATTGGAAACAAAAACTTTAACCATTATGGACTGTTATTAAAGAGGCCTTATTGTAAATTGTAATAATACTATTACTAAAAGAAACCCAATTACATCAACCTCCGCAGGTTGAAGAAGCTCGTCGTTGAGCTTGAAGTCGAAGAGTCCAAAGAATACAAGCAACCGGTCAGTGACCATAAGGCGAAGTGCACATGAAGTAGTCGACCCCGAAACATGCCACGATACACACTGGCTAAAAACCGAGGAACCAACTCAGAAATAAATCAAGGTGACTAAAAAACCAGAAGTTGCAAGAAACCTAAGAAGACGCCTGCTCATAAACTCGTGCTACAAAAATGTCCCAATACGGATAAACATAATCATCGTCACTCATTATATTTGTCGTTATTCAAAAATGAGAAAGAAGTCGCACAAATCAAATGGCTCACAAGTCGAAAATTGAGTGCGCTTAACTTCATCAAAAAGTTGGAGGGACTCTGACAAACAGTATGGTTCATCCGTCTATGTGTGCCTCTATTCAAGTTCTCCTCCTCCTATATTTTGTTCTTGCGAAGCGCTATAATCCATCATCAATCTTTTGATCCAATGCTTCTAACCATTCTCTGAAATCTCTGTTGTACTTTTAGACAAGTTCATCTGCCCTTGATTCTTCTCACTCGCTACAACTATTATAAATTGTGTCAAACTTCACTCTGTCTCAACTTGTATCATAGTGGAAGGGATAGTTGGGAGTATATCACTAGCAGATGGGGGTGGCGGTGGGGGTTTTGGGCAAACTGGTTCAGGTTGTACTGGAGTGATGTCATTGGTCATAGGAGGTGATGGTAGTGGCATAGGAGAAACGGGGTGCAGGTTGAGGGACATAAGTGATTCATGGTGAAAAATAGTAACTTTGGGGATAATTGTTATAAGACACAGTGGGGTATTGGGCTATAATTTGGCTTGTGCTATATTGGTATTGGTATGGGGAAGGAGAGTAGGATGGGTACTAGTAGGAATAATAGGGGTATGAAGGAGAATATGATGGGTACTGTAAGGAATAATAGGGGTATGAATATATGTTATAATATGGGTCACTCATTTTTATTTTCTCATGGGTGGGTGTTCTCATAGGAACTAGGGTGTAAATAGTTATTGGGACCAGGGACCTTAATTGAAAATAATAGTGCCGGGACTTAAGTATAAACCGAGCCAAGGTCTTGTTTAGAATTTTAGAAAAAATGGTGTTTATCCCCACATGACTTGTAATGAGAGAAACACGAGGGGAGGGGTTTGCGGCTTACCGCAGCTGAGCGGGGGGCATCAATGTTGTCGAGGAGTGGCAATGGCAAAGCCAGATGAGGATGAGCAGTGAAGGGGGTTTACGACGGCGACTGTGGACTAAAGATGAGTTGTTTGCAACATGGGGTGAGCTGACAGGAGGCTCTCGACTGTGACTGTGGCTGTGGCAATGCGATTGACTAAGGGTTGTCGATCTATTGCCGATCAACCTAGTGAAGAGGAGGTTAGTCTATTGGCGACAATGGCTGCAAAAGTAGTGGTTGGTGATGATGTTTTGGACAACAATTGGCGTTGCCGGCGATCAGCAGTGATGGCGGCGGTGTTGGTGTGGTGATGATATTCTTGAACCTTTTCTTTGTTCTTCTTTTTCGATCTCTCTCAACTTCTCTCCGAGTCTTCAATCTTCTTTTTTTAGATTTTTTTTTTACAAATCGAACCAAACTAGAACCGTTTCGGCTCTGATACCAATTGATAGAATTAAACATTAAAATAAAAAAAACGGGAATTGAAAAATAAAGCATAAATTTACGATAACTAAAATACAAATAAAAAAATTATCTTATTCAATCAACCTACTAACAATGTACAACCTATGATCCATTGATAATTGACCTAATTTTGATGACAAGAAACAAATCCTAAACCTAATTAGAAACTAAAACCCTAACCATTATCGACTGTTACAAAAGAGGCCTTATTACAATATGACTAATACCATTATTACTAAAAGAAACACAATTACATCAGAAATACTCGTGAGAATAGGTTGTGACACATTGCCCAAGTGTTTCACACAACATTATGCGGGGAGGAATGTCATGTTTACTTAACTGAAAAGGCATTAAACAATAATCCCATGAAATATAAAATGTTTCAATCAACAAAAACTATGAGAGAAGAACAAAATAAATAAATAAATGAAACTACCTAGAAAAGATAGAAAAAAGACCATAAATTCGACTCAGAATAACAAAATGTGAGGGGGTAAAAAAAACTAAAATGAGAAGATTGAAAAAATATCATAACTCAACTTCTCAAGGATAAATTAAGAATAACAGAAGTGAGAAAAACAAAAGGAGAAGATAGAAAAAGACCACAACTTCGACTTCTCAAGAAGGTGAAACTAAACAGAAACCCCATATGTCCCTTTTACTCCCTAATTCGAGATTAAAAAAAAAAGACCTTGACCTCCTAAAGATACATGCCTTATCGTGCGAACAGAAGTGCTTCAGTAACATGCCAATGCTTATGCATGATGAACAAGACTTGTAAGTTATAAGCAATGCAACAGGTTCAACATGACAAAATAACTATTCTTGTTAGGACTTAGGACTTGAACTCAAATATTCCTAGGAAATATGAATATTATCAAAAGTAGAAAGAAGAATCATTTATCCACAAAAGTAACATCAATATATTGATAAAAAAACAGATAACTGGGATGAAAAGAGGTTGTTAAAAATGGCCATGGTAATGGTAGCTGATCAATCGAATATGAGTCTCAAACATTGTACAAATTATCATTATATATGCCCTTTGCTTACTTATGTAACTTTCAGTACTTGAGATAAAAGAGAATTATTACAAATTGCAGAAAGTTGTCCCCAATCAGAATGAAACTTGATGACTCGGATGACAACTATGATGTATTATTTTTAGTTGGTTCTTTTCTTGATTCAAAAGTTTTTCTGTGATTCAACCTAGTCACTAGGCGATCCAACTCAACATATGTTCCAACAATTGTTCGAAGCACACAATCCTTTATCAGAAAAAAAAAAGTTAACTGCTATTCTGAGTCTTGACCAACTAGTCTGAGTGTGAGGCTCATACCTTCATGATTTTTCCTATAGATGCATCCAGGAAGTCGGGCAGGGACAACATACGAAGTGTGTGACCCTATCAAAAAGTAGAATTTGTTAGTGACACGTGCTATGACGCAAATTCAAGGAATGTTTCGATGTATGTCATGTTGTGCTTACTGTTGGAGCAGTATCAAAAATAATCCTAGTGAACATCCTATATTCTGGAGCTTCAACAAATTGCATAACCTGGAAACCAGAGACATAATTAGGAAGAAACAATGAACAGAAGAATATGTAGCCATAATATCCAAGAGAAACAAAGCAAACAATACTTCAAGTACATACCTTTGAAATTGCAAGAGCTTCATCCAGACCAGGGGGAGGAGTATCCAGCAATTCTCCTAGTTTTAGATCTCCCAACTTGAAAATTGCAACGTGAACAATCAGTCATCAAGAAACGCCAGCAAAGCACAAAGTGAAAACATTTGTTATAACTGAGAGACATTAATAAGGGACCAAGGGTTATTTACATTTTGGGTACACATAAAATTCAGGCACATTTTACATTGTGTACTAAAGTTTTGCATAATAACACGTTTGGTACGAAATTGGGTCTTGACTGTTTGGTCAACCACGCTAACCAAGGTCAAGGTCAAACTTCCGACATTTTATAAAGACCCAAATACCCCTCACTTTTGCATTATGGATACCCGTGTTTAAGTATAATTGCACTTTGGATAACTCATGTGAATCACATGCTCTTTACCAAAGGATATTTGGGTCTTTATTGAATGTGACATGTTTGACTTTAGTCGACATCGTTAAACAAACAGTCAAGACCTAGTTTCGTACCAATGTGTAATAATGCAAACTTTTGTACCCAATGGGAAATATGCCTAAATTATGCGTACCCAAAATTTAAATAACCCTTACAATAACAATAATAAAAAAATTTCTTTCTAAAAAATTTATAAAAGGCATTTTTGGTTCTCTTCACCTGCTTACTTGAAATAGAGATCAAATTTAACATATTTTTTTCAAGTACATTTCAACTAAACCAATGGAAGAAAGGCAATGAGGGGATAGTAAACCAATCAAAAGCAGAACCCACATTTGGCTCTCAATCCTGAAAATCTTTCAATTATTTACCAAGGTAATGGAATCTTGAGCTGATTTTCTCACTTGGATCACCAGAAAATTCATATCAATACCATCATAAACATTTACAATAATGGTATTCCCCTTATTCTCCACTTTTTGAATTAGTTAGAAACTGCTGCAAGAACTAACCTGATCAGCAATCATACCAAGGCCCATACCATCCATAATATCTTTGACCCCACTGCTACCATTTTTCTGGCTTGCTGATCGAAATTCCTCACGTGCCTTGTCTGGGTTTATCTGTCACAAACACAGTGAATTGATACTTAAATGTGGATTGTTTGGTTCAGCCATTAAGCACAATAGAAGGAATAAAGAGACTCCACACTCAAAAGCACAAATACCCAAAACATGATAAGGAGAACTCACAATCTCATATCTGCACTCTCCTAACATACCTCAAGGGCAAACAGTGGAGCATCTGGTCCTTCTACTGGTACTAGCACCCCTCCAGTCAAATCCTAGGAAAACATTCGGAAGTGCAATCAATGTTCTGCGCACAATGGCATGTCATAACATTTGAAATTGTCTTTTTAAATTCATTAAGCATCAGTTGACCATATAAAAAGTAAGAGAGTTGAATCCATACTTGAGCAAAAGAATCGCTTAGGGAATGTGCAGGATCTGTGGAAACCACAATAGTGGGGTGGCCATTGTTTGCGAATTTCACAGCAAGAGATGCGGCACAACTTGTTTTACCAACACCACCCTTCCCACCTAGCATGTAATATTTCCTCTGGGTCCCTGCTGCCATCTCATCGAATCCGGCAACAGCTTCAGCAGGGGCAATTAGTGATCTTACTGCACACAAAAAAAAATCAGTTTCTCACATTTGAGTGTTCTTGCATAAAGAATGTCATAAAATAAGATCCTAAAAAAAACAAAAAAAGCTATTCCTAAGGATTCTCAACCCTATTGCAATTTGGTGGGAAATTTTGACAAGAGTTTATATCAAATGTTTTGAGGGGAAGCAACAAGTGTGGAAATCTGCATCATGTGTGTAATGACCTCGTACATGTCCCATGAATTGAAACTTGAGTTTAGCACAACTACTTTTAGAATATTGTAACTCAATGGGACTGCTTCAACTTATTTGCTTTTCAAAGACAAAATTTTACTGAGCTTTCAACAATGATAAATACACTGAAAACAAGATTAATCTATCCCAATTTACAACAAATGACTCAAAGAAAATCCCACTGAAAGTTACATCCTAGGAAACCCAACCCCATAAAGTGCCTAGACTTCCATAACCCTTTGTTATTAAAATCCTCGTTTAATCTTTTCTTGCTAGTAGAGCGTTATAATTTTAGCGAATTCTTGCCAAGTTACTAATTAATCTCTTTCGAAACTCACCGATTAATCGGTCTATGACAATATGTTACAATACAAGGAAAGAAATTAAGGTGTTTTTCTTTCTTTCTTTCTTTCTTTTGCCCTAACCTCATCAATACCATACTAGCAATACCAACCAGGGAGTGTGAAGAGACTAAATACAAAGAAAGGAAAAAAAAAAAAAGGACATAGAAAAATCGAAGAGCAGATAGAAGTGGGATCAAATGGAAAATAATAGGAAAAATTAAAGAAATAGTTAATTATGTAAAAAAAAATTTAATGCAATGTTTACTGCTTTAATATATATTAATTAAAAAAAAATTGGTAGTACACATTACTTGGAAGAGTTGAGAAGTGTGTTTATAAAATAATGGCCAATTAGTCCCTATTAACCTCATATCACTCCAGAACCAAATAACAATTTAAATACATAGCCATAATCATCGCACCAAAATCCACTTCTTTATTGGAAAAATGGGGAGAACCTTCCACAACAACTTCCCTTTTGACGTGAGATGTCCAGGGGATCTCCAAGCCATACCAAACATTCCACAGATCCAGGCATGACCCAATTCATGCCAAAAAGATTCAAAAAATGCATTCATAAATTATCAACCCACTCACAATGAAGGAGGAAATTAATTGGATGATTGTATCCTCAAACTGTTTAGCATGCAACAAGTCAACTCGGCCTTGGAAGGAAGTTTATTCCACACCGCTATCCATATAAAGTAAGATGCCCTAGAAGGTAGCCCTCTTTCCAAACAAACTTCAACGAAAAATCATTATAGAAGTAAATTATCCATACCCATACCTAAAAGTAGAAAGACACCGAAAACCCCTTTTCCTAATCCCATTTCCATACCCATCTACCTCCTTCCCCTCCCAAGAGCACTCCTTTCGACACACCACATAACATTAATAACTCACTAAGCTCCCCAAGGACCCCAGCTTTCTCCTGAAGTGAAAGTCCCCCTCCATTAATCCTACCATATTCCTCCACCATCCCTTGTATCCTGATGTAAAGCGCTTACAACCTAGTAAACCTTTCTTTGAAAGTCTCACCCCCTTTCCACACATCCTGCCAAAATCTAACCTTGTCACCTCTCCCAACAACTCCTTCAAACCCTTTCATGAAATCTGCTATACCATTGGATGACTAGGACTGCTTCAACTTTCCCCGGCAGATTGTGTAGGGTGTGAGAGATTACTTCTATATTACTAATGCCCTTAAGGTTACTGATTGAGATCTAATGGTTATTAAATCTTCAATACTTTCATAATGCTACAAATATCAAACTGAAGAAATTTTTTTGGGAGTGATCTATCATTCTCTGACTTATTTTGAATACTTTTCACAATGCTACAAATATCAAACTGGAGAACTTTTTTTGGAAGTGATATATCATCCTCTCACTTATTTTGAATACTTTTCACGATGCTACAAATATCAAACAGGAGAAATTTTTTTGCGAGTGATCTATCTTTCTCTCAGTTATTTTGAAATTTCTCGGTGGGTATAAAAATTTAAAGGCAAAATCTTGAGACAAGTTACACAACCGCACAGTCTCCAAATACTTTCTGAGGAAAAACTATTCAACAATTCTACGTTGCCTTTTCCATGCCTGAATGGTATAAGGCACATGCAGGTTGATGACATGGCAAAGCTTGAAAAAAAAAACAAATCAAACAGAAGGGCTAAAAAACGCAATCAACATTAGGGATGATGGGATAATGAGATGATGGATGGGATGGGATGTGATGATGAGATGATGGATGGGATGATGGGATAGGATGATGGGATGAAATGATGGGATTTAAAATTTGTTTTGATGAACTAGATAAGGTTTGGCAAATGAGATATTAAGTGCCCACATCGGCAAAACATGTGCATGACACTGTCTACGCATAAGCCCAGGCACAAAAGACCAGGCAGTGTAGGACTCAAAACTATTACAAAGTGGCCAAAAAACAGGAAAATCGCTTAATATCTCAATGCATGATAAGGTCTGATACCGAAAGCTAAGATAATCGATCTTTTGATTGGAGATCGAACCACCTATTGATCTTTTGATTGGAGATCAACCACCAAAGTTTAAAATAAAGCTATTTGATTGATGAACTTCTGATTACAATTGATAGACTTTATAGGAAATTCTACATCCTAGATTCCTAACCAGACTCTTCCTAATATCTAAGTAATGCTAAACTAGGACTCACCTACTGACTTACCTATTTCAACTAAAGTAGGACTCTTGCCTACTGACTTACCTAAACAGGACTTCTTATGAATTAGGACTTGTTACCAACATAGTAACGTACTAGGACTAGGTTCCTAACATCCCGCGCCCCTTGAAAAACGGCTTGTCCTCAAGCCTGAAAAGTAGGAAACCGACGGCGAATATCCTCATAGTCCTCCCAAGTGGCCTCCTCAATAGGGTGACCTTGCCACTTGATAAGCCAGCGAGTAACAGGTTGATTATGACGGTTGATGAGGCCGCGGTCCAGTAATTTTTCCGGAATCCACTCCGCAACATCGGAATGAGTAGGGAGAGTGGTGGAGACGATAGTACCCACGCCTAATTGCTTTTTTAAGGCGGAAACATGAAACACCGGGTGAATGCGGCAACCGGCAGGAAGGTCCAATTTATATGCCACCGAATTGATCCGTTCAATGATGCGAAAAGGCCCGTGAAAGCGCGGAGAGAGCTTGGAGTACGGCTGAGAGTAGGCAGTGGACTGGCGGTATGGCTGGAGACGCAGAAATACCCAATCGTTAAGCTCAAATTGGCGTTCCGTACGCTTGCCATCAGCAAAAAGCTTCATTCTAGCCTGGGCAGCGACCAAGTTATCCTTCAAAATGCGAAGAGTATGATCACGATCACGGAGCGAGATGTCGACAGCATGAACTGCAGTAGAACCAGGAACATAAGCTGAAATGGATGGAGGCGGTCGACTATAAACGGCCTGAAAAGGAGTCATCTTAATGGCAGAATGGTAGGTGGTATTATACCACCATTCAGCCCACGGCAGGCATGGCACCCAACTGGAAGGGCGGTGACCTGCGAAGCAGCGTAGATAGCATTCCAGCGTGCGATTGGTGACCTCAGTTTGCCCGTCGGATTGAGGATGATAAGCGGAGCTGCGGCACAATTGCGTTCCCTGCATGTCAAAAAATGATTCCCAGAAGTTGCCAATGAAAACAGGATCCCGATCACTAACAATCGATCTTGGCATGCCATGAAGCCGAACAATGTCGCGGATAAAGGTCTCGGCGACAGAAGCAGCGGTATATGGGTGAGCAATGGCGCTGAAATGGGCATATTTGGACAGGCGATCTACAACCACGAGGATCACAGACTTCCCATTCGAAACGGGCAGGCCGTCAATGAAGTCTAAGGAGATGTCGAGCCAAACATCATCAGGAATAGGCAGGGGATGAAGCAGGCCAGGTGGGGAGATGGCTTCCGCCTTGTTGCGTTGGCAAACATCGCAATGGGCAATAAATGATTTGATCGCACCCTTCATACCTGGCCAATAGAAGTTATGTTGGAGCCTTTTATAAGTGCGCAGGAAACCAGAATGGCCCCCGGTTGGCGAAGAATGGAACTCGTACAAGAGCTTGGCACACCATGGGGAGGAAGGCGAGACGACAATACGGCCTTTATAGCGCAGAATCCCTTGCGCGTAGGAGTAATGAGTATGTGCGGCAGGGTCCTGTGACAATGCAGAAATAACTTTGTGCAGAGCTGGATCAGAATGACACTCTTGGCAGATTTCGGCAAGACTAGCAAAGGTCGGGGATGAAATGGCGAGCAAGGAGGCAGCGTCGGGTACGCGAGAAAGAGTATCAGCGACCCGATTACTAGAGCCAGAGCGGTGGACGATCTCATAATCATATCCCAACAGTTTTGTAACCCATTTTTGTTGTTCAAGAGAAGATAGGCGTTGTTCCAGGAAGTACTTGAGACTGCGATGATCAGTCAAAATAGTGAAATGCCTGCCCAAGAGATAGGGGCGCCATTTGTGAACGGCTGCGATGATGGCCAGCATCTCTTTATCATAAACCGATAGGCTTAAGTGCTTGCCAGAATGGGCCTTGCTGAAATAAGCAATTGGACGTCCTTGCTGCATAAGAACGGCACCGATGCCATGACCAGAAGCGTCGGTTTCAATGCAAAATGGCAAAGAGAAGTCCGGTAAGGCGAGCACAGGAGTGGTGGTTAACGCCTGTTTCAACCTGTCAAAGGCCATAGTGGCATCCTCAGTCCACTGAAAAGAATCCTTTTTAAGGAGCTGAGTCAAAGGGGCGCTGATCCGTCCATAATCACGAACGAATTTGCGGTAGTAACCGGTCAAGCCTAAGAAGCCGCGAAGATCTTTAATAGAAGATGGCAGGGGCCAATTTGTTATGGAATCAATTTTGTCGTTATCAACAGAGACGCCCGCAGCTGAAATGACGTGCCCCAGGTAAGCAATGGAGGATTGTGCAAAGGAGCACTTGGATTCCTTTGCGTATAAGCTGTTGGCTCGCAGGAGCCCAAGAACCACAGACAAGTGATGCAGGTGATCATCAAGATTGGCACTGTAGATCAGAATATCGTCGAAGAATACCAAGACAAACCGGCGGAGAAACGGGCGAAAGAGCTCGTTCATGAGACTCTGAAAAGTAGCCGGGGCATTGGATAAGCCGAACGGCATCACCAAGAACTCATAGTGGCCATCGTGAGTACGAAACGCTGTTTTGGAAATATCGTTGTCGTGGACTCGGATTTGATGATAGCCGGAGCGAAGGTCGAGCTTAGAAAAGATGGTCGCGCCATTTAATTCGTCGAGTAGCTCATCCACGACTGGAATAGGAAAACGGTCCTTGACAGTGATTTTATTGAGTGCGCGATAGTCGATACACATACGCCAGGAGCCGTCCTTTTTTTTTACGAGTAGCACCGGAGAAGAGAACGGGCTCAGACTTGGGCGTATAAGACCAGCAGTCCGCAGTTCGTCAACCATTTTCTCAATTTCAGCCTTCTGAAAATGGGGGTAACGGTATGGCCGAACATTAACCGGGGCGGCGCCGGGCAGAAGTGGAATGCGATGATCATGTTCCCGGTTAGGCGGAAGCGACGCCGGAAGGCCAAAGACATCGGAGAAACTGGAAAGAAGCTGAGAGACAGCGAACTGGGCGTGGTGCACCCTGTTCTGCACGTCCTGGGCAGGTTCTCCTCCTGCGTTGCGAGCTGCGCACAAGTAGCATGGACAATCGGTCCTGGCTGGACGTCAATAGCCCTAATGTGCAAAAGGATGCCCTTTTGTTCGCGACGTAATGCGCGAGACATCTGCTCGCAGTCCATAACTGCAACCATGGGAGAGTTGTTGCCCACCAGAGTGTAAACACGGTCAGAGACAGTAAATTGCATGACCAATTGGCTAAAGTCCCACACAATGCGACCCAATGTGCGAAGCCACTGAGTACCTAACACCACGTCGCAACCTGAGACAGCAAGCAGGGAGAAATCAGCGCATAGGTCGAAGCCTTGGATGGTCATTGCGAGATTCCGACAAGACCCACGACTCGACAAATAGCCCCCATCAGCGACCATGACCCGAAATTCCTTGGCAAATTCAATAGGAATACCGCATTGTTTCACAACACGCGGATGAAGAAAATTGTGCGTGGAACCAGAGTCGATGAGGACTGAAATCTGCCGATTCTTCAAGGTGCCAGTGACGCGCATGGTTTCGGGCCTGGTCGAACCCATAAGAGCATGGAGGGAGATCTCCATAGCAGGGTCGTCATCAGCAAGAGTTTCGCTGTCATCCAGCGAGCACTCATCCAGGGCAGCGTCCAGTAGCAGCAGCTGCGGCCTAACGCAGCGATGGCCTGGTTTAAAAGTTTCGTCACAATTGAAACATAAACCTTTTTCGCGCCTCTCGCGTTGTTCAGCCCAAGATAAACGCTTCACGCCAGCAGGCAAGGCGGGCGAAGGGGCAGGGGGTTTAATATTAGGAGGAAGAACCCCCGGACGCAAAGGGTGGCGGTAGACCCCTTTGGATGAAGAAAAAACGGCAGTGGCATGGACAGCATCCTCTTGGCAGAGAGCCAATTCGAAGGCCTGGGTCAGACTCGCAGGCCTAAGCAGGCGCACGCCTGATTGGATATCAGCCCGTAATCCTGAAAGGAACATGCTTACTTGATGAGGTTCGAGCAATCCAGGAACCAAGTTGATGAGGTTTTCAAAGGCCGTGATAAACTCACGAACCGTGCCTGTTTGAGTCAGCTTCGAAAGAGAACTGCATGGATCAATGTGTTTGCGGGAACCAAATCTGGAACAGATGGCTTTGGAGAATTGTTCCCAAGAAAGGTCGCCAATAGATTGTCTGATCCAGCGGTACCAAGCGATGGCATCGCCCTTCAAGTGGATTGCAGCCAAGGTGACTTTCTGATTGACCGCAACCTGGTTGAGCTCAAAAAATTGTTCGGCTTGAAAAAGCCAACCTTCGGGATCACCGCCTTCAAACCGAGGGAAGTCGATGCGAAGGGGTCGTCCTTGGAAATTGCCGCCTGGCGGATTGTGATGGTGAAAAGTTTCTGATTGGGAGGACCCAGCGGGTTGAAAAGATTGAAGAGTTTGCAATATCTGGGCATTGGTTTGGGTTTGAGTTTGGCGATCTTGGAGGAGGGTGTGGATATGGGCGTTAATGGCAGCAACCTGTTCTTCGAGTTCTTTGACAGTCATGGTGTAGGTTTGGGTGAAAGGAAAAAATTTTTTTGGAAGGGATGGGTAGGGCAGAATCGATGCTCTGATACCAGATGATAAGGTCTGATACCGAAAGCTAAGATAATCGATCTTTTGATTGGAGATCGAACCACCTATTGATCTTTTGATTGGAGATCAACCACCAAAGTTTAAAATAAAGCTATTTGATTGATGAACTTCTGATTACAATTGATAGACTTTATAGGAAATTCTACATCCTAGATTCCTAACCAGACTCTTCCTAATATCTAAGTAATGCTAAACTAGGACTCACCTACTGACTTACCTATTTCAACTAAAGTAGGACTCTTGCCTACTGACTTACCTAAACAGGACTTCTTATGAATTAGGACTTGTTACCAACATAGTAACGTACTAGGACTAGGTTCCTAACAATGCAGTTCCTAATTGAACTCTCAAGCAACTAAATTTTCAGACCCATATCACATCTTTCTATTTCCCAATGTTAAATATCAAAACTTTCAGTCTTCTTCTTTACCAAATCCACAATCCCTAATTGACAATCAACTAAAACAAACAAGCAAAACCCTTAAACCCCGTACGCAATTGCACAATTATGATCAATAAAACGCTCTAAAAATTACTAAAAACACAATAACGTTTCAAATTTGACAAACCCCGTTGCAAAGATTCCAAAGATTGAACTAACAAAGACAAAGACTTACCTTGGAAAGCCCCTTTGTGTGGTTTCCGATTATAAACAGGAGAGATAAAGCTAAAGCTTCTGGTGATTCTGAGTAAAGAGGAAGGATTCGTCTTGTTTTTGCAGTAGTGGGAGATGAAGCCCGCCATGGCCATGGGACCTTTAGCAGTTGAAGAGGAGAATCGATGAAGGGTTAGTGAAGAAGAAATGGAGGGAATACACTGCTGTGCCATCTTATTTTCTTTTCGATAAGTCGTGTATAGAAGGAAGCAAAGCAAAACGATCTAGTTCTTAAGTTGTGAGGCGTATTTAAGAGTTCACGTGTGTTGTTGTACTCCTTCCTTTGCCTTGGGGAAGTGTTGTTAGCAACGTCACTGGGAATTGGGACAAATTGATAGATGAGGGGTTTTCACCATGTTTATGAGGGATTTTTATTTTATTTTATTATTATTAATTTTTTTTTTTGTGATTTGTGCGGGTGTGTTTTGTTGAACCACATCGCAATCCAAACTAACGAAATGATCTTTCACATGGAGAAAACTAGCAAAATGGTCTTTCACATAGAGTGCCATATTATGGGCATCTCAATTTAAAGTTCAGGAACATAAAAAAAATTTGATAGTTACTGCTAATAATGTTTACAAACTCTGAAATGAACAAAGATTGTGATCAGTTGAGATGATCTCTCTACCTTTGGAACACTCACATCATATCCAAGCAAGAAGTCAACATTTGTCCAACCCTCCTGCTCACTCCATTGAACTGTTGTTACTGTTGCTCAAAATTCAACTTCAAAACCGATTTGCACTGATGTGTGGACTGCTCCTCCAACTTTAGAGACTCTAACTCCACTAACGTTCATGACCGTCAGTCCAGGTCCTACATGAATATCCATAATGAAACATACATCAGGAAATACCAAGATAGCATGATCGGAGATAGTTTTGTGTTATCTCAAATTGTTGCATAGCTAATTGATCCACCCTCTGTTGCCCTTATGGAGGCACAACAAAATATTTCTCCCACCTATCCATAGCTTCCACGCTTGCCTACTGGAAACGAAGAGCATTATGGGCCTGCCATATGGAATCTAAAAGTGCACCCATTTAACAGAGCAAAGACCTTCACGAGTCACAATAGTTGTATCCATCTTCCAAATGTAATTAATATATATATATATTGAACAAAGGAAATTGCAACCAACTAATGGGAATAGGGGAGTTCAACCAGATTTGAATAGCAATGGGACAATATGAAAAGGACATGCTCAATAGTTTCAACTTCCATATCACAAAAGGGGCACTTAGTGTGGATATTTATATGATGCTTGAAATAAGGAAATCCTATGGGGAGTTTTATCAGTCCATAAATTGGTATTGATGGAAGAAAGGGAGAGGTTGGGAGCTTTGCAATGATAAAACTTATAGGCTTCTTTAGTGGTGACCAAATCAAGGTATCTTGAGTTAGACCTTGTTTAATAGGGACATGGAGAATAACTTGTGCCACAGGTGGAAATAAGACATCCAAAATGGTTTCCTCATTCCACACTCTTTTACCCCCTTCCATTCTGATAAGATCTTCAAATCTTCAATATCATCCACCAACATTCTAGAAAATTCAAATGTAAAGCAACCCACTGAGGAAAGTTCACAAGATTTGCAGAAGGTTTGATTTAGGCCTTAACAAATATGTTACTTGTGGCGGGGGAGAGGGGGGTGGATCAATAAGTTTTGTTTTCATGTTGTTGCTTATTTTATGGAAAATAATAATCAATTATCAAATATTTCGTGTGATAGTGGCTGCCGAAATTCTAGCTGGCCTGGGAAAACCAGCGAGGCTGCTGCCTGGGGGGGGGGGGGGGGGGGGGCGAATTTACACTATTGCCCCCCCCCCCTCTTTAATCAATCACACCAAAAGTGTAAACTCTCGCCCCCCCAGGCAGCAACCTCGCTGGTTTCCCAGGCCAGGAAGAATTGCTCTAGTGGCTGAGTTGATTGTGGTGGTGATAGTAGATTTGGTGTGATTGATTTAATAGTTAAAGTAGTAGCAGCAATGATGGTTGTGGTGATTGTGCATGGCATGGTGGTGGTGGCAGAGACATGAAGGTGGCTGCAATGATGGCAATTGTAGCACTACATATGCTATGGTGGTGGTGGGAACAATTGTAGTGGCAATGGTGGTTATCAAGATGGTAGTAATGATGATGGTGGTACTAGGGTGGTTAGTGTCAGTTGTAGCATGGTGGTAGCGATAGTGTGGTTGTGGAGTTGAAGTGGTGGGATGTAGCAGAAGAGTGGTTAGAGGTGGTGGCTATTGCAAAATTGTAAGGGTGGGCACGTCCGCGATTGGGCTTGTCTCGGTCTAGTGAAATGGGACTGGAACAGTCCGGGATAGAGTTTTTTTTGCTGACCTAGTTGGATTCAAACCGGTTTGAATCAGGACAAAACCATGTCATCCCAATTCAAAATATTCATTAGCTCAGGCCCAAGCCCAATAGGCCTGACAACCAAACATGCTCAACAAGCCCAACGGGCAGAACTGACCCAACTTAAGTAGTAACCCGTATTCTTCTTCCTTAAATAAACAAAGTCCAACCTCAAACAAAAAACATATTGTCCTTGATGTAGTCGATTCCTTCTCTCCCTTGACCTGGACATGCACAGGGAATGCACGTGAGCCAATGACCACCGCTGTGGTGGCCGATGACACTCCGATGCTAAAATCAAACAAAGTTGGAGGAAAGCTTAAAGTTGTAAATTGGGTTCTGTAACGTACCTTTCTTTGTCAAACTTGTGTCATATTTATAATGCAAGAGTCCTCGTTTGGCTAGGCCGTCGGTGGCGTAGTTTAGGGAAAAAGATCTTGCTAGAGATCTTTTCCTAGTTGGGAGTCGTTTATGTAGGAGAGTTTTCCTACACGACTTGTGTTTCTAGATCTGTGGGAGAGGTTTCCCTTTCTAAGTGGTGTCCGTGCATGGAAGTTTCCATGCACGACTTAAAATCTGGGATATGTTTCATGGTCGAAACTAAAGTGTTGTTGGCCTGCCTTAGGCGATCCCTCAAATACTTTCCTGATTAAGTCTTACGGGTATTGGGCTTACCATGTGATGTGTGGGCTTAATAGGGCGTTGAAATTGGATCTAATCTTTTGGATTCTACCAATATGGGCTTATTGTTGTCTAAGCCTTGCCATATTTGGTGGGCATCCGAGCCCGTTTTGTCCTGCTGACGACATCATCGTGACACGCATATGGTGCAAATTAAAAGATGGTTTGGTGTATCATCAGCTACTCTCCTTGAGTTAGTGGGCCAGTTCATCAGTCTATCAAGTCATGTCGTAGAGGACCTGAGCTGTCATTATCGAGACCTGAGCTGTCATATCGTAGAGGTCACTTTCTAAGTCGAATATGAAAAGTTTTTGTGAGACGTATGGTATCCCTGATGATCTGGTGCTCTGCACATTGGACGCTGATCAGACGCTGCTATCTCCCCGGAAGGATTTATCTGTTTGCATCGAGGTATGCTCCAATTGAGTATTCACTTTCCCGTTATCAAGGAAATTTGGAGCTTATTGGCCCCCGCTCAACTAGTGTCGAACGGGTACAGGACGGTGATCGCCATTCTGATCAGGGTGAAGGACGCTGGTGTTCGAGCGCCTCCAAGGGTGATTCAACTGCTTACCTCTCATTGGATAAACAGGCATGTTGTGTGCGTATTGACATCGCCAGATTGTTTCAGCAATCTGCTTGATGACTTCAAGTTCTGGCAGAAATATTGTTTCCTGGCCTCTGAAGATTTGAAATATTTTGAGCTTGCGAGTCGTGTGATCGAGCAAGAGTTCTGGACACTGAGTAAGTTTCAGTTCCATTCTTGATTTTGCCAGAGTTAATTACATAAGCCTGTGTTTTTTGCAGGGAGGTTCCGACTATGCCTCTTTCTTTTTGGGATAAGGCAGTCATAGATAAATTTCGTGACATGTCCCAAATGCGGGCAGAGGATGTTGTCCAGTTTTCTAACATCAAGCATAGCGGACTGTGGGCTCATTGGCATGTGGCTCCCATTTTTTTCAGAGTTTCGAAATTGAAGTCCAAATAGGAGCCTTTTTCGAATAAGAGAAAGCTCCTAAAAGTTAAGATTCTGAGCCTTTCAAGGATAACATAATTAGATGTGGCGGTTTCTATCAATACGCGTTCCAAGAAGCCTCGTGCTGTCACCAAGCCCGCTAGTGAGCATTTGGCCCCTTCAAAGGGATGCCACGCTGTGGGGGCAAGTTCCTGATTTTTCCACTGGAGCGGATACTGTTGCGTCTGAGGGGCATGACGCTCGGGCAAAGGCCCCTGTTTCCCTTCCCGATTTGGAAAGGGAGTATCTGCAATGGTGGGGATTGAGGATGTCACGAAGCTTAGTATAGAGCAGGCGGAGGTTCTGAACAAAATGTTGTTGCAGGCGGGCATGGAAGCCTCATCTAATGTGGAACTGACTCGTCCCTTCTCTTTGAAGGACTTTGTGTATCGCCTCTCTTTGGACTGTGACTTTCCTAAGCCTATTGAAGACTCTCCTAACTGTTGACTTTGTTGTAAAAGGTCCCCTCAGCGCCCGTACTGTCATTCGTCTTGTTTTCGTTCCCATATTGAGGTGGCGACGAGTCCGAGAAATAACTCGCTTCATTCTTCCCGCTCAATTGATTCCGAGTCGGCTCGTGAAAGGGAGATGCTCGTTACAAGTAAGGGGAAAGTTGTGGATGAAGGCCCGATTCTGTGAAAACAGTGAAGGGTGGTGCTGAAGTGATTCCGATCCCGAAGGACCTCCATCTAAATGCGTGGATCAGTCTGTTTGCTCTAGATGTGGTAAAGATAAGTAACCAAGTTTGGCACCATGAGGTCTACATTTCTCATGCATGCTTTTATTTTGGGGTTAAACGCCAATAGCAAGGCATGAGACGACCCAAAAAGCACATGATCATAATCAAATTTGTAAGCTTATTTGGGTATTGAGCATTTATTTGTAAGTGTCAAAACTGAAATCTTTTCTTAGATAGTCATGTATTACATATAGATTTTCTATGGCTCTATATTAGCAGGTGGAATGACTGGCTGGTGAACTGTGATCCGGAGCCAGAAGGAATGACGTTGGGATAGCGTATGGATGAGGGGCAAAAGCATCTCGTGCTGAGAATGTCATACCTGAACCAAGTTGACGTCTTTGGGACGGAGGTTGAGGCTGCTCGTGAGAGGGTGTATACCATCGAGCGAGTCTTTGCGACTTGCAAAAGTCTTACTCTGATGCTCTTTGTGAAATTGAGTTATTGAAGAAGCAGTTTAAGGAAGGGAGGCCTGCCTAGTCGTCTATTGATCAGGAGGCCTGGAAGACAAGGTCGGAAGCTTAGAGGATTTGCTTGGAAACGCTTGAGTCTGAGTTGGCTGAGGCAATGTCTGCGAGGGATACGTTCGAGGAAAAGTTGAACCTTGTCCGTCGTAATTTACGTTTTGGTCAGGAGGTTGCAGCCAAGGTGCAGGTTGAGTTGAAAGCTCTAAATGCTGAGAAGGGAAAAAAGGAATCCAAGTGGGCTGCCTGATGTTGGCAGCTAAAGACTAAGGTTGACTCCAATTCCAAGAGTGTGCGGATAGCAGAAGAACAACTCCTTCTAGCGCAACATGAACTAAGTGCCACGAAGAACAACTTGAGTTCCTAGCAGACCAGGACTGATACACTGTCAGGTGAGTTGGAGAGGCTGGAGCGAGAGCTTGCTGAGTCAAAGGTGCGCGAGGAAAAACTTTTGAAAACCCAGGGCACGTTCGAGTCCAGCTGAGTTGTGCATGAGCGCCTGGAGCTATTGTATCTGATAAAAGAGGAACACCTCGAACGTGACCTCTCTCGCTATAAAGAGTTGTTTTACGCGGAGTTTGGGGAAACTTCTGACCAATCAGAAGAAGAAGGTGATCAACCAGACGGAGAAAATGATGAAGTCCGAGGCGTCCGAGTGACGACACGTGCGGACGTATCCCCTACCTCCTCTCCTGCCAAATCAAGCTCTGTAGTATCTGAACCTCCACCGATGAGGAGTGAACTTTGTAAATTTGACTTATCAATGAGAGATAGCATATTAAACAACATTCTGCGCTATTTGACTTTACCTGTTAGCTTTTATCTGTTTTGCCTTACTGCGCTACTAGATTTTAGACAAGAGGTTGTGTTGAGTCGAAAAGTCGTATACTTGATCCGTCGATGGGAGTTCCTTCTTTGAGATCCACGGTTGTAATCCGTCAGATGCGGGCTAGGCTGTGGATCGAGCTAGCAGTTGTCGTTGCTACTATAAGCAAACTGGTCAGACTGTGGTCATGCCTGTGCATCTAAACGGACGATGGTCCTTGTGATTCCAAATCATTTCTCTCTGCTGCTGGCGGACTAGGCTGTAAGGGAGACCAGAGGTTGTTGTCATCAATTATAACTGACTAAACTTTGGTCAGGTTCAACAATCATTGTCTGTAGTTGGCCAATGATCCCTGGCAAGCCATCGTTATCAGACTGAATAAGCACTGACTACACTCCCACTTTCTATCCAATCGTCATCCGCGCTGGGCAGACTAGGATTAGAGCAATAAGGTGGGTTCAACGATCATTGTCTATAGTTGGCCAATGATCCTGGCAAGCCATCATCATCAGGCTACATGAGCACTGACTAGACTCCCACTTTCTAATCCATCATAATCTGCATTGGGCGGACTAGGATTAGAGCAATAGGGTTTGGCGATCATTGTCTACAATTAGACAATGATCTCTAGCAATCCATCGTCATCAGGCTGTATGAGCACTGACTAAACTCCTACTTTCTAAGCCATCATTATCCGCGCTCGGTGAACTAGGATTAGAGCGGGCCAGAAGTTATCGTCATCAGTGGCCTATTAACTAAACTTTGGTCGGGTTCGGCGATCATCGTCTATGAAAAATGGTGACCCCTAGCAAGCCATCATAATCAGACGTCAAGAGCGCTGACTAGACTCCCAACTTCTAAGTCATCGTCATCCGATATTGGTAGACTAGGCTTAGAGCGGATCAGAAGCTATCGTAATCAGTCGTCACTGACTAAGCTTTGGTAACAATTATCCATGATTGGACAATAATCCCTGGCATGTCGTCTCGATCAGGCATTAGATGGCTGACTAAGCCCCCACTCTCTAAGTCATCGTCATTCGCTTTTGGCAGACTAGCGGGCATTATCTGCAGTTGGACAATGATCATTGGTAAACCATCATCGTCAGGCATTAAAGCTCTAACTAGGTTTCCACTTTCTAAGTCATCGTCATCCGCTTTAGGTGGACTAGGGTTAGAGCAGATCAAAAGCCATCGTCATCAGTCGGAACTGACTAAGCTTTGATCGAGATGGGCCTCCGCTTGTCCTTGGGTGTGTAATTCCGCTTTGCTTAATTCGCCAGGTAGTCTGATACAAAAGTCAAATCAATAGATCTGGTTCTGAAGTCGGATCGCCATAAGAATTGATAGGACTGAATGGCAGATAATGGAGCGGATACTTTGGACTTATTAATAATATTGTTGTAGGCGTGTTTCACGTAGCATGGGCGCTTAAGGCTTTCATACTATACTAGGTCGGATCTGGCAGGGTACTCGTTTAGGCCCATTGGTTGGCGGGTCGTGTTGTGAATATCAGCGTGCCAGAAGTACAACGTAGATTATGAGATGGTTCAGTGCCGATTACTCCCCCTAAGTTAATGGGGTTGCGTGTAGTGCCATTAATTGGATGAATGTGGACTCATGCAGTTGCAATTGGAACCATCATTTCCCTATTTCCCGTACGACATTTAATGTTGTCATAATTGTTTATTGACTTTGTTTCATGAACCATCGCGCCTATATATAGGCCGAAGTTCGTGATTTCAAGCATTGCCATGGATGTTCTAAAAAATGTTCTTGAAATGCATCCCTTTAGAAAAAAATTTTTGGGCTCTCCAAAAGTTAAAATAAGATCTTCGTTGTTGGAGTCTTCGAATGTTCTAACATTTGCGTCGATGAGTCTTGAGAAAACATGTTTTATGTGATGCCACCTGGTCTGGATGAGCATCCAATTGGTTCCATGGGACCTTGTAATTTCTTCTTACATTTCGTAGAAGAAGTACAAACTCTCCCTCAAGGGACGAGTCTATCCGTCGCCTACTCCTACTCCCAAGTTTCCATCCACCACTCTTGTTGGCAGATGACCCCAACAGCTAGTTTTGAGGTGGATTTTCCTACTGTATCTACTGGGCTTCTCCAGTGATGCCACAGCTGGAAAACAGATTTTGTCTGAGGGTAAGCAAATAATGCGAGCCCTTCTGATTTGCTGGCTGTCGATGAAGCGTGTAAGAAACGTTTTTGCCAATGTAATGACTCAATGGGCCTCAGAGGGAGGTTGTGGAACCAAGTCAGCGTTGACTTTTTCAGGCTACTAGAGAATGACCAGCACATTATTGCTTCAGACCTTCTTTGAGCGTCATTAGATGCTGGAAGTGGCACAAGTGATCAGACAAGTCTGTCATCCCGTCATAGAACTCCAGCTTCGGCAGAGTGAATTTCTTTGGCAAAGGCTCGTTCATGATATGATCCATGAATGACGTGATAGTGAGGTTGAATAATACATCAGGATTGGTGGCCCCCAGTCTAATGGGGTTCTAGGAGACTTGTCCATCAGCCCTGGACGCTGGGTCTCCACCTTTGGTCCACTGAGAACCCGCAGAGGCAACACGGCTCTCCTAAACGTGTTCCCTTGAGTTTTAGGGGGATGGGGCTCTTCGCTGCTCTCGTTCACTTTCTGCGGGTGGAGGGTATTACTGGGTGAGAATCTCCAACGCTCGTGCAATCTGTTGCATCTGGGTTGACAACAGATCCACCCTTGGGTCAGCCGCTGTTGCAACCGGTGTGGGGGTTTGATTTTGTTCCTCTCGTGGTGCCGAATTCGTCGGAACTGGAGGCACTTTCAGAATACGAGCGAGTGAGGGCTTAGCGATATCTCCATTGTTGTGAGATCTCGTGGTCACCATAACTTTGTACTGTGAGGCAAGGTGGTATTATTGTTTTTTCAAGGAACTTCGCCGTTCCCCACAAACGACTTCAAACTGATATAGTTGTTCTTGTTCTTCCTTGACCCTGACCTGGACCTGCATAGGGAACACACGTGAGCCAAGGACCACAATTGTAGTGGCCAATGGCACTCCAATGCTAAAGTCGTATAAGGCTGGAGGAAAGCTTAAAGCTGTAAATTGGGTTCTGTAGCATACCTTTCTTTTTCAAACCCGTGTCTTATTTATGATGGGAAAGTCCTCGTTCGGTTGGTCCTTCGGTGGCATAGTTTAGGGAACGAGATCTTGCTGGAGATCCTTTCCTAGTTGGGAGTCGTCTATGTAGGAGATTTTTCTTACATGACTTGTGCTCCTAAATCTGCGAGAGAGGTTTCCCTTTCAGAGTGTTGTCCATGCAAGGAAATTTCCATGCACGACTTATACCCTGGGATATGTTTCATAGTCGGAACTAATGTGTTGCTGGCCTGCCCATCTTAGGAGATCCCCCAGATACTTGCCTGTTAGGTCTTACAAGTATTGGGCTTTACCATGTGACGTGTGGGCTTAATAGGGCGTTGGATCCAACCTTTTGGATTCTACAATATGGGCTTATTGTTGTTTGGGCCTTGCCAGTTTGGTGGGCATCCGGGCCCTTTTTCCTGCTGACGAGATCATCGTGACACGCGTGCAGTGCAGATTAAAAGAGAGTTTGGTGTATCAACAGTCCTAAACAGCCAAACACCCACATCCCCATCATGTCCGCTAATCGACTGGAAGAGGCGATTGTGAACCCCCCAAAATATCAAAAATCTCTTCCCTAAATTCCATTTTTCCTTATTCCTTTCCCTTCCACCTCCTATCTCTCGCTCGAATTGCAGAATCAATGGAGCCCAAACTCACGTGTTTGCTTGTTTTAGTAATTGCTCTTGTCGTCGCTCCTTCGATTCAAGCCAGGACCATGTGGTGTTTTTTGAATCTAACTTTGGTAATGGTTTGTGTTTAATTGGTTCGATAGAAGAGGATGGTTGCTGGAGGTGGGAAAGGGTCAACGGAAGGAGGAGCATAGACGAAAGATGAAGGGTCATTGGAGGAGAAGGGTTGGTGGGTGGTGGTGGTGGAATTGGGCAGCATTGTCGTAGTCGCTAAGAGTGGCGCCTGTGTTCTTGAGAGTGATTGCGTAGGCAAAGTGGGCTGAAGAGAAGTGGAGTAGCAAGGCTTTTGAGGTGGGTTTGAATTGGGCTTGGGTTTGAAAAGTGGCTACACTTGCCGGGACGGTCCGAGACTAAATTTGAAGAAACCAGATCCATCCGGGATCGAATAAAAACAGCATGAACCGGGTCGGGACATACCGGTTCGGGATTCTTGCCCACCCCCACACAATTGAAATGTTTAGAAATTTCTTTAATAGCAGAATCCTAGAATGTCGAGAACTAGGGTATTCCCCATGCCTTCAGCACTCAAATTGTTTTGCTTCTGGATAGAAAAATGTATGTCATAGGAGGTGAAATTTTAACTTTGGTTGGGAGTATTTCTGTCCCATGCGAACATAAATTTTCAGCCAAACACTTTCCCCTCACCCCTCTATGTGATCCGTTAGATTTTTATGTTTGAGTAAATCTCAGCCGTATTTTATCTCCAACCTGAAACACCATTCTGATTTGTTATATAGATTCAAAAGAAAAAAGTAAAATCCTGGAACGAGATATTCATTTTCTATCCACGAGGCTCTTTCAGAATAATTTTGTTTTCAAAATTTTATATTTTGGTGAAACAAATACTAGAAATTAAAATTTTTGAAAAATAATTTGGCTTAAAGGGATAAATTTCTAGTTTGACTTTCCATTTAGGACCCACTTAGTTTTCATTTATGGTTAAATACACTTTGCACATGACTAAATGAAGAGTGAGTCTAGCCAACCAGGTTTGGTAGCCCATTTTTGGCCAAGTTTTTTTTTTTTTTTTTTTTTTTTTTTTCACTTTTTACCCCTTTCTTTAAAACACAACCACAAACACCATCTATAGAAGGGGTAAAAGTGTAAAAAAACCAAACTTGGCCAAAAAATGGCTACCAATCCCGGCTGGCTAGAATTGTTGCTAAATGAAACAACAATTCTAGGGAGCCAAGTTTGGGAGCCACTTTTGGGCCAAGCTTTGATTTTTTTACATTTCTACCCCTTCTATAGATGGTGTTTGTGGTTGTGTTTTAAAGAGATGGGTAAAAATGTAAAACAACCAAAATTGGCCCAAAAGTGGCTCCCTAGACTTATTCCTAAATGAAAACTATATCATCCAAGCTCCGCTCGAGTTGGAATTTTTGAGGAAAATAAAAAAGTTACATTAGAAACGTGTTAAAGTTTCTGCTCGTTTCGACATATGCACCTCAAGATACACGTTATAATGTGAAATGGTGAATTTCTCTATCATAATCACAAAGCAAGCGAGGGCGCACCTTTGGCATGACATAGGTCGGTCAGAGCTCATTGTCCAAGACCACCCAAAGGGCGTGGTCCTTAACACTCACAAAGACCGTTATCAAAATATTTGATGGAGTCGTCTTCAACCTCAAGATGGAGAACTTTTTCCTACTTCCTTTTATATTTCTTCTTTCTTTTTGAAATTTTTTTGATGCAGTTGATTTTCGCCCCATGCTTTGACCTTGACCTGCAATCATGTTGACCTGCACAAGGAACGCACATGAGCCACGGACCACCGTTGTGGTGGTCGATGACACTTCGATGCTAAAATTAGACAGGGATCTGAGGAAGGCGTAATGCTGTAAACAGGGAATTTGTAGCATACCAACCTCATGTCTTATTTATAATGTTGGAGTCCTGGTTCGACCAGGTCATCGATGGCGTAGTTTAGGGAAGAAAATCTTTGTGGAGATCCTTCTCTAATTAGGAGTTGTGCTGTGAAGAGGAGTTTCTCTGTTAGCCTTGTGCTCCTGGATACGTGGGAGATAGTTCCCAATTTGAGAGTAGTCCATAGATAGAAGTCTCCATGTATTTGCTTCCTAGTTGGAAGCAAAGTGATGTTGTCTTGCTTGTCCGTAGCTAATCCTCGAGATACTTACCTTAGCAGAGCTTACGGGTAATGAGGATAATTGTGAGACGCATGGGCTTAGCAGACTGTAATAGTGTCGGGTCCGTCTGGCGGACTGCATTGTGCAGGCTTGGAACCGCTTGGGCCGGATCAATGTTGGGCTGGCGCTTGGGCGTACTGTTTCTCGAGATCATCATGATATGTGTACAGTGTAAAAGAAGGATCGTTTTGGTGTATCATCAACTACTCCCTCAGAGTTAGTGGGCCATCGCGTCGGTCCACTAAGTCACTTCTTGAAAAGATACACTGCTTATGATGATGGAGTCTGAATCATTGCTTGAGTCGCGCACTTTATTAATTAAATGTGCGTTAGTTCAGTGGAGAAGAGGCGGGAAACCAATCCCTATTTAGATCCTTTTTTTTGCGGAGATTGACTCTTCCATTTTCCTGTTTTTTGAGATTCTATTATGTTCATCTCTTGATTGAAAGCTTGTTCATCTTTGTCATGGCTCACCAACATCATCTTGACGATGAAACTTTGGCTAGGGCCTCGAGTTTTTTGAAGATTAGTCGATTTCTGAGTCGGGCCTTGGTGAAATTCGGAAGACGTTCGGGGTCCCTGAGGACCTACCATTGTATGCTCTGAAGGATGATCAGACGCCCATGTTCCCTCCGAAAGGGTTCACTTGTTTGCACCGCGGAATACTTTAGACTAGAGCCCGCTTTCCTGTTCTTGACGTGATTTGGGGCTTATTAGATTTCCTCAGAATCCCTCCTGCCCAATGGGTACAAGATCATCCTTCTTATTTTGATCAGAGCGAAGGATGCTGGTGTCTGCGTGACTCTGCAGGTGATTCAGTTGTTGACTTCTCCTCGGTTGAATGATCACGCCGTTGGTAAGATGATGTTGTCGGCCTGCTTCGGGAAGTTGCCAGATGACTTCAAGTTCTTGCAGAAATATTGCTTATTGGCTCTTTCGGACTCAAAGTACTTCAAGTTTAGGGGTCGTTCGCTGAGCGGGAGTTCAGACCATTTTGTAAGTATAGCTTCATCTTTTGAATTCGTTGCGCTGATTGTATGTTGATCATTGCATATTTTTCTCTGCAGGGAGGTTCCCTACTACTCCTCTTTCCCCAGAAGAGTAAAACACTATGAAGACATGCCGAAGATGAGTGTGGAGGAAGTCATATGTTCTGCTAACTTCAGCTGCAGTAGTTTGTGGGCCAACTGGCACGTGGCCACCCCTCTTTACCAAATAGCGAAGGTTAAGTCTGAAGGTGGAGACCCTTCAGGAAAGCCGCCGAAGTTAAGGCTCCTGCTTCGTCTAACACGAAGGGACTTTCTGAGACACTCGCCTCCTTTGTAAATTTGAAGAAGTCTCGTGCTAGGGCTGAGTTGACTCCCAAATGGTCTGCTCCAGTGAGGGCTGAGTGTGAACCTAGTCAGCCTGCCAGGGCGGAGGCTGAAGTATCCGGCTGGGAAAGGGACCATTTTCGATTAGCAGGGGTTGAAGGTGTGTCAAATCTGAGTACCGAGCAAGGTGAAGCTTTGAGCAAGAAGCTGATGTTGGCCATTATTGCGGCTTCTACTGGGGCTGACCACTCCATGGTCGTTCCGTTGGAGGTTTCAAACCAAGATTCGCCTGAGGTTCCAGAGTCCAATCGTTCCACTAAAAGGTCATCCGATAGTGGTCGCGGTGAAATTGATGATCCTTCATGTAGTTCGCATTGTTCCCCATCTCGTTCCAAGTCGCATATCAGGGTGATGGAGGGTCTGTTGGACAACTTGCTTACCTCTCTTCCTTTGGATTCCGCTGAGCTGTCGTGCAATAAAGGGTCGACCACTGGTGACAAAGGGAAGCTGCGGAGGAAGACTTGGGTGTAGTGGCGATTACGAAGGGTGGTGACGGCGTAATTCCACGTTCGAGAGAACTCCATCCTGATGCGTGGATAAGTTTGTTTGCTCCGGATGTGGTGAAGATGAGCAATCAGGCTTGGCACTAGGAAGTTGACGTGGACTGTGCTTAAAGGAAACATATAAGCAGGTGCCACAGCTAGCTAATGGACCATGCTCCGAAGCTCGAGGAGGATACGCTAGAACAGCGTATGGACAAAGATTTAAAGCACCTTATGTTGGGGATGTCTCATTTGAGCCAGGTGGCCATTGCTGGGACGAAGGTTGAAGTGGCTTTTGAGAGGGTGTACACCATAGCTCGTGTCTTCTCGAATATGCAGAAGTTGTACTCTTGTGCGCTTTTTGAAACTGAGCTGTTGAGGAAGCAGATCGAGGAGAGGAGGCTGGAATAGTCAGCCATTGTTGCTGAGACTTAGAGGGTTCGTCTGGAGGCCCTTGAGTCTGACTTGGCAGGGGCGGTGTCCGCAAGGGACAGATTCAAGCAAGAGTTGGATCTAGTCCGCCATGATCTAGGGGTTGCACAGGAAGTTGCGGCTAAGACGCGCTCTAAGTTACAGTCTTTTGCTGAGGACAGAGCCATGAATGAGATTGACTGGGCTGTTCAAAGGCAGCAGTTAGAGGTCGACATGGAATTCAATGCTCAAGTAGCGAGGAAGGCTGAAGAGCAACTTCAACTGAAGCAAAATGAGCTCAGTGTTGTTAAGAGTAGTCTGGCTACGGAGCAGTCTTAGGTTGATGCGCTGACAGGCAAGCTGAAGCTGTTGGAGCGTGAGCTTGCTGAAGCGAAGGCATGTGAGGAAGAGTTTCTCAAGGCGCATGGCAAATGTGAATTTCGTTGGGTTGCGCATGGCCGATTACAACTGCTGGCGCTAATGAATGAAGAGCAACCGGAGTTGGACCTCGCGCATTATGAGAAGATGTCATACGCAGACTTAGCAGTGGTATCTGCGTCATCAGAAGAAGAGGGCGATCTAGATGATGCTTAGGCTGAGGCGCATGTGGACGCAACTTCTGTTTTTCCTCTACTAAGCTTAGTTATCCTATTTCTGTGGCATCGTATGCATAAAATAAATGAGTGAAATTTGCTTCGAAAAATATTTTATTTTTTCCTTCAAATTAAAAAAATAAAATTCTGCCTTTTAATTCATGCTCAAGACTTCAGCTGCCAAAATGAATAAAAAAAGGGGAGATGAGGTCTCTCTATCTAAGACCTTTCGAGGATTTGAAAAAAAAAACTATTGTAAGTGCCCTGAAACATAACTGAGTAGTAAAATTTTGTAACACAATTCTTAATGAGGTCGATCCATTTATCTGCAAAGCAAAATTTTATCAAGACCGCCCATAAAAAATCTCATTCAAGCCTATTACAGGCCTTTTCCATATCCAACTTTAAAATCGCATTCCCACCTCTTAACTTTTTTCCAATTGATTTCATCATCTCCTGCGCAAGGCAAATATTATCTGTGATCAGCCTATCTGACACGAAAGCCCCCTGCTCCAGAGAAATAATATTACCAACAAAGGCTTGAATCGCTGGCAAGAGCTACTCTACCCCTCAAAAGGTCCAACTTTCCTTTCACCGGTCGGTCAGTTATGGAGTTCGAGCCAACAATCCTACACTAGCTTTGATGGTTTGATTCCCCGATTTCTTTGGCTACAATGCTAAGATATGAACAGGCTGGCAGGTTATGGTTATTCGCAGTGGCGATGACGGGTAATGAAAAAAAGGCTTTTAGAAGGAAAGGATTGAAAGCTATATGAAACTATCTTTTCTCTTAAAGATATTCTCTAAGAGTTCTTCGCTTTTTATCGGGAATACAATAATATCAAAAATAGAAAGTCTACTAACGATCCTAGCATATCTTGAAGAGCTGCTAGCTTTTGCGCCAGGATCTATTAATCCAAAAGGCATTCTCTGATGGGCTTTTGGTCACAAAAGCAAAAATAGATTCCTCGGATGAACCTAAACTTGGTTATATCTAGAATGAGGATTAGACTTTGTGCACTTGTACTTTTTTCTTTCAACTATTAATGAAAACAAGTTTATTTTGCCCGTATTGTTTTCGGTCACCCTATCTCACGCTTTCCATTATGTCTTGTCATTTTACTTTGACACATGTCTATTTGGGTCAGGAGGAAGCCAACCGGTGTGCCTGCTATTGAGAGGTTGACCATTTATGTTGCGGATGATTACCTGTTCTTCTGTGAGGTCTTAAAGTAACACCCAATAGTGGGCATTCTACAGATGGTCAGGCAGTGGGCTAGGCTACCTAGGCCCTAGCTCATCCTCTAGGTAAGCCTTTGGAGACTTAAGTTGTATACCTGACTGTCGGATGCTGCTGTTGGCATGAATGAACTGTGGTAGCTGAGCACACGCGTTGCCTTATAGCTAGAGCACTTGTCTTGAGTCAGGTTTTGTAAGCTCGGGCTGACACTCCATGTAGCATTCGTTCGCATGTCAGCGAGTTGATTTTTAGGTCAGAATGAGTGGCCGTTGCTGATAATGGAATGTCAGCCTGTGCGAGCGTATAGACACTATCTGAGTTGTGTTTTAGTTCAGCGACTGGTGTATTAAGAGGCAGCGGTGGCCGATGGCGAGCCGTTGAAATCAATTGGAGCTGACTGGGCTCCCACCTTACGAACCATCTATACCCGTTCAGAGCGGATTACAGGTTTGGGATGTGAGAGTTCGGTGATCATGGTCTGTCGAAGATCGATGATCTCGTGGTGAGCCGTCGACATCAGTTTGGGACTGACTAGGCTTTCACCTTCCAAACCATCGACACCCGCGCATAATAGGCTACAAGTTTAGGTCGAGGGGATTCGGTGACCATGGTCTGTAGAAGAGCAGTGGTCTCGTGGCAAGCTGTCGAAATCAGTTCGGGACTGACTAGACTCCCACCTTCCAAATCATCTACACTCGTGTGCATCGAGCTACAAATTTGGGGTTTTTTGGCGACCATGGTCTATAGAATAGCAGTGGTCCCGTGGCAAGCCGTCGAAATCGGTTCGGGACTGACTAGGGTCACACCTTCCAAACCATCTACACCCGCGCGGAACGAGCTACAATTTTGGGGTTGAAAATTCGACCACCATGGTCTATAAAGAAGCAGTGGTCCCATAGCAAACCGTCGACATCAGTCGGAGCTGACTAAGCTCCCACCTTCCAAACCATCTACACCCGCGCAGTGGAGGCTACATATCTAGGCTTTGATCAGAAGTTGTTGTTGTCAGTCATCACCGGCTAGGCTTACTTGATCAGGTTCGGCGACCGTGATTCACAAAGAGGGCAATAGTCCCTGGTGAGTCATCGTCACCAGGCGTGATAGCGCTGATTAGACTCCCACTTACTAAACCATCGACATCCGCACTGGGCGGACTAGGCGTCGGGATGAATCGGAAGCCGTTGTCATCAGCCAAAGCTGAATAAGCTTGCCTGGTTAGGTTGGGGCTCTGCCTGTTACAGGCGTGTGAGCCTACATCCGCAAATGGAGTGGATCGTGTGGACGAGTTTTGAAGAGACATGAGTACCTTAAATTAACTGATGATATGCAGGTGTAAAAAATGACTAGGGTTTCTAATGCTCGTGTCAGGCATGTGGTAGAATACTATTTGAATAGTGGGCTGAGCCCATGGGCCCGTAGAGTGAGAGCTAGGGTTTGTCATATGATCAAGATTGAGTATCGATTATTCCCCCAATTAATGGGGTTGTGTGCAACCTCGTTAAATGGACGAACGTGGTCCTCTACTGTTTTCTTGGGAACCGTCATCTCCTCGTTTCCCATACGGTATTCAATGCTGACAGTTAATGCTAAAACGTCCATTGGTGAACCACTGTGTCTATATAATGTGTTTCTTCATCGTTGCAGGTACTATCTTCTGTAGAGCGCACCTCTTGAAATGCTCTTGAAGAACATTTTTTGGGTTCTCCAAAGGCTGAAAGGAGATCTCCAATGTTCTGACATTTGTGCAGATGAGTCGCAATAAGACTTGTTGTTATGCGTGGTCACCTGCTCTGGGTGAGCACCCAATTGATTTGCTGAGACCTTGTAATTTCTTCTCATATTGCGAAGAAGAAGTGCAGACTTCCTCCCAAGGGATGAGTCTGTCATTTACGTGTCGGCCCTGTTGATGCTCCAAAACGCTTAGTTTCAGAGATAATACCAGCAGCCAACTTCGGAGCGGTTGCCTCTGTCACTTCTCGATTAGCCCCGTCACATTGCGCTGCGTTGGAATCCGGGATCTCGGGTTGGGGTGGAGTCAAACTTGGCCTGTCGGAGTGGGCCATTGACTCCGGGATGACCCTCTCATTCCTTCAGTGGGAGGATGCACTCAATTTGTTTCAACCTGATACTTATCCCAAGTTTGTCTGGTCGAGCGTGTGAGTTGGCCGTAGCTTCGGCTGACATTTCTCGGAGCCCCCGGTTGCTGATTTTGTACCACTTCAGACCATATTTGAGGGTTGTGTCCCCAGAGGCATTGAATTGGACGCGCTATTTCATCATGCTCTTGCTCATGTCGATCCTTCATCATGTTCTTGCTCATGAAAAATGTTCGTCAGAAAGTTTGCGGAATATACTTCGGTACCTTTATTGTCTTCTTCCACAGTCGGACTGTTTAAGCGAGTCTTTGTTGTATGTTGCATCAGATTCAAATGCTTGTAGTTTGTAGTCTTTTGTATCCGCTTCAGGGCGATCATTGTTACATCTTTCCAGTAATCAAAAAGTGTGTTTGCGTAATTCTTTTTTATTTCTCAAATGATTGCAAATCATATAAGCTTCTAAGAACTAAAACTCTACATTGACTGTGGAAAGGAAAATAAACAACTGAAATAGACTAATTTTTGGCGGAGTGAGGTAGATCTGGCCCTGAAGTGAATTTGCATGCCCCTTCTTGTATCGTTGGTACCTTCAGCGAACTGCCACACTTCGCTAATGTCGTTGAGGTTATTGAAGAGTAAACCTTGTGTGGGAGTTTATTTCCGCGTCGACTGATTGTCGGGGGTTGTACTCCCGTCTGCATTGACCTCTTCACTTTGCTGGGTTGAAGAGCGGATTGCTCTTGTACTGCTTGAATGTCCCCTGTCTCTGAGTTGAGCCACCGCTGTTGGGATCTCATTTCCGTGTAAGTAGAGTGACTCGTCCATAGTCACTAGGTCTAGTTTCAGTTCAGATTGCGCTGTGGGCTCCAGTTGGATCTAAGAACATTCTATCTGTTTTAGTGCAGCATAATGGCAACCTCGTGTCGTTGGTTGGTCCCCACATATTGTTCCTTCTGAGTGATTAGCGGTGTACTTAACTCACTGGTAAATGGTGGAGACTATTGCTCCCATCTGGTGGAGCCATGTTTTTCCCAGGATAAAGTTGTAGGTAGACGGTGTGTCTACTACCATGAAGTCCAAGAACAAGACTTTCCTCAATTGTGGCTTTCATGCCACTATTGCTAACCTTATCTTCCCAATCGGGATGTCACGCTCTCTTCCTTGAGGTCCATACTGTGGAACGCGTTATAGAACAGGATGTTGAGAGAGCTCCCGTATCCACTAGGGCTCTCTTCATCTCCAACCTTGCAATGGAGACCGATATGACGAGAGCGTCATTGTGCGGTGCGGGGACGCCTTCGAGGTCCTTGTCCGTAAAAGTTAAGGTGTGGATGGGGCTTTGCACCCTCGATTAGTATAGTGTCTGTCCTTATCTGTAGGTTGTTTCTACATCGCCAGTAGATTTCGATTGCGGGATCTATTTGACTGGTCTTCATCCAATCCGACTCCATGAAGGACATAGATGATGCCCGAAGTCTCCTTCTCAAATCTCCTTGATTGTGTTGTTCTAGTCGCTTCTCAGAACCCATGAATTCCTTTAGTTTTCCCATGCGGACCAATACTCGATCTCATACCTTAGACTCTTGTAGTCGTTGGTGTCATGGCCACCTTCCTTGTGGTACGAGCAGTACTTGTTGTTATCACGTTTGGAGGGGTCTCCATGCTGCTCTGGGGAAACTTCAGATCTTCCCAGTTTTTTATTAAATTCAGGACGTCCGATAGGCTAGAATTGAGGGTGGTCATGGACCTAGATCCAACATAGTTGGAAGCTTTCTCTGGCCTGGCCCAGCCACGGTCTAACCTGATGTTATTGTTGCGCTTTCGCTTGCTCATTTCTTCATCCTCTCGCTTTCTTCCCTCCTTCCCGTCCCTAGGAATGGAGTGCTTCTTCTCGACTTCTATTTCCTTCTTCACAATTCCCATATCTTATAAGGTGATGTACCTTTGGGCTTGGCTTGGCCCGCCCAGGGTCTGACCCGTTATTGTTGCGCTTTCGCTTGCTCATTTCTTCATCCTCTCGCTTTCTCCCCTCCTTCCTGTCCCTAGGAATGGAGTGTTTTTTTCTCGACTTCTATTTCCCTCTTCACAATTCTCATCTCTTCTAAGGTGATGTACCTTTGGGCACTCTTCATGAGTTCCGCCATATCCAAAGGGGGTTCCAAGGTGACGAAGTCATAAAGCTTTCCTTCTTTTAGGCACGCGGTAAAAGCCGTCAAGGCTGTGTTCATTACTGCAGCCGTCAATGAGCGTCAACTCGTTGTTGAAGCGTGTGACATACTCTTTGAGTGTCTCGTTGGATCTTTGCTTTAGAGAGAGTATGTAGTGTGGACCTTTCCAGAGATGCTGACTTTCAACAAAGCGCGTTAGGAATTCCTTTGCCAGCATCTTGAATGAGTCGATTGACTTTGGCAGGAGGCTGTGGAACCACGTTAGTGCTGACTTCTTTAGGCTGGTAGGGAAGGTTCTGCACATCACCGACTCGGATCCTTCTTTGAGCGCCATTACATGTTGGCAATCGTGCAAGTGATCGAATGGGTCGGTAGTCCTGTCATAAAAGTCGAGCTTTGGAGGCGTGAACTTCTTTGGAAGAGCCTCGTTCATGATACGATCCACGAACGGTGGAACAAAGAGGCGATATAGCACGTCTGGGTCATGTGGCTCTCTGCAGAGGGGGTTCTGCGGGGTGAGCCTTTTGCCCTGAGAGTCGGTTCCGCGTTAGCTGCACTTCCTCCTCTATTCCAATGAGAACTAGTAGGGGTTTGAATGTAATACCTTGTGTTTAAAAAAAAAATTGGTCGAGGGTGTACTCAGTAATGCAGTGGGGGCACATAGCCACCCACCCTTTAAAGACAAAACCCTCCCCCCTCTTCTTTCTTCTCCTTCTTTTTCTTTTTTATTTACAGTGCGAGGTTTTCCCTTTAGTCCTCTTCGTCTCCAACGAGAATTTGTCGAGTTTGTCGATTTTCTTCCCCCAACTCTTACTTCCTCCTCATTTTTCTTACTATTTCTCCCCTCTCCTTCTTGTTTCGGTTGTGCATTTGAGAAAAATGAAATTTCTGATGTTGTGTGGGTTTTGTGGTGTTGGTTTGTTTGATCGGTTTCCATAGCTCTGATCAGCCGTTGAGGGGCCTTGGTGGCGTCATTTGGAGCCCTTAGACCCCACATGCAAGGGTGGTTTCGGGGTTCGCCGGATTTTTCAGAAAATCAGGGTGCATGTTCGTTTTGAGGGTTCTTCGGCGTGAATCCGGGCTTTGGGTGCGTGGGTGAACCCCACATTCGTGACTCCGAGTGTTCTTAGACCTATTTCTGGCCTGTTGTGCGGTTTGGAGGCGACCAGACCGGAGCAGGGAGGGTTTCGGCGCATTTTTGCCAAACTTTGGGTTTCGGCGGGGTGTTTGCCAAATTTTTATTGCCTGTAAGTTTTTCTTTCAGTCACGCGCCGCTTGTAATTTATTTATTTTTCCATTTTTTGGCTAGTTTGCTCACCTTCGAGTCCGCCTTGCAGTTTTAGAAATTTCTGTGGTCCCGCATTCGTGGTTTTGTGAGTTAGGAGCTTCGATCGGTAGGAATTGGGTTCTGAAAAGCCATTCCGCCCAGGTGAGTGGAACTATAATATTTATGTTGAGAAATAATTATTTGAAATCCTGAATTCAAGTTTTATATCATACCGTCGATTGTGTACAATTGAATCCAAATTTGAAATTCGGGGTTTTCAGATATTTCGATGATTGTGTTGATTATTTGTGAATGAATTACGTATTGGGTTTTCTGAAAGCATGATATACTTGAATGAAATCGAATAGTGAATGAATTTTGGTGTGATTAGGCTTTGGTGTAATGTATGCTTTGTTTTCGAGTTTGCATAGTATGTCATGTTTTACCGTGGATTGCCGAGTCTTGAGCATGTATGATAATCTACTCGAATAAATTTATCGTGGTGAATTGGGTCATGTTGGGACCCTGGCATAGTCGTGGTTTTATAAAAATTGCCGAATTGTTTATGATTGCACGTCTGTTACTTTTGATTATGTACGGACTCGTCATTTGTGCATGTGGATGTTAGTGTAAGTGTCTTTACCCCGCTATAATGCATGTTGTGCCGATGCTTAGGAGCTTGCTCGCATCGTGAGTTGGATGGTGTTTGAGATGACTCGCACCTGACATTGAGGACGCTATTGCATGTGGCAAGCTTGCTGAAGTGCGGTGAGCTCCCGCACGCACTTGCCACTATAGAGTGCAGTAGGACGGGTCCCGGAGGACGTGCTTTGGAGATTACTCGCTTTCCCTCCCAGCGCGCTTGAGTTTGATTGTGTTAGGTTGGTCGTGTTAGGCTAGTCGTTCGGGATGTTTGAGTTTGTATCCTGGCAGATGGCACCCCAATAGGATACAAACAAGCCCGAAGTGGTACTGGTGCATGTTGTGGGATGTGTCTGGGTGAGACACATTCGTAGGGTATGCGGATACCTACGATATGAAACACTTATACAGAATTTTACAGGATTTTTGGTTTCGACTTGATTGCTATACCTAGGAGACTAGGAAGAACTATGAGATTGTCTTTATTTTCATCGCTTGATATTTATCATGTTTGAATCACGTGTAATGATCGGCATATATCGTAAACTTGTAGTTATTATTGAATTTGAAATGCTTGTGTTGTTGCTTGAACTTAGAAATATTATCTTTAGAGACACGGTGTGATTTAGTCTTTAGAACTTGTTACTTATCCTTTATTGTCTGGCATGAATTTTCCTTGTATAGTATTCTGTTATTTGTATTTAGTTCACTCGCACCAGCTAGCTTTGTGCTTTGCTGACCCTGCAAGGGGTGTGCTTCTATTGGAGTGCAGACAGTGTTGGCGTTCCTGCTGATCGTGGCGCGTAGGCCCCATTTTCTGTTGTAGGCGCGTTTTGTGCTGTTTGGTCGTGTCCACCCTGTACGGGTATGTTTTGCTTCCTTTGTGTTATCAGGTGTACTATATTGTTATACTAGATGCTTGTATATTGGTTTTGTCGCTATGACTCTGGCGGGGCGAATCAAATATACTTATTTTGTTCAAATTTTTATCGTAGTTTTTATTTTCGTTTCATTCTCGTATCAAGAATGTGTTATATTATGATGTTGTGGCCGGTTACGATCCGCCTGTATTACGTGTTAGTTCACTCATCGACACGCTGCGATTCTCGTGGCGGGTCGGGGCGTGACATTGACTCTCCTGCGCTTGCTCTCTGTTGTCTTCCGGAGATGGGGGCATGTGTTGTTCCTGATCTCCATTGGCAGATGGAGAGTTCTGCTGTATGAGAGCCTCCACCACTCTGGCGATTTGCTGTATTTGATACGACATCAAATCCATCATGGGGTCTATCATTGCTATTGCTGGCATGGGGGTGTGAGCCTACTGCCCGCGTGTTACCGGCACCGCTGAGAGCGGCGGTATAGTGTCAGTCTGAGCGTTTGACATGCCCCCTTGTTTTCTATTGTTGCGCGATCTAGTGGTTATAATCTTCTCGTATTCTGAAAAGAGATAATGCTAGTGAAAGGTTAGGAACACTGTCGTCCCCACGGACGACGCCAAACTGATGCAGTCAATTTTCGCTCCCTGTTTTTACCTAGACCTGCAAACCTGTTGACCTGCATAAGGAACACACGTGAGCCATGGACCACCATTGTGGTGGCCGATGACACTTCAATGCTAAAGTCAGACATGGATCTGAGGAAGGCGTAATTTAGTAAACAGAGAATTTTTAGCGTACCTTAGCTTACCAACCTCATGTCTTATTTATAATGCTGGAGTCCTGGCTCGACTAGGTCATCGATGACGTAGTTTAGGGAAAAAGATCTTCTTGGAGATCCTTATCTAATTAGGAGTTGTGTTGTGAAGGGGAGTTTCCATGTTAGCCTTGTGCTATTAGATATGCGAGAGATAGTTCCCAATCCGAGAGTAGTCCATAAATAGAAGTCTCCATGTGTGACATATACTCTGGTATTTGCTTTCTAGTTGGAAGCAAAGTGGTGTTGTCTTGTCTGTTCGAAGCTGATCCTCGAGATACTTGCTTTAGCAGGGCTTACGGATATTGAGGATAGTTGTAAGACACGTGGGCTTAGCAGGCTGTAATAGTGTCGGGTCCGTCTGGCAGACTGCATTGTGCAGGCTTGGAGCCACTTGGGCCGGATCAGTGTCGGACTGACACTTGGGCCTACTATTTCTCGAGATCATCATGACATGTGTACAGTGTAGAAGAAGGACCGTTTTGGTGTATCATCGTTTTCCATGATAAATTTTCCTTGAAATCAAACACGCCCTAATTAAATTGTAATTGGGAACTTATATTCAATTCACTACTAGAACTAAAACTAGAAAAACATAGCCTAATTTTGTCAAGGGATTTAAAAATAAGATTATGTGCATAAAAAGATCTTAATGTTTTGAGATTGATTTCGGTGGCTATGTTTCATGACAAATTGTCCAATGAAGCTAAAAAAATGATTGAAAATTTGAGCATTGAAGGATGGATTTGGGTCAACCTGAATTGAATTCCTGGTAGAATAGGAAGTTTGGGACCTTACATGGTGATGTAGGGGACCTCAATTCTAGATTAACTCACATCTCTTCTCGAGATCCATATGATATGAAACCATCATCTCAATTTTCCACACATTTCCTCCAAGGATTTTGTGATAATGGCATTATTAAAGTTGTGTCACACTAGATCATTTGTAGAGATTTTATGCAGTGTGAAAAGATTTTGCTTGATACATAGTCAATACCCATAGGAGTGTCAACAAACCTGCCAACACAACACACAAAATTTCAAAGCTATGAAAGGAGGAGAAAATGATTAGTTGGTGAGTGATATTGTATGTATACGTCCTGGTTGTAGAAATCAGAATGCTCCATCCACCTCGCACTGCACAACTTATGATTGATTGAACTTGAAAGGTGGTGGACCTGGTGGCGTTGTCTAAAATCCTCATCTGTGGCCTGAAAATGCATCAAGATCAGATCAAAAAATGGCCCCACGGTGTAAGAAGAGAGCGAAACAGAACATTTTTCTGATTATCAAGGGGTGATGATAAACAACAAAAAGTACCTAAAGCATCACCACCAAAAGAAGCAAAGTAGGACAGAGAGATTAGTAATTCTTATCAGTTCCCTCTAGACCTCCCTTTAGCTATAGTCGTTAGTAAGAGAATCAAAGATTAAGACCTCATAACTCCCACCATAACCATCAAAACTGCAATTGCAAGCTACGCCATCTGAGCGCACACCATACACACACACACTCACCAAGATGACCCACCACCAACATGTACACCCACACCCAACAACAATACGGTTACCAAAATCTCCAGGAAAAACATCGACCCTATACCTCGAAAGCTCCCCTTCATCTTCTTACTCTACAAATTCTTCTCTCCTTTCATCATTATCAACTCATCAAATCAATTACTCTTCTTCCTCTTCATCTGTTGATACCCATCATTGCTTTGTTTCTAAGCAGCCTCATCACCAAAACCCAACTACAAGTACTAGTAGAACTACTACGTGTTGTTTAGTTAAGGCGTGTTGCGTTGGGTGGTCTTGTTTGAAGTTTGGTTGTCGTAATTCAATGGCATTCATGGCTACTCATGCTGCAGATGTCCCTGTTCATGTCCCATCTTCTGTCAGAGTAAGATTTTGCTTGGCAAAAAACTAGCTAGCTTCATTTCATGTGTGATCAGCTAAGTTCTGGCTGGGGTTTAGATTTCAGATTTTTAAAATATGTGTTTATGGTGTTGAAATATGTTGATCAAACATCTTGTTGTTTTGTAACACAAAGGCCATTTGTTATTCTGTTGTTAATATGCCTTTGGTTTTCCAGGGTAAAAAGACACTTGATGGACAACAGATAATTAAAGAGGATCTTGAGAGAGAGGTAAGATTACTTTTTTTTTCTTTCTTAAATTATATTTCATATATGAAGAACGAATAAAGAGAGTGAGTTGTTTTTCCATTCACGCCTTCCTTCAGAATGTCTATGAGTTATCCTCTCTATATCATATGCAGTTTTCCTTCATGTATCTAAAAAGACTTGAGATATCTCAAGTTCAAATCCACCTTCAGAGTACTAATTAAATAATTGATTTTTCATTTATACAATTATTTTCTTGATTTATTATCAAAATTAAACATAAGAATGAACACATATTTCAATTGAAAATTATATCATGAAAATTTGAAGTAATTGGGAAAAAAAAAACACTTCAAGAACCCATTAATTGTTGTAGTCTCATTCGGAAATATATTGCAGAATATATGAATATCTTTATATTTGCCGATTGGATTTATAGCAATCAAAGTGAAAGATATCATCATCAACTAGAATGATTGGTAATGAACACCAATACCATTTTTGTTGAGGGCACATCTGAATGCCATAAATGTGGCACCACTTAAAATATCTTATCAATTGTTCAAAACTCCAATCACAACGAACAGTTGTAGATTAAACTTTTTTTCTGGATTAGTTGTAATATTATTACAAAATAGTATAGAAGCAAATGAAGTGTATACTAATACACAGTAAATTTGCATATGCTTCATCTATCAGGTATCTATGCTTCATCAAATGCTTAATCATGAAGAAAAAGTTCATGAAATTTTGGAAGAGGCGATTCGCAGACGGGGTGGTTCCACCCTTCATATCCCAAGTTTCCTTCCACCTAAGGTAACTCTTCCCTTCACACAGTACATGGTGACATCGAAGAATATAGTAATAGAACATTGATAATTTTTAATTACAGGCAAAGGGACTCTTGGCAGAGCTAGTAATGGTAGAGGATGAAATAGTTCGACTTGAAAAAGAAAAAAACAATATTAGACAAAGTTTGAGTTCTGAGCAAGTAGTTTCCAATGAGTCGAAAACCAAACAATGGCAACTCCCTAGTCGAAGCAACATAAGTGAACAGTTCTCAAAACCAAATCCAAAGCCAGAACCAACATTCCAAGGGATGCATGAAAGGGTACCATTTGAGCCTAAAGCATTGTATTTTATAAGCAAAGCTATTAAAGTTGATCATTCTACACTTCATAACTTTATGAGCAATGAAAAGAAAGAAAGCCCTATTGATCAAAAGGAAAATCATGGGCATAAGGAAGTCAGGTTTGATGACAAGGTAGTCAAGTTTGATGACAAGGTTTCAAGGAAAAGTGGATTACAAAAGCCGCCTTCGCCGAAGTTTCCACCTAAGCTTTCAGCATCCATGGTAGGTACCCATCCCTTGAGGTTTACTAGATTTTGTTGATCTATGAAGATCTAATTTTGTGAACATTGTTTTTCAGCAAATGGAGTCTGCCCTAGATACCTCATTTGACTCCCCCACGAAATCTACATCGAATTCTAGTACTCCATCACAGGAGAACAGCCAGAAATCGCAACCAAACAAGTTATCAGAGAGCATCATGAAGTGTTTGATCTTCATTTTTGTAAGGCTCATGAGAACAACAAGAGCTCATGAGATAGAGAAATATTCAAGCACCGTAACGAGATCTCCCCATTCGGCTTTAAGCTCAAGGAGCTTCAGAGTTGATGCAGGGCCTAACTCAAAAGCAAACCTTTCATTACAAAGGGATTCAAAGCAGCAAGATCCATATGGCGTTTTTGATATAGAAGATTCTGTTCCAAGGGATATTGGTCCTTACAAGAACCTTGTTAGATTTACTTCAAGTTCATTGGATCCGAAAAGCATTAACAGTTCTAGTTCCATTCCTTTACTAAGAAAGTTAAGGTATGTCAAAAGATAGTTTTTGTTAGCATATAAAACAAAGTTCGTCGCTGGTTGAAACAATTTTATTGACACTGTTAGATCTGTAATTGATCCATTTTGTGTCTGATCCAGGGCATTACTGAACGATCTCCAGAGTGTGGACTTGAGGCTCTTGACTCACCAGCAAAAAGTAGCATTTTGGATCAACATGTACAACGCTTGTATCATGCATGTACAGTATGGCCAACACTACTTTTTTAGAACTAGTTTGTGCTACCGTCTTCTCTTTGTAGTGTAACGTTGTGTGGTAATCTTGTATCACCATTTCAGGGATTTCTTCAATATGGAGTACCTTCTAGTCCAGAGAATTTGCTAGCTCTAATGAACAAGGTGTGTATTACCTCTATTTGTAGTTTTGTCCTACTTCAAATAGTTTTTACATGGAAAGTCAAAACCAGAGGATGATTGGGGACAACTATGAAGATCGAATCATCCTCACAGAAAATCGCTTATGTGGGCAAAAAGAATTAGTAGTCTCATTTCTGTACATGATTTTGATTCAGGCAACACTCAGAATAGGAGGTAACCAGATAAATGCTCTAACAATAGAGCATTTCATTCTAAGGCAATCATCGTCTTCTAATTTGAAAGATGTGAGTATGTTAAACGTTTATTTAGTAGGATCAAGCAAAATTAAGAACACCATATGTAAAATTTTAATTATGGGTGTTGTCTATAGGTGAATTGGAAGGATGAGGTGCTTGATAGAGAAGCTCTTCCTCAAAACATTTACGGACTTGAGTCTCAAGAACCTAATGTCACATTTGCATTGTGTTTTGGAACTCGATCATCCCCTGCGGTAAGCAAAACAAGTAATGTTCCCACTACTCGTCATTGAAAATATGTTTCTATATAGGTTTTCTAACATAAAGTGGAATTACATATGCAGGTGAAGATATATACAGCTAATGGCATCACTGCTGAGCTTGAGAAGTCAAAATTAGAGTACCTGCTGGCTTCAATTGTGGTGACTAGCACAAGAAGGCTTGCAATTCCAGAACTACTGTTCCAAAACATGCATAATTTTGCACATGATGTGAATTCATTGGTTGAGTGGATTTGTCAGCAGTTACCAACATCTTGGTCCTTGAGGAAATCGATGGTGGAATGCTTCAGAGCTCATAACAATGGCAAGATATCGATCATTGTTGACAAGATGCCTTATGACTATGAGTTTCAGTATCTATTGCCTGTATAGATGATGTGTGGAGTATTACCACCATGGAGTGTAAGATATATATGAGACAGGGAAGAGACTTGTGTATTTTGGTTGATGACATTTTTGTTAATTATTGTATTGAGAATGAGTTTGCAATTGTCACTCTTCTTTGTTTTCATGAGCATTTGGTTGATGTTTCCACCATGGCAAAGCTTATTTACTGTTAAGCGTTAAATAAAGGGTGTTTGTTTGCGTTGCTTGCAGCTTATAAAAGGTGGATCTCTTTAAAATGTGCTTTACTTGTACACTTATTTTTACACATTAAGTTTTTTTTAGAACTATGAACCACTTGAAAGTGCGAAGCCAGCATTTAGCCTCAAGGGGTGATATTCAGTTGCTACGATATGCATTCATGGCTATAAGACTATGACCTTGCTGACGAGGGTTATGACTTATGGCGATCCTCCTTCTGGGCCAGGCCTAATGTGACAAACATGATGCTATTATTTGCTTCAGTAGGCCAAACCACAAGTCGCATTGGTCCCCTTTATTCGGGCAATTTGACTCTTGTCGACTTGGTCAAACATCTATAGTGCACTGAGATGCGTTTGTTATAGGATTTGAGGAATCACGTGCCAGCTTCTCATGCGTAGCTATCTCTAGCTTATCACAAGTTGTATATCATAATTAAATCATTGTTTTGCTGGTGCTCCAACACACAATACATATATGTCTTGTACACCAAATTTGTTCAAATGGAGGGTTACATGATCTTGACTTGTAGCATGGAAGTGATATTCATTGTGTCATAAGAAATAGGCTCTGACTTTTTGACACCACCATATCTGCTTAAGGATACCACCACCCAATTTTGTTTATGTGCTAAAGAAAACCATCATTATAAAAAAATAAAAAAAATAAAAAACACCACCACATCTCTTCTCTCACGTTTCTCCATTATGAGCATCACCACCACCTCGCCCTGCCATCGCTAGCCGCATCACCTCTCTCATTCTACTACTATCTTCCTCTATTTCTTCTTCCCATCTCTACTTGCACAGGGACGGAGTAGCGGCGGCCACCCCGGCTTGTTCCCACCTTCAGTTTTTTTTCTCTTTTGCCCTCACACAAGTCTGTGCGAGGGCAAAAGAAATTGGCCCTTGCACAATGTGCAAGTAGGGAACCTATCCTCGTGGAGGACTCTGCGGAGACGGGTTCTTCATTCGCATATGCCTGTGTGAGGGCAAAAGAGAAAAGAGAAAACAGAGCAGAAGAGGAAAAGATAAGAAGGCAGGGTGGATGCTTCATCCCTGTTGTTGTTCCTGAGAAGATAGGAGAAAAAGAGATGTGAAGAAGAAGAAGAGAAAATGTGTGGACGGCCAGAGGGTGAGGCGAGGTGATGCGACTGGCGGTGGGGTGATGCGGTGGTGGTGTTATTTCTGACAGAAAAGAGAGGTGAAAGGGGAGAAAATAGTTGAGATTTGAGGGTTTATATTGTTGGTGTCCAAAAACATATGATGGTGTCCAACAGAAAGGTGGTCGTGTTTTCTAGAAAGTAGGGAGCGGCAGTGTACTTCAACAGAAAAGGTGGTGTCAAAAAGTCGAAGCCTAATAATTATACTTTGTGGTCACACAATTGTCCACTAGTGAAGCTCTTTAATATTCTTTTGATAGGTCAATTATCTAAGTCAAATTACATTTGTGTCTCTTGTTGAAGTACTTATCTCACCTTGAGGTATAATGAGAAGTATTTTTCGAATTTTGTTCAATAGAGAAAATTTAAATCCACATTTCAAAAGGCAGTGACTATTTGGCCACAACTTCTTCTCACTCACACCACCCATCTAAATTTTTTTTATTTGCTCTCCCACACAACCACATAAAACACAAACAATCATCTCTCTCCTAGGGCGAGAACAGTGACATCTCTCGCAGATGTCTCTATTCCTCCCATTGTCATTCTTGTTATCTTTTCTCTCCCACCAAGTTCGCTGAAATTTTCCATTGTCCCCGAAACTTGCCATTGTCCCCTTTCCACACAGTTATTTGCTTTATCTCTTTTATAATTCCTCAAATTTTTTTGTAAGGAGTTTGGTTGAACTTTTTATGTCGAAATTAATGGGTTTAGTGAAAATGATGATTATAGACTTGTTGATTACAACATCAGACGTGAGGATGAAGACGATGAACAATTTGAAGTGGAAGATGAATTCACTCCACTTGAGGTAACACTCTCAACTTAAGATGAACTTGCATTTTAATTTTTTTTCTTGTTGTGATATTGTTGTTGTTGCTATTGCTTGTCAATTTTACTTTGTTTAACTTATAAGTTCATTATTATTTTGTGTGTGATCCCTTCTCATGGGCGTAATAAGTTTTGAAATACCTACAAACGATCATGTTGATAGCAATGTTGATAGTAATGATGAGATGAACAATGAGAAAACAACACTGGAAGAGGTGTTTGACGATAACGACTTATTTTTTAAGGAAGAGGTTATGTTAATTCATGTATAACTATTATTACAAATTTATTGTTTAATGGTTACAAGTTTATTAGTGTTCCTAACATGTTTTTGCCTTGTATTTTGTAGGTATTCACATCGGGGTCAACTTTGATAGCTTGGTGTCGAAGCATCGGTAAGGAAAGTAGCATACTTGTTGTTATCATTAAATCGGAACCGGCTCATCACAACCGTAAGGGAAGGATCAATTTTGGATGTGAGAGGGGAGGGAAGCAAAACAATAAGCAAAAGAATGTCCTTCGATCAAGCAATACAAAGAAGTGTGGTTTCCCATTTCTGTTGTGAGGGATCCCACAAGGTAATGACCATTGAAAATTGCACATGACATGTGGAGCCCACAATCATCCTCGAGCAAAATCACTTGTTGGCCATTCGTTTGCTGGCAGATTGAATGAAGAGGAGATCATATATGTGCAGAATATGTCAAAGTCGAGTGTCACCCCTAGTCACATCTTGGCCGGTTTGAAAGAGTTGTATCCCAATAATATGTCGAATTTGAAGAATATTTACAATGTCATTTGTCGGATAAAGACAACTCAACTAAAAGGCCGAACAACATTGCAATACACTATGCACTTGTTGAGCAACTATAATTACATAGAATGGAATACTATTGATGAGGGCAATAGAGTCACAAACATTTTTTGGGTGCATCGTGACTCAATTCAACTAAATGTTTTCCATCAGTCACGATTATGGATTGTACCTATAAAACTAATCGTTATCGAATGCCAATGTTTGAGATTGTGGGTGTCAAATCGAATGGCAAGACATTCACTGTTGCATGTTATTTTATGTCTTATGAGAAGGAACATTTGTACGCCCGGGCACTGAAAAAACTTCTTGGGATTTTGAGCCAAACAAGTTGCCAACCATATTTGTCACTAATAGAGAATTTGGTTTGATAAAGGTCATTGAGCGTCTTTCGGTATTCTAAAAAATGGCCTAGGCATTAGAGAAATGCTCAGATTAATGGTTGGGTGGGTTCTGGGCGGTCTAGGCGTGGTCTGGGAGATCTGGGCGGGTCTAGCGGTCAGGGCGAGTTTATTTTTTTTAATAAGGCTGATTGTGTTCTTATTTTATTTTTCATTCCCCTTTTTTGGAAATAAACAATTTAATTCTTTTTTATTCAGTATATGTCTGAATGTAGCAAATGATGATTACTTAATGGAATTCTCAAAGGATCTGCCGATACCAATTTTAGTAATGTAGATCTTATCAAACATGATTGAGGTCATTCATGCAACTTGAAAAAAAATAAAGAGTAGGTTTGGATATTTGTCCACAAATTCAACTTTGTATAAAGTACCCATCTTGACCAACTTAAGTCATTTGAGTTTTAATAAATTTTGTTCATGAATGTTAATTTTTCATGTTTTTTAAATTTTGCATATGTATCTTGGCATTAAATTGGATGTAATTGATAAGGTATTATGCTTAACTTTTGTAAATTATTAAAGTTATAATACAAAACGTAAAACCGCCTAGGCACCTGCTCGCCGCCTAACGCTTTTAAGAACACGGGTCTTTCCCAGAGCAAAGAGATTGTTGTGCACGTGACACTTAAATACAAATGTTGAGAAGAATTGCAAAAAACACTTTAAGGATGATGAGGCGTGGTATGAGTTTAGGGCTAAAAGTCGACCCGATAGTTCGGTTTCAGACTGAAACCGACAACCGAACCGATGAGGTTGATTTTAAAGATGTTCAGACCGAAACTGAACCAAATATTTTACGAACCAAAGTGCTTTGGTTTATAAAACCATTTAATGGAAAAACAAAAGAAAAAAAAGAAATCGCTGATTACCCGAAGAGGAAGTCAAGGGAACATCGTCATTTTCGTTCTCAATTCCTCAGAGAGAATCTCGATCAAAGTAATTGATGTAGTCGATTCAGGCTCTTTTTCCTTGTTGGTTACCTAGACCTGCACATGTAGCAAACGTGAGCCAAGGACCACTGTTTGGCGGCCGATGGCACTCCAATGCTTAACTTAGATAAGGCTTAGGAGAGGGTTAAACTTATAAACTGAGATTCTGTAGTGTACTTCAAGTTCATCGACCTTATCTCCCTTTTATAGTGTAGGAGTTCTTGTTCAGTTAGGCCTTTGGTGGCGTAGTTTAGGAAAGAGATTTTGATGGAGATCCTTTCTTAATTGGGAGGTGTCCATGTGGGATAGTTTCTGTACACGACTCGTGCTTCTAGATCTGCGAAAGAGGTTTCCCTTTCTGAGTGTTGTCCATGCAAGGAAGTTTCCTTGCCCGACTTATACTCTAATATATGTTTCCTAGTCGGATCCAACGTGTTGCTGGCCTGCCAATTTTGGGTAGATCTATCAGATACTTGCCTTAGATGTCTTACGAGTATTGGTCTTGACCGCGTGACGTGTAGGATTAATGGCTGAGTGCAACTAGAATCCGACTATCTGGATCCTACCAATAATGGGCTTAGCGTTGTTCAGGCCTCGCTGGATAAAGCATGCAATCGGTCTTGCTTCGTTCTATTGATGAGATTATCATGACACGTGTACGGTGCTAATCAGATGACGATTTGATGTACCATCAGCTACCCCCCCCCCCGAGTTAGTGAGTCGTCTTATTGGTCCACTAGGTCATTTCATGAAGCTATTGAGTAGTCATGATGATTGAGTCTGGATTGTTCCTCGAGCGGTGAGTTTCATCAATTGAGCATGCGCTAGCTTGAAACAAGTAAAGGTGGGATTTCAGTTTTCTATATAGATCTCCTGCCTATGGAGTGTAACTTTTTTACTATTTCGATCTCAGAGATTCTGGTTTGCCGTATTGTCTTTCGTGCTTTTGACTTTGCTTAACCTTCATATTCGAAAGCTTGTACTTTCTTTCATGGCGGGCTGGAATCAGCTTCCTGATGAACTGTTCACTAAGGGCCATAAGTTTTTTAGGAGAGGTTACTCTCTCTGATATGAAAGTCCTCTGTAAAACATACGAGATTCCTGATGATCTAGTGTTCTGCACTCTGGGCGCCGTTCTGACGCCATTGTAACCTTCTGATGGGTTTATCTGTTTTCAGCGAGGTATGCTTCAATCGGGCGTCTGTTTTCCTGTTATCAAGAAGATCTAGGAGTTCTTGGCGTACCTCGGTATTGCACTCGCTCAACTTGCGTCGAACGGGTATAGGACTATTATTGCCATTTTGATTAGGGCTAAGGACGTTGGTGTCCGAGTGTCTTCGAGGGCGTTGTAATTGCTTACTTCTCCTCGGATAAACGAGCATGCGTGTGTGTGTGCTGACGTCGCCAAACTACTTCGGTAAACTGCCTGATGATTTTAAATCATGGCAAAAGTTTTGTTTCATGGCTCCTGCCGACTTGATGTACTTTGAGCTTGCTGGTGGTCCGGTTGAGCATGAATTTTGAGCGAGTTGACTATTTTTCCTGTCTTGCTTGTGTTAATTGCGTATTAGATTGACTCGTTGTGGTTTTTGTAGGGAAATTCCCAACTTCACCACTTTCTGCTGAAGATAAAGCCACTTTGGATGCGTTCCACGACATGCCTTGTTTAGAAGAGGAGGATGTTGTTAAGCCTTCTAATGCCGAGCGCAACGGTCTTTGGGTTCATTGGCACATGGCGCCACTCCTTTTTAAGTAAAGAATCCCAAGTCCGAAGGTGTGTCTGCTTCGAGGAAGATGAAACTTCCCAAGATCAAGGTTCCAAGCCCTTCGAGAAGGGCAAAAATAGATGAGTCGCTTCCTTATCCTATGCATTTGAAGAGGTATCGTGTTTTGCCTAGATCTATCCGTAGGCGCTTGGCTTCGTCTGAAGGACGTGATGTTGTCAAGCAAGTGTCTGATGAGATTGTTGTTTCTTAAAGGCGTGATGCTCAGGCCGTGGCCCCTATCTCCCTTCCTGACTTGGAAAGGGAGCATATGCAGATGGTTGGCGTAGTGGATGTGACCAAATTGAGCACCAAGCAGGCGGAGTTTCTAAATCAAATGTTGCTGCAGGTAGGCTTGGAAGCTTCAGATGGTCGTCCCTTTTCAATAAATGACTTTGTGTTTCACCTTTTACTGGATCATGGACCTGTTGAAGAGTCATCCGATGGTCGGCATCATGGCATGGGGTCCTCTTCTTATCGTCCAAACTGTGCTTCATCTCGTTCCCGTCCCCATATTCAACTGACGATGGGTCTAAGGAATAACTCGCTCCCCTTTTCTCCATCAACTGATGTTGGATCGGCGCGTAAAATAGAGTCGGTAGTTGCGGGCAAAGGTAAAGTTGTTGATGAGGGTCCTAACGCAGTGAAGACAGCCACGGGCGAGGCTGTGGTGATTCTGGTCCCGAATGATTTCCATCAGGAGGTTGACATCTCTTACGCTTCGAGGAAACATATCAGCAAGTAGAATTACTGGCTGGCGAATTGTGCTCTGAAGCCAGTGGGAGAGACGCTAGGAGAACATTTGGATAAAGGGAAAAAACATCTTGTGCTGGGGATGTCATACCTGACTTAAGTGGTCGCGACTAGAATTGAAGCCACTCATGAGAGAGTATATACTATGGAACGAGTCCTTGCAAACTTGCATAAGTCATCTATGGAGGGAGTCCTTGCAAACTTGCATAAGTCATACTCTGGTGCTCTCTATGAGATTGAGTCATTGAGAAAACAACTTAAAGTTTTCTCAAATAATGGAACGGGGTCCTGGTCCATTAGGTCGGAAGCTCATAAGGTACGCTTGGAGGCACTTGAGTCCAACTTAGCGGGGCATGTCCACGAGGGATCAATTCGAGAATGAACTAAACCTTGTCCACCATGACTTGCAGCTTGCCCGTGAGACTGTGGCTGAAGTGTAGGTTTTGCATGCTGAGGGGATCAAGAAGGAGTCTGACTGGACTATCCGATGTCAGTAGTTGGAGGCCGACATTGAGTTCAATGCCAAGAATGTGCGGATTGCTGAGGAGCAGTTCCTTCTGGCGCAAAGTGAGTTGAATATCATTAATGATAAGCTGGATTCTGAGCAGTCCAAGACTGATAAGCTGTCGGGCGAGCTGGATTGACTGGAACAGGAGCTCGCTGAATCAAGAGGGCGCGGAGCGAAACTTCTTAGATCCCAAGGCACGTTTGAGTACAGCACAGTCGTGCATGCAAGGTTGGAGTTGTTGCATCAGATGAGGGAGGAGCATCCCGACTGGGATCTTTCCTATTATAATGAGGTTACATATGCAGAGTTTGGAGCGACCTCCGATTCGTCTGAAAAAGAAGGCGACCTTGATGAGGGGGATCTAGAGGCAGCACCTACATATGTGTCTCCTGCTTGTTTCCATGCTAAGTCTGGTTCTGTTGTATATGACTCTCCTCCTGATGAGGGTTGAATCTTGTATTTTCTTTTCGGTTTGCAAATCAGTAGTACTTTGCACACGTGTGTCTTCCTTTATTTTTTTCTGCTAGCTTTTACCTGTTTTGATTTGTTTTGTTTTATTTTATTTCGACATTAATTGTCAGACGAGAAGATCTGTTAGGCTAGGAAGCTTTATGATTGATCCGTTGTTGAGAGCTCTAACTTCTTGTCCTGCAATAGTTTGTGCGATTCTTGTCAGACTCCTTTTTGGGATCGGGGAGTGTAATACACACTCTTGTTTGGTGGCTTGGCTTTCTGTTGAACCAGCAGTTATTGCTGTTAAAAGCAAATTAGTCAGACTGTGGTCCCAACACATGCACCGTTGTAGATGACTAAGAAGTAGTCCTTGCGAGTCGTCTGGGTCAAATTTTTGGAACTCTGATTTGTCTTTGTTTGCTATTCGTAGAATAGGCTTAATTGAACCGTGGGTTGTTATTGCCAATTATGATTGACTATACCGGGGTCAAGTTTCGGCGACCATGGTGGTCCCTGGCAAGCCATTTTGATCAGGCGTCGAGGGCACTTACTAGACTCCCACTTTCCAACTCATCTTGATCCGTTCGTGGTGAACTAGGAATTGGAGGGGTTCGACGATCATTGTCTGTAGTTTGTCAATTATCCCTGGCAAGTTGTCTTTACCAGGCAACAAGAGCTCTGACTAAGCTCCCATTTTATAGGCTGTCGTAATCCACGCGCAACGAACTAGGTTTCGAGCAAACCAAAACCATCGTCATCAGCGACCACTAACAAAGCTTTGATCAAGGTTCAGCGATCATTGTCTACGTATGAGTAGTGACTCCTGGCAAGCCATCTTAATTAGTCATCGAAAGCGCTGACTAGACTCCCATTATCTAGGTTGTCAGAATTCGTTATTTGCATACTAGGCTTCGAGCAGACCAGAAGCCATCGTCGTCGGTCGTCACCGACTAAGCTTTGGTCGGGTTCGGTCTCTGTTGCCCATGTTTGGACAATGATCCTTGGCAAGCTGTCTCGATCAAGCATTAGAGCACTGACTAAGCTGTCACTCTCTAAACCATTGACACCCGTTTAATTTAATGGACTGGGCGTTAGAATGCACCAGAAATTATTGTCATAGGTCAAAACCGACTAAGCTTTGGTTAGGTTCGGCGACCATTATCTATAGTTGGACAATGTCTCTGGCAAGCCATCGTGGTCCAGTATTACGAGCGCTAACTAAGTTCCCACTTTTTAACCCATCATCGTCCATTTTTAGCGGGCTAGGTGTTAGAATGGACCAGAAGCTATTATAATCAGTCAATGCTGACTAAGCTTTGGTCAGAATAAGATTATGGGCGTGTAAGTCTGACTTGGGTGTCTTGACTTACATAGCTCGCATGTAAGATTATGGATGTGAGTCTGACTTGGGTGACCTGACTTATTTAGCTCACATGACGGTATGATTCCAATGTCGGGTCGATTGATCAGACTAATTATAGATTGATCGACTTTAATGAACTACAGCGAAATAATAATAGAGATGACGTCTTGGATTTAATGACAATACTCTGTAGGCGGGCTACTTATTTTGTGGGCGCTCAGGACCTTTGTTATTTATTTCTTTGCATGTGCTGGGCCGGATCTGGCAGGGCATAAACTTGGGCCCATTAGTGAAGGGGCCCAATTAGAAAAAATCTTTGTGGATCAGCATGCCAAGGATACGGCGCATCCTGCGAGACGGTTCAGTATCGATTACTCCCCCAGTTAATGGGGCTATTTACAGGGTCATTAATTAGAAAGATGTGGATTTATGCAGTTGCAGTTGGAACCGTCGTTTTCCCAATTTCCCATACGACATTCAATGTTGAAGTAACTGCTTGTTGACGCTGCTTCGTAAACCATTTTGCCTATATATAAGCTGGATATTATGTGTTCAAGCACTGCAATGATAATAGTAGAACATGTTAATCAAATGCATCTTACCAAAGAGTTTGCTTTGGGTTTTCCAATGGCTGAAGAAATATCTCCTTCATTGGAGTCTTTAAATGTTTTGACATTTGCGCCGATGAGTCTTGATAAGACTTGCTATAATGCAGTGCTACTTGATCTAGGCGTGCATCAGATTGATTATTTGAGATCTTGTAATATCTTTTTACAATCGAAGGAGAGTTAGGTTTGTCTTCCATCCTCTGGTGCTCGAGCACTCTGTCATCTATTTACTGCTGTCAGGGAATTATCCACTTTACCTCCCACCAAGGATTGTGATTTCGTTTTTCGAGTTAATTTCGGTTTCCTGATTTTAAGAAATATTTCAGTGTGTAAAGAAAAAACGTACAAATTTCGAGGATAAATGAAATATATAATGAATTTTGAGGGTATATCAAATATGTGAAAAAATAATATGCAAGTAAATAAATGTATTAAGCACATTAAATGAAACTAAAAATGCCTATAATTAGAAAATCAAGGGGTAGTTTAAAAAATTAATATATAAGTAAAAGACATGATAATTAGGAAATTAGGGGGTGGTTTCGAAAATCAATAAATAACTAGAATGAATGATAATTAGAAAAAAAAAACCTCGAAATTTACGAAAAAAATCCGAAATATTTTGAAAAAATATAAATTTTAGTAGCTGATTTTGTATTTTTACGAAAAAAACCTAAAATGTGTTCCAAAAAACCTTCAAAAATGTAATTTTTTTCATTCGCCCTTTTTCTTTTCTTTTCGTAATTTCAAAAAAATGAAAATTTCGGCGAAATTTCGCATAATTTCGCCAAATCACAATCCTTGCGTCCCACATAGCAATGACGACGGAGATGACCAGGGCGTCATTGTGAGGAGAATGTACTCCCTAAAGATCCCATTTTGTGAACGTGAGTGGTGGGATTGGGCTGTGAACCTGTGTGTGCTACACTTGTTGGTCCTCATACTAAGATGGTGTTTGCATCTTTGTCAATGTCCTCTTGCAGGACTCGTTGGATTGCTCCGCCTCGGGAACGACCACGTGGAGGACGTAAATGATGGCAGGAGCTTCCTTTTCAATCTCATTGACAACATCTGCTCTTTCCTTTGCTCGGCCTTGCCTCCTGTCCGAGCCTAGGAACTCCTTGAGCTTGCCTTTCCTGATCCAGTACTCGACTTCTCCTATAAGGTTTTTGCAGTTCTCACTATCATTTCCGCCTTCTTTGCAGTAGGCACAGTATTTGTTGTTGTTGCGTCGAGCGGGGTCTCCTTACTGCTTAGGCGGCAACTTCAGCTCTTCCCAATCCTTAATTGAATCGATGATGTCAGACATACTAGTATTGAGAGGGGTGACAGACTTGGACCCAACGTAATTGGAGGCCTTGTCCTGCTTGGTGCCGCCCGAATCGGTTTTGTTGTCAGTGTGCTTCTTCTTGTTACCGTCATCGTCCACTTTCTTCTTCCCCTCTTTCCTGTCCTTTGGAACAGAGGGTTTTTTCTCTGATTTACTTCTGTCTTGGCAGACATCATTTCGTCCAAAGTGATGTATCTCTGGGCATATCTGAGCAAGTTTGTCATATTGGTTGGGGGGTCCAGGGTAAGGAAGTAATAGAACTCGCCTCTTCTCAAACTCGAAGTGAAAGCCGTGACAATGGTGTCATCACTATAGCCGTCGATGAGGGTCAGTTCTTTTTAAAATGAGTGACGTATTCCCTCAACGTCTCGTTCTATTTTTGCTTTCGGGTCAGCAGATAATGCGACTCTTCCGAAGCCTTTGGATGTCCATGAAGTGTGTGAGGAACACCAATGCCAACGTTCGAAATGAATCGATGGATTTCGGAAGATGGCTACTGAACCACGTCAATGTTGACTTCTTCAGGCTTGCAGGGAATGACCGACAATTATTGCATCAGACCCTTCCTTGAGCACCATATGTACTGGAAGTGGTGCAAGTGATCAGACATATCTCCTGTCCCGTTGTAAAATTCCAACTTCGGTGGTGTGTATTTTTTGGCAGCGTCTTGTCCATGATATGATCCATGAATGGAGGGACCGTGAGACTAAACAGCACATCTGGATTTGTGACTCCGTTTCGGTTGTGGTTGTGCGAGACGTGCCTATCAGCTTTGGGTGTTGGGTCTTTATTGGCCGCTCCTCCACCTATTATCCATTGAGAAGTTGTTGGGGCAGTGCGGCTCTCCTGAACATGCTCTCTGGAACTCTCTAGGGATCGAACCCTTCGTTGCTCATAATCTCCTTTTGTAGGTAGGGGATTCCACTGTTTGAGTGCCTCAAGTGTTTCTGCGATTTGTTGCATCTGTTTTGAAAGTAGGTCTACCATTTGGTCTGCTGCGGCTGCCACCAATGCTGGGGTCTGTGGTGGAAGGGGCGGCGCTCTGCCAGTTTGAGCGTTTGAGGGTTTCGCAACATTTCCATTGTTGTGAGACCTTGTTGTCACCATCTTTCTGATTATCTAGAAAAGGTGGCGCTACTACTTTCTTCAAGGAACTCTATCGTATCCCCATAGACGGTGCCAAACTGATGTGGTATTCCTGTTATCCTTCCTTGCTGCTTATCTAGACCTGCACAGGTAGCAAACGTGAGCCAAGGACCACCGTGTGGCGGTCGATGACACTCTGATGCTTAAGTTAGATAAGGCTTAGGAAAGGCTTAAAACTGTAAACTAGGATTTTGTAGCGTACATCAAGTTCATCGACCTTATCTCCCTTTTATAGTTAGGGTTCCTTATTCGGTTAGGCTTTTGGAGGCGTAGTTTAGGAAAGATATCTTGCTGGAGACCCTTTCTTGATTGGAAGTTGTCCATGTGGGATAGTCTCCCTACACGACTCGTGCTCCTAGATTTGCGGGAGAGGTTTCCCTTTCTGAGTGTTGTCCATGCAAGGAAGTTTCCTTGCCCGATTTATACTCTAATATATGTTTCCTAGTCGGATCCAATGTGTTGCTGGCATGCCAGTCTTGGGTAGATCTCTCATAAACTTGCCTTAGAGGTCTTACGAGTATTGGGGCTGACCGCGTGACATGTGGGCTTAATGGCTCATTGCAACTCAAATCCGACTGTCTGGATCCTGCCAATAATGGGCTTAGCATTGTTCGGGCCTCACTGGATTGGGCATGCAATCGGGTCTGCTTATTTTTGTTGTCGAGATTATCATGACATGTGGACAATGCTAATAGAGGACGGTTTGATGTATCATCAGTAATAATCCTCTTCATCTTTGCACATGATTGAAATCGCCCATTCGCCAATCTCCAGAACCACAATCGCCGACTTGATCGTTCTACAGTAGTTGAATCACTCATTCTCAACTCCGATTGTCTCAAATTTCGCGAGTTTTTATCGATGAAATCGATTGATTGATTGATTGAGAGACGAAGCAAAGTGAAGAAACAATAGTATAGACTCTCTTAGATCTCACTTACTTGATAAATTGTTGTGGGGTGACGAGTTGTGTGCAATTATCCATGTGAATGACCAACTAGTTAAGCTACCCTAATAGGGTGTCTAAGCACATGAGACATGCAGTGAGCAAGTAATATCAAACTTGAGGATGAGGTTTATCTGACACACAGAGCTTAGAGCTTTGAGAGTAGTGTACCTTTTTTTGGGAGGGAGGTACTTTTTGCAGAGCTTTTTGAGGGAGAGAAGTACTTTTGCGAGCGAAAGGTCAGTATCTCGAGACAACTTACCAAACCCATTAATACTAGTATACTTTTTGAAAATAAAGTAAAACTATTTATTGTTTTCTTGAAAAGTAAACTAAAGTAAGGTTACTTTATTATATTATAATTAGTATACTTTTTGCATTTTCAAAGACAAACATATAATTTTTTATATTATATAAAGTATTTTGGTTCGGTTCGGTTTGGTTCAATTTTTTCGGTTTTATTGAATTTAAAACCGAAAATCAAACTATACTTATCGGTTTTGCAATTTTCTAAACCGAACCCGTAAAAAACCTAACAGAATTTGTCGGTTTGGCTTGGTTCGGTCAGTTTGATTGGTTATAGATTCTTTCTCAGATTTGTATAGATTAAGTACAACGAAAGAATGGAATAAGGCAAATGTTGAGTTTGAGATAAAATGGGCATCACACCCGAAGTGTTTGGATTATTAAAGGATGATATAGTATCAGTAGAAAGAGTACTTTGTGAGTGCATGGACCGATACTCTCATTCATTTTGGGCGACGGAAAACCGGTCGTGTTGAAGGTGCACACTCCAAGTTTGAAGAATATGTTGGCAAATTCACAATGCACATTTATCAATGTATGGACTGTAATGCATGAAATGATCAAAATACAACATGTTGAGATTGAATCATCATTTCAACAAAGTTTGATGAAGGGGAGGATTGAGCGTGTGTAAAAAAAAACTGGAAAACTTCATGGGTCCCTAGGGCACATGGCTCTTGATTTGATGCTTTTGGAAATGCATAGGTGTGAATTTGCGAGCAATGATCCTGTCAAGTGTGGATGTGTGATTTGAACCACTAATGGGTTGCCTTGTGCTCATGAAATGACATCGTATCTAACCCCTACTGGAAAACTTTCACTAGATACCTTAAACATGTATTGGATGCAACTTAGCAAAACACCTATTTATGAAGGCATCAGATGTGATTATAGACCCAGTAGTCGACGCCCTTACGAAGAGGTTTAATGAATCTACTTTTGATCAAAAGTATGCGTTGAAGATGAAGCTTCTAGAATTGAGTTGCCCTGGTTCAACTATAATGATAAAACCATCCAAACTTGTGGCGAACAAGGAAAGGCCTAAGAAGAAGAAGTTTTCCAGGCAAGAAAGGTTGACTAAAAGGGACTTATCGGCTTACAAGTGTGGCAAGACTCAAAAGGAGCTAAAAAGTCAAGAAAGTGCTTACAAACAAAAGCCCAAAAAGTCCTACAGTACTTGGATGAAGCAAATTCCATTGTGGATTCGAGATTGTTGACAACATTCAGAACGTTGAAGGCGGTGGAAATTGAGGATTTCGATGCATAGCCAATTTCCTAAATTATGACCGCCAGAATGGTTGGAAGCAGGTAAGGAATGAGCTAATAATGAAGCTAGAAAGTAATGAAGAGTTTTGGCTTGAAATGCAGCACGAGCCAGGGGTAAAGATGGTAAGGAATGCTTTGATAATTCTTGAATCCAAGGTACGCATAGACATGCGAAATTGGCTTTACCCTAATATTCTAGAGCTTGCAGCGAATCGTTACCAGTGTGTGTTTGTGAGTTATGGGAACCAAAACACTACGTGTTTTCCATAAATTTAGCCTCCGTCATAGTTGAACGACATTAAGGTGTGTTTTATGGCAAACCTCGCCCAGAGTTGTCACTTTGTCTTGCTCCATGTCTTACTGAAACCCCCATTGCCTCATACAGTACCTAGGTGGCCCTCTCGCCTATTCCCATAAGCAATTTCTTGGAAGAGTTCATTCGATGCCCAGGTCCACATTGGTGACGTGATGTTGAGAAAGTACAATGCCAAAAATGCTAAGAATATCAACAACCCGAAGGAGGTCATTGACATATTGGATTGATGCGTGCATGCACTTTTGATGTACATATTGTAGTTTTCATGTAAACTAATACACTGACATGAAAATCATATTTTGTTTTGGTGACTTAGTTTGATCTTTTTGTTAGAAAATTCACCGTTTTTGTATCTATGATGACTTGTAATTAAATGTCAATATAAATATAAATTTCATTATTTATATGGAATTATTTGAATTGAATACTCATCTTGTTTATGATATATACCAACATATACTAACATCAATCTAACTAGCATCAAAGGGAAAAAAAATTAAAGATGAAAATTGAAACAAGACAATCGCACAGACCGCTGCGACACTGACAAAAGTATAGAAATATACTCCAACGCAGAGGACACAGTGATTTCAAGTCACACCATTGCAGTTTAGACTGCGAATGGATACTTCCTATTCGCAATGACCTCTGCAATAGAGAAAAAAACTGAACTCTGTCCAAATTTTGAAAGTTTTGCGTTTGCAATTTTTTTTTGAAATTTGTATGATTTTGTAACAATGTGTAAAGGTAGAATCCACTTTCTAAACATATGTTTGAAATTCCTATCTTAAATAAACCTGTGAACAGATGGTTTGACGTCGCATAACCCACTGCGATTGCCAATTTTCTGTTCGCAAGGTCCTATGCGACAGAGTCCAAAATTGACTCTGTCCAAAATTTGGAATTGTGGGTGGTTGAATTTTTTTTTTTTTTCCAAATTCTATGGGTTTGCAACAATGTTTAGAGGTAGAATCCACATTCCAAACAGTAAATTAACCTTCCCAATTTAGAAATTCCTGCGAGTAGGAATTGTGCACTCACGTGATCCTTTGTGAGTGGACACGTCCCACTCACAAAGTCCTATGCGTTTGGTTCAAAAACTGTACTCTGGAAAAAAAATTGAAATTTGTATGTGTTTGCAAATTTTTATGGTTTTGCAACAATATTTTAGTTTCATTTTCTCTCGCGTTAACTTTGTCTCCATTTATTCAGATATTTTAAACAATATTTTAATGCTAGGTAACTTGTTGCCAATTTTCATTTATGGAAACGACATTTCATTTCATTTGAGCATAACAAACAAAGTTTATATGCATAACGGTAATAAATCAGGAGAATGAGAAGGACACACGACAACATCATTAACTAATCAGAGTCATAAACCTTGAGTCATCATATACGTCCTTGGGTCATCAAAGTCTTGATCATGGAGGTCGGCATCATTTTTCTCATCATCCATGTTGAAGTCCAGGCGCGTGTCATCAAGACGTTCCCTATGGTTGCCATGATCTTCCTCTTCCGAGTCGTGTGTCGAACCATGATAAAGATCTCCACTATTAGTGGAGGCAAGAGAGTCAACCCAAGTAGCACTTTCCCAAACCATACATTAGGCACTGGAGGTGGAGTTGGAGTCCACCCTTCTATCAGCTCAATCTCATGGGCAAACTTGAAGATTCCTTGGATAGGCCTTCAAGCTCAATTTACTTTTCATCTTTAACTGTAGTAGCAAGAAAAGGAGGAACATCGTTCCCAGGAAGAAGAGGTACGTCGTTCCCAGGAGGAAGAGGATGAACATCGTTATCAAGATGGGGAAAAGGAAGATGAACATCGTTCTCTAGAGGAGGATAAGGAACGTTTTCCACACTTGGAAAACTAAGAGGAGGAGAATTGGACTTTGAGTTTCTGTTTTGAGAGAGTTTGAGAAGATGAAGTTTCATCTCCTCAATTTATAGTGGAAGATGAAGAACGCCCCCTCCATTTACTCCTTCCAACAACACCATCCACAACCCCTCTCCGATTAGTCATGATGTTAACGGTTCACTTTCTCAATCATTACCAATGCAACCCCCTTACAGATTATACCTAATGGTACATTTAAAATCAAAGTGTAATTCATGGGGAAGACACAAGTCATACCTGATTCTTAGAAAAAATCAATCTCGACATAGGAATCAACCGTTGACGACACTCGCAGATGATAGTGCGATTATGGATCTAGGAATAACATAACACAGAGCGAATAGGAGTTTAGCAATCGCATGCACCTTAGCGATTGACTAACTCTTACTCGCGGGAACCTTTGCGTTGGCTGAAAAAATTGGACTCTATCCCAAATATGAAATTTTTTATGTTTTAATATTTTTAAATTTTTTTGAAATTTCTATGGTTTTGCAACAATGTTTATAGGTAGAATCCACCTTTCAAACAATACTTTGAGATTTCCAATATAAAAAATTCTGCCAAAATGAAATTTGGAATCGCAAAGGTCTTTGTGACTACCTATACTAGGCTCGCATTATCCTCTGCGTCTGGGTCAACATTCTGGACTCTGTGGGAATATGTGGTGTTTGAATTTTTATTTTTTAAAATGTTGAAATTTCTATTGTTTTTATACAATGTTTGTAGGAAGAATACATCATCCAAATATATTTTTGACATTCTCATTATCAAGATTCATGCGAGTAGGAGGTCTACATTCGCATGAACCAGTGCGACTGGAAAACTCCCCTTCGTAGTATCCTTTATGAAGGGGTGCAAAAACTGGACTGTCTATGGTTTTTCATAAATATTTGGTCTTAAATTGAAAATAATTTGCTCAAGGTTCAATGAATTCTTAATTTGAAAATTTGAAGGTTCGAATAAGACTACACTTATAGAGTCTTAGCAATCACAAATCCTCAACATAAAACTTGATGAAACAACATTAAAATGTCATAATAAAACTCGATGTCATTCAACAAAAGATTCATTAGTTTACGTTACAACATAAAACTCAATAGTTTACATTTGACTCTACATCAAAAGATTCTTTGGGCATGCCTCTTGTTGGTCATGCCTCTTTTTGGTTTTTTGGTCACTACTGTTCTTTGTTCCAAGCTTGTTTGATCCACCACCAACTTCACCACTATCTGGATCACCATCTACATCGTCCAAGACACATGTAGCAAGTCACATACTATCTTTTGCCTCAAGAGCAACAAAACCTAGTCAACTTTCCCGCCTTCATCAATAGAGGCATCAAGCAACTTAAGAGCCTCAACAACCGCCTTGCTCTACAAGAAAACATTTGATGTAAAAACCATGAAAAAAATCAAGTAAAAAAGTTTGCAAATTTGTTCAAGTAAAGCTAAATTGTCTTATTGGTCGATGGAAACATTTGTCTTCTTAGGGGATGAATTCTCCTATCGGTGGTTGGACAAAATGATGATTAATGACATGAAACCACTCCAAGTATTCGTCGTTGCAATCCCATGGAAGCTTCACTTGGTTGTCACTTGACAAGAGATGATTCTACCAAGTGTCAGCAAATGATGACAATATCTCGTACTTGACCGAGTAGTTCTTGCCAGATCTACCTTTATTCTTCACTTTGGCTCGAATAGGTGGGTTGTAATGATCTGTACATTTCCCATTTGTTTCATCACTCTATCGGGGAGATAGGGTTATTCGATGTCCAAAACCATGTGATGCAGTGAATAAGAGTATTTTGCTTGTATTTCACATAAGGGTCCCAAATTACCTGATCAAACTTAATAAAAGTGCTGTGAAAAATTATAACAATTAATGACAAAGACAAAATGAGATCAATATTTTACTTAATGATGCAATTTTACCTCTTTAGGAGACATGTCGTTGAGATACTCCCTAAGAGTGATGATGTTCTCATTCACAACCCTTACACTTTGGGAGGCATTTCCACTTCGCCATGGTGGGGGGAATATCATTCGACGAAATACTTGTGTTACCCCAAAGCCTAGAAATGATCGTATATCCAACCTCACAAACAAAACAAAAACAAAGTTATTTTTTCAAAAATCTTAAAAATTTAAAGGAAAATTAATTAAATAACCAAATGTAATATACCTCCAAAAGCGGCAAATATCTAGATATTTGCTTGGTACTAACTCTGCTAGCACAACCCAATTTACGATACAAAAACGCCAAAGTTCCTACCCCCAAGCAAATTTTCCAATATCATTTACCTTCATCAGCAACTTCAGAATTCAGTTCGAACCTTATCGGCAAAGATAGTCATGCTCAGGAGAAATAACAAGTAACCCCTACCAACTTGTTTTCATTGAAGATAATCAGTTGCCCTCATTTTTTCACAACAATTATCCTTAATAAACTTCATGTCAACAAAACTAAGATTTTTGTGGACATGCTTATCTGCTTCAGTCTTTTAAACATTAACCAACAATTTCACACATTCCTCCGCCTTCATTTGAGTTGTTTTTCACAGTAAGTTGCTTACCAACGATCGACAACTGAGTTATACGATAAACGTCGTTAAGGGTTTCTCCAAAAGGGAGGTGAAAAGTTTTAGTCTCAGGTTGCTAACGCTCCATGAAAGCACAAATTGTCACCTTATCGACACAATCCTTACAATAGTCGATCAAGGGACGAAGATCGCTATTATACACATGGCCATAGTAATCCTCTTATATGGAGCCATCATTGGGACTCCAAGATATGAAACACTTACATTTTCTTCATTAGAACCGTGTTTAACATAAACAACTGGTTCATCGTCATCACCAACAATCGAGTAACCCTCTTGTAACTCCTCGGCCACTTCTAACTCCACACCCTTATGTCTGACACCCTCATGTCCGACACTCTCACCCGCACCCTGATGTAGATTTTTCTAACCTAAATTAATAAGCTAATAAACCCTACTTATTATACCGCAAGTGTGCGGCTGCCTAACTAGTAGACAATGACAAATACGGATCAATCCCACGAGGATTAACGAGACAATCGAATTCTAAAATCTAATCTAAAGTGGGGGTTACAACAATTGAAAATTCTTAAATTAACAAAACTAAATTGAGCAACAAAGGATTTGATTGATAAGATAATTAGGAAGTGGACCAAAGCATCGAACCCACCACAGGTTCTTCGAGACTTGTGTAACCTAAATTATTGTTTTCGAGAATCACTACGACTAATCTAATGATTAATCCCCATTCACAATTAATTTTATAAAAGGTCTACACCCCTAGCATTACATGTATTTCTACGGCACACACAATCACAAGTTTAACATAATCAAAACAGGCTTCAAATATTAACAAAGAGGACTCTAACTACCGACTAGTCTAGATATTATACCAGATATAATCGGTGAAAGCAAATTGTTAACATTCAGAAATTAATTGTATCTAACATTGAAGCATAGAGAAAATAGTAATTTAAATGCAACAATTCTAAAAATCCTGTGGTTTCATCTTTGCCTCGGTACGGGGTTTAGATACCCATGGTGGTGGTGAATTCAGCGGTTACATGGTGGAACTCCATCTCCTCATCACGTGAGTTACTGTGGTGGACCTGGCTGAAATCTTGGATGCAAATAGTGAGTGCAAATAGTGAAATACAGCACGTGGTGGTATTGAATAAAGAAGCTTGGTGCAAATAACCAAAATATGTTATTTCCCGCCAGAAACTTCTTCTCCTCACATTTCCTTCCCTGTTCTCTACGTAATTTGTTGTTGCGTCCTCGTGCGAGCTCACCTACAAGAGATAAAAACATGGAAGAGGGAAACGAGAGAACGGGTGAGAGTGATAGCAAGGCGAGTAAGGGAGGACGGATGAGGAAGTAGAGTCGTGATGGGGCTGGACGGTGTTGGCTCTGTTTTGTATGCTAGCTGTTCTGTTGAACTGCTCCGGCGTTGGGTGGTTGCTAGAGAGAGAAACAGAGGTGAGGTGAGGAAAGCTTGGATGGCTCATCTCTGAAGAAGAACAAAAAATGAGATGGAGGTGTGACTGATGAGAGGTTAGCTCGACGGAGAGAAGCTGGGCTGCAATGTGGTGCGAGATGGTGGCAAACAGGGTCTATGGGCGGCTGAGTGGGTGTTTGTGAGAGAGAAATGGTCGTTCTATGTTGAAGCAAGGTTGGCTGCGAGCGAGAGGTGAAAAAAAAGCAGGGACGTGAAGGAGCAGGGGAAAAGGGGACTGTTGTTGGCAAAATGGTTGGTAGTCCTTCTAGTGAGCGATAAAGATTGCAAGCGAAGAAGATGAGATGGTGCGAGGAAGAAGGGGGCGTGGTGGGTGGGAAAATAAAGAAGAAAAAGAAAATACATGTAAAGGAAAGAAGCCAAGGAGAGGGGATAGAAATTGATAATGGCAATGACTACTTAACATCACCAAAAGTGTTTTCTCAAACTATTTGATTCTCTCTCCTTCCTCTCCTCCATTCAAATCTTCTCTCTCCCTCGAATTTCTTGCAAAATTGAAACCAATCTCTTTCTTTTCCCTAAAAAATCTCTATCATCTCCTTCAAAATCGAAACTCTTAAAATTGAACCCCAAATTGCAACCTCCTCAAATTTTCAAAAAAACAAAGTAATCTCATGAAAACTTCAGAAATATTTTCAATCACAAAAATAAAGTAAACTTTAGAAAAAATTTTAGAAATCACAAAAAAAAAAAAAAACATTGTTCGCTTGAGACAATGCGAAGTTTTTACGTGACTTTAGTAAAATGACCATAACTTTCTCATTTCAAAACATTTTCAAGTTGTGTTTATTAGTAACTCAGAGTATTACAATTTTTGTGTTTTGATCAACTTGAGAATCGGTCTCGATCGAGCACATAAGTTGGCCAAAAGTCGGGGACACTATCCCGTTTTCATTGTGAGACAGATTTGTGCGACTTTAGTAAAATGACCATAACTTGCTCATTTCAAAACATTTTCAAGTGATTCAAGATGTGTTTATTAGATAACTCATAATGATACAATGTTTGTGCTTTGATCAACTTGAGAATCGATCTTTATCGAGCCCATAAGTTGGTCGAAAGTCAGGGACACTATCCCGTTTTCATTGCGAGACAGATTTGTGTGACTTTAGTAAAATGACCATAACTTGCTATTTCAAAACATTTTCAAATGATTCAACTTGTGTTTATTAGATAACTTAGATACTACAATGTTTTTTGTTTTTATGATCTTGAGAATGATCTCGATCAAGCATATAAGTTGGCTGAAAGTCAGGGACACTATCCCATTTTCATTTGAGTCAGATTTGTGCGACTTTAGTAACATGACCATAACTTGCTCATTTCAAAACATTTTCAAGTAATTCAATTTGTATTTATTAGATAACTCAGTAATACAATTTTTGTGTCTTGATGAGCTTAAGAATCGATCTCAATTGAGAGTTTAAATTAGTCGAAAGTTAACCTTTTTTAAGTTAATATTTTTTTCAAAAACAGTTTTTTGGATGGTGTGAGTAAGTAAGAAATAAAAAACTCAACGGTGGTGTGAGAAAGCACTTCTGGTGGTGTGGAGTAGTCGTTGCCATAGATTAAATAAGGTTTTATTTTCTCATGGTTAAGTTGGGTTTGGAGTATTTAGGTTTGAGCTTTATCATCGGCTTCACCGTCAGCACCACTTCGGGCTAGTTCTTCCAAACTTGTCGTGCTAGTGCAATTTTATCGTTTAGGCTCCAAATCCTGCAAAAACATAAAAAAAAAAAATTAGAATAAACTATGATATTTGAAACACTAGCATATATTAATTATAGAATAATTCATGTAATAATTATGTGAATATCAAATACCCCAAATCTATATTTTATTAGTCCTCGAGCAAAACAAGACAAAATAAAATCCTAACTCAAGTTGATCAAAACACGAAAATTGTAGTAATCTGAGTTATCTAATAGACACAATCTGAATCACTCGAAAATGTTTTGAAATGAGAAAGTTATCGTCATTTTACTGAAGTCACAAAAATCTGTTCGAAAAATTTTATGTTCGCCCAGAATAATGCGAGTTTTTTCAAAAACCTCGCACTGTTCCAGGCGAGATTTTTAATTTTTACTGTTCGCCCAGATCAATGCGAGGTTTTGCAAAAACATCGCATTTTCTCAGGCGATTTATAGTTTTTTTTGTAATTTCTAAAAAAATTTCTGAATTTATTTTGTTTTTGTGATTGAAAATATTTATGGAAATATTTCTGAAGTTTTCATGAGATTACTTTGTTTTTTTTTTAAATTTTTAGGGAGGTTGCAATTTGGGGTTCAATGTTTAAGGGTTTCGATTTTGAGGGAGTGGGAAGAGATTTTCGAGTGAGAGGAATGAAATTGATTTCGATTTTGCAAGAGATTCGAAGGAGATCGAAGATTTGAATGGGGGAGGGGAGACTTGAGTTTCGATTTGAATGGGAAGGAGAAAAATGTTCTTTCTTTGTTTATATAGGTAGTGTGGGAAAGAAAGTAGGTGGTGTGGAAAAGTTAAATAGTGTGAGAAATCACTTTTGGTGGTGTGGAGTAGTCGTTGCCATATTATAACAACAATTTAATAGTATCCAAAGGTTAAAATGAATTTCATCAATCATTCTCAACTCGAAGTGTGTGTGCATTGCCTCATCAACATAACTCTCAATTTCACAGTAGAGACATGACTAGATAACTTTTAAAAAGTATGCTTCGACTACAAATTTATCTTGACACTCATAAATGAATCACTCAGAGATTGGTTATTTATCACTCAAATTATATGTGAGGAAAAAAATAAATTATGGAAACACAAACATCTTACATATAATTATCATGAAAGAAGAAACTTTTCAAATAATGAAGTGAATATGATCTCATGGACAGGAATATCAATTACTTTGAGAATATCGAATCACACACCATAGTTCTTTTCTATTCAATCTCCACATCTATGGACAAAACCTTTACTTAAGATCAATTAAGTCTTTATTAGCTTATAATGGAGTTTGGATTATGGCTAACAAGAATGCGAAAGGATATACAACAATTCTTTGAGAATGGATACACCTTTTAATAAATAAATGGGAACTGAAGAATAAACCAATGTTGTACACTACTAATTTTTCTTCCTTCCAATTTTTTCTTCATAATTTTTTCTTTGAAGCATCAAACTTTTTCCCTCTTTTTTCAATGACACGTTTTTCCCCTTCTGCACATGGAATATCTAGTTTCAACTCTTTCTATTTGCCCATTCCAAAAATACATCTAATCATACACATTCTCAGAGAAATTAGGTAAGGATAAAAAAAAATATGGGTATTACTCCATAACTGGAGTAGGTAATGGGGATGGGGTTAGCAAAGAAAATGTTATTCAAATGCTCAAAGGGCTGCAAACAGATATTTATTATTGGGTTGGCTAAAAGGCTAAAGAACGGTTCAAAGAAAAAAATGTCTATATCACTTCCTAAGCTCTAGTTGGTATTATGACATCTCAATTAAATAAACCGAGAAGTTTTAGTTTAGTGATTTAATTTTAATGTCATTCTCAAAGTAATCAATAAAAGAAACAAGAATAATGAGATCATCAACGAGATAATGTAGACTTAAGAAAATTCAGAGTTTATTACATAACCCTCAAGAAAAATAAAATGGCTCGAAAATTACAAGGGTTAAATCTCCACTATTATTCTAAGATTTTCTTGTAAAAATCTTACTCATTAACTTCAAATTATGCTAACTTGGCTTATAGTTCAAGAATAATCAAGTTGAAAATGATATCAAACCTTATTTTCCTACTTCATCTTTAACTTAAATATGATATCAAACTTTATCTTCCTATTAATATATCGATCACTACAAGAAAACATGATGTTAGCGACGGTGGGCAAATGTAGTTAGCAACAGTTATAACCATGGCTAAATAATACAGCGACGGTTGCAAAACTGCCGCTAATAAAGGTGTCACTAGGACGTTCAACGACAGTTTTCAGCAAACGCTAGCATAATCGTTGCTAGATAAAATATAGCAACGATTTTCAGCAACCATGGTAAAACCGCCGCTAAACAAAATATAGCGACAGTTAGAAATCGTCGCTAAATATGAGACAATGACAACGGTTGATAGCATTCTACGACAGTTTCAGCCGTCGAGAAAACCTGCTAAACCTCATATTTTGCCTTTTAGCGACGCTTCCCAACCGCCGCTAAAATCCATTTGGTACTCTGCGACGGTTTTCGACCACCGCTAATGACAATGACAATTCTAATATGCTTATTTAACCGATATTTCAGCAGGCCATTGGATTGCCTTATCATCTACAATTTTGAAATTTTCATGTCCATTAGATCAACATAATCTAAGTCAACACCAAGTAAATGGATACATTTAATGAAATAAAACATTTCACTTCACTAACAAATATTCTTGATTTGTACAAGCACCTTCTTAGAATCACAATCTAAAAAGAATTGAAATTTAAGTTGAACATAAGAAACGTAAACATTAGGAACCTACTGAAACTAGGACTAGTGGTTTGAATAGGAAACAAAAGAAAGTTATACATGCATGGTAGACGAGAAAGATAAATTGAATACAAGACTCAGATGATACATTCTCCCCTTAGGATGAACAACAGTTAGCCCTCTGTGCAGCAGGTTGCCCAGGAATTTGCATGTTGGAGGCCTTGCGTTATTCATGGCTGGTTGACTAGCCATCCTGCGATAAATCAATAGGAAAAAGTTCATGATTGACATCAATATCTCCAACAACAGGTTTAATACTGTTTGAAAATCAACTAACAACAACATTCAGTTTCCCTAGATGCATATACTTTAAGATGTGCACAACGATTATGAAAAAAGTCATAATCTTCTAAAGATCGAGTATTAGATTCAATTGCAACACTAATCAGGAACTCTGATGATCGGTCGAGGTAGCGCAACATCAAAACCAGTTCCATGCAGTTATATGGTCTTATTTCTAATACAATAAAATAGAATCAGTCATGTTCTTGATTTCAGCAGCCATAGCCATGAAAGCTGGTTCCACATTTGTCGCATTTTCGACACTTGTTTCCATGAATGGGATCCCAATTTCATCAGCAAAAGCCTTGGCAAGGACATAATGGATTCTAAGTTAGTCAAGGTTATCAACTTAGCAACACAAACATTGAGATTGCATTATAACTTTAAGTAAAAGAAACTTTGGCACAGAAGAAAAAACGGACTCAATGAAACTAATATTGACAAAAATTTTGGTTTGAATCAATGAGGTTGTTCTTTGAGGATGACTTTGTCTATTCATTTCTTTTATGGGCTTTGGGTGTAAATTCTTCTTTCATTTTGCATATTGCAATCCAAGAGTTATTGTGATACAATGGCTCAGTTCTAACCAACAATGAATGAAAGTGATTGAAGAAACATTCATCAGAAGCTTTTGGGTGTACCTTCATAAGGGGAACCTTGATTAGCCCCAACCTAAGTGGAGTCTATGGAAACTAACTCAAGCTAAATACTGGTATGATTTCGACATGGTAAGAGAAAATCAAGCAAAATAGGGCTTGGGTGACAGATTAAGTTGTGTTGACATTCACAGGTGTAAAAGGTTTCACACAGGTTGACAGAGAGACACACAACACTTCATTCATCAATTCATTTACACATCTTTCAAATGTTTCATTAAATAGATAGTAACAAAATAGATGATTACGAGGAAAATATATGAACAAAATAACTGTGTAAAACATATGAACGTGTTCCTGAGTTGGTGGGTTTTTAAGTTGAGATCCTTGGACACTTGGTACTCGTGTCAGACACCGAACATGTACCTGTGTTATTGTATTATTGTAGCATAGCATCAAAGTAACACTTGAGACATGATATACTAAAGTGTGATTATTCATAAGAAGACACAATACCTAGTTAAGTTAATGGCTAGGATCGAGGAAAAGAAATATAAGCAACTGACCTTTTTACTGTTTGCAGCATCTTCAGCTTGTTTGACTAAGGTTGTACCTTCTGCAATTACATGCTACACCAAAAAATAAATAAATTCAAAAAATGAACTCCATGTTCAAATTAATTTTGAAATCATTATAAACATGTCTTACCTCCAAAAGTAACAACACAATTTAGCAATCTTCCAAAGAAGCATAGTTTGCATAGTGCATACCTTTTCATGCCCAAGTAATGCATTACAACCAGAGTTTTCTTTTTTGAGTAGTTGGTTCTCGTAAACAATCAATAATTCATATTCAACTTTCTGTAAAATGAAACCAAATTAATAATTTCAAAATTAATAATTCATACCAACCACTTGTCCAGTCACCATTCATGTCTTTTGGATCTGAATGAAATTATGGCCATGGACAAGTATAATTCACCAACCTATGTGTTAAACAAAATCATACAAATAGAGTCTTAGTCTAGCTTATTCGAAATTCACCTTTCACCCGCGCCATTCAGATTTTGCAAACATGAGGTTGCTACTGAAAAGTCCCTTCACAACTCAGCTTGACCTAGAACTGATTCATCAAGGCTACCATTCATGTGAGTAGTTATGTAAATGACCCATTGGGAAGAAAATATGAAATCGCCCATTAATAGATATGGACTGACCTTCACTAGGTGCTACAATTTTCAGCCAATTTAAACAATAAAGTTTAGATTGCATAGAGAACTCCGATTAATCTGATCTCTACAACAAATTGTCAAAGACCTAATAGGCACTTCAGAATACAAGCATTTGACTCTAAGCACTTGACAAAACAAACCCAAATCTGAAACATACATATCTGAGACTTCCAATTGGCTTATGCATCCTTCTTTTGCCTACTTAGTGTGGAATCGTCCTTGAAAATAAAACCCCAAATAAAAAATACAACAAAATTTATCAGTTTCTACATAAAATGGATTGGGGATTAAAAAAAAAAAAAAGATGGATAAAAACCTGATGTTGGTAAGCACGAGTGTAGCCGAGAGGATCTGGATGTCCTGAATCAAAAGAGAAGATGGGTCAGTGAGATTGATACCCCATTTTCGTGAAGAACAAAAGAAGAAAAAAGAGAGCCGGTGAAGAAGAAGAAAAAGAGTTGATGAAGAAGTGAAAAACTCACTTGAAGAAGAAGACGCACGCAAGAGATGTCACGGGCTGGAGCGGTCGGAGGCGATGGAGAGTAAGGAGAAAATAAGGGATAGGGTTTTCACATTTGGAAGGTCTTCACATTTGCTAAAAAATTGATGTTTTATTTATAACGACGTTTAAAATCGCCGCAATTAACAATGACAGTCATTAAATAATATTATTTTGCGACAGCTGAATAAACGTCATCAAATAAAGTATTTAGCGGCGGTTTTTTCAAATGGTCGCTAAATAACCACCGCTAAATTGTCAATTTCTTATAGTGAATGTGACAAGTGATAACATGTATTTCTCAAATTTAAAAGCATACTTGAAAGCACATTCTCTTCATTAGAAACTAATTTCAGATTTTGAATGCATTTTCAAATCAAAAAATTCACACAATTATCATAATCATTTGTGTATTTAATGGAGATTTAGTAGAATATAGTAGTGAATCATTAGAGTTGTGAAATACATTTCAGTTAAAACAATTTGAAAAATGCACAAAAACTCATAAACCCCACCTCCAAACCTAAACCAAACATTGTCCTCAATGTATAAAAATAAGGATCATGACAAATGAAGGAAAACAAAAAGATGAGGGTTAGAGTGATATTACAATGGTGAAGTTTTTACCAATGAACGCTCACAAACACAAGAACTGTGGACTTATCATGAGAAATTGATAAAACACACAAAAATGCTCAAATTAAAAAATACGTATACCAGTTGTAAGTCAAAATTGTTATGGAGCTAACAAGTATGAGTGGAATGCAACTAGAAAGAACTCGAAAATCAATGCAGACTAACAATAATGACACAACTGAAGTTGGGATGCCTCTCATAAGCGTTTGGTTTAACGTCGTCAGCCCGACGAAACACATAGAGTACCCACAAGACCATGAATAGCGGAGAATTAGTTCCTCAATCTGAATACACAAGATCCTCTGACAACGACACATCAACCTCAACTTCTTATTTTGGCATATCTAAGAATGGTTTAAGACGCTGACCATTGACTTTAAAAGCACGACCAACTTTAGGATCAACAATCTTAACAGCTCCATGTGGAAACATTGTTTTCACAGTATAAGGTCCAGACCATCAAGATTGCAATTTGCAAGGAAATAGACGCAACTGATAGTTAAATAACAAAACCTTTTGAAAATGTTCAAAGGACTTGCGAAGAATGGATGTATCATGAAACACCTTCATTCGTTCTTTGTAAATTTTAGCACTTTGGTGTGTAATGATACATAAAAATGGTCACATCCTTGAGCCATACACGTGTCATGATGATCTTGAGGATCTACGGGCCCCGACATCAGCCCAACATTGATACGGCCCAAATGGTTCTAAGCTCGCCTGATCCAGTCCGCCAGACGGATTCGAACTCTTACAGTGTGCTAAGCCCACACGTTTCACAACTATCCTCATTATCCGTAAGTCCTACTAAGGCAAGTATCTCGAGGATCAACTTCAGACGGGTAACTACAACAGCTTTTCCTTCCAACTAGGAAGCAAATACCAGAGTATATTCCACGCAGGGAAGCTTCCTCATTCGGATTGCTCTTGGATTGGGAACTATCTCCCGCGTATCTAGGAGCACAGGGCTAACATGAAACTTCCCTCTTACAGCACAACTCCTAATTAGAAAAGGATCTCCACGAAGATCTCCTTCCTAAACTACGCCTACGATGGCCTGGTAAAATCAGGACTCATGCACTATAAATAAGACATGAGGTTGGTAAGCTAAGGTATACTACAAATTCCTTGTTTACAACATTACGCCTTCCTCAGATCCCTGTCTGACTTTAGCATCGGAGTGCCATCGGCCACTACAACGGTGGTCGGTGGCTCACGTGTGTTACTTGCGCAGCTCACTCGAGCAAACAAACTGGCACCCTATTACTGGCAAAGGCCACTCGAGCCGATACAAAGATCGTACGACCAGTGCCCAAATAAATGCTACATAGTGTGTCCACCCGAGCTTACGACGCCTGACTCGGCGCAAACGCTCTGATGTACACGCTCGACCATTGCAACTCGCCCATTGCAGCAACTGCAGCCGACCAGTCAGACAACCAAAGCAAGCCTGAAATATCTTACCTTGGTGACAAGACACAACTCGGGCAACTCGACCCCCAACTAAATTGTCCGCAACATGCCCACTATTGGACATGACTACGCAACAACGATCTTGAGACATTTGCAATATATAGCGGTCAAGCTCTCTACTACAGACAAACCATTGGCATCCTATTGATTCAACCAACCTATGTCAAAGAAAAACGACAAGGCGAAACGAAAAACATGCAATGGAGATGACAAACACAAAACGGATAAAACTGTTTTTTATAAACGGTCGACAAAATGAGTACAAAAGTACAGAGTTCACTCCTTATCAGAAGAAGGTACATAAACATAAGAGCTAAGCTTAATGGAAAAAGGAGCAGGAGCTGCGTCAGCATGCACTACGGCTCGGGCATCAGGATCCGAACTGTCCTCTTCGTCCGACGACGCAAAGGCAACAGACAGGTCTACATACGACATCTTCTTGTAACGTCCGAGATCCCACTCCGGATGTTCCTCTTTCATTAGCGCCAGCAGCTCCAGCCGGTCGTGTACAACCCAATGGAACTCGCATCTGCCTTGTTCCTGTAGAAGCTCTTCCTCTCGTGCCTTCGAGTCAGCAAGTTCACGCTCCAATAGCTCCAACTTGCCAGTCAGCGTGCCAACTAGACACTGCTTCGTGGCCAGACTGTTTCTCACAGCACTGAGCTAATGCCACTCCAGTTTGAGCTGGTCCTTAGCCTTCCTTGCATCTCGAGCATTGAACTCCACCTTGGATTCTAGTTGTTGCTTCTGAGCAGCCCATTCAGACTTCTTCAAAGCATTTTTTTCAGCAAGAAACCGCAGTACAGAACACGCCTTAGCCACAGCTTTTTGCGCAGCCTCCGCGTCTCGACAGACCAGGTTCAACTCTTGCTAAAGTCCATCTCTCTTGGACACTACCTCTGCTAGATCACGCTCAAGAGCCTCCAGACGGGCCCTCTGAGTCTCAGCAACCACAACTGACTGTTCCAGCCTCTTCTCCTCAGCCTGTTTCTATAGCCGCACAATTTCATAGAACGTCGCCTGCATTTGCGAAAAGACACGCTCCATGGTGTATACACTCTCACGAGCCACCTCGACTTTCGTCTCAGCAACGACCACCTGGCTCAAGTGAGACATACCTAGCATAAGGTACTTTAAACCCTTATCCATACACCCTTCCAGCGTATCCTCTTCGGGCTTCGGAGCACAATCCATCAGCCAGCTGTGACGACTACTTATATGTTTCCTCGAAGCGTATTCCATGTCAACTTCCTGGTGCCAGACCTGAGATCTCATCTTCACCAAGTTCAGTGCAAACAGACTTATCCGCGCATCCGGATGAAGCCTTCCCAGATCAGGAATCATGCCAGCACCACTCTTCGCAGTTGCCATTGTTCCCAGGCTCTCATCAACGACCTTTCCCTTGTCACGAACAACCGACCCTTTAGTGCGAGACGGCTCAACAGGGTCTGGAAGAATAGGAAGAAGCTAATTATCCAAGGGACCCTCCAACACTTCTAGTTGTGGCCTGGAATGAGACGGCGAACACTGCAGACTACAAGAAACTTGACCTGTGCCATGGCCACTTTTAGATGGCACGCCAATGGGACGATCAAATTCTACAACCTCAAGCGAACCTTCACTGAAGCCTTCTACTGGGACAGTCCCGCACACATCAACACCGTGAGAAGCCGCCACCCGCACTAGACACTCATTCAAAGCTTCGGCCTGCGCATCACTGAGATTTGACCTGTCTTCAACCCTGCAAACCATAGGTAATCCTTCTCCTAGCCGAACACATCAATCTCCGCCCTTATAGGTCGATCAGACTCATGTACTTCCTCCTTGAGCAGGTCGTGTTGAAGGCAACCCAGATCAGATACAGGACCTTTTTTAACTCACAAAAGTGGCAAGTGTTTCAGACGGCTCCTCCTTATCAAACAGAACGGAAACTTTGGCCCCAACGACCTTCCTCTTCCTAGAAGGGCCCCATCCTCCGACTTGACTCCCGTCGCTCAGTAAACAATGGGGGCCATGTGCCAGTTGTCCCACAACCTACTACGAATGAAGTTGGAGACGTTTATGATATCCACTACGTTCTTCGTCGACAAGCCACAAAACGTCTTCATAGTGTCTTGCTCCTCTAGGGTAAGAGAAGTGGTGGGAACCTTCCTGCAAATAAACACAAGCGATGATCAGCTAGTTTGCAATCAGGCATATCAAAGTCAAGAGAAAAGTCAAACTTATGAGTGGCCTGAACTCTCATTCGAGCGGACGACCCTTGCACAGGAAATACTTTGAATCCGCAGGGGCTAAGAAGCAGTACTTCTGCCAGAACTTAAAATCATCGAGCAGATTCACGGAACAAGCCGGCAACGTCATCTTACAAACAACATTACTCACCAGTTGAGGAGAAGTCAACAAATGGATTATTCGCGGAGTCACGGGGACGTCAGCCTCCTTCGCCCTAATAAGAATGAAAAGGATGATTATATCCATTAGGCCCAAACTGGGCTGGATGAATCCCCAAAAGATCTAAGAATTCCTAGATCACATCCAAAATAGGAAAACACACTCCAGTTTGAAGCATCCCTCGATGCAAACAGATGAACCCATCTGGTGGCAACATTGGCGTCTGGTCATCCTCTAGAACATACAATGGCAGGTCCTCGGGGACCTCGAACTTCGTATGGATTTCAGCGAGGTTTAGCTCAGAAAGCAACCTGTCTTCGAAGAACTCCATTCCCTTGGACAAGGTTGCGTCGTCAAGAAGATTTTGTTGTGCCGTGATGAAGATGAACAATTCTCTTTAATCAGAAGATGAGCAGAGTGGTAGTTTCAAAGGCAAGGAAAATAGAAGAGTCAGACTCTGCAATACGTATGACTTAAATAGAGATTAGGTTTCCGCATCTTTTCCGCTGAACCAACGCACGTTCAATTAATATAGCGCACGGCTCAAGCAGCAACTCAGACTCAATCATCATCATGAGCGGCGTATCTTTTCAAATAGATGACTGAGCGAACCCATGTGACGACCCACTAACTCGGGGGGAGTAACTGATGATACATTAAAACGATCACATCCTTGAGCCATACATGTGTCATGATGATCTCGAGGAATTACGGGCCCCGGCATCAACCCAAGACTGATCCGACCCAAGCGATTCTAACCCCGCCTGATCCAGTCCGCCAGACCGACCCGAACTCTTACAGCGTGCTAGGCCCACACGTTTCACAGCTATCCTCAATACCCGTAAGTCTTACTAAGGCAAGTATCTCGAGGATCAGCTTCGGACGGGCAACTATAACAGCTCTTTGCTTCCAACTAGGAAGCAAATACCAGAGTACATTCCACGCATATCTAGGAGCACGGGGCTATCAAGGAACTTTCCTCCTACAACACAACTCCTAATTAGAGAAGGATCTCCACGAAGATCTCCTTCCTAAACTATGCATATGATGGCCTGGTAAAACCATGACTCGTGCACTATAAATAAGAGATGAGGTTGGTAAACTAAGGTACGCTACAAATTCTCTATTTACAACATTATGCCTTCCTCAAATCCCTGTCTGACTTTAGCATCGAAGTGCCATCGACCACCACAACGGTGGTCTGTGGCTCACGTGTGTTACTTGTGCAGGTCAGTAGATCAGCGGGATTAGGTCAAAGCAGGGAGCGAAAATCGATTGCATCAATAAGCATAATTCCTAAACTCTTCTAACTCATTAAGTTGGAGCTTACGATGTGATCCAACTTTATCTATATCAAAATTAAAGGTTTTGATAGCCCAATAAGCACAATGTTCCACTTCCACGGGCAAATGACATGCCTTACCAAAAACAAGTCTATATGGAGACATTCCAAGCGAGGTTTTAAATGATGTCCTATAAGCCCAAAGAACGTCATTCAGACGTTGTGACCAGTCCTTACGATCTGGTCGAACTGTTTTCTCTAAAATGTGTTTAATTTCCCGATTGAAAATCTCAACTTGCCTATTTGTTGTAGATGATATGGAGTACCCACTTTATGAGTGATGGAGTATTTCTTAACTAGAAGTTCAAATGGTCAATTACAAAAATGAGAACCACCATTACTTATAACAGCTCGCAGAATATCAAAACGAGAAAAAAATTTATATTTCAAAATTTTGACTACAACCTTGTGGTCATTCAGTTTACAAGGTACCGCTTCTACCGATTTGGAAACATAATCAACAGCTATAAGAATGTAAAGATAACCAAATGATGGAGGGAAAGGTCCCATGAAGTCAATGCCCCAAACATCAAAAATCTCTACAATGAGAATGTTAGTAAGAGGCATCATATTCCTACGTGGAACTCATTCGTTGGCATCTATCACAAGTAGCATAAAATGCATGGGTGTCACGAAAAATAGTTGGCCAATAAAGCCATACTGCAAAACCTTTGTAGCTGTCTTTTTAGAACTAAAGTGACCTCCGCACGTCTAATCGTGACAAAATGAAATGATACTATGAAATTCACTCTCTGGAACACATCTCCTAATGACCTGATCGGGACAATACTTAAATAAATAATGATCATTCCAGAAGAAATGTCTTACCTCAACAAGAAACTTAGTCTTATCTTGTTTAGACCAATTAGAAGGGAGTTGGCCTGTAACAAGGTAATTCACAATATCTGCATACCAAGGCATTTGGGAGATAACAAGTAATTGCTAATTGGGAAAGGATTCATTCAATGGCACATCTACAATAGATGATTCTACAAGAAGTCTAGACAAATGGTCAACTACAACATTTTCAGAACCCTTCTTGTCCCGAATCTCAATATCAAACTTTTGTAGCAATAGGACCCAACGAATTAAGCGTGTCTTACCATCCTTTTTAGAAAAGAAAAAAAAAGGTATTTCAGTGTTGCATGATCAGTAAAGCAGAGACAATAGTGAGTAACTGCTTCTCCGTGGTGGAGTAATTAAGGTTCACATCTTGTAAAGTTCTACTGGCATAATAGATAGAATGAGGCTTTTTGTCCACTCGATGTCCTAAGATAGCTCCAACCGCAAAATCAGAAGCATCACACGTAAGCTCGAAAGGTAAATTCCAATTAGGAATTTGGATGATTGGAGCTAAAGTCAATAATTGTTCAAGCTTCTCAAAATCTTTCAAACAATCTTCATCAAAGACAAAGACAAAGTCCTTAGCAAGTAAATTGCATAAGGACGAGTAGTCTTACTAATATCCTTAATGAACCTACGATAAAAATCAGTATGGCCTAGAAAAGATCTAATTTCTTTCACCATCTTCGGTGGTGGAAAACTCAAAATTAAATCAATTTTAGCTTTGTCAACTTCAATGTCCTTGTTAGAAATTATGTGCCCAAAAACTACACCTTTCCTAACCATAAAATGACATTTATCCCAATTCAAGACAAGATGTTTCTCTTCACACTTATTTAACACTAAGGTTAAATGATGCAAACACTCATCAAACGAATCCCCAAATACTAAAAAGTCATCCATGAACACCTCAAGAAACCTTTCTACCATATCCGAGAAAATATTAAGCATATACCTCTGAAAGGTGGTGGGTGCATTACACAACCCGAAAGGCATTCTCTGATATGCAAAAGTCCCAAAAGGGCAAGTAAAAGTGGTTTTCTCTTAATCTTCGGGTGCAATGGGGATTTTGTTATAACCGGAATACTCATCAAGAAAACAATAGTAATCATATCCACCTAACCTCTCAAGCATCTGATCGATAAAGGGAAGAGGAAAATGATCATTTCTCATGCCCAAGTTCAACTTACGGTAGTCAATGCAAACTCGCCATCAGGTGGTCATGCGGGTGGGCACTAACTCATTCTTATCGTTTGTGACTACCGTCAACCCAAACTTCTTGGGAACAACCTGAACTGGTCTGACCCAATATCTATCCGAAATTGGGTAAATGATACCAACATCCAACAATTTGAGCATTTCGGCTCAGACAACCTTCTTAAGATTAGGATTAAGTCTACGTTGCATTTCACGTGAAGCTTTTGCATTATCTTCCATATGAATACGATGCATGCAAACAGTTGGACTTATTCCTTTAATATCCGCTATAGTCCATCCCAAGTGATGCCTTATGTTCTTTCAAAACATTTAGCAACTTACTTTCCTATTCAACAGTCAACGTCGACGAAATAATAACAGGTAAAATATCATCGAAACCTAAAAACATATACTTGAGGGTGTTAGGTAATGGTTTAAGGTCAAACTTGGGTGACTTCTCAACAGAAGAGACAAGTTTTGACTCACTAAGTGGAAGAGGTTCCACTTTAGATTTCCATAAAGAACCAGGAACCATAATAGAGGCTGAATCAAGCAAAGCATTCATATCCTTAATGGAATTATCAATATCAATGAGTCAAACAAGCCTCTAAGGGGTCATCTAAGGCAGACTGCGAAAAGGAATTTTTCGCCAAACTCTCAATCATGTTAACCTCACAGATATTCTCGGACTCAGGAGGTTGTTGACTAACATTAAAAACGTTGAGTTTGACTGTCATGTTGCCAAATGACAATTTCATAATTTCATTCCTGCAGTTAATAATGGCATTGGATGTGGGAAAAAATGGGCGACCCAAAATAACTGGAATGTGACTAGAGGGATTGTAAACAAGTTGTGTATCAAAAAATATAAAGTCTACTGAAAAAGAAAAAAAAATTCAACCTTGATAATCACATCCTCTATAACACCGCGGGGGACTCTGACAAACCTATCTACTAATTGTAGTGTTACTCTAGACGGTTTTAATCCGCCGAGACCTAATAAATAGAATATGGAAAGAAATTAATACTCGCCCCTAAATTCAACAATGCCTTAACAATCATATGATCACCGATAACACAAGAAATTAGGGGTGGGCATCCCATCCCACGATCCCGATCCTGATCCCGTCCCAATTTTTTTTGGGATTGATCAAACTCATCTAGATCCTGTCCCGTCTTGATCTAGAATGGGATGGGACCGGGATGGAGATTTTCAATCCCGCCCATCCCATCCCGTCTCGTCCCGAACTTGTTTATTTAATATTTATTATTAATAATTTTAATCAAACTACTCTTCTAAAGAAAAGTTTAGGATGTGTTTAAATAAAATCAAAACATCTACTATTTGAAAACTTGCTTGATTTTGTATTATTTGTTTAGATAAAAACTTAAGTTTGGATATTTTAGGTCAAATAGACCCATGAAAATTTATACTTTTTCACATTTTAGATTGGTTGTAGGATAATTATTTTTTAAAACATTAAAGCCAAATGATGGTTTATTTTCGTTTTGCACTATGAGTTATATGTATAACTATTGGTTAGTGTATCACACAAAGGATGCTTAACATAAAAAAAAAAAATGTAAGTTCATTTAATATTGTTATAATAATATTATATATACATAAATTTGGCATTATTAGTGTGTGAGTGAGATGAAACTTTTTTGCATTCTTCATCAGAAGACTATTTAGTATCCGCTCATCCCGTCCTGTCCCGAACTCGTTTGGGATGGGACGAGGTCGGGATGAGGTTTATCCTGTCCCATGCCCCCACCCCTACAAGAAATAGTCGGGCACCCAGAATCCCTATACTTAGGCGGGGTTCTGTGTTGAATAATTGAGTTTACTTGCTCGGCGAGGAAGGCTCTCTTTTGCACATGTAGTTTTCGTTTTTGTGTGCAAAGATCCTTAAAAAACTTGGCATAGGTAGGAACTTGCTTAATAGCATCTAGTAATGGGATATTTATGTGAACTTGTTTAAAATTTTCCATTATGTCATTGACATTTGTTCCTTTCTTTGTCGGAGCTAACCATGATGGAAACTGTGCCCTAGGCAAATAAGATGTCTGAGTGGGGTCAGAGTCTAGAAGGGCATCTTTACAAGGCGAGGTTTTATCAACCTCCTTGTCAGATGGAGATGCAATATGCTTTGACTTAGACAGAGATACAATGACACTAGAATCGAGCACTTGGACCTAATTGTCAACTTGGTTCCCACTCCTAAGGGTAGTAATAGATTTGACATCTTCATTGCATGACTCAGATGTACTACCAACTGCGAACTGATGCTTTGGGTTTGGAACAGGTTGACTAGGAAATCTTCTTGGGTCTCTCTCAAAGAAAGACTGAGCAATCTTACTCACCTATCTCAAGTCTATTGATGGCTTGAGATTGGCATTGAGTCGTGAATTTCAACTCCGATATATCCTTATAATTATGCTCAAGTATACTTTCTGTGCGTTGCATAAAATGATTAACCGTTTTCTCTAAACAGGATGTGTTAGAGGGATGAATTTGGTTAAAGTAAGGCCTAATAGGGCTAGGGGCTTGAGAAGCCTGGGAGACAACAAACCTCCCTTGGTGTGGCCCATGGGCCCAGGAGAGATTTGGATGTTTGGCAAACCCTGGATTGTATAATTAGGTTGTGGATTATTACCAGATCACCGCATAGCATTAAAAGAATTGACTTGCTCAACATAGTATGCAGGATAATCATTTTGCAAATCACAATCAGCTATGGAATGACTAGGACTCGAACACGTAACACAAACCTCGGATGAAGCATTTGTGGGAAGTGTAGGTTGAGTCAAATTCAAAATTGCATCTATTTTCTGAGCCATAGCCATAACTATTATCTCTAACTTCAAAGCAGAAGGGGAGTGAACAAATGTATCTCTCACTTCATACATACCACCCTTACGTTTATCAAAATCCTTTCTCAAAAAATCCCATTGCTGAGAGTTTTCAGAAAGCGTATCAAAGAACTCCCAGTTCTCATTGACGCTCATCTTCATTAGTAACCCACCACTAGTGGCATCAATCATATGACGATTTTGAGGGGTTAAACCTTCTTGGAAGTATTGAACTAGCCGCCACTTCTCAAATCTGTGATGGGGACACTTAACAATGAGTTCATTGAACCTTTCCCAACATTCATAGGAATGTTCGCCCACTTTTTGTTGAAAATTATACAAATCTCGTCGGAGAGCATTTGTTTTATGAATGGGGAAATACTTTGACAAAAACTTTCTTGACAACGCGTCCCAAGTTGTGATGGATCATGTCTCTAACGAATTTAATCACGATTTCGCCTTATCTTTCAGAGAAAAGGGAAACAACCTAAGACAGACTGAATCATATGAAAAGTTCTGGTACTTCAGGGTAGCACAAATGTCAAGAAATTCTTTGACATGACGATACGAATCTACTTTCTCAAAACCATAAAAGGAGGGCAAAAGATGGATAATGGATGGTTTGAGTTCGAAACATTTTGTAGTTGTCTCAACTAAGACAATGCAAGACGGAGCACTGCTGGGAAGAGGGGAGAAATAATCCTTAAAGGCATTCTCCTCATCCATTTCAGTAGACAAGGATGATGAACCTAAACAGGTAATGGGGACTTCAAAGAACTCCTCATGGTCTTTTCAGACAAGCCTACTCTTAGAATCACGCACCCAAGTACGCATAAACTAATGGACACCGAAGTTTCAAAGTCAAGGTTCCTTTCAGGGTTCAATTTTTTTTTAATGCACGCCTAACCTCTATATGAAGATGATCTAACTCCAAAAAAAGAAGAAGCAAACAACGGATCCCTAAATGATGCGCAAGCAAGATGACTGGCAGAGGACCCTAGAGTTCTTTTACTAATTCAAGGCTAAATTTCAATTTAATTTACCTAATCGTGGGAGAGACACGTTAATTTCCTATCAATCCGCCACTATAGAATTACTCCTACCATTTTTTCATTTTCCAACTCAAAGTGATATGTCAGTTCAAGAACTGTTCCCAAATAGGATATGTTCATTTACTTGACTACTTTGAGCTTTTAAACTTCTAAAGAGGGACCCTATGAACGTCAAACTTGTCTTAGACAATTATCTTACTACAAATTTAAAACAGTGAAGGGTTAGGTTCCTAACCCTAAAATAGATGGTGGTTAACCTATTCACGAGAGAGGGCACAGAAGTTGCAAATCAATCCTGCCACTATTTAAAATTTGCATGCAATGCTACCTAAAACAACCAAAACACAAGTGATTACAACAGAAATCGCGTGCAGATGCGGTGGGGAGATGTTACCTTCAACGTGAACCTCTTTCGAGTTACTTGTGATGCCGACTAGAAGTCGAGTTGTTGTCGATCAGAAACACTGTACACCTGACAGCTCGCGGACTTCTAAGAGTATCCACGCAAATCACAGTCTGAAAAGGGAAATCACAATGCAATATATGTATATGATTTTTTTCTGTTTCTTTGCATTGCTAGTTTTCCCTTTCTGTTTATGTTTTGCGACGTCTATTTTTCACTTCGTTTCCACTCGAGCTCCTATGTGTATGACCGCTTGAAAAATAAATGCCAAAATAATTAAGACTCAAGCAAATGAAACAAATAAGAAAACGACTCTTAACACTGTTCCTAAACAAGGAAAATTATAACTAATCTATAAACTAGTAAAAACAAACCCTAGATTTCAATTATATCGTTACAATCCCCGGCAATGATGCCAAAAATTGTGGTGCATATTTTACTAACCTAAATTAATAAGCTAATAAACCCTACTTATTATACCACAAGTGCACGGCTGCCTAACTATTAGATAGTGGCAACAAAGGATTTGATTGATAAGATAATTAGGAATGGGACCATAGCATTGAATCTACCACAGGTCCTTCGAGATTTGTGTAACCTAAATTACAGTTTTCGAGAATCATTACGACTAATATAAGGATTAATTCACATTCACAATTAATTTCAGCTAAGGTCTAAACCCTAGCATTGAATGTCTTTTATGGCTCACACAATCACATGTTTAACATAATAAATCAAAACAGACTTTGAATATCAACAAAGAGGACTCTAACTACCGACTAGTCTAGATATTATATCGGATATAATCGGTGAAAGAAAGTTGTTAATACTAAAAAATCAATTGTATCTAACATTGAAACATAGGGAAAACAATAATTTAATGCAACAAACTCTAGAAACCCCGTGGTTTCATCTTCGCCTCAGTGCGGGTTTAGAAACCCATGGTGGTTGTGAATCCGGCAGTTACGTGGTGGAACTCCATCTCCTCGTCACTTGGGGGTACTATGGTGGACCTGACTGAAATCCTGGATTTGAATAGCGGGTTCAAATAGTGGAATGTATCACGTGGTGGTATTGAATAAATAAGCTCGGTGCAAATAACTAGATTTGAAAATCTATTATTTCCCGCCAGAAACTTCTTCTTCCTCACGTCTCCCTGTTCTCCGCGTGATCTGATGTTGTGTCCTTGTGCGAGCTCACCTACAAGAGATAAAAACAGAGAAGGGGAAACGAGAGAACTGGTGGGAGAGGGAGCAAGGCGAGAAAGGGAGGACGGATGAGGAGGTGGAGTCGTGATGAGGCTGGATGGTGTTGGCTCTGTTTTGTCTACGAGCTGTTTTGTTGAATTGCTTTGGTGGTGGGTGGTTGCTAGAGAGATAAACATAGGTGAGAAGAGGTTGGATGGCTCGTCTCTAAAGAAGAACGAAAAGCAAGATGGAATGTGACTGATGAAAGGTTATCTCAAGAAAAAAAAGTTGTGGTGCGAGATGGTGGCTGATTGACTGGTGGCGAGCAGGGTCTGTGGGCGGTTGAGTGGGTGTTTGTGAGAGAGGGATGGTCGTTCTTTGTTGAGGCGAGGTTGGCTACAAGCGAGAAGTAAAGAAGAACATGGACGTGAAGGAGTAGGGGAGGAGAAGGGGATTGTTGCTGACGAGATGGTTGGCAGTCCTTCTAGCGAGCGAGAAGGATTGCCGGCGAAGAAGATGATATGGTGTGAGGAAGAAATGGGCGTGGTGGCTGGGAAAATAGAGAAGAACAAGAAAATACGTGAAAAGGGGATAAGCCAAGGAGAGGGGATAAAAACATATTAAATAGAGTTTTCTTTTCTCTTGGTTAGGTTGGGTTTGAGGTTTTTAGGTCAGTTTTTTAGGTTTGGGTTTTATCATCGGCTTCACCGTCCGCACCACTTCGAGCTAGTTTTTCCAAACTTGTCGCGCTAGTGCAATTTCATCGTTTTGGCTCAAATTTCTGCAAAAACATATAAACGAAAATAATTAGAATAAACTATGTTATTTAAAACACATATATCAATTATAGGGTAGTTCATGTAATAATTATGTGAATATCACACCCTCATGCTCATGTCCAACACCCTTTACTTGAGATTGTATTTCAGCTTGACTTTGTGATAGAATTAGGAGTCTCACAACTTCTATTTGCATTTATCAAATTACTCCCCAACTTTCATCCTCTGTCATTTTCTTCTCGACTTCTTTTTCCCTTTGTTTTTTTTTTTTTTTTTTTTTTTTTCTCATTTCCATATTTTCTCTTACGTTTTTTTGTATGGACCTTTCGATTTGACACCGCCATTGGCCGTCTATCACCCTTATCAGCTGGATCATCCCCACTACCATCACCACTACCAACCAAAGAATGCACAACATCTTTGGTTGTGTTTGTCATACTACACAATCAGTTTACACTTACACACACAATATTTAAAAATTAAATAATTAACATTGCAAAATTACATGACAAATTAGGGTGCTAAATAATCATTGAAAAAATATTCATAATAATCTATAGTGTTCGGAGTTCCCTAATCGTATACCTAATTGCACATGACATGGTATTAGTTCAATTTAGGGTTCCGTCTTGAGATCAAAATTACCTATCTACAATGTGGGGTTGCCTTCGTTGAATGACCCCAGATCGCACACCTAATGCCAAACCAACTCGCACACAGTCCTTCGTGGAGAAATCGCACAGGAAACCTTTTAGAGGGTGGAAAATCTATTGAGATAGTGGGGGAGAGAGTAAATGTAGTGGGAGGGATGATGAACCCTTTTGGGTGAGTCAAGTGAAAGTGGAATGGGAGAGATTGGGGGAAAGAGTGACGATTTAGTTGAGAGAAGAAGCAGATGATCGAAGAAGAGAATAGGAAGGATCAAAGAAGAGAAGAGGAAGTTGGGAAAGGAAGGAGAGTCAACAAATGATCGAAGACGAGAAGAGGAAGGTTTCGATCGTTTTGAATTTGGGAGGGGAGAAAGATTTAAATTTTTCCTTTTGGTCGTGTTTTGAACTTGAGTCGAACACATAATTGACACCAAAATCTATGTCCTCATTGTTTACGGTTTCCTCAGTCTATTTTTATATTACAAATTAGGATGATTTTTTAGGTGGGAGATAAAAGACGGTTGAGATTTACCCAACTATGAGAATTTAAAGGATCATATAGAACTTAAAGCACCAAGAGGGCATGAATTCGATTCCCATACCCAACATTTTGACATTTATTTATTTTGATATTTAAAGTAAAATAAAATTTATTTATCATGTTAAACTTTTATCGTGCCAATGACGAATACTTTAGAACTTCAACATGAGAATCTAACGGATCACATAGAACTTAAAACACCAAGAATGCATGGGTTCAATTCTCATACCCAACTCTTTGATATTTATTATCTTGATATTTAAACTTTAAATCTTTGTATTTTGATATTTATTTATCGAGTGAGGCTAGGAAACCATGTTTTACAACCAGGATGATGTGGCATCGTTATAGGAGTTTTTTACAACCTTGAGATACACATAAAATCTTTGGAGATTCAATAATTCTTTCGAGATCACGACACATCACCCTGATTGCAAAATATGATTACAAAAACTTGGTTTCCTTGCATTTTTGTTATTTATCATGATAAACTTATTCAAAACATTTTTTAATCCAAAACTCTCCTCCTGCTTTCTTAGCCATTCACTCTCAAGACTCGTCCAACGGCCCAAATCTTACGATGACGGTGAAACTCAGGTCCGGTCAATTACCTCTACCTATTCAATTATTGTGACCTCATTATCAAACCCACACGCCGCATAACGCCTCGGTTATAACGCTCGTTAGTCACGTGGAAAGCCAGAACCAACGATAACCGTCCATGCCTTCCACGTGTCACGTCGACCCCAAATTCGCACCAAACCAGATTCCATAACACGCGTTCGCGTCTGTCCGTCTCCCAAAAGGGAAAGCTACGTTCTTTTTACTTTATTTTCCCTCTAATTTTCTCTGTTCTCATTTATCTGACGAAGCTATGCTTTGGCGGTTTTAGCTTTTTGGTTTCGAAGAACATTTTCTTTGCAGCTCTTGAGATCTGCTTTTCTTTCGCTCGCAAGGTGAGTCTGTTCTTCTCTTCGTTTCGTCTTCTGATCTTTGAGTAGTACTGTTTGTGATTCTGATTCTTGTCAACTGTTCGTTTAAATGGATTTTATTGTTGTTAGATTATTAGTTGCTTTTGAGTTTACTCAAGTAGTGAAATCTTGTCTATTTGTTGTGTTTTGTACTTGACTGTGTGATTTTGTTGGTTTGAGAGTTTGATAAGTGAATCGTTCACTTGTTTTGGAGTTTGCATGGTTGCGATTTGGCCGACCTTGTTGTTTTTTTTTGTTTTTGTTTTGTGTTTACGGTTGTGTCCTAGGGTTTCGCGACATAATTTTGGTTTTCTGTACGTTGATAGTGTAATTCATGGGTTTATATGTTTATTCTCAATTTTATTTTTTGCATTTTTAGTGATTGTGATTTTAGCTAGAATGCTACCTGTTTTGTAAAATAATCAGTCTTGTTTGTTGTTGACTACAAATTAAGTAGAAATGGGTGAGATGTTGGTGGAAACATACTCGCTAACAAGGCAGGCATTGATACAGGGATGGACGACTGTGGAAGATGTTCGTAATTTAATTTTGTGGAGACAAGGTTCTACTTCAGCTCTGCGACTTCTGTAATTGGCAGCCTTTCGTTGTCTAATTGAGGATGATTACTTGAGAGTTTCTGCCATTTTTTTTAATCGATAAAACAGCTCAAAGAATATTTTAAGCTTAGGTTGTGTTCAGTTCCACAGAAATAAAAAATAAAGCAGAAGAAGAATGATGAACATTTTAAGCTTAGGCGTGACACATCACTTAAAGAAAAGAGAAAAAACCATTTGATGCTCATGCAACATACAATAATTCTAGACAACTATTTAAATCTAGTTAACTTGGTTTAAAGACATGTAAATTTTAGAGGATAGGCTTGGAGCATGTGATTTTACTTCGAGGATTGTTTGGAAGAATTTTTACCACTTGTAATCTCGCCTATGAGAATTGAGAACACTCAACATTGATATGGCTATTTTGTAGGGGTGGGCACGGGATGGGATGGACCTCATCCCTATCCCATTCCATTTGTTCGGGATCGGGACGGGACGGGATGAGATAGACCTCATCCCATTCCAAACGGGTTCGGGACGGGATGAACATGTACTAAATTTTGGATTGAAAATTTAACATGCAAGATTGAAAATTTTGGATTTACTAAACACACAACTCTAATAACAAATATATAACTTTAAGCCATTGATTATTACTTTTCCATTTCATTAGCTTTTACTCATTTTTTTAGAACCACTATTGAAGATAGCCATTTTCTTGTACATTACTAATGGAAATGATCAATGGGTTTGTTATTTAAAAACTATAAAGAACATACATTGTTGTTGTCAAGAGTTATGAAGGGAACAAAAGAAAGTAGGGGGTTTGAGTTAGATTCATTATCTAGGTGAGTCGAATGGAAGCTTGTGAGAATAAAATAACCATGTCAATAAATAAAACAACAAATAAAAGTCATATCAACAAATAGTTTTATACTACATATTTCATATTAAATATTAAAAAAATCGGTTCGGGACGGGATGGGCGGGATTGAAAATTTTCATCCCACTCTAGATCGGGACGGGACGGAACGGGATCGGAATGAGATTGATCAATCCTAATAGGATCTCAAAAAATTGGGACGGGACGGGATCGGGATCGCGGGATGGGATGCCCATCTCTACAATTTTGTATTGCACGTAAGACTTTGTAGATCCCCTTTTGTGTTGGAAAGAGGATGAGTGTTGTAGGTTAGGTCCCAAGTTGGTACAATGTTTAGATCTTCCAAGGTTGCCTTTGGGTTGCTTACAATCGACAAAAGAGTTATATAGATTACTGTTTTTTTAATCATTTTAATAAGAAAATCATAAAGCATTGTATTATATTCCATAAAAAGATAGGACAACTCCAAAAGGAGCCACCTCACAAAAGTATATGTCAAGAGTTATTGCTATAAACCATGTTCCTAGCTAATACAGTAGAGAACATTGTATCGATAAACTTGTCCCAACTCTTCCTACACGACCACAAAGCAATTTGATATCTTTCCATGGAGATCAACTATCTTATGCACATTTTGAATAACCTATTGTTTCTTTTTTCCAGACAACCCAAACCAATGCATGAATCATGATCTCCCAAGCCCATCCACCAAATGATGTTAGACTAGAAAGCAAGGAAGCACAGACTCGCCTGCAGCCAGTGTTCTAAAAAGCGCTAGGCAGTGGGCGGGTGGCGAGCAGGTGCCTTGCCCAGGGGCCTAGGCGGTCTTAGGTTTTGTATTATAACTTTAATAATTTACAAAAGTTAAAGCATAATACCTTATCAATTACATCCAATTTAATGCCAAGATACATATGCAAAATTTAAAAAAATGAAAAATTTAAAAACATGAAAAATTAACAATCATGAACAAAATTTATTAAAACTCAAAGGACTGAAGTTGGTCATGATGGGTACTTTATACAAAGTTGAATTTGTGGACAAATATCCAAATCCACTCTTTTATTTTCCTTCAAATTGCATGAATAACTTCAGTCATGTTTGATAAAATCTACATTACTAAAATTGGTACCGGCAGATCATTTGAGAATTCCATTAAGTAATCATCCTTTGCTACATTTAGATATATATTGAATAAAAAATAATTAAATTATTTATTTCCAAAAAAGAGGAAAGAAAAATAAAATAAGAACACAATCAGCCTTATTAAAAAAAAAAAAACTCGCCCAGACCCCCAGACCGCCTAGACAGCCCAGAACCCGCCCAACCATTAATCTGGGCGTTTTTCTAACGCCTAGGCGCTGCCTAGGTCGATTTTTAGAACACTGCCTGCAGCAACACACCTTCGACACACCCAAACTCGGTCAGGACAATCAAGACTCGATGATCGGCTTTATTTAAAAAGGTGTGATGTGTTGCCGAGTCAATTTTTTGAAAATTGAGTTGGCATGTCGTGTGTGTTCGACACGAGCTCATGTGCATGTCCGTGCATCCTTGCTAGAAAGAGATCTACTAGTAATATGCAAGCTTTTAACCCAAGGTGAAAAGGAGGGGGCATCAGGAGAATGTACATGAAACTCATATAAAGATCTAGACTAAATAGATCCCAAAAAGGGGCTTCCAAGCAACAAGTGGTCAATGGTTTATTAAGCCTGGTCATACAACACACAATGATTGGGATGGTTGGGAACCCTGTTGAGATCAACAATAGGACTCTTCTTTCCATGCAGAACAGTCCAGTTCAGAGCAAGTTTTCTTTCACACAAGCTGCATTTATTTTAGTAAGGGTAATTTGCACTTTTCCCCCAATTATAAATAGCTAATTAATAAATAGACCCATCATTAATCTGTTTTGCACTTTGCCCCCAAGACTAACAGTCAATGTGCCTTGACCATGTGTTTTCAAAATATCAATATTTAGATGACCAAAATACCCTTTAAGAACCTAAGGCTGAGATTAAATGTTTTATATCTTAAAGAGTTCATCTCGAAAAAAATCAAAGGGTTCAATTAAAACGAAAAGCGTATCTCGAAGAAAATTTTACAGTTAAAATAAACACATATTTCTTCATCTTCTTTTCCAACCCATTCATCTCCCCCTCCTCCTTCCTCACTGCTAATTGAATTCCCCACCACTACTCGCTGCCTCCATGTTTCCCGCCTCCCTCTTCTTTCTCATTGTTTCAGCTCCACCCTTGCCTCCACCGACATCGTCAATGGCACCGCCCGCTTTCGCCTCCCTCTCTCTTTCAATCCCCTCCCCCTCCTTATTTCACTTGCGACAGGCCGCTTGCCCCCTCAACCGCCCCCTCTCATTTTCTCAGTTTCACTCACAACAACGATGCCCCTCTCCCTCTTGGTCTCCCTCTTCCTCTCTCTGTTTTTCACCCCTTCCCTTTCCTTTTCATTCTCTCTATTTGAAGAGATTCAGAAGTTGGAGAAGTGTCTGCAAGCATTGATTGAATTGTCTGAAGCATTGGGGTTTGAAGAAAAGGTAAGGATATGTTGTTGAAAGGTAAGGATATGTCGTTGAATTGGGAGAAATTTGTATGAGGATGGAAGAAGGATTGTGCCCCTTTCAGCGCTAAGTTAGAGAGTTGTTTCATAGGATTGTTAGGAGCAACCCATGAGAAGAAGTTTACTCTAGAGGGATACTTCTTTCATCCAAAAGATGAGATGACAAAGCATAGCTGCTGTAATTGAATGGACAACTCGTTTCCTGTGGTTTCTATCAACATTGAAATGCTAGTTATCCCACCTCCAATCATCTTTTTGCTGATCATTAGTAATTCTTAGCTGCAATACTCAACTGCAAGAAACTAGGAAGTTCAAGTCTCTAATGCCTTTTCTCACCAGTTGGCATAGTTATGTTCCATTTCCATGAAGAACTCAGCTATTGTGGCAAGTTCTTTTGAACGAGGCATGAAAATAGGTTAAGTGAGTACCAATGCCACTGGAACAGCCTCGATGATCACCAACTGTCTACCATGTGTTCCTTTGTAATCACTGTCCTGTTTTCTAATTCTCTCTGTTAATCTCAGATATATGTGTATATAAAACACAGGGATTTCATTAATAACAAACACGAAGGTAAAAATACACCAGCTAGTGACTGAAAAACCAACTCAATTACAAAGTAAATATCATATCCCAGTTGAAAATACGTATATGAAAGGTGCAAGCAGAGCTCTGTCCCAAAGCCAAGTCCCTTTTAGTGAAAGACCTTGTCTAACCCAAGTCTTTACTAAGCTGGTAGTGGAAGGGTAGGAGAAAAAGACGTGCTTAAAGAATTCTGAGTGTTGCTGCAAAACACACATTTATTAGTGATTATGAGACCTCTCCTAGCAAGGTTATCTAGGGTTAGAATTTTTCCTTGGTCCATAGCCCAAACAAAAAATTCAGTCTAGGGGAGATTTCCTTTTCCAAAAGATTGCAAATAAAATACTACCAGTGAATTTTTTTTGAGTTATAAAGAGGAATTGTAGGGATGAAATTTCTTATCATATTCTGACGGAAATGTTTCAGATCAAAAGTAATGGAGCCGTTATAAAGACATAAGATGCATGAATATTATTGTTATACGTTGAGGTTAATAGTGGTTTCCTTTTATTGCCTTTATTATTTAGGCTTATGCTTTAGCTGTTACTTTTAAACCTCTTTAGATTGACGCAGTTGACAGTTTGGTTGCTTGTTAAATCTAAATGAGTATTTGCTTTATCAAAAAAAAAAAAAAAAAGTTAGTGATACTTACACATGGAGCTCATTTTCATCATAATTTAAAGATGCAATCTTCTTTTTGTTGCCACTAAATCTTGTAACTGGTAATTATACATTTCGTTGGTTTTCATGTTTCATTGTTAATAATGTGAATAGCATGCAGAGAACATGTTGGAATGTGGACAAGGAAAACATGTATCTGGTACTATGATTGATTCATCTGGAGGGACTTTGGAGATTTCAAGTGAGCAGGCAAAGATATTGACAAATAAGCTTGTCCGGGTATGAGATTTCTTAGGCAATTAAATAATTTTTGCCCTACTTATTACATTTGCAAAAATTTGTTTGGGAGCAGATTTCATTGGGATTTATTTAATTTGCCAGCTCCTTTACATTTTTCGAAGAAATCTTTTCCCCCTTCATGATGAGGATCATCTCAATGATAACATTGAGTATTTTATTGGTGGACTAGACTATTAGTTAAAACCATTACTAAGTTGGAAAAATCCCGACAAATGAATCTTATTTCAGTTTGAATGGGCTTATTGGCTGGAAGTTGTGGACATTTGAATTTATGGAGGGAAAAGTAGTATTTCTTTAAACGTGGATGAAAGAAAATGAGACACTGTACTACTAGTAGCTTCCTCACATTATTTTAAGTCATATATATATTAAATTTCCCATTTTTAACATCTCACTTGATAATCAAATTCTTGTGAGAAGTTGTTTTGGTATTTATTTATAGGTTTTAAGGTGTCAATGTTGCTAAGCAAGAAGATACTTCGCTAATGAGTCTTGTGAGACAAAAACATTTTCCAAGGAAGTTGATGTAAGCTGGTAGTAGTATGAGTTAGTTTAGTTAATATTAATTGTAATTGGCCCAAGTATAGTAAAAGCCCGTAATAGCTAGGGCATTTTTACTCAATTAGGGTTAGTTTAGGTAACTTTGAGAATATAAATAAGGTAAAATATTGTTCATCGTTCCTCGGTTGATTGAATAAAGAGTATTTATTATTATTTATCTTTGAATTAGGGTTTATATAGATTTAGCAAGGTTTTACCTTAGTTGTAGTTTAGATTTATAAAAGCTCCTTTAGTACATGCATATACATACCAAATTTGATAGGTACGCAGAAGAAAAAGCCTGAAAGATATTGTCTCTTGGATGCAGAGATGGAACATGATAGACTCCGCAAAGAAGAAGAGACTCGAGATAAGATGATTGAGATAACAAAGTAAAAGGGTTGCAACGATGGAATTAGGCAGAAAACGAGAAGTCGGTAGAAAGGGAGATGACAAAGATGGAGCTGATCACGAGACTACTATCAATCAACAAGGAGATCAACGAGGACCCACAAGGGGTACCCGTTGGCACCTATGGACCGTGCTACACCACCAGCAACCACCACAATCCAACAGTATCATCGGTGGCGGTGCACCACCAGTTGGGTCGATCGGCCAAACCGATTGCCCTCTCCCCTCCCCCATTGTACTCTCTTCCCCTTCCAACATCCTTTCCCACCTCCCACTGCCGTTGTGCAACCACCACCACCTTTCTCACAACCGCTTAGCCCTTCCTTCCAATAATTCTACCCTCCCACCATCTTGGGAGGTTCCCAACCTCAATAACCCCTTTCCACGCCACTCTTGCACCTCATCCTCGACCCAAAACTCTTTCTTTGAATTCTTATGCTGTGTCCCTATTCTGAATAATCCCTACCAAACCCTTGGACATAAAATTTTTGACTCCACGCCGGGTAATTGGTTGAATCCTAACTTCCTCCTCCAATATCAACTTTCCAATTATCTTGGTTACCCACCTCAACAACCCAATCCCCCTTGTATAAACAAATTGAATCCTATGATGAGGTCCTTGCGGATTTGGGGTGTCCCCATAGTTATCTATGGCAGATCCGACTTAGTTTCCGTTAGGGCATGTCAGACAGTGGAAGAACGAGATCCTAACCCGCCTTGGCCGCCGACACAGGAAAGTTTTGACCTCTAGGTCGTGGTAGAAGAATTGGTAGAAGTGGAAATTCTCCTTTTCACCCTCTTTACTTAGGCAATCAGAACTACGGTAGAGGTAAATTTGTTAATAATGATCAATTGGCTCGACTAATAGTAGTGATAGAACGACGAGATAATATAACGGAATGATACAAGATTGAAATTAGAATTGCCTTCTCATGATGGAATGGAGCTTGGTGATGCTTTTATGGATTGGTCCATGGAGATTGGCCATATTCTTGATTTTAAGAACATGCGAGGATCAAAGGCGGTATAGTTAGTGGCTACCAAGTTGAAGGGCATTGTCAGTCTTTGGTAGCAGGAGGAATGTGTGCGTCGAGAAGCTATGTGCTTACCTCCTGTAAACATTTAGGATGACATGCGCGAGTTGATGCGTACTGCCTTTGTTCCTTAGGATTATGAATGAGATCTCTTTGGGCGCACAATTATAAACTACGCCACATAATTTCGCACTTTGTATATGAGCGCCAAGCCTCAAGAACTATAACGACAAACCGTTTTCCACTACTACTATGTGTTTGGATGCGAGGATCAAGTCTGTCTTAGCATTGGAAGAATTTGATACACTTCTGACGGCTAAGAACATGGCTAAACGTGCAAAAACAAAGTTGTAGTTACAAGACCGCTCCGAAAAGAAATCTTTGGCAACTCTACCACTCACGTCCACTTCCTACCCACTGCGACCTACTACTAATGGACCACTTAAGTGCTTTGGATGTGGTCAACTTTGTAATGTTCGGAGTAATTATTCGAAAGGAAAATTTGTGTTGATTGATAAAATTGATGAACAAGAATGCATGAACAGGTACCCCCAAGGTCATGGTGAAGGTGAATTATCTCCTTGGTAGCAAAAGGCACAACTTGTACCCTTGAAGCTTGTGGACAAGCTTATTCAACGCAGGGAGGTTGATGTAAGTGGGTAGTAGTATGGGTTAGTTTAGTGTTATTAATTGTAATTAGGCCTAGTATAGTAAAAGCCCACAATAGTTAGGGCATTATTAACCAATTAGGGTTAGGTTTGTTAGCTTTCCAAAGAAGTTAAGGAGATTATAAATAAGGTAAAACATTATTCATTGTTGATTGGTTGATTGAATGAAAGAATATTTGTTTATTTTTTATCTTGAATTAGGGTTTATTTTAGATTAGCATAGTTCTAGCTTAGTTGTAGTTTAGATCTATCATAAGTTTGGTTGTAGTTTAGATCTATTAGAAGTTTTCTGAGTTTACCCCTTGGTTCACTTGCATAGTAACGATATTATCTCCAACTTAAACACTACCATATTGGGCCCCATCTTGGGCCTTGGTGGTGTGGGATTTTTTTCCAAAAGACCTCATTGCTATTAAGGAATAGACCACTTTGTAAATCTTCGTGACAACTCATCCTACAATCCCAACAATTTCCATCTTTGGCGTGAATTGTCACCCATCCTACAATCCATCCGCCCGGTTTGCAACATCTCGAAGTATACCTCTTCCTCGAGTGCCTTGCACAACCACGATTTTGAGAGTAGTACTCGATGTACGAGCTCGACTATTCCTGGCGTTGTTTGCTCCACTTCGTCGCAACCACCTCACTAACTTCACCTCGTCTAGACTTGTAGGACACTCCTACAACCTGCGCTCCACTTGGATTTGGCTCGTTGCCTTGTGCCTACTTTCCTTGAACAATGTGCCGTCTGAACCTTCACCTTGCAAAGTCCTCACCGAACCGTCGGCTCTGATACCACTTGTTAGGGCGTTGCGCACCCCTTAGTCCACTTGGATAGCAATGATATTATCCCCAACTTAAACACCACCATATTGGCTCCCATCTCGGGCCTTGGTGGTGTGATGTTTTCTCCAAAATGCTTCGTTGCTATTAAGGAGTGGATCACTCATTGTAAATCTTCGTGACAACTCCTCTTTACTTGATGTGAGACTATTCAAGCTAACACTATCCCAACATCAATATCAAATGTTCCAAGTTTAGGCTATTCAAACAATCACCTTCTCCATGATTGCTTTTAACAATGATTACAAAATGCAACGTCTCAGACTTGCATGTTGTGTTTTAGATATGATTATTTGTCATCGATTTGTACTATGTTAAGACTTGAGAGTCCTTTTATTATTATATTCTCTAGATTTCCTCGAGTAACCTCTCCAGCATCCCTCGAGGCTCATGGTTTGATAGATTACCAATATTGTGCCTATTATGGTCTGGAACCACCCACTAGAGACAAGCACAAATTGGAGGAGGGAGTTTTTCATATCCAACCCTCAAGTCGTTAACCCTTTATATAGAATGAGAGCGGTTGCTATTATTCAATAATTAGTTATAACAACTATTCCTACCAACTACCTACTTATTCTCAACCATATATTAAATCTGTGCTATCATTCTCTAATGGGGAAAACATATATTGGTACCCCCATTTCTATATGATCATATCACAATGTTCCTACATGGTTTTCAGTAGGATATCAACTACGACTAGGTTGATTATCTGTTATCTTACAGCAGTGATGCCCATCAGATTAAACCTGACACCCTGATTTTTCTTTTTATGTTGTTATGGCTTAGGTTGAAAATGATGAATCTTTTATCCCTGCTTCTGAAGATGAGGTGACAGAGGTTGAGCATTTATTAGCTGAGCCAGATGAAAAAGGTCTGATGGATGGTGTTCTAGGTTTTGAAGCGGAGAATACAGATAAGAGCTTAGCAATTGAAAGCTTTCAGTGCACTGGCGGATATGGCCAACTAAATTCTGATAATGGTACTCACTCTTGACATAACTGCATTCTGATGATTTCTTTAGTATTAATTGTTTATTTATAGTTTGTTCTGACACATCTTGAGTGTATATTTCGGATAGAATGTTTAAACATATTCCAATAGAAAAAAGATGCATGAAAAAATTAAAAGGGGCTAATAATTGGAAAACTGAACACCCCTAGTCGACAAGGAAATCTGACAAGTCGTTTTCTTTGATGCTAGATTGAATGCCCAATACTCCATACTGTTTATTATTTCATTTTATTTTATTTTATTTTATTTTTATCTCTTCTGAACAACATTCATTATACTTTATCCCGTTTCTAAGTGTCCTTCCAAATTATTAATGCAGTCTTGATTATTCTGGTTGTCTCCTTATTTGTTCTGGCTCTATTTTATTTGGGGAATGCAACATGTTGGTAAGACAAACTCAGCTACACAATCTAGTTCGTGAATTCATGCTTGTAGAATAAACACAACTGCATGGTGGATTATGATAGAGAAAAAAACTCTTCTGCGCATGGTCTGATCAAAGAGGTCTCTTTGCTGATGGATCCTACCATGTTAGATATATTTAGCTGAAATTAACATGTTGAGCGTGAATGTATTAGATGTCTGCGTAGGTATTTGACAATGGAGCTAAAGAGGTCTCTTTGCTGCTGGATCCTACCATGTTAGATATATTTAGCTGAAATTAACATGTTGAGCGTGAATGTATTAGATGTCTGCGTAGGTATTTGACAATGGAGCTGTACTTCTTTCAACGACACATCCCTTGCACGATTCTTATTGAATCTATACACAAATATATGTTCTCAAGATACAATAATTGATTGGAGCAGATATAACAGTAGTCTAAAAATCTTCTCTGCCAGAAGATATTGGCAGTGAGATCACTTTCTCATTGCAGTCACTGCAGGGAGTTGTTTTTCAAAACGCATACGTTTTCTTGGTTGGTGGGTTCCAAACCTTTTCCTTTTTTAATAACCCATTTTCATTATATTTCATAAGTCAAGTAGGTGAGCCTGTGTGTAGTTAAACTCTGAAGCTCAATTATCAAGGAGATTAAAGGGAGTGTGTCGTTGTGGGGGATAACATGGGGCATATGTGAAGGGGACATTGGCTGTGGGATCGCTTGCTCATTGGGGGAATTCGGGGATTTGGAAAGAGTGTAATCATGGAGTTGTCGATGACAAGGGGAAATCTGAAGCTCAGTTGTTCAAGGAGATATGGAAAGAGTGTAGAATTATCGATGACAAGGGAAAATCTGAAGCTCAGTTGGTCAAGGAGATTAAAACAATTGTGTGGTTTTGGGGGGAACAACTGTCATTTTACTTGGGGTTATCTTATGCAATCATACCCTTTGTAAGCATGTTCTTTCTTGAGCTCTTATAAGATTTTCACTCACAAGGGCAGCTCATTTGTCTTAATGAAAATATTTGTGTTTTGCTGGTAAAAAAAACATTCTTACGAGATGAAGTAATTGCTTTTTAGATGTTATGGATTTATTATGCTTTCATTTTAAGGTGTTTTTAGTTTGATTTGTTGGAGCGTTGGTTCCTTATTTTTTTTCTCCTTATTTTGAGGAGGGTTATAGCATAGCCATGATGGGGTGGTTAGTTTTATTTGTGGGTTCAAGGCTGTGTGGATGATCTGTTTTTATAACTTCTCCATCAGTTTCAAGTTTCACACTCAGGTTTAGTTTTGAATAAATTTTCTCTATGGGGTTTTGATGAAGTTTTAACTTTCAAGTTGAGTGTAAACTAAATTGTCATGGGTCAAACATTCATTTATTGGTTGAGGTAAATATTGTACACCTCTGAAACATGTAAAACCTGAGTTTGGAGTGTGTCCTTTCTATGGATTTTTGAGGATGAGGCATACTAATTAGTACAACAACAAACATGGATGTTGAAGGGGCAGGCAAGATTGGTGTGATGCTCGGTACCTTGATTTTTTTAGTGATTATCGTGTTAGCATGAGGCAACACCGTTTCCTGATGTGGGGTAATGAACATGCCCTGTAGCACACAAGAGGTGAAGTGTTTTGCAAGCCTCGTGACCTACAGAAAAATCTGGGTCTGACTCAATCCCGAGTGAATGATGTAAAAATCTGAGAAATTTTCATTATTTTCCCTTTACTAATCTGGTTATCTGATGGATGTTGAATCTTTTTTTTTTTTTTTTTTCGGGGATAATATCCTTAGCCAGGTTCATTTGTATGTGATTTTTTTTTTCTTTAGGGTCACTATGTTCCAGTACTGCACAAGGAGGAGGGAGTCTGGAGTCAAAATATGAAGTATGTTTTTGATTTATTGGTTGTTTTCATTAATTTTTCTAAATCTGATTAATGTTTGTGCGTTTTGGCTCTGTTCATTTGAGTTGCCATTTTTTCATTGTCTTTGGTTCACGAAGGTTGCTCTAAAGAAGCTATTGTCTTGCCCAGCTGAACTAGGAATGTCTAGGGAGTAAATTAAAAGACATGAACATGCTCATAAGAATTGGAATTTTTTGTCTGATACATGGCTATTGTCTTTTGCGTAAACTTCGGAGGCAATCGACAATAAAAGTTTCGGAAAGTGCTAATTTTCTCTCTTGGAAAGGCGTTTCTATTTTTATTTTTGCTTTTGATTAGATAGTAAAGTTCAATTTGGCTTGACACGAGTATATATAAAAAAATAAAATTTGTTAGCATTGAAGTGGTGCTATCCAAAAAAAGAAAAAAATGATATACAGCAACTAAAAAAAAGAAGCCTTGCTATTAAAATCATAATCACAATTTTGTACAAGTTCTTCATTCATGCAACAATCAGTATCGGCATAAGAATGATACAGCATGTAATAACATTGCTATAGCTGGGTGGTCATGCATGTTGTGACCCTGTTTATATCTCATTGGCCATCGAGAAGCGCTGTGTACTTTTATTCTATTCTTAGTTATGGGGAAAGGTTTACTATTATTTCATTCTTGCGCTATTACTGCAACTAATTGTAATGGTATACGTATATTATTAGTATCTTGATGGAATGCTGCAAGGAGTTGATGAGTGCGAGCTCCATAGTGCATGCGATGATTACCTTTTGGGTAAGTCGCATGTGGATTTCTCTTTTTTGATTCTAGATTCTTTTTGTCATGTAATGATCTAAATTTCTGTTCATTTTTTCAGATGTTGAGTTGTCTGACAAAGTTCCCTATTATGATTATGGTCCTTGTGGAGAATCCCATTTAGGAAATCGAGGTTCAGATAGTCACTCTAAAATAAGTTTGAATGAGGGCGACAGAGGTGCCATTGGGATTTCAAAAGTGTTAAGACCGTCCATTTCATTACCAGAATCTTGTTCTGGTCAGAATTTGGTTTCACTTGACAAGATGACCATGCGAGAACTACAACAAGCCTTTAGAAGTGTGTTAGGACGAGAGACAACTGTCAAGGACAAGCATTGGCTTAAGCGCCGTATTACATTTGGTTTACAGAACCTTGCTGAGTTGGATGGTGCACCCTGCTTTTTGAATAGTGGACTATCTTCTAACGGGAGTGAAGGTAACCTGAATGTTACATCTAGTGATGGTTCACCTGGAAAAGTATTCCACTCTGTTACAGAAGCACGTGAAATCAAAATTAAACTAGTAAACCAAGGTTTGGAAAGGGGGAGGTTTTATAGCAAGGATGCTACTACTACCAGTTATTCAGCGATAGGAGCTGGGCAATATGAACCATCAAAGATAGAAGATGGAGAAGGTCTCCTTGAAAAACAAAAACGACTGCGGAAACCTACTTGTAGGTACGTTGAAGAATCATCTGATCTGAAAACAAGATCTTGTTACGGAAGGTTACCAGCCATTACAGGGGATAAGCTCATGCAAGCTAGATCTCAAAATCGCCATCACAGGAAGGGCTTTGGAGCAACAACCGTGATGTATAGGCAGGATTCATTCAAGGGATCAGGTATTCAGGTACCATTTGGTCTGCATGCAGAAAAGGGATCAAAGAAAAGCACAACCATGTCGGTAAGGAACTCCCTAATCGCTTGCATCACATGGAAGATCATGTTTCATTTGAATGACTTGAGTGAATAGATTGATAATGTGATTATTGTTGTTTTTGTTATCATTAGTATTATTGTTCATCAATTCTCTTTACCGTGGTCTTTCCAAGTTTTTCTTTTTGAGTGTGTGTCAATAGCAGTCTCTGATGTTCCATTATTACCGTTTACCAACGAATATTCAAACCTTTAGCAACGGATGTTCAAACCTTGATATGACCATTGACTTCTACTGATATCATTCAAGAGGTGTAAGTTTGAGCAGATTTATACTACTATGTCGCATTGAGACTATTGTGTTCTTTTACCTCATCAAAAATTTGTATCTCCCTGAAAATCATATGTTGTAAAGTGCTAGCAAAATATAAATCTTATAGAAGCAGATGTTATAGATGTCCAGCTGTTTTTCATGGTGTGGTCTTCCACAGCAAGATCCATTTTTCCGAGTCTTTTCTCTTCTTGATCTCTTTAGTTTCAATAATTGCTTATATGTTTTTGTTTGTTTTTATTTTATTTATTTGTTTATTCCCTTTGGATTTGGATAGATAAGAAAGATCATGGACAACTTACACAATGACCCAGAAAAAAATACTGACTGATGTACCAAAAGACTCGTGGATATATTTTGAAAAGAAAAGAGAGCCAAGTTTGCTATCTGGAGCATATTAAACCACACTTGTATCTGTGGGTTTATTTTATTTTATATATTTATAATTTTGTGTATGTTATACTAATTAAAGAGACTGCTCATCGTGTGCGACTTTGTTGCTCTGCTCTGCTATGTTATCCTCTGTCAAATGTTAATTATCAAGATTCTGCATAGGAGCGGCATTACTTGGAGGATGACAATGAGGATTTGGAACATTCGTCTGAGTCACAGGATAATATGTCAAATGTTGAAAGGACTAGATCTGAAAAAAGAGAAAGTAGAAGGAAACATCATAGATTGTGGAACCTCTCTGAGGTGGTTAAATTGATTGATGGTGTTTCCCATTATGGAGTTGGCCGCTGGACTGAAATAAAGAGACTCATGTTCTCTACGTCAGCACACCGAACATCCATTGATCTCAAGGTAGACAATATTTTTTTTGTCTGTTCGCCTTCAGTTCTTGAACCTAAATAGCTTGTTTTTCGGGTCTTTTGCAGGACAAATGGCGAAATCTGCTGAGGGCTAGTGGTGCACAGTTGCACAGCAAAAGAAAGGTTAGCCTGTTCTCCTGTTCTGTCTTTTACATAATCAGATGCTGTTGGCTGCAATCAGATGTCTAAAATAATAATTAAAAAAAAATAAAAATAGACTAATGACGTTGGCAGTTGGCCAAGGATTTTTAACCACTATTGACTTGAACTCATAAGCAATGTTTACCATAGTCCCGACTATTGTAATTGTTTATTATTACGGCAATCAATTTGGCTGTAACTGGGCTGAAAAAATATGACTTCAAATTCTAGCTTAGCTTTAATAAGGTAATCTAAATAAACATTAGGGTTCTGGTTGCAATATACAGTTGACTAGAATAACACCTGGTTTTGACTCAGTCAATCTGGATATCCATGAGCTTCTCCTATTGGAAAAGTGCAATACATTGGCCTATTTCACAAGTGACGGAGCTGTTACGGTTATTTTTAACGAAAAGTGACTTTTAAGGCATACTTCTTCACAAAATAGACTATTTAGATATCATAGTTGATATAATGGCTAATTTATGTCTACTTTTATACTTTTATGACCAATAAAGACTCTTTTATTAACCCAGGTTAACTCATAGTTATATGACATCTTGACCCTTCTTAAACAAATAGAAAATCTATTTAATACTTTTATGACCAACAATGACTATTTTATTAATGATTCTAATTTATTTATTTTGTTATTTTTGCTTTTTTTTCCTTCCACTCCCACCACATCCCGCTAGTAGGTATCGATATTAATGATTCTAATTATGACCAACCAATTATAAATTTTTATAAGTTTTTATTGACCGACAAGTTAATCAAATTATTATGCTAAGGTTTGGTAAACTTTTCATAATGTAGTTAATGATGATTACAAATTTGGTTTTAATTAGTTAATAAAATCAATTTGATTAACTTGTCATAAATTTGATTCGAAAAACGTGCATTACCTTTTATGATGATGATTAGAAATTTGATTTTAGTTATCACTGCTTCTTATTCCATAATGTAGTTAATAAATCAGTTTTCCCACTATTGAAATTTGATTTCCTATTCTTCAATGCACGGGTACGTGTAAAGTATTAAATTTTATTCTCTGTCACTATTTAGTCACACTATTGCCGAGTCGGTGTGTTGTGTCAGTGTCCGACACGACACGCGTGTCCGTATCCGCGCATCCTTGATTGATAGAATGGAAGAATTGAATTGAAAACATTACAGATATGAGAAATATCCTGTGACATGATGTGCTTTACTAATCAGAACATATGATGTAAATTGTCAGCGGAAGCTAAGTAAACTAGAGTGTAGAATAATTCAAACTTATAAAAGGACAAATAAACCAGGTTACGTAGTTTGACCTTAGGCCTTATCTATTATGAAATCAGCCCTAACATTAATAATAAATGGTTTCTAATGACTAAAAAGTCCTGAATAGATATAATTGTTAGAAATGCTACCAATCCCAAAATCTAATTTCATAGTAAACATCATCAAATAATGTTGAGAAGGGAAAATGACAGGAAATTTCATAGTAAACATCATCATCTCACATTGCGAAGGGAAAATGACGGGAAATTTCATTTCTTTGTTAATTGTCATCTGATCACATTTATTTATTTTCAACATCAAATTAGATAGTAGTTCAAGATTCACATATTGGTTTTTTCCTCGATGATCATCCGTCAAAACCTTGAGTGGAGTATGTAGCAATAAATATGAGACCTCTGGTGTAGATAGCCTCTAAAGAGAACTTTTTCTGCAGGTTGAGCAAGGGCGGAAGCAGGCAACACACCCCATACCATCATCACTTCTTCGACGTGTAAGTGAACTAGCCATTATCCACCCATACCCAAGGGAGCGGAAATCGAAGATGGCACATACACCTCATGTTGTCATCCACAAAGCTCCCGCCGTTTATAGTGATAGCCGTAGTGGGAGGCTCATACATCGGAAGAATCAAAAGTGAAGTTCTTTCAAAGGAAATTGCCACAGCTACGGTGGAAGTCACATAATATCAAATTGACATTCAGAAAATATTTTATGGTAGGAAGCTTGCATTTCCTACCTATTTGATGGTAAGTTGGTACAACCTTTCAAATTGAACGTACAGGTGTCTACGAAGTCTATAACCTTTCAAACTGTGGCTGCTGAATCAAGTCGTTGTTGTATTGTTATATTCCAGATAGCACTACACTTTTTTTTTTTAATGTTCAGTCATGAAAAAAGGAAGGAATAGTTCACTTTTGTGCTAGGGTTTCTCCCCCGTATGTTGACAATGGTAGTTGGATTTTTTGCTGAACCACCTCACCCTTCCCTCCCGATCTTTACCATACTTATCCAATTTCAGATAATTCTGAAAACTCTAATACGCATTGAGAGAAATGTTTTAGGATTTTAATACCCGACTTTGAAGGCTTGATCATACGCATACTTCAGTACCTTCTAGAATTTGTTTACCATACCTTTGATCTTATAGCTCACATTTGGCAAGTATTGAAATGTCTAGGAGTGGGCACTGTCCGGGATTGGGCTTGTTTGGTTTCAGTCCAGTGAAATGGGTCGAAACAGTCCAAGATAGAGGTTTTTTCTTGCAGAACTGGTTAGTCTGGATTGGCTTGAACCAAAATGAAACCATGCCATCCCTTTTTCTTTGAGATATTACATCTTAAAAAGACTCAAAATTATGGAATCCAACTTAAATCATCAAAATATAATTTGTCAAGTTGATAGTATGATATCTCTTAGCTTTTGCAAATATGTATAATTATATTAAACATAAAGTCTGCCCAAGTAGTTACACATCTCCTGTGAGTATATTGCGCATTCTTAAACACTGTTACAAGCCTACAAATCCATAATACTAGCACCTATATCCGAGAACTTCAGAAGCTGCACTGATCCACTCTCAGTCTCATACTATTAGACCCTGCGTCTGTGCTACAATTCAACCAAAAACCCACTTCGCTATGCTTCAACAAAAACCAAACACGCTTCCATCCCGCAAGGCATTACATCATATGGATTAGCACCTTATAAGCTACTTGCAACCTATCCACATTACATACATCTGTCACGATTAGAGAGCTGGAAGAAGGATTTAATTGAAGGGAAAGTTGATAAGAGAAGGGCAACATTTGTAATTTTATTTTCAATAGTCGTTTTGACCATTGTAGTGGGACATGTGTCACTTTAATATTGTTCAAATTAGAAATTATATTAGTTCTCCCCTTTAAAAGGAGAAGGGTGCCTTGGAACAGGGTAAGTATGAATGTATTAGCTCTGTAAGGCTCAAATGCTCGATTGGGAGTTCTTTTGAATTTTTCCTCTTATTTCTTAATCTCCATTTTCAATTGAATCTGAGCTTTTCGATCCATAGACTTAATGATGGAAACAAGGGGTCGTGAAATTGAAATGGTCATGAAGGAAACGAAGAAACAACTGGCTGAATCGACTAGCCAGATGGATTGGGTGAAAACAAAGCTTAGAAGGATATCTCAAAACAGTAAAAACATCGAAAAGAAGTTAGACGCAAAGATTGGATAAGTTAATCCAGTTGTTCTAAAACTCCATGGTGACCAATACAGGGGGTGAATCAAGCAACTCTCAGACCACTGGAAATCCAACAGGAATCCCCACCCTCCCTCACACAGAATTTGGAGGTAACAATTTTCATTTTCCCAACGCTTTGATGGGTCTAACCCTAGATCTTGGGTTAAAAAGAGTGAGATTCTTCGAGTTGCATAATATTGTTGATGAGTGCAAGGTATCTATTGCTTCTATTTACATGATGATAAGGCGAATAATTGGTTCCTTGATTACCAATTAACTAAACCCAATATGAATTAGCCCGAGCTTGTCCACAATCTCTGTCTCTGTTTTGAAGACTCTGTATCTGACAATTATATCGATGTTTTTAACAAAATCTTTCAAGATTAGTCTGTCGAGTTGTATTATGACCACTTTGAGGACTTAAAATCATTGATGCTCTTGTATAATCCCTCACTGACAGAACCATATTTTGTATTGAGTTTCTTTGAGTGGTCTTCGACAAAATATCAAGGCAGTGGTTCAAATGTTCAAGCCAACTACATAGGCACAAACATTCTCACTGGCAAGGATGCAAGAATCTTGCACTCCTACTACATCTCAGCCATTATTTCAACCCTTCTCTTCATCTACTATTACCAAGAAGCCATATACATCACACTTTCAATCAACCAACTGGTCTAAAGGAAATACGATGGAAAACTCACACCAACAATCCTTCCAAACTACCCTTACTCCCACAAATCATAGACCAACACACCAACCTCCCAATACCCCTTTTATCAAATTTGCTTCCCCTAACCCTTCCATCAAACGCCTAACACCCATCCAAATGAAGTTGAAAAGAAATAAAGGCTTATGCTACAGTTGTGATGAGATTTACAAAACGGGTCATTTATGCAAGGCTCAACGCCTGTGCATGCTTATCCCTGATTCGGATATACAAGATGAACCATTCCCTATTTTAGAAGAAATTGAGAACTTGATCTAGGAAGTAAGTTCAGATATGGAGTTCTCCCTTCATGCCCTTCATGGTAATCCCTCTTCGTACACTATTCTCCTTAAGGGCTTTATAAAGAAACACCCTGTATCCATCCTTATTGATATCAGGAGCACACACTCATTCATAGACCCTAAGGTGATTAAAACAACAAATTGGCCTACTACCATCACACCACAAATGGTGGTCAAAGTAGCTAATGACCAACACCTCATTAACAATGCTATTTGTCATCCCTTGAGGTGGTCTATGCAAAATCATCCATTTGAAGGGTTAGTTAGGGTGTTACCTCTTAGGAGGTTATGATATGGTTGTGGGAGGAGATTGGCTTAAACCCTTGGGTAATACAGTCATCAACCTTTAAACACTTCAACTCACCATCTCTCACCAAGGAACCCAAATCACACTTCAAGGTGTCCAAGACACAGCATCCTTGTTTCTTATTGGTCATTCAAAATTCTCCAAATTTATCAAGAAACACACTCCTTTTATTGGACATCTCTTTTCTATGGCTCCCATTATAGAAAATACATCACATCCCCCGCAAATATCCTTCCTGTTACAGTCTTACAGTGATGTTTTTTAGGATCCAACCTCTCTTCCTCCTTCTAGATCCTTGGATCCCAAGATCCCTCTAAAACCCAATGTTATGCCAACTTCACAAGCTCCCTATAGGCTCCCTCATATACACAAGGATGTAGTTGAAGCACTAGTCAAGGAGATGTTAGATACAGACCTAATTCAACATTCACACAGTCCTTTTGCTGCCTCTATTTTATTGGTGAAAAGGACAACTCTTGGAGGTTTTGTGTTGATTACAGAAGGTTGAATGACCTCACCATCAAGGATAAGTTTTCCATACCTCTCATTGATGAGTTGTTGGATGAGTTACATGGTGCACACATTTTTTCTCCAAGCTTGACCTTAGATCTGGCTACCACCAAGTGCTTGTCCACCCACATGACATTTACAAAACATCTTTCAAGACACACCATGGCCACTTTGAGTTTAGAGTCATGCCTTTCGGCCTAACCAATGTCCTGACAACATTTCAAGCACTTACGAATAAGGTTTTTCAGCATTTTCTTAGAAAATTTATATTGGTTTTCTTTAATGATATTCCGATTTACAACAGCATTATGGACCAGCATGTACACCATCTTGAGATCACTCTATCTACATTAAGGGAGCATTCCTTAGTGGCCAAACTTTCCAAGTGTTTTTTTGCTCAGTCTGAACTTGTTTATTTGGGACACATTTCAACTAAAAGGGACTGGTTGCTGATCCTTAAAAAATTGATGCAATGCTACATTGGCCAACTCCACATAATCTCAAGACATTGCGAGGGTTTCTTGGACTGATAGGTTATTACAGAAAATTTGTGAGACACTACGGATTGGTAGCCAAGCCTCTCACTGACTTGTTAAATAAGGATTCCTTCGTTTGGTCAAGTGAAACTTTCCAAGCATTTGAATCTCTCAAGCTGGCCATGAGCTCCACACCAGTCTTAGAACTGCCAAATTTTATTCTACCTTTTCTATGTTGAAACTGACGCAAGCTCAGTTGCTATAGGTGTTGTCCTGTCCCAACAAGGCCACCCTATTGCATATTTTAGCAAGGCATTTGGTCTTAAGAATCTGAGATTGTTTACATTAAAAAAGGAGCTACTTGCTATAGTAATGTTTGTCCACAAATGGAAGGCTTATCTAATTGGTGCAAAGTTTTTTTTATCTTGACTGATCATGAAAGCATTAAACACATATTGGACCCTAAACTTATTATTGTCCTACAACAACGATGGATTGCTAAACTCTTGGGATTTGACTACTCAATCAGCTACAGGAAGGGAGCTACCGACTTTGCTGTTGATGCCTTGTCCAGAGTCAGCTTGAATACTCCTTCTTGCTTAGCCATTTCCCAAGTTATTCCTCAATGGCTACAAGAAGTTACTCAGAGTTATACTACTAACTCAAGATTACATCACCAAGCTCCTACTACAACCCTCATCAGGCCTAATTTCTATCTTCAGCAAAGTATTCTCAAGTACAAACATGCCATCTACATAGGTTGCTTAGGGAACCTACGTATACAACTCATCCAAGCTCTTTATGCTTCTCCATTGGGAGGCCACTCCGGGATTACTGCCACATATCAAAGAGTCAAACAACATTTTTATTGGCCCCGTCTCAAAGCTCAAATTGCTATGTTCATCACTTCTTGCGACATATGCCAAAGAAATAAGGGTGACCAATCAGGTTATGGCGGATTGCTTCAACCTCTCCCCATTTCGGAGAATGCGTGGCAACACATCAACATGGACTTCATCGAGGGTCTACCAACATCGCAAGGAAAATCTGTCACACTTTTGCATTGGCACACCCATTCAATGCCCAAATTGTAGTTGAAGTATTCTTACTGCAAGTCTACAAACTTCATGGTATGCCAAGCTTCATTGTCTCTGATAGAAACAAAGTATTACTCAGTTTATTTTGGAAACAATTGTTTGCTGCCCTCGGTACTTTACTGGCTCTAGCATCGCATACCACCTTCAGATAGACGGACAGACGGAGATGACCAATTCCTACTTGGAAATTTACCTTCGTTGCCTCACTGGACATGCCCTTGCTAAATGGAACAAATGGCTCTACCTGGCCGAATTTTGGTTCAACACCAATTTCCATTCAAGCTTGAACACAACGCCATTCCAAGCTCTTACGAGTATACTCCTCCCTTATTTGCACTACCACCTACTGGCTCATTTTCCATTCTTGAGGTTAATCAGTATCTGCAACAACGAACTGAAATGATGAACATCATAAAAGAAATGTTACACAAAGCTCAAGAGAGGATGAAACAATATGCAGACCGCCATCGTACTGACAGAGTCTTGAGCACGGGTTACTGGGTGTATCTCAAATTACAACCATACCGCAAAAATCTTCGTCTAGATGCGCAATAATCTCAAGCTTTCTTCCAAGTAATATGGCCCATTCCGTGTACTGGAACGTATTGGGACAATAGCTTACCACCTCAACCTTCCAGCAGAATCCAAGATTCATTCCGTCTTCCACGTTTTTCAACTTAAGAAGAAGGTTGGTTCAGCTTATACACCTTCTCCCACCTTGACATTGGTTGACCACGATGGCCAATTCTAGCCATCTTAGGCAGACACTTAATTACTCGACAAAACAGAGTTGTGACGCAAGTGTTGATTCACTGGTCAAACTCCTCTCCAGATGCAGCCACATGGGAGGATTGGCCCTCGATCCAAGATCGTTTCCCTTCTTTTAATCCTTGAGGTCAAGGATTGTTTTAAAGGGGTGGGTAATGTCATGATTAAAGAGCTGGAAAAAGGATTTAATTGGCGGGAAAGTTGAATTTAAGAGAGAAGATGTCATGAATCAACCAACTTTCCCAAAAGGCCGAGTTTTCTAGAAGGGGAAGGTTTATGACTAGGATCGTGACATTGCCCCACACTTCCAAAGTTGACGTCCTCGTCGGCCTACTCGATTCCCGATGTAGCTTCACTCACCTACCAGTATTCAACAACTTAGCACTCTGCCCATACATAATGCTAAATTATTTTAATTCAGCTTATAGGTTGCTTCTGCCGGGAATCGAACCTTGGATGTGGCGTTTGGCTCCGATACCAATTGTCATTAACCAACCAACTCTCCCAAAAGCTCGAGTTGTCCAGGAGAGGAAAGTTCATGACTAGGATCGTGACAACATCTTTGATATATTTCTGAGTTCACAAGATGACATGTTCATGTGTTTAGTCAGATAGTAAATCGATTGTTCAAAGACTTATTACCTGAAGAAGAAGAGTTTGTGAAGAAGATCAAACCCTAAAGTCTCTATCGCCAAGAACAACAAAGAAGCTACAAAGATATTGAAAAGAATGGAAGATGGTTTGAAGTATAAAGAAAAGATGGAGAAAATGTTTATTTGAAAAATCAGATGATGGGGGACGTTTCTTTCATTCTTCTTCAATTCAATGATTCAATTTTTTCAATGATCCTCAATTCAATCTCTTTCTCAACCACTGAAACTCATTACCCACTTCAATACAATTTCATAGTTTCTCATTTAGTTCATTCTCAACAGCCACAACGTCGTTGAAAAACCTTCTTTCAGGAGCAGTAGCAGGACAAATCGAAGTACAAGAGAACTCCTTACTCCTTAAACCCTAGCTTTGTACATGGGTTGGTTTTGACGAAAATGGGTTAGGCTTTGGTTTAGGTTTGGGTTTGGGTATGGGTTGGGATTTGTAAATGCTACAATAACCGGGATGGTCCAGGATTGGATTTATCGGTTATGTCTTGGTTCCAACCAGTCCGAGATCGGGACCAGAATGAAAATTGTAGAAACCGGTTTAAAACCATACCAGTCTAAGTCAGACTGGGATGGACCTGGATTTTTGCTCAGTCCTAGAAATTTCAAAGTGGTCTAAAATGTGATGAGCTTGATCATTACTGTTAGATATTTACCAACATTTCATTATTGATTGAAAACGCCACTGTAAATAGAGGGATTATTTGTACCGAGGTGCTGTCTTGGGCTACGGTTCTAATTCTAGAGTGATCTGAAGGGGTGGGGTTTTTGGTGAATCATTAGTGTTGTCAGGAGGTCCAAATTTGGTGAAAAGAGGAAAGGAACATGTGCGTGCAAATTTTTCTTTTTTGGAAAATAGTTTTGTTGCGAATCTGCAGATAGTTTGGAGAACAGCCGTAAATTGAGACAACATTTCATCTTTAGCCTCCGATGGGCCTTGGTTGTGTCCCACATGAATGTAAAAAATTGAAATGGAGGGTGGATTAAAATTGGCATTGAGCCACTCAATTGGCAGAAGGGAAAAGTGCCAAAGTCTAATGATGACTGGGCAGAGGAAGAAAAGGTGAGTTATATCTTCCGTGCGATCCTAGCAAAAGATGCAACAATCATCAATAGGCGTGTGAAGCCTAGCCAAGTTGGTCATGATGGGGAGAATGTTGAGACTGATTTTCTAGAGAAGGAAAAAAGCGCAAGTGGGGGCTTTAATTTTCATAACTCTCGGAACTGTTTAGCTCGAAATTGCAAATCTGGTGAATTGGAAGTGTAACTTTCAAGTTGATCATGAACAAAAGCACGAGTAACACTTTTAACAAAGAAGATGTTTTTTTTTGTCAAACAACCAGATGAGTTTATTAAGGCTCGATGATCATTCCGATCAAGCTTCCTTCCTATTTATCTAGAAGTTCTTCTCAGATACAAGGAAATGGTTCAGTTCTAGAGCCAAAGATCATAGTTCTCGAACGAGCAATCGAAAAATCTGATAGTTATTTCCAGAATATCTTTAGCCATCAGGCCAGGAAAAATGGACATGATCAAGTTCGTGTTCCACTATGATGCCTAACCAGATAAAGGAAGCCAGAGATCTAGAATGGTACAGGGGGTAATCGGAGTTAGAGGTAGAGGTAGGTGATTGATGCCATAAACCGACACTAATGTCGTTGCATGATTTTCGACATTAATTATTTTTGTTTATTTTTTTTTTCCTTCAACCTACAATACACTTCAACAATGCATAGTGGAAGTAGAGGTTATCGACTACTTCACTTGGATCAAAAGACAATATTTGAATTTCAATTTAAAGAATAAGGATAATAGCAAAATACTTAATAAATGGTTAGATGTTGAGAAATGATATGATTTCAAAACAAATAATTAACTTGTAGCAAAAATGAGTATAGAAAAATATCAAGGGTATGAGAATCACCCTATTCCAACATAATGATTGTAAAATGTATTTTCAGTTTCTCCCAAAATACTCAAATCACATGGTTTTTCAACCTACATGACTTGAGTTGTAGGATTAAAGAAGTAAACGTTTTTTCATTTCCCTCAAACTTTAACCAAATCCATTGTTTTATTTCTAAAATATCATTGGATTTCGATTATGTTTTCATCGAAAAATCCTAAAAGACATGAAAATAATTTATTCTTTCAAATCAAAATCATTATCCATTTAACAAATGAAGCATTCTTTCGAAGTACTTCTTACAATTCATTATTCTACTTTACTTCATAAATAAAACACAATCTAACTATCATTATATTTTCATGGGGTTCAATCTCTTCCCTTGGAGAAGGGAGATTAACTCTCCATGAATAGTGAGAATAAACTAAAAGTTAAAGGAGAAAGAGAAACAATTGAGAAAGAGAAATAAAAAGAAAACTTATTTCTACTTCAATAGAAAAATTAAAATGTTGGAAAGTACTATATGCACTTCTCTACCAAACAAAAATCTAAAGCTAAGAACCATAAGAAAAAAAAACTCTCTAAGAAAAACTATTCTCATTTATGAACTCCATGTATGGGGTTTTTATAGGTAAAAAGGGTTTGAGTGAAATAAGGAAACATGGTTGAGTGAAACAAAGAAACATGGTTGAGTAAAATAAGGGAATATGTTGTAGTGAAATCAGGAAACATGGGTGAGTGAAATAAGGAAAGGTGTTGGAGTAAATTGAGGAAATATGTTGGAGTTGAATAAGGAAACATGTCTTGTAGAGATTTTTTTATAATAAAGTTGGTCATGTGGATGTCCAAATTTTCAGGTTGATTTCCTCGAGATTCGTAGTTGTTGATGCTTTGTGGGTTTGACTTCATGGGTCTTGGGCTTGAAATTCTTTAGTCATTGTCAGTGCTTGTGAGCTCCCAATGAACCTTCTAGTTGTTGAATTTAGCCTTATTGTGCATGATTTGAGATTAGTGCTTGAATTCCTACAAAATACACGTAATGAGATATTTTTATTATATAATTGGACTTAACAATTGTGTATTTAGGAGTGTAAAAATCGATGTTTGTAGTGCTTATCAGTAGGCAATCATCAAGGATGAGTCCTAGCTTGACCCAACAATCCTGCCAGAGGTTGATGTTTTCTCTCGATAGACATGATCAAGTCTGTGTTCCACTATGACACTTGGCCAGAGGAAAGAAGCTAGAGATGTAGAATGGTACAGGGGCTAGTCGGAGTTAGAGGTAGAGGTAGGCAATCAACAAGGACGAGTCCTGGCTTGACCCAACAATCCCGCCAAAGGTCAATGTTTTCTCCCGATAGAACTTGCCAGATGAGATGGCGTTTCATATTTGAAAAAGTGTTTCAGATTTCCTCTCCAAGCAATAGAGACGGTGGTTGGAGGTTTGGATAGTTGGAAAATGTTATTTTTATTGAAGTAGAAAGCTTTGAGTCGAAGAACACGTGGATTGAGTGGTGAGGAAATTTCTTGCCTCAAAGTTTTTGCCATTAAGGCAAGATTTTTATTCCTGGCAGATGGAATGTTGAGACCTCCTAAATGGCGAGGCATAGTAATGCGATCCCAAGTATACATATGCTTGGCTTTGCTAGCTATAGCTCTTTTCCACCAGAAATTTTGGGCCAGATTATCCAATTTGGTGGTGATAAAGTATAGAAATAGGAAAGTTTGCATTGTATAGATGAGTATCGAATTTAGGACAATTGGGAAAGGACTTTTGATTTCCAGCTTCAAAGTTCCTGATACTCAAATGTGACAAATGCATTTCCATGAAAAAAAAAAAATCTATGATGCTATTTGGTTGATTCCTTATAGCATCTACAAACGTTATTCAAGACTCATAATTCTCTCTCGCTTCTACAGGGTTTACGCTCTCTCAAGACACATTTTTTCTAACCCTTACAATAAATGTAGCACTTCCCTTATATAGCCCAATAACCTTCACTACCAAGTTATCTCTTCCATAAATATTTACTTAAATATCTTATGGAGAACAAGTTTTTAAAAAATAGATATCCTAACAGAGACTTTTCTTACTCCATAATTTTATAGTAATGATAAGATCCTACATAGTTATCTTGAGATTCCCTTTTCTTCACACATCCTCTTCGACCGAGCCCATTGGCGGAATTACGATCAACCCCATGGGCTGAATTCCTTGGATCTCCTTTCTTTGTCTTCATGGGCCAACTCTTCAAATTCATTTTAGCCCGTACGGTAGTACTTAGAGATACCAGATTTGGTACCCACAATCGTTCCCCCAGGGAGTACTGGATCATCTCGTCTTACCATTTATGGTTACAAGCAGAAGATATTGGAGGTTATCCCACTTAAATCTGGTGCATGATTTCCCTTTTCCTCATTTGCTTCAAGTTTTAGAGTCGAAACTCAAATCCAGCAACTTGGTAAATCGCTTAGACGTTGCCGCTCTTCTTCTTTCTTGTTGCTCCTTCACATGTAGCAGGTAACTCTATAATTTTCTTTGTTTCTCTCCCTGCATATGTATTTTTCTTTTTCTTCTCCATACTTTATAAATGGGTCATCGCAAGTCTAAGCACCATAATCTAGGTGCTCTGCAACCTCCAATTGCTTTAACCTTGAGGCCAATATAGCCTATCTAGTTATAGATCCTATCATCCCCATGAACTGGGTTTATGGAGAGTCCAAATATGAAAAGCATCATGTTGACCTAGACGCCATCTGTGTCACACTCGACCAGCAGAAAGCCGAATGCCCATGCCTCTCACCACTTAAGCCGTCCAAGCCTTCTATTTCTACAATATTGTTTTTGGTCAATCCATCAACAACTTCTGGAGATTGCTCGTGCCTGAAAGTGAGGGAATTCGGTCCGTGAAGCCGATACAAATACTCCATGTTCAGATCCATGGCCAGATTTGGTCTATATATTAGTACTTTTAAAGGTGTAGTGAAGACCAAAAACATCTTACCCCAAAGCTAATTGATATTGATAAATATTGGTTCCTTGACCCTTTAGTGATTTCTGACCATTGGTACGACCCCAAAGTGTTGATCCTATTAACCCCGACGAACGTCATGTTCCAACTACTTTTGTCTTATTTCTCTTGTAAACAACGATAAATTGAAAGCCCTTATCATACTGGCCAAAATTGGAATGATTGGTAGATATCAGCTTCCCCAACTGAGGATGCATTACATCAAAAGGCTTGATAAGCTACACGGAGATGGTCACGACTCAAAATCGTTAGTTTATTTGTCACGACCTAAAACCATGGCAAAAGCCTAAAACCGTCACTACACCAAAAGGCTTGATTAGCTACACGGAGATAGCCACGACTCAAAATCGTTAGTTTATTTGTTCCGGCTCAAAACCGTGGCTACACTACAACACAAATGAAAAACGCTGTAAAAAAAACTTGGGCGGGCTTTTTGGCGCTCGATTCTTTCCTCTCTCGTTTTACTTGGCGCTCGACGTAGAGCTCCTTCACCCTCCCCTCAATCTCGTCATCTCCCTCACTGCTTCCTCATCTCGCCATCTCCCTCCCTGCTCTCTTCATATCTCCATCTCCCTCACTGCTCCCTCCATCTCGCCATCTCCCTTACTGCTCCCTTTGGAGAATAAAAAGTTCAATAATTTCGTCTTTTCTCCTCTATATGTCTTCTCATCTTCTCCTATCCACTTATTTAATCTTTAAAAAACCCCCCAAATAGAATTTCTGAACATGTCGGTGGAAAATACTACCACTTCATTTGTTGTAGTAGTAGAAGAAAAATAAACTACATACAAATCAAATCAACAACAGAAAGAGAAAGACTTTTAGTTTCTCTATCTCATTCATTCGATCTGCTTCTCAAGTCTCTGAAATTCCTTCTGGGGTCGATCTGATTGGGATTCGTTTTCTTGGGTTTGATTCAATCGAGGAGGAAAGGTGGAAGCTTTTTTGCTTTTTCGATATGGGTTTCAAGATCTACTTCAAAGGGGTGTTTTGGATCTTGATTGAATCTAAAAGGAGGTAAAAAAGTTGGGTTTTTGAAGGCTTCAGTGGAGTTGTGTAAGTTGTTCTTCTTCAATCACTGGAAAGGGGAAGTTTCTCTTTATTAGGTATCTTTCTTTTGTTTTTGAATCTTAAAATTTGCTTTATTTACCATGTTTTGACTGTTTTTGACTTTAAATGCCCTGTTATGGAAGTGGAAGTTTTGGGGTTTTATTGGTTTCTTGGTTTTAATTAGTAAGTTTTTTTTAGATCACAAACATGGAAACATGGAATCTCTGAACTGCTTTTAAGGGGTTTGGTAGTGGGGGATGAACATTTGAGTTAAAAGATTGTATTTTGTTTGTTTTGGTTTATATTAGGTTTTTGGTGTTTTGAAGTTGAGCATTGATTGGAAGAATTGTTGAGTTCGTATAGAGAATTGACCAAGATGGTTGGGAAGCGCCGAATTAGGTTTATTGCTGTGAATTGGAATGGGCTTTAGTGGAAGACTCTGGTGGTTGTTGTGTTGATTTTGAAGTTTTGAGAATTGGTGGAGTTTGCCCCTTTTGATTCGGGTACTGGAATGAGGTGTGAGTGCTCTAAATTTGCGCATTGTTGCTGGGGTTCGCAGTTTAAGGGGTCAGTTCTTGAGGCGCCTGATAATGGTAAGTGATATGAGCTGTTTGCTTGAAATTTGTTTTATTTCAGTTTGGTGATGATAGGTGTGATTAGTTTAATTTGACTTGTTCAGAGCATGAGGATGCAAATGAAGCTGATGACATGCCCACGTTCAGGGAATACACTTTTGAGAAACTTAGAATTGCTACATCTGGTTTTGCTGTAGAGAACATTGTATCTGAACATGGAGAGAAAGCCCCAAATGTTGTCTATAAGGGAAAATTGGAGAATCAAAGGCGAATTGCTGTCAAGCGCTTCAATAGAGTGGCTTGGCCTGATGCACGCCAGTTCTTGGTATTCTTACTCACCTTTACAGTTTCGTCATCCCACATGTTTGTGGTTTTTTTATTAAGTTGCCTTTAAAGTGTTAGTATCCGAGACATACATTTGATGTGCAGTGACTTAATGACATGGGTACTTGCAACTGAACTAACTCCAAAAACTTCTCGCGAGTGTACTTGCACCTCGAACATTGCATAATTGTGATCTTTGTTAAATTGTTCCTAATTGCCTCGAAAAACTGAACAATTCATTTTTGTTGCTCCTTTTCACATCTTGGTTTGATAGCAATCTCTTGCTTGGTTATGCTTTTATCACTCTATTTACAACCTTTTAAATTCGAGAAGCATGCGACTTATAAAACAGTTTTACTTTCTTGAACCTTAATGCAATATGGTTTATATTTTGTCTCCACCTGGTTGGACATTGTATGAGTAGGCAAGGAGTGGCTTAATCTTGTTCGTGGCCATGATTTCCATTGTATCTGGTTTACTAGTTATCTTTTGCTTAGGTGGAGGAGACATTGATATACATGTTAGTTTTTACAAAATTTAATATATTTCATGTTCAGTTATTAAATTTTTCATTTTCATAGATTGATTATAGTTTGACACTGTTCTAACTTCAGGAAGAAGCAAGAGCTGTTGGTCAACTCCGGAACCATAGATTGGAAAATTTACTTGGTTGTTGTTATGAAGCTGATGAGAGGATACTTGTGGCAGAATTTATGCCCAATGACACACTTGCAAAACACTTGTTTCATTGTAAGTCTCATTTTGCTTGTTTAGCACCCTGGAACTTGACCATCCTTACTTGATGAGGATGTGAACAAATCATAAAATATGTTAAGAGTATCCATTCCTTAAAGAGATCTTATAATATTCACATTACGTTCAAATCTCCATCCTTCAAACTGCCCCATTACTAATCATGTCCAAAAAATTGAAAGAAACATGCATGATGTAAATTGCCAAACATTTTCAACGACTCAAACCAGCTCTCCTAATCAAACTTTAAAGAGTTGATCTTCATCTATTATGCCATCTTTCACCATCCGTGAATAACACCGCTTTTGTATTCGCTTTACAAAAGATTCACAACTTCAGGTATTCCTACACAACTACACCTAAACTTTCAATGCATCAGTCCTAGTCCTAGTATCCCTCTTTCAAAAGATTCGCAACTTCAAGTATCCTGACATTGAAGGTATTTTCGGAGTTTTCTTTGATAGAAAGGTGAATGTTGGATAATTTGAAATCTATAACAAAAGCTTGTATACTTGTATGCCTTGTATGTTTATTTTATTATGTTCATGTGAGATACCTTGTAGATTTTGGAAATGAATCCTGAAGATGAGGCTGAAGAGGAAGGTTATGCTTCATAAAATTTCCTTTCTAAGCATTCATGGTTTAGATTATGAACTGTTTTCTGTTTATTTCAATACAGATCCAAGAACTTGTTGAGGCCATTGTTCTTCCTATGACTCACAAGGAAAGGTTCCAGAAGCTAGGAGTTCGCCCTCCAAAAGGAGTTCTTTTGTATGGACCTCCTGGGACTGGTAAAACATTAATGGCTCGTACGTGTGCAGCACGGACTAACGCCACTTTTCTCAAGCTAGCAGGTCCCCAGCTCGTGCAGGTTTGGTTTTGACCTCGATACTTTCTATAGTGTAGTTGCATTCTCTTCTTGTTGTTTTAATCTATATTACTAATTCCTAATCCTAACTATTTATATCTTTGTACATAACTTATATAGTTTTAATCTATATTTTATCTATCCTGTACAATACTAGAGATAAGTCAAAAGAAAAAGGCAGCTAAGGGAAGGAAGGGTGTGGAAAAGAGAGAATGACTGATTTTCTTGTGCTTGATTTGCTTAAAGGAATTGATTGTATTGAGTTTATGTACCCGCCAATTTATTGGAGAGATTGATGATTTGGAAAATGGTGCAACAACTGAAGGCAATGATGATCCTGAACTCATTTCCGGGATTGAAGATCAACATACAAAAAACATACTCATATTCTTGGAAAAGAGAGTAAAATCGTTGCTCTCCGAACTTCTTTGTCTTTCACTTTATCGAGAATTTGAGGTAAGTGTGCACTTTATTGTCTTATTCATGCACTTTATTGTCTTCTTCATGCACATTTTGTGTTTCTGATTCAAAAGTTTGCTGAAATAACTTGCCAAAGGCTTACTGCTCCACTGTACAATTTTGTGTTTCTGATTCAAAAGGTATGGAAGTTTAACATTGCCTGCATTTCCTCTGCATCAAAGTTGTCATCATTTCCTCTTGTTGTTCCTTGCAGAAACAACAAGTATCTGCCCCGAGTAAGGGAATCATTAGTAAGATCAAAAGGGAGAACCGCTGCGTCCCTGATCTGATTTTCTAGATTGAGGACTATGAGAAATATCTCATCCAGCTTACCAAGCTGACAAAAATCAATTTGTTGAGACATGCCAAACGCAGTACTGTCAGAGATTTTAAGATAGTAGATACCAACAAGCTAAACATACAGGAAGAAGAAGTTGGACGTGAATCTAGTCCTGTTAAATCCGTCGCATCTGAAAATGAATTATGTGAGGATCCTGAAGGAGAGGAAGGAAATGAATCTGAGAAGGCCATGTCGCCGGAGTTGGATGCTGCTACAGCTGCTGTTGATTCTGGGTCTGATAGTGAAGGGACCAATATTAATATCAGAAGTAAGAGGGCAAAAACGAACAGGATTGTGTAGGATTCAGATGATGAAGCATAGATTGTAAAGGAATATTTTGTTTCACTCGCTTGTTCTAGTCTTCTGTTTTTGGAATCAAGAGCAGTGAATGGACTATGGTAATACACTGGATGGAAACTTCAAACTCATTTATGCAATCCGATGAACTGGTGATTGATCTGGACTAAAATCTTGTATGTCCTAGTTTTTTGTTGCTAGTTGATCGACGTTCAACTTCGGGGCACTAAATTTGAGTCTGAACATGGTATATGTTCTTCAGGTCTTACTCATCTATATTTGTTGCTTTTCAGGTCACTGCAGTTGTATATGTTGGGCTCAGATTTTTGCGATTAATTTCTTGTTTAATCACTTCATACAGTAAGCTTCTCTTTACCATCACTAGTTTGATTAATTTTCAAGTTCCGTGAGTTGAACAAGGTTGTAGATGGATATTTGGTTTACTTTCAACACTACCATTCTGCAGGTAATGAAGGTAATCTCATTCCGAACCATGGATATGATCAGGGTAATGAAGGTAATCACATTCCGAACCATGGATATGATCAAGGTAATGAAGGTAATGACAAGTGGCCTGCTTCAAAATGGAGATGCCTCAAGGTAATCACTTTTTTGAAGAATATTTGGATTTATTTAATTGAACATTCTTCTGTTCAGAATGAGAAACTGAAGCATATTACTACAAAGGCATTAGGTTCTCCAGATATGGGCATGGTTGGGACTGAGGTTGAGAAGCCGAGACACACCACCAGCAAGGCATCAGGCTCTCCAGTGCCTCATGTTCCAGATATGGGCATGGTTGAGCTTTCTGAGAAGACGAAGAAAGAAGTGGATGCACAAATGTCTAAAGATCTTCATGGAGGAAGTCCTCTGAAGTCATTGGTAGCAGATGATATAGTTGATGAGTTGCATGATGCTCATCCTGTTGTTGATTCACCAACTGTGGAGAGCACTGAGAAGGAAGAAAATGGTCATGTGACAAATGAGGAGTTGTTCTCAAAGGAAGTTAAAACTAGCAATGAGAAGGCCAGCAAGAGGAGAGCTTCATTTCCAGCAAAGCGGGAATATCCGAAAAATGGGTCACATAACAGTCCAAAGTTGCCAAGCTATATGGCAGCAACAGAGTCTGCAAAGGCAAAGCTTCGAGCACAAGGCACTGCAAAGGCAAAGTTTCGAGCACATAACAGAGTCTGCAAAGGCACTTTGTCGTTGTTGTTTGATTCTTCAGGTTCATACAATACCATGTTTTATATTTTCTTCATTTTCTCATTTTTGCCTGTTCTAATATTGAGTGTACTAGTTCATGACTTAAGATGTTTACAATCTAGGAATAAAATATTCATTTGCAAAGATTGTTGTGGTTGCTGCCTTGTAGTAGTCTGAGTTGACTGTTTTAAGGATTTGATTTTATATGGATGCTTTGTTATGATATACTCTATAACTTGAAGAAAATATTCATCTTAGTAAAGACTGATTTTGCAGGCGTGGGGCTGTGATTTTGCTGCAGCAGCAAAAAAATGTAAATTTTTTTTTCGATTATATTAATTTGCCACGGTTTCAAACCCTCGCAACAAACCAGATGTCTTTTTTTTTTGAATTTTGTTTTCACTGGCCACGGCTTAAAACCGTGGTACTTCATGCTTGCCACAGCTTAAAACCGTGGCCATCACTTGCCACGACTTAAAACCGTGGCTATCATGTTTGCAACGGCTTAAAATCGTGGCTAAATGTAGAAAATCATCAAGCGTCATCGAACATAAAACTGTTGCTAATATGTATTGCCATGGTTTATAGCCGTCAATGGTGATTTGGCGACGCCTCAAATGGCCAGGCCTCTAAGCCATGGCAATAGCTTACCCCCATGGTCCCAAACCGTTGCGGATGGGTAATTTTGGTGTAGTGATGTAGTTCTGAGAGATGTTGACTGAATTTGGTAAGGCAAATTTATTTTATTAGCTCATCCTTCATGATCTTTAATACAAATGTCTTTCTGGGTTTTCTTCCTCTCAGAACCCAACGTGTCCTCTATCACCCTTCCATTCCATTCAGAACAATCGATAGACCAAGAGATGTTACAATATCAAATGCCTTTTGATGATGAAAAGGTTGTTTCGATTTCTCCTCCTAACAAAAAGTAGATGAAGGAACTTGCCGACTCTTCAAAACAATTGGTCGTCAACCCTCATGTTACAAGTCAGACAAAGGAAAAGCCAAGCTAACACTGATCCAACACGTGCTCCTTCTGAGCCCAAGGTCCAACAACTTGCTTCTCATTCGGAAAAGGGAAGGTAAGTTAGCCGCCTCAATTTTTTATTTCTATCTTGACTATCTAAGCAATCTCCTTTTTTTTGTGCAAATGTTGTCATCGACAATCCTAAGGTGTTTTGGGCGATTTCGATCCGCCGAGATGGATCCACTATTAATACTCAGGATGATAGCGCTATTCAGAACTCTGATGTCGCCTTTGCTATAATCGAATCTACCCAACTTGCTCGCGATAAGATATACGTGAACTATTTTGGTGGAGCCTCGTCGATGGCTTGTGCACTTTCTATGGTACATTTCTACTTTATCTACTCATTAATTATTTTCATTATCTCGCTTTTTGGATTTCGTTATAATTTTTTTTCTATATGCTTCTCAGCTGAACCGTTCTCTTCCCTTTGTCGACCATCATAACTTGCAAGATAGCGAGCTATCTCTGGAGGACCTCCGCGCCGAGTTGAAGCATTTCAAGACTCTTCCCGAGAAGAGTAAAAAATGAGGGTGAGCTGAAGAATCAAGCTGACAAGGACAACGCTGAGCTGAAAAAGGAGGTCGAATTGGCCAAATTTGAATGAAAAATGCTGAAATCGACAAAAGCTACCACTGTTAGGAGACCATATCGAAATTGAACTCTAGTTGTTGTGAACTATGAGTTGTAGATTACTATGAGTTGTAGTATACCAAATCAGATATGTAGTTATCAAGTAGTTGTAACAAACTCTACAACCATTGTATATATACAAATGTATTACCTATGAGATTGATATCAATGAAATATTGTTCCTTTTCATGGTATCAGAGTCATAATATGTTCTTGAAGATCTAATTTGTGTGGACTCTTTTTTTGAGTAGTCTTTTCCCTTTCTCAAATTCTTTGGACTCTCTACTTGAGTAGTCTTCATTTCGATTTTTTTGTGTGTATTTGGTTGCCATCATGAGTCCTACATCTTCATCTTCAGTCTCTATGACTCCATCATCTCCAACCAATGCTAATGCTACGGTTATCTTGTTTAACACCCTTGTCAATCTAGTGACGAATAAGTTAGATCGAGACCGTGAGAATTACCTTATGTGGAAACAACAAATGATACCGGCTTTGCAAAGCCAAGATTTGTTTAAGTTTGTTGATGGCTCCTATCCTGCTCCACATGAATTTTTGTCACAGAATACTGAAAGTGGTTTACCTGAGATGAATCCTGCCTATCTCTTATGGCGACGTACTGATCAACTCGTGTTGAGTTGGATCAATGGCACCTTGACAGAATCTGTCCTTGCACAAGTTATTGGTGTTAACACATCAAATGAAGCATGGGATGCTCTCGAACGATTGTACTCCTCTCGTTCTAAATCAAGGCTTTTACTACTAAAGCAACAACTCCATTCCCTTGATAAGGGAACAACTTCAATGGCAGAATATCTTGATAAAGTTAAAAGTATCAGTGATGCTTTAGCTGCTGCTAGTGATCCAATCAAGGACAATGATCTAGTTTTGTATACTCTTAATGGCCTCCCTGCTGAGTATGAGAGTTTCGTCACCTCGATGACAACTCGTTTTGGTGGATTTCCTGATTTCTATTCTTTGACTGAAATGTTAATCAGTCAAGATTGTTTACTGGGGTCGCTAAAGAATAAACAACCCAATGAACCTGTTGCTTTCTATACAAAGAAAGGTGATGCTCGGGGCATAGGCCGTCCGAACTATCGAGGCACTAGTCGTTCAACTCATCGGGGTACAGGCCGTAACATTCAAGAACGTGGACGGGGTCGAGGATATTATAATGACAAAAGAGGTACATCTAACTATTTTTCTCATCATGATCGATCTAACTACGTTGTTTGCCAAATATGTGAGAAACCAGGTCACAAGGTAGGAAAGTGCTTTAACCGTTATGATCTTGATTACCAAGCTGATAACATTCCTCAATCATTTGCACATATGTGTCTTTCGGATCCAAACTGGTATCTTGACACGGGAGCCATAGACCATCTTACTACAGATGCTTCTCATATGTCAAAAAATTCTGGTTATCGTGGGGCTGATCAAATTATTATTGGAAATGGCAGTGGACTTCCGGTTCATTACTCTGATAACATTTCTATTTCTATTTCTACTCCATCTACACAATTTCATTTATGGAATGTCCTTCATGTGTCTTCCATTGCTAAAAATCATATATCAGTGAAAAAGTTTGTTAAGGACAGCAAATGTATTATTGAATTCACACCTTCTGGTTTTCTTATCAAGGATTTAATGACAAAGAAGGTGCTTCTAAGCGGACCGAGTAATGGTGGCCTTTTCCCCATTTCTCCACATTCTGTTTCATGTTTATTGGCAAGGGCTTGCTATGGTGAACGCACTTCAATGGAGAACTGGCACCGAAGATTGGGGCATCCTAATCCCAAGATTTTATCATTTTTGCAAAAGAATAAAGTCCTGAAATATTCAGGCAATAGGAGTTTTAATAAATTATGTTCAGATTGTCTTGCTGGGAAAGCTCATAGGCTTCTGTTTGTTGATTCAAGTTCTTTTTCTTCATCTCCTCTTGAACTGGTTCATGCTGATTTATGGGGTCCATCTCCTATTATTAATAGAAGTGGTTATCGATATTATCTATTGCTAGTGGATGATTATTCAAGATTTAGTTGGATATTTCCTTTAGTTCGGAAGTGTGAGGCACTTGCTTGTTTTATTAGTTTCAAGTCATTGGTGGAAAACTTGTTTGGTTTTAAAATCAAAAGCTTTCAGTGTGATGGTGGGACAAAATTTACAGGTGGTCCATTCTCTTCATTTTTGCGCACTCATGGAATATTTCAACGTATTTCGTGTCCTCATACTCAACAACAAAATGGAAGAGTTGAGAGAAAGATTCGTCATATCAAGGAAACAAGATTAACACTTATGTTTCAAGCAGGGTTTTCTAAACCATTTTGGTTTGATGCATTTCAGACTGCTACTTTCTTGATCAATCGTCTTCCATCCATAACACTTAACAAAAGATTGCCTTATCAAGTTTTATTTTCCAGAGGTCCGGACTATAGTGCCTTGCGAGTATTTGGTTGTGCTTGTTATCCATTTTTGGGTGCTTATGCAAAAGACAAGTTGGATTCACGTACATTGGAGTTTATTTTTATTGGTTATCCACCAAATTATAAAAGGCTACTTATGTCTTGATTACAAAACTGGGCGTGTGTATACATCTCGCCACGATACTTTTGATGAACAAAAATTTCCATTGGCGGGAATACGCAATCGAGATGATATCATATCTTCATATGGATCTATTAGTTCACCTCCTGTGTTTTCTTTACCAACCAAGCCTTCTAATCCAGCACATATGCCATCCTTATCAATTGATACATCAGCTCCAAACTCCCACCACATTACTGACACTACCCAATTTGGAGATGTAGTGGTGGTGCCACATCTCTCGGGTGATCCATCCTTTCCTATATCAGAAACATCCTCAATCCCAAATTCTTCTCCTAATGATCATATTCAACAACCAGCCTCCAATTTACCATTATCTGATGAACCTCCAACATCACATTCAATACCACCATCATCACCTCAACCCACCCATCATATGATTACACGATCAAAGACTGGCTCGCGAAAACCCAAAGTCTATCTAGGTGTCAAGCACCCACTGCCCAAATGTTTTCAAGCTCAATTGGCTCAGATTGAACCTTATTCATTTAAGGAGACATCTACTCATCCTGATTGGATGGCTGCTATGATGGATGAGTACAAGGCTTTGATGTTGAATAATACACGGACTCTAGTATCGCCTCCACCTGCTTCTAAAGTAGTTGGTTGCAAATGGGTTTATAAATTAAAGCGCCATGCTGATGGTTCAATTGAACGATACAAAGCCCGTTTGGTGGCTCAAGGGTGTTCTCAATCATACGGGGTCGATTTTGATGAAACGTTTACCCCAGTTGTGAAACCATGCACCATTCGGGTTGTGTTGTCTATTGCTCATAGTTTATCATGGCAAATTCGCCAATTAGATGTCAAAAACACATTTTTACATGGGTTTCTTGACAAAGATGTATATATGCGACAACCACCAAGCTTCAAGGATCCCTCACGACCGAACTTTGTTTGCAAATTAAACCGAGCTATTTATGGTCTCAAGCAAGCCCCTAGAACTTGGTTTACAAGATTAAGTTCTTTTCTTATTGGATTGGGTTTTGTGTGTAGTCGGTCTGACTCGTCCATGTTCGTTCCTCGTGATGCTCGCGGAATCTTGGTATTATTATTATATGTTGATGACATTACTTTAACCAGATCTTGCTCTTCATTGATTAACTCGATGGTTCATTCGCTTCAATCTCAATTTGCAATGAAGGACCTTGGCGACTTACATTTTTTTCTTGAAATCGAAGTGACTCGGACTAATGGCACTTTGTTACTCACACAAACTCGTTATATTCTAGATATTTTAAAACGTGCCAATATGCTTGATGCCAAACCCATGAGTCGTCTTGTTCTTCCAGGTTCGAAACTATCAATTAATGACGGTGATCCCCTTATGGATCCTTCATTTTATCGGAGTATTGTTGGTGCTCTTCAATATGCTACGATGACACGACCAAACATCTCTTATCCCGTTAATCAAGCATGTCAATATATGCACCAACCAACAAATGTGCATATTTCATTGGTAAAACGTATTCTTCGATACTTGACAGGATCCCTAGCTTTTGGTGTTCAAATTCGCCCATCTCTAGACTTTACTCTTAGAGCATACAGTGATGCTGACTGGGCAGAATTTCCTGATGATAGACGTTCAACGTCTGGTTCTTGTATTTTCCTAGGGACAAATTTAATATCTTGGACCTCAAAGAAACAACCCACTGTCTCTCGCTCAAGCAATGAATCTGAGTATCGAGCATTGGCCACCACAGCTGCGAAGCTCGCATGGATTCAATATATTCTCAAAGATTTGGGTTTGCTAGCTCGGCGTCCCCCCATTTTATTCTGTGACAACATCTCTGTCATTTATCTCGCTTCAAATCCTGTGTTTCATGCACGCACTCGCCATATTGATGTGGACTATCATTTTGTTCGTGAACGAGTTCTTCGAGGTCAACTTCGTGTGTTGTTTCTCAATAGTGTTGACCAAGTTCCTTACATCTTTACCAAGGGGCTTACCTCCCTGCGATTCACTCATTTGCGATCCAAGCTTTCCGTGGTTGCTCAACCCGTTCAGCTTGCGGGAGGGTGTTAGGAGACCATATCAAAATTGAACTCTAGTTGTTGTGAACTATGAGTTGTAGTATACCAAATCAGATATGTAGTTATCAAGTAGTTATAACAAACTCTACAACCATTGTATATATACAAATGTATTACCTATGAGATTGATATCAATGAAAGATCGTTCCTTTTCAACCACAATGAGGTGGATAAGGTTGTTGCGATGTAGCAGCGAAAATGCAATACTCTTAAGAGTCACTGTCAAAGGTGGAAAAGGAATAAGTGCTTCTACCACCGCCATCTTCGACTTTCTTTAGACACTGAATCAGAGACTGCTTTAGATGGTGCCTCACTGGTCGAGGAGGACACTTGGGAAGAGGAATATCAAGCCAGCTTTGAAAGAGTTCCCCCAGTCAAACCCTGGGCCAGCCCAAGTCCCTGCTGCTGTCGATGGAAAAAGTACATAATCCTACAGTTGTTGCCAAAGTCGTTGTCGAAAACCTAGGCAGTGGTGTGCCCAAGGAACAAGCCTGATTCTGCTATTTCTGATGATTTTCTTTGCCTTAATTGCTTAAACATTTTCTCTTTCTATGTTAGCCGGTGTTTTATGCCATCTTATCTAGCACTTCTTTTGGGTCTATAATATACCTTTATCTTTGCATGTTTGACATTACACTCCTATTCTAGTCATGCTTATTTAAATATGTTTTTTCCCTGTTTATTTTGAGAATACAGTTTGCTTGCGATGCAAACTGTATATAGCTATATCTCATGAATGTTTGTTGAGCAATAAACCATGTATCAGTCATTTATGTGAGAACAAAAAATGTTACCTGAGGTTGAGTATGAAGTTGACCGAGATCTCTGAACGTGTAGTGGATCTGTGGGGAGTTGCAAATTAGTAACAATGTCAACCTTATTTATTGGCGGAGTACAGAGAGCTGTATCAAAACCGAGTTGAGGTAGCCATATTTATTGGCCGATATCATCCACTACCCGAGCCTTATTAACAATGTCAACCTGGAGCCACAATAGTTGAGGACAAAATGAGATGGTCCACTAGGATTTACCAAAGGAATCTGGATCGAAATATGATAAAATTGGATCACATGTCATACAGGGAATGATGGTGCCGAGTAATGGAGAGTGGGAGTTCCAGATGTGAACAAGTGGAGAAAGCCAATAGTAATTATACACTGGAAATAATGATGTTTAGACGACGGAGACTCTGATGAAACGTGGACCAGGATGAAGAGGCAGAGATCTCAGACACCCAGGATGAAGAGGCGATGAATGGGCAGCCAATACTGAAGGCAACAAGGCAGATATAAGAAGCCTGTAGTGCCTGGCCTTATACGCTGGATTGGTCCAGGAATGCGAAAGGCGACTCATCTAACTGTGCCGACTGCAGAGGGAGAATCCAGTGGCAGTTGTTGATGTATATGCATGGAAAGCGTAAATAATGTTCTCTGTAATTATCTCTTAAAAGTAAATCTAAATGTACATTGACAGTCTGTTATGCATTTCTTTTGGACAATAAAACAGGTAGAAATATACTTGCACTAATTTCTTTGTATGTCTATTGAATTGAAATATTTTAACGTGAGCACTCAGCCCATAACATGGAGATGATTTCTATTTGCCCAAAAGTTTTCGAAGTATATCTCAACCGAGCTGAAATATATTACCTTGGGCACTCGGCCTAAAGTGGGAAGATGATTTCAATTCCCAAAAAAATTTCTTAGTATATATTCCATAAACTAGACATGCACCACAACCACCACTGCGTCAGTCGAGATGTACTAACTTGGGCACCCGACCACAATTGGGAAGATCATTTCCATTCCCCACAAAATTTTCCAAGTATATCTCAACCAAGCTAGATATACCAACTTGAGCACTCCACCATAGCAAGGAAGACAATGTCAACTACCTCAACAGTCAACAACTGTTTTTCTTGAAACAAAATTTTTGTAGGGAATGAAGATGATTTTAATTGCCCACAAAACTTTCAAAGTATATCTCAGCTTACTAACTTGAGCACTCGGCCATAGATAAGCTAGCATATTGACTCGACAACAACAAAACTGAATTGTCAAAATATAAACTTATCCATGTGAATTGAGTAACAACTGTGAATGAAAATTCATTAATTTGACTTTCAACAAAGCCGATCTACAACGAAACAAAGAGAGTAGATGAACTGTTAAGGTTTATATGTTTATACAACAAAATATGAGTTATTATTGTCTGTCGGACTTCCCAAATGTACAAAATCAGGGTACTCTGTCCAAGTTTCATCTATATAACTTCTTGAGGTTGAGAATGTTGCAAGGACGCTAAGTTGTAGTTCCATCCATAGTCGACAACCTATATGCCCCTTCCCGCAATACTTTAGTTACAAGGTAGGGTATTTCCTAGTGGATTGTAATTTTTTTCGAATGTTGCTCCCTTTACCTTTCGCAAAGCCAGGTTACCGACCAATAAGGTTCTTTTGCGACATGCTTTTGATATTGACGCTATAAGGACAGATGGTACTTGCTGCTATATCTCGATATTCTTCCAACAAACCAACTGCAAAGGCTCTTGTTACCTCAGAAGCTCCTAAATCAAGCAAATACTTTCTGGCTAGTGGAGATAATATTCTTGGTGGGTATACAACTCCATGCCGAAAGAACTTCTAAAAGCTTATCAGGTCACTTTGACTTGGCTGCATCCAACTACCGCATAATATTGTCAAGAATGACTCAATTTGACGCCTCTGTTTGTCCACTTCCCATGGGATATATGGGGGGGCTGAGTGCAAAAGTTTGATATTGTGGTTGGCGCAAAAGGCAGAGAACTTGCAGTATGAGAGCTGTGGCGGCCATTGTCCGAGATGATAGCATGCGGTAAGCTGAATCGAGTTATAATTTGGTTCCAAGTGATGTTAATCACCTTTTATTATCTAGTCTTATTAAGAACCCGACTTCTACCACTTGAAAAATAGTCTGTGGCTACCAGAAGATACTCTTGCTTACCTGAAGCAATTGGAAGTGGCCCCACAATATCCATCCCCCATAACGCAAAAGGCTAGGGACTGGTGGTGAAGTGCAACTCCTTGACATGAGTGTAAACTGTCTTGGCATGACCCTCATTGCTGAGAAACATTTATGGCATCTTCCTACATATACAACCAATAATAGCCTTGAGACCAAGCTTTATTGGCTAGGGACATACCGTCTAAATGATTCCCACGTGATCCACTGTGGATTGCCTATAAAATCTCCCCTGTTTTGGCCTTGTTCACACATTTCAACAACATTCCATCTGCCGAATATTTGTATAACTCCTCCAGTAGATAATGTTGTTTTGCTCTTTTTTTCAACCTTCTTTCCTTTCCGTTATCTTCTGGGATAACGCCCTCTACTAGATAGGCTATTAAGAGAGTCATCTAGAGCACGACGGATCCCTATCTTTGCTGACCTCCACTGATAACACTCATCTTTCACTTCGATTGATACTTGGTACACTCAAAGACTCGACTTGTATAGTTCTGCGGCCTACATTGCCCATGGTAGCTGTTATGTACACCATGCATCAGCATGTCGGTTCCCAGCTAGCGGGATGTGATAAATCTGAACATTCATACTTCTGAGCTGCTTACGTATCTCCTGCAAGTATAAGTGCACTTCTCGATAATAAAAAAGTGTTTTCTCTTGAACCTGCTCTGCCAAAAGAATCTGATTATAACCTGCATAGCCATCCATGAAAGATAATAGATCGAAGCTAGAAGTACGATCAACTAACTCTTCTACTCAGTGCATAGGGTAACTACCTTTCGGGCTTGCCTTGTTGAACATTCTTCTTCGAGACAACCACAATATTCGACAACCATGTCAGATACTGTATCTCCCTAATGATTCCTGCCTCAAACAATCTATCCATCTCGAAGGCGACTACCTCACCCAATTTAGGGATAACCCTTCTCGATCTCTATCTAAACGGGGTGTCCCCAGTGTTATATTCAGTCCGAGGTCCGCAAACTCGAATGAGATGCCCGACATTTTTCCCATGTTCCATGCAAATACATCCAAATGCCCCGAGAGGAAACTGATCAACTGCTCTGTGATTGGATCTTGAAGATTTCTGCTGATCTGAAGCCACTTAGGTATCCATCTGACTTGAAATCTATTATTTCTCCATGTTCCATCTGACCCTCCACAATCTGTTCTAACTCGTCCTTGTCTATTGAAGTCACATTGATTGATCCCCTGCTTTCATTGACCCTTCTAAAATGGATTTCTCCAATGCCACCGTCATTGTGCATTTTCTTGCTAAGGCCTAATCTCCTATTAACTCATACCAGCCGGCCGGTGTGGGGAACTTGATGACCTGATAGTATGTAGAAGCCACCGCTTTCATTGCTCTTACCCATCCACATCCCAGTTTGACGTTGAATGGTGAGGGTGCATCTACCATCAGAAAGTTTATTTGTGGCCAGAATATTCTATCTCACCCAAAAGAACCGAAGGGGCTCCATTGAAACTGTAAATGGTTGAGGAGCTCGGCTTCGCCACTATGTGTGACATAGAGGAGAACGCATCTTTCAAATATGATTTCTACCGCGCTGCCCTAATCAACCAATATTTTTTCACCATGATCCCCAAATTGGAGAGATAAACTAGGGGATCATCATGGGGGCGGATGATTGACACAAAATCCTTCTTAGAAAACAGTACTGATTGCATGAACTACCATACCGACAGAGTTAACTGGTCTCGGGTCCACATTGTACCCGAGCATCTCCTGAATGCTAATAGATTTCTGGATCTTTCTTCTGCATTCGGCTATGGACTCTTTTGGCTTAGCTTAGGTAGGGGTATTTAATTCGGAATTTGAATGGACTCTCAAAAATTTTAAATCTCGTGAATTTTAAAAGACTTTAAATGATTTTACAAAATCCACTGAATTTTGATGAATTTTAAATGATTAGATTTTGTAGATTTTATAAAGGTTTGTTATGGATTTCTATGGATTCTTATAAATTTAATATATTTTTATAAATGTGTTATTAGTAATAGGAAACAATAAAAGAACATCACCTACATTGTTATTCATGCCAACACAAATCATAAAACATATCTCAAAAACATCAATTAAACAATTGTTTGTATGTTACGAGAATTTTACTTCAACTTAAAAAAAAAATCAAATACATTGAAGATGATCCAAAAGTAATACAAATAACTATTTTACTTCAAATTGTTATCCCCGCCATCGCCACCTCTCCTTCATTTTTTTTTTCAATCACCTCGCCACCACGCTACCGCCACCTCTCCTCCTCCTCTCATCCCACCTCCACCCATTTTCATCTTCTTATTCTCAACCTCCCCCCTCACCTCTTCTTCTTCTCTGTTTTTTTTCTTCTTCTCTTATTCCTCCACTTTTTTCTCTCTTCGTTTTTTTTTCTCCTTTTTTCTTCTTCTTTTTGTCCTCGCGTAGGTTCTGGCAAGTGGGGAACCTCCGCAAGAGCGAATAAGAAAAAAATGGGAAAAGAAGAAGAGAGGAGAAAAAAATAGAAGGATAAGAAAAAAAAAAAAAAAAATAAAAGAGAAAAGTAGAAGAAGAAAAAAAAAATCAGAAGGAAAAAAAGATAAAAAAAAACAAAGATGAATAGAGGACAAGAAGAAGAGAAAATAAGAGGAAGAGAATGAGAAGAAGAATAATAATAACAAAAAAACAAGAATAAAAAAAAAAGAATGTGCGGGTAGTTGTGCAGCCAGCGATGGTAGGGCATGGTGGTGTGGCCCAGAAGTTGTGGGGTGAGGTGATGCTGCTCCTGTGAAGAGAGAAGAGAAGGGAAGGTGGTGGTGTCATTCAGCAGATCACAAAAAAAGGATGATGACGTCCTTTAGCATAAATTGTGGTGTTATTTAACAATAGCCAATACAAATCCGTTGAAATATGAGGGGGGAAGGTTGGATTTGGAATAAATCTTGTTATATATATTTTTCACTCACAAATCCTTCAAAATCCACAACTTTAACAAATCCATTAAAATTCACTACTTCTTTAATACCCTCTGATTTTGATGGACTTTTGAAAAACATGAATTGAATACCCCCTGATTTTGATGGATTTTAAAACAATAATTTAAAATCGGTATTTGAATACCCCTAGATTTACATGTATCATTTTAAATCCTTAATTGAATACCCCTGAATTTTAATGGATTTTAAAATCTTTCACAATCCATTAAAATTCATAATTGAATACCACCTCTTTAGATATTGTTAATCGACCTAGATGAAGGGGGAGGCAAAGTCTTTACCAACTATTTCTCCAACTAGTCTCGGTCAACTACATACTCTTTCAATCAACCTTGCTCTAGCAAATCCTGTACTAAGTTCTGGAGCTCGAAACATGTGCTCGTCAGATGATCTTTTATTAAACGATAACTGACAATAAAGTCGGCTCTCCCTATCATGGATGATTGTGTGCAACAGACCTTTGAAGAAAGGTTCGATCTTGATCTTGATCTTGCTGAGCAAATCAGGAAGGGGATAGTGAGCCTATCAAACTTTATATTCATCTTGTCCTGAGATTGCTTCCTTAGGTCTGGCTGCTGTACTCGACGCGAGTCTTAGCCACCCATCTGTTTCGACACCTCTCTTTTCCATGATTGATCCACTGCTATTGACACAACATTTTCAATGATTTTGTTGCTATCACCATTCCTTCTAACCCTTCTCCCTTCGTTGAAAATCAATAATTCTCCTATAATATAGAGATATGATTAGGATACTATAGAGACATGATTAGGATATTGTAGTTATGAAAATCTTGAGAATATTGTAGTTGTGGAAACTTAATTGTATTCTTATAAGAAGTTATCTAAAACTACTAGGATACTTCTTGTATAAATACCCTTGCTTGTATAATGAAAAACTTAACCTGACATATTATTTTCTCCATACCATTGTTTTACATGGTATCAGAGCAAGGTTAATCCTAGCTCTTGTTTCAGCCATCAGCTATCACTATAGTCATCCCTTTACCATGGGCGATAATACAGAGATTTCTTTGGCTGGGAGGAATCATGAAACTTCTAGCCCTTTTTTTATCCATCATTCTGATCACCCTGGAATGGTGCTTGTCTCCAAGCTTCTTAATGGAGACAACTACGCAACATGGTGTCGTTCTATGCACATCTCCCTAAGTGCGAAAAATAAATTAGGGTATATTGATGAAACGCTGGAGGTACCCTCAGAAGAGACAAACTTGAACAAGTTTCTTCTTTGGCAACGTTGCAATGACATGGTGCTTTCATGAATTCTTAATTCCATTGAACTTGACATTGCAGACAGTGTGATTTATTCATCTCAAAGAAAGATTTTTTCAAAGCAATGCTCCAAGAATCTTTCAGTTGCAGTAAGATTTTTCCTTTTTTCTCAAAAACAAATGTTCGTAGCAAGTTATTTCACCAAACTAAAAAAACTATGTGATGAATTGGCCTCATATAATGATCTGCCATTGTGTTCTTGTGGTGTGATGAAAAAACACATGGAGCGTGATGAGCGCAATGTTCTGATGCAATTTCTTATGGGCTTAATGAGTCTTATAGTGTAGTTCATGGATAGATCTTGCTCATGTAACTCTTGCCTACTTTGCGCAAGGCTTATTCCCTTATTACACAGGAAGAAAAACAAAGAGAGTTGAGCACATCCCGTCCTTCCATTGAATCTGCAGCAATGACAGTTCGTCAAGGTACCCGTCCTTCCATTGAGTCCGCAGCCATGGCAGTTTGTCAAGGCCAAGCACCTACTAATGCCAGTAAGACGCCTTTATATTGCACATACTGCAACCAAGACCAGCATACTGTTGATACTTGTTACAAGTTGCACGGATTTCCACTCGGGCACCGTTTGCATGGTTCTAATAAGCCTAAGGGAAGTTGCAACAAATGGGGAGCAAGCCCCAGGACTATGAACCATGTGAACTCGAACCCAACATTAGAATAAATCCAAGCTGTCATGCCTAACTTATCTGAGATTCAATATCAACATATTCAAAATATGATGAGCGAAAAAGACTCCCACCATTCCTTAGGTAATACCAAACCTTTTCATGATCCCAATTGGATTATTGATAGTGGCGCTACAGACCATATCACCTCAGCTTTTCACCTACTTAGAGTCAAAGCTAAAAATCCCTCTATGCAGCCAGTAATGTTGCCAAGCGGAGATACAACACCCATTAGTTCCATTGGAACTTTATATCTTAATTCTCATATTTTTTTGAAAAATGTTTTATGTGTTCCTACCTTTAAAGTCAATCTCATGTCTGTCTGTCGCATCACAAAGGGATTACAATGTTCTGTGACTTTTTTTCCTTCTTGGTGTATCTTGCAGGATCTGACAACAAGGATGACGATTGGTTTGGGTAAACAACGTGATGGACTTTATCACTTAGTTACATTGGCTTCTGACCAACAAACCACCCTGCCACCTTGCTTCCGCTTTCGCAGACTTATGGCATCGCCGTTTAGGTCACCCTTTTTCTTCGCGTTTACATGTTTTAGGCAAAACTTTGTTAAATTGTTCCTCTAGTTTGAACAATGTTTGCGACGCCTGTCATTTGGCAAAACAGACTCGCCTTTCGTTTAGCAAAAGTTCAATTTCCACTACGAAACTTTTTCCCCTTATTCATTGTGATATTTAGGGGCCTCACAGAAATCCTTCAATCTCTGGGGCTCGATTTTTCCTAACAATTGTAGACGATTTCTCTCAATTTATTTGGGTATTTCTTATGCACCACAAAAATGAAACACAAGGACTACTTAAATCTTTTTTTTTCCATGGTTAAAACCCAGTTCAATACCACTATACAAGCTATTCGTGTGGATAATGGGGGAGAATTTTTTTCATTAAGGGATATTTTCAAAGATCATGGAACTTTATATCAACATACTTGCATCGCCCCACCACAACAAAATGGTGTTGCCGAACGTAAGCATTGTCATATCCTTGAAACTGCATGGGCCTTACGCTTTCAAACTAAGCTCACTCTTCATCTTTGGGGAGAATGCATACTCACAGCAGTTCATTTGATCAACAGGTTGCCCACCCTACTTCTTTCCCACAAAACCCCATTTGAGAAGTTGTATAATGCAACACCATCGTATACACAATTAAAGGTTGTTGGGTGTCTTGCATATGCCAAACATATCTACACTTCTCACAAATTTGATCCATGTGCTAAGCAATCTGTTTTCCTTGGCTATCCGCATGGGCAAAAGGCCTACAAACTCTATGATTTGTCCACTCGAAAAATATTTACTAGTCGTGACGTTGTTTTTCATGAAAATATTTTTCCTTTCAAGACCGAGCATACCCAATTCAATCATTTCCCTTCCTCGGGACCCTTACCACCACCAATCCACCATGATGCCTTACCTACTAGCCTACCCGATGACTCACCAGGGTTGTCCCCTTCCCCTACTCCATCTACTCCTCTACCCGCTAACACAGAACTCCCCTTTCTTATTGACCACACCCTTCCCTTACCAGGTAACCCTTCCTCTTCATCTGAAAGTTCCCCACTAGTGCTTCCTACTTTTCCCGTTCATGTCTCTCCACCAACTGTACCACCCCCTCGTCGGTCAGACTGTACCAGAAATTTGCCTAGCCACCTCCAGGATTATGTAATCACGTTGCCACCATCCATCCAATTAGAGTCTTCGTCTCCAGTTCCCTCATCAAGTACTCTTTATCCCTTGTCCAATTTTATTTCTTACCCTCGATACTCACCATCCCATCTAGCTTTCATTTATAACATCAACCGTCATGTGGAGCCTCAAACTTATGAGGATGCTGCCTCAGATCCAAATTGGCAACAGGCTATGCTCTCCGAACTTCAAGCCTTGGAACTAAATCACACTTGGACTCTTACTTCTCTTCCTCTCGGTAAGGAACCAATTGGTTGTTGGTGGGTTTATAAGATTAAACATCACTCTGATGGTTCAATCGAGCGGTATAAACCTCGCTTGGTTGCTAAAGGGTACACTCGGACTGAGGGTATTGATTACCATGACACATTCTCTCCCACTGCCAAGCTTATCATAGTTCGTTGTCTCCTTGCCATTGCTGCAACTCAATCTTGGTCTCTTCATCGGCTCGACGTTCATAATGTCTTTCTTCATGGTGATCTTTATGAAGAAATTTATATGCTCCCACCTCCCGGTCTACAGCGCTAGGGGGAGAATCTGGTATGTCGCCTCAACAAGTCTCTATATGGCCTAAAACAAGCTTTTCGTCAATGGTTTACTAAGTTATTTGATGCCATACAAACTGTTTGTTTCGTTCAATCTAAAATTGATTACTCCCTCTTCACATGTAATAGAGGAAAATCATCCACTGCCCTTTTGATTTATGTTGATGACATATTGATTACAGGAAATGATTTGGGTGCCATCAATACCCTCAAACAATTTCTTCATAATTGTTTCCGTATCAAAGACCTTAAGGATTTAAAATTCTTTTTGGGTATTGAGGTATCTTGTTCCAAGAAAGGTATTTCAATTTCTCAGATAAAGTATGCTCTTGATATTATTAAAGATGGAGGTTTATTAGGAATACGACCAGTTTGCTTTCCTATGGAACAAAATCTCAAATTGTCGGACACAGGTGAATTGCTTGCAGATCTACAAAAATATAGAAGGTTGGTAGGCCGCCTTATCTATTTGACCATCACCAGGCCCGATATTACTTATGCAGTTCATGTCCTCAGCGGGTTCATGCATGAACCAAGGAAACCACATTGGGATGCAACACTCTGTATTTTGAAGTATCTTAAAAGTTCTCCAGGAAGAGGTCTTTTTTTCCCAGCTCATAATTCTTTGTGTTTAACAGCTTATTGTGATTCGGATTGGGCTGATTGTCCTACTACTAGAAGGTCAACAACAGGTTATTGTGTATTTCTGGGAAATTCAATGGCATCTTGGAGGACAAAGAGATATAAAAGTGTCTCCCTCTCTTCAGCAGAAGCCGAGTATCGAGCCATGACGAGTGCTTGTTGTGAAATAACCTGGCCGCACAACTTATTGCGAGATCTACAAGTGTCACATCCGGAGACAGCGATGCTTCACTATGATAATCAAGTTGCTTTGCACATTGCGGCTAACCCCGTCTAAGAGAACAAGGCATATTGAAATAGATTGCCACTTCATTAGAGAAAAAATTCAAAATGGTTCAGTTGAAACCAAGTATGTAACTTCATCTCAGCAAGTAGCGAACGTGCTCACAAAGCCGTTAGGAAAAAGCGTTTTCAATGGCATGTTGCAAAAGTTGGGAGTTCTTGACATCCACTCTCCAACTTGAGGGGGAGTCTTGAGAATCAATGATTCTCTTATGATATAGGGATATGATTAGGATATTGTAGTTGTAAAAATCTTAGGAATATTGTAGTTGTGGAAACTGAATTGTATTCTTATCAGAAGATACCTAAAGCTACTAGGATACTTCTTGTATAAATACCCTTGCTTTTATAATGAAAAACTTATCCTGGCATATTATTTTCTCCATACCATTGTTTTACACCCTTCTCTGAGCTTATTGTTTGTCTTCAATTTTAATGGCATCTTCAACGATTGCGTAGGCTATCTCCAAACTCAGCGGGTCTCTCTCTATCAGCCTCTCATCTGTTCTTAATTTGGGAAGAACTCTCATCTTAAGAGCATAAACAACCACCTTTCTCATCCAGATTATGAACCCTGGCCACCTCTGCTTTGAATCTAGTGAGATAAACTTAGAATGACTCCTTGTTGCCCTGCGTAACTGCCAAAAGATTTTTGACACTTACTTTCCTTTTCTCCTGATGCATATAATACGTAACAAATACTTCCTCGAGAACCTTGAAAATTTGAATAGAATCCTGTGGGAGTGCTTAGAACCAAGTAGCCCTATCCGAATTGAGGCTAGAATTAGCAAACAACTGGGATTCTGAAATTCGGGAACACTCCACAGGATAGTCATCTCCCCGAAATTAACTAAATGATCCACCGGGTCAGAGGTTCCTTTATACATCTCAAACTGTGGCCTCTTGAATTCCGGTGGCATCCGAGTTCTCCGTATCTCCAAAGACAAAAGAGAGTTACACAACTGCGTGAGAGCTTCTTGGGTTGAGGTCTCTACTGTCGCATACTCACTCTTATGAGACTTCTTCGAACACTTCTTCTCGGATTTCATCAAGGCTCTCACCATCTCCATAGTTATATGAGGGGATGCTATTGAAACTCATGCATTCAACAACACCGCCTTATCTGATTTAGAAGTACCCTAACTGTCGCGACCCTCTTAGATCCTCATTTTCACACTGAGCAATCTCAAGTTGTCTTCCGGTTGTAACAAGCCAATGAACTTGCTCTCCTCCCGTTCGAGTTCATTTAGATGTCACTTGTTTTCTTCTAAGTGTTCCTAGACGAATTCGTCATCGACGATTCCCCCTAGGCATCACCACCTAATCTTACTCGGCTGGCTTCAACTACTTAGCTGCATTGCGCAAGACACACAGACGAACTAGAAGTTGTAGATCTTGGAGGCATAACAACTTAAAAATCAAAAGATGTAAATGCGAGTCCCTAGTGGGTAGAGTTCCCGCGGACAATGCCAACTATGTGCTATATTCAAGACTCACCATTACTTTTCTCGCTTCTGCAGGGTTTACACTCACACAATACACGATTTTCTAACCCTTACAATAAATGTTTCACTTACCTTGTATAGCCTAATGACCTTCACCACTAAGTTATCTTTTCCATAGTTATTTACTTAAATATCTTATGGAGAACAAGTTCTTAACAACATAAATATTCTAATAGAGACTTTTCTTACTCCAAAATATCATAATGATAATAAGATCCTACATAGTTATCTTGAGATTCCTTCTCTTCGCACATCCTCTTCGACCGAGACCATGGAGAAATCCTCCTTCTTCCGAACACATGGATCTCCTTTCTGTCTTCATGGGCTAATCCTCTTTCATTCATGTGGTGGTACTCTGGGATATCAGATTTGGTACCCACAAAAAACCACCTCAGCGTGGACGACCTTCGTCCATTCTATGTTACTCTATGTAGTGGCCCCTTCATGCTCATTAAGTATCTTTAATCTCTCATCTGCACTATAATGATCAATATTTTCATTGTCTTTCTAAACTTCATAAAGGATATCTCAAGGGCATGGAAGGTGACCAGCTACACCGCCACTAAACACTTACTCAAGGAATCGAGTGCCTCACTTTAAGGTGGGATGCTACAATCTCTGACATTTTCATTTTGTTACTAATAAGATGCAATAATAGAGATGAAAAACCATCGGTAGAGTTTTCCTGTCTCACAATACATCTAATGCCCAAAGTCTGTGGCTCACACTTTTCACCACGAACAATAAACCCAAAGTCTACAATCTTGGCAACAAAAGATTGGAATTTTGCCTTAATACCATAATATGATGGGGTTGTAAGCCAAAATTAATATATTTACGTTGGCGAAGGCTATCTTTAGTATCGTGAGTTTTTATTTTTAAATATTGGGTTGTTGACCATTTTTACTTATTTATTATAGTATTGCGAGTTTAGTTTCTGTTTAACGAAATTCTAGCATTTTATCCTTTAGCTTCCTCCTATGTTTCAGTAAGGGTACAAAATTAATTAAGCATATTAGGTATGGTGGTACTTGTATGATAGTTGTCATACTCTAGTGAAAAAAGTGGACATCACTTATTAAGTCTAATATGTTTTTAGATCTAGGACTCAGATAATGGCATAGTTTATCATATTTAATCCGTGAATTATAAGAGAAAGTGTGCGTTGAGCATGAGCAAAGAAAACAAATAATTTGTCCCAAATTCATGTTAAAAAAAAAGGAGGCAAATGACTCATTTGAAAATTTACTGCCAGTTTAATTTAGTATCCAAATAAGTTTGATTTAGTTAAAAAGACCCTACCCAACCTAAAAGAATGTTTATTAATTCATTTAAGATTTTATTTGAGGAAAATTATAAATAGCACTATAAACAATGTGCTAAAATTACAGTCAGTTTTGATCATATTCCTCAAGATCCGTATTTAGGTCTACACTATTATGAGAAATGCTAGGAAACCATGTTTTGTAAACATGTTTTGCAATCAGGATGACGTGTCATGATCTGGAAAGAATGATAAAATCCCCAAAGATTTTATGTGTATATCAAAATTGTAAAAAACTCCTCTAACAATGCCACATCATCATGGCTGCAAAACATGTTTACAAAACATGGTTTCCTAGCCTATGTATTGATATGTATTGATAGGTGGTCTTTGTGAGTGTTTAAGGACCACTACTTCAGGCAATCTAGGACAATAAGCATTGCCAACGCTCACTTGCAGCCAGCTTGCTTTGCACCTAACGTAGCCTTTTGTCACGAGCCATCTCTCAAAATATCCCTCACCAAGGCAACAAGGCATCCAAAGCATCATATGGACGCTGGCAGTAGGCCCGTAAAGGACCGAAGGAGCAACAAGCTTTCTCTAGATGCCTCCGGAAGGTTCTAGAGTGCTCTTGGACATTCTAGCTTAGCTTTCTCTAGAGTGTTCTAGCATGGATGAGTCTAGAACACCCTTGTACAAAATTGTGTAGTATTTTCTAGAAGCCTCCTTGTAATTTCTGGTTCCTTTGGAGGTGGGAACTTTCTAGATGCATAGAGAATACTCCTTTGAAGGAGGATTGTGGAAAGTTCTAGACTAGAAGCCTCTAGGACTTTAAGGGCCTATAAATAGGCCTTGGCATTCATTTGTAGAGATCATCAAACACTTGTACAACTCTCTCAAGCAATACAAAGCATTCTTTCAAAAGCCCAAACACTTGTGCCTTAGCATTTTCCTCACTTAAGCTTTCGAAGCATCACTTAGCATTAGCCAAGCATCGAAGTGCCTTGACTAGTTAGTTCGACGGGAGTGTGACGCTAGTAGGCAGCGTGTTAGCCAAGGGGAAAAGGTCAGCACGTGACACGTGGTATCAGAGCAGTGACGATCGTAGGGGCGGTCTTGCTGAAGTTGCGTTGTGCTAGCTGCTGTGTGTACGAAGGTTAGGTGCGGAGCAATCTGATAATGTCGGGAAACAAAGAGAGTGCTGTTGGAGGGTCCGTGGTTGAGGAGACTGGAAGAAAGACTAGTCGGACCAGCATGCTTGAGGATCGTATGGCCAAGGTGGAGCTGACCGTGGGCGATCTCCAGGACAGCGTTGGGGAGATGGAACAGAAGGTTGAGTCCTTCAATGGGACGTTGGCTAACGTCACTATGGATATCGAGCAACTTGATAGCCGCGTCCATGACCTTGAGCTTGGCACTGTGGAAGCCAAGGACGAGACTCAACTTCTCGTCAACCAAGTTGCGGATGCCATGCGCAACGAGATGGGCCAGCTCAAGGACACGCTGATGGGGCAGCTCCAAGCCATCCGGGAGCAGGTTGAGTCCTTGCAATCGGACGTCAACCTATGCAAGGCGGCTGTGGCAGGTAGTGCTACTGTACGAGAGGGACCAAGGATGAAGGTGCCCGAGCCGCCAAGGTACCATGGGAAGCCCGATGCTAGGGAGCTCGACAACTTCCTATGGAGTGTTGAAAAATATTTCAACGCGATGCGCTTGGACGACGATGAGTCCAAGATCACCACCGTCACCATGTACTTGGGTGATGATGCCATCCTTTGGTGGAGGAGGCGTGAGTTGGATATCAAGAAGGGTCTTTGCTCGCTTAAGACTTGGGACGAGTTCAAGGCGGATTTCAAGCGGCAATTCTATCCGGAGAATGCGGAGGAAGTTGCTATGAAGAGGTTGCGTGGACTGAAGCATACGGGGTCAATCAAAGAGTATGTCAAGCAGTTCACTTCTCTTATGCTTGAAGTCTCGGACATGCCGGAGAAGACTCAACTCATCTACTTCATGGATGGACTACAACGATGGGCTGAGCAAGAGTTAAAGAGACGCAATGTTCAATCACTTGCCGAGGCCATCGCAGTTGCCGAATCCTTGTTCGAATACAAGGCTGATTCGAAAAGCCACAAGGGCGGCAGCAAGAGTGGCGACGGTAACAAGGGAAAAGGTGGGGGAGCAAAACCCACTGAAAGAAGCAGCAGTAGTAGCGGCGGCAAGCAGTTCGAGAGGAAGGACAAAGCCAAGCAGACCTTTTCGGATAGCAAGGTGAAAAACCGCGACTGCTTCTTGTGCGGAGGGCCGCACTGTGCTAGGGAGTGCCCACAGCGACAGAAGCTCAATGCGATGATCGCTGGCAAGAGTGGATCGTCCGGGGAATCATCGGGGGACGAGGCGCAAATGGGGACTTTGCGCTTGCTAAGCAGCGTCAAGGCTACGGTGAAGCAAAGCAACGTGGCTAAGGTAAGTACGCTACCCCGTTCGAAGAAATCCGCTCTTTTGTTTGTGGAAGCCAAGGTAAATGGCAAGGCTTCAAAGGCACTCGTCGACACGGGTGCAACACACAACTTTGTTGCTTTGAAGGAGGCAACAAGGCTGGGCGTGCAGTACACCAAGGAGCCAGACACCTTGAAGACCGTCAACACAGCACCGGTGCCTATCCATGGTGTAGCACGAGGCGTCTCCCTTCATTTGGGCGAATGGAAGGGGACGGTGGACCTGACTGTCGTCACGATGGACGACTTCTCATTGGTGCTGGGCATGGAGTTCATGGATACGGTGAAGCCATGGACATTAGAAAGGGACGGGTCGATGACTATTGCAAAGGATCAAGAAGCATGCTCTGTCCCTGTCACTCGGGAGATCGTGGAGGCCAAGATGTTGTCAGCCATTCAAGTGAAGAAAGGCGTGAAAAAGGGGCAAACAACATTTGTGGCCACGTTGATCGAAGATGGGCCTCAACCCAGCGAGGTTTCGAAAGAGGTAGCTGCGGTTTTGAAAGAGTACGAAGATGTCATGCCTCCAGAGCTACCCAAGAGACTTCCTCCAAGAAGGGAAGTCGATCATATGATCGAGCTGGAGCCAGGGGCTAGGCCTCCAGCCATGGCGCCTTATCGGATGGCACCGCCAGAGTTGGAAGAGCTACGCAAGCAACTCAAGGAGCTGCTGGACGCAGGGTTCATTCGGCCATCCAAGGCCCCATTCGGTGCACCAGTATTGTTCCAACGCAAGCACGACGGGTCCTTGCGTATGTGCATCGATTACCGAGCACTTAACAAAGTAACCATCAAGAACAAGTATCCAATTCCTTTGGTTGCCGATCTTTTCGATAGGCTCGGTAAAGCCAGGTACTTTTCTAAACTGGATCTCCGATCGGGGTATTGGCAAGTGCGCATAGCCAAAGGAGATGAGCCAAAGACAGCATGCGTCACTCGCTATGGGTCTTATGAGTTCTTGGTGATGCCTTTTGGTCTCACCAATGCCCCGGCTACTTTCTGCACTTTAATGAACAGAATCTTTCAGCCTTTCTTGGATAAATTTGTAGTCGTCTATCTCGACGATATCGTCGTGTATAGCGACAACTTGGAAGAACATGTGCATCACTTGCGACAGGTTTTCCAAGCATTGCGGGAGAGCGAGTTGTACGTGAAATTGGAGAAGTGCTCGTTCGCCCAAGACGAGGTGTCTTTCTTGGGGCACCGCATCAAGGCTGGAAAGATCATGATGGAACGGGACAAAGTACAGGCCATCAATGAATGGGAGCCACCCAAGAACGTTTCGGAGCTACGTTCTTTCCTTGGGCTGGCCAATTATTATCGGAGATTCATTTTGAGCTACTCGGCGAGAGCAGCCCCACTGACCGACTTGCTGAAGAAGAAGGTGCAGTGGCATTGGAGTGAGAAATGCCAAGAAGCGTTCGATGATTTGAAGAAGGCAGTCACCGAGGAACCTGTCTTGGCCTTGCCCGATTATGCTAAGTCGTTCGAACTTCACACCGATGCATCAGACTTTGCCATCGGAGGGGTGCTTATGCAAGAGGGGCATCCCATAGCCTATGAGTCTCGCAAGCTCAATGATACCGAGAGACGGTATCCAGTGCATGACAAGGAGATGACAGCCATCATTCATTGCTTGCGGACTTGGAGGCACTATTTGCTTGGGAGTCGGTTTACCATCATGACCGACAATGTGGCTACGAGTTATTTTCAAAATCAGAAGAAGATCAGCCCCAAGCAAGCTCGGTGGCAAGATTTCTTAGCGGAGTTCGATTATGTCATGGAGTACAAGCCGGGCAAAGTTAATGTTGTTGCTGATGCTCTCAGCCGAAAGGCCATGCTCGCTAGCGCAAGCAGCGCCGCTAGCAACCTTCTTGATCGGATCAAGGAGGGGACTTCTCAAGACCCCTTGGCCAAGGGACTCATGGAGATGGCCAAAGAAGGGAAGACTCGACGGTTTTGGGTAGAGGATGGGGTGCTCTACACCGTCGGTCGTCGCATTTATGTGCCTAAGTGGGATAATCTTAGGCGAGACATCATGAAGGAGTGCCACGATTCAATGTGGGCTGGCCATCCGGGGATGCAGCGGACATTGGCACTCTTGGAGGTGAACTACTATTGGCCTCATATGCGGGACGATATCGAGGCCTATGTGAAGACTTGTCTTATGTGCCAACAAGACAAGATAGAGCAACGTGTACCGGCAGGACTATTGCAGCCTTTGCCGATTCCAGAAAGGCCATGGGAGAGTGTATCAATGGATTTCATATCAGCCTTGCCCAAGTCTGATGGGTATGGCTCTATTATGGTGGTGGTCGATCGCTTTTCCAAGTATGGGACTTTCATACCTGCCCCACGTGATTGCACGGCCGAGCAAGCCGCCAAGTTGTTCTTTCAGCATGTGGTGAAATATTGGGGCTTGCCTCGGAGCATCATAAGTGATCGGGACCCAAGGTTCACAGCAAAATTCTGGACGGAGTTATTCAAGCTCTTGGGTTCGGGTCTACACTTCTCAACAAGCTTTCACCCGCAAAGCGATGGGCAAACAGAGAGGGTGAATGCCTTGTTGGAGTTATACTTGAGGCACTTTGTGGGTGCCAACCAGAAGAATTGGGCCAGGTTGATGGATGTGGCTCAATTCTCATTCAACTTGCAGCGGTCCGAATCAACGCAACAAAGTCCGTTCGAGATCGTCATGGGCCAGCAGCCCTTGACTCCACAAGCCGTTGCGTCGGGCTACACGGGTAGCAGCCCCGCTGCGTACAAGCTTGCACGAGGGTGGCATGAGCAGCTTGATATAACGAAGGCGTACTTGGACAAGGCGTCTAAGAAGATGAAGAAGTGGGCAGACAAGCATAGACGCCCTCTCGAGTTCCAAGTGGGCGACATGGTCATGGTCAAGTTGCTGCCACAACAGTTCAAGGTCTTCCGCTCGGTGCACAAGGGACTAGTGCGGAAGTACGAGGGGCCATTTCCCGTCCTACGGAAGGTCGGGAGAGTTTCTTACAAGCTTGAGTTGCCGCCCAAACTCAAGATTCATCCGGTGTTCCATGTGAGCATGCTCAAGCCCTACCATGGTGATAAAGAAGATCCAACGAGGGGCGAGTCACATCGGGCACCAACCGCGGTCGTGACTTCCTTTGATCGAAAGATCGAGAGCATCGAGGCAAAGAGGCTCATCCGACGGAGGGGTGTGCCAAGCTATAATGAGTATCTCATTCGATGGAAGGGACTACCGAACAGTGAGGCCTCATGGGAGAAAGAGGGCGACCTATGGCAATTCCAGGGCAAGATCGCAGAGTTCGAGGCACGGTCTTGACGGGGTCGTCAAGGACTTGGGTGGGGGAGAATGTCACGAGCCATCTCTCAAAATATCCCTCACCAAGGCAACAAGGCATCCAAAGCATCATATGGACGCTGGCAGTAGGCCCGTAAAGGACCGAAGGAGCAACAAGCTTTCTCTAGATGCCTCCGGAAGGTTCTAGAGTGCTCTTGGACATTCTAGCTTAGCTTTCTCTAGAGTGTTCTAGCATGGATGAGTCTAGAACACCCTTGTACAAAATTGTGTAGTATTTTCTAGAAGCCTCCTTGTAATTTCTGGTTCCTTTGGAGGTGGGAACTTTCTAGATGCATAGAGAATACTCCTTTGAAGGAGGATTGTGGAAAGTTCTAGACTAGAAGCCTCTAGGACTTTAAGGGCCTATAAATAGGCCTTGGCATTCATTTGTAGAGATCATCAAACACTTGTACAACTCTCTCAAGCAATACAAAGCATTCTTTCAAAAGCCCAAACACTTGTGCCTTAGCATTTTCCTCACTTAAGCTTTCGAAGCATCACTTAGCATTAGCCAAGCATCGAAGTGCCTTGACTAGTTAGTTCGACGGGAGTGTGACGCTAGTAGGCAGCGTGTTAGCCAAGGGGAAAAGGTCAGCACGTGACACGTGGTATCAGAGCAGTGACGATCGTAGGGGCGGTCTTGCTGAAGTTGCGTTGTGCTAGCTGCTGTGTGTACGAAGGTTAGGTGCGGAGCAATCTGATAATGTCGGGAAACAAAGAGAGTGCTGTTGGAGGGTCCGTGGTTGAGGAGACTGGAAGAAAGACTAGTCGGACCAGCATGCTTGAGGATCGTATGGCCAAGGTGGAGCTGACCGTGGGCGATCTCCAGGACAGCGTTGGGGAGATGGAACAGAAGGTTGAGTCCTTCAATGGGACGTTGGCTAACGTCACTATGGATATCGAGCAACTTGATAGCCGCGTCCATGACCTTGAGCTTGGCACTGTGGAAGCCAAGGACGAGACTCAACTTCTCGTCAACCAAGTTGCGGATGCCATGCGCAACGAGATGGGCCAGCTCAAGGACACGCTGATGGGGCAGCTCCAAGCCATCCGGGAGCAGGTTGAGTCCTTGCAATCGGACGTCAACCTATGCAAGGCGGCTGTGGCAGGTAGTGCTACTGTACGAGAGGGACCAAGGATGAAGGTGCCCGAGCCGCCAAGGTACCATGGGAAGCCCGATGCTAGGGAGCTCGACAACTTCCTATGGAGTGTTGAAAAATATTTCAACGCGATGCGCTTGGACGACGATGAGTCCAAGATCACCACCGTCACCATGTACTTGGGTGATGATGCCATCCTTTGGTGGAGGAGGCGTGAGTTGGATATCAAGAAGGGTCTTTGCTCGCTTAAGACTTGGGACGAGTTCAAGGCGGATTTCAAGCGGCAATTCTATCCGGAGAATGCGGAGGAAGTTGCTATGAAGAGGTTGCGTGGACTGAAGCATACGGGGTCAATCAAAGAGTATGTCAAGCAGTTCACTTCTCTTATGCTTGAAGTCTCGGACATGCCGGAGAAGACTCAACTCATCTACTTCATGGATGGACTACAACGATGGGCTGAGCAAGAGTTAAAGAGACGCAATGTTCAATCACTTGCCGAGGCCATCGCAGTTGCCGAATCCTTGTTCGAATACAAGGCTGATTCGAAAAGCCACAAGGGCGGCAGCAAGAGTGGCGACGGTAACAAGGGAAAAGGTGGGGGAGCAAAACCCACTGAAAGAAGCAGCAGTAGCAGCGGCGGCAAGCAGTTCGAGAGGAAGGACAAAGCCAAGCAGACCTTTTCGGATAGCAAGGTGAAAAACCGCGACTGCTTCTTGTGCGGAGGGCCGCACTGGGCTAGGGAGTGCCCACAGCGACAGAAGCTCAATGCGATGATCGCTGGCAAGAGTGGATCGTCCGGGGAATCATCGGGGGACGAGGCGCAAATGGGGACTTTGCGCTTGCTAAGCAGCGTCAAGGCTACGGTGAAGCAAAGCAACGTGGCTAAGGTAAGTACGCTACCCCGTTCGAAGAAATCCGCTCTTTTGTTTGTGGAAGCCAAGGTAAATGGCAAGGCTTCAAAGGCACTCGTCGACACGGGTGCAACACACAACTTTGTTGCTTTGAAGGAGGCAACAAGGCTGGGCGTGCAGTACACCAAGGAGCCAGACACCTTGAAGACCGTCAACACAGCACCGGTGCCTATCCATGGTGTAGCACGAGGCGTCTCCCTTCATTTGGGCGAATGGAAGGGGACGGCGGACCTGACTGTCGTCACGATGGACGACTTCTCATTGGTGCTGGGCATGGAGTTCATGGATACGGTGAAGCCATGGACATTAGAAAGGGACGGGTCGATGACTATTGCAAAGGATCAAGAAGCATGCTCTGTCCCTGTCACTCGGGAGATCGTGGAGGCCAAGATGTTGTCAGCCATTCAAGTGAAGAAAGGCGTGAAAAAGGGGCAAACAACATTTGTGGCCACGTTGATCGAAGATGGGCCTCAACCCAGCGAGGTTTCGAAAGAGGTAGCTGCGGTTTTGAAAGAGTACGAAGATGTCATGCCTCCAGAGCTACCCAAGAGACTTCCTCCAAGAAGGGAAGTCGATCATATGATCGAGCTGGAGCCAGGGGCTAGGCCTCCAGCCATGGCGCCTTATCGGATGGCACCGCCAGAGTTGGAAGAGCTACGCAAGCAACTCAAGGAGCTGCTGGACGCAGGGTTCATTCGGCCATCCAAGGCCCCATTCGGTGCACCAGTATTGTTCCAACGCAAGCACGACGGGTCCTTGCGTATGTGCATCGATTACCGAGCACTTAACAAAGTAACCATCAAGAACAAGTATCCAATTCCTTTGGTTGCCGATTTTTTCGATAGGCTCGGTAAAGCCAGGTACTTTTCTAAACTGGATCTCCGATCGGGGTATTGGCAAGTGCGCATAGCCAAAGGAGATGAGCCAAAGACAGCATGCGTCACTCGCTATGGGTCTTATGAGTTCTTGGTGATGCCTTTTGGTCTCACCAATGCCCCGGCTACTTTCTGCACTTTAATGAACATAATCTTTCAGCCTTTCTTGGATAAATTTGTAGTCGTCTATCTCGACGATATCGTCGTGTATAGCGACAACTTGGAAGAACATGTGCATCACTTGCGACAGGTTTTCCAAGCATTGCGGGAGAGCGAGTTGTACGTGAAATTGGAGAAGTGCTCGTTCGCCCAAGACGAGGTGTCTTTCTTGGGGCACCGCATCAAGGCTGGAAAGATCATGATGGAACGGGACAAAGTACAGGCCATCAATGAATGGGAGCCACCCAAGAACGTTTCGGAGCTACGTTCTTTCCTTGGGCTGGCCAATTATTATCGGAGATTCATTTTGAGCTACTCGGCGAGAGCAGCCCCACTGACCGACTTGCTGAAGAAGAAGGTGCAGTGGCATTGGAGTGAGAAATGCCAAGAAGCGTTCGATGATTTGAAGAAGGCAGTCACCGAGGAACCTGTCTTGGCCTTGCCCGATTATGCTAAGTCGTTCGAACTTCACACCGATGCATCAGACTTTGCCATCGGAGGGGTGCTTATGCAAGAGGGGCATCCCATAGCCTATGAGTCTCGCAAGCTCAATGATACCGAGAGACGGTATCCAGTGCATGACAAGGAGATGACAGCCATCATTCATTGCTTGCGGACTTGGAGGCACTATTTGCTTGGGAGTCGGTTTACCATCATGACCGACAATGTGGCTACGAGTTATTTTCAAAATCAGAAGAAGATCAGCCCCAAGCAAGCTCGGTGGCAAGATTTCTTAGCGGAGTTCGATTATGTCATGGAGTACAAGCCGGGCAAAGTTAATGTTGTTGCTGATGCTCTCAGCCGAAAGGCCATGCTCGCTAGCGCAAGCAGCGCCGCTAGCAACCTTCTTGATCGGATCAAGGAGGGGACTTCTCAAGACCCCTTGGCCAAGGGACTCATGGAGATGGCCAAAGAAGGGAAGACTCGACGGTTTTGGGTAGAGGATGGGGTGCTCTACACCGTCGGTCGTCGCATTTATGTGCCTAAGTGGGATAATCTTAGGCGAGACATCATGAAGGAGTGCCACGATTCAATGTGGGCTGGCCATCCGGGGATGCAGCGGACATTGGCACTCTTGGAGGTGAACTACTATTGGCCTCATATGCGGGACGATATCGAGGCCTATGTGAAGACTTGTCTTATGTGCCAACAAGACAAGATAGAGCAACGTGTACCGGCAGGACTATTGCAGCCTTTGCCGATTCCAGAAAGGCCATGGGAGAGTGTATCAATGGATTTCATATCAGCCTTGCCCAAGTCTGATGGGTATGGCTCTATTATGGTGGTGGTCGATCGCTTTTCCAAGTATGGGACTTTCATACCTGCCCCACGTGATTGCACGGCCGAGCAAGCCGCCAAGTTGTTCTTTCAGCATGTGGTGAAATATTGGGGCTTGCCTCGGAGCATCATAAGTGATCGGGACCCAAGGTTCACAGCAAAATTCTGGACGGAGTTATTCAAGCTCTTGGGTTCGGGTCTACACTTCTCAACAAGCTTTCACCCGCAAAGCGATGGGCAAACAGAGAGGGTGAATGCCTTGTTGGAGTTATACTTGAGGCACTTTGTGGGTGCCAACCAGAAGAATTGGGCCAGGTTGATGGATGTGGCTCAATTCTCATTCAACTTGCAGCGGTCCGAATCAACGCAACAAAGTCCGTTCGAGATCGTCATGGGCCAGCAGCCCTTGACTCCACAAGCCGTTGCGTCGGGCTACACGGGTAGCAGCCCCGCTGCGTACAAGCTTGCACGAGGGTGGCATGAGCAGCTTGATATAACGAAGGCGTACTTGGACAAGGCGTCTAAGAAGATGAAGAAGTGGGCAGACAAGCATAGATGCCCTCTCGTGTTCCAAGTGGGCGACATGGTCATGGTCAAGTTGCTGCCACAACAGTTCAAGGTCTTCCGCTCGGTGCACAAGGGACTAGTGCGGAAGTACGAGGGGCCATTTCCCGTCCTACGGAAGGTCGGGAGAGTTTCTTACAAGCTTGAGTTGCCGCCCAAACTCAAGATTCATCCGGTGTTCCATGTGAGCATGCTCAAGCCCTACCATGGTGATAAAGAAGATCCAACGAGGGGCGAGTCACATCGGGCACCAACCGCGGTCGTGACTTCCTTTGATCGAAAGATCGAGAGCATCGAGGCAAAGAGGCTCATCCGACGGAGGGGTGTGCCAAGCTATAATGAGTATCTCATTCGATGGAAGGGACTACCGAACAGTGAGGCCTCATGGGAGAAAGAGGGCGACCTATGGCAATTCCAGGGCAAGATCGCAGAGTTCGAGGCACGGTCTTGACGGGGTCGTCAAGGACTTGGGTGGGGGAGAATGTCACGAGCCATCTCTCAAAATATCCCTCACCAAGGCAACAAGGCATCCAAAGCATCATATGGACGCTGGCAGTAGGCCCGTAAAGGACCGAAGGAGCAACAAGCTTTCTCTAGATGCCTCCGGAAGGTTCTAGAGTGCTCTTGGACATTCTAGCTTAGCTTTCTCTAGAGTGTTCTAGCATGGATGAGTCTAGAACACCCTTGTACAAAATTGTGTAGTATTTTCTAGAAGCCTCCTTGTAATTTCTGGTTCCTTTGGAGGTGGGAACTTTCTAGATGCATAGAGAATACTCCTTTGAAGGAGGATTGTGGAAAGTTCTAGACTAGAAGCCTCTAGGACTTTAAGGGCCTATAAATAGGCCTTGGCATTCATTTGTAGAGATCATCAAACACTTGTACAACTCTCTCAAGCAATACAAAGCATTCTTTCAAAAGCCCAAACACTTGTGCCTTAGCATTTCCCTCACTTAAGCTTTCGAAGCATCACTTAGCATTAGCCAAGCATCGAAGTGCCTTGACTAGTTAGTTCGACGGGAGTGTGACGCTAGTAGGCAGCGTGTTAGCCAAGGGGAAAAGGTCAGCACGTGACACGTGGTATCAGAGCAGTGACGATCGTAGGGGCGGTCTTGCTGAAGTTGCGTTGTGCTAGCTGCTGTGTGTACGAAGGTTAGGTGCGGAGCAATCTGATAATGTCGGGAAACAAAGAGAGTGCTGTTGGAGGGTCCGTGGTTGAGGAGACTGGAAGAAAGACTAGTCGGACCAGCATGCTTGAGGATCGTATGGCCAAGGTGGAGCTGACCGTGGGCGATCTCCAGGACAGCGTTGGGGAGATGGAACAGAAGGTTGAGTCCTTCAATGGGACGTTGGCTAACGTCACTATGGATATCGAGCAACTTGATAGCCGCGTCCATGACCTTGAGCTTGGCACTGTGGAAGCCAAGGACGAGACTCAACTTCTCGTCAACCAAGTTGCGGATGCCATGCGCAACGAGATGGGCCAGCTCAAGGACACGCTGATGGGGCAGCTCCAAGCCATCCGGGAGCAGGTTGAGTCCTTGCAATCGGACGTCAACCTATGCAAGGCGGCTGTGGCAGGTAGTGCTACTGTACGAGAGGGACCAAGGATGAAGGTGCCCGAGCCGCCAAGGTACCATGGGAAGCCCGATGCTAGGGAGCTCGACAACTTCCTATGGAGTGTTGAAAAATATTTCAACGCGATGCGCTTGGACGACGATGAGTCCAAGATCACCACCGTCACCATGTACTTGGGTGATGATGCCATCCTTTGGTGGAGGAGGCGTGAGTTGGATATCAAGAAGGGTCTTTGCTCGCTTAAGACTTGGGACGAGTTCAAGGCGGATTTCAAGCGGCAATTCTATCCGGAGAATGCGGAGGAAGTTGCTATGAAGAGGTTGCGTGGACTGAAGCATACGGGGTCAATCAAAGAGTATGTCAAGCAGTTCACTTCTCTTATGCTTGAAGTCTCGGACATGCCGGAGAAGACTCAACTCATCTACTTCATGGATGGACTACAACGATGGGCTGAGCAAGAGTTAAAGAGACGCAATGTTCAATCACTTGCCGAGGCCATCGCAGTTGCCGAATCCTTGTTCGAATACAAGGCTGATTCGAAAAGCCACAAGGGCGGCAGCAAGAGTGGCGACGGTAACAAGGGAAAAGGTGGGGGAGCAAAACCCACTGAAAGAAGCAGCAGTAGCAGCGGCGGCAAGCAGTTCGAGAGGAAGGACAAAGCCAAGCAGACCTTTTCGGATAGCAAGGTGAAAAACCGCGACTGCTTCTTGTGCGGAGGGCCGCACTGGGCTAGGGAGTGCCCACAGCGACAGAAGCTCAATGCGATGATCGCTGGCAAGAGTGGATCGTCCGGGGAATCATCGGGGGACGAGGCGCAAATGGGGACTTTGCGCTTGCTAAGCAGCGTCAAGGCTACGGTGAAGCAAAGCAACGTGGCTAAGGTAAGTACGCTACCCCGTTCGAAGAAATCCGCTCTTTTGTTTGTGGAAGCCAAGGTAAATGGCAAGGCTTCAAAGGCACTCGTCGACACGGGTGCAACACACAACTTTGTTGCTTTGAAGGAGGCAACAAGGCTGGGCGTGCAGTACACCAAGGAGCCAGACACCTTGAAGACCGTCAACACAGCACCGGTGCCTATCCATGGTGTAGCACGAGGCGTCTCCCTTCATTTGGGCGAATGGAAGGGGACGGCGGACCTGACTGTCGTCACGATGGACGACTTCTCATTGGTGCTGGGCATGGAGTTCATGGATACGGTGAAGCCATGGACATTAGAAAGGGACGGGTCGATGACTATTGCAAAGGATCAAGAAGCATGCTCTGTCCCTGTCACTCGGGAGATCGTGGAGGCCAAGATGTTGTCAGCCATTCAAGTGAAGAAAGGCGTGAAAAAGGGGCAAACAACATTTGTGGCCACGTTGATCGAAGATGGGCCTCAACCCAGCGAGGTTTCGAAAGAGGTAGCTGCGGTTTTGAAAGAGTACGAAGATGTCATGCCTCCAGAGCTACCCAAGAGACTTCCTCCAAGAAGGGAAGTCGATCATATGATCGAGCTGGAGCCAGGGGCTAGGCCTCCAGCCATGGCGCCTTATCGGATGGCACCGCCAGAGTTGGAAGAGCTACGCAAGCAACTCAAGGAGCTGCTGGACGCAGGGTTCATTCGGCCATCCAAGGCCCCATTCGGTGCACCAGTATTGTTCCAACGCAAGCACGACGGGTCCTTGCGTATGTGCATCGATTACCGAGCACTTAACAAAGTAACCATCAAGAACAAGTATCCAATTCCTTTGGTTGCCGATCTTTTCGATAGGCTCGGTAAAGCCAGGTACTTTTCTAAACTGGATCTCCGATCGGGGTATTGGCAAGTGCGCATAGCCAAAGGAGATGAGCCAAAGACAGCATGCGTCACTCGCTATGGGTCTTATGAGTTCTTGGTGATGCCTTTTGGTCTCACCAATGCCCCGGCTACTTTCTGCACTTTAATGAACAGAATCTTTCAGCCTTTCTTGGATAAATTTGTAGTCGTCTATCTCGACGATATCGTCGTGTATAGCGACAACTTGGAAGAACATGTGCATCACTTGCGACAGGTTTTCCAAGCATTGCGGGAGAGCGAGTTGTACGTGAAATTGGAGAAGTGCTCGTTCGCCCAAGACGAGGTGTCTTTCTTGGGGCACCGCATCAAGGCTGGAAAGATCATGATGGAACGGGACAAAGTACAGGCCATCAATGAATGGGAGCCACCCAAGAACGTTTCGGAGCTACGTTCTTTCCTTGGGCTGGCCAATTATTATCGGAGATTCATTTTGAGCTACTCGGCGAGAGCAGCCCCACTGACCGACTTGCTGAAGAAGAAGGTGCAGTGGCATTGGAGTGAGAAATGCCAAGAAGCGTTCGATGATTTGAAGAAGGCAGTCACCGAGGAACCTGTCTTGGCCTTGCCCGATTATGCTAAGTCGTTCGAACTTCACACCGATGCATCAGACTTTGCCATCGGAGGGGTGCTTATGCAAGAGGGGCATCCCATAGCCTATGAGTCTCGCAAGCTCAATGATACCGAGAGACGGTATCCAGTGCATGACAAGGAGATGACAGCCATCATTCATTGCTTGCGGACTTGGAGGCACTATTTGCTTGGGAGTCGGTTTACCATCATGACCGACAATGTGGCTACGAGTTATTTTCAAAATCAGAAGAAGATCAGCCCCAAGCAAGCTCGGTGGCAAGATTTCTTAGCGGAGTTCGATTATGTCATGGAGTACAAGCCGGGCAAAGTTAATGTTGTTGCTGATGCTCTCAGCCGAAAGGCCATGCTCGCTAGCGCAAGCAGCGCCGCTAGCAACCTTCTTGATCGGATCAAGGAGGGGACTTCTCAAGACCCCTTGGCCAAGGGACTCATGGAGATGGCCAAAGAAGGGAAGACTCGACGGTTTTGGGTAGAGGATGGGGTGCTCTACACCGTCGGTCGTCGCATTTATGTGCCTAAGTGGGATAATCTTAGGCGAGACATCATGAAGGAGTGCCACGATTCAATGTGGGCTGGCCATCCGGGGATGCAGCGGACATTGGCACTCTTGGAGGTGAACTACTATTGGCCTCATATGCGGGACGATATCGAGGCCTATGTGAAGACTTGTCTTATGTGCCAACAAGACAAGATAGAGCAACGTGTACCGGCAGGACTATTGCAGCCTTTGCCGATTCCAGAAAGGCCATGGGAGAGTGTATCAATGGATTTCATATCAGCCTTGCCCAAGTCTGATGGGTATGGCTCTATTATGGTGGTGGTCGATCGCTTTTCCAAGTATGGGACTTTCATACCTGCCCCACGTGATTGCACGGCCGAGCAAGCCGCCAAGTTGTTCTTTCAGCATGTGGTGAAATATTGGGGCTTGCCTCGGAGCATCATAAGTGATCGGGACCCAAGGTTCACAGCAAAATTCTGGACGGAGTTATTCAAGCTCTTGGGTTCGGGTCTACACTTCTCAACAAGCTTTCACCCGCAAAGCGATGGGCAAACAGAGAGGGTGAATGCCTTGTTGGAGTTATACTTGAGGCACTTTGTGGGTGCCAACCAGAAGAATTGGGCCAGGTTGATGGATGTGGCTCAATTCTCATTCAACTTGCAGCGGTCCGAATCAACGCAACAAAGTCCGTTCGAGATCGTCATGGGCCAGCAGCCCTTGACTCCACAAGCCGTTGCGTCGGGCTACACGGGTAGCAGCCCCGCTGCGTACAAGCTTGCACGAGGGTGGCATGAGCAGCTTGATATAACGAAGGCGTACTTGGACAAGGCGTCTAAGAAGATGAAGAAGTGGGCAGACAAGCATAGACGCCCTCTCGAGTTCCAAGTGGGCGACATGGTCATGGTCAAGTTGCTGCCACAACAGTTCAAGGTCTTCCGCTCGGTGCACAAGGGACTAGTGCGGAAGTACGAGGGGCCATTTCCCGTCCTACGGAAGGTCGGGAGAGTTTCTTACAAGCTTGAGTTGCCGCCCAAACTCAAGATTCATCCGGTGTTCCATGTGAGCATGCTCAAGCCCTACCATGGTGATAAAGAAGATCCAACGAGGGGCGAGTCACATCGGGCACCAACCGCGGTCGTGACTTCCTTTGATCGAAAGATCGAGAGCATCGAGGCAAAGAGGCTCATCCGACGGAGGGGTGTGCCAAGCTATAATGAGTATCTCATTCGATGGAAGGGACTACCGAACAGTGAGGCCTCATGGGAGAAAGAGGGCGACCTATGGCAATTCCAGGGCAAGATCGCAGAGTTCGAGGCACGGTCTTGACGGGGTCGTCAAGGACTTGGGTGGGGGAGAATGTCACGAGCCATCTCTCAAAATATCCCTCACCAAGGCAACAAGGCATCCAAAGCATCATATGGACGCTGGCAGTAGGCCCGTAAAGGACCGAAGGAGCAACAAGCTTTCTCTAGATGCCTCCGGAAGGTTCTAGAGTGCTCTTGGACATTCTAGCTTAGCTTTCTCTAGAGTGTTCTAGCATGGATGAGTCTAGAACACCCTTGTACAAAATTGTGTAGTATTTTCTAGAAGCCTCCTTGTAATTTCTGGTTCCTTTGGAGGTGGGAACTTTCTAGATGCATAGAGAATACTCCTTTGAAGGAGGATTGTGGAAAGTTCTAGACTAGAAGCCTCTAGGACTTTAAGGGCCTATAAATAGGCCTTGGCATTCATTTGTAGAGATCATCAAACACTTGTACAACTCTCTCAAGCAATACAAAGCATTCTTTCAAAAGCCCAAACACTTGTGCCTTAGCATTTTCCTCACTTAAGCTTTCGAAGCATCACTTAGCATTAGCCAAGCATCGAAGTGCCTTGACTAGTTAGTTCGACGGGAGTGTGACGCTAGTAGGCAGCGTGTTAGCCAAGGGGAAAAGGTCAGCACGTGACACGTGGTATCAGAGCAGTGACGATCGTAGGGGCGGTCTTGCTGAAGTTGCGTTGTGCTAGCTGCTGTGTGTACGAAGGTTAGGTGCGGAGCAATCTGATAATGTCGGGAAACAAAGAGAGTGCTGTTGGAGGGTCCGTGGTTGAGGAGACTGGAAGAAAGACTAGTCGGACCAGCATGCTTGAGGATCGTATGGCCAAGGTGGAGCTGACCGTGGGCGATCTCCAGGACAGCGTTGGGGAGATGGAACAGAAGGTTGAGTCCTTCAATGGGACGTTGGCTAACGTCACTATGGATATCGAGCAACTTGATAGCCGCGTCCATGACCTTGAGCTTGGCACTGTGGAAGCCAAGGACGAGACTCAACTTCTCGTCAACCAAGTTGCGGATGCCATGCGCAACGAGATGGGCCAGCTCAAGGACACGCTGATGGGGCAGCTCCAAGCCATCCGGGAGCAGGTTGAGTCCTTGCAATCGGACGTCAACCTATGCAAGGCGGCTGTGGCAGGTAGTGCTACTGTACGAGAGGGACCAAGGATGAAGGTGCCCGAGCCGCCAAGGTACCATGGGAAGCCCGATGCTAGGGAGCTCGACAACTTCCTATGGAGTGTTGAAAAATATTTCAACGCGATGCGCTTGGACGACGATGAGTCCAAGATCACCACCGTCACCATGTACTTGGGTGATGATGCCATCCTTTGGTGGAGGAGGCGTGAGTTGGATATCAAGAAGGGTCTTTGCTCGCTTAAGACTTGGGACGAGTTCAAGGCGGATTTCAAGCGGCAATTCTATCCGGAGAATGCGGAGGAAGTTGCTATGAAGAGGTTGCGTGGACTGAAGCATACGGGGTCAATCAAAGAGTATGTCAAGCAGTTCACTTCTCTTATGCTTGAAGTCTCGGACATGCCGGAGAAGACTCAACTCATCTACTTCATGGATGGACTACAACGATGGGCTGAGCAAGAGTTAAAGAGACGCAATGTTCAATCACTTGCCGAGGCCATCGCAGTTGCCGAATCCTTGTTCGAATACAAGGCTGATTCGAAAAGCCACAAGGGCGGCAGCAAGAGTGGCGACGGTAACAAGGGAAAAGGTGGGGGAGCAAAACCCACTGAAAGAAGCAGCAGTAGCAGCGGCGGCAAGCAGTTCGAGAGGAAGGACAAAGCCAAGCAGACCTTTTCGGATAGCAAGGTGAAAAACCGCGACTGCTTCTTGTGCGGAGGGCCGCACTGGGCTAGGGAGTGCCCACAGCGACAGAAGCTCAATGCGATGATCGCTGGCAAGAGTGGATCGTCCGGGGAATCATCGGGGGACGAGGCGCAAATGGGGACTTTGCGCTTGCTAAGCAGCGTCAAGGCTACGGTGAAGCAAAGCAACGTGGCTAAGGTAAGTACGCTACCCCGTTCGAAGAAATCCGCTCTTTTGTTTGTGGAAGCCAAGGTAAATGGCAAGGCTTCAAAGGCACTCGTCGACACGGGTGCAACACACAACTTTGTTGCTTTGAAGGAGGCAACAAGGCTGGGCGTGCAGTACACCAAGGAGCCAGACACCTTGAAGACCGTCAACACAGCACCGGTGCCTATCCATGGTGTAGCACGAGGCGTCTCCCTTCATTTGGGCGAATGGAAGGGGACGGCGGACCTGACTGTCGTCACGATGGACGACTTCTCATTGGTGCTGGGCATGGAGTTCATGGATACGGTGAAGCCATGGACATTAGAAAGGGACGGGTCGATGACTATTGCAAAGGATCAAGAAGCATGCTCTGTCCCTGTCACTCGGGAGATCGTGGAGGCCAAGATGTTGTCAGCCATTCAAGTGAAGAAAGGCGTGAAAAAGGGGCAAACAACATTTGTGGCCACGTTGATCGAAGATGGGCCTCAACCCAGCGAGGTTTCGAAAGAGGTAGCTGCGGTTTTGAAAGAGTACGAAGATGTCATGCCTCCAGAGCTACCCAAGAGACTTCCTCCAAGAAGGGAAGTCGATCATATGATCGAGCTGGAGCCAGGGGCTAGGCCTCCAGCCATGGCGCCTTATCGGATGGCACCGCCAGAGTTGGAAGAGCTACGCAAGCAACTCAAGGAGCTGCTGGACGCAGGGTTCATTCGGCCATCCAAGGCCCCATTCGGTGCACCAGTATTGTTCCAACGCAAGCACGACGGGTCCTTGCGTATGTGCATCGATTACCGAGCACTTAACAAAGTAACCATCAAGAACAAGTATCCAATTCCTTTGGTTGCCGATCTTTTCGATAGGCTCGGTAAAGCCAGGTACTTTTCTAAACTGGATCTCCGATCGGGGTATTGGCAAGTGCGCATAGCCAAAGGAGATGAGCCAAAGACAGCATGCGTCACTCGCTATGGGTCTTATGAGTTCTTGGTGATGCCTTTTGGTCTCACCAATGCCCCGGCTACTTTCTGCACTTTAATGAACAGAATCTTTCAGCCTTTCTTGGATAAATTTGTAGTCGTCTATCTCGACGATATCGTCGTGTATAGCGACAACTTGGAAGAACATGTGCATCACTTGCGACAGGTTTTCCAAGCATTGCGGGAGAGCGAGTTGTACGTGAAATTGGAGAAGTGCTCGTTCGCCCAAGACGAGGTGTCTTTCTTGGGGCACCGCATCAAGGCTGGAAAGATCATGATGGAACGGGACAAAGTACAGGCCATCAATGAATGGGAGCCACCCAAGAACGTTTCGGAGCTACGTTCTTTCCTTGGGCTGGCCAATTATTATCGGAGATTCATTTTGAGCTACTCGGCGAGAGCAGCCCCACTGACCGACTTGCTGAAGAAGAAGGTGCAGTGGCATTGGAGTGAGAAATGCCAAGAAGCGTTCGATGATTTGAAGAAGGCAGTCACCGAGGAACCTGTCTTGGCCTTGCCCGATTATGCTAAGTCGTTCGAACTTCACACCGATGCATCAGACTTTGCCATCGGAGGGGTGCTTATGCAAGAGGGGCATCCCATAGCCTATGAGTCTCGCAAGCTCAATGATACCGAGAGACGGTATCCAGTGCATGACAAGGAGATGACAGCCATCATTCATTGCTTGCGGACTTGGAGGCACTATTTGCTTGGGAGTCGGTTTACCATCATGACCGACAATGTGGCTACGAGTTATTTTCAAAATCAGAAGAAGATCAGCCCCAAGCAAGCTCGGTGGCAAGATTTCTTAGCGGAGTTCGATTATGTCATGGAGTACAAGCCGGGCAAAGTTAATGTTGTTGCTGATGCTCTCAGCCGAAAGGCCATGCTCGCTAGCGCAAGCAGCGCCGCTAGCAACCTTCTTGATCGGATCAAGGAGGGGACTTCTCAAGACCCCTTGGCCAAGGGACTCATGGAGATGGCCAAAGAAGGGAAGACTCGACGGTTTTGGGTAGAGGATGGGGTGCTCTACACCGTCGGTCGTCGCATTTATGTGCCTAAGTGGGATAATCTTAGGCGAGACATCATGAAGGAGTGCCACGATTCAATGTGGGCTGGCCATCCGGGGATGCAGCGGACATTGGCACTCTTGGAGGTGAACTACTATTGGCCTCATATGCGGGACGATATCGAGGCCTATGTGAAGACTTGTCTTATGTGCCAACAAGACAAGATAGAGCAACGTGTACCGGCAGGACTATTGCAGCCTTTGCCGATTCCAGAAAGGCCATGGGAGAGTGTATCAATGGATTTCATATCAGCCTTGCCCAAGTCTGATGGGTATGGCTCTATTATGGTGGTGGTCGATCGCTTTTCCAAGTATGGGACTTTCATACCTGCCCCACGTGATTGCACGGCCGAGCAAGCCGCCAAGTTGTTCTTTCAGCATGTGGTGAAATATTGGGGCTTGCCTCGGAGCATCATAAGTGATCGGGACCCAAGGTTCACAGCAAAATTCTGGACGGAGTTATTCAAGCTCTTGGGTTCGGGTCTACACTTCTCAACAAGCTTTCACCCGCAAAGCGATGGGCAAACAGAGAGGGTGAATGCCTTGTTGGAGTTATACTTGAGGCACTTTGTGGGTGCCAACCAGAAGAATTGGGCCAGGTTGATGGATGTGGCTCAATTCTCATTCAACTTGCAGCGGTCCGAATCAACGCAACAAAGTCCGTTCGAGATCGTCATGGGCCAGCAGCCCTTGACTCCACAAGCCGTTGCGTCGGGCTACACGGGTAGCAGCCCCGCTGCGTACAAGCTTGCACGAGGGTGGCATGAGCAGCTTGATATAACGAAGGCGTACTTGGACAAGGCGTCTAAGAAGATGAAGAAGTGGGCAGACAAGCATAGACGCCCTCTCGAGTTCCAAGTGGGCGACATGGTCATGGTCAAGTTGCTGCCACAACAGTTCAAGGTCTTCCGCTCGGTGCACAAGGGACTAGTGCGGAAGTACGAGGGGCCATTTCCCGTCCTACGGAAGGTCGGGAGAGTTTCTTACAAGCTTGAGTTGCCGCCCAAACTCAAGATTCATCCGGTGTTCCATGTGAGCATGCTCAAGCCCTACCATGGTGATAAAGAAGATCCAACGAGGGGCGAGTCACATCGGGCACCAACCGCGGTCGTGACTTCCTTTGATCGAAAGATCGAGAGCATCGAGGCAAAGAGGCTCATCCGACGGAGGGGTGTGCCAAGCTATAATGAGTATCTCATTCGATGGAAGGGACTACCGAACAGTGAGGCCTCATGGGAGAAAGAGGGCGACCTATGGCAATTCCAGGGCAAGATCGCAGAGTTCGAGGCACGGTCTTGACGGGGTCGTCAAGGACTTGGGTGGGGGAGAATGTCACGAGCCATCTCTCAAAATATCCCTCACCAAGGCAACAAGGCATCCAAAGCATCATATGGACGCTGGCAGTAGGCCCGTAAAGGACCGAAGGAGCAACAAGCTTTCTCTAGATGCCTCCGGAAGGTTCTAGAGTGCTCTTGGACATTCTAGCTTAGCTTTCTCTAGAGTGTTCTAGCATGGATGAGTCTAGAACACCCTTGTACAAAATTGTGTAGTATTTTCTAGAAGCCTCCTTGTAATTTCTGGTTCCTTTGGAGGTGGGAACTTTCTAGATGCATAGAGAATACTCCTTTGAAGGAGGATTGTGGAAAGTTCTAGACTAGAAGCCTCTAGGACTTTAAGGGCCTATAAATAGGCCTTGGCATTCATTTGTAGAGATCATCAAACACTTGTACAACTCTCTCAAGCAATACAAAGCATTCTTTCAAAAGCCCAAACACTTGTGCCTTAGCATTTTCCTCACTTAAGCTTTCGAAGCATCACTTAGCATTAGCCAAGCATCGAAGTGCCTTGACTAGTTAGTTCGACGGGAGTGTGACGCTAGTAGGCAGCGTGTTAGCCAAGGGGAAAAGGTCAGCACGTGACACGTGGTATCAGAGCAGTGACGATCGTAGGGGCGGTCTTGCTGAAGTTGCGTTGTGCTAGCTGCTGTGTGTACGAAGGTTAGGTGCGGAGCAATCTGATAATGTCGGGAAGCAAAGAGAGTGCTGTTGGAGGGTCCGTGGTTGAGGAGACTGGAAGAAAGACTAGTCGGACCAGCATGCTTGAGGATCGTATGGGCAAGGTGGAGCTGACCGTGGGCGATCTCCAGGACAGCGTTGGGGAGATGGAACAGAAGGTTGAGTCCTTCAATGGGACGTTGGCTAACGTCACTATGGATATCGAGCAACTTGATAGCCGCGTCCATGACCTTGAGCTTGGCACTGTGGAAGCCAAGGACGAGACTCAACTTCTCGTCAACCAAGTTGCGGATGCCATGCGCAACGAGATGGGCCAGCTCAAGGACACGCTGATGGGGCAGCTCCAAGCCATCCGGGAGCAGGTTGAGTCCTTGCAATCGGACGTCAACCTATGCAAGGCGGCTGTGGCAGGTAGTGCTACTGTACGAGAGGGACCAAGGATGAAGGTGCCCGAGCCGCCAAGGTACCATGGGAAGCCCGATGCTAGGGAGCTCGACAACTTCCTATGGAGTGTTGAAAAATATTTCAACGCGATGCGCTTGGACGACGATGAGTCCAAGATCACCACCGTCACCATGTACTTGGGTGATGATGCCATCCTTTGGTGGAGGAGGCGTGAGTTGGATATCAAGAAGGGTCTTTGCTCGCTTAAGACTTGGGACGAGTTCAAGGCGGATTTCAAGCGGCAATTCTATCCGGAGAATGCGGAGGAAGTTGCTATGAAGAGGTTGCGTGGACTGAAGCATACGGGGTCAATCAAAGAGTATGTCAAGCAGTTCACTTCTCTTATGCTTGAAGTCTCGGACATGCCGGAGAAGACTCAACTCATCTACTTCATGGATGGACTACAACGATGGGCTGAGCAAGAGTTAAAGAGACGCAATGTTCAATCACTTGCCGAGGCCATCGCAGTTGCCGAATCCTTGTTCGAATACAAGGCTGATTCGAAAAGCCACAAGGGCGGCAGCAAGAGTGGCGACGGTAACAAGGGAAAAGGTGGGGGAGCAAAACCCACTGAAAGAAGCAGCAGTAGCAGCGGCGGCAAGCAGTTCGAGAGGAAGGACAAAGCCAAGCAGACCTTTTCGGATAGCAAGGTGAAAAACCGCGACTGCTTCTTGTGCGGAGGGCCGCACTGGGCTAGGGAGTGCCCACAGCGACAGAAGCTCAATGCGATGATCGCTGGCAAGAGTGGATCGTCCGGGGAATCATCGGGGGACGAGGCGCAAATGGGGACTTTGCGCTTGCTAAGCAGCGTCAAGGCTACGGTGAAGCAAAGCAACGTGGCTAAGGTAAGTACGCTACCCCGTTCGAAGAAATCCGCTCTTTTGTTTGTGGAAGCCAAGGTAAATGGCAAGGCTTCAAAGGCACTCGTCGACACGGGTGCAACACACAACTTTGTTGCTTTGAAGGAGGCAACAAGGCTGGGCGTGCAGTACACCAAGGAGCCAGACACCTTGAAGACCGTCAACACAGCACCGGTGCCTATCCATGGTGTAGCACGAGGCGTCTCCCTTCATTTGGGCGAATGGAAGGGGACGGCGGACCTGACTGTCGTCACGATGGACGACTTCTCATTGGTGCTGGGCATGGAGTTCATGGATACGGTGAAGCCATGGACATTAGAAAGGGACGGGTCGATGACTATTGCAAAGGATCAAGAAGCATGCTCTGTCCCTGTCACTCGGGAGATCGTGGAGGCCAAGATGTTGTCAGCCATTCAAGTGAAGAAAGGCGTGAAAAAGGGGCAAACAACATTTGTGGCCACGTTGATCGAAGATGGGCCTCAACCCAGCGAGGTTTCGAAAGAGGTAGCTGCGGTTTTGAAAGAGTACGAAGATGTCATGCCTCCAGAGCTACCCAAGAGACTTCCTCCAAGAAGGGAAGTCGATCATATGATCGAGCTGGAGCCAGGGGCTAGGCCTCCAGCCATGGCGCCTTATCGGATGGCACCGCCAGAGTTGGAAGAGCTACGCAAGCAACTCAAGGAGCTGCTGGACGCAGGGTTCATTCGGCCATCCAAGGCCCCATTCGGTGCACCAGTATTGTTCCAACGCAAGCACGACGGGTCCTTGCGTATGTGCATCGATTACCGAGCACTTAACAAAGTAACCATCAAGAACAAGTATCCAATTCCTTTGGTTGCCGATCTTTTCGATAGGCTCGGTAAAGCCAGGTACTTTTCTAAACTGGATCTCCGATCGGGGTATTGGCAAGTGCGCATAGCCAAAGGAGATGAGCCAAAGACAGCATGCGTCACTCGCTATGGGTCTTATGAGTTCTTGGTGATGCCTTTTGGTCTCACCAATGCCCCGGCTACTTTCTGCACTTTAATGAACAGAATCTTTCAGCCTTTCTTGGATAAATTTGTAGTCGTCTATCTCGACGATATCGTCGTGTATAGCGACAACTTGGAAGAACATGTGCATCACTTGCGACAGGTTTTCCAAGCATTGCGGGAGAGCGAGTTGTACGTGAAATTGGAGAAGTGCTCGTTCGCCCAAGACGAGGTGTCTTTCTTGGGGCACCGCATCAAGGCTGGAAAGATCATGATGGAACGGGACAAAGTACAGGCCATCAATGAATGGGAGCCACCCAAGAACGTTTCGGAGCTACGTTCTTTCCTTGGGCTGGCCAATTATTATCGGAGATTCATTTTGAGCTACTCGGCGAGAGCAGCCCCACTGACCGACTTGCTGAAGAAGAAGGTGCAGTGGCATTGGAGTGAGAAATGCCAAGAAGCGTTCGATGATTTGAAGAAGGCAGTCACCGAGGAACCTGTCTTGGCCTTGCCCGATTATGCTAAGTCGTTCGAACTTCACACCGATGCATCAGACTTTGCCATCGGAGGGGTGCTTATGCAAGAGGGGCATCCCATAGCCTATGAGTCTCGCAAGCTCAATGATACCGAGAGACGGTATCCAGTGCATGACAAGGAGATGACAGCCATCATTCATTGCTTGCGGACTTGGAGGCACTATTTGCTTGGGAGTCGGTTTACCATCATGACCGACAATGTGGCTACGAGTTATTTTCAAAATCAGAAGAAGATCAGCCCCAAGCAAGCTCGGTGGCAAGATTTCTTAGCGGAGTTCGATTATGTCATGGAGTACAAGCCGGGCAAAGTTAATGTTGTTGCTGATGCTCTCAGCCGAAAGGCCATGCTCGCTAGCGCAAGCAGCGCCGCTAGCAACCTTCTTGATCGGATCAAGGAGGGGACTTCTCAAGACCCCTTGGCCAAGGGACTCATGGAGATGGCCAAAGAAGGGAAGACTCGACGGTTTTGGGTAGAGGATGGGGTGCTCTACACCGTCGGTCGTCGCATTTATGTGCCTAAGTGGGATAATCTTAGGCGAGACATCATGAAGGAGTGCCACGATTCAATGTGGGCTGGCCATCCGGGGATGCAGCGGACATTGGCACTCTTGGAGGTGAACTACTATTGGCCTCATATGCGGGACGATATCGAGGCCTATGTGAAGACTTGTCTTATGTGCCAACAAGACAAGATAGAGCAACGTGTACCGGCAGGACTATTGCAGCCTTTGCCGATTCCAGAAAGGCCATGGGAGAGTGTATCGATGGATTTCATATCAGCCTTGCCCAAGTCTGATGGGTATGGCTCTATTATGGTGGTGGTCGATCGCTTTTCCAAGTATGGGACTTTCATACCTGCCCCACGTGATTGCACGGCCGAGCAAGCCGCCAAGTTGTTCTTTCAGCATGTGGTGAAATATTGGGGCTTGCCTCGGAGCATCATAAGTGATCGGGACCCAAGGTTCACAGCAAAATTCTGGACGGAGTTATTCAAGCTCTTGGGTTCGGGTCTACACTTCTCAACAAGCTTTCACCCGCAAAGCGATGGGCAAACAGAGAGGGTGAATGCCTTGTTGGAGTTATACTTGAGGCACTTTGTGGGTGCCAACCAGAAGAATTGGGCCAGGTTGATGGATGTGGCTCAATTCTCATTCAACTTGCAGCGGTCCGAATCAACGCAACAAAGTCCGTTCGAGATCGTCATGGGCCAGCAGCCCTTGACTCCACAAGCCGTTGCGTCGGGCTACACGGGTAGCAGCCCCGCTGCGTACAAGCTTGCACGAGGGTGGCATGAGCAGCTTGATATAACGAAGGCGTACTTGGACAAGGCGTCTAAGAAGATGAAGAAGTGGGCAGACAAGCATAGACGCCCTCTCGAGTTCCAAGTGGGCGACATGGTCATGGTCAAGTTGCTGCCACAACAGTTCAAGGTCTTCCGCTCGGTGCACAAGGGACTAGTGCGGAAGTACGAGGGGCCATTTCCCGTCCTACGGAAGGTCGGGAGAGTTTCTTACAAGCTTGAGTTGCCGCCCAAACTCAAGATTCATCCGGTGTTCCATGTGAGCATGCTCAAGCCCTACCATGGTGATAAAGAAGATCCAACGAGGGGCGAGTCACATCGGGCACCAACCGCGGTCGTGACTTCCTTTGATCGAAAGATCGAGAGCATCGAGGCAAAGAGGCTCATCCGACGGAGGGGTGTGCCAAGCTATAATGAGTATCTCATTCGATGGAAGGGACTACCGAACAGTGAGGCCTCATGGGAGAAAGAGGGCGACCTATGGCAATTCCAGGGCAAGATCGCAGAGTTCGAGGCACGGTCTTGACGGGGTCGTCAAGGACTTGGGTGGGGGAGAATGTCACGAGCCATCTCTCAAAATATCCCTCACCAAGGCAACAAGGCATCCAAAGCATCATATGGACGCTGGCAGTAGGCCCGTAAAGGACCGAAGGAGCAACAAGCTTTCTCTAGATGCCTCCGGAAGGTTCTAGAGTGCTCTTGGACATTCTAGCTTAGCTTTCTCTAGAGTGTTCTAGCATGGATGAGTCTAGAACACCCTTGTACAAAATTGTGTAGTATTTTCTAGAAGCCTCCTTGTAATTTCTGGTTCCTTTGGAGGTGGGAACTTTCTAGATGCATAGAGAATACTCCTTTGAAGGAGGATTGTGGAAAGTTCTAGACTAGAAGCCTCTAGGACTTTAAGGGCCTATAAATAGGCCTTGGCATTCATTTGTAGAGATCATCAAACACTTGTACAACTCTCTCAAGCAATACAAAGCATTCTTTCAAAAGCCCAAACACTTGTGCCTTAGCATTTTCCTCACTTAAGCTTTCGAAGCATCACTTAGCATTAGCCAAGCATCGAAGTGCCTTGACTAGTTAGTTCGACGGGAGTGTGACGCTAGTAGGCAGCGTGTTAGCCAAGGGGAAAAGGTCAGCACGTGACACGTGGTATCAGAGCAGTGACGATCGTAGGGGCGGTCTTGCTGAAGTTGCGTTGTGCTAGCTGCTGTGTGTACGAAGGTTAGGTGCGGAGCAATCTGATAATGTCGGGAAACAAAGAGAGTGCTGTTGGAGGGTCCGTGGTTGAGGAGACTGGAAGAAAGACTAGTCGGACCAGCATGCTTGAGGATCGTATGGCCAAGGTGGAGCTGACCGTGGGCGATCTCCAGGACAGCGTTGGGGAGATGGAACAGAAGGTTGAGTCCTTCAATGGGACGTTGGCTAACGTCACTATGGATATCGAGCAACTTGATAGCCGCGTCCATGACCTTGAGCTTGGCACTGTGGAAGCCAAGGACGAGACTCAACTTCTCGTCAACCAAGTTGCGGATGCCATGCGCAACGAGATGGGCCAGCTCAAGGACACGCTGATGGGGCAGCTCCAAGCCATCCGGGAGCAGGTTGAGTCCTTGCAATCGGACGTCAACCTATGCAAGGCGGCTGTGGCAGGTAGTGCTACTGTACGAGAGGGACCAAGGATGAAGGTGCCCGAGCCGCCAAGGTACCATGGGAAGCCCGATGCTAGGGAGCTCGACAACTTCCTATGGAGTGTTGAAAAATATTTCAACGCGATGCGCTTGGACGACGATGAGTCCAAGATCACCACCGTCACCATGTACTTGGGTGATGATGCCATCCTTTGGTGGAGGAGGCGTGAGTTGGATATCAAGAAGGGTCTTTGCTCGCTTAAGACTTGGGACGAGTTCAAGGCGGATTTCAAGCGGCAATTCTATCCGGAGAATGCGGAGGAAGTTGCTATGAAGAGGTTGCGTGGACTGAAGCATACGGGGTCAATCAAAGAGTATGTCAAGCAGTTCACTTCTCTTATGCTTGAAGTCTCGGACATGCCGGAGAAGACTCAACTCATCTACTTCATGGATGGACTACAACGATGGGCTGAGCAAGAGTTAAAGAGACGCAATGTTCAATCACTTGCCGAGGCCATCGCAGTTGCCGAATCCTTGTTCGAATACAAGGCTGATTCGAAAAGCCACAAGGGCGGCATCAAGAGTGGCGACGGTAACAAGGGAAAAGGTGGGGGAGCAAAACCCACTGAAAGAAGCAGCAGTAGCAGCGGCGGCAAGCAGTTCGAGAGGAAGGACAAAGCCAAGCAGACCTTTTCGGATAGCAAGGTGAAAAACCGCGACTGCTTCTTGTGCGGAGGGCCGCACTGGGCTAGGGAGTGCCCACAGCGACAGAAGCTCAATGCGATGATCGCTGGCAAGAGTGGATCGTCCGGGGAATCATCGGGGGACGAGGCGCAAATGGGGACTTTGCGCTTGCTAAGCAGCGTCAAGGCTACGGTGAAGCAAAGCAACGTGGCTAAGGTAAGTACGCTACCCCGTTCGAAGAAATCCGCTCTTTTGTTTGTGGAAGCCAAGGTAAATGGCAAGGCTTCAAAGGCACTCGTCGACACGGGTGCAACACACAACTTTGTTGCTTTGAAGGAGGCAACAAGGCTGGGCGTGCAGTACACCAAGGAGCCAGACACCTTGAAGACCGTCAACACAGCACCGGTGCCTATCCATGGTGTAGCACGAGGCGTCTCCCTTCATTTGGGCGAATGGAAGGGGACGGCGGACCTGACTGTCGTCACGATGGACGACTTCTCATTGGTGCTGGGCATGGAGTTCATGGATACGGTGAAGCCATGGACATTAGAAAGGGACGGGTCGATGACTATTGCAAAGGATCAAGAAGCATGCTCTGTCCCTGTCACTCGGGAGATCGTGGAGGCCAAGATGTTGTCAGCCATTCAAGTGAAGAAAGGCGTGAAAAAGGGGCAAACAACATTTGTGGCCACGTTGATCGAAGATGGGCCTCAACCCAGCGAGGTTTCGAAAGAGGTAGCTGCGGTTTTGAAAGAGTACGAAGATGTCATGCCTCCAGAGCTACCCAAGAGACTTCCTCCAAGAAGGGAAGTCGATCATATGATCGAGCTGGAGCCAGGGGCTAGGCCTCCAGCCATGGCGCCTTATCGGATGGCACCGCCAGAGTTGGAAGAGCTACGCAAGCAACTCAAGGAGCTGCTGGACGCAGGGTTCATTCGGCCATCCAAGGCCCCATTCGGTGCACCAGTATTGTTCCAACGCAAGCACGACGGGTCCTTGCGTATGTGCATCGATTACCGAGCACTTAACAAAGTAACCATCAAGAACAAGTATCCAATTCCTTTGGTTGCCGATCTTTTCGATAGGCTCGGTAAAGCCAGGTACTTTTCTAAACTGGATCTCCGATCGGGGTATTGGCAAGTGCGCATAGCCAAAGGAGATGAGCCAAAGACAGCATGCGTCACTCGCTATGGGTCTTATGAGTTCTTGGTGATGCCTTTTGGTCTCACCAATGCCCCGGCTACTTTCTGCACTTTAATGAACAGAATCTTTCAGCCTTTCTTGGATAAATTTGTAGTCGTCTATCTCGACGATATCGTCGTGTATAGCGACAACTTGGAAGAACATGTGCATCACTTGCGACAGGTTTTCCAAGCATTGCGGGAGAGCGAGTTGTACGTGAAATTGGAGAAGTGCTCGTTCGCCCAAGACGAGGTGTCTTTCTTGGGGCACCGCATCAAGGCTGGAAAGATCATGATGGAACGGGACAAAGTACAGGCCATCAATGAATGGGAGCCACCCAAGAACGTTTCGGAGCTACGTTCTTTCCTTGGGCTGGCCAATTATTATCGGAGATTCATTTTGAGCTACTCGGCGAGAGCAGCCCCACTGACCGACTTGCTGAAGAAGAAGGTGCAGTGGCATTGGAGTGAGAAATGCCAAGAAGCGTTCGATGATTTGAAGAAGGCAGTCACCGAGGAACCTGTCTTGGCCTTGCCCGATTATGCTAAGTCGTTCGAACTTCACACCGATGCATCAGACTTTGCCATCGGAGGGGTGCTTATGCAAGAGGGGCATCCCATAGCCTATGAGTCTCGCAAGCTCAATGATACCGAGAGACGGTATCCAGTGCATGACAAGGAGATGACAGCCATCATTCATTGCTTGCGGACTTGGAGGCACTATTTGCTTGGGAGTCGGTTTACCATCATGACCGACAATGTGGCTACGAGTTATTTTCAAAATCAGAAGAAGATCAGCCCCAAGCAAGCTCGGTGGCAAGATTTCTTAGCGGAGTTCGATTATGTCATGGAGTACAAGCCGGGCAAAGTTAATGTTGTTGCTGATGCTCTCAGCCGAAAGGCCATGCTCGCTAGCGCAAGCAGCGCCGCTAGCAACCTTCTTGATCGGATCAAGGAGGGGACTTCTCAAGACCCCTTGGCCAAGGGACTCATGGAGATGGCCAAAGAAGGGAAGACTCGACGGTTTTGGGTAGAGGATGGGGTGCTCTACACCGTCGGTCGTCGCATTTATGTGCCTAAGTGGGATAATCTTAGGCGAGACATCATGAAGGAGTGCCACGATTCAATGTGGGCTGGCCATCCGGGGATGCAGCGGACATTGGCACTCTTGGAGGTGAACTACTATTGGCCTCATATGCGGGACGATATCGAGGCCTATGTGAAGACTTGTCTTATGTGCCAACAAGACAAGATAGAGCAACGTGTACCGGCAGGACTATTGCAGCCTTTGCCGATTCCAGAAAGGCCATGGGAGAGTGTATCAATGGATTTCATATCAGCCTTGCCCAAGTCTGATGGGTATGGCTCTATTATGGTGGTGGTCGATCGCTTTTCCAAGTATGGGACTTTCATACCTGCCCCACGTGATTGCACGGCCGAGCAAGCCGCCAAGTTGTTCTTTCAGCATGTGGTGAAATATTGGGGCTTGCCTCGGAGCATCATAAGTGATCGGGACCCAAGGTTCACAGCAAAATTCTGGACGGAGTTATTCAAGCTCTTGGGTTCGGGTCTACACTTCTCAACAAGCTTTCACCCGCAAAGCGATGGGCAAACAGAGAGGGTGAATGCCTTGTTGGAGTTATACTTGAGGCACTTTGTGGGTGCCAACCAGAAGAATTGGGCCAGGTTGATGGATGTGGCTCAATTCTCATTCAACTTGCAGCGGTCCGAATCAACGCAACAAAGTCCGTTCGAGATCGTCATGGGCCAGCAGCCCTTGACTCCACAAGCCGTTGCGTCGGGCTACACGGGTAGCAGCCCCGCTGCGTACAAGCTTGCACGAGGGTGGCATGAGCAGCTTGATATAACGAAGGCGTACTTGGACAAGGCGTCTAAGAAGATGAAGAAGTGGGCAGACAAGCATAGACGCCCTCTCGAGTTCCAAGTGGGCGACATGGTCATGGTCAAGTTGCTGCCACAACAGTTCAAGGTCTTCCGCTCGGTGCACAAGGGACTAGTGCGGAAGTACGAGGGGCCATTTCCCGTCCTACGGAAGGTCGGGAGAGTTTCTTACAAGCTTGAGTTGCCGCCCAAACTCAAGATTCATCCGGTGTTCCATGTGAGCATGCTCAAGCCCTACCATGGTGATAAAGAAGATCCAACGAGGGGCGAGTCACATCGGGCACCAACCGCGGTCGTGACTTCCTTTGATCGAAAGATCGAGAGCATCGAGGCAAAGAGGCTCATCCGACGGAGGGGTGTGCCAAGCTATAATGAGTATCTCATTCGATGGAAGGGACTACCGAACAGTGAGGCCTCATGGGAGAAAGAGGGCGACCTATGGCAATTCCAGGGCAAGATCGCAGAGTTCGAGGCACGGTCTTGACGGGGTCGTCAAGGACTTGGGTGGGGGAGAATGTCACGAGCCATCTCTCAAAATATCCCTCACCAAGGCAACAAGGCATCCAAAGCATCATATGGACGCTGGCAGTAGGCCCGTAAAGGACCGAAGGAGCAACAAGCTTTCTCTAGATGCCTCCGGAAGGTTCTAGAGTGCTCTTGGACATTCTAGCTTAGCTTTCTCTAGAGTGTTCTAGCATGGATGAGTCTAGAACACCCTTGTACAAAATTGTGTAGTATTTTCTAGAAGCCTCCTTGTAATTTCTGGTTCCTTTGGAGGTGGGAACTTTCTAGATGCATAGAGAATACTCCTTTGAAGGAGGATTGTGGAAAGTTCTAGACTAGAAGCCTCTAGGACTTTAAGGGCCTATAAATAGGCCTTGGCATTCATTTGTAGAGATCATCAAACACTTGTACAACTCTCTCAAGCAATACAAAGCATTCTTTCAAAAGCCCAAACACTTGTGCCTTAGCATTTTCCTCACTTAAGCTTTCGAAGCATCACTTAGCATTAGCCAAGCATCGAAGTGCCTTGACTAGTTAGTTCGACGGGAGTGTGACGCTAGTAGGCAGCGTGTTAGCCAAGGGGAAAAGGTCAGCACGTGACACGTGGTATCAGAGCAGTGACGATCGTAGGGGCGGTCTTGCTGAAGTTGCGTTGTGCTAGCTGCTGTGTGTACGAAGGTTAGGTGCGGAGCAATCTGATAATGTCGGGAAACAAAGAGAGTGCTGTTGGAGGGTCCGTGGTTGAGGAGACTGGAAGAAAGACTAGTCGGACCAGCATGCTTGAGGATCGTATGGCCAAGGTGGAGCTGACCGTGGGCGATCTCCAGGACAGCGTTGGGGAGATGGAACAGAAGGTTGAGTCCTTCAATGGGACGTTGGCTAACGTCACTATGGATATCGAGCAACTTGATAGCCGCGTCCATGACCTTGAGCTTGGCACTGTGGAAGCCAAGGACGAGACTCAACTTCTCGTCAACCAAGTTGCGGATGCCATGCGCAACGAGATGGGCCAGCTCAAGGACACGCTGATGGGGCAGCTCCAAGCCATCCGGGAGCAGGTTGAGTCCTTGCAATCGGACGTCAACCTATGCAAGGCGGCTGTGGCAGGTAGTGCTACTGTACGAGAGGGACCAAGGATGAAGGTGCCCGAGCCGCCAAGGTACCATGGGAAGCCCGATGCTAGGGAGCTCGACAACTTCCTATGGAGTGTTGAAAAATATTTCAACGCGATGCGCTTGGACGACGATGAGTCCAAGATCACCACCGTCACCATGTACTTGGGTGATGATGCCATCCTTTGGTGGAGGAGGCGTGAGTTGGATATCAAGAAGGGTCTTTGCTCGCTTAAGACTTGGGACGAGTTCAAGGCGGATTTCAAGCGGCAATTCTATCCGGAGAATGCGGAGGAAGTTGCTATGAAGAGGTTGCGTGGACTGAAGCATACGGGGTCAATCAAAGAGTATGTCAAGCAGTTCACTTCTCTTATGCTTGAAGTCTCGGACATGCCGGAGAAGACTCAACTCATCTACTTCATGGATGGACTACAACGATGGGCTGAGCAAGAGTTAAAGAGACGCAATGTTCAATCACTTGCCGAGGCCATCGCAGTTGCCGAATCCTTGTTCGAATACAAGGCTGATTCGAAAAGCCACAAGGGCGGCAGCAAGAGTGGCGACGGTAACAAGGGAAAAGGTGGGGGAGCAAAACCCACTGAAAGAAGCAGCAGTAGCAGCGGCGGCAAGCAGTTCGAGAGGAAGGACAAAGCCAAGCAGACCTTTTCGGATAGCAAGGTGAAAAACCGCGACTGCTTCTTGTGCGGAGGGCCGCACTGGGCTAGGGAGTGCCCACAGCGACAGAAGCTCAATGCGATGATCGCTGGCAAGAGTGGATCGTCCGGGGAATCATCGGGGGACGAGGCGCAAATGGGGACTTTGCGCTTGCTAAGCAGCGTCAAGGCTACGGTGAAGCAAAGCAACGTGGCTAAGGTAAGTACGCTACCCCGTTCGAAGAAATCCGCTCTTTTGTTTGTGGAAGCCAAGGTAAATGGCAAGGCTTCAAAGGCACTCGTCGACACGGGTGCAACACACAACTTTGTTGCTTTGAAGGAGGCAACAAGGCTGGGCGTGCAGTACACCAAGGAGCCAGACACCTTGAAGACCGTCAACACAGCACCGGTGCCTATCCATGGTGTAGCACGAGGCGTCTCCCTTCATTTGGGCGAATGGAAGGGGACGGCGGACCTGACTGTCGTCACGATGGACGACTTCTCATTGGTGCTGGGCATGGAGTTCATGGATACGGTGAAGCCATGGACATTAGAAAGGGACGGGTCGATGACTATTGCAAAGGATCAAGAAGCATGCTCTGTCCCTGTCACTCGGGAGATCGTGGAGGCCAAGATGTTGTCAGCCATTCAAGTGAAGAAAGGCGTGAAAAAGGGGCAAACAACATTTGTGGCCACGTTGATCGAAGATGGGCCTCAACCCAGCGAGGTTTCGAAAGAGGTAGCTGCGGTTTTGAAAGAGTACGAAGATGTCATGCCTCCAGAGCTACCCAAGAGACTTCCTCCAAGAAGGGAAGTCGATCATATGATCGAGCTGGAGCCAGGGGCTAGGCCTCCAGCCATGGCGCCTTATCGGATGGCACCGCCAGAGTTGGAAGAGCTACGCAAGCAACTCAAAGAGCTGCTGGACGCAGGGTTCATTCGGCCATCCAAGGCCCCATTCGGTGCACCAGTATTGTTCCAACGCAAGCACGACGGGTCCTTGCGTATGTGCATCGATTACCGAGCACTTAACAAAGTAACCATCAAGAACAAGTATCCAATTCCTTTGGTTGCCGATCTTTTCGATAGGCTCGGTAAAGCCAGGTACTTTTCTAAACTGGATCTCCGATCGGGGTATTGGCAAGTGCGCATAGCCAAAGGAGATGAGCCAAAGACAGCATGCGTCACTCGCTATGGGTCTTATGAGTTCTTGGTGATGCCTTTTGGTCTCACCAATGCCCCGGCTACTTTCTGCACTTTAATGAACAGAATCTTTCAGCCTTTCTTGGATAAATTTGTAGTCGTCTATCTCGACGATATCGTCGTGTATAGCGACAACTTGGAAGAACATGTGCATCACTTGCGACAGGTTTTCCAAGCATTGCGGGAGAGCGAGTTGTACGTGAAATTGGAGAAGTGCTCGTTCGCCCAAGACGAGGTGTCTTTCTTGGGGCACCGCATCAAGGCTGGAAAGATCATGATGGAACGGGACAAAGTACAGGCCATCAATGAATGGGAGCCACCCAAGAACGTTTCGGAGCTACGTTCTTTCCTTGGGCTGGCCAATTATTATCGGAGATTCATTTTGAGCTACTCGGCGAGAGCAGCCCCACTGACCGACTTGCTGAAGAAGAAGGTGCAGTGGCATTGGAGTGAGAAATGCCAAGAAGCGTTCGATGATTTGAAGAAGGCAGTCACCGAGGAACCTGTCTTGGCCTTGCCCGATTATGCTAAGTCGTTCGAACTTCACACCGATGCATCAGACTTTGCCATCGGAGGGGTGCTTATGCAAGAGGGGCATCCCATAGCCTATGAGTCTCGCAAGCTCAATGATACCGAGAGACGGTATCCAGTGCATGACAAGGAGATGACAGCCATCATTCATTGCTTGCGGACTTGGAGGCACTATTTGCTTGGGAGTCGGTTTACCATCATGACCGACAATGTGGCTACGAGTTATTTTCAAAATCAGAAGAAGATCAGCCCCAAGCAAGCTCGGTGGCAAGATTTCTTAGCGGAGTTCGATTATGTCATGGAGTACAAGCCGGGCAAAGTTAATGTTGTTGCTGATGCTCTCAGCCGAAAGGCCATGCTCGCTAGCGCAAGCAGCGCCGCTAGCAACCTTCTTGATCGGATCAAGGAGGGGACTTCTCAAGACCCCTTGGCCAAGGGACTCATGGAGATGGCCAAAGAAGGGAAGACTCGACGGTTTTGGGTAGAGGATGGGGTGCTCTACACCGTCGGTCGTCGCATTTATGTGCCTAAGTGGGATAATCTTAGGCGAGACATCATGAAGGAGTGCCACGATTCAATGTGGGCTGGCCATCCGGGGATGCAGCGGACATTGGCACTCTTGGAGGTGAACTACTATTGGCCTCATATGCGGGACGATATCGAGGCCTATGTGAAGACTCGTCTTGTGTGCCAACAAGACAAGATAGAGCAACGTGTACCGGCAGGACTATTGCAGCCTTTGCCGATTCCAGAAAGGCCATGGGAGAGTGTATCAATGGATTTCATATCAGCCTTGCCCAAGTCTGATGGGTATGGCTCTATTATGGTGGTGGTCGATCGCTTTTCCAAGTATGGGACTTTCATACCTGCCCCACGCGATTGCACGGCCGAGCAAGCCGCCAAGTTGTTCTTTCAGCATGTGGTGAAATATTGGGGCTTGCCTCGGAGCATCATAAGTGATCGGGACCCAAGGTTCACAGCAAAATTCTGGACGGAGTTATTCAAGCTCTTGGGTTCGGGTCTACACTTCTCAACAAGCTTTCACCCACAAAGCGATGGGCAAACAGAGAGGGTGAATGCCTTGTTGGAGTTATACTTGAGGCACTTTGTGGGTGCCAACCAGAAGAATTGGGCCAGGTTGATGGATGTGGCTCAATTCTCATTCAACTTGCAGCGGTCCGAATCAACGCAACAAAGTCCGTTCGAGATCGTCATGGGCCAGCAGCCCTTGACTCCACAAGCCGTTGCGTCGGGCTACACGGGTAGCAGCCCCGCTGCGTACAAGCTTGCACGAGGGTGGCATGAGCAGCTTGATATAACGAAGGCGTACTTGGACAAGGCGTCTAAGAAGATGAAGAAGTGGGCAGACAAGCATAGACGCCCTCTCGAGTTCCAAGTGGGCGACATGGTCATGGTCAAGTTGCTGCCACAACAGTTCAAGGTCTTCCGCTCGGTGCACAAGGGACTAGTGCGGAAGTACGAGGGGCCATTTCCCGTCCTACGGAAGGTCGGGAGAGTTTCTTACAAGCTTGAGTTGCCGCCCAAACTCAAGATTCATCCGGTGTTCCATGTGAGCATGCTCAAGCCCTACCATGGTGATAAAGAAGATCCAACGAGGGGCGAGTCACATCGGGCACCAACCGCGGTCGTGACTTCCTTTGATCGAAAGATCGAGAGCATCGAGGCAAAGAGGCTCATCCGACGGAGGGGTGTGCCAAGCTATAATGAGTATCTCATTCGATGGAAGGGACTACCGAACAGTGAGGCCTCATGGGAGAAAGAGGGCGACCTATGGCAATTCCAGGGCAAGATCGCAGAGTTCGAGGCACGGTCTTGACGGGGTCGTCAAGGACTTGGGTGGGGGAGAATGTCACGAGCCATCTCTCAAAATATCCCTCACCAAGGCAACAAGGCATCCAAAGCATCATATGGACGCTGGCAGTAGGCCCGTAAAGGACCGAAGGAGCAACAAGCTTTCTCTAGATGCCTCCGGAAGGTTCTAGAGTGCTCTTGGACATTCTAGCTTAGCTTTCTCTAGAGTGTTCTAGCATGGATGAGTCTAGAACACCCTTGTACAAAATTGTGTAGTATTTTCTAGAAGCCTCCTTGTAATTTCTGGTTCCTTTGGAGGTGGGAACTTTCTAGATGCATAGAGAATACTCCTTTGAAGGAGGATTGTGAAAAGTTCTAGACTAGAAGCCTCTAGGACTTTAAGGGCCTATAAATAGGCCTTGGCATTCATTTGTAGAGATCATCAAACACTTGTACAACTCTCTCAAGCAATACAAAGCATTCTTTCAAAAGCCCAAACACTTGTGCCTTAGCATTTTCCTCACTTAAGCTTTCGAAGCATCACTTAGCATTAGCCAAGCATCGAAGTGCCTTGACTAGTTAGTCCGACGGGAGTGTGACGCTAGTAGGCAGCGTGTTAGCCAAGGGGAAAAGGTCAGCACGTGACACTTTGCTGGCTTTGGAATTATAATAGAGAAATTCAACCATATATGTCCAAGCACACGTTTGATCACAGTTAAACTGTATCTCCTGCTCTTGATGCTTTTATATCTTCTAATGCATAAAACCCCCTTTTTTTTTTTTTTTTTTTTCACTTTTGTGTCTCTGAGTTCGACCAAAATGGGGTAAGGTGATTGCACCCTCATAAATGTCATTGACATGTTACTTTCAATGAATTTCTTGAAAATACTTGTTAGAATATACAAGTGCAATTGTTTCGTATGTTATTTCTTATGAAAGCATGTGTGCAACACGTGACACCACTATTTTAATTTTGGGTGGTCACAGTATGGGATGGGACGGGATGAACCTCATCCCTATCCCATCCCATTCATTCGAAATCAGGACAGGATAAACCTCATCTCGATCTCGTCCCATCTCAAATGGATTCGGAACGGAATCAACATACTCCATCTGCTGATCAAATATGTAACATATTGACAAACTTTACTTGTTTGGCAGTAAAAAATTTCAGTGTTCCAAATAACAATCTTAACAGAAAATGAATTTGTTGTAGTATACTTTTAGTCATGGTCCTGTAATCCCTAGCACATAATATACTCTTGTCATATCAGGACTAACGTGATTACCATAGCTCGATAAAACATCAAATTAATTCAGTTGCCAGTTCATTTGGTTTGGCCTGGCTAGATGAAAAGAAAATGTCCATGGCCACAGGGATCAGAGAACATGCATATGAAATTCTCATATAACAGGTAGCATCAAGTGTGACGTCAAGATAAGTGAAATTCATGCATGCATATTGTTGATTCAGGGACTAATATGAGTGAGGAGTTGGTTGACTAGTATCGCAGCCCAAACATCCAAAAAGTTGATGAGTTATTACAAGGATTGCAGGAAAGTAAGTAGCAGAGGCATTTTTTGAACATATGTAGGGGAATTTACTAACTATGGTCAAGCCCCTGCTACGTTTTTGTTAATTAAAGACAATTGTAACCTCTCCAGTAACAAAAATTAAACTTGTAACTCTCCTGTATATTACAAGCAAATTCAGAGTATAAAAAAACCAAAAATTAACCATGAAAACTGACTGGTACTTCAGTTGTGCATATTCAACATTTATTTGTGAATGACAACAACCGGTACAAAGTGTCAACATGACAAACAGTTTGGAGACGTACTTACCAACATAAGCAAACAAGGCGCAGATCAGACCTGCAACAACATTTAAAATAAATATATAAATAAAAATATTAAAATTATTAATAATAAATATTAAAAAATCAGTTTGGGACGGGACGAGATTGGCGGGATTGAAAATCTCCATCCCATTCTAAGATCGGAATAGGATTGTCAATCCCAATAAGACCCGAGAAAAATCGGGACGAGACGGGATTGGGATCGTGGGATGGGATGCCCAACCCTAATTTTAACACCCAAATATAAAGAGCATTTTTTACAAAATTGCCAAATCCTCCAAAAGCCTTCTGAAAACTTAAAAATGTCATATGCAATACTGCTTAATTTCAGATACTAGCTCACAACCTTACCTTTACTGATAAACTGATACAACACTGTCGGCCTCCCAGTTTTTTATGGGTGGATTTTCATATAAATTTGTTCCGGAGTCTCCTCAATTCCTCTCTTGGTCATCAAGTATTCTAGGAATTTTGTTGATGATAAGCCAAACGTGGGTGTAATGATACTAGGGAAGAAGTTAGAAGAATAATGATTTATCTGGTCCGCATTTAGTTTAGCTTAGGTTCTAAGCATATGCACGCGAATCTAGACAGTAGTGCAACATAAGCAAATAGTGCACCAATGATCCAATATATTCAAACAATCTAACTGCACTAGCACTGTTTAACACTTCCTCATTTCCTGTCCTATTATAGATGCTTTAAAGCCCTGATCAAGTGACATGCTATGGTGTGCAGTTTGTGCGCCTAGAGTAACCGTTTTTCCTTTCTAGTATCCCTTTCTCTTCCTCTCTCTTGTTTTTTTTTTTTTTAATAATTAAATTTTTTTTTTCTCTGAGTTTCAATTAACAGTAAACTCGCCCCTTTCCCATCCTTCTTATCCTTTCTTTCTATCCTCCTTGTTCTCTAGCCAACTCTTATACCCCATTTATCCTTCCATATCTTCGCTCTGGAATATTGTTTTCGACTTCTGATAGTTAGCCATTTACTGTGTTAGTTTTTGTGTTTTCTTGCAGGTCTGCAGCGTACTGTGATCCCAGACTATGATGCACATCATCTCTTTACCTTAATATGTCAACGACCATCTTCTTTCTTTCATCTCTGCAACATTTAATTTCTTCGAATTCCCCTCCACATATCACATCAACCTAACTCATTTTATTTAAATGAGTAATCATTCCCCCCCACATCCCGTATCACACTCTAACCCAAACCGAAAATTCACTTATTTACTACTGAGATCTTATACGAGATCAGTGAATCTTCATCGAATTCCGGTACTCACAACTATCTGTTCCAAGCCCATCATTGCTATAGAGCTTTGATCATGGACTCCCCTAGCAACAATTTAACGCCACAACCCACACCAACTGCTGAACTCAACTTGAACGACCCTCCGCAATCACCCTCCTCACATCACTCTACATCTTCCACAGCTCAACAATCACAACACCATCCTCAAAGTATTAACTTCAGGCTGCTCCAAGCCTTCCACAACATCCACCCCACCCATAATAACATCGACTCACAGCCCTCGTACCCATCACCTTCGCCTCCCCCACACCTCTATTCCTCAGAAACCATGAACCCCTCTACTTCCATGCAACTTGCAGACCTGCAACCCTCGCTCACCACTACTCCAACACCCATCTTGCCACTCCCTGACATGATGCAACCTTCACAACCAACACCTCCCCCCTTGCATGACACACAAGTTTCATCACAACCATTCCACGATGCTATGATTCAACAGTTGGAGCAGCAGTTTGCTCATAACCTAACACTCCCAAAACCGAGTTTTGCAGTCAGTAAAGAGTTAGACAGAGATAGCAAAGCTCCGATAACCGTGGCTAAATATTTTCACTTTCAGCATCTTCGCCCTAAACTCTTTGCGAGACGTATGGTTTCTCAATGGGAACCAAGACATCCCATCCATGTTGAGCTTCTCGATAGTAACCAAGATAGAGAAAATAACTATTACCTTGTTCAGTTCACCGACGTGGAAGACAAAAACAAAGTGCACCTCAGGTCCTTGGTCACTTTTTGGGTGGATGGTCTCTGTTAAAGCATGGGAACCCCAATATCTCAATATCAACTTTGACGTGATCTATGCTGGATACGCATTCATGAGTTTCCAGTCCATAAGCTCCCTCCAGCCAATGTGAAAGTTTTGGCAGAAAGCATTGAGACTCTTATGGAGATCGATCTCCATTCTCTCAACAGTCTGACACTCCCGTTTATCAGGTTCTTCAAAGTTTGGCTTGATACAACACGTCCTCTTCCAAGCATTATGAACACGTCCTTTGGTATTCATCATGGGAGACAATTCATGGTTAGGTTTTGTTACGAAGATATGCCGAAATTCTGCTTTTGTTGCGGATTGGTCAGGAACACAGTGGGTGGTGCATGTCCACTATTCTCAAATGCTTCTAGCTCAGTACGGCGATCACACCTTAATCCTGGAGAGCATCATCGGGTGCTACCATTCAATATTGAACTCCCGTATTCGGTAGCGTAAAGAGCTCCGGTGGGGTTCACAATGCAGCGACAGCCGACAGACCAAGAACATGTATACTTTACATCCTGCCACAACAAACAAGCACCAAGCCACTCCTACATTGCGAGTTAATCTGGTAACACACGGTTCCACGGAGTTGCCCCCACTGCAGTAACCTCTTTTGATGGCATCTGGATCCACTCAATATTCTCACACTCAACCTGGTGAGTTTGACTTGAACTCGGTCGAGTTAGCAGGACAGGTTGATCCAACTGGCACCGAGTCACACTCATTGGAACCTGAGACACTCACATCCTCAACTGATCGCACTCGCCCACCCCCAACTTAACTCAAATTCAAACCCACTCACACCTCACCAATCTCTTTACTCCCCAACCACCAACTCATTCAATACTCTTTACTCTCACCAATCGCAACCACCACTGAACTCATTCTCCGTTTCGTGATGATTCCAATAATTGGCACTCTACCAATACCTCGATTAGTCAGATTCTCAATGGGTGTTTCGAATCTATCTTTCAATCTTCTAACCCTGAACCCAACCTGAGTAACCTCTCCCTGCTCTTACCAACTATTTTTGCTCTGGACAATGAAGCTCTCCTAACTATACCTATTGAGGAGGAAATTCGAACAACCATTTTCGACATGGGAAGCCATAAAGCTCCTGGACCGGATGGCTTTCATGCTTTCTTTTTTCCAACAATACTGGGATATTGTTAAGCAGGATGTGATCAAAGTGGTGGTTAATTTTTTTACCATTCACACCATGGATCCCAAACTCAATGAGACCTTTCTGACTTTAATTCCTAAGATCTCAAATCCGACCACTCCTGAGAAATTTTGATCGATCGGTCTTTGCAATGTCATTTACAAAACGATCTCTAAGATTCTGGCAAACAGATTGAAATCGCTTTTGGATAACATCATCTCCCCCAACCAGGGAGTCTTCCTCAAAGGCTGGTCTATCTCAGATAATGTTAGCCTTGCTCATGAAACCTTCTTTCAAATGAAGCATTGTCGCAAGAAAAAAAAAAGGTTGGATGGTTATCAAGATCGATATGGCCAAAGCTTATGACAAAGTGGAATGGTCTTTTCTTCTCCAAATTCTAAAATAGCTGAGTTTTGCGGAAGGTTGGATCCAAATGATTGAACAATGTATCTCCACATCGTCCCTCTGCGTTCTCCTTAATGGTTCACCTCTCCCTAGTATCAAACCTTCTCGGGGCATCCACCAAGGTGATCCTTTATCTTCTTACCTCTTCATCTTAGTCGTCAAGGCGCTCTCCCGCTTGCTTGCACAAGCAAAGACAAACAATACCATCAAGGGCATTCAAATCAGACGACACTCTCCTTCTATCAGCCACCTGCTTTTTGCCGATGATCTAATGTTCTTCTGTCGAGCAATTCTGGCTGACCAATTCAATAAAAAACCTTTTATCTGATTACTACTCGGCATCCGGACAAGCAGTGAACTATGAAAAATCTTCGATATTTTACAACTCCAATGTCCATCCGAAACACGCCAAGATGATCAACATAATTCTCGGCTCTAAACTCTATAATCCTAAAGATACATACTTTGGCACACCACTTCTCTCCAAAAAGAAAGTTTCAGACTTCTAGTTTTTGGTGGACAAATTAATACAAAACTTTCCATGAAGAAAGTTTAAGTGTTATCACAAGCTGGTAGAACGGTAATGATCAAGGCTATCCTCAACTCTATACTAGTCTATACCATGCAAACCTTCTTTCTCCCATGTTCCATTGCCACCAAATTGGACTCACTAGCCCATAATTTTTTATGGAATGGGACAGACGACAGTAAGGCAAAACACCTCTGCACCTGGGACCACATTGCTCTTCCTCGTCACTTGGGCGAAATATTCCTTCAACCAAGAATAAGAATCTTGTCTTGATGGCAAAGAACATTTGGCAGGTTATCTCTTTGCCGCGAAACCTGTGCACAATTCAACTTAAGGCCATTTATTTCAGAACCAAAAGTATCTTTCAGCTTTCTAAAGCCCCAAGTGCTGCTTCTTTCGCATGGCGTGGCAACCACACTGCGCTTGCAAGAATGAAACGTCATCTCTTTTGGCAAGTTCTTTCTGGTAACGAAATTGACCTATGGATAAATTGTTGGGTCAAACCTGGTTTAATTTTGGCTTGACTGTCTCACACATCCTCTTCCCGAGAACTCCATTTGCAAAATCCCTGATCTCTGGAGCCTTTATGAAGGGAGTAAACTGCAATGGAACTCCACTCTTTTCATGTCTTTGTTTCCCCAACTGGTGGCTCAGGATATTCTTGATATTACCATTAGGCCTTCAACTACTCAGGACACTATCATTTAAAAGATTGACAAAAAATGTATTTTCTCTGATAAAAGTGCCACCAAGGCCTTTGTAACTGAAGAGCTCAAAACTTCCACCTCTTCAAATCCCAACACTCTGATTCGGCCTAAAATTCTTGTGCGCTTCTCCTTCTATGGAAAGTAGCCCAAAATATTCTCCCTACCATTACCAACTTGTTTAGATGACTGCTCCATTTTTTGTCAAAATCACAAAGAAGAGGTCACCCACCTTTTCTTTCGGTCCAGTTATCACACGTCTTTGGCACATTTCCCCTCTTCCTATCAATTGGGTCTATGCAAACCTTTCTGAGTACCCTCCTCCCACTACTCCCAAATTTTTTCAATTCATCTGGGATACAGCCAAAACCCATCATTTTACCAAAGACGAAATGTTTTTGCAATTCACGGCTATCATTCGTACTATCCGCATTTGCATAATCTTATCATTTTTCAAAAACTAAAGTTCACCACTCAGATGTTCATTTAATCCATTCATTACACATGGTCAGCCTGGCAGAAACAATGGTTCACCATTCCTCACTCAGATAAAGGGAATGAGGATTTTGTCTTTTTACACTTGTTGTCATGGACTCTCAGTCTCCCCACTCTTCTGACCTACATGCTTTTGTCCCTCCCTTAGGAACACTACCTGAGGATCAATCCTCCAGACTTCATATGGTCCAAAGGAAAATTCATGCAGCACAATACCACAAACTTAACTCTCTAAACAGAAACCACTATCTTTTCCCCTTGTGCTTGATCCAGACATGATTGTGGTTACTTATGATGTTAGCTTCTTTGCCTCTTCACAACAGGGAACTTTTAGAGTTTTTGCGGTTTATGCATTTGGCAGGGTTCGTGCTCGGATTACTGGCGCAATATCAGGACGCATTTTTGATAACACTATGGCGGAGTGCTTTGCAGTAGAAACTGCACTTTTACTGATCCAAGCACGGCAATGGAGGACAGGTTATCAACTGGGAGATTCTAGTGCCTTGCACACCTTTTTGCAGGCTACCCTCTGGATAGTCAAACAAATTTATGTTGGATGTGGCGCCCTATTTTATGTAGTATTAAGAAACTTATATATTCTCATCCTATCTAGTTTTGTAATTTTATTCCTCGTGATCTTAATCGGGAGGCACACAAGTTAGCTACTATTGCTGGACAAACTTATTGTAACCGTATTTAGGTAATATTATTGCTCTATGCTTTACCAAAAAAAACTCTTCCTCATTTCCTCTATTATTCATCTTTACGACCATTGGTCACACCTACATAGTGAGAAGACTACTAAATTGCTGCCATGATCACTGCTTAATCGTCCTTAGAAAATGCAAATAACCAGAAATTTCATACTTAGTGCACATATGTTACCAAGCCTTTCAAAAGTGTAGAGAAGGATCCAGTACAGCTTAACTCTCCTGAGTAGAAGAAGGCTCATTGTTTCGAATATAGTCTCACCAAGTAAAGAGATATTTGGATTGCAGCTCCCCACATTACTAGTAGGAGTTTGGATATGGAAGGATTACATTCAGCAAGAAAATTGAATAAAGCCAAAAAAAAAAAACAGATGCCAATATTCAAATGATCTAAAAGCGCACTGTCTAATTCTTCCCCATTTATATACCTTCATATTAAGAATCAAATGTCAGCAGCAGGAGTGAATCGATTCACTTCTGATATAGCTTGCAAACTCTCCTAATTAGAAGCAGGCTCATTGTATACAGTCTCACTCTCAGTAAAGAGAGACTAGGATGGCAGCTCCACGCATTGCCATTAGAAGCTAGGATACGGAAGACTTTTTCAGCAAGAAAATTGCAGAATTTTTTTTTACAATTTTGACCTTATCCCAAAACTAGATCACTAAACTTCCACACTTGAATGGTTTTCTTTTCTAGACTTTCGCATGAAAAAACAATAAAATAGTTTTCCCTTTGAGAATTTTTTTGACAATCCTGCTGATTTATTAAAACAGTGATTTTTCTTTTCTAGATTTTCGCATGAAAAACTATAAAAATAGTTTTCCATTTGAGAATTTTTCGCCAATCCTGCTGATTTACTGCAGAATCAGTACTTTTCTTCCAATGTCAGAAAAAAAAACAGCACTATAACTAGAATGTACACAACAAAAATCTAGTCATTCAGTTCTACCACTATCATTCCATAAGGGCAACTTCAGGGGGGAGGGGATCTAACCACCTTAGAATAAAATTCATGAATTTGTTTTGGAAAACAATAGACATTAATCCACTACAATTTGATACAGGGACATAAAGTTTGTGATGTAATGCATCACCAAAACAATCACACAGAACACAAGACTAAATGGAACACAAGTGTATACAACTTTAATTTAAGAAATGGGGAAGCTAGGATGGAATTCTACAATATGTGAAGGTACAGGGAATGTCTCGAAAGATCCAGTAATTTCACACTTTGGTGTAGAAGCCTCAAGTAGGTTCTCACTGTAAACGTCCTTGGCAAATGCACCCCTGTGAAACCTTCTTCAAACAAATGCAAAATGCAAAATGCATATGAAAATAAAGTCTTCTAATGAGCAATTTGAGGCAAATAGAAGATTTATTTCTATTAGTAAACAAAAGCCTTTATGAGCTATAGCATAGATGTTTTAAAAAAAAGGGAGCAGGCTCAGATACAAATTTTAGCTCTATCATTCATGAATTATCAGAACTGGCATCCAACATCCAGGAGCTCTCAATAAATGTCTTGAGCATTTAGGGAGTATTTAAATTTCATAAGAACACAAAAGATTGAAGCTAAAAACTTACAAGGTTGAATGTGAAAAAAACAGATAAAACACGAGAAGACCTACTGAATTTGTTGAGCCAAGCCATGACACACCAAAATGGAAGAAGAATAATGACGACTCCGCATTAATTATTTCGTCAGTCATGGAGAGTGGAGACCACTGCAGTAGGGATCCTGAAAGTATTATAGTTGGAGAAGAGAGGTACTTTGCAATCTGAATAACATTTGACTAGTATTGATGGACAATGAAAGCTATGATGGATACTTGGAACTTGGAAGTGTTCTTAAAGCCAGGCAAGAACTTAATTTGTCTGATGATACAACATTAAAATGAATGTTTGAGGAAAAACTAAGTACCCTACGTAACAAGCATTGAAATAAAACAAAGGAGAGAATGGCAAATGGAGAAAACCAATCCAACATCAACCCAACCAATTATCAGCATCTAAATACAATACAATCAAAGAGATAATAAGCTTGGCAATTTGATTGTATCGACAATGGTTTACTAGGGCAATTCTTCTCTATCAAAACCCCATTAATCATTCTCCTACATTCTTCTCCCCCCTTCCCAAACCTCCCATTGAACAAACCATTTCAAATTCATAATCATGTAAATACATTGATTTTCTACAATCACTAAATTGAACCTACTCCTAATCACAATGAACATTACGAAACAACAACGAATATTTCCTACTCATTAAATCAAAACCATAACGTATAATCAAAATTTCAAGAATTCAAATGTTACCCATTGGACTTGGTCCCGGCAAGATCTTCAAGAGTCAAATTCAAGGTATCGGCTGAACCTTTCTTTACCTCTTCCCCGCGAGCAGCCAAGAAATCCTCCACACTCCCAGGCTGTCCGAACCAACCAAGACGGTCTGCAATCAAATGTAGGTTATTGCACCCTTCACACCGAGCCACCACCACTCCTTTCTCGTAGGACTCACGACAAGCTGTCTTGACTGATCTTGTTTCACAGACCTTGCAAGTGAAGACCATTGCTAGGTCGTGTCGGGACGAGGATTTTAAGTTGGAGTTTTTTAAGGAGCAAGAGTCGGTGGTTCCACCATGAAGCTCAAGTGATGTATCTGGTTTCTTCTCCTCTACGGAGGCAGAATCTTGATTGGGGTTTTGAGGAGCTGTGGTTTGAATTGCTTTGGTGTGTGAGTTGAGATTGAAGAAAGAGGAGGTTATAGATGGAGTGAATTGCTGCAGCCAAGGATCTGTAAACAACAGTAAAGAAATCATAAAAAGGAAGCAAATATTAAGATTCTTTCTTTCTTGTGTGCTTGCAACAAAGAGAGAGAGAGAGAGAGAGGTGAAGTTGTTACCTTTGAGGAGGAAAGGAGAGTGGCGGTTGTCTTGGAACAGAGTAGAGGAGATTCGTCTCAGCATTGGACGAACTGCCATTTGTTTGCGGAGGGAGGGATTGAATGGAATGGGATTTGGGGTTTAAGCTTCAAGGACGACCGCTATAAAAGTTGACGTTACAGTTGCCGCACTTATATTCGTTATTCACACCGTACACAAATTGTAAGAGGCGCCTATAGACTTGCAAGAAAAGAAAGACAGCGACTACTCCACACCACTATTTCCTCTTTCTTACACCACCACTAAGTTGTTTTTATTTTTTTTTACTTACTCACACCACCAATAAATATGCATAACTTAACAGAGAAACCCAAACTCAAAACGATAAAAACGCAAAATAGGGTAACTTTTGACCAATTAAACCCTCAATTGAGATCGATTCTCAAGCTCATCAAAACACGAAAGTTGTAGTACTATGAGTTATCTAATAAATACAACTTGAATCACTTGAAAATGTTTTGAAATGAAAAAGTTATGATCATTTTACTAAAGTCGCGTAAATATGTTTTGCAGTGAAAACATGATAGTGTCCCTGACTTTCGACCAACTTATATGCTCGATTAAGATCGATTCTCAAGCTTATCCAAACACACAAATAGTAGTACTCTGAGTTATCTAATAAACACAATTCGAATCACTTGAAAATGTTTTGAAATGAGCAAGTTATGGTCATTTTACTAAAGTTGCGCAAATCTGTCTCGCAAAAAAATGGGATAGTGTTTCTGACTTTCTGCCAACTTACGTTCTCAATTCACAAAAAATTTGTTCGCCTAAAACTCTGCAGAGTATCTGAATAAGTCCGCCTGGAACTCTGCGAGTTTTGTCAAATAGCCCACATTTTTCCATGCGAACAACAAAAAATATGCACATTTTTGCTGAAATTGAGTTTTCTGTAAATGTTTTTCTCACTTTTTCTTTTATGACCTTATTCGCATTGTCGCATCGAACCTACACTTTGTCGCAATGTTTTAAGACATTATTCTGGCATGATGTTGCCTTGTTGCATTATTTTTGGAACTAAACTAATTCATTGCGTTATTAACAAAATTTGAAAGCATCCAATGTGAATTATGGGTGTCTAGTACATGCAATGGAGGTACCTTGTGAACCATGGATTTACAAAACTTAAAGCTTCTAAACAAATATTTTCCAAATGTATTTTTTCGAAGTTTACAAAATGAACTATGTTTGTCGCAAGAGAGATGGTTTTGCACTTTGAGAGGTGGTGTTTTTTAGCTGTTGCATTTTGGAGAGTTTGAGGGTTTCGATTTTGAGGGAATTTTGAGAGATTTTCGAGCTAGATGGATGGGATTTGCAAGAGATTTGAGTGTGGGGAGAGATTTGGAAGAGATTTGAATGTATGAGAGGGAGGAATTTCAAATGGGGAGGGAGGAATCGTTTGTCGATTTGAATGGTGAGGGGAAAAAATTTGGGTTTTTGTTTATATAGGTGGTGTGAGAAGGAAAGTTGGTGGCGTATGATAATAGAATGATGTGAGAAAAGGGAAATGGTGGTGTGAAGTAGTTGCTGCCAAAAAGAAAAGGGCCAAGTTTTTGCTCCCAAGATCTCTTGATTTAATTAGAGGCCTGCTTAACGACCTTTTTCACTATCTTAGAATAAAATTATCGCTGTCTTAGAATAAAATGAAAACAATTTGTGTCTAAACTTTAAGGGGTGTATCCAATTAAGGATTTTAATGGATTGTGAAGGATTTTAAAACCCATAATTTTAACAGATTTCAAAGGATATTAATGGATTTTACGAAATCCACAAGATTTTGATGGATTTTAAAGAATTCTTATGGATTTCTATGGATTCTTATGAATTTGTTATTAGTCATTGGATGTGAACACCGCCTACTGAAATCATTGCTTGGGACATGCTCTGCTGAAACCAGTTTCTCACCCAATTTATCTAATTTTCAATAGATCTCTACGACCTTTAGATGAGATCCATCTCTAGACAGAAAAACATGGACTTTTGCATCATCTTCTACCCAACTACACCCAAGCTCTTTTTTATACCTTTACTAGACATTATTGCCTTGGCCTTGGCAACATCTTTCCACATCCCTTTGGGCATAAATATTGGATAGCAATATATAAGTTGATTCCATTTGGGGTTCAAGCTCGAAGAGTTCCCTTGCAGCCCTTTCACCCATTTCCACATTTTCATATTTGCAACTCATCCAATTTTGTCCCCTGGATTTTAAAATCCCTCATAGTCCTTAATTGAATACACCCCCTTAAACTACATCTTAATAAGGTTAGCAAAGTAGTATTGGATGAAGTTATGGGCAATTCGCTAACCCTATTAAATTGTGCTAATGAAGACTTTGATCAACTGGAGGACGAGATTCGAGAAGAGGCATTGATGGATTTTAGTCTGTTATAGAGACACACAGACTGAGGGAGATATTCGAGTATTGAAGCACACACAAGATCACAATTTTTTCCGTTAAAATAACATATAAGGTGTTTCAACACCCCAAGGAGCTAGACAAGGTCTTCGACTACATTTGGCACCCCTTTCCTACCAATCAAAATCTCAATCTTTGTATGAAAGTTACTCAGAGGAGCCATCCTTTAGGAAGTAACCTTACACATATTGGATTTCGACTTGCATCGCAATATAGTTGTGTCAATGGAGGCTTTGAATCATCAAAACATGTGTTTACTGAGAGCAACTTCACTACTAGAGTGTGGCAACATTTCGAACCTATATTTGGTATACACATTTGTTGTACACATTGATGACCACACTTTAACAACCAAATCGTATTGAAAAAAACAATAATCGTTATGAGGATAAACGGTGGAGTTTAAACTACATGATTATGAAGGTTAATTATTGGCTTATGCTTGTTTCTAACTTGTTTATCCCTTCTAATTCTCAGAATCACCACGACGTTAACAATTCATCTAGTATTTGGGTAATTCCGTTTAAAAATATGCGGCCATTATTTTGTATTGGAACTTTCGGCATACAGGTTGGCTCATCATTAATATTAATGGTTATGTGTGTGATAATGAAATAACATGTGGCTGGTTATGCGTGATGAGCTAGGATGATGCATTATAGGTAACCAAGTTTTCTTTGGCTATGGTTCAAACAACAGAGCGAAGTCCTTTGATTTTCTATAAAGATTAGTTTTGTATGTTCATGCTCGGGTGACCAAAGTGGTTATGTAATGTAATGACCCGATTCACATGATACAATATTTGTTCATTTTTGGTTCAAAGCCCGCACGATTTTAAAATGCGTTGTGCCAAGGGGATCTAAATTCGCACATCCTTTTCACTCATCCAGGCGATATGGAACTATAACTCCCTATGTAGTCTGTCAACCTTTGAGCTCACACACGCAAAGCTCGCCAATACAAGGTAGCCTACCAGCCTCTAACCCTTGTCAGCCTCTGAGCTTGCTCACATACGGAGCTGTTAGCCTAAGAACTAGCCCATCAGTCTTAGAGCCCGCCCACACAAGGTTGTTACAATCCACCCGCTTAGGGCCCAACGTCCTCGTTGGCACACTTCCGACTGGGTCTAGCTCTGATATCATTCTGTAACGACTCGATCCACATGGTATAATATTGTCTACTTTTGGCCCAAGACCCACACGACATTAAAACACGTTGTACTAAGGGGGTCTAAATTCACATATATAACACACACCCTTTACCCACCCAGACGATGTGAGATTATAACTCCCCTTAGTAGCATGGCAGCCTCTGAGCTTTCCCATACAAGGCCAGCCAATAGAAGGTAACCTGCTAGCCTCTAAGCTCGCCCACACGGAGCCGCCAACCCCAAAACCCGCCCACATAAGGTAGTCCGTCAGCCTCAAAGCTCGCCCACACAAGACTGTTATATGTAAAGTAACTAAAAAATGGCATGAGACTAGTTTCATGAAGTTTATAAAATTTTGTGGCACCTAATTTCAATCTAGTAGAAAAACAAAAAACATGTGAAAGCTTGATTGTGTGTATATCCATGTGTTCCCCAAAGCGAACTAACCAACCTTGCCCAAGAAGAGAAAATAAGATAACTCTCCAACTTTGCCACCTTACCGAGATTACTAAAACCTTTTTGAGACTTGACAAAAACAAAACATCATACATTAGGAATCCTTAGCATGGGCGTCTTAGATTTTTATATACTAGGGTATTCCCCATGCCTTCGACACTCAAATTGTTTGATAGGAAGGTAATTTTCAATTTTGGCCAGGGTTAAGTATTTCAGTCCTATCCGAACATAAATTTCAGCCAAACATTTTCCCCTGCCCCTTCTATTTGATCCATTAGATCTTTATGTTTGGATAAATCTTAGATGTCTTTTATCTCCAACCTAAAACACTATTCTGATTTGTTATATATATTATGAATCCTTACCAAGATTTTTCATGAAGATAAAAGACGATTAGGATTGAAAGTTGCGGAAGATGTTGATGGTGGAGATACATTATCAACAATGACATGTTTGAAAATAAGTTGCAAGTAGAAGGGCAAAGGAAATGAACAAAAAGGTGAAAAAGTTTATAGAATGCATAAGTGGTGGAAAGAGAAAATTTGTGTTTTTTTAGTAAACTTGGTATGGTTGAAATGCATTTTCGAAGATTTTTCCAATGAAACCAATCACGAATATAAACGCTTAAAGTTTTAAAACCAATCATTAATACAAATGCTTAAAGTTTTAAATATTAATTTTTCCAAAAAATTATTATAAGCTAATGCACTTCACATTGTAAGTATTTTCAATATTAAGACACATTCAACAATTTGGAAAATCAAAGTTTGGGGAGAATGAATTGTGGTGGTTTTAAAATGTTTTTTTTTTTAATTGTTTAAAATTTTAACCAAATTTGCCCTATTGCCATGACCCACCTTCTATCGTACCAACGACACGGAAAATACACTAGTATTTATATTACAGTTTAGAGTGGTGTTTTACTATTCATTGTTGATTGGGACAAACTAAGGATTGGAGATAAAAGATGAGTATGATTGAAAGTTGGGAAATGTGTTGAGGGTTGAGATTTTCATTTCCTACTATGATATATTTGTAAATATAAAATATGAATAGGGCAAAAAAATGAACAAATTGTGAAAAAAAGTTAGTGGAATGTACATGTGCGGATGGAGAAAGTATAGTTTTTTTTTTTTCAAAATGAAAATTATCATAACTATTTACCTAGATGTCGGATTTTGGTAAACATGGTATCATTGAAATGCAATTTTAAAGATATTTCCAACAAAACCAATGATCAATACAAACACTTAAAATTTCAAAATATTTATTTTCTTATTAAAACATGTAAGCATTTTAAATATTTTTTTATGTGCAAGTATAATATTTTTCAAATAAAAGGATGAACATTTTAATGAGCATTCAAACAAAGACCCCGAGCATTAAATCGATTTTAATTTTAACCGAGCTTAACTCTAAAAATTAGTATTTTTACCGTAATATAGGCTTGCAAATAAAAAAAATTTGGTTTACAATCTAAAATCTGATTTGGAAACTAATTGAGGGCAATGGTGGAGTGGTGGTAATGTTCTCCAGTACATGATAATTAGCAGCAAAAAAATGTATGTGCAGTGCCAATGACATGGGTAATATGCTAGTCTATATTACAATTCAGATTGGTGTTTTACTATTCATTGTTGATTGGGACAAACATGATTAGGGGTGGGCAAACGGGTCGAGGAACCGCGGATCCAAATCGAACCGAACCGTTTTACTCCAAACGGTTCGGTTTTAATTTATAAAAATGTGAAACGATTCGGTTCGGTTCCGGAACCGTTCTTAAACGGTTCGGTTCCGGTTCCAAAATTTTTTTTCAAACGATTCGGTTCCGAACCGATTACAAATTTACATATTGATATACCCATACCATACTCTCCTATTCGATTAGGGCTCAGTTACTGCATTCGAAGAAGAAAATAAAGGAAAAAAGAAGAAGAAGAGTACCTGCGTCTGCGTCTTCATCTCTCCGGCGTCACCCAGTGAGGTCTTCCTCAGTTCCTCTGAGTAAGGTATTCCTCTTTCCGTCGTCACCTCTGCGTCTCTCACCTCCTCTCCGATCTCTGGTCAGTCTCAGTGGGTTTATTCCTCCGGCCGGAGTCACCCCTCTCCTCCTCTCTGATCTCTCTCAGTGGGTTTATCGGCGTTACCTCTTGTAGGTACTCTCCTGATCTCCTCTTGGGTTTATCCTCTTGTCTATTAGAATGTCAAACACACAGATTTTATTTGCCCCAATAGCTCACCACCCCACCTAAATCAGTTCTGTTTTTGTTGATTGAATACAGAGAACACTGCAAGCAAAAAGACAGTCAGAGATCTAAGGTTTGGGTTTTTTTTTCTTTTTCTTTCTGAATTTGGAAAATATTAAAAAAAAGGAAAGAAAATATGTGAGTGTTTCACCACCAATGGAAAGTCTAATATGAAGAAGAGAAGCTATGAAGATAGCTTTTGGTGATGAAGATGACCAAGAAGACATGCAACAACAAGGTCCTCCTCAGTCTAAGAAGCCACATGTACAGCTCTTGCCAGGTTAACTTCTGTTCCATGTTTTTCACTTTGATGTTGTTTAATTATACATGAGTTCTTTCCAAGATTGAGTGATCAGATTCATTGCTATTTAGCTTTGCATATGAACAACTAGAATACAAAGATACTGCCTTTTGGCTTTGCATATAAGGAAATTTTCTTTTATATACTTACCTTCAAATTGGCTAAACATATTGTTTCTGTTTTTTCTGGGTTGTTGGAAGTTTAGTTTTTTGGGAAAGGGAAGGAGTGGGATTGAGATAAACGATGGTAATTTCTCATGGGATCTTTCTTCTCCTAATGAAATTGGATTCTTTGTTTCAAGGAACTGTTTGGAACCGAACCGTTGTAAACGGTTCGAGTTAGGTTCGGTTCCAACGTTCAAAATAGAGGAACCGAACCGAATCGGAACTGTTAAAATTTTAAATGGTTCGAGTTAGGTTCCTCAAAATTTGGAACCGAACCGTGCCCACCCCTAAACATGATTATTGGAGATAAAAAAAATGGCAAGGATTGAAAGTTGAAAAATGTGTTCAGGGTTGAGATCCATTTACTATGATGACATGCTTATAAATATAAAACATGTAAAAGGGCAAAAAAAATGAAAAAAAATGTGAAAAAGTTGAAATTTACATGTGGCAGAGAGAAAAAATTAATATTATGTTTTTATTTTCTCAAAATGAAAATTATCATAACTATCTACGTAGTTATCAGATTTTGGTAAACTTGATATCATTGTAATACAATTTTAAAGATCTTTCCACAAAAGTAATAATCAATTCAAACACTTAAAATTTAAAACATTTATTTTACTATTATAAGATGTAAGTATTTTTATATTTTCAAGCCTCAAGTATTTTAAATATTTTTTAAAGAAACAGACAAACATTTTAATAAACATTCAAACAAAGACCCTGAACATTGAATCGATTCTAATTGTAACCGAGTTTGACTTTAAAAAAAATTAGTTTTCATTCTAAAATATGATATTTTTATGAAATTGATTGAGAGAAATGTGTTGAGGGTTGAGATCTATTTCCTATGATGACGTGTTTGTAAATATAAAACATATAAAAAGGCAAAGAAAATAGATAAATTGTTGAAAAAAAAATTGGTGGAATGTACAGGTGGTGGAGAGAGATAGTATTGTGGTTTTTTTTTTCCCTTTCTTTCTTTCTCTCTAAAATGGAAATCACCATAATTATTTATGTAGTTGTTGAATTTTGGTAAACTTGGTATCATAGAAATGCAATTTTGAAGATCTTTTCATCAACACCAATGATCAATACAAATAATTAAAGTTTCAAAATATGTATTTTATTAAAACATGTAAATATTTTTAATATTTTCAGGCCTAAGTATAATATTTTTTCAAAGAAACGGACAAATATTTTATTGAACATTCATATAAAGACCCTGACCATTCAAGCAATTCTAATTTTAATCAAGTTTGACTCCTAAAAACATTAGTATTTAACCTTGAAATATGCTTGTAGTTCAAATTTTTTTTTAGTTTACATTCTAAAATACATTTTTTATTTTTTATGGAACTGATTAAGAGCAATGGTGGGGATGACGGTGAAGGTGTCCAGTGCATGATAATTAGCTGCAAAAAAAAATGTATATGGAGTGCTAACGACAAGGGTAATATGCTAGAAATTTCTTAGAAAAATTAAAGATTAACATCAGAAATAATGCGCCAAAATGTTGAACTATTTCGACATCGTTCCTTGAGATATGTATTTAAGTATCTCTCCCAATGTGGGCATTCGCTATATTTGGGATATTAATAGTTAAATAACCTTTATTCCATTTAGCATGGATATCAAAACATGCATGTTGAAACGAGCTGATGGAGCTAGTATGATATAGTTTTTATTTAGACATGTGTATATAGTGTCATTAATTTGCAATGAAAGCTAATGGAGTCTTCCTAAGTTAGTAAAAACCATTTTTGTCCCCTGCACTAATACTAAATAAAAGTAAGTCTACAAAATAACTAGTTTTACTTTTCATTTGGAGTTACATTGGGCCAAACTCTTTCTAATGCACCTCTCACTCGGATTGGTTAATTCACTTCTCCATAAATCCCCATCCCACTATGTTCATATTCTCTTTACTGAAGTAAAATCAAATAAACTTCACGTTCTCATATCTTTGGTAAAAAACTTCTTTAATTTTTACTGTGTTATAAGAATGAGGTGGTGTAGGCAAGCATGAGGTGCCACACTCCTAAGCTTCGAGCAGGTGGATGACCCACCTCTATAGTCACCAATACTCCAACAAACGACACATGGATCTTATTTGTCAATCCCAAAGGGATTAGTCATTTAGAATTTCTGTAGCACAATAACGAGAACTTAAAAGTGGAATCCGTGTGTCGCAAAAGTATGAAATTGTCCCTTTCCCCAATTTCTTCTTTGATCTCTCTGTTTCTCTTTCAGATATCTTCCAACTTTCTTCTTCGTCCATTTCCCCAATCCGTCTTCCTTTCTTCCCACCGTCACCGACTCAAGTTTTCGGAAAGTTTTCAAAATCCTGAAATCGCCCTTGCACACCCTTCTTCCTCCCCCTTAACCACCACCAATTCAACCATACTGACAAATGAAGTAGATTTTTTGACCAATTGTTTCGTTTGCATCGTTTAAATGCATTGAACCATTGAAGCTTTTCCACTTGTAACTCTCCCTTCCTTCTCTTTTAGTTTTCATTTTTGTATTTCTTTGAAGCTCTGTTAGATTGAAGAGGAACGAATAGTGAATTACCAGGTTTTGGGATCTCATGAAGTTGGTATTTCTTTGAATCAAATAGAATTATTGAGTAGTTGAAGCTTTGTTTTTCTGATAGATCTCAATTGCTTACCCATTTCTGAAACACGGGCTTGGTTAGAACTTAGAAATATAGTTTGGAATAATGGATTCTTATATATTTGGTTGGATAATAACTGTTGTGTGCTGTATAGTGGTTGTATCCCGCAATGGATTAAAAGTGTTTAATTAAATTCTCCAAAGACATTCTCCTCCCGTTCTTTTATTTATGTGTCTCTTCTATTTAGGTGCCGGTGCTTCCACCCCTAGTATATATATTATTTTGTACTATGTGATTGACTAAGAAATGAATTCAGATACTCTAATGTAGTAATTGGAACCCTCTGGCTATTACTTAAAGCCTGCTATGATGATATATTTATTGGAATTGCATTGTTATTTTGGTATCAGTTTTTACACCTTATCAACACGAAGCTTGAATCAGCTAAAGTATCTTTTTATTCTTTAAACTTCCCTTTGATCTAAATGTGTCGTCAAATGTAAGTACATTTTTAGCTTAATTTAATTTCAAGTAAGAACGATACTATATGTACATTCTTTGGAATTCATATGGTTCAATGTGATTATATAGTTTTATCCGACATGATAATATATGATAGAAAGCATACCAATAAGTATAAGTACATATGCATATTGCATGATTTGAAGTTTCCACTAATATGTCAATACTTTCATCAACGAGAAGTGTTTTGCTAGACTCTGTAATGTAAACTATTATAACTTTCAAGGCTGGAATGAGCAATATCACGTCTTCAACTCTAACTTTTGGTTTTCATTTTGCCATTTCAAATTCATACTTTTTACAATTAAAACCAGTCCCTATCAAATATTGATTAATTATGCCTAAGCTTCTAATGTAATTTATTCGAAACCTCCCAATTATCTATAAACTATAAATATGCTCTTACCTCTAATTTTGCATTTTTCATTTTATCCTTCACATTTCATACTTCTTACAATCAATAGTGAGAGTCTGATATTTGATTACAATATTTTATTCCATAATATTCTTTAACTATTTTAATTAATTATTTAAAATTATAAATAATTTTTATGATTATTTTTGCCTAGAAATCTTTAGTCAAATCTCCTAAAATTTAAATTTTTACTTATTACTGAATTTTTAGTATAAAATGAAAAATATTGAATATACGTGCTCGTAGAGCGCGTCCACATCCTAGTATTGAACAAAGCTTAGTTAGTTTAGTGAGTGGTCAACATACTTTATTATTATGTCTTTGTCAGAACTAAGGATAGCCAAAGTCAACAAGGATTATCTATAGTTATTGACACCTACTAAATGACACCAACATTTCTGTTGAAGAACACTGCCATCCAATTTTTTTTGAATCTACTGAAGGACACCACCACTATATACACCAAAAAATGTTTTTTTCCTCCCAAACCCAGTGACCATAGCTCTACGACTCACATGTCTCTTCTCCTCCCACCATTTTCCTCCCAATCTCGCCGGAACGACGTGTAGCACGTCTTCATTATCTCTCCCCCTTTCTTATACCTCTTCATCTCGTCTCTGCCTTATCTTCTACTGCTTCATCTTCTCTTTCGCATGAGGAAACAAACCCACTTTGCAGGGTCTGTCTTCCTTTCCAAGCTCGTCGGACGACCCCAATGTTGGCGTCTCTCCCTCTTTTCTACGTCTTCATTGTCTTTTTTTTCTACTTCTTCATCTTCGTTGAGAAGGGTTTGGGTGAAGTTTGTATTTAGAAATGGATGAGTTTAGTGAAAATGATGTTGATAGGCTTGAAGATTATAATGGTGGAGTTGAGAGTCCTCATTGTGCACCATTTATAGAAGTGAATGAAGAAGATTGACATTTTCAAGAGGAAGAACATCCCACTCCACTTGAGGTATGCTCTCAATACTATCAACTTGAGATGAGCTTGCATGGGTATTTTTGTTGTTGTTGTTTTGATTATTGTAATATCACGTTTAATTTCCTTTTTCGTTTATATTTGAAGCAACATTGTTATTTTTAAGGTCAGTTGTTAATACTTGAACCCCAAAAATTGTTTATTTATGTTTTTAAGGTTAGTTTGATCTTTTTTGTTGTTGTTGTTGTGCATAGGATATCATCGTAGATCTAATAGATTTCGAGATACCTTCAAATAATACTGACAACCCAAAGATACTTAAAGTGTATTTGGAAGATACCAACCTTCTAGAAATAACCTTTGCCTTATTCATTTTTTTATTACATTTCTTAATATATGATTAGAATGACAATTTTTGTATTTACTTATTATAGAAGGATGATGATGTTAACACGAATGAGGAACGAACACTGGAAGAGGTAGTCGATGATAGTGACTTATTTATTATGGAAGAGTTAAGGTTTGATGATACATCAAATCCGACTATCATCGCAACCATACACGTAGGAAAAATCATCTATCACGATGACCAAGTATTTCAAGTAAGGGCCAACTCACAAAGCCCAAAAAGGCAGATCTAACCATTAAAGCAAAAAATGGCCCGTTAGAACAAATCATAGTCAGAGGCCCAAATTCAAGCCAAACGAAGCTCTCTCTTAAAGAGGAGGAACGTTACAGAGAAAAAGAGTCGTGGACCCCAAGGACGTATCTTCGTAAGGAAGGTGACTATTACAAAGAATGTCTCCCCTTGTTGAGCTTCACATGCTTAAGTCATGCAGAGAATTAATAACGACCACTATATAAGGTAAAGGGAACATTCGACAAAGGTATGCAATTTTAACCGAGTTTTGTCTAGATTAGTCTCCATCTCCAACAGATTTACTGACTTAAGCATTGGAGTGCCTTCAGTCACCAAATAAGTTTCTTTGGCAATATAACCTTTGCTTTGCAGGTTGGATTTATAAGAGACCAGATCTGGATCCATCAGTTTGGCACCGTTCGTGGGGAATGACAGTTTCCTTTCAAAAAGAGAGTTTGTAGTTGGAAACTTCCTTACTTCTAACCAGCAACAAAAAAGTTAGGGCAAATGGAACAATCTACAGACCCTCAGCCCAGCAACAATCAAGGCAACCCTTCCATTGGAGAAGCCGAGTTACCAATAGTGCATGCTCCAAACCCAGCGACAACTGAGTTTACTGTGCCAGATAATACAGTATTACAACGTGGAGTGGTAGCTCAATCGACTCAGACATCTGGTAGTACAATCACAGATCACCGCGTGGATCAACTTCTGGCCCAGATTGATTATTTGAAAAAAGTTTTGGACAAACTTACCCAGGAGTGTGCTTAATCCACCAACCATGTTCAAACACCACCACAACAAAACTTTGCCAACCGTGTCTGAGAAAACAACGAAGTTCCTACAGAACTTCAACAAGCGAATCTCAAAGGCAACGAACCACAAGAAAATGGCCTCCAAAGCGAGGGGATCCCTACACAAGTTTCATTTAGGATCGGAGTCACAAATCCTAAAGTGCTGTATGAATTGGCCAGACTGCCATTCTCTGACGCACTCACGAATACTCATTTACCAAAGAAATTCACACCCCTAAAGTTTGAAGCGTACGATGGCACTACCGATCCGACAGACCATCAACACTTACACCACATGATGGCATTGAAAGAAAGCACAAAATCCATTCTATGCCGAACATTTTCGACTAGTCTCACCTCCACGGCGATGAGTTGGTTCAACAGTCTACCACCTAGGTTGATAGACTCTTCCAAGCGTCAGCCACTACTTTCATCACAAGGTTTATTGGCAGCCCGTAGATGAGAAATGGCCGACATTACTTACTCCACATCAAACAGAAGCCTGAAGAAACCATAAGGGAGTATGTCACTCGTTTTACTGATAAGTTGACCATAATTGACAGTTGCATTGACGAAAGACCATTGCCACCTTCACTTCCGGATTGAAAGAGGATAATTTTACAACTCTCTGAACCTAGACACTCCAAAGAATATGACAACTTTATTGAAGAGCGCTCAAAAGTACATCACCCTTGAAGAGATGTTGGCCCCTAAGAAGAGGAACGAATCCGAAAAGAAACCTTTCCCAGCAAACCGGGAGAAAAGAGAAGAAAGAATGAGAGATGACAGACCTCAGGAAGAGAATGGTTAGTCGAAGAGGCATTGGACCAGCAGAATATCCGAATTCAACCAGTGAGAACCCGGGAAGTTGCAATCTGCAAGGTCCAGACATGAACGGGTAAGGAGTGTGGTAAAGAAGACTTATAAACCATACGCGGCCTTGAAAACAAGTCAGGCAAGCATCCTGAAGTCCATGGCGAAGTGGGAGGATATTAATTGGCCGCTCAAGATGATAGGAGACCCAAATAAGCAAGATAAGAGCAAGTACTACTCTTTCCACAAGGATTACAAGCACGACATTAAAGACTTCTACAATTTGAAAGATGAAATTGAGCATTGGATTCAAGAGGGTGACTCAAGGAATTTGTCGAGTTACCAGACAAGCAAACTAAAGAGAAGGAGAAGGTACACATCGTAGTGGGATCAAAAGAACAACCCATAGAGCTGATATATGCCCCATACGTCATAGCTAGAGAAAAAGAACGATCTAACAAATCAAAGAAGCTATTAGTAGTATCGCCCACTTGAGCTGATCTACATTGAAGTAGGATAACTAGATCATTATCCTTCTAAGCCACTACAACAACTCGTAACGGGAGACCCAAAGACGTTTGGATTTTAGGTGGAGATCAACCAGTTGATCAGGTTCGAGGGTCTCACTGACAAATGCGAGCTTGATTCACAAACGAAAACTCTTTATCCACATTATCCCTAATGAGTCCAAGAACACCTTCTCCATCTTTGGCAATGGAATTGATATGAACAAATCTAATCCGATTAATAAACTCGATACCATTGCAAAGTTTGGAACCCAAAAGTTCATGGAAGCCTTGGCAGCTGGCGCTGATGTGAGCATGATATTGGACAATTTGGTTTTGAACATACATTGTTGTCGAGGAAATCATCAATCGAAGTACCTTGAAGAACTGACACTCAAGGATTTGATAAAAAAACATTCTGAGTTCATTAGCTACCTCATCATGGCTGTACACGTGATGCAAACCATCAAAATTACGGAATAATCGCAAAGAAGGAGATAAGTCATAGTGGGAATCACTCCCCCAAGGACAAAATTCAACGAAAGAGAAGGATGTTGCAACGAAGCTCCCCCTTCATTACACCATTTGAGTTAAAATCGAGCACAATCAAGTGCATTCAATCTGGCGAAACAACAAAAAAACATACTTTAAGACAACACAAAATCAAAAATAATCCAAACCAGATACAAGTACTCCTCAAACGACAAGGGCGTCCAGGAATCAATCTCCAACCATCAGAAGGAACGACATCAATAGACATCAACCAAGCAACAATCAAATAGAGAGACACAACATATGAATTATTCACAAGTGGATCCTACGTTGTAACGAAACACCCACAACCAGAAAGACAAGCCAAGACGACCAATACTCTGAACCAAGATATTTTGGACAAATGATGACAACGGAGCACTGAGAGTCAAATTAAGTCCCATCACACATTCAGTGTCTGCAGTTAGAAAAAATACTGGTAAAAGTTAACAGATCAAGAATATACCGGTTGAAAGGCACAAAGGGAGAACAACTACTACGACCATGGAATGTTAAGCATTTGAATCAGGATTATTAATAAAATTCCAAATTCAGACCCTCCATCTTATGTTCAAATAGTCAAGTTTAGTCAAGGCGTCAAAGCTAGACTATGCATCTACTCGTAAATGCGAGCTTGATTCCCAATTGAGAACTCTTTATTCACATTATCCCTGATGAGGCCAAGAACACCTTCTCCATCATTGGCAATGGAGTTGACATGAACAAATCTAATCCGATTAATAAACTCGATACCATTGCAAAGTTTGGAACCCGAAAGTTCATGGAAGCCTTGGCAGCTGGCGCTGATGTAAGCATGATTGGACAATTTGGTGTTCAACTTACCTTGTCGCCGAGGAAATCATCAATCGAAGTACTTTGAAAAGCGAACACTCAAGGATTTGATCAAGAAGCATTCTGAGTTCATTAGCTACCACATCATGGCCATACACGTGGTGCAAACCATCAAAATTATGGATGAATCGCGAAGAAGGAGATAAGTCATAGTGGGAGGACTAATGGTCAAATTAAGTCCTATCACACATTCAGTGTCAGCAACTATAAAAAATACTAGTAAAAGTCAACAGACCAAGAATATACCAGTTGAAAGGCACAAAGGGAGAACAACTACTACAACCATGGATTGTTAAGCATTTGAATCAGGATTATTAATAAAATTCCAAATTCAAACCCTCCATCTTATGTTCAAATAGTCAAGTTCAGTCAAGGCGTCAAAGCCAGACTATGCATCTACTCGTAAAACAACTAGCACGACTAGCAGATCGAGCTACGAGTAAATGACCAGGACGTATAAGTCAGACATAAACATAAGACTTCTAGTCTGATCAACTATGAAGTAAACTTAAGAAAGTTTGGACATATAAGTCAACTAAACCTTCTGACCCGACCAATATGTCGGACCATGAAGTACTCTCACAAAAGTTCGAACGTATAAATCAACTAAACCTTTTGGCCCGACCAAGAAGTAAATCTACAAAAGTCTCGACATACAAGTCAAGACTTACTCGTAAAACCTTCTGGTCCGACATCTTGTCTGGACATATAACTCAAGACCTACTCGTAAAACCTTATGACCCGACCAATATGTTAGACCACGAAGTAGATCTACAAAAGTTTGGACTTATAAGTCAAGACTTACTCGAAAAATCTTCTTGCCCGACCAATATGTCGGACCAAGAAGTAAACTTACAAAAGTTCAGACGTATAAGTCAAGACTTGCTCATAAAACCTTCTGGCCCAACCAATATATCGGACCAAAAACTAAATCTGCAAAAGTCTGGACATATAAGTTAAGACTTACTCGTAAAACCTTCTGGCTTGACCAATATGTCGGACCAAGAAGTAAATCTACAAAAGTCTGGACATACAATTCAAGACCTACTAGTAAAACCTTCTAGCCCGACCAATATGTCGAACCAAGAAGTAAATCTACAAAAGTTTCGACATACAAATCAAGACCTACTCGTAAAACCTTCTGGCCTGACCAATATACCGGACCATGAAGTACTCTTACAAAAGTTCAGACGTATAAGTCAACTTACTCATAAAACCTTATGGCCCGATCAATATATTAGACCATGAAGTGTACTTACAAGTCTGGATGAATAAGTCAGACTTACTCGAAGCTTCCCAGCCAGATTAACAAGCCAGAAGAAATGAAAACTCCAGATGGCCAAGAAATGAGCACAAAGGCAGAAACACATACAAGTCTAAACTACCAAGATACAAAAGTACGAGTAACGACATCAGTGCACATTTATTGTGTACGGTCAGATATTGTGATTGATCCAAGACAATAAGCAAATCACGACCATGCAGGAAAGACATGTAAATCAGTGAGCAATAAATACAAGAAAGACAAAACATAAGAACACCAACAAAGAAAAACTTGTCATTTATAAATCTATTTAGTTACATCTGGAGAAAAATACACAACATTTGGAGAGGAAACAATAGAAGTGATCAAAACATCACTGGTAGAAGCACTCAAAAGAGGATGGACAATGACATCAGCAGTAGGAAGGGACGAAACTTTCTCTTCAACGATGACAGATGATGGGACAAGATTGAAAGGAGGGGGAAATGATGGTTCTTTATCAACCAGATCACTTGTTGGATCCGCGTCACATTTTTCATTTTCATCGTCCTCGAAGACTTGGTCGGCCAAACCACAATATCAAGACCATCCCTCTCCATGTAGTCGAGAAGATCGATTCGACCATCAACGACTCTTTTCCAATCCACCACTTTTGAGATGTTCAGTTTGTTTTTGACTGCTGCTAGCTCGTTCTTGGTCGAAACAAGTACTTTTCTTTCAATAGTGGATAGCATTGTGGAAGCATTCAACTTAACCTTAGCAAGCGCAGTCGTTAACTGCGCCACCTGTTCCTCAACAACTTTACACCTGATAGATTGCTCAATGAAAGAACGCATGGCCTCATCATGACTAGCTTTCTCAACAGACAACTCCTTCTCCACAACATCCAGCCGGTCACGAACTCCATTTAACTCAGTCCTCGCAACCTCAAGATCGGCAACGAACTTGTCCCGTGCAGCCTCCACCTCCCTAAAAGAAGCTCGAGCAATCTCAACTGCCTTCTCATTCTCCGTACAATGAGCTTTCAACACATCCAACTGATGAAAAACTTGAGAAAACACCAGTAACTACCTTGCCATCTTTCACTCAAGAGTAGCCACCTCACCATGTGCAGCTTGATAATCTGACCCCGTCACCCCAGCATAAGTGAGGTGATTCATCCCTTCCATTATATGCTTAAGGTCATGGTCGAGATGATTACTAGGCTCTTGTGCAAGCATTGGAGCCCTCTCCATCAACCACCTATGCCACTCGTTGATCAAATTGCGTGCACTGTCCTGCATGTCAATCTCATTGAACCAACTAAACTTTCCATCCGACTTAATACGAATGTCTTCTGAATTGGATTCCTTCCAACTAATCAGTGGATGAAGAACTTGGGGATCAGGAAGAACTGAAGCCCTACCCCCAGTAGTTGGAAGAAAAGTCGGAGTAGCAGTGATAATAGAAAAACCACTATTGCCTTTTCTTTGAGAAGCAAGTGGCAAAAGTGGGATAGGCAGTAGTGGCAGTAGCAACAAAAATGTGACGAGTAGGCAGAGAAACATGAAGCTACATAGTGTAATCAACACGAATAGGAGAAGAAGGAGGATGAGGAGTCGTCGATCTCTGACCACGATCAACAACCTCTTTTTTGCACAGTGGGTTAAAGTCGAAGTCGGCCAATGTCTTCGTCATATTTGGATCCTTCGACTGCTCCACAGCAAGTTGAAACATCTTATTGTTGATGACATGAGGGTCATCATCGGACCACTTGATAAAGTTTGGCACACCATGAGTAGAAAGGGGCCTCTTCTCACTTTCGTCCAACGGACAAATCACCTTCTTTTTGCTCATTTTCAGAGCTTGATTCATCTCCTCAACCTTTTCAAAAGTTAGGTGATCCTCTTCATATCCTTACTACTAGATAACCTCGGATAAAAAATGGTCCAAGCATAACTATGACTGGAAGCAGCAAATCGTTTCTTTTTGGAAACACGGCCATGACTTATCGATAGCTACTTTGAAGGACTAGCAGACCTAGGAACTTTCCTTTTTTAGTGGCCGAACTAGCACCACCAATGCAAACAAGAACATTGAGATCCGTAATACTTTCCCATCAATGCTAGCATTACTAACACCAACATGATCAGCACGAGCAGTAATCTCAGCAACCCGCGCTTCAGTAAGTGTCATCCGTTCCGCCTTGTCAATAGTATACAAGCCACTACGCTCCACAACTTATGCAGCAAGGAATGACTCAACAACAACAATTCAAGGAAGCTTCCAAAAACAATCACTGATCTTCTGTTCTTTTACAGACAAGTGCAGATCTTTCCACTTCTGGGGGATAGAAACGACCTCATAATTGGTCGACTCTGCAACTTGAAGTAGCCAGAGTTGACGGAAGAATAAAACCGAAACCTCGACCAGTCCCTATAATCATCATTAAGCTTCCCAAAACTGGTGGGGGGGGGGGGGTGGAGAAAACAAACATTATTATTGCCCACAACAAGCCCCACCACGTAATGCAAGATCCTAAACGTTAAAGAAAACCGGACAAAATGGCTCTTGCACAAGTAGAAACCATCACCCTCCAATCGTTGGGGCCCATCTGAGCCGGAGCAATGCCCAAAAAATCCAGATAATCCCAAAAAAAATTTGGAACCAGAAATGTCACGCCCCGATTTTCAAGAAAAACGAAATCCTAATATCCACATGGGATTATCCGTTTTTCCAAAAATTCGGGACATGAATGTCATTCGCTAAAAGTAACAGTTGGCGTCCACGAGAAATAATCAAATGCACAATTTACCAGATTATAGGGAAATACAACACTTGCTCTAAAAAGCCAAACGAAAAGAGAAAAAAATAACATTTAAATGTCATAGAGCCAACTTTAACAAATTCAACTAAACATAGGCATAACTCTCCCAATAAAAATGCAACTCCAAGTTCTACTACAAAAGAATAAACTGTCACCAAACAAACAAAAAGACCTAGACTCTCGAACAACGTGCAACTCCCTAGCAATGCTCGTCACGTACGAAACAAACTTCTCTAAGCTCGCCCGAAACTACTAAATCCCGAAACAAGCTAGTCGGCTACATTCCCAAAAGAATGTACCCAAGAAGCAAAAACTCACTTGGGTCAGCAATAAAGTTGGTGTGAATAATATTCATCCCAAAAATCAACACATCAGCAAGTGATAACATAAAATTAAACACAAACCATGGATAACCACACAAACAAATAGTTCCTTAATGAGGCAAAGGTGTCATGCAATAAAATCACACTTCAAATAATTTAGTTCTTCAACGAGGTAATCATGTCATCCTACTAAGTAAATACGTATTTACTTGTACTTACTCTGTAGATGTTGACTATGACAAGTCTGACCTGCAGAAATATTAGTGGACTTGCCATCCTGCATGAAAATGGTTATAAACAATATAAATGTAATTTATTAATTAAAACAGTTATCTTCGTACATTATTTGACTTAAATATATTATTCATTTTTATTGAATTGATCATTTTAATGGATTGATCACTTAGACGATACCACATTAGCACCACCTCCATGTCGAACATACATGCCCGTATGCCTCTCTCATATAAAGGAGAACTTCTCCGTCATCCATGCCCAAGTGGAGACACATCACATACAGGCATGCATCACCGGATACCCCTAACTATATGAGTACAATAAAAATCACTATTGGGCTAACAATGCGCATAACTCACGTCACATTTTTACGGATAAATATCAAAGCCTATCTTAGGCATAAAAATCCACCTCATTTTTGCAAGACTAATACGAAGGTTATTTTAGTTTCTCTATAAGAAATAGGCGCCCCACATCCGCAAGAAAACTCGAAGGTTATTTAGTTTCTCTATAAGAGAGGAAAAATCACAAAAAAAGAGGTGTGGTAGTTCTAAGTGATACAATTCCAGATAATTAAAATTTAAGGAATCATAGTTTATCAATATCATTTATTGTAATATCTCAATTTTCTGCCACAATGTCATTTTGTCATTCATATGTCAATTACAACACTATCCACTCACATTTTTTTTTGGAAAACATCATTTGACATCTTGTTGATAATAAATAATTTCATCATAGTAATCTCCCTGAGGCAAGCATCATTTTCCTATAAAAACTTTCTTTAACAAAACGGGGATCAAAGCCCATGCAATAAAAATAATTTATACTTCTTACAAGACAATTTGCATAACAATTGAAATTCAAGTCACAATACAAATACAAATACAAATACAAATAACCAAATTCATCTCAATAAATCCTCAAATTTAATCTCAATGTACACATTTATATTACCATCATCCAAAATTTCAAATCTTATAACATCAACCCCAACAGTAACTCATTATTTAATTTTCAAAATTTATAAACCCATTCCAAAAACATAAACCATCGTCTTTTAATACTGAAATTGATAAACCCAATCAAATTATAACTCAATCTATTAAATTCCAAAATTGATCATCCTAATCAAACCACAATTTATTCTCTTAAACTCCAAAATTTATAAGCCCAAACAAATCATAACTCACCCTCCTTAAATACCCAAATTTGATAAGCTTAAACCAACCCATAAATCATTAAATCTAAATCCAACCCACATATATATATTCAACTAAACAGCTTTGGGCCTAACTATTTAGTTTGACTCGTAACAATACCCAATTCCTGAATTTCTGAACTAAATTCCAATTCAATTCAAGACTCAATTCAAATCAATACCCAATTCCAAATCAAATTAGTACCCAATTCTTTATTTTCTGGATTCAATTCAAATCAGTACCAAATTCTTTACTTTATGAACCTATAAGCCCAATTTCATCAGCAACCCATATCCTTTATTTTTAGAACTTATAAGCTCCGCCCAGTCAACAACTCATATTCATTATAAGTCAAATCCACCATCCATATCCAATCCGTAAGTCCAATCCATATCCTACATCTTATAAGACCAATTCCATCAATATATTAAAAGCCCAATTTAACCAAAATAATTTATTCCAATCTTTAAATCAATTAACAATAAAATAATTCTACTCCAAATCTATTCCATCCTTTAATCATTCATCAATTAATCATCATTTCACAAAATACAAACCTTAACAATTTATCAAACTTATTCACATGTCAAGTCTAATTCATTATTATGTCTAATAAAACAAATAACATGTACAACACTACTAATCAAAACACATAACATAAATCACTCTAAAACACTATCTATTTATACTATTGTGTTTTCTTTTATCTAAATTAATCTAAACTCAGACTTTTACTATTCCACAAACTCCATATTTTTCATCAACTACACTCATAAATATTCATAGATTTTTTAAAATAAATATAAAGAGAATGAAGAAAAACTCACCTATTTGATCACGTAATGAATATCACAAAAGTCGCATTTATCTAAAATTCCGCAAAATAAAAAATCACAACAAAGATGTGAATACCCAATCAATTTCTCGAGCAAAAACATGTGCACATCACCCACACAAGCACATGTCACATCCCCTTTTATTTATTTATTTTCTCTTTTTATTTTCTCTTCTCTATTTTTCCTTCATTTCTTCTCTTCATTTTCTCTTCTTCAATTTCTCATTCCCTTCCTCTCTTTTGTCTTCTTCTTCATCATCTCTATTTCTCTTTCTTTCCTTTTTTTTTTTATTTTTTTTCTCCTCTTCCCTTTTTTTTTTCTTCACTCCAAACACCATACGGCCAAAAAGAATATTTAAACCCAAAGACATCCCACTTAGGGTTTTAAGTAGGTAGTTATATTTGCACCTCTTCTAGCCGCCACTCCAAATTAAGTCCATAGATGAGTATAAACCCATCACAATTAGGGTTTAAGTAAAGATTTATATTTGCACCCATTTCTTTTTATATATATTTAAACTAATCATATATAACTAATAAAATATTACATGAAATACTAAAAATGCACTATTTAGCCACCAAATATTTGGCTATCACTAGAATACTAATTTTGTAAACCATGCATTATTAATGTGCAAATAAAGTTTTGGTTGACATCAATAAAAGATGTATTTTATCGAACTTCAAACATTAAGGTAAATATATTTAGTTAGTTATAGGAAATGTGGTCATTACATTTTATTTTATTTCTGTACAAAAATATTTATTAAGGTCATTGAAAAAACACGGGTGTTACAATATTTACACCTTAAAAGGAATCTCGTCTCGAGATTCGAAAGGTAAGAGAGTTAGGTAAGTTGTGAAAAACTACTATTTGGCCAACGAACTAAGATTTTAAAATACAATTTTAAATGAACTTTGGGCACATAAATTTTTATTGTCATTGAAAAAGTACGGGTGTTATAAGAAACCTAAGACCTGACTGAAACATACATGGATAAAGAGCAATGTAGCCAGGTCGTGGATGACACAGACTATCTTTTTGCCTAGGCATAACTATCTTAAGGTCAAATGACAAAGAGTGCTTAGAACATACACTCTCCAACGTTGCATGCGATGTCTTCTTGGGAGAAAAGAATGCCTCACAGACACTAAGCGCCTCACCATCTAGTATCTTGTTTGTAGACATGGGAAATGAATTGAACAACGAAGAAAACAAAGAAGAAGGGAAAAAACAACCTTGACTTCAAAGATAGTGTAAACAGAAAAACACAACCATCACACCCCCTTTTATAGGGCAGAGAAATGAAGAGATTACTAGTAGGGCTACGTCCAAGACATGATGGCTACATGAAAACCCAAAAAAATGTGCACGAAAAAGAATGGACAGATGAGATATCAGAATAACAATCTCATCAAAAGCTGCTAACAACATTAAATGCATTGCAATGATGAAATCGAAAGTCCAACCATCATAAAGTCAGTGGCCACATCGGCATACCCACTAACTAAAGGAGGGAATTGCTGAAGATACATCAAATCAGACTATCATCACAACCATACACGTGGCAAAAATAATTTATCATGAGGACCAATTATTTCAAGTCAGTGGCGACTCACAAAACCCAAAAAACAGATCCAACCATTAAAGCCCAAAAAGGGACCGTTAGAACAAATCATAGTCAGATGCCCAAATCAAGGCCAGACGAAGCTCTCCCTTAAAGAGGAGGAACGTTATAGAGAATAAGAGTAGTGGAGGGAGTTACTCCCCAAGGATGTATCTTCATAAAAAAGGATACTGTCACAGAGAATGTCTCCCCTTGTTGAGCCTCACATGCTTCAGTCATGCAGAGAATTAATAACGACCACTGTAGAAGGTAAAGGGAACATTCGACAAAGGTATGCAATTTTAATTGAGTTTTGTTCAGATTAATCTCCATCTCCAACAGATCTATTGACTTAAGCATCATAGTGTTTTCGACCACCAAACAGGTGGTCTTTGGCAATCTAACATTTGTTTTGCAGGTCAGATTTACAGGAGACCAAATTTGGATGCATTGAGGTTAATTATTGTAGGCGTGCCATTTTTGTCTAATCTCGTTTCACAAGTTCACTGATTTTAGTAACAAGTTTATTAGTGTTCCTAACATGAGTACGCATTATTTTTTTGTAGGTATTCCCATTGAGATCGTCGTTGATAGCTTAGTGCCAATTTGTTGCTAGGGATAGTAACAAGGTTCTGATTATCGTTAAATCGAAACCCACTGATAGTAGACGTTAAAGAATGATCCACTTGGGATGTGAGAGGGGAGGGAAGCTCAAGAAAAATCAAATGCAAAAATTGGAGATTGGTCAATCAACTAGTACAAAGAAGTGTGGGTGCCCATTGCTCAGTTGAGAGGGGTGCTACAAGGTAATAATTGTTGGAATCTGAAAGTGACCTTTGGAACCCACAATCATCCATGATCAAAATTTCTTCTTAGCCATTCCTTTGCTGACAGACTCAACGAAGCAGAGATCAGATATTTGCAGATATGTCAACATCGGGTATAGCCTCTTGCTACATATTGTCCCATTTGAAAGAAATATATTTCAACAATGTGTCATATTTGAAGACTAAAGACACTTCAATTGAAAGCCTGAACAACTTTGCAAGCCACAATGCACTCGTTGAGCGAGAATGGTTATATTGAGTAGCATATAGTCGATGATCAGGATAACGTCACCAATATTTTTTGGTCGCATCCCAAGTCAATTCAACTAAGAAAGTGTTTCCCATTGATGATGCTTATGGATTGCACCTACAAAACCAATAGCTATCGGATGGCGACGCTATTTGAGGTTATGGGTGTCACGTCAACAGAAAAAACTTTCAATGTTAGTTGTTATTTTATGTTTTCTGAAAATGAAGAGTCGTACACTTGGGCGTTGGAAAAACCATGGGGGTTGTTTGAGCTAGACAACATGCCAACAATGTTTGTGACTGACAGAGAGCTTAGTTTGATCAAAGTCATTGAGCGAGTCTTCCATGAAGCAAGAAGATTGTTGTGCAGGTGGCACGTAAATACAAATGTTGAGAAGAATTGCAAAAAAAACACTTTGAGGATAATAACGGGTGGAATGAATTTATAGAATCTTTCTCGAATTTTTATAGATCAACTATAGAGCAAGAATGGAACAATTACATTGTTGAGTTTGAGAGAAGATGGACATCACATCCTAAGTGTTTGGATTATTTGCGGATAGTTTGGTATCCTCATATGGAGTTTTTGTCAATGCATGAATCGAGAGTTTCATGCATTTTGGCCAATGGACAATCAATTGCATTGAAGGTGCACAATAGGTTAAAGAAAATGTTGGAAAAATTCCTAAGGCACATTTTATAATGTATGGACAAAAATGCATGACAAGATCCAAGTCCAACTTATAGAGATTGAAGCTACCTTTAGAAAAAGTCCGACGAATGTCAAGAAAAAACACATGTCATCCTTATTTAGAAAACTTCTTATGTTTGTGTCGCACAAGGCTCTTGATTTGATGCTATAAAAAATTTGTAGGTCTAAAAATAGAAATTGTGTGTAACGAACCAATCAGCTGTCGATATGTGATTCGAACCACTCATGAGTTGCCTTGTTCTCATGAAATGACATAATATCTCATTTCTACAAGACAACTTCCATTATCTATTTTACACAAGTATTGGATGCAACTTGGCAAAACACCTCCTCGTGCAAGTGCGGATGTGATTATAGATCCATTGGTCGAAGCTATTAAGCAAAAGGTTTTTGAATCCACTTCTGATTAGCAATTGTGTTGAAGAAGAAGCTTGTAGAGTTGAGTTGCATTGATTCAAGGGTCATGATCCAACCATTCGAACTTGTAAAGGGCAAAGAGAAATCTAAAAAGAAGAAATTGTCCAAGCAAGTCCACGAAAAGGGACCCGTCTGGTCATGAGTACGCCAAGACACAAAAGGAGCTTAGAAGTCAATAAAGTGTTTCTAAGCCAAAACAAAAGACAGAGAAATGGAAAAATACGTTTATGAAGCAAATTCCTTTGTTGATTTGGGATTGTATTGAGGACATTCAGAATGTACTCGTCGATGGCCATTGTGGATTCAAATGCATAGGCAATTTCCTAGATTTCGACAAGAATAATTGTTTGAAGAAAGTCAGAAATGAACCGCTGATGGAGCTAGAAACTAACTATGAGTTGTGGTTTCGAATGTGGAACGAGGGTGGGGTGAAGATTGTGAAAGATATTTTGACAATTTCAAAAGGAACTATACGCATTACTCGCCGAACTGGTTGATTTATATCATGGTAATGGTTACAAAGTTAACTGATAATCAAGTAAGAAATTGGACATGCAAAGTTAAAATTCAATGACAACAAATATTTCTCACTGCAAACGCATGATCAACTGTGAAAAATTAAATACATATTCGCAGATGTCGTTGGGAAGTAGACAATAATAATCGCAGAACAAAATGCTTCAGAGACCAAATAACAAATGCAGTGGAACCTGCGAAGGGGAGTTTTACATTTGCAAGAATCGCTACAAATGGACAAAAATCAAACTCTGTCCATTTTTTGTTTTTTGTTTTTTGTTTTTTGTTTTTTGTTTTTTGTTTTTTGTTTTTTGTTTTTTGTTTTTTGTTTTTTGTTTTTTGTTTTTTGTTTTTTGTTTTTTGTTTTTTGTTTTTTTGTTTTTATTTTTAATTTTGAACATTTTCTTTTACAATTTTGCAATAAATCAAATATGCCAAGAGTGTATCTAAACCATAAGAATTGAAAAAACAAAAAAATGGACAAAGTCTGAAATCTATCCAGTTGCCGAGGATTCTGCGAGTATGATTTATATAATCACTGGAATAGCTGCAATTGGACTGATTCTGGACTCTATCCATTTTTTGGTTTTTTTTTTGTGTTTGCTTAGTTTTTTTTTTTTTTTTTTTTTTTCCATTCTTATGGTTTAGATACACTTTTGGCATAATTTTTTTATCATGCATCCATAGAAATGGTGGTTTCGTAATAAATCAAATATGACAAGAGTGTATCTACACCATAGGAATTAAGAAAAAAATCGAAAATTGGATAGAGCCTGATTTCTATCCAATCGCAGAGGATCTTGCGAGTAGGACTTTCCTGTTCGCAGGATCCTCTGTGAATGGACATAAATCACCCACTGTTTTTTTTTTTTTGTATTTGATTTTTTTTTTCAATTCCTATAGTTTAGATACACTCTTGGCCTATTTGATTTATTGCAAAACCAATATTCATATTTATGCATGATGAAAAGGACAAAATGAGAGTTTTGTAAGAAATAAAATATGTCAAGAGTGGGTCTAAACCATATGAATTAAAAAAAAAATCAAAATAAAAAATTCCAAAAAATGGAAAGAGTTTGGAATCTGTCTAGTTGCAGAGGCTATTGCGAGTAGACTTTCACATTTGCAGGCGATACTGTGATTGTTTAAATCACTTTCGCATGAGGCTCTATGATTAGATAGATTCCAGACTCTGTCCATTTTATGTTTTTTTGAGTTTGATTTTTTTTCAATACCTATTGTCTAGATACCCTCTTGGCATATTTGATTTATTGCAAAACAACAATTTCTATATATATATGATGAGAAGGTCAAAATGTGGGTTTTGTATTAAATCAAATATGCCAAGAGTGTATCTAAACCATAGGAGCTGAAATAAAAAAAGTCAAACATAAAAGACCAAAATATGGACAAAGTCTGGAATCTATCCAGTAAGACATTCCCATTCGCAATTTGTTTTCAAGTCATTAACACATCCATTTATGCGATTATGGTTGTTAGCTTCGCAACGAGTTATGTGAGTGAAATTATTTTCCGCGGTGTTGCATGCGTTTGTAGTAAAAAATAAATTGCTTTTATTAATGTTGACTTTGTGTCTAATTTTTCGGGTTGATTGATAAAATTTATTATGTTTAATTGAATTACAAATAACTCTATAACCATTACAATGATTTAATTCATACATAAATACTGAAGATAATCATAATTGTGAAATCACAATTCATTTCATAAACGTATAATCATTATATTTCATTAACTACAAAGTTTACAACAATTAAAATTGTATAAATCACATCCTCCTAGTCTTTTTCTGAGGTTGAGTTGGAGTGATATTATCTTGCCTCTTATTGGTTCTGTACTCACTTTCTCTACCAACTAGGACTTCATTGTCATCACCACCACCACCCCTTCTTCTACCACCACTACCACGACTACCACCACACGCCACAATCACGTACCTCTACCACCAGGAGTAGCACTACCACCATTACCCCTTCCCCTACTTTTACCACCAACATTAGCAACACCACTACCATCAACCCTTTCTCTACAACCAGAAGCACCAACACCACGATCGCCATCACCCCTTCCTCTACCACCACCAGCAACACCAATACTTGTAGCACCACCACCATCACTACTTGGACCACTATGTTGCTATTCCTATTTGTTTCTTAAGGTGACATGCGCAGCCATTTGTCTTAGCATGTCACCTATTTTCTTTTGCGTCATGAACAACACAACCTTATCGACAATATCGTCTAATTTAATGAAGGGTTCCACAAACTTAAGAGCCTCATCAACCAACTTGTTTTGCAAGGAAAACATTGGTCTTAGTAACAACAATTAGATTTTGTATTTTCAAATATTTGCAAATTTGTTAAAGTATAGATCAATTACTCGATTGTGCGATATGAACAATTGATTTCTTAAGGGATGCGTCCTCTTAGTCGTCAGTGGTTGGATGAATGAATGGCTAGTGTCATGAAACCACTCCAAGTAGTCTTTACTGTAATCCTATAGAAGCTTTACTAGTGCACTTTGGTTTTCGATTTAGATGAGATGATTCTACAAAGTTGCAGTGAATGATGAAAGTATATCGTGCTTCATCGAGTAGTTATGGCCAAATCAACATCTATTCTTCATTTTGGCTTGAATGGGGGAATTTGGAATGATCTTTATCCTTCCAATAGTCTCATTACTCGATCTGGGTGATAGGGTTCTTCGACACCGGGGCATAACAAATAGCCTTGAAACTATGTAATGCTATGGAGTTCTTCTCTTGTATATCACATAAGGGTCCCAAATGACCTAACATACAAATGTGAAGTTATTAAATTATGAATAAAAATGAAAACAGTTACCTGAGATGAAACATGAACTTAAATGACTAAATTTTACCTCTTCAGAAGACATGTTGTCGACATGCTCCCTAAGAGTTAGGATTTCTTCAGCCACGACCCCGCTAAGTCGGGGGCAATCCCACTTAGCCATGGTGGGGGAGACAATCGCTCCTAAAGTGATCATTATCCAACACTAAAAAATAATAATAAAAACACATCAATATATTATTCTTTATATGAAACACTAAAAAGATAATTAACTGAACAACAAAGTCTGAATATATCTCTAAAAGCGACATATATCCAAATATTTATTTGTACATGCTTTGCTAGCACAACCCAGTTGACGATACAAGAACACCAATGTACAAACTCCACATTCTAACTTGCCAACATCATAAACCTTCATCAGCAACTTCAAATATTCAGTGTGAACCTTTGTTCTAGTCTTATTAGCAGAGATAGTTATGACCACAAGAAATAACAAGTAACCCTTAGCAAGTTGTTTCTTTTTAAGAGAATCAATTCTCCTCACTTTCCCACAACAATGCTCCTTAATAAATTTCATCTCCACGAAACTAAGATTCTTCTGGACGTGTTTTGGTGCTTCACTATTTTGAATCCCCAAACCATTCACCAACAGTTGCACACATTCCTCTGCTTTCTTTTGATTTTTTTCACCATAACCGATTTACCAACAATCGACAATTGAGTGATACGATAGACATCATCAAGGGTGATGGTCATCTCTCCAAAATGGAGGTGAAATGTGTTGGTCTCAGGTTGCCAATGCTCAAGTAAAGAACAAATGGTCACCCTATTGACATGATCCTTACAATGGTCAATCAAGGGTCGTAGACCACTGAAATTACTCCTCTCAGCCCTTCACTCAACTTCCAAACTATAAAATTCTTATATTGGCGTCGACATCTCAACTCGCCTCGTTCCTAAACAACAAGCATTCAGAAAAACTAGTCAGTGTCCAAATAATATAAAAACAATAAATAATGCATATTTTAAAAACTTGAAAATATTATAATTACCTCCTCACCAGCCCAAATGGACCGAGAAACATGACCATCTAATCCTCTAATATGGAGCCATCTTTGGGACCACCAAGATAAGAAACTTTGTCATGTTCTTTATCTTTATTGGAACGAGGTTCGATAGAAATAACACGTTCCTCTTGATTTTGAACCTCCTCATTTCCCTCATCCTCTTCAATTTGACCCTCCACATCATCCTCACCCTCACCCTCACCCTCCTCATCCCTTTCACCCTCTTTCAACTTCATGTGCAACACCTTCACAAACCACACTATGTTGACTTTGTAATAGCAATAGGAGTGTTGTTGCTTCATCCGAGTCAATCAAATCATTCCCCATTTCATCATCTCCTATTATTTCTCCCTTTATTCTTGCATTTTTTGTTTTTCTTCTTTTATATTTTTTTTATTGCAATGACCTTCCTCAAAGATGCCGTCATTGGTCGTCTTTGAGTTGGATGATCCCCACTACCACCATCACCACTAATGCGTCCAAAAATCATCCTCCTGTAAGTTTGACCTACAAAACCATTGTTAGATTGCCAAGGACCACTTTTTTGGTGGCCGAAGGCACTCCGATGCTTAAGTCAGTAACTTTGTTGGAAGAAGGATGTAAATCTGGATAAAACTCAGTTAAAGTTGTATACATGTGTTGAATGTTCTCTTTACCTTTTATAATGGCCCAGTTAACTCTCTGCATGACTGAAGCATGTGAGGCGCAACGGAAGAAAATGTTTCTTGTAACAGTCTCCTCCTTAATGGATATGCGTTCGGGGAAGTGTAATTCCTTCAACGACTCTTTTTTGGTGCAATGTTTCTCTTCGTTATGAGAGAACTTGTGTCGGGCTGGGATTCGGGCTCGGATTCGTTTAGGCGTGGATTTAGGCCCTGTTTACGTTTCCTCATTGGCGGGCCTTGTATGGGCCTATGTAGTTGACTTTATTCTTGCTGGGCTTTATGAGCTGACCCAATAGATTGGGCAATGTACTCTCGTGATGGATTTTTATGCCACATGTACGATCACGATGATCGGTCTATTTTGATGTATCATCAGCTACTCCCCCCTTAGTTAGTAGGTATGTTCACATATCCACTAACTATGTGATAGTTGGTATTTCAATTGCGCTTTTGCACTGAACTTAGTGTTTAATAACTTTCGGTCGATTGATTGTCTCAATTACTTCGTTGTATGTTCATTTTTGCTCATATTTTTTGGGAGTTTTGATGTGCCATTATGTCTCGTATGTCACTCCGTGAGCAATCTTTTCATTACCCGGTTGTATAAAGGGTGATGTGGCTTCTTTGCCCCCTTTTTATGCCATTTTTGCTGTTAGTTCTCCCATTGCATTTTTTTTGTATTTTCTTTCTTATTTGTGATGTCTACCGGTGACCAACTGGACGATGATCAACTCTCTACCTGTGAGATTCATTTTCCCCAAATAAGGCTTCTCAGGCTACTTTGGATAGTGTCTGTTCCAACTATGCTTTGCCTCCCGACCTTGAAATCGTTCTCCCTCGTGAAAATGACACTCCTTGTTGCTCGAGAAAGGGATATATTTCGCTTGATCTCACTTGTTCTATGTTGGTCTTCGGTTTCCAGTTCTAGAGCTATTATGGTCGTATCAGATTTCCTGGGTATTCCTCCCGCTCAAATGGACTCGAATGGTTGGAGGATTATGGTATTCACGTATGCTAGGGCATTCTTTCTGGTATTCCTTTAACCATTAGAATCTTGCATTCTTTGGTGAGGTTTAGCATGAAACCCAACTGTACATGTTTCATTCATTCTCCTGCCTGTTTTGGCAATCTCCATGATGACATCAGAGGTTGGTCGCGAGATTGGTTTTATTCATCTGTCGACTCCGGTTACTTCAATTTATGGGATTTGCAATAGTAAGGTCTTTCCGAGTTCCTATCAAGCATTGAAATCTGTAATTGACTACTGAAGAACAAGTTATCAGCGAGTGTTTCCTGGAGCTTCCGGTAGTTCCTTTGAATGCCTATCATACCGAGGATATGGTGAGGCGCAGTGGTCTATACAGTATGAATGAAATCGAGTAGGCCTTGTTAACCGAAAGACATACCGTAAAAATTGTTGCTCGTGATGCCATTGTTGAAGGTGACGACGTTGATCAGAAAATGAGCTCGGGCGTTACAAATCTCAATGCTCCTGTCCATAACGCTAGCAACCTTTTTTCTAAGAAGAGAATAGTACTAAGGCTTGTTTAGTCTTTCGAAGCGGTTGTTTCTGCCTTCTGATCATGTTACGAAGAAGAAACGGCTTGTTGACTCTGTGCGCCGTCTCTTTATTTGGATTCTGTTGATAGAGAACCTTTGAGGTAAGATCGTTGCTCTTTGTAAGAGGCGAAATAGATGAAATTTTCTTTGGAGAGGAGTGAGAAAGATACCGTTCGTCCGTTGAATGATGGGAAAAAGGAGTTCTTCTCTACTTATGGCGGCCTTGGTGCTGCCAAGTATTTTGATGAGGATCATCAGCTCTTAGATGACAAGATGTTCCAGTTGGTTGTTGTTCAGTCTAAGGAGCTTGAAAATCATGATCGGGTTCCCAAGGTGTAGTATCTTTCTTCTTCTCCCCCTCCTGTTGATGGAGAAGTGGAGATCCCTCCTTCCACAACCTGCTTGGGTTTTTCTGATCTTGTTGGGATCGCAGGTCATTCAGTTTCTGCTGTACGACAAAAGGGTGAAGAAGGTTTTCATGGCATTCCTTTTTCTTTCCCGGTTATGGGTGGTGGTAGTTCCTCCATACTACCGGATCCGCGTGTTTTTCATTCGCGGATCAGTGTGAAAAAACCTATTCTTGAAGAGATTCGTGTCAAATTGGATGGAAAGTTCTGCTGGTTTTCTTGTCTTGGTGTACAAGATGGTGTACATAAGCTGATTAATGAATGACACAAATGGTCGGTGGAGAAGCATTTGATGTTCGTGCTGAACCTGAATCTTGATCTTGAGAATGGTGTTAGGCTTATTATGGATGGGATGACCCATCTTGCCTATACGGGAGTGATGGGTTTGAGTCATTAGGTTAATAACAATCTTGTGATTTCTTTAGAGAAGAAGCTCTCCGTGCTGCTATTGGTATTCTCCCATGTTCTTTACCAGTATGACGTGTTAAAAGCGCGATGCTCTGATCAGATTAAAGCAGCCGAGGTGGAGGGTGCACGGGATAGGTCTGTGGCCGCGCTTGAGTCCTGAGAGTTGACTTAGACGACATCCACACACGTTTGCATGATGCGGAGAAAAAGCTTTCTGCTGAGAAGGTGTTTCATGACGAGGCCGCGCGTGCCATGATAGAACACTATAAAAATAGTGACACTGGTGAACAAAGGGTGGAGCAGTTACTGGCTTCGTTTGACGAGGTCAAGGATGATTCCTTCGTGATGCTAACTACTACTGAGGGCCAACTCATCGTGGTAAGAAGCGAGCTTGCTTCTGTTAAGGATAGACTCTGTGTTATGGAGGTGGCAGATTGGCAGCGCGTTGTTTATGGTCGGACTGAGCTTCTGGATTATATTGAGGGTCTCAGTGTCGACTTGTCTCAATATCATCATCTGGTATATCAGACCTTTGAGGATGATGTAGGTGTTGAAGATCCTCCGGGTGATCTAATGGCTGAATAACCGCCTCTTACTCCTCTTGAATAAAGAGTTCCTGTCGACAATCCGGCTCCTGCAGATGGTATTACTGAGGATGTTATAGAACTATCCCCTTAGTCTTCCATTGTTACGTTTGGATGCAACTGAATAGATTTGGAATGAATGATAATAATTTTTTTCCTTTATTTTTCTTCTTGTTGACTTCGTTCGTCTGCTGCTATTGTGGCAATTCATATTTGAGCTATGAAGTTTTATAGCTATATCTGTAGCAATCATTTGGTGATTTGAATTTTCCTATGCTTTAGCACGCATGTCTTGATCTTGTGTTTGTCGTCTCTAAATCTTTGTAAAAAGCTGTTTTGTTTGTTTCTCTCGGTCTGTGCTAACTCCCTTTTCCATTTGTTCACTCTATTGTTTGATCAACTTTTGAGTTGGTTTGTTGATTCGGTGGTCTCGAGGTTGCCTTTGCTTAGTTGAATCATCCGCTCAACCTATACTTTGCTAACTCGACGTTTCAGTTAGTTCGAAGTAATTTCTCAGTTTGTTCAGACTTTGCTTCATTAACTAGACATTTCAGTCGACTTGAAGTTTTTGTTGATTCAAATGTCCAACCTTTACTTCGTTGGTTTGATACTCTAATTGATCCGAGGTCATTTGACTTGTTCGTCTAGTTTCTACTTCGTTAATTCGACGTTTCAGTCGACTCGAAGTTTTTACTAGATTTTCTCGTTCATCCAACTTTTACTTCGTTGACTCGACGTTTCAGTCGACTTTGAAGTTATTTTACTTAGTTGACTCGTTTGTTCAACTTCTACTTTGTTGACTTGACGTTTCAGTCAACTCGAAGTCGTTTTACTTAGTTGACTTGTTTGTCCAATTTTTACTTCGTTGGTTTGACATTCTAGTCGACCTGAAATCGTTGTACTTAATTGACTTGTTCGTCCAATTTTTACTTCGTTAATTCGATATCTCGGTCGATTAGAAGTTTTTGTGTTTAGTTGAATCGTTTGCTTAACTTCTACTTTGTTAACTTGACATTTCAGTCGACTCAAAGTCATGTTACTTAGTTGACTCGTTCGTCCAACTTTTATTTCGTTGGTGCGACACTCTAGTTGACTCGAAGTCATTTTACTTAGTTGACTCATTCGTCCAACTTTTACTTTGTTGGTTCGCCATTCTAATCGATTCGAAGTTTCTATGTTTAGTTGACTCAGGTGTCCAACTTTTACTTCGTTGGTTCGACATTCTAGTCGACCCAAAGTTGTTTTACTTAGTTGACTTGTTCGTCCTACTTTTACTTCGTTGGTACGACACTCTAGTCGATTCAAAGTTTCTATGTTTAGTTGACTTGGGTGTCCAACTTTTACTTCGTTGGTTCAACATTCTAGTCGACTCGAAGTCGTTTTACTTAGTTGACTCGTTCGTCCAACTTTTACTTATTTGGTTGATCAGACCAGAAGTTTATTGTAAATATTCGACTTGCGTCTTGATTTCTTTTGGGCTTCATACGTCGATTGTTTCATATAGCTTTGCTACGAAGCTGTTCGCCTTTATGGGATGTCAATTATGAAATTGAAACTTGATTGATTCTTTGACCATTTCTAGCAGTCATTTTTCTAAAGTGGTTTCGTTTCTTTTTTTATTCTTTCGTGGCCGATGTCTATCCCCGCATTGGTGTTTCGTGCCTCTGTTGTTCCTTTTAATTTATGACCTCCATTGCTTGGACCGTTATTGTTCCCCATTTGGCATTGCTTGTTAAGGCTTGATAGAGTTTGTCGCTGTTAATTCCTTCGTAAGTAACCTTAACTGAATTTGTACCCGCTGTTAGAGTCTTCGAGTTGGTTAGTGTAGCCACCTTTCTACTTCGATATAGGTCTGCTCAGGTGTGAGATGCTTCTTTACCAGTAGATATAGTGTAAAACGTATATCAATTCCCTGGATCATTTTTTTGATCCCGTGGCTACAATATCGGCCTTTTCTTTTCCTTTGAACTGTTTGTCTGGTATGCCGATGAATTCGTCCAGTCATCCTCTTTGATTCCAATGCTCGATTTCTTTTTTTAACTTGTAGCAGTCCTCGGTATCATGTCTGTGATCCTTGTGAAATGAGCAGTACCTATTTTTGTCTCATCCTTTCGGGTCTCCTCTCATCCTGGTTGGCCAGTTGACATTCTCCCAATTCGTTGTGTTTTAAGATGTCGGTCCGGATTTTTTTTGGAGCTGTGTATGGTTTGTACTCGTTCCTCATCACACTGGTTATCCGCTTATGACTGGGCCGCACCGATTGCGATTTCCTGGATTCCCGCTGGTTGGACTCAGTACGTTCGTCGTTTCGATGTTTCTTTGAATGACTGCTATCTTCCCGTGATCCATCATCTTTCCTTTCCCGTTTACTCGAATGGTTATCCCTTTCCTGCTCATTCTTCCTCTTCGCAACTTTCATTTCTTCAAGGGAAATATGTTTCTGCGCTAATTTCAGCAGGATCACCAAGCCTTTTGGAGGCTCCAGGTTAAGGGCATCGAAGAAGGGGCATCTCTTCAATCCGGCGTCGAAAGTTGCAGCAGTTGTGTCGTCACTACATCCATCAATCATTGTTAACTCATTGGTGAAGCAAGTGACATATTCCCGTATCGTTTCTTTAGGCTTCTGACCGATGTCCAGGAGGTAGTGAGGTCCTTTCCTCATCCGCTGGCTCCCGATGAATCTGGTAATGAAAGCAGTGGCTAAATCCTGAAAAGAGTTTATCGACCTCAGAGGTAGGCTATTGAACCAGTTCATTACTGTGGACGTGAGGCTGGTTGGGAACGTTCTGCACAGGATCGACTCCGTGGTTTCCTTTAGAGTTGTCATGTGGTGGAAATGTCTTAGGTGATCCATTGGGTCGGTGGTACCATCGTACACTTCGAGCTTTGGCGGAGTGAACTTTTTAGGCATTGCCTTCTTCATGAGTGCATCAGAAAATGGCGGCTTGGCTAACTCGTACAGTACGTTGGGATCCGTGACTCCAACCTTGAATGGGATTTCTGCGATCATTCTGCAGCATTGCAGAGTCTTGTCTTGGGGGAGTTCGCTGCTCTTGACGTTTCCCTATTGAGGTTCTGCCAGGGCTTCGTCGCTTCCTTGAGTTCGGTCTGTGGAATTTTGTTGGGGCAGTACCGAAGCAGGATTGGCTGGCTGAATGCATTCCTGAGTTATTTTCTCCAGCATCCTTGTCATGTAGTTCATCTGGGCCATGAGCAAATCCGCTCGATGGTCCGTGGCAGCGCCACCGAATGCTTGGGTTGTCTGGACTACCACATGCTGCGAATTCGGATGCTATTGGTCTGGTGATCCAGGCTGCTTATTCTCCTTGAACTGTCAATGATGCATCGGTAGGAGAGTTGTCGTGATCATTACTGGATTGAGGATCTGCAGATTGCATTGTTTTCTTTGATGGTTTGTTGATCTTTTATTAGGGCGTGGTGAGCTTTGTCACTGTGTATTTAATTTTTAGAAAAGGAAACTCGTCGAGTCCCCATGGACGACGCCAAACTAATGCGTCCAAAAATGTCTTCCTATAAGTTTGACCTGCAAAACAATTGTTAGACTGCCAATGACCACCTTTTTGGTGGTCGAAGGCACTCCGATGCTTAAGTCAGTAACTCTGTTGGAAGAAGGATGTAAATCTAAACAAAACTCAGTTAAAGTTGCATACCTGTGTTGAATGTTCTCTTTACCTTTTATAATGGCCGCAATTAGCGTGACTTAAGCATGTGAGGCGTAGTGGAAGGAAATGTTTCTTGTAACAGTCTTCTTCTTAATGGAGATGCATTCGGGGAGGTGTAGCTTCCTACACGGCTCTTTTTTGTTCAACATTCCTCTTCTTTATGAGAGAACTCGTGTCGGGTCTGGATACGGGCTCTAATTCGTTTGGGTTTGGATTCAGGCTTTGTTTACGTTTCCTCATTAGCGGGCCTCGCCTGGGTCTCTATATTTGGCTTTATTCTTCCTGGGCTTTATGAGCTGGCCCAATAGATTGGGTATTGTATTTTTGTGATGGATCTTTATGCCACGTGTATGGCCATGATGATCGGTCTATTTTGATGTATCATCAACCACCACGAACACCAACAACCAAAGAAGACACAACGTCTTTGTTTGTCTTTACCATACTAAACATTTAAAACAAAAATGATTAATTAAAAATTAACCCAAATAAGTCATGGAGATTTAAAGTTTCAAAATGAAGATTTAGAGTTTACCTGACTTCTTGGGTTTGGTTGAATGCAAAAATGAATTCCCACAACAACAATCGAACAGAAAGAAGCAAAAGAAGATGACCATGCGGCAAATCGCCACTAAATCAAAGAGAATCCCACACCAACACAACCCCAAATCATAGAGAATCGCACACCAACACAACCTCCTACTCCGACACAAATCACACCTCATAACCTCCTAGTTTTGTATCACACAGTAAGAGTATAGGGAAAGAGTAGAGAGTAGAGAGTAAAGGGAAAATGGGGGCGGGAAGAGGGTGCGGAGATTCAAATTTTGGGAGAGGAATGAGACCGTTACGTGGGAGAGAAGAGGAAAAAAAAATTCAATTTTGGGAGGGTTAAGGTTTATATTCTTGGTGTCCTTCATAAAGTAGGCATTGGTGGTGTCCTTTAGTAGAATTGGTGGTGTCATTTAGCAAATGCATTTATTTAATAGATGTAATTAGGTTGGCCACATCTGTAGTTTTTTTTAAGTGTTTTTTTTTCACTTAGTAATGAACAATTAAAAACAAGGGTAAATTTGATCTGGGTCCCTTTTATTAATGGGATAAATGTTTTTAATCTTGTTTATAATCAAATTTGAGTTTGATCTCTTTACCATTGTTGACCGTGTAATCAACATGGCAACAATAGTCAAATTGACGCGTGCCTTACATGTGACTATTTTTTTCTCAAATACCCCCTCTCATCTCACAAAAAAATTCATCTCATGAAACAAATTAAGCGTATGTCGTTGAAGATCCATGGTTAGAGGAGAAAAAACCTCATCTTCTTGATTCACCCTACCCCATTCCACGTCATCTCCCCTAGATCACATTTCTCCACAACCACTACCGACCATCCCATCGTATTCTCGCTCTCTCATTTTAGTTCCCGCCATCATCTCCATCGTCTAGATCACACACCACCACCGACCCTTCTTTCCTTTCCTCTCTCTCTTTGTTTCATAGGTTTCATCCCATAAATCAATTGTCGCCCAAGAAAGCCCAATCATATTATGAATGGATACAACAACGTGGACACAATCAATCCAATTCTTGACTCCTTGAATTTCTCAAACTAACTTCTCCATGTCTTCCTTAGGTAGCTCATGTTTGAGATGTTTCTATTGCAAGTACGCATTCCAGCGATTATACAAATTGTTTCTTTCCAGCGTTGAACAGTAATATGAAGAAAAAACAACGAGAACATATTAGAAAGATGTTAGAACGACTAAGCAATTGGAATTTTTGAATTGTCAAAACTTTGTTTACATGTGAGTTGGTTTTCAGATTTCTCGATGAGAGACGACTCTTTGACGTCACGTTCTAGTTTCTTTTGCTGAAAGATTCGTGTTTGGGATGTAGGCATAACTTCTTGGAGGTATAGAAAATTGTTGTTGATGGGGTTCTTGATTTGATTTTGGAGACGAAACAAGAAGAAGAATAAGGGGATGGAAGAGGGGGTCATGGAACTGATGTAATATGGAAAAAAACGAAATTTGATGTAAGGCTGCTCATTTTGAAGCGCAATGAGCTGAAGTTTTGGCACTTTCATGAGTTGAGATCTATACAACGTGGTTTCAATGGATTTTGGTAGTCTTGCAAGCATCCTTTGATGTTCAACGACGCCATCAGGCAATGGATTTGCATTTGAAGGGTAATTTCCCCTCCATTAAGGCTATTGTATAAAAAGTGATGTAGATTTGTATGATTCCACTTGTCCCATTATGCTTTCATGGAGGGAGAGAGAGGAAGGGGAAGAGGGGTCGATCGTGGTAATGTGTGATCTACACAGGGAGGGGATGGCAGAGAACTAAAATTTGAGAGAGAGAGATAATGGGATGAGATGGCCGGCAGTGGTGGGAAATGTAATCACAGAGGAATGGGCTAGGGTTGAGTCGAGAAGATGAGTCCCCCCCCCCCCCCCCCCCCAAAACCATGAACTTCAACGAGATATGCTTAGTTTTTTCTTGAGATTAATTATTTTTTTGTGAGACGAGAGGGGGTATTTGAATAAAAAAATAAAATGGTCACATGCCAACTTGACTACTGACTAGACGGTGAACGGCAGTCAATGGTTGTAAAGGGGCCAAACTCAAATACAATTTATAAATGGAATCAAAGACATATATCCCATTAGAAAAGGTACCAACATCAAACTTATCCTATAAACAATTAAAGTTTGATGCAAGTATCTGTTCTTATCCACTAAAACAAGCTACAAGTGTTTATACAGATTGGGAGTCGGTTTCCTTCACGGTCAATTAAACAATAGCTTTTTTGTGTTAAAAGTGTGGTGAGTAACCTGATTACTTTTAAGTGGAAATTACAGTATATTATTAGGACTTGTAATTAAACAAGTCATTCAACTTTGATACGAGTTAGTGCATCAGTTTATGTCAAAGCTATAAGAATATTTACAATATGTAAATGATGTTAGAGAAGGAAGGAAATAAGAAAGAAGGAAATAAACAACAATTTGTTAGAAAAGGAAGGAAATAAATAACAATCTGTCAGGATATCCTAGGATAATATTTGCCAGGATATTCTTCTATTCTAGGTTTATTTGATTTGATATGATTTGTATTTGTTTCTAAATGTACTTTTAGTTTAGGTTATGCAAACCCATCTTGGGTCTCTTGTAAGATATTCAATCAATAAAGTTTTCTTCTCCCTCTGAACTTAACATGGTATCAGAGCAATTCCGGTGACCTAAACACAAACCCAATTTCGCCATCAGCATGAGTGAGACAAAATCATCCAAGGACGCCATGAATAAATCAGGTGCAAGCCCCTTTGACAACCCTAATCATCCATACCATCTGAACCACTCAGATGAACACTCACGAGGAAACCAAGTTTCAGTGCCTCAACCAAATGATCATCCGTGACTAGCCCATTCCCACTCATACCCAAACAAAGCCTGCAACTCCTACAAATATTACCAACCACTTAGAGCAAGGTGAATAACGTGGGTAATGCCTCCACATTATCTGATCTCTTAGGTAAAGTTTCTTCCATCAAATTGCTTAATGCATCGATGATATGGATCCTTGATAGTGGTACCACAGACCACATGATTTAATCCCACACAACCCTTACTTTCTGTAAGCCAGTATTTAATTGCATAGTGAAGTTACCCAATGGCACTCATGCCGATGTCATTCACATTGGCACCATGGTATTCTCACCAAATTTTATCCTTAAGAACATCCTGTGTGTTCCATCATTTCAGTTGAGTCTAATTTCAATCAGCAAGGTTGCTTATCGATTTCTTTGTCTCACCCTTTTCTTTGATTGTTTTTGTGTCATACAGGACCTATGTTCGGGGACGACAATTGGGATGAGAATTGAGAAGGGCGACCTTTACTTCCTCAACCACCTAACTACTTCATCTTCAATTCACTCTGTCCAAATGCCCGCGTCTCATCCTCTTTGGCACATCCATCTCGGGCACCCCTCAAATAAAGTATTACTTCATTTACCTTTTTCCTGTTGCATCTTGCACTGATTTTTCTTGCACCATATGTCCTCTTGCAAAACAAACTCGATTGCCATTTCCAATTAGTTCAATAAAAAATGAAGCTTCTTTTGCCTTATTGCATGTTGACATTTGGGGAGGTATCACATCCCTTCTCTCACTGGTGCATGCACTTGGATCTACTTGATGAAACACAAGTCTGATACACGGGATTTGTTAATTTCTTTTATCAATTTGTTCACACACAATTTTGTACTTCCATCAAAACAATTCGAAGTGACAATGACCCAAAGTTTAAACTTCATACTTTCTATTCTCAAAAGAATATTGATCATCAAACTAGTTGTGTTGCCACTCCACATAAAAATGGGGTAGCTGAAAGAAAACACAACCATTTGTTGCAAGTGGCTTGAGCTCTCTTGTACCAAACAAGTTTACCAAAACGTTTTTAGGGTGAAGCCATCCTTACTGCTGCATACTTAGTAAACCAGACACCTACCCCAGTTCTTCAAGGTAAAACCCATTTTGAAATGTTTGACCAATGATTGCCAAATTACTCACATTTGCGTGTGTTTGGCTATCTTTGTTTCACCTTTACGCATGCCCAACTACCTTCGATATTTAACTCTCGGGCAACTCGATGTCTTTTTCTTTTGTACCCTTACGAGCAAAAGGTTACAAAGTTTTTGATCTTGAACAGGGCAAGGTTTTTACCTTTCGTGATGTTACTTTCCAAGAAAATTATTTCCCTTTCCTCACTGCTTTTGCTGCTCCTCCTACGTCAACACCACCCAGTCCTACCTCTTTTCCCACCACTCTTTTTCCTCCTAAGATACTCTTCCTGATGCACCAACAGAGACTGTCGTCGAGCTCAGTAGCTTACTACCCTCTGACCATCAGCAAACCAACGTGCTGGAGCCTTCCACGCCAATTTTCACCTCACCAACTGACTCACAGACACCAAATTCACACGTCTCTCTTCCGCCAACCTCTGTAGAACTTTCCCCACCAAGACTTTCTCGTCCTTCCAGGCCCACACACGTTCCACCCCACCTGCTCAACTACCATGTGGACGTCTCCCCGCCCTCTCGCTCCCACCCCTGTCTCGGCTCCAATGTGGTTCTGCACCTAGGTACAAATCACCCCATTTCTCAATTCATTTCTTATGCGCAATTATCTGATAGCCACCATGTTTTTACCACTTACCTATCTACTGTCAAAGATCGCACGTCATTTATGCAGGCCATGCAATTTGAGCACTAGCGGAATGACATGAGAGCTAAAATAGAGCCCTTGAGTCCAACCACACTGGGTCATTTCATCCGCTGCCCCTTGGGAAGAAACCAATTGGTTGTAAATGGGTCTTCAAAAAAAAATCCATCCAGATGGCATGGTTGAACATTACAAAGCCCACCTTGTAGCCAAAGGCTACAGTCAAGTAGAATGACTCGACTATAGCAAAATGTTTACACCAGTGGCCAAGTTAGTGACTGTTCTATTCCTGATTGTTGTTGTTGCCATCAAAGGTTGGCATCTTCACCAACTAGACGTCAACAACTCCTTCTTGCATGGTGATCTCCATGAAGACGTGACATTCGGTGGAAAAGGGGAGACTCATGTCTGCACAGTTCACAACTTCCTCTTCGGTCTCAAACAAGCATCTCGCCAATGGTTTTTGAAGTTATTCACCACCCTAAAATCTACTGGGTACTATTAGTCCAAGGCAGACTATTCCATGTTCGTCTGAAACCAAGTGATTGTTTCATGGTTGTTATGGTATACATTAATGATGTTATTTTAGCAGGCAACAATTTGAAATACACTGAGGCAACCGAGCAATTCTTAGCTAGAAAATTCAAACTCAAGGACATGGGCAAGCTGAAATATTTCGTGTGTTAGAAGTGGCCCATTCATCAAAAGAGATTTTGCTTTCGCAGAGAAAATGTGCTTTTGAAATTTTGGAGGACACCGAATTTCTAGGTGCAAAGCCGATTGATTTTTCCATGGAACAAAATGCCCAACTTACACAAGATGAAGGTGACTTACTTAGCAATCCTTCCACATATAGAAGACTTGTTGGCCGACTGGTTTACTTAACCATCACCAGGCCTGATTTGGCCTACCCCATCCATGTTCTCAGCCAATTCATGGACAAACCAATAACAACTCTTAATTCAGCTCACAAAGTCTTGAGGTACATCAAACAGACACCAGGCCAATGTATTCTTTTATCCATTATGAGTTCACTTCAATTGCGAGCTTTTGTGATGCTTATTGGGCAAAATTTAAAGATACAAGATGTTCAGTTACTGGGTATTTATGCTTGGTCAATCACCAACCTCTTGGAAAACCAAAAAGCAAACACCAGTATCATGATCATCAGTTGAGGCAAAATAGCGTTCCATGGCATCTACATATTGTGAAGTTACTTGGCTCAAGTATCTTCTCAAAGATTTGAACATACCACATCCTCAACCGGTTAATCTATTTTGTGACAATCAACCAACGCTTCATATCGCCTCCAAACCGGTGTTTCACGAGTGTACAAAGCACATCGAGATCGATTGCCACCTAATTCGCGAAAAGATTTTGGATGGCACTTGGCAAGTTGGGTATAATCAACATACACTCCAACTTGAGGGGGAGTGTTAGAGAAGTAAGGAAATAAACAACAATCATGTTAGAAAAGAAAGAAAATAAACAACAATCTGTTAGAGAAAGAAGGGAATAAACAACAATCTGCCATGATATCCTAACTTAACATTTGCTAGGATATTCTTCTATTGTAGGTTTATTTTATATGATATGATTTGTATTTTTTTGTAAATGTGCTTTAAGTTTAGGTTATATAAATCCATCTTGGGTCTCTTGTAAGATATTCAATCAATAAAGTTTTCTTCTTTTTCTAAACTTAACAAATGAAGTTCCATGTTATTTGGCTTCGAAATTTAAAAGCATCAGGTTCATATAAGTCATAGATATCACATCTTATAGAGCTTGAACTTCAAGCCCTTCACACATGGAAGGAACTATAGTCATAGTGGCTCGGTAAACAAATATTAAGCAAAGTCATTTGGGTTTAAGGTATTTCCAAAAGAAAATGCCAACATTGTCTATTTAAGATATTGTGCTGGAGATGTGGAATAAGTAATAACTCAGAAGAGATAAGTACAACATTGTTAGCCAAAATAACTACCCCAGTAGTGGTGAAACAAAGTGAGATGGGTCTCCTACCAAGGGCAATGAGAATCCTGCTTACGATCATAGATGTGAAAAAACATGAACATTGGTTGCTCTTTTGTCGTGACCAAATGATGGTGTAAATAATATTACACTAAAGAGATACTTGATGCACTATGATACTAATAATCTATTTGAACATCCACTTATGGTCACTCACGTGGTCAATATTGAATTTTTCTAAGATGATAGTAAGGTTTTTTTTTTATGTAATCTTGGAATTCTTGCATATTTTGCTACTAATTTATCATGCAGTTTGTCACATCTTAAATAATGTGGGTTCTATTGCATCTATTTATTCTTCTTCTTCAAATGTATAGATTGTCATAAAATGCAAATGTTAGAAGATGATATATGCTTAATTGATAGTGCAACTACACATAGTATTATGAAAATTCAAAAAAACTTATCTACATTAAAATTTCAGACACAAAAGGTGTCGACTATAGCTAGACATGTGCAAATCATTGAAGGCTCAAGAAGACCTCGCCTTATGTTACCCAATGGTACCCAATTATTTATCTAAAATGTGTTATATTTCAGCAATTCTAGAAGATTATTGCTCAACTTTAACGATATACGCATGAATGGGTACCATCTTGAAACTAATAATGGTAACAAAGAATATTTATGCATCTACATCTAATGTTGAAAGTTGGAAGCTTACATTAGATGAATTTTTCTCTCATTGGGATTATATTGTACAAGAGTCGGAGTTGTTAAATCATGGGTTATTTTAAGCTCGAAGCTTAAAATGAGTCATAAATACCTTTTAATAGACTTAATTCTTTGGCATAATCATTTGGTCACCCTGGATCCACCATGTTAAAGAAAATAATAGTAAACCCAACTACTTAGCCCTTAGCAAATATACCTTTTTTTTTTTTTTTTTTCTTAGTGGGCATTTATGGAATTCCAGGAGAACAAATATAACTAGACTGCATCATCTCGAAATTGTTTTTAAATCGCCGTCATTCTTTTCGAGAATATAAGGTGAGATTTGTGGTCCAATTCACTCTTTTAGATATTAAATGGTATTATTTGATGTTTTACTAGATGGTCTCATATATATTTTCCTACCGTAAGTAATTTTGCTTAGAGCAAATTTACAGGATACTCTATTGCTCATCGATAGAGACTATTGTTGAACATCAAGTCCCACATGTACAAAATGACTTAGTTGAATCTTAAGTTATATGTCTTCACTTGTTGGAGACTTTTACTTATGTTGTCTTGACTACTCACTAGTGTTTAGGGACATGTTCATATACTACCTCCCACTCAAAATAAGATGGGTATTCAATGTCACTTAGGCATTTATGTTAGTGTTGAGTCACCATCTATCAATCATTATCTGGAAATATTAATTAACATCCTTATTTCTAAATTTCTTGATTGTTGGTTTGATGAGACAATTTCCCCACTGTTAGTGGGATATGGACATGTTCTTAATTATGGAACAGAGTAATAAGGAAAGTTCTGAATTATTGTGAAATATTTGTCCACTTTGTCCTATTTGAATCTTTAAACATCCCAATGTGATTAGGTGATACGAAGAATATTATATTTTTAGGAAATTGTGAAATAATTATGTGACTGTATTTTATGATATATCTAATGTGACAAAGTCACATGTGCCAGCTATGAATGTATTTGCTCAAATTTATATCCCAGAATGACTAAATTTGAATAAAACATCTAGTGAATTTATGACATATTAGAAGCATGGTAGACCTATAAGTTTCAAAGGTTCAACTCTCGGGAAGAGGATAATGAATAACAAATCATGCCCTAGTAAAATTGTCCAAGAAGTAGTAATTGAAACTCCAGCAGAAGGTGTACAAGGTCCAAAAGAAATAGTACATAAAATTCTAGAAGTAGCTTTAAATAACCCTGCTAAAGAGGTTATATTTCAAAAGTCCACATTCTCTACAACCCTAGAAGTGGTTATCAATGTCCCTACAGCGACAATGAAAGTCCTTGAAGTAACTCAAAAAGCCTCAGAAAAGGCTAAAGTACCTTATAATAATGAGATTTCTATATATTTAAGGAGAAATTTAAAATAAATGAACTAATCATCAATGACATATTGACATATATGGTAGCTACCAAAATATCAAAAGGCGGCGATATTGAACCATGAAACATCTATGAATGTCGACAAATAAATGACTGGCCAAAATGGAAAGATGTTGTCTATGTGGACATGGTGTTTTTGGGCTTATAGTGTAAACTTTGAAGTATGTAAACCATATTGGTTTCAAATGAGTGTTTACTGCAAAAAACCTGGTATTATTTATGATAAAATATACTCCCCTATGATGGATATGACTAAATTTAGACATTTAGTAAGTTTTTCAGTTTTGAAAAACTTAATGTGAGATTTATTAATGTAGTGATTACTTATATGGGGACTTAGATGAATACATGTACATGAAAGTCAAGCAACAAAATCCCTGGATTTATTTTGACTTAACCAACACATATATATACATGAAAATTCCAAGGATCTACTTTGCTTGAAGCAAAGTAAAAAAGTACTTACTCAATAAAACTAAAATGTGTCTCGCATGGTTTGAAACAATCCATAAGGATGTGGTATAACCGTCTTATAGTGAATATTTGTGTAATTAAGGTTATGTTTTTTCTGATTTACCTATGTATATTTATCAATAAATCTTCGATTGGTTTTGTCATATAGCAGTTTATGTAGATGATATAAATCTTGTTGGGTCTTCCAAAGACTTTGAACATACTGTTAATTATTTAAAGAAAAAATTGAAATAGAAGACCTTAGGAAAAGTAAAGTTGTCTTGGCATGCAGATCGAGTAAAGTATTAGTGGGATATTAGTCTATCAATTAAGGCATACTGCAAAGGTTTTGTAACATCTTAAGACGAAAAACTCTCATCCACTTAGTATACACATGGTCGTTTGGTCTTTATATCTAAATAAATGTCTATCACCCTAAAGAATTAGATACTTGGTCATGAAGTGTTATATCTGAGTGACATTAGTGCATTGTTATATTTGATACCATATACAAATCCTGATATAGCCTTTTTTTGTGCATTTACTAGCAAAGTATAGTTTTTCATTTACTCGTATACATTTGAATGGAGTTAAACATATACTAAGATATCTTTGTGGGACCATGGATACAAGTTTATTTTATTTCTGTGATTTATTTAACTATTTCCACCTAGTTGACTATGCAAATTCAAGTTATCTCTTTGACCTTCACCAGGGTAATTCATAGACAAGTTATACATTTATTAACTGCAAATGCAACTATTTCTTGGTGACATGTTAAACAAACATTAGTGGCTATCTCTTCAAATTATTGGAAATCATTACACTAGATAAAATTAGCAATAATGTATCTAACTCCATTCACTAATCCAGCATATAAGAAACAATTGTTAATTAGCTCCACTCATTAACCCGTCGACTACAATATATTTAATAAACTGCATATGTTGCTCAAATGCATTAAGGTTGCATCAAGGGAGATCAAATAAAACACATTCCAAGTTATGTGATTGACTAAGAAATGAATTAAGATACTCAAATGTAGTTATTGGAACTCTCGATAATTAATAAAGGATTTTTTTTGAAAATGGCTTCCATAACATAATCATAATTAGTTTTGACACCTCCCCACCCCCCTATTTTGTTTAAAATGAAGGTTGCATCCCCTAAACTCAATTCCTAGTTAGTCAACCGTTAAGAGACCAAAGTCATCGGCTAGTGAACACTGTTTTTTGACCCATGGTTAGATTTTGTTTGAGGTATTTTTGGTATTTAGACTTGACATTGGTAGGAAGAGTTGCGTGTTGGACACGTGCAAGGCATTTAAGTGAGTTGACTAACTGAGAATTGGGTTTTGATGTGCAAACTTCATTTTAAACAAAATGGGGGGTCACAACTAATTATGATTATGTTTTGAAGGGGCATTGTAAAACACATGTTTAAAGCTATGATGACATATTTATTGAACTTACGTTATTATTTTTGCATTGGTTTTTACATAGTGTATACATTAGCATATGAGCATCGCTAGACATGTACAAATTCACATGGGAAAATCCCAGAAAAAATACTTCAAGTTGCTAAAATAATTGTTTTGATACTGACTAGCAAGCTTTTCTTAATTTTAGACTAAGACCCATGGAAAAGACTCTGATACCTATTTCTCCATTTGATATTGAGAGACAATCTCTTACATGTAAGTGCATTGATTTCAAGGATATGTAAAAATTAATAACTTTCTCATCTTCTTCTATTTAAAATTACCCATTTTCTCTCTACTGTAAAACTTAGCTCTCTAACCAATTACCTCAAAACCATTCAACGCAATCTCTTCTTTTTCTTCTTCTTTTACTTCTCTCTTCACAGTGGTGGAACAAACTTATAGGGTTGAAAACTTGAGGAAAATATCTTCAAATGGGTAATTTTGCGATAAATTAAATGAACATAAAACAATAATCGACAAATTATTAATATCTATTGGTAGATCATTCTATGAGGTTTCAGTTGGTGGTTATATCGTTGAAAACAAAGTGTTATTGAATGAGTTATCATCATTAAAAACCACAATGTTTTAATGAAATTTTTATTCGAATTAGATTGAAAACTCAAGAAAAATATGTTCAAATGGGTACTTTCGGCGATAAAGTTAAATCCACACCAGACAATAATAGATCAAATAAATAATATTGATAAATGGATCTATTTTTGAGGTTTCCATTTTTAATTAGTAGATTGTTTAAAATTGATTGTTATTGATAAAATTATCATCATTTGAAAACTACCATTTTTCAATAAAATTATCAAATAAATTTCAGCTTCTTTGAAATTTCCGTTGTTAAGTAGATCGTTTAAAATTGATTGTTATTGATAAAATTATCATCATTTGAAAACTACCATTTTTCAATAAAATTTTCAAATAAATTATGCTGAAAATTTTTAACATAGTATGTACTACTAAACTGCTTTGTATTGGTTAATCCTTAGTAACACATGTAATGATTACAATATTATCTCAGTGCCAGTATAGAGTATGATAGAACCATTTCATGAGTTATTTGGTAAACCAACACTTGACACCGGTAAAAATTTCAATATTTTTTTCCTTGCGAGTTAATAGTCTAGCGAAACTCTTTCATGACCAACAATAATTTTGCATTTAGGGTTAATTTTACGGGTGGGCAAACAGGTCGAGGATCCGCGGGTTCAAATCGAACCGGACCGTTTTGCTCTAAACGGTTCGGATTTTAATTACGTGTTTTTAGATACGGTTCGGATCGGTCCGGGTCCGTTATAAAACGGTCCGGTCCCGGTTCCTATTTTTAAAAAAGAAACGGTCCGGGTTGGACCCGTTTCAAATCACATTAGTAAAACTAAAAACCTAAATATGGAACTAAGAGTCTAAGACTCTTTACTCTTCTTTAGTCTTTAGCCAAGCCAAAGTAACTAAGACTCTTTAGTCTTTAGCACCCGCAGCCGCAGAGGACAAGAGAAGTGAGCACCCGCATGCCGTGTCACGCCCCAATTTTCGAGAAAAACGAAATTCCAAAATCCACGTAGGATTATCCGTTTCCCCAAAACTCGGGACGTGAAATTCAATAACAACAGAAACATTTAGCAGCAATGACAAAATATAGTTTAGAAAATAGAACAAACTAAAATTAATACAAAACTCTAACCAGGAAAACGGATGTTGCTAGCCCCACTAGCGAAACTCCCGTATCGCTGCTCAAAAGTCTCTGAACCTGAAAAGCTAATCGGCTACATTCCGAAAGGAATGTACCCAAGAAGCAAAAGCTCACTTGGGTCAGCAATAAAGCTGGTGTGAGAAATCTTCATCCCAAAAATCAATAAAATCGCAATTGATAAACATCAAGCGAAACACAAACAACAAACCATCACACCAATAGGTAGTTCCTCAACGAGGCAAAGGTGTGATGCAAGAAAACACAGTCCAAAGAATTTAGTTCCTCAACGAGGCAATCATTTCATCATCCTAATATGTAAATATGCATTTACCTGTACTTACCCTATAGGAGTTGACTATGGCAAGTCGGACCTGCAGAAATATTAGTGGACTTGCCATCCTGCATAAAAAGGATTAGAAACAATGCAACGTCATTTATTCTTTGTTTTTGAATTAGGTTCATCTTTTTAACGGATTGATCACTTAGACGATACCACATTCGCACCACCTCCGTGCCGAACATACATGCCCGTATGCCTCTCTCATATAAAGGAGGACTACTCCGTCATCCATGCCTAAGTGGGGACATCACATACAGGCATGCATCGCGGATACCCCTAACTATATGAGTACCAAAAGCCACCCTTGGGCTATCAATGCGCATAAACTCACGTCACATTTTTGACGGATAAATATCAAAGCCTATTTTAGGCATACAAACTCACCACATTTCCGCAAGACTAACCCGAAGGTTATTTTAGTTTCTCTAGTAAGAAATGGGTGCCCCAACTCCGCAAGACGACCCGCAGGTCATTTAGTTTCTCTAGTAAGAGAGGGGAAATAATAAACCAAAGAGATGTGGTAGTTCTAAGTTATACAAGTCCAAGTGGTTTATATTTTCAGAAATCAAGGATTACCAATATCATTTATTTTTGATAATTCAATATTCCTCCACAATGACATTTTGTCATACATAAATTGATTCACAATCTATCCACCCACATTTTTGGGGAAAACATAGCATATTCATTAATCATGCTATGTAACAATATGACAATCAAGCCACTCCTTTATTCAAATATCTCAATTCTTCATAATGCATAAACAAGTCAATATGCAAATAAATCTCCAAATTTATCACAATGCATTAATATTCATCAACCATTCAAATACCAACCAAACAAAGTCACCCAATCAATAAAATGGTAAACATGGGTGACCCCAAACATGAACTCAACAAGCTAGGAAAATCTCACACATCAAACAGATCAAAAATATTGGAGATCAAGCGTTTGCAATACAAAACACCACAAATAAGGCAACCTCATTCTCAACAATGTCTAAAATCTAACAATTGGATTTCCTGAAATGAAACTCGTCATTTCCATACAAGCAATATACATACAGTATACTGAATTGCTCATCCAAAGAGATAAAGGGCTAAAAGTTTCACTTACACCTTACACCCAAAACCTTTGAAATGGAATTTAAATCAAGCAACATAACAAGCCTAAGAATTCAATCCAAAATCATCAAGGGCACACAAATACAGGTCCTCACACCACCAAATCAAAATCCAAGTCATAACCACACATCCTCGCAACAAAACTCACAAACCCCATCATCAAATCCTCACAAATACAATCACTACTTCAGTCAAGAAATAAGGATTTGCAAAATATAGGGAATAAGAAAAACTCACAGTAAAAGAGAAAGAATGAAGAAAACTCACTTGATTCAGTCTCTCCATCCATCACCACGGCATGTGGTCTCCCAAGCACATCTTTTTCAACAGGTCACAATACATTGCAATTTGCTTGTGTACCACCCCTTGAACTTGGGTGAACTTTCTCTCATCTTCAACTTAAATGGAAACAGGTCCATTCACTGCAAAACCAACAGGGTAACATTTTCCATATGCTCGTAGCAGTATAATCCACCACAATCCAGAATCAACTGGTGCAACACGCCCAATCGCTGCCTCCCCAAAGTCAGGATCCAAAACCTCTTCGGTTGCAAAGTCATCACCATCAAGTGGAACTGTGCGCACCTAATGCACTCCATCTCATGAGACAACCTTCAAATGTTTTTATGTTAAGCTCCAACTGAAACCGCCCAGATCACAGAGTGGATTCCACAGCCTTTCAAGACAAGCACTAACAATCAACTTAACTAAAGGGAGGTCCAGAAGGACAAGTGAATAGCAGACGATGACTATCTGTTAGCAATATCCATTGATGCCTTGTCCTCTTTCACCTTTGCACTAATTAGTGAAAAGCCCCTCACACATATGCTCTAGCATGGATCCACTTTTGTGCATACAGAAGTCATCGGGTAGGGTTAGGCTTTTTCATTGCAACTTATAGGAATGCCCAGTTGCCATCCTCAAAATTGTGCAAAAGGTCCTGCTAGTCAGATTCTTAATGACAAGACCAAAACAAAATCTTAGCCTGGAGGTACAATGTGACAATGCATCAAACACTAGGCACATACAACATCCTGATTTAATGACAGCAAAGGATCCAACAGTTGTTAATGTAATATCTGGCCTAGACTCCCATTAGTACAGTCCAAATACACACTAGTGCTCTCTAAAGTGATCTATGACATAATCATATAAATCTTCTACTTCTATGAAACGTGCAAATACTCTCATCACACTACCAAACATACAAAATGTACTCTTCTGCCACCACAATAAATCACATCCACATATAATTAGTGCTGCTCCTTAGGACATGCATTGAAATTTTACAATACTGATTTTGCAATGAAGGTATTTTGCAAATCACTCCCTGTGCATTCCTGGAGTGTGTCCCAGCAGTCAAGTTATGCATACAAGGATAGGAGAGAGACCAATCATATAGTGGACTCACTGCTGTTGGATCAAACCCACAATAAACTTTCAATTTAGTCTGATTAGAGTCAGAGCAAACTAACCTGAGATTCTCGCTTGTTAGTGATTCAAGGAGACCCCTTTCTTCGAGAATATTGACAACATTTGATCTGTGAACAAAACCCATATCTTGATTCCTGGTTTCGAGTGATTGCTGTAGTGGAGAAACTCGACAACAAACTACCGAATTGCAATTCAAACTAAGTTCAAGCAGATCTTGTCGTAAAGCTGGATCCAATGCATAAATCAAACAGTTTCCGTCAATTACGAGTGTCAACTTGGATCCAGAATCAGATCGCATACAGCCTTGTGCTTCCTCAAGAAACTTCTTGAGTTCATGCTTCACCATCTCTCTGACAAAGGCAGCAATCTCCACAGGATTTCCCTTACTTTCAACTTCTCTAATGGCATTGCTTTCGGAACTGATGATGATCTGCTTCATGTCATTGTTAACCAAGCCGCATGCATATGCAATATTTATTGCCGTCTCCATTTTATCCCCAGTTAGCATCCATATTTTAATTCCTGCTCTAGAAAGAGTTTCAATACAAGATGGCACTCCTTCTTAATTGGTTTTGCACCTTCTCATAACTCATGAACAACAACTGATCTAGTTCGATCCAGAATTGGCAACATGTCTTTTGTCCCTAATTCCGTTTGCACAACAGCTGTTTCAAATACTCCTAAATCAGTTCGAGCATCAGTTGTTGCACTAGCTCCTTTTCCTTGGCAGCGACGAGCGTGGACAGATCGAGATTCTCCCCTCGGAGTTTCAGGTTCTCTTCGCGGAGAAGATTCACCTCTTCGAAGGTCTGTCCGAGACAAGCGAAGGTCTCTTTGTAGCGAATCGACAGGTCTTCATGCTTTGTGAGGATCATCTCGTGCAGGAGATCGAACTGATCGCTCGTCAATCATCTGCTGTGTGGACTGATTTGCAGAAACTCATTCGAGTTTGAGATCTCAGAACTCAGTGACTGTTCATCGCTTGATTTCTCCTTTCCATTCTCCATCTCTGATTTCGCCTCTCTGGTTCGAAAGGTCTCGCACTCGCAGATCGCAGCCCCTCTCACCAGTTTCGTCTCACCCGCCATCGAAGAAGAAAAAGTAAAGGAGAAAGAAAAGAAGGAGAAAGAAAAGAATAATAGGGTTTTCTCTTTATAGGGTGGGTGGCTATTCGCCCCCACTAAAATTCTGAGAGCACCCGCCCTTTAACTCACCAAATAAACCCTAAATTTCGAAATTCACATTCAATTAAATGTAACCCTATTTTATTTAATTAAAAATAAAATAAATTGTCTTTATGAAATTTAGGGGTGTTACATGCCGCCTCCCCCACACCGTAGGCCGCCTCCCCCTCTCGCATCCTCCGCTAACGGTCGCTAAAGAAGGTAAGAGATTCGTGATCTTCTTCTCCTCGCTGATTTCTCAATCAGGTTCGTCTTCTTCTTAGATTGATCTGATTTCTTGATTTGTAGAAGAACTGATCTGATTTCTCTTGTGGCCTGCTCTGATTTCTTGAAGAACTGATCTCACATTGCTCAAGGAACTGATCTGAAGAACTGATCTCAGGAACTGATCTGAAGAACTGATCTCAGGAACTGATATGATTTCTCCTGTGCTGTGTGGAGCCTGCTGCCTGCTGCAGTTGTTGCTTTGAAGAATGCAAGTGCTTGAGTTTTTGTCTAAAGTGGTGGTTCGATGGTGCCAAAGTATCAAAGTTATCAGTTCGACTGGCCAAAGTGATCTGAAATAGCCAAGCAACTTCTAGTTAGAGGTCAAAGTGAGGTGAAGTCATTGATGACCGTATTTTAAGTATTTTTTGTACATCAAATATTTGTTGCAATCATTTCAAAACAAATTCAGGTCTCTCACTCAAAGTTGTAAACACACAGGGAATCATTTAAGTATTTAAGTATTTGTTGCAATCATTTAAGTATTTAAGTATTCTTTTGAAATGTCTCTCACTCAAAGTTGTAAACACACATGGAATATTCAAATTTCAATCAGACCAAAGAAAGTGGAGAGATCAAATATTTTTCTCAGTCCTTTCACCTTGCAGTTTTCCATCTTAACCTATTTATGAAGCTGTTGGAACCGTTTGGAACCGAACCGTTCCAAACAATTCGAGTTAGGTTCGGTTCCAATGTTCAAAATGAGGGGATCCGGACCGGATCCGTTAATTTTAAACGGTTCGAGTTAGGTTCCTCCAAATTTGGAGCCGATCCAGACCGTGCCCACCCCTAGTTAATTTGCATATTTTTATCAATTTAGTATAAAAATATTGATTTTGAGATGACACTAGCTTCAATTTTATCGCAAAATAGATGATTAATTTTGTTTAAATTACTAATGTAATTGGAGATTTGTGTTATTCCATTATCTTAATTTTAAACTAAGCCAATCGAATTCACAACTTGAATTTAGTTAGATTAAGAGTTGAGTGAGGAAACCTTTCCTTTTGAATGAAAATTACAATTGATGACAGATGACTTGTTAAACATGTGAATCCTGTAGATTTAGTTCAAACCGAAGAGCATGACACTTCCTCGTTTGTAAGCCATGAGTGACACCTAAAATCTGATTTTATATGTTTACTTCAATGTCAACAATCCAATCGAATTCACAACTCAAGAAAAAAAAATATTTCTTTCATCAATGAATACAATATACTGGAGATATATAGCTTGTTCGACGTGTCACTCTTGGAAATTTAGTTTCAAGCTGAAGAGCATGACACTTCCTCGTTTGTGGGCTAGTAGCGATAACTAAACTTTGGAATTTAGAGATGAACTTCGATGTCACCAATACAATTGAGTTCGCTACTTGAATTCAGTTAGATTAATAGTTAAACGAATATATCGTTTTCCTTCAACGATGACTACAATATATTGATGACAAATGGCTTAGTGGACATGTTCCTCTCGCAAATTTAATTTCGAACTATAATGTATGACATTTTTTGGTTCGCGGGCCACGAGTGACAAGTAAACTTCGGATTTAAGCGATTAACTTTAATAACGTCAATCAAATCGAATTCACAACTCGAATTTAGTTACATTAAGAGTTGAGAGACAAAACAATTTTCTTTTAGTGATAACTACATGTATACTGATGAAAAATGATTTATTGGACATGTCACCCTTGCAGATTTAATTTTGAACTGAAGAGTATGACATTTGTCATATTGTGTGACATTTGTCCTTTTGTGTGTCATGCACAATTAAGAACACTTCGTTTGATTGAAATTACTCCACTTCATCACCTTACGCACAAGATCACAATTTTTTTGAAGCAATATCAATTGTAAGATGTGATATACAAGAACATTAAGTGACAATACTCATCGCCAATACCACGAGTGAGCCATCAATAACACAAGCGTTCTTCACCAATAAGTTTGGTGACATGTCCAACCAACTGAAAATAATATTCTCTACCGTATTAAATGACAACATGTCACGCCCTGATTTTTGAGAAAATGAAAATCCTTATATCAACATAGGATTGGGACTATCCGTTTTCCCAAAACTCGGGACGCAAAAATTTAACAACAAAAACATTTATACAAAAAATTAAAATAGACAAAATTCTAACTAGGAAACTCTTTGGAGATGATTGCTCCATAAAACAAACCGCCAAAGATGCCGCCCCAAAACTCTATAACCTGAGAAAGACTAAATGGCTACATTTAAATAAGGACGTATCCCAGAAGCATAAACTTACTTGGATCAACAAGGTAGCAGGTATGAGAAATCTCCATCTCTTATAAATAATCCGCTTCCCCAAAACTCGGGACTCGAAAATTTAACAACAAAAACATTTATACAAAAAATTAAAATAGATACATTTCTAACCATGAAACTCTTTGGAGATGATCGCTCCATAAAACAAACTGCCAAAAATGCAGCCCCAAAACTCTATAACCTGAGAAAGACTAAATAGCTACATTCCAATAAGGACGTATCCAAGAAGCATAAACTTACTTGGATTAGCAAGGTAGCAGGTATGAGAAATCTCCATCTCTTATAAATATAATAAGTTAAACCCTTTAACATGAAAAGTTCACACACAATAAATAACACATCACAAGCTGGTAGTTCCTTCATGAGGCAAACATGTCATACTAATAAGTTTACCATATTCAAGTAAACATTTACTTATCCAACACTCGCAACATGGTAAGTCAGATCTGCAGAAAGGTTAGTAGACTTACCATCATGCACGAAACAGTTAGAAACAAATGAATAAAAATTTTAATTTATTGGTCCTCATAAATACAATTTATTTTCAATGAAATACAATTCATAGTCATAATACACCATTATTTAAATATCAAAAAAAATATATTTTACCTTAAGGAAGACATGTAGTCCTCATTCAATATATGATCGAATGAGCATTTAGTTTCTTCCCTTAATGCAACCATGCACATAGACAAAAATTTCGCTACTTTTCCACAATGGCACTTTCCTCCAGTATCGAACACACTTCACCCAAGTGTGCTTTCTTTGCCTTCAAAACCACTCGGAGCGTACATGTTCCAAGTGAGGTGTCACATCGAGGAATATATCATCTCACCTGAAGTTCGATCCATGACAAGCATTTTCTAAACACTACATGTACTGCCGAATTCACATGGAATGACGTACCCGATATGCAAGCAAGTCTGCATACAAAAATTATATACTGCATTTACAAGCAAGTCTGTTTACAAAAAACACAGTTTTTTTTTTCATTTCTTTTCGGAGTTGTGGAAAAGAGCAAAAAAATCAACTAAAACTCAAATGCATTTTAGCGGGTCAAGTGTATCACAATCAAATACTCATATTCACCCTAATGCATTAACATATATTTTCCGACCCTTAACATTTCAAGGATCACTATTAAACTAGAAGTCAATCTGCATACCAATCAAATTCAAGTCATATTATGCACATACCAAATTACATAACAATACACATACTCAAATTCATCTCATCAATGGATGAATCCACGAAAAGTAATTTCAATGTACTTTACAACTTCATCCTCTAAAGGTGAACACGCAAAAAAAAATAAAAAATACAATCGTAAATATTGTCGCAATTTATTATGTAGACATCTAATTTCGGTAAAAATGTATTTTGCTAGCATATTCATAATATTTTCACATAATATATTCACCTCATTCCCACACACAGAATAAATCACTTCAATGGTTTAGTTCCAAACATGTTATTCATTCTACATGTATAAAAATTTAGAAATAGTCATATCCTAAACATAGTATCATAAATCTTCAAACTCGCTTCAACATGATTTTATTCACACATATAGACTTAAAATAAAAAGTAACATAAGCAGTGAGAAATACTCACTTAGTTTTTATGTCACATGAAATACAAATTATCGGTCGGGATAATATCAATTTCAATTGCATTTACACATAAGTCAAAGTACACCACGGAATAGACTCGATATAGAATTTTAGGATTCCTACAATCTGGACATTGACGGTTTTACCTGCCTCGAGGAAAATCCAACCGTTGGATGGACTCAAAACCAGCGCTATAATTTCATATGGAGGTTTTTAAATTACAGATTTAATTTGAGAGGATGTTAACAAAGAAAGTTTTGATCCACTGCAAAACTTCGTACTGCACAGGGCTGTTTTGTACTACGAAATTTAACAAAATATTGATTTTGGGTTCTCTTTTAACTATTGAAATCTAACCCCAAATTAATAGATTTATATACATAAATAAAATATATATAAACTAAACGTACACAAGAGAACGATGAACCCACTTCTATTAATATCTAACCATTTTATAAATACAAATTACTAATCACACCTAAATAAAAATATAATGAAAGAGAGCGAGAAAACTCACCGATTGCACGTAGGAAGAGACCCTCTGACTAGCTACAAAAATAAGATCTCAAACTTGCAAGCCACACAAAATCGAAATCATCCGAATGTAAAAACCCGAACTCGAAAACGCGCACACGCACACGCACAATCGTGCGCTTAGGAACGTTTCTCCCTCCCTTATCTTTCTTTGTTTTTCTTTTTTCTTTAATCTTTCTTTTGTTTTTTTTCCTTGTTGCTGACTTATTAGAGAAGAGATTTTCTCTCCCTTCTTGTTTTCTCCTTTTTTTTTTAGCCGCCAGACACAAATAATTAAACCCATTAAGAAGTTAGGGTTTCTAAGAAAAAGGAAAAATAGTGGGATAAACTATTAGCTGCCATGATTTTTTTTTATTTACTACTTTTGTCTTTTTTATTTGTTACAAATCGCTACAGAAAACTCAATAGTCAATGTTATCTCATCTCTTAGGCCAAACCATCATAGCATATAAATCAATACAAAAAAAAGAACCACATCTATATTTTAATAAACCATTGACTGCCATTTTGTTTTCCTCAATAGACAAAAGGAAAACACCAGTATAAAAATTAAATTATATTCATTCAATCCACCCATCATTCCAATTTCAATAAAAATAGAGTTTCTTGGATGTTATCTTTCACACACATGGCACAACAGTTTCACACCAAAGAATATAAAAATCCCTCCAAAGCACCCATTACAAAATTCGATCCTACCATGCAATTACACACTTTGACCACCACACCACTTCAACTTATAATACTCCTCTCTCACTCCATGATCTCCCTCCCTTTATTTAGCAAAAACATACTCAATGTTAAACCTAATGCAACCATAGCCCAAGTCAAAATCTGAACATGAGTCCAAGCCCATGCCCAATAAAAAAAAACTCAAGTTTATAAACCATCCCCACATTTTTATTCTATTTAGCAACTGTAAACAAAACAATCTTTTAAACATCATATAAAATCTTAGTTATATCACATATTAATAAATAAGTAATATTTATATTTATTTAATTAGGTTGGTATTACAATATACACACCTCAAAAGAATCTCGTCCCGAGATTCGGAAGGTAAGAGAGTCATGTGAGTGTCTGAAAGAAAAAATTATATGACTTGGCAAATGAAATTAAGTTTTAGAAATACATTTTCAGATGATAAATTATACATAACTTATACTCATAGAAAAACTCCACATCATACAATGCCACACAATAAACATGCATAGACATGAGGCTGCTACATGTGAATATCCATATTAATTTAACAAGAACACAAAAATAATAAATTGAAACTTTATTTACAAAAATATTTATTATGATCATTGAAAATGTACGAGTGTTACAATATATACACCTCAAAATAATCTCGTCCTGAGATTCGAAAAAGGGAGTAACAAGGTAATTAGTTTTAAAAAAAACCTACAACTTACCGAATGAAACAACAATAGAGTCCAAATACTAACCATTCGAGATTTTTTTTTTGCTAACCCTCCTTAAGAAACAAACCACACATTACATGGTCAAACAAAACAGCTCATGCATATGCCCATAAGTTCATGAAGAAAATCACACAAAAATATGTAATAAAATTTAATAAGTATTAAAAAAATACGGGATGCTACAATATATAAAACTCAAAAGGAATCTCATCCCGATATCCGTTGAAAAGGCTAACCAAACATTCATGATAACAAACCATTACAAGGGAAAATAAACGGAATAATGTCCCCCAATATTGACATTAAAATAAGATATGATTATTCCTGCACACGCAAGTCAAAGGAATCTCATAACGAGATTCATGAAGAAAAAAAACAATACTAAAGGTTCAAGGTTCACCCTTGTCACTTTATCTCTAGGCATTTACACTCATACTCACCCATATTCCGATGATCACTTAGACTCGACCCCACTTAGGCTAACCAAATGCTATGATACCAAACTGTCATGCCCCGATTTTCAAGAAAAAAAATCCTTATATCCACATAGGGTTAAGACTATCTGCTTCCCCAAAACTCGAGATGCAAAAATTTAACAACAGAAACATTTATACAAAAAATTAAAATAGACAAAATTCTAACCTAGAAACTCTTTGGAGATGATTGCTCCATAAAACAAACCACCAAAGATACCTCCCCAAAACTCTATAACCTGAGAAAGGCTAAATGGTTACGTTCCAATAAGAATGTGCCCAAGAAGTATAAAGTTACGTGGGTCGGTGAGGTAGCTGGTATGAGAAATCTTCGTCTCTTATAAATAAAATAAGTTTGACGCTTTAACATGAAAATTTCACACATAATAAATAACATATCACAGACTGATAGTTATTCCATGAGGCATACATGTCATACTAATAAGTTTATCATTTTCAAGTAAACATTTACTTATCCAACACTCACAACATGATAAGTCATACCTGCAGAAATGTTATAAGTAGACTTACCATCCTGTACGGAACGGTTAGAAACAAATGAATAAAATTCCTAATTTATCGGTCCACATAAATACAATTTATTTTCAATCAAATACAAATCATAGTCATAATACGCCATTATTTAAATATCAACAAAAATACATTTTACCTTAAGGAAGATATGTAGTCTTCATTCAATGATCGAATGAGCATTTAGTTTCTTCCCTTAAGACAACCATGCACAAACATAAATTTTGCTTACTTTCCACAATCACACTCTCCTCCTGTGCCGAACACACCTCACCCATGTGTGTCTTTATTGCCTTCGAAACCACTCGGAGCGTACATGTTCCAAGTGGGGTGCCACATCGAGGAACATGTCATCTCACCCGAAGTTCGATCCATAGCAAACATTACACGTACTACCGAACTCACATGGAATGACATACTCAATATGCAAGCAAGTTTGCATACCAAAATTATATACCACGTATACAACCAAGTCTGTATATAAAAACACAGTTTTTTTTTCATTTTTTTCGGAGTTGAGGAAAAAAACACAAAAATCAACTAAGACTCAAATGCATCTTATCAGGTCAAGTGCATCACAATCCAATACTCATATTCACCCTAATGCATTAACATATATTTTTCGACCCTTAACATTTCAAGGATCGCTATTAAACCAAAAGTCAATCTGCATACCAATCAAATTCAAGTCATGTTATGCACATACCAAATTACATAACAATAACATACTTAAATTATCTCATCAAGGGATGAATCCTCGAAAAATAATTTCAACGTACTTTACAACTTCATCCTCTAAAGATGAACACGCTACAAAATATACACAAATATTATCGCAATTTATTATGTAGACATCTAATTTCTGTAAAAATGTATTTGTTAGCATATTCATAATATTTTCACATAATATATTCACCCCATTCCCACACACAAAATACATCACTTTAATGGTTTAGTTCCAAACATGTTGTTCACCTACATGTATAAAAATTTAGCAAAAGTCATATCCTAAACATAGTATCATAATTCCTCAAACTCGCTTAAACGTGATTTTATTCACAAATAAAGATTTAAAACAAAAAGTAATGTAAGGAGTGAGAAATACTCACTTGCTTTTCTACAAGTTTTTATGTCACATGAAGTACAAATCATCGGTCGGGATAATATCAATTTCGATTGCATATACACGTAAGTCAAAGTACACTGTGGAATAGACTCGATAAAGAATCTTAGGATTCCTACAATCTGGACATTGATGGTTTTACCTGCCTCGAGGAAAATTCAACCGTTGGATGGACTCAAAACCAACGCTATAATTTTCATATGGAAATTTTAAATTACCGATTTAATTGGAGAGGATGTTAACCACAGGAAGGTTTTGATCCACTGTGAAACTTCATACTGCGCAGAGTTGTTTTGTACTACAAAATTTAACAAAATCTTGGTTTTGGGTTATCTTTTAACTATTGAAATCTAACCCCAAATTAATAGATTTATCTAAATAAATAAAATATATAAACTAAATGTACACAAGAGAATGAAGAACCCCCTTCTACTAATGTCTAACCATTTTACAAATACAAATTAGTAATCATACCTAAATAAAAATATAATGAAAGAGAGCGAGAAAACTCAACGATTGCACGTAGGAAGAAACCCTCCAACTAGCTACAAAAATAAGATCCCAAACTTGCAAGCCACAAAAAATCGAAATCATCCAAATGTAAAAACCCAAACTTGAATACACGCACTCGCAAAATCGCGCCCTTAAGCACTTTTCTCCCTCCCTTCTATTTCTCTGTGTCTTTCTTTCTTTTGTTTTTTTCCTTGTTGCTGAATGATCAGAGAAAATCTCCTTTCCTTTCTTGTTTTCTTCTATATTTTCTAGCCTCCAGACAAATAATAAAACCCATTAAGAAGTTAGCGTTTCGAAGAAAAATGAAAAATAGTGGGATAAGCTATTGGCCACCATACCTTATTTATTATTATTTTTTTCTCTCTACTATTTTTGTCTTTTCTATTTGTTACAAATCGCTACAGTGAACTCAGTAGTCAATGTTATCTCATCTCAATTGCCAAACCATCATAGCAAATAAATCAATATAAAACAAAAAGAAAAAGAAACTACATCTATATTTAATATAGGGTTATTTGCACTTCCCCCTATAATATATGCCTTATTCAGCTTTGTACCCAATTATCATTCATATTACACTTTTCCCCTAAGACTAGCAGTCAACGTGCCTTGACTGTCAAACACCTCACGTGCCATCGTTCCGCCTATTTGGATGACGAAAATGTCCTTCACGTGCTTATCATGCCTGATGTTATAGCATGTCAATCCCAACCGTCTGTTATCTGAACCAGACACGTGGACGGCTAGGGATTACTCTCCGTCAGTTCGTACCATTGAAGAGACAGACAGTGGAGGGAAAAGTCCCTCCATTTTGATTCTCTCTATTCTGTTTCCCCTCTCTCCCTCCGTTTTCACTCTCTATGATTTCAAACCAAAATGAAGAAGTGGAATACTGAAAAGAAGAAGGGGAAGAAGGTTGTTTTCAGTGCAAAATACTATCAGTAGCAGCAATGATAATGGGAGCACTGCTTCTAGCATACACTGGGATGATTGCAGTTCATTCAGTGATTTTAGTGACTTCTTCAGTCGGGTTCCAACCGATGAGGAACCAAATCTGAGGCGAGATTTCACTCCTTCAGACACTGAAGAAGACGTGAAACCTCCTCATGTTCATTGGCGTGATATATTGTAAGTCTTTTTTTTGCTATTTTAGGCTTTCATTTTGGTGCTTCTATATGTAATGCATGTTTGAATGGATGGTGTGAATGGTATGATTTTATTCATTTGCACAAATTTGAGTTTCTCTACTGTTTATTTGGTGGTTGCTGCTTGCATTAGTGAAAATGTTCTTTCTGAAAGTGATTTAGTGTGTTTAGTTTTGCTAGTGGTTGGTGCTTCCATGGATCAATGAAAATGTTCATTCTGAAACTGAATTTTTTTGGGTGGTTTAGTGTTGATACTGGTTGGTGCTTCCATGAATCAGTCACAATGTTCACATAATGTTGATTAGGGTAATGCACATATGTGCATGGATTCTTGATGTTATATGTGTTGTACTTGTCTTCTGTTTTCAGTTTATTATTCATGTTAGATTGCATGGTTTTGTTTGTTTGCTATAGTGATCATCAATCCGTTTTAATTGGTGTAATTGCAGCAATGGAAAATGGGGACAAGAACTGGATGTCTGGAACTTAGTGACCCATTACAATGGAAAGTGGAGTAATTGCAAAGATCCCTGGTATGTAGAAGGTTAGTGATTATAAAGTTGAGTTATCTATAGACTTTGTAACAAGTGCACGGTGATTACCTTAATTGGGATAAGTTAAACAAGAGTATCCTTGAAGTTATCCCCAATCCACATAAGCATGCCTTAACCCTTGGAACAACACATACCTTTGTGGAGAATGGGGTGAGGATGGACATTACCAATGATGAAGGCTTAATGTATTTTTGGACCCATGCAGACATTGATGACAAGGATGATTTTGCATGTGTTTGTTGAGGTTAAAGTGACAGCACAAGTTCATGAAAGCAACACTCATAAGATTAGTTTAATGGGCCCTGAACCCATTTCAACCCCACCTATTGTTGATGTAGACCCTGCCCCTGTAACACAACCCACACAACCTACCCCTCCTAATAAAATTCATTTGAGACCTAAATGCAGGGCCAAAAGGCCTTGGACCAGGAGAAAGATTCCAACCCCAAGGAAGAGTGAACCTAGTGATTGGTACTTTCCAAGGAAATATGGTAGTTGTGCAAATAAAAGAACAAGGGGGGAGGGTCAGGGTAGTAAAAGGATAAAGTCAAGTAAAACAATAGTGAAGTTATATGATAGTTGAGTGAAGAAGAGCTAGATGAAGACCTACCTGATGTAGTACCACATGTACCGGATGAGGAACCAACCCATGAACAAGCCCAAGGCCAGCCAGGAGGTCCATCTGAAGCAGGTCCATCTGAGTTTGCTGAACTAAATGATCTTCTAGTAGAAGGGGAGTACCATTCAGGCCATAACACTGAAGATGAGGCACCCCCACAAGTGCATGCTGGTTTTGTTGCTGAAATTGAAAATGTTTATGGTGATGAGAGTGATCATGAGGCTCACCATAATGATGAGGAATGGGTCTTGGAGGTTGGGAAGGAATGGCCCACAGTAGATGATGTTAGGTTTTGGTTGAGGAAATATGCAGTAAGAAAGAAGACTGCAAATGGCATTGCTATACAACAAGAAACAAAGATGGGCACACCATTACTGTTAGGACTATGGGGCAACAACACACATGTTTGGGGATTGTTGATGGGAAGCACCCAATGGTGGATGCTAGGTTTGTTGCTAAGGTGTGTGATTCTATGCTTAATACACACTTCCAATCTCCCACACCTGACTCCCTTATCAAACAGACATTGAAGAAGTACACTGTTGATGTCAGCTACCATATAGAGTGGAGGGCACAACAAAAACTGATGGAAAAAATAATTGGTAGTTATGAGTACAGTTACAAGATGGCCCCTTCTTGTTGCATGGAGTTGGTGATAGCTAACCCAGGAAGCATTGTTGCATGTTCAACAAATAATGATGATCAACGGTTCACAGGCCCGTGTTTGGCATTTTCTGCTAGTCTACTTGGTTGGAAACATGGTTGTAGACCCTTGGTGGGGTTGGATGGGTGCTTTCTCAAGACCAAAATGGGGGCTGTTGTTTGTTGGTTACAGGTTTGGATGACAACAATGGTCTGTTTCCATTGGCCATCTACATTTGTCAGTCAGAATGCTACCAAACTTGGTACACCTTCTTGAGTATAAATGAGATGCACTTGAAGATTCATGCAAGGAAGCTGACCTTTATCTCTGACCAGCATAAAGGCTTGATTGAAGCAGTGAAACAACTTTTTCCAGATTCAGATCATAGATTTTATTTTAGGCATATGTACAAGAACTTCAAGAATGCTGGTTTTGGTGGGATTTTTTTTATGAAACTAAGTTGGAAGGCTGCTAGGGCATACAAAGAGTTTGAAAGTGTCTCCTACTTTAAAGAGATTAAAGAAGCTAATCCAAGGGTTCATAAGTGGCTAGTTGAAAGGGATGTGAAGAGTTGGTGTAGGACCTATTTTGACACTAGGCTATGCTCAGATCACATCACTTACAATTTTAGTGAAAACTTTAATAACTTGATCATTCACCTAAGGGACAAACCAATTTGCAAGTTCATTGATTACTATCACATGCATGTCATGAGGCTTATGTATGACATAAGGGTAAAAAATAGCACTTGGGACATCAATGGGTTAGTACCTATGGCTCAGAAACTAGTTGACAAGTACAAGGAAATGAATAACCAATTCAGGATGTTTGAGTCCAGTGATGGCTTCATCACAGTGCAACATAATGACACTAGTGATAGGTTTAGAGTCAAGACATCTATTAGATATTGTGACTGTTGACAATGAGAGCTCACATGAATCATATGTGTGCATGGAGTCTGGACTCTAGTCAATCAGAGACCTCAGTGGGCAGAGTAAGTATAAGTTTTTTCAGTGACCATCTCTACTTATATAATCTTGTTCCCAGACTTATTTCCATTTGATGCAGGTACTGCAGCCCCTGTTACTCTATGGAGGCCTATGTGGAAGCATACTCTAGGGGCATTGTGAGCATAAGAAATATGCGTGAATGGGATGAAGTAAGTTTTATCTTCATTGCTTGTGTGTACTACAATATTTTTCTTATTTCCATGTCTGAATAGGGTTTTGATGTGGCAACCAAGACACTTAGTGTTGTCAACTCTAGTGAAAAGAGGTTCAGGGAGACCTAAGAGACAGAGGAAAAAAGATGAAAATGAATATTAGGTTGTTCACAAGGAATCCAGGAGTTGCAAAAAGTGTGGAAGGGAGGGTCACAACAGTAGAACCTATAAAAACCTGATAGGGAGCAAACTGTTGAGGATGGACAGACATATAAGAGGCCTAAATGCACGAGGGCTAGGAACAACAAGCCAAGGGGTGCAAGGACTGCTAGTGGAAGAGGAAATAGTGAACCTCCAAAGGAAATGCCCACATTTCCTCCACAACCACCAAATTTTCAACCCGAGATGCCTACAACTCCAACTATACACAACAATCAGAGTACCATGTTCACAACTCATCTTTTTGCACAAGGAGTTCGGTTCCCACTGATGAGTTCACCAGGTAATCCAGTGTTTCAGCGTGGGAATGGTAGGGGAAGGAGGGGACAAAGTCAATTTGCAAAGGGAGAAAGCACTTGGAGACCTAAGGGACCCTGGAAATGACCTGTATATAAGTTAGTGCAAGATTATTTTTTTGATTTATTGACATTCTCATTTTTTTTTGTCTGATGGAATGTTATCTCAAACTTGTGTTATGTCAGACTTGTGTTGGTATGGTACACTAAATGATACACTTGTGTTATGTCATACTTGTGTTGGTATGGTAGACTAAATGATATACTTGTGTTGGTTGCAAGTTCTGTTAAATGGATTGCATTTCAGGTTGGTATGGTATGGTATTGAATGCTTGTAAATTCAGGTTTTTGCAAGGATGTTGTGTCAGGTTGTAAATTCAGGTTGCTTATTGATGCTTGAAAGTGGCATTGCTATGTCAGGTTTTGAATTGCAAGGATGTTGTGTCATCTGAATTGCATTGTGTTATATCAAGTTTTTGCAAAGATGTTAATGCATTTGATTACAATATGCTATTAACATCCAATGAACATCAAATGAATTTACATTGTTGCAAGAACATCAAACTTTGTTGCAAGAACATCAAATGAATTTACATTGTGCTTTAACATCCAATGTACTCCTTCAAAATCTTGCCTACTTCAAGCCTCCTATTCATTTGTTTGATTGTGCTTGTGAGATTTGCAAGAAAATCAATTAAGTGTTGTTAATTGGCCCATATAATAAATTATTGGCAAAAACTTAACCCCTTAAAATAAATTTGAATTTAGTTTTGCCCCCTGCAACAGAACAGACCTAACAGATGATGAAGATGACCTGCAACTCAAGCTTACCATCAAAACTTGGCAAGTTTTTCCACTTTTGATGCTTGAATATTTAATCTACTGTGAAATAACATGTAGATGTAGTAATAGAAGCATATATGAATGTTATTGGTGGTGAAGTTGAGACTGTGGTGGTGAAGGAGGAGTAAGCGGATTATCCTAACGTCTAAGGGGAAGTTTGAATCTCAACCATCGATTTTAATTGCATCAACTTTGAATCTCAACCTTCAAATCATTAAAGGGTATTTTGGATAGTAAAATATGACCTTTTTCTAAACTAGCACGTGCCTTGACAGTCAAGGCACGTTGAATGCTGGTCTTAGAGGGAAAGTGCAATATAAATGATAATTGGGTGCAAAGCTCAATAAAACATATATTGTAGGGGGAAAGTGCAAATAACCCTTTAATTAACCATTTACTACTTTTTGTTTTCCTCAATAGACAAAAGGAAAACACCAATATAAAATTAAGTTCTATTCATACAATCCACCCATCATTCCAATTTCAATAAAAATATAGTTTCGTGGATATTATCTTTCACACACATGGCACAATAATTTCACACCAAAAAAATAAAAACCCCTCCAAAGCACCCATTACAAAATTCGATCCTACCATGCAATTACACATTTTGACTACCACACCACTTCAACATATAATACCCCTCCTTCTCACTACATGATCTCCCTCCCTTTATTTAGCAGAAACCTACTCAATGTTAAACCTAATGAAACCATAGCCCAAGTCCAAAATCTAAACATGAGTCCGAGCCCAAGCCCAATATAAAAAAAAAATCAGTGTAGTCAAAGCCACCGCTTAAAGCCAAAAGCCAAGCCAAGCCATGACGCCTCGCTTCGCCTTGGTCAAATCTAGGCCACTATCCTAAAGCCACAAAAAGGCACCGATTTTAGCATTTTTTGTTGAAGCGTGAAGCAACTAAAGCCATGACTTCATTAAACAAAAGTGTATTTTTATTTTTTTTCTTCTTCTCATACTTTTTTTCTCTTTCTCCTTCTCTTTTAGAGCTCAATAAAGCAGTAGTTGGAGATTTTGTTCAAGGTACGAAACTTCTTACCTTCAACAGAGCTTCACCAAAATTTCCACCATCATGACCCTGTAGAAGGAACCCACATCAATATATTGATCATCTATGCAATAATAATCTATACATTAATTGTGTTGTTATTTTTTTGTTACTTAAGGTGATTGATTATAAAAGAAAACTGTTGGGCAAGGGAGAGTAGTTCTCGAGAAGACATTGGTTGGACATGGTGTCGTAGTGAATGATAACAAACATCATAACATAACATAACATAACATAACATGCAATGTGAACACGTATATTGACTTAAGCTAACACCTCTAAATCTAGTAGAAAAACAGAATGCATATTTTCATAAGTTTAGATACATGCAAAATGCATATATTAACATTTTTATATAATATTAAAATAATTTTTTTAGGGTTGCTTTACTATTGTAGAGCCATCGCTTCGCTTTTCGCTTAAAGCCTAGCCATGGCAAATCGTTTCTCCTTTGATTCACGCTTTGACTACCTTGAAAAAAATAACACAAGTTTATAAATTAACCCCACATTTTTATTCTATTTAGCAATTGCAAATAAAACAATCTTTTAAACGTCATATAAAATCTTAGTATATATCACATATTAATTAATAAATAATATTTATATTTATTTAATTAGGCGGGTATTACACAAGATGAGTTATGGAATGATACAATCGAATTGTAAATTCTGAAATACCCGCATGAACCTTATGACGTGCCTAAGAGACGACAATATACAATTCAATTACCAATGCAATTCTTCACAAATTAATTTTGTATGGTGCTTATACACAGTTAGAAACCTCAGCGACTGATAAAATAAGCGACATGGTTTGGAAAATTCTAATAAAAATTATGGAGGGGACAAAAAAATAACAATTTCGAGGAGTCGATAACGATCACTAGTTACAAAAAGAAAATGGTTCCATCACTTAACTCTTGATATAACATAATTCGAGTTGTAAATTGGACTGGATTGGAGATATATCAAAGTTAATCTATAAAATCCGTAGTTTAGTTTGCCCACAACAAAAAAAATGTTATGCTCTTTGGTTCAAAAGTAGACAAACCAGAGTGACAAGTCCAACAATGTATCTATCATCAATATATTGTAGTCGCCGTTGAAAGGAAATAGTTTTGACGCTCAACTCTTAACCTAACTAAATTTGAGTTGTGAATTGGTCAATTATTTGCCGACAAAATAAAAGTTGGTGTCATCTCAAAATCGTTATTTTGTATTAAATTGATAAAAATGTGCAAAATAACCAAATGCAAACTTAATGTTGGTCATGGAAGGGTTTTGTTGGACTAAGGAAAAAATACTGAGATCTTTACTGGTGTCAAATTAATTAACAGAATAATTCATGAAATGGTTCTATCCTGCTCTATACTGTTATTGAAAATACTGTAGTTTTCACTAGTGTATACTAAGGATTAACCATTATAAAGCACGTTAGTACACATACTATGTTAAAAAAAACTCGTGTCAATTTTATTAACACAACCAACTTTTTTATATTTCACTAACAAAAATATGATAAACATGTGCACCCCTTCTACATCCAAGCCACATATGGATGTTCTTATAGTGGCACAATTTTAAGCTAAACAAAAAATATAAATCATATTTGTGTTCTATTAACCTGCACAAAGATTTATCGTTTGTTAAAATAGTATATTCAAAGTGAGTAAGACTAAATTTCATATTACCTAATGGGGATTGAAGGAGAAACTTAAGCACTTGAAGGTGATCCACGTGAAACTCAAGTGTTTTTAATTGTTAGGTTGAAACTTGAGAACCCAAGTTTAAAAGATCATGATATTCAATGTGGTATTGCTACAGTAAACATTCCTTTTAATGAAAACTATATTGATAGTAAAAAACATTCGGGTGATGGCCATTGATTTAGCAAAATTGGATGTTTATTTTGAAAAAGATGATAATGTAAAGTTTTTATTAGATAACGAAGATAAAAAGGAAGACCGAAACAGATCTTATGTTGAGAAGGGATGCCCTTATTATGTTATGGTAAAACGAAAAATAAAAAGGCAAGAACTAAAAAAAAAAAAAAAGTAATGAGGGCAATAAACATGACCCCCCCCCCCCCCCCCTCGGTTACTCGCTCCAAGTTGCAACAACCATGATGATGGGAAAAAAATTTGTATGGAATGCAAGAAGAGTTGTTAATAGAGAACAGAGAGGGAGCTAAAAAAAATCTCGTTAAGGATCACCAATTTCTTTGTTGATGCTTGCTGAACCGATGATTGAGGCTTCGAGATCAAACAGAATTGTTAGAAGAGTTAAACCTCAAAATTTTTGTCTCAAATAACGATCAAGGAGGCAAAAAATGATTGCTTTGGGGGCAAAGACATTGATGTTGTGGTTTTGTCAACTTCGAATCAATTTATCCATTATAATGTTAAAAATCGGGTTTCTAATACTGGATTTTTTTGCCTCTCTTTTATATATGCCAAGTGCACTGTTGGGGAAAGAAGGGATTTGTGGCAAGATTTAATTAATTTGCTGCCGTAATTAACATGCCTTGGATAGGTGGTGATTTCAATACCATCTTAAATGCAGATTAAAAAATTGGTAGGGTGGATGCTTCTCTTATCAGTATGAATGACTTTCAGGATACACATGTGGGCTTATGGATTGTAGTTACATGGGCTCAAAGTTTACATGATCAAACAACCAAGCGGAACAAAAGAGAGTTTGGGGCTAAAAAGCCCCCAAACCTCTATTCTTTTTCCCCTTACAAAATAATAATATAATTTACAATAATTAGGCAGGTGTTACATTGTGTTTACTTGGTTTAGGTTAATGGGGAGACAAAAACCAAAGGGAGGATTAAACTTTGGTTCCAGATCGAAGCTGAAAAGGATGTGGTTTGTATAAGGTCAGTTTAGCTCACACATAGGAGCTCTAAGATGGAGTATAAATGTTGTGCCTCGCGAAAGCGTAACAGATCGCAAAACACAATTAATAGTTGTAATATAAAGTAATAAATCCAAATTATAAACAAGGCAATGTAAAGTAAATGGAAATAAATAAAACACGTACCACACAAAACAATTTAATGTGGTTCGGTAAGTTTGCCTATGTCCACAGGCAAATAGAATAGCTTTACTAATGAGATCGAAGAGTACAAATGGAGAGAGCTACACAACGACAATGACGTTCAATATACACGTGTCTAAGTGACACCACGGATAACGCGAGGTGCGTATATCCTTCACAAATAAAAGAAATAAAACTTTTTTTCTCTCTCCTCACCTATCTCTCTTCTCCCTCACATACAAACAAGAAAAGGGGTTAAAGAACCCTAATCTCTCACAACTCACAAAGCTCTCAAGGGAAGAACGATGATCAAGAAAAGGGAGGGAATATCCTTTTATAACCGCTCTTGGCGGTGGAGAGAGGCAGTGATGGAGGGTTCCATCACCTTCTTCTTCCAGCAGATTCATCAGATCCAGCCAATTCCAACCCAAATCCAGTGGATTCAGCTACTTCAAGTCAACAACTTCATGCCGACATGCCGAAATCAGGTTCATCTTCATCTCTTTTGTTTTGTTCTCTTGTGTTGCCGACATCCTTTGGGGCAAATCCAGTTTTCAACAATTCTCCACCTCGGTGAAGATTTCACAAATCTGAGCCGATTACACAAGCAATATCCATTTTTGCCCTTCACAAATCCAAAGGGGTTCAACATACACGAAGGATGTTGATCAAGTCCAAACAATGTTGGAACTTGATCCCAGAAACTATCTTTGTCAACATATCTGCAGTATTCTCTTTGGTTTTAATCTTCTTCATTAAGATGTCACATTCTTCAATGATTTCTCGCACAAAGTGAAAATGAACATCAATGTGCTTCGCACGTGCATGATGAACTTGATTCTTTGCCAAATAAATGACACTCATACTATCACAAAAGACATCTAGATGGTCTTGTACTACACCCAAGTCATCAAGCAACCCTTGAAGCCAAATTGTTTCCTCAACGGCTTCTGTAACCGCCATATACTCGGCTTTAATTGTAGACAATGCAATTGTAGACTGTAATGTAGATCTCCAACTTACCGGTCCTTTAGTAAGAGTAAAGACATAACTAGTAGTTGATCGTCGCTTATCCAGATCTATTGCATAATCTAAATCCACATAACCAACGCAATGCTGACCACTACTCACATCCTTCTCAAATAGTAAACTAGCATCTACTGTACCTAGGATGTATTGTAGAATCCATTTCACCGCTTGCCAGTGTCCTTTGCTTGGATCATGCATGTACTAACTTACCATACTGATTGCCTGTGAAATGTTGGGCCTCGTACACACCATTGCATACATTACGTTTTCCACTGCATTTGCATATGGCACTTGAGCCATGTACTCTCGTTCCTTATCAGTGCTAAGAAACATAAAAAGCTGAAAGCTTAAATTGAGGGGCAAGAGGTGTACAAACTACTTTTTTGCTACCGCTCATCCCAAATCGTTGTAACACCTTCTTCAAATTTGCTTGTTGTGACAAGCTAACAGTTCCCCTCACCCTATCTCTTTGAATTTACATGCCAAGGATCTTCTTAGCTTCACCAAGATCCTTTCATCTCAAACTAAGTTCTCATTGGAATTTCAATTTATCAATCTCATACTTGCTTTTGGAGGCTATAAGCATATCATCTTCATATAAGAGCAAATATATATAGGAACCATCATGAAACTTTCGAAAGTGGACACAATGATTATAATGGCTTCGAGTGTACTTCTGCCCTAGCATAAACTGATCAAACCACTTGTACCACTGTCTTGGAGACTGCTTCAACCCATACAAGGACTTGTTCAGTTTACACACACAATCTTTATTCTCTGGAACCTTATACCCACTTGGCTGAGTCATATAGATTTTCTCCTTTAATTCACTATGAAAAACGCTTTTACATCTAATTGAGCTAACTGAAGATCAAATTGTGCAACCAAGGCTAGCAAAATTCAAATGGAAGAATTTTCACAACTGGAGAAAAAAATTCATCGTATTCTATACCTTCCTTCTGAGCATAACCTTTCGCAATTAACATTGCCTTAAAGCGCACACCATCATTAAGAGATCCTTCTTTCTTTGTGTATACCCATTTGCACCCAATAGCTTTCTTACCTTTCGGTAAACTACACAATTCCCATGTTTCATTCATATCATCCATAGCCTTCTTCCATTGTTAACAGTCGGTACTTTGAATTGCTTCTTTTAGGTAGAAGGCATTTCATCCTCAACTACTGGAGTGCATAGGCGACACAGTCACTAAACTTTTGAGGACGTTTTACATTCCTCTTTGGTCTACTTGTTGCAATTGACTCCTGAATTGGAATCTCTGGAACGTCATCACTGTATCTACCGCAGTCTCACTATTTATATCTTCATCTGCACCCACTGTGGAATCAGTAGGTACTACATCTGTAGATACAAGACTAGATGGAAAACATAGAGTAGCATCAATCTCCACCTGCTACGAATTCTCTATGGTCGAACTTTCCACCTACTGAGAGTTCTTTGGCTTCAACATAGAAGCCTCTTCAAAAGTCACATCTCTACTAATAACAGTCTTCATGTAGCAATCTCATTATAATTTACTGATTTTTTTTCCCGTGAACAAAGTTGTCACGAGATGCTCATATTCTTTTGGAAGGGAATTCAAAAGGCACAAAGCCTTATAATTCTCTAGAACAATTTCTTCTAAATTCAATAGGTCAGCAATCAACTTATTGAATTCATCTAGATGCTTAGACAAAGTAATACCTTGTCTCGTATTCATCCGAAAAAGCTGCTTTATGAGGAAGAGTTTATTTTGAATACTCTTCGTTGTGTACTTTTCTTCCAACTTTTTCCACAATACTTTAGCGGAGGTTTCCTTCATGACGAAGTATTTTTGTTCCTTCGCTAAACACAGTCGGATAGACCCACACACTTGCCAATTCAATTTGTTTCAATCTTCTTCTCTCATGGCGTCTAGTTTATCTCCCAAAGCATTATCTAAGTTTTGTTGTGCGAGCACATCCAATACTTTACATTGCCACATGCCGAAATTGTTCTTCCCGTTGAACTTTTCGACATCCAACTTATCGAATGTAGCAGTAATCATCTTCGAACTGGAACCTGAACTCGACGTCTCTGTTAAGTTCCTCAATACTTTCATACAAAACTATCAATTCACACACTTACAAACGAACCCAAGGAAATACCTATGGCCCTGATACCAATTTGTTGTGACTCGGAAAAGCGTAATAGATTGCAGAACACAATTAATAGTTTCAATAGAAAGTAATAAATCCAAATTATAAACAAGGCAATGTAATGTAAATGGAAGTAAATAAAACATGTAGCGCACAAAGCAATGTAACGTGGTTCGACAAGTTTGCTTACGTCCACGGGCAAAGATAATAACTTTGCTAATGAGATCGAAGAGTATAAATAGAGAGAGCTACACAATGTCAACGACGTTCAATACACACATGTCTAAGTGACACTACGGATAATGCCAAATGCGTATATCCTTCACAAAGAAAAGAAATAAATCTTTCTTTTATCTCTCCTCACATATCTCTCCTCCCTCCATACAAACAAGAAAAGGGGTTAAAGAACCCTAATCTCTCACAACTCACAAAGCTCTCAAGGGAAGAACGATGATCAATAAAATGGGAGGAAACCTCCTTTTATAGCAGCTCTTGGCGGTGAAGAAGGCGGTGATGGAGGGTTCCATCACCTTCTTCTCCCTTTTTCTTCTTCCAGCAGATTCATCATATCCAACCAATTGCAGGCCCAAATCCAGCGAATTCAGCTACTTCCAGTCAACAACTTCATGCCGAAATGCCGAAATCAGGTTCATCTTCATCTCTTTTGTTTCAATATTTTTTATTGTTCTCTTGTGTAGCCGACATCCAGTTTTCAACAATAAGGCCATCAAGAGCGTCTTGCATACTATTAAACATAATACTGAGTTGTGCTAACTTGGGTAGTTCTTCATGGACGACCTTTCTTCTTCATCACGCACACCCCACCTTATTTTCAACCGACACAAAGGTCTCTTCCTGTTTATATACATCTGTTTCAATTTGCAGGTATGTTAGAACTCGATCCATGAACATGAACTTGATTTTGTGTGACTATAATTTTATTTTTCTTAAAATCTTTTTGTTGATAGTTAATAGTTTTTAGTGAAAATTCAGACTTTACACAGAAAATACTAGTTCAAGAATTTTACAAGTTGATTTCACCTTTGTTTCCCACCTATACTGGTTATTGTTGGATGAATGGCATTGATCATTATGAGTTTGTAAATTAGACTATGACATATAACTGTAAATGACCCAGTACATATAACTGCATTAATCTCATTTTTTTTATTATGAATGTAACTCTGGAAATTTTCGATGATAAAAATGATCAGATCAATTGTATGTGGTCATACAATCTGTCTTGATAAAAATGATAAAAAAATTTTCTTGAATGTCCCTTGATCCAATCTTTCTTGATTTTTACAGTCGTGATCCATTGTACGTGGCCTTGATCCATTGTATGTGGTTATGTTCCAACACTTTGAACATCTGTTCATAGTCCAATTACACTATTTAACAATTTGTAGTTTGAAGTTCATTATAAGATTCTCATTGTAGACTATTCACTTCTCATCTTTTATTTAAATAACTCTGAAGAAGATGAAAAATGTTAGACGGTATACTTGTTAAAATAATTGTATTTTTCTTCTGTTGTACATAATTTTTTCTACAATCGTGCTGAACAAATTACTGTCCATATAGGCTAGGTACGAAGGAAGGGGAGAAAGATATTTTTAAGATAGCGAAGGCTAGAGAACGAAAAATTAGGGACTTGAGTCATGTTAAGTGTATTAAGCATGAGGATGGAAGAGTCTTAATGCAGGATAAAGCTATTTTAGATAGATGGAAGGATTACTTTTGGAACCTACTCAATGGAACACATGTAGGGGAGTTAAACTTGGGGGGTATGCTTCACAGGAAGGGAGAGATCGCGTGTTCCATCGAAGAGTTAGTGCCACAGAAGTGAGAGAAGCTTTAAAAAGAATGAAGACAGGGAAGGCCGTTGGACCGGATGATATACCAATTGAAGCATGAAAATGTCTGGGAGAAGTTGGAATTCAATGGCTAACTAAGCTCTTTAATAGGATTTTGGAAACTAGAAAAATGCCAGATTCATGGAGGCATAGCATTGTGGTACTAATTTATAAGAACAAAGGGGATATCCAAAATTGCTCGAACTATAGAGGGATAAAGCTTATGAGTCATACAATGAAACTTTGGGAGAGGGTTATAGAACAAAGACTTAGGAGTTTAACCACGATTTCAGAGAATCAATTTGGATTTATGCTAGGTAGGTCTACTACGGAGGCCATCTTCCTGCTTAGGCAAACTGTAGAAAAATATCGAGAGGCATGTAAGAGTTTGCATATGGTTTTTATTGATCTGGAGAAAGCATATGATAGGGTCCCCAGGGAGTTAATTTGGTGGGTGCTTGAAAGGAAGAAAGTGTCTCAATGTTATGTCGATATCATTAAGGATATGTATGAAGGGGCTGTAACAAGTGTTCGCTCAGTAGGTGGGATGTCTAGTGAATTTCCAGTGACAGTAAGACTACATCAAGGGTCGGCGTTAAGTCCATATCTCTTTGCTTTGGTCATGGATGAGTTGACGAGACATCTGCAAGAAGATGTACCTTGGTGCATGTTATTTGCAGATGATATTGTCTTAATGGATGAGACTAGTGCAGGTTTAGGTCATAAATTAGTTAAGTGGCAGGAGGCTTTAGAGAGTAAAGGTTTTAGAATTAGCCGTTCGAAGACGGAGCATCTAGTGTGCAACTTTGGGTGTAAACCAAGAGGGAGAAGTAATGCAATTGAGATCGAAGGTGTCGAGGTCCCGGAGTGTGAGGCTTTTCGATATCTATGGTCTATAATTCAAAAGAATGGGGCTATTGGAGCAGATGTAGACCACAGGGTTAAAGCTGATTGGTTGAAATGGCGAATGGCGTCAGGAGTATTGTGCGCGATAGAAGGATGCCTGCAAGGCTAAAAGGGAAATGCTATAAGACAATTGTTCGACCAGCCATGCTATACGATTCAGAATGTTGGGCTACTACGGGACAACATACGCATAGGATGGCAGTAGCAGAAATGCGTATGTTAAGGTGGATGTGTGGTAAAACTCGTAAGGATAAAATTAGAAATGAAAGAATTAGGAGATACTTAGGTGTAGCGCCCATAGAGGAAAAAATTAGAGAAAGACGTTTAACTTGGTTTGGTCATGTGCGGAGGAGACCAAGCACGGCGCCAATTAGAAAATGTTTAGATTGGCAAGTTAATGGAGGGTGTAGACGGAGGGGACGACCGTTGAAAACTTGGATGAAGACGGTGAATGAAGATATCATTGAGCTTGGATTAGGTGAGGAAATGTGGGAAGATCGCATTGCTTGGAGAACGACCCCGAAAATCTCGGAAATGGGCTTTGATGATGATGATGATGATGATTAGAATAAGTGGACGGGATACATGAAATTCCCCATTAGAAATTTTAGTATGGGAGGTCGAATTAGACCTTTAAATAAATTGATGTGCATTCTTTGGAACCGTAGGAACCGAACCATTTCTTTATTACAAATTAAGATGGTTTTTGGGGTTAGAGATAAAAGACGACTGAGATTTATTTAAATATAAGAATCTAACGGATCAAATAGAACTTAGAGCACCTAGTGCATGAGTTTGATTCTCGCACTCAACATTTTGATATTTATTTATCTTGATATTTAAAGTAAACTAAGCTCTATTTACCTTGTTAAACTTTTATCGTGCCAACGGCACGAGAAATACCCTAGTTTCAAACAATCCGAGTTAGGTTCAGTCCCAATGTTCAAAATGAGGGAATCCAGACCGGAACAAATCGTTTTGAGTTAGATTCCTCAAAATTTGGAACCAATCCAAACCTCGCACACCCCTACTAAAAACATGTACTTTGGTTTGGAAGTCATTCACTTAAGCTTGTAGTCAAGGATTGTGATTTCATTTTTTGAGTTCATTTCGTTATCCTAATTTAAAAAAATATTTGGAGAAATATTTCGGTGTGTAAAGAAAAAACGAAATAATTTGGAGAATATATATATAATGAATTAAATAGATGCAAGTATATAAATCTATTAAACATATTAAATGAAGTCTAAATATCAAGCAATGAAAAAAAAACATGAAATCAATATGTAATTAGATAATCAAGGTTATTTCAAAAAGCAATATAATTAAAAGAAATGATAATAAAAAAAAATCAGAGGATGATTTTAAATATCAATAAATAATTAAAAATAATTGATAATACGAAAAAATTATGAAATTTATGAAAAACACTTCGAAAATTTTAAAAACACCCCCCTCAAAATAATGTAATTTTTGAAAACTGGATTTTGTATTTTATGAAAAAAATAAAATTTACGAAAAAATATTCCAAAACTAATGAAAAAATCTAAAAAAATTTCAAAAAAACCCAAAAAATATAACTTTTAATTTTACCCTTTTTTCTTTTCGTAATTTCAAAAAAAACAAAAGTTTCATTGAAATCGAGATTTCGCAAAATCACATTCCTTGTTTGTAGTGTATCAACAATTCTACCCAACCTGGGTTTTGCACCTGCCTGGACCCTCCTGGGCACGTGCGCTTAGAGGGTGTTGGGCACGTGCAATCGATTTTTTGGGTGTGAAAGGAGAAAGAGAGCAAATTTGTTCAAAATTTGGGAAACTCCTCTGCGACTCCTTGACCACAGCCATTGCCGAGGTATACCAACCTTCTCTCCCGCCGCCAGCTCTGCTCTGGAGAGAACCCGAACACATCGAAAGCACAGATCTTGATGATGACTTGAAGACTACATGGGAAGGGGTGAGTGGGTTGGAGGACCATCAAAAGAGATATCTTGAGAGACTAGACACAAAAGGGGTTATTTGGAAACATCCAAATGAGGGTTCATCCATGGTATTTCGTCTCTCACATGGCAGAGATGTTGAGGCGGATGGGAACTGTTTGTTTACAGCTTCCAAGAAGGCCATGGGGTTGGAGATTGATGCCAGGGAGTTGAGGAGAAGGACGGTAAAGAGGGTCTTAGAGGATCTTGAATTGGTCCATGAGGAAGAAAGGGGTTCCATTGATTCTACAATTAAGCATCTTTATTCACCTGATTTGAAGGTTGGGTGGGGGATTCATGTGGTTCAGGAGGTGAAATTGTTGGTCATGAAGGCTGATTAGTAGATTTTTATATTTCGTCTAGTCAATTTGCTTTATAAATTTTCATTAATTCAAGGCTTATAAAAAATTGTAGTTTTTTTATTTTGTATTAAAAAAAATTTCAGTTGATATTTTATATTTTCATGATTCATTTTGTAATTGTAACATTCCATCTTTGCAGACTCAGAAGGAGAGCTCTTTAAAATGTTTAAAATGCTCAAAGAATGAAAACAAGGGTGAAGGCGAGGCAGTGGATGATTTGAAGCTCAAAGATAGCAAAGATACTCATGAAGTTGAATCATGGACTGCGAGGCAGTGGATGATTTGAAGCTCAAAGATAGCAAAGATGGTGGTGATACTCATGAAGTTGAATCATGGACTGATGCAGAAACTCTACTTCTTTTGGAATCTGTTTTGAAGCACGGATGCTGAAATGTGTTATTGCTGAAAATGCAATTAAATAAACCACTTTGACTAACATGGTAAAGTAACCGTGAAATGAAGTACCTTTGACACATACAAAAAAAGTTAATTTAAGTGTAATCCCTTATGTTACAAGGGTTGAGGGATTAAAGTTGTCAATCTGCAAACTCTCCCCACTGTTGGGTGCACCCTTGTATATGATAGTTTTTTTTTTTATTTAGCTGAATATAGCAGTTTGTGTCGCTGAAGAATTCTTATTCTCATTGGACTCATGCCGGAATGCTGATTATTGACTAAATTATTTATTTCAGAGTGCTATGATAAGTTAATTGATTAATATGGTGTCTATAGTTGAAGTTCTCACATTATACTATGGGTTATGGTAACTAAAATATTATGAGTAGGAATGGCACTGATAGGCCTCCCATCTTCAAATTGCCAGAGGCTTCCTCACTTCTGCACTAACTTTCAAGAAGAAAGATAAATGAAACATTATCTTAATTTGGTAATAACAAACTCCAGATTCAGAGTTCCTTCAGTTTATTGAAAGATTTTGTTTTGTTTTGTAGATCCACTAAATAGTTTTAAAGGGCTCATCAATTGTGTTTGTGTTTTTCATGTTTATAATTTATGTATTCATGTACCATGATCTTGTTAGATTGATGTTTATGTATAATATATTTGAGAAATTCATGCTACTACATTGCTCAGGAAACACACCAAAGAAGAAAACAGAGAAACAGCCAAGAGAAGCATGAGTTGCCTTCATGACTGAAAGCGAAGTTGATCATAGATGTATATAGGTGGAGAAAATATGGGCAGAAAACTGTTTATGGATTAAAAGCAATACCATGAGAAAGAGAAAAGAAGAGAGAGAACTCGATGAAAATAAAACACCCTTGTTCCATGGATTAAAAGCAATCAAATACAGCATTTTTTTTTTTTTAAAGTAACCTCCAGTGGGGAGGGGCAACTATGGAATGTCAGACCTTTATTACTTATCAAAATTTAACTTACATACGCTACAGGGGTACATTACGACGTTACCCGTATTAAAAACCAAAACAACATAAAAACAAAAACTGTCCTTAAAACAGTTGCAAAAACAAAACGTTGCATCCTGAAAAGAAGCAAATTGCAAAAAGTCCCAACCAGAATTAGCGCAGCACGCTGAAACGTAGTAGCACGAACTCTGTGTCGCAGCAGCGTGTTCGCAGCCACCATCCCGACACTGGACAGCACCCAGCACCTCGGCATCATCTCAGCAGGCCGCAGCATCGCATCAGGCCGCAACAACTCAGCAGTCCGCCTAGCTCAGCACCCAGCACAACACAACATAACCCTCGCATCAGGCCGCAGCAACTCAGCACAACACCTAGCTCAGCACCCAACACAGCACAAAACAGGGTACACTCTGTTTTGCAACAGAGTGCCCAACATAACCCTCGCATCCTGTTCCAGCTCTGAACTCTGCCCAGCAATAAAAACAGAAAACTGCATCTACTCTTCCCCGTGGCGTATGCACGTCGTATGCTAGCGGACAAGCACCAGTCCACTTTAATCTTCCACTTGAGCTCATATCTAGCAAACTCCAAACACCAAAAACCATAGCACAATATAAGTTCCTCGCAACAAATCCACTCCCAATCCATATGATCTTTTTTGACACTATCCTTAAGCATCCGAGAGTCGAATATACGCCGTCTTATTCTTGCCAAGAATAAGTTCTAGACAGTAGCTCCACTTGCGCCAATCTAGCCAAAGCATCCGCCACTGAGTTAGTCTCCCTGAACACGTGTATACAGAACCACGTCAATGCCTTACTCATAGTCCTAATCTCCCTCCACCAATTGCTAAGAAACCAGGGAATACTAGCTTCTTGGTAAATCCATCGTTTAACCAACATAGAATCCGTTTGAATCACACAATTTCGAATTCCCAGGTTAATGCAAAATTGTAGACCCTCAAACAAGGCCCTCGTCTCGGCAGAGTTATTTGATCCTGCACCAAAACAACACTGACTAGCTGCTACAAATTTGCCCTCGTCATTTCTGATAACAAATCCGCCAGTAGTAGAATTATCCACACAAGACCCATCCACATTTAGCACATACCATCCTGTAGGAGGCAAGGCCCAATATAGAACCCGAGGAGGAGACGTTTTTACACTCTTTGCTTGTATGCCCAACCTACTAAGCAATGCTCCATTGCTTTCCTTCGTTTAGGAATAAAAAATTTGGCCACACACTTAATCCAAAAATGAACTTTAATAATCACGTAACATGGAGAAACCTCTTTTCCTTCAAAAAATTTCTTATTTCTTTGGATCCAAATTTCCCATAGGATGAAAAGTGGAGTAAGGTGGATGAGGGTGCCTGACAACGAAGATTTCTTCGCTTTCCTAAACCATGCCTTAAGCATTGTGTAAACTTCAACTGGTCTGTGAATGTGCATGTCAAACACCAAATCAAAGTGTCCCCACACCCTTCTTGCTAACTCGCTATCCAGGAAAAGATGTTTCATAGTTTCTTCCTCAGAATGAAAACAGCATACACATTTAGACGCGAGTAAGAACCCAATTCTTCTAATTTCACCATCAATAGGTAATGCCCTTCTAATAATTTTCCAGATGAAAATAGAGATTTTAGAAGGCAATAAAGGATGCCATATCCAATTCCAAAAGTCATCAGGTGTCCTTCTAGCACCTAGAATTTTGCAAACTGAACTAATCGAAAAGCCACCATCATTGTTTGGAACCCAAATTCTTGTATCTCGATCACCCACTTCACCTTGCACTATTGTCTTGTAGAGCTCTTGAGCTTTTCTTTGCATATCCGGGTTTAGCATTCTGAAATTTTCCTTGTGCATTTTTCGTAGGGAAGGCCAGTTGTCATACGTCACCACCGCCTCATTTTTACTGAAAATTCCATCCTTAGCCCATTTTTCTTCAAAGAAACTCACCATGCCTTTAGAGATCCGCCACGTGGAGTTTTCAACAATAAAATCTTTATGCTCCATCAACTCTTTAATAAACGGAGACGCCCCGACTTTGAGTTCTTGCTTTCTGATTGGAACCCCATCTTGCAAATATTTACGCCTTAGATAGATTGCCCATAAATAGTTGGAAGTTATAAGATTCCAAAGTGACTTAATACGAAAAGCTTTGATGATATCTTCCAAACTCCTCACGTTTAGACCACCTTCCTCCTTTGGAACACTGATTTTTCTCCAAGCTATCCATTTCCGCTTATGTCTCCCTTCATGATCTCCCCAAAAGAAGTCTGCAATCAATTTCTGAATAGATTGCAGGACCTTAACAGGGACGACTGTAGCTGCGATGGAATAAATTGGCATTGACAATAAGACATGTATTATCAACGTCAATCTACCCCCTGGTGACAAAAGCCTGGCTTTCCAGCCCTGAATTCTCTGCTGGATTTTATTGACTAAAGGTTCAAAGAAAGAAACTCTGCATCTACCTTGATAAATAGGAACGCCAAGGTATGTGAACGGAGAGTGCTTGTAGACAAAGCTTGTCTTAAGTTTGATAGCAATGATTTTTTCTGCCTGGACTTTCTCATCAATACAGAAAGAGCTTTTTGCAATATTAACTTTCTCTCCTGAAACCTGACAATATCTATTTAGAAACCGCATACATCCTTCCATGGACTTTTTTCTGTCATTCAAAAAGATCAATGTATCGTCAGGATATAATAGGTGGGTGATCGGGGTGGCCATCCTGGGTGTGTGATAAAAGCCAATTTCTCCTCTACGAAAAGCCCGAGAGAGCCCTCTGCTCAGCACTTCTGCTGCAATAACAAATAGAAGAGGGGATAGCGGGTCCCCTTGGCGAAGGCCTCTCGAAGATTTAAAATATCTGTCATATCTGCCTTGCATCAACACCAAAAACCCGCAATGAGTAATACAGTTCGAAATCAGGTGACATGTTCTGTTATTGAATCTGAATCTGCGCAAGACTGACAAGAGGTATCCCCATTCCATTCTGTCATAAGCCTTTTCCATATCCAATTTAAATATTATATTATTTCCATGGACCTTTCTCCCAATCTCTCTCATCATTTCTTGTGCCAACCCAATATTTTCATAAATGAGTCTCCCCTGAACAAAGGCTCCCTGCTCTAGTGAAATAATATTTGGGAGAAGCTTGGCCAATCTCAGACTAAGAATTTTGCTGAAAATTTTGTATACCACATTGCACAGACTAATATGCCTAAAATCAGAATAAGAGATATGTTCTGCAATTTTAGGAATAAGCGCCAAAAAATTGGAAGAAAAGGAACCAGGCAGTGCATGACAATCAAAAAATTCATTCGCAGCTTCCCAGATGTCGAGGCCAATAATGTCCCAGCAATCCTGATAGAATCCAGCTGTGAATCCGTCCGGGCCCGGGGCACTATCATGAGGAATACTAAAAACTGCTTGCCTGACTTCCTCTAACTCTGGCCTCTGCATGAGAGTATCACAATCCTCCTCTCGTATCAGACTCGGAATGCAATCCATGAGTTCAGGATCATCCTTATGCTCTCCCGATGAAAGCAAGGATCTGAAAAAATTGTTAGCTTCCAAAATAATATTTCTCAGATCCGTGATTAAATTCCCCGCCATATCATGAATTTTGTTAATAGCTCTTTTTTCTGTTTGGCTTTAACTGATGTAAAAAAGAATTTAGTGCATGCATCACCTTCTTTAAATTCTTTTTCACCTGATTTTTGTTTCCAGTAAATTTCTTCTCGTACCAACGCCAATTTAAGTTCAGCCTGACATCTGTTCAAATTAGTCATATCACTTGGGTCCCAACCCTGCATTAGACTGAATTCCAGTCTTTCAATTTCATCATCCAACCTTCTAAGAGTACTGAAAATATTCCCAAAGGTTTCTTTATTCCATCTCTTTAAAGCGTCTCTAAGACGCTTAAGTTTGGAGGCCACACTAAACATAGGCCCATTGCCTTCTACGACAGCATTCCAATTTCTTTCAACAAATCCTAAGAAACCATCATGAGTTAACCACATATTCTGAAATCGAAAAGGAGACATACCTGCTCTCTGAGACAATGGTAGAGAAAGTAACAAAGGTGCATGATCCGAACAAGCTCTAAGTAGATGATCAACTCGAGCGTGTTGCATTACAGTTAACCATTCTGAGTTTCCCATAAAACAATCCAATCTAGCCCAGGTTCTATCCTCCCCTCTTTGATTGTTACACCATGTGTATTTAGGTCCTTCAAAACCACAGTCAGAAAGCCCGCAACTCAAAATACAACTGGAGAATTCTGTCATCGCCAAACTATTAGGAGGGCGTCCTCCTAACTTTTCGCCGCCTTCAACAATCACATTAAAGTCTCCACCAATGATCCATTATTCATTCATATCCATTGCAATGTGTTCCAGATCATCCCATAAACTTCGCCTTTCCTTTACTGAACACTTGGCATATACAAAAGAAATGAAGAATACGATATTGGAGAAGAGAATATGAACCTTACAGTGCATTAGTTGATTCGTGTTGATCAGTACGTCCACTTGTAAGTTATTATCCCAGAAGAGCCAAATTTTACCACCATACTCATCATTCGTTGCAAAGCAAGGCAAGCTCACCTTACTTGCGATCTCCATGTGTTTTGAAGAGTGAATCATAGGTTCCGCAATAGCAAATAACCGAATATTGTTATCTTTAACCAGCTTTTTTAGTCTACATCGGGTCGCCCGGTTACCAACTCCTTGTGCGTTCCAAAACATGATGTTATCTATCATTACTAACACTTGGGATAGCCATGTTTCTCGTCACTCTCCGAGACCCCACCACCGATCCGTTCTTAGAACTTTTCTTTTTTTCTTTCATCTTGACCTCACTCGAATGGTACCCTGGATCAATCAAATTGTTCGAAGACATTTTAGTATCGGATTCATTATATCCGACACCGCGTCACGGTCTAATCTTTTACCATCTCCCTGTTCCTGAATTATGTGATCAGTTGTGTCTTTAGCCTGTTCCTGCAAATTATCGGGGTACCTTGTAGCCTCATGTTCACCACGTTTCAGCTGAAGATGTTCATTCTGACTCTGTTTCGGCATCTGTTCAAGAGGATTCTGTTTCAGCATCCGAACTTCACAAATTTTCAGCTTTTGCGCCGTTGAGTCTAGCATATCCTGCAGTACATAAGTCCCTAATTCTGATTTGATCAGTTCAGGCCCTGGTCGCTGGATGTGCCCTGGCCTTTTCAGGACCCTAAGACCATCAAGAGCTGGCCCCTGTATCTCCTGTTGCGCCTCTGTTTCAGCAGGAATCATCGTTTGTTGTTCCTCTGTTTCAGCAGGAATTCTCGGCTGTTGCTCCTCCATTTCAGCAGGATTATAAGAAGGTATATCACAGCCTGACCTACTGTCTTCTTGCGCGTTATTAGAGCTACTATCCCCCACAAACGGAACCATCCACAATGGAGCCGCATTCTCAGATCCTCCTTCAGATTTGGCTGCATCACAATTCTTCGTCAACATTGTCATTTTAATTTCACTCGTTGTGTAGCCGGCTTCTCTTAAAACCTCTTGTGTATTTTCCAACTTATTCTTACTCATCTTCGTGTTTTGAGCCTCCAACTTGTGATCCTCTTGGGTTTTTGTTTCTTCGTCATTACCCTCCCCAATTCCTTCCGGATTTTCTGCCGCTAATAACCCGTATTTGTTCGTCGAAATCACATTCTCAGATTCTTTTCCCCTTGTATTCTCCTTGGTTTCTTTAACAAATGCACTATTAATCTCGACTCCTTGAGAATTTTTGGCTCCGTTGGTTCCTATTTTTCCATTTCCTTCCATCACTTTTTTGGTAACTGGGACATATTTTTGCTTTTGCACATGATGGTCTTGCTTTGTTTCAAACTGAGTTTGTTTCTGCTTGTCCTTTTGAAGAGACTTTGTTTCTGCTTCTCCTTCCACTTTAGTTTGTGCTCTCTTACTTCCAACCAGTTTTCTGCAATAGTCTTTCTCATGCCCAATTAATGAGCAATGATCGCAATATTTGAATCCTGGATAGTCAAGTTTTTGCCAATAACCTCCATATTTCGGACTCTCAAGCCAGATCCTATGTGGGAGAGGTTTAGAGACTTCCATCTCTACGCACATTCGCGCGACCTTTGGGCGGGCAAAGTATCTAGTACCATCATCAATCCGAAGAAAGTTACCGAAGGAATCTCCAATCGCCTTCATAATTGCAGGGGGAAAGAAGGCGAAAGGAAGGTTAGGGAGTTCAATCCATATTGGTGCCAATTCCGGATCCGCCCGTAGGCTAAAACCAGGATGCCAACGAAATATTTTTATATCTAACTCCCCGAATCGTAAAGGAATCCTTTGATAATACTTTCTTGACTTCATCTTCAGATTGTAAATAAACCATCACATGCCTAGGGTCAATAAGACCCATTATGAATTCACCGGATATCCCCCAAGATCTATGGATGGAGTCTCTTATCGAATCTAATGACGGTCTGAAACTAGAGAATTTCATAACTACAATATGATTAGAAACATGAGACTCACCTCTTGCAACATCCGAATCAGATAGCCTCAGAGCCGGACTTTCGTCTTTCCTAAAGGCCGTGGAATCTGTCGGCTTATCATCAAGGTCATCTTTCATCGACTTCCCAAGAACCTGTGCAAAGGAACGCCTAGAAGATCCATCCCCCTCCTTGCCAGCCGTAGGGGCAGTCCCCTTGGCTGGCTGTGTCGCCGCCATGAAGAAACCTAGCCGCCTCCAATCGGACTAGATCTATTCCCTGGATGGAGTGACAGCAGGGATTGAAAGAGACCAACCCGACAAAACCCAGCCAACCCTTGAAAACTCGACTTTCAGGATCAATCAAGAAGCAAACCGAATTAGTAATCGACGTCCAGGAAGTGATATGTCCAGGATCGAACCAAATCGATTAAGCAACTCGCCGTCCAGGGAATCAACAAATCGTCCAGGAAACAACAACTCGTCCAGGAAACAAATCCAGGATCGATAAGGAAGTCGTCGTCCAGGGAATCAACAACTCGTCCAGGAAACAGAACTCGTTCAGGAAACAAACAGTCCAGGGAATCCACAACTCGTCCAGGAAACAATCAGTCCAGGAATCAAATCGATCATGAAACAGCCGTCCAGGAACGTCCAAGGAAAGCAACCGCCCAGCAACTCGTCGGCCAGAGAGTGGCGGCGGCTGTAGGGTTTGTGCAATTCAATGGTGGAGATGTGCTCCCAAGATCTTGGAACGGTTAAGATTGAAGGAAAAAAAAACTGAAAATTTTTCCAGTTTTGCCCCTGAATTCGCCTCAGAGCAGCTCTTTATCCTACCAAAAATAAATACAGCATGTAGTTTAAGCAATGTCAATAAAGGTTTTCAAGCAATCATGCATCCTTAACAAAAACTCAGCAACAATTCAGCATCCAAAATTCCAAAATTTCAGCAACATTTCAGCATCCAACAATATTTTCTCCACACATTTCAGCAATAACACATTTCAGCAACATTTCAGCATACAATAATATTTTCTGCCCATATTTTCTCCACACATTTCAGCATCCATGCTTCAAAACAGATTCCAAAAGAAGTAGAGTTTCTGCATCAGTCCATGATTCAGCTTCATGAGTATCACCACTATCTTTGAGCTTCAAATCATCCAATGCCTCGCCTTCACCCTTGTTTTCATTCTTTGAGCATTTTAAACATGTTAAAGAGCTCTCCTTCTGAGTCTGCAAAAATGGAATGTTGCAATTACAAAATGAATCATGAAAATATAAAATATCAACTGAGATTTTTTTTAGTACAAAATAAATAAACTAATAATTTTTATAAGCCTTGAATTACTGAAAATTTATAAAGCAAATTGATTAGACGAAATATAAAAATCTACTAATCAGCCTTCATGGCCAACAATTTCACCTCCTGAATCCCCCACCCAACCTTCAAATCAAGTGAATAAAGATGCTTAATTGACGAATCAATGGAACCCCTTTCTTCCTCATGGACCAATTCAACATCCTCTAAGACCCTCTTCACCGTCCTTCTCCTCAACTCCCTGGCATCAATCTCCAACCCCATGGCCTTCTTGGAAGCTGTAAACAAACAGTTCCCATCCGCCTCAACATCTCCGCCATGTGAGAGACGAAATACCATGGATGAACCCTCATATGGGTGTTTCCAAAGAACCCCTTTTGTGTCTAGTCTCTCAAGATATCTTATTTGTTGGTCCTCCAACCCACTCACCCCCTCCCATGTAGTCTTCAAGTCATCATCAAGATCTGTGCTTTCGATGTGTTCGGGTTCTCTCCAGAGCAGAGCTGGCGGCGGGGGAGAAGGTTGGTATACCTCAGCAATGGCTGTGGTCAAGGAGTCACAGAGGAGTTTCCCCATTTTTGAACAAATTTGCTCTCTTTCTCCTTTCACTCCCACAAAATCGATTGCACATGCCCAGGCAGTGACCCAGGCGGAAAACCCAGGCCGGGTAGAATTGTTGGTAGTGTATACATGGCTTGGAAGAATGTCTTGGAGACACACCCCAGACAGGAATTCTAAGGGGGCGAGGAAAAGAGAGTGAGGGATAGTTCTAGGGGGCGATGGATATGGATAGGCACCCATCCCCTCGCTCCCAAGAAGGGCTCCACACCAGATGGAAATGCAGACCAATTGCTTGAGAAAAGTGCACACAAAAGAGCTCAGCAATTGCAGGAGAAAACCCCTGTAAATCCGCCTTCCACTATACTTTTAAAGCAAAATCACATTACAGATCTACACACAAAACTGGTAAGGAGTCGAGATATAGGGAAATGTGTTTAATTATTCCAAACACTATGAAATTTCAAATTAAGAACAAAACACATTAGAGAATGTAAAGGACTTCCGAATTCTTACAAGAAAAACTTGCATGATACATTCATATAATCAAAATGCAACATCGTTGTTAAGAGTGTAGAGAAATGAAAAAGATCTCTCTCCCCTCAAAACACACTATTAGAAGTAAAGTCTTACAAAGCACACACAATTATCCCAAACCATAGCCGCCCTAATTATTTCCATTTCCATAGGCTTGAAGTGCATCACCACTCAACCTACAGATCCTCCATTCCTGCATGACATCAGCACCCATCTCCTGATAAAATTTAATTGCATTAACATTCCAATCCAACACACACCACTCCACTCTCCCATACCCCATTTTCACCGCCTGTGCAGCCACCGCAGACAACAACATCTTCCCCAACCCCTTCCTCCTATAACATTCCCTCACAAATATATCTTCAATATAAAACCCCGGCTTCGCCAAGAAAGTCGAGTAGTTCGGAAAGAACAGAACAAACCCAGCAACGACCACCTCCCCAGACCCAGATCTGAAGGTCTCTGCATCGGGATCCGTAATTGGGAGGCCAAGGTTTACGGTCCGGGTGATGGGTGGGTAGTGTGTGTTCGAACTATGTAGATCTTGCGGGAATGGGGATTGAGACACTTCGAGGATGAAGACGGTGAAGGACTGGAAGGGTGGCGAGTTGAAGAGGGTCGAGGTGAGTGAGGCCTCGGTGGCTGAGAATAGGTGGGTCAGGCGCTCGAACACCGCCATTTGGTGGATCAATTTGTGGATGTGGGGGGCGTCCGATGGTCGACCGAGACGGATTCGTACGAAAAGTGGGTTTCCCACGGGACTTTCTGGGAGGGTCATGTCGAGGGTTGGGGGTTCGGTGGGTGGTGGAGGCGGTGCTGCGGCGGCCATTCGTTGTTGTCTATCAGGTGTTTGTTGAAATGCTTGAGAGAGGAATGATGGTTTGCGTTTGTGATTGCTTGGGTTTTAGGTTGTTTTTATACAGAGTGTGGGATGTGGTGAAGTGGAAGTGTGGAATACTCTGGACGAAGTGATGCCCTGCCATGTGTATGTGGGAGTGATTAACAAATCTATATTACAAAGTAGGATGTCAATGGACTCATTCCGGTTCCATATAACAATCCAATAAGGGCTGTCAATGGATCGTGTTTGGGTAAAAGTAAAAAGTAAAATTCTAATTGTCGAGGGAAGCAGGCTTTAATTAGGTTTGATTAAATCGAATTTTGCTAAGTAATTTTTTGTAACTCCAGGATCTAAATCTAATCCATTGAGTCCTAAATCCAATGTGTAAGTTTGATGTAGACAGATTATTTCAAATTGATGGAAATCAGGAAATGTAATTTTAAGCCACAAGTTTTGATATAAACAAAGAGTATTACAAATTGCAAGCTATTTGGCATATAACTCAAGCACATCAAACATCATTCTTTTACATTCGGGATCGAAGTTGATGGTTTCCGATTTCAGCTTGGGGCGGCATCGAATGAGATCATTGTCGGGTACAGTATAACATGCACCCCACTTCGTATTTTTCCAAGTCCCATTGCCCTCTTCATGTAGTTAAGTTGTCCGGTCTAGTAGCGAAACAACATACAATTTGTTTTGAGTGAGGCTAGGGAACCAGGTTTTGCAATCAGGTTTTGTAACTAGGATGATATGGCATCGTTAGAGGAGTTTTTTTACAACCTCGAGATACACATAAACACTTCGGAGACTTCATCATTCTTTCAAGATTACGCCACGTCACCATGGTTACAAAACCCGATTCCAAAAACATGGTTTCATAGCATTTTCGAAATACATTGTTAAGACAAATAAAATATCAAAAACAAATCTGATGCAGTCGTTTTCCATTATTTGTTTTGACCAAATTCCTGCTGACCTGCACAAGTAACGCACGTGAGCCACAAACCATCGTTGTGGTGGTCGATGACACTTCGATGCTAAAGTTAGACAGGGATCTGAGAAAGGTGAAATGTTGTAATAAGAAATTTGTAGCGTACCTTAGCTTACCAACTTCATGTCTTATTTATAGTGCAAGGAGTCATGTTTTTACCAGGCCATCGTAGGCGTAGCTTAGGAATGAGATCTTTGTGAAGATCCTTCTTTAATTAAGAGTCATGTTGTAGGAGGAAAGTTTCTTGTTAGCCCTGTGCTCCTAGATACGCGAGAGATAATTCCCAATGCGAGAGTAATCCGTAGAAGGGAGTTTCCCTGTGTGGAGTGTATTATGATATTTGCTTCCTGGTTGGAGGTAGAAAGCAGCTATAGTTGCCCGTCCAAAGCTGATCCTCGAGATACTTGCCTTAGTAGGACTTATGGGTATTGAAGATAGTTGTGAGATGTGTGGGTCTAGCATGCTGTGAGAGTTCGGGTCCACTTGGCGGACTAAATTGAGCGGGCTTAGAACCGCTTGGGTCGGATCAGTGTTGGGCTGATGTTGGGGCTCGTATTTCCTCGAGATCATCATGACACTGTGTGGCTCAGAGGTGTGACCGTTTTTATATATCATCAATTGTTCCCCCCGAGTTAGTTGGTCATCACATTGGTTCACTAAGTCATCTCTTGAAGGGATGCGCCGCTCATAATGATTGAGTCTAAATCGTTGCTTGAGTCGCACGCTGCATTAATTGAACGTGCGCTGGTTCAACGGAAAAGAGGCAGAAACCCACCTTCTATTTAGGTCATCTGTAGTATAGAGCCTGACTCTTCTACTTTTTTTGCTTTCGAAGATATCGCATTGATTAAAAAAGATTGTTCATCTTCTTCATGGCCCAACAAAACTTTCTTGACGACGCAATCTTGGCCAAGGGCTTAGAGTTTTCGAAGACAATTTGTTGTCCGAGCCCGACCTTGCTGAAATCCGTACGAAGTTTGGAGTCCCTGGGGACCTGCCATTGTATGTCTAGACAGGTGACCAAACGCCAATGTCACATCCGGCCGGTTTCATCGTCTTGCATAGTGGGATGCTTCAAACTGGAGTGCGCTTTCCAGTTTTGGAAGTGATTTGGGAGTTCCTGGATTTTCTAGGGATTCCTCTGGCCCAGCTGGGGCCTAATGGATATAGGATCATCCTCATGTCTGCTCAGTGTTAAGAAGGTCGGTGTCAATGTGACTCCATGGGTAATTCATTTGCTGACTTCTCCTCGGCTGAAGAGTAACGTTGTATGTAAGATGACATCACCGGCTTGCTTCGTTAATCTGCCTGATGACTTCAAGTTCTGGCAGAAGTACTGCTTCTTGGCTCTTGCGGATTCAAAGTATTTTCGATGCAAGGGTCGTCCACTCAAGCCACAGTTTAGGCCACTTCGTAAGTTTAACCCTCTTCTTATGACTTTGATATGCTTGGTAGCGGGCTAACTGGTCATTGCTTGTGTTTCTTTGCAGAAAGGTTTTCTACTCCTCCTCTTACCTTAGCAGAGCAAAACAACATGGAGACGTTCCATGGCTAGCCAAAAAGGAATGTGGTCGATGTCATAAGAGTTTCCAACTTCATCCGTATTAGGCTGTGGGACAACTGGCACGTTGCCCCCACTCTGTACCGAACATTGCAAATTAAGTTGGAAGATGGGCCCCTTCAAGGAAGAGGAAAGTTGATGGGGCCATAGCTCCAGTTCTATCTAATGCGAAGGAGCTGTCTGGAACACTTGTCTCCTTTGTGAGGAAGAAGTCTCGTGAGAGGACTGTGTCGTACTCGCCACGACCTGATCCAATGGAATATAAAAACACGAGTCTGCTAGGCTTGTTGGGGCGAAGACTGATGTTTCTGGCATGGAGAAAGGGTACCTGTGGTTTGCAGGAGTTGTGGACAGGTCGAGCTCTAGTGACGGCAGGTCAAAGCTCAGAATGCCATCTAGTGCGGGCTGCAATGGCAGCTTCCGCTGGTGTTAATTTGTGTGGGACTATTTCGGTAGAAGGCTCTCGTGAAGATTCGCCTGAGGTTGTAGAATCTGATTGCCCCATTGTTTTTTTGCTTGAGAGTGGTCGAGGCACTAGCCATGTTTTTTGTAGTCCGATTTGCTCAGCGTCTTTCTTTAAGCCACAGCTTGAAGTGTTGGAGGGTCTTTTGGATAATTCGCTTCCTCCTCTACTTTTGGACCCTATTGAGTCGTTTCGCAATAAATGATCAACTATTAGTGACAAGGGGAATGCTACGAAGGAGAGTCTAAGAACGGTGGTAACCGTGGAAGGTGGCGCTGGCGTGATTCCTGATCCGGGGAAACTTCATCTGGATGCACAAATAAGCCTGTTTGCACCGAACTTGGTGAAGAGGAGTTCACAGATCTGGCACCAATAAGTGGACGTGGAACAGGCGTCACAACTGGTTGATGGATTGCGCTTCAAAACCCGAAGAGGATACACTAGAAGGGTGTATGGACAAGGGCTTGAAGTACCTTATGTTGGGTATATCTCACTTGAGCCACGTGGCCGTTGTTGGGATGGAGATCGAGGTGGCTCGTGAGAGGGTATACACCTTGGAAAGTGTCTTCTCGCACATGCATGCGTTGTAATCTGATGCACTTTATGAAATTGATCGGCTACAGAAGTGACTGAGGAGAAGAGGTTGGATCAATCAACCGTGGTCGTTGATACTGAAGGGGTTCATCTGAAGATCCTTAAGTGTGATCTGTTTGAGGCAGTGTCTGAGAGAGATAGACTCACACGGGAGTTGGACCTGACCCGCCGAGATGTAGAGGTTGCGCAGGAAGTTGTGATTGAGGCGCATTCTGAACTGTGGTCTCTTGCTGAAGCGAATATTTCAAAGGAGTCCGACTTGGCTACTCAGAAGCAACAGTTAGAATCCGATGTGGAGTTTTATGCTCAAGAGGCGAGGAAGGCTGAGGACCAGCTCGAATTGGAGTGGCATGAGCTTAGTGTTGTGAAGAGCAGCCTAGCCACCAAGCAGTCTCAGGTCGACACGCTGACTGGCAAGTTGAAGCTATTAGAGCATGAACTTGTCGACACGAAGGTGCGCCAAGAGGAGCTTCTTCAGGAACAAGGCAAATGCAAGTTCCGCTGGGTTGTACATGGCAGGTTGGAGCTGTTGGCGCTGACGAAAGAGGAGCATTCGGAGTGGGATCTTGGCCGTTATAAGAAGATGTCGTATGTAGATTTGAGTATTACCTCTACGTCATCGGACGAGGAAGACAGTGTGGGCCCTGATGTCCAGGCCGTGGCGCATGCGATAGCAACTCCTTCTTCTACTAGGCTTAGCTCTTATGTTTTTGTACCTTTTCCTGATAAGGAGTAAACTTCGTGTGTTTGTACCCCTTTCTGCTTTGATCTTTAATGAAAACAATTTTATCCGTATCGTGTTTGTTGTCTCTATTGCATGTTTTTCGTTTCGCCTTGTCGTCTTGCTTTGTATCGGCGCGAATGGGCTTCGCTAATAATAGAATGTCAGTCCGTTTGAGTGTGAAGACGCTGGCTCAGCTAGATTCATGTTTACGACTATTGTTTCGAAGGAAAGCGGAGGTCGCGTGGTGAGCTGCTTGAGATTCCCACCTTCCGAATCATCTATGACCGAGCAAAGTGAACTACAGATTCGGGGAGCAACAGTTTGGCGACCAGGCTAAAAAGCAGTGGTCCCGTGACAAACTGTCGAAATCAGTTCAGGACTAACTAGGCTCCCACCTTCCGAATCGTTTATGACCGAGCAAAGCGAACTACAGATTCGGGGAGTAAAAGTTTGGCGGCCAGTCTGAAAAGCAGTGGTCTCGTGGCAAGCCGTCGAAATCGTTCAGGACTGACTAGGCTCCCAGTTTTCGAAACGTTTACACCCTCCCCGCGCGGTAGGGGCTACGAATTTGAGAGAGGAGTTTGACGACCAGGCTGAAAAGCAGTGGTCTGGTAGCAAGCCATCGGAATTAGTTCGGGACTGAATAGGCTCTCACTTTCCAAACTATCTACACCTATGCGCATTAAACTACAAATTTGGGAGCTTTCGGCGACCACGCTGAAAAGCAGTGGTTCCGCGGATAGCCGTCAAAATAAGGTCGTGGCTGACCAGGCTCCCACCTTCGAGACTATCTACAGTTGCGCAGTGGGGGCTACAAGTTCAGGGTTGGTGATTCGACGGCCATGCTGAAAAGCATTGGTCCCATGGCAAGCCGTCGAAATTAGTTCGGGACTGACTAGGCTCCCACCTTCCAAACCATTTACACACACGTAGTGGGAGCTACAAGTTTGGGGTTGGTGATTCGGCGGCCACGCTGCAAGCGGTGGTCCCGTGGCGGGCCGTCTGAATCAGTTCGGGACTGGCTTGGCTCCCACCTTATAAACCATCTACACCCGCGCAGTCTGGATTACAGGTCTGGGGTTTGATTAGAAACTTTTGTTGCTAATCGTCACCAACTAGGCTTACCTGATTAGATTCGGGGATCATTGACCACTAAGGTGGCAATGATCCCTGGAAAGTTGTCATCACTGGGCATGATAGCGCTGATTAGACTCACACTTCCTAAACCATCGAGATCCACGCTGAGCGGACTAGGTGTTGGGTGATACCAAAAATCGTTGTCATCAGCTTAGACTGACTAAGTTTGCCCGGTTGGATAGGGGTTCCGCCCGTTAGAGGGCATGCGAACCTAGTCCATCAGCATGGTGCATGGTGTGGACGAAGTTACTTTAAATTAGCTAGTGATATGTAGGTACGATCTGTAGTCAGAGTTGACTAGGATTTCTCGTGCTCGTGCCAAGCATCTGACAAAATATTGTTTGAATAATAGGCTGAGCCCATGGGCCCGCAGAGGAAGGGCTAGGGTTTCTTGCACTGTGTGATGCGTGTACGACGTAGATTGTGTGGTAACACGTGTACGACGTAGATTGTGTGGTAACACGTGTACGACATAGGCTCCGTGACGGTTGAGTATCGGTCACTCCCCTTCAATTGATGGGGTTGCGTGCAACGCCATTAATTTGATTGACATGGTCTGCGCAGTTTCCTCAGGAACCGTTGTCTCATCGTTTCCCATATTGTATTTAATGTTTGGCAGTTAATGCTGGAGTGCTCACTTGGTGAACCATTATGTCTATATAATGGTGTTTTCCAATCGATGTAGGCATTATCTTTCACAGAGTTTATCTTCTGTAATGCTTTTGCTTGAAGATAACACTTTGAGTTTTCCAAAGGATGAAGAAAATGCTTTGGATTTTTCCAAAGGCTGAAGGTGGATCTCCGTCTATGGAGTCTTCGAATGTTCTGACATTTGCATTGATCAGTCATAGCGATAGTTGTTGTTATGCGTGGTCACTTGTTATGGGCGGGCACGTAGTTGACCTACTAAGGTGTCGTAATTTCTTTTCATATTGCGGAGAAGTAGAACGGATTTCGCCCAAGGGAGATGCTTTGGTCTTACATCGTACCACTTTTGCCTTCGTGTGCTCGAATCCTGCTGCTAACCAATGGCTGATCGAAGTGTTAGTCGACGTGCGATGTCTCCGGGTGTGGTATCTCTTAGTCACTCCTGGTATCACAATGTGAAAAGTGGCCTCACTTGACAGCAATGGGAGACCGTGATTGCGTCGTTGCTTGTGGCCATCCTCATCTGCCTTCTTCTAAGCTATTTGAGGAAATCAGCAGCTCGTTGTGAGGTCTACAATGCCGTCGTACGAGCACTTTCTTGGAGTGATTTGATGGAGCAATCTGACTGCTCAGTCCTTTCAATCCCGTCTTACACTTTGTTTTTACCTTGGGAAGGGCTCGAGCAAATTTCGTTCACATATCTATGTTGTCACTTGCATATTGCTCGCATCGGAGAGTCTGCAAGTTTTCTTCCGATGCTTCTCGCGATAGAATTGTCTAAGTGAGTCCTTTTCTTCATGCCGCATTGTATTCATATGCTTGTAGTATATAGTCTTTTGTATCCGCCTTAGGGTGTTCGTAATATGTAGCATGTTGTATCTGCCTCAAGGTGCTTGTTGTTACATCTTTCCAATAATCAAGAGTTTGTTTTTGTAATTCTTTATTTATTTCTTAAATGATTGTAAATCACATAAGCATTTTAAGAACGAAAACTCAATATTGACTATGGAAAGGGAAACAAATGACTTAAGGCAAACTAATTGTTGGCGGAGAGAAATTGATTTTGGCCTCGAAGTGAATTCGGGTTGCTCTCGCGGATCACTTAGCGGACCGTTGAGGCGTTACATAGAATACTAAAGAGTAACCATGTAGAGGGTTGGATTTCCATGGCGACGGAATGTCGGGGGGGTGTGTTCCCGTCTGCCATGGCCTTTTCATCTCGTGGGGCAAAAGAACTTGTTGCTCCTGTTCCGCTTGAAAGTGATGTCTCTGCCGTCATTTGGCCTGGATTTGGGTCAAGCTGCTCTGCATGATGTAGCTGAAATCGAATATCGGGTGCTCTGAAGATGTTAGGTTTTCTTCCTTGAGGTCCATGTTGCGGAACACGTTATAGAATAGAATGTTGAGCGAGCTTCCTGTGTCCACCAGAGCTCTCTTTACCCCCCACATTGCTATGGAGACCAAGATGACTAGGGCGTCATAATGTGGCGCTCGGACTTCTTCAAGGTCTTTGTCCATAAGGGCCAAGGTGGGAATGGGGCCTTGAATCCTTGAGTGGCAGATGTGTGTGTCCTCATCCTTAGGCTATGTCCACATTTTCAGTAAGGTCCGCTTGCGAGACCTGTACGACTGGTCTTCATTCGGTCCGACTTCATGAAGGACGTATATTATCCTTGGAGTCTCCTTCTCTATTTCTTTAGCTGACTCCTCCCTGTCCCGTGTTTGTTCTGTTCGCTTCTCAGACTTCAAGAGCTCTTTCAATTTGCCTTTGCAGATCTAGTTTTTGACCTCAGACTCTTGCAGTCATTGGTGTCGTGGCCGCCATCCTTGTGGTACGCACAGTACTTGCGTTGTCACGCTTGGAGGGGTCTCCGCGTGTCTTCGGGGTCCACTTCAGTTCCTCCCAGTTATTCATGGATTTAAGTACGTCTGACCGGCTAGTATTTAGGAGTGTCATAGAGCTTCAACGTGGTTGGATGACTTTTCCAGCCTGAACCGACTAGGGTCCAGCCTGTTGTCACTATGCTTTCTTTTGCTCCATTCCTCATCCTTGCGTCTCTTGCCCTCCTTCTTGTCTCAAGGAGCGGAGGGCTTCTTCTCGCCTTCGGCTTCCCTTTTAATGGTCCTCGACTCTACCAGGGTGAAATATCTCTAGACGCTCTTGAGGAGCTCCGTCATGTCCAGAGGGGGCTCAGGGGTGCGGTCCTAGTAGAGCGTTCCCTCCTTGAGGCCTGTAGTGAAGGCCATCATGGTTGTATCATCGTTGCACCCGTCGATGAAGGTCAGCTTGTTGTTGAAGTGCATAAAATATTCTCGGAGTGTCTCACTGGACCTCTGCTTTAGAGAAAGCATGTAGTGCGAGCATTTTTGGAAACATTGAAACGTGTCAGGAATTCTTTTGCCAGCAATTTGAAGGAGTTGATCTACTTCGACAGAAGGCTGTGGAATCACATCAGTGATGAGCTTTTCAGACTGGTGGGAAAGGTTCTGCACATGACGGATTCAAATCCTTCTTTAAGGGCCATTACCTGCCAGTAATGCCGTAGGTGGTCGAAAGGATCGGTGGTTCCATCATAAGACTCGAGCTTTGGGGAAGTGAACTTCCTTGGAAGGGCCTCATTCATGATCTGATCCACAAATGGCCGGACGGAGAGGCAATACAGTACTTTCGGATCATGTGCCCTTCTGCGGAAGGGGTTCCCAAGGTCGAGCCTCTTTGTCCTGGCGGCGAGCTCAACGTTAGCCGTGCAGCCTCCCTTAGTCCAATGAGAACTAGCGGGGACTTGGCTCTTCTGCGTTTGCTCCCTATCATCTTCTAGAGGCGGAGGTCCGTGTTGCTCCTGGTTTCCATTGGCAGGTGGTGGATTTGGTAGGATGAGGGCCTCTACTGCCTTTGCTATCTGTTGTATTTAAGATGCCAACCTATCGATTTGGGGGTCCGCTATTGCTGTCGTCGGCGTGGGGGCTTGAGCCTATAGCCTGTGTATGACTGGAGCAGCTGAAAGTAACGGTACTGCACCAACCGGAGCGTTTGATGTGTCTCCCTATTCTCCGTTGTCACGTGACCTTGTAGTCACCATCTCTTTGGGTTTTTAAAAGGAGACGATGCTAATGAAAAGTTAAGAACTCTGTCGTCCCCACGAACGGCGCCAAACAAATGCAATCATTTTTCGCTCCCTGCTTTGACCTAGTTCCTGCTTACCTGAACAAGTAACGCACGTGAGCCTCAGACCACCATTGTCATTGTGGTAGCCGATGACACTCCGAAGCTAAAGTCAGACAGGGATCTGAGGAAGATGTAATGTTGTAACATGGAATTTGTAACGTGCCTTAGCTTACCAACCTCGTGTCTTATTTATAGTGCAAGGAGTCCTGGTTCTACCAGGCCATCGCATGCGTAGTTTAGGAAGGAGATCTTTGTGGAGATCCTTTTCTAATTAGGAGTCGTGCTATAGAAGGGAAGTTTTCTGTTACCCCCGTGCTTCTAGATACGTGAGAGATAGTTCCCAATGCGAAAGTAATCCGTACAAAGAAGTTTCCCTGTGTGGAGTGTACTCTGATATTTGTTTCTTGGTTGGAAGCAGAGAGCAGCTGTAGTTGCTCGTCCGAAACTAATCCTCGAGATACTTGCCTTAGTAGGACTTATGGGTATTGAGGATAATTGTGAAACGTGTGAGCCTAGCATGCTTTGAGAGTTCGGGTCCGCCTGGCGGATTGAATTGAGCGGGCTTAGAACCGCTTGGGCTGGATAGCGTTGGGCTGATGTTGGGGCCCGTATTTTTTCGAGATCATCATGACACATATTTGGCTTAGAGGTGTGACTGTTTTTATGTATCATAAAAAACAATTAAAAAAGTTCAATCAATTTATCTCAAGAAATCATCTAACCTACATGAATCAAACACAGGCATATGTAGAACTTTCCAACAATTTGATTCAAAAGTTCAATCAAATTTATTTATTTTTATTTATTTTTATAAAAGAACTTTCCAACAATACATATTACCTTGAGGTCTAAAAACCTTTGAACTCCACGGGGAAAAGGCTTTGGTTCCCCAAGTGCAACCCAAATGTTATAAGCCACATTCTGATATGCATTGATGAGTGAAGGAACGCCATGACTTTTTGGACGTCGTTGAGAAGGAGCCATGGAATCGACACTCATAGAGAAGAGGATAGAAAATAAAAGTCTCTATGAACAAAGTTTTTTTATCAACAATTCTAGCCAGCCAGGTTTGGTAGCCATTTTTGGGCCAAGTTTTGGTTTTTTTACACTTCTGCCCCTTCTATAGATGGTGTTTGTGGTTGTGTTTTTAAAGAGAATGGGTCAAAAGTGTAAAAAACTAAAACTTGGCAAAAAAGTGGCTACCAAACCTGACTGGATAGACTTACTCTTTTTTTATATAAAGCAAACACTTGAACATGATAATAACACAATTAATGATACGCTAACCAAAACCATTTTTCAATAACTTTACTACTTACACAACCCGACATTGATCAAGTACATTTATGACAAGATAGACCCTTTTGTTGGCTTTATACCGCGGAGGTTTTAGAGCATTTCCAAGGGATCCCTTAAAATAACTAAAAAGCTATTTTAGGGATCTAATGTGAGAAAACCTTGCTCCAAGGGCTTCCCTATCCAAATCCCCATTTTAATTTTCCTCTTCCTTCCCCCTTTATTTGGGGGCATCCATTCCACCCCCCAATTCCTAATAAATATTAAAAATGTCACTTTTCTTTCTTCTCTCTCCTTCAATCAAATAAATTTAAATAGAAATTTTCAAAAACTATGGAAATATATATTTAAATAATGATGAAAAAGTTAAAATGGGGAATGTGGTTGGAGTGATGAAGAAATAGGGGTCCCCTAAAATTAGCTTTTGGTTAAAATAGGGGATAGTTTTAGCTTTTACCCTTGTAGATGCTCTTAGCAGTAACGTAAAAGAATATTCATGTTTTCTATAGAAGGTATTAGATCCACATACATTAGATCTACATTGAGATTTACAAATGCAAGCAAAGGAAGCCAAACTAAGTTTGGTTAAAAAGTGCAATTGAGAGGTAACTAATTAAAATTAGATTAATATATGATAAAATTTGTTTAAGAAAATAGTGAAAATGATGCATTTATAAATTCCTACTATATGAAGTTTGTGGTAGGGATCACCTTATATGAGATATTCGAAAGTGTGAGGTAAGCTGAGTTTAGCAAGCTAACACTCAAGGGGTTTTTCTGACAATGTCTCACAAATAGACGGATTAGAGAAAGGTTTGAGATCAAAATCTCAACTTCTATGTAGATATTAGAAGTAAGAAGGTTTGGGATTTGAATGAAAAAGTTTTCTCTGTAAGGCCTTTAGATGTCAAACTATATAGTTGTTTGCTAGGTTAAGTTCACTTTTCAAGCTTTAGATCTATGTTTTTCTTTTGAAGCTCACTCAAAAATGATATGGAAAGATAGAGAGATTTAACTTTGAATAAATGAGAATGCGGCTATTTATAGATTGATCCTAGAGAAGTGCAGTCGTTTTGCTTATGTCGCTTCTGCTTTTTAGAACAACTAAATTCAGAAGTTTATTTGTTTTATCAGAACAATCATCTGCTAAAGTGACATATCAACGATGAAGTTTATTTTTCTATGCCCAAAACATTTTTTGCAATAAAAAGATTTTCTTTAGTCATATGTGCAAGGTACTTAGGCACATGATTTTGCACCTCAACATGGACCTGCTCTTTAAGCATATGGGTAGCAAACGTGAGCTAAGGACCACCGTGTGGTGGCCGATGATACTCTGATGCTTAAGTTAGATAAGGCTTAGGAAAGGCTTAAAACTGTAAACTGGGTTGTATTGCATACCTCTAGTTCATTGACCTTATCTTCCTTTTATTGTGAAGGAGTCTTTGCTCGGTTAGGCCTTTGGTGGCAGTTTAGGAAAAGTGGTCTTGTTGTGGATATCGTTTCATGATTGGAAGTTATCCATAAGGGAAAGTGATCTTGCTGTGGAGATCATTTTTTTATTGGGAGTTGTCCATGTGGGATAGTTTTCCTACACGACTCATGCTTCTAGATATGTGGGAGAGATTTCACTTTCTGAGTGTTGTCCACGCAAGGAAGTTTCCTTGCCCGACTTATACTCTAATATATGTTTCCTAGTCGAATCTAATGTGTTGCAGGCTTGCCTATCTTGCGTAGATCTCTCAGATACTTTCCTTGGAGGTCTTACGAGTATTGGGCCTGATCTCGTGACGTGTGGAATTACTAGCTCATTGCAACTCAGACCCGACTGTCTGGATTCTGCCAATGATGGGCATACCGCAACCGGGCCTGCGTTGTTCTATTGACGAGATATCATGAAATGTGTACGGTGCTGATTAGATGACGATTTCGTGTATCATCAGCTGCTCCCCCCAAGTTAGTGGGTCATCTCATCGGTCCACTAAATTGTTTTGATAGACTATGTACAGTTGTGATGATTGAGCCCGAAACGTCGTCTCGAGCGGTGCATGTCATTAAATGAGTTTGTGGTCGTTCAGTAAGGAGAGGGGCGTGATTGCTCGATGCTTATATAAGCCGCTGCTTTTTGTGAGAGGTGATCTTTTCACCTTGCATCGTCATTTCCTTTCTCTGTGTTTTTGGTTGCAAATCTCTTTTTCTTTTTCTAAAAGTAAAAACATTCTCTTCATGGCAATAGCGTCGAACTAACCCCCGGACATAACAAGCTCTATGTGTGCCATACTTTTTACCGGGAACAGAAGAGGTCCAATCTGGATAAGCTTCGCGAGGACTATGGGGTTCCTGAAGATTCACATCTTGTCCTATTGAATGCTATTCACACTCCGTTGATGCCTCCGCAAGGGTTCATTGCCTCGCACAAAGGCATGTTCCAAGCAGGGCTCCACTTTCCAGTTCCAAAGGATATCTGGAGTTTTCTTGCGCACCTTCGTATTCCTCCCGCTCAAATGGTGCTAGACTAGTTTAGAATTTTGATTTCTATCCTTGTCAAGGCCAAGCTTTCTGACCATCTGCTGACTCCACGAATATTGCATTTGTTGACTTCTCCTCGTCTTAATGCTCATGGAGTTTGTTGGTTGAGTGCTCCGAAGTGTTTGGGTTCCTTGTCTGTTGTCTTTCAGTCTTGGCAAAAAAGTGTTGTTTGGCTTCTTCTAATTCCTCATACTTCAAGGTGGACGGGCGACCTCTTGTTAGGCACTTCAAATTCAATCTTGGTGAGTGTGGTACTTCTATTATTTTTCCATGTTCTTTATTAAAAACTGACATGTTGTCTCGTTGTTTCGTGCAGGTAAATTTGTGGCTCCAACTCCTACTGAGGAGGAAAATTATGTGAGGAGAGCGTTTAATGAGCTTCCTTTGGTTGTTGTTGATGACATTATGGCCGCAGACAACGACGTGCGGAGTGGATTGTTTAGGCACTTCCATGCAGGCCTTGTTGTGCCTAGGTTGCCTACGAGGGAGACTAGTAGTGGTTGTTCCAGAAATAGGAGGTCCACAATACCGAGCCCTTCAAAGCAGGCCGAGTTGGATGTGATCATGTCGTTAATCGGTTGTTTTCGAAGAAAGAGGGCTAGTTCTTCCTCTAAGCCGATCATGTTAGAGCAGGAAGTGGTGGTTGGGAAGCAGTCTGCTAAACTTGCTACCTTGGGGAGCAGATACTCTCTCCCGCCCCTAGAGCCTGATGTTGAGCGTCGGACCAATATTTTTTCTGAGAAGTCTGTTGAGCCGGTGTCTCCCAAAGGTTATTTGTCTTCGTTTGCTAAGAGTGATCTGCATCCCGACGTCGCAGCGTAGTTCATGTTGCGGAGATACCTTTTGTAGAGCTTTGCAAGTCGTACTCAGACGCGCTCTATAGGTTGCGCCTCTTAAGTGAGTAGTTCAAACGATTGGTGGGTAAGGCGCAGTTTCTCGAGTTTGAGTTGGTTGCCCTAGGAGTTTGAATTTGATCTGGTCATCAGGCGACGTCAAGTTCAAGAGGCTGAGGCTCGGGTCGCTGATGCTCTGGCGGAGCTAAACTTTTTGAAGGAGCGGTTAGCGAAGGAGGAGTTCATGTGGCTGTGCTTTCTCACAGACTATTGGAGGTAGATGCCAACTTAGCAAGGCCCAATGACCATCGTGGAACTTCAGGGTCTTTCGATATTGCCCATGGTAGGCTCGAGCTACTTGAACTAATTGAGGATGACAATCCTCATTTGGAGCTCGATTTGATCGATACCGGAAGCCTGCTTTTTGGAAGATTGACGATGCAAAAGTTTTCAATCCTGCTTCCCCTTCTATCAACTCAAGACTGGCTTCAGATAATGCTCTTTTACTTCCCGTAGTCCGTTCAGATGTAAGTGGTCATTCGGCCAAAGAAACGTACTTTTCTATCAAAAAGCCTCAGGAGAAAGCTCTCCAAAACAATTGTAACTTTTGAATAAATTTAAAGAGTATTGAACAAGTATCTTGTGTACTTGTGTTCTCTGTAGCTAGATAATATTATGTAATATGCGCCAATCTGTTGCTCGCATGCTTGATCTTGACACTTTGCATTCCTTTTTTGTTGACCTCTTTTGACTTTCTTAAGTGTTTTGCCATGGTTTCGGTCTTGATCTTTCATCCCTTACCGAATTTTTTTCAGACGTTGCTTTTGAGAGTACGACAACCCATCGAATGTACGTCAGGTAATACAAGTGTTGATTGTACTATGGTCTTTATTGCAGTCTAGCATTTGCAGGCGGAGTGTTTGAACGATAATGTCCAGTGATCATGGCTTGCATAAGAACCATGATCTATGGTGAGCTGTAAAAACTAGGCTATTTGAACTCTAACTAAGCTCCCACTTCCTAGGCCACCGCCGCCTGTTCTATTTGAACTAGGCTTCAAACAATAGGTACAAGTCTAACTATGGACCATGGCCCTCTCAACAAGTACAAGTTTGGCTTGGAGGTCCTAACTTTGTATCTGAAGGGTGCAAGTCTAACTTTTATCGTTGTTGTTTTCCAGCCTGAATTCCTTTGTCCGAAAAGTTGGTATTTTCAGTTCCATCGGGACCATCGCTTTTGACCCGTATGCTAGGGCAAAAAGTGTTTCTCTGGTGGGTGTTCTTTTGTGGTCCGAGACGCCCAAAGTATTCCTGGCAGGGCTAAGACCCATTTCCCTTTGTCCTCGTCGAGCTTCCTTTTGAGTGCCTCAAAGATGGTTCTATTGGTGACTTCCGCCTGGTTGTTGGCTTGCAGATGCCAAGGTCTTTGCATAGTTTCTCGACCTTGCTGCCTTGAAATTGGGTTTCGTTATCACTGACAAGTGTCCTTGGAATACCGAATCTTCGAACGATGGACGTCCAGATGAATTTTTCAATTTGGTCCTGTCCTATCTTGGACAGAAGCTCAACTTTGACCCATTTAGTGAAGTGTTCAACTGCTACTACGAAAAACTTCTTATTGGTTGAGAAAGGGAGGCATTTGTCTGACGACTTGGATATAAACTTGTTAAGTGTTGCCACCCTCCCGATCAGGCTCTGAACTTCCCTTATGGAGGTTGGGGACTTCTTGTCGAGAAGAGCTTAGATCTGTTTCAGATATGCTTCTATTCCTCTTTTATTTACTATGTAACCGAGGAACTTGCCTGATTCGACCCCAAAAATGCATTTTTGCGCGTTGAGCTTCATCCGATACTTGCGGAGTTGGCCGAAGGCTTCGGCAAGGTCGGATATGTGGTCTAGGTTTTTGACTAGCATGACATCTATGTAGACCTCCATGTTCCTTCCATTTTGGCTTTCGAATATCTGGTTCACTAGTCGTTGGTATGTAGCGCCCGCGTTCTTGAGGCCGAATGGCATCACTCGATGGCAATATATCCATCTCTCAGTTATGAAGGATGTTTTCTCCTGATCCTGGGGGGTGCATCTGTATCTGGTTATATCCGAAGTAGGCGTCCATGAAGCTTATGACACTACAAGAAAAATATTCATTAATAGCATTTCAGAAAGCTATGGTAGGATACCATAGCGTTTTAGAAAACGTTGTATTTGTCGGAGCTATAATAGATACATGGTCTATTATAGTATTTTAAAAATGCTATAGTAACAATATTTATAGCGTTTCTGAAACGCTATAGTAAGTCTATTATAGCGTTTTAAAAACGCTATTGTAAGTTGACTATTTATAGCATTTCTGAAACACTATAGTAACAATATTTATGTTTCTGAAACACTATAATAAGTCTATTATAGCGTTTTAAAAACGCTATTGTAAGTTCACTATTTATAGCGTTTCTGAAACGCTATAGTAACAGTATTTATAACGTTTCTGAAACGTTATTGTATAGTTATCAATAGCGTTTCAGAAACGTTATTGTCTTCTCTCACGTAACATTTAACAAATGCTATTGTATTAATTTCTATATGCAATTAACTCGATCATAATGCAAATCCAAAAATGTGATGATTATTTATTAGGAAATCACATTTTAAACTTCAAATGGAAAACTCAAATGGAATCAAAATAGTCATACTTCAATAACAAAAGAAAAATAATACAAAACACAAAAGAATACAAAACACTGATAACAAATAGTTCCGTTTCCAACCTAAATTAACTTTCTTGAACACAGTAGTTGAATCTATAGAGAGTTATAATTTTTTGAGATGGTACATTCTAGCTAGTTTCAGACACCCTGAAGCTCATGTTTTAGAACAGACTGTCCTGTAGTTGCCTGATGAACTGTGAATTTTACTGAAGTACGTTTGCTCTCAACTTACCAGAAGTCTGCTGATTTTTGTTGATGCACAGAGTCGGCAGATGACTGTGCAAAAGACCGCATAGTTTGATGTAGACTAGGTTGGGTTGAATAGAGACTGGGCGGAGCCTGAACAAAAGACTGCTGAGAAGATTGCAGTTGGCTCGTCTGTTGTATGGTTTGCTGATGCAGCTGCTAATAATTGTGATTGATTTGCGGTTGAATAATTGAGGCTCCATACTGCATCTGCTTTGCTATTTGATTCTGAAGCTGCTGTGAGCAAATAAACTGTTGTGCATTCTGGGACTGCTGTTGCGCAACCATCGGATTTGCATGTTGCCTTACTTGCATCTTTTGAGAACTCGCAAAGATATTTGATGGCACACATTGTCCAGTTTAATAACCAGTCAAGCTCTGTAACATGTTACAACTCTGTCCAACACCATTTGACACAGTAGTGTCCATCAGACTTGTTCAATATGACAGTGGAGATGGTAAACTAGTAGATTGTACTCCAACTGATGCAATTGTATTCTGCATGCTATGAGATGGCACCTGCTGCTGCTACGGCAAATAAGGCATGGATTTAGGGAAGTTGGTAGTGGCTTCCTTTCATTGCACTGCTGGGACTGCATACCCTGAAATCTTGTAGACATTTATAACCAAAAAAGACCATTAATAAAGGTAAAATCATTTTTGAAAACTAAACTATAAACATGCACTCTAAGACCATACAAGGAGAAAAAAAATAAGTGCATCCTTAGAGCTCTCAAGATATAGTATTTTAGGTTTGCTAGACAACTTTCATGTCTTCAAATCACATGTATCACACAGTGAATCAAAGAAACAAATATTCCTGTGAAAATATCAAATTTTTTTTTTTTTTTTTGGAGACATCACAATTGTAGAAAAGCATAACCTAGCATGGAGCAATTGTAGTCAGGAGTTGTCATCAGAAATCAGTGAAAATCCTCGTGAGAAAACCAGCCCAACTCTGGAAAGTAACATTTTTAAATATTCACAACAATTCCCTCCGAATGTTTAAACTAATGCAAAAATGTTTAGAAATAAGTTCATCAACAAAAAGTTAAACAAAGGAATCCACTCTCGATGTCTGCTTCATACTAAATTATGATGCAGTATTTTTTGATCTTATAATGCTCTCATGGAACAACTTTCTAAATATTGATTTTCAATAACACTGTAGCATGGGATTCCTTGTTGTGCAAAAGATTGAGAACTAGTATAGTTTTCAATATGATACAGAGATCATTACAACTTACCTCGCTTCTCTCGAGCTCTTGATCAAGCTCTTCTTTCCACTTCCTTTGTCTATAAGAAAAGCTAGCACTGCAAGTAGTAAATGCTTCACTGTAAGATGAGTAAGAATTATACATTTACATATTATTAACATTGACTCAACAAAAGCATTAAGCAATTAATAAACCTTGGATTTAGTGGTTGCTGTTGAGAATCAATAAGTCCTCTCCATTCACTCAGCTGAGGCAAAGGAATATCCTGCAAATTTTTATTATCCATAACACCAAAACTTGACTCACGCCTGCTACTACTTCCAGGGCTTGTCGTAATGGCTGCATTGGATGGCACTAGTGGAGTACCACCTGTACCCCTGCCAGGTGACCTGCTTTTGGGAGGTAACTTCAAATAACTGGCATTGTTATCGTCGTGTATATTCCCGAGAGCACCTAGAGAACTAGAACCATTCAAAGTGTTATAATAATCTTCATATAATGGTGTTTGCATCCTCTTCAGCTCCAGGGCCTGCAATTTTAATATTTGGAAAGTAACAATCAAAGAACTGAAATTAGAAAATGGCTCCCGATCATTTTCGCATGTCATGAAAAAGATTGATAATCGTAAAAGTGATACCTTCTCATCAATGAAGGCTCTAATTTTCGACTCTGTAACTTCATCATCATCTTCGGACACTGATTGCCCACAGGGAAAGGCGAAGTCTTTTTCATCCTTCCTGGATGTTCTGCAGGAACCACCAGTCCCATCAATTATATGGTCAGCTTCGAAGTTTATTCCTCGTCGTTCAGGTTCTGGACTTTCATCAAACTTGCACTGCCGGTCTTCAGAGGGATCACACATAGGATTGAAACTCTAAATTCAAGTAAACAAATTTCCAGGTAGTTAGCAACTAAACCTCATTTCTCAACCTGAAGACTACCATGTCAATGATGGAAACAAAATTTGCTGAATACCTTGTTAAAATCATTAGACATTAAGCCAGAATTGAACTTTACTGATGCACGAAATCTTGAGAATTGAGAATTGCAAGGTTGACTGCATCAAAATTATGAAAAATTAATATTCAGCTCAAATGTAGCAATTCAGATGCAACTGGCCTCATGTTTGGCTCCCTGTCATCACATTACAAACACATTAAAATCTCGAAAAGAGAAACCCAAGTCCAATTAATGATCATGTGACCTAAATTTAAATGTGAATGTTGTTTGATTTGGTTTTCAAAATTTTCTACAGGAAATTTTATGAAACTATGGCTTCTGAACCGAAACTTGCAACATTTTGGAATTGGTAACTTAGCACATTAGAGTCAGTAGTACAAGGGGTATATTTGAGCTTTTCATCTTTTTGTTCTTTATTCAAAATGTGGGAAAATACTAAAATGCCTATAAGGTAGCAGTTGTTTCATGTATTTCATATGAAACAAAGTACAATGAACTATATGGAGTGGTTATTTGTGGAAGAAGGTCGAAGTAGGCTTGAAGTTTAATATTATGTAACACATGAATACCATTACTAGGTCTTCCTATAGGTGACATCTACATGGATTTCTAAAACTACTTACTTATTCACTGGAGCATACAAAACCTTGGCTAAATATTACAATTGACAACTTTACGCTGGGTTTTAGAAAATATATTCTGGAAACCTAAAATGAGGGGACATTAATTGCTTATCCAAACCCAAATTCATGGCTAGACTGTATGCATATCAACTCTAGATAGGAAACATATTAACCTATTTTCAGAACTTGGGAAAAGCCAATAACAAGAGATACTATACTTACAACTTCAAGCATTGCGAGTATTTGCAATTGCATATTGGTTTCTTCGGTGTACCATCTCATGAATCACCATTAGGAGACGGATATGATTTCGGTAACTCTCATCTCCTGAAACAAGATAAGAAAGAAAACTTTAACCCTATATAAAAGGCAAGCCTAGTAATTAATTCTATCAAATATGAAAATTCATTTGATAAACATAAATCAACAAACATAATCTGTTTTTGTTTAATTCACTCATAAAACATCACATCCTACTTTCTACCATTTCCAAATTATATCACATCTACAAATTAATTGTCAACATACACTTTCCAACAACTCTAACCTTTTCAACTGTGTGCAAAAGACATAAAGGTGAGCTAGAGAGAATGGATGGGCATATGTATCAAGCTAAAGTTTTCTCAACCAAGAGCAACTTTTTATTTGCGAGGCATGATTTAATTTGGAACTGCAAAATTCTTACCATGTTGATTTTAAATTTTGAAAAATTTGCAAGTGTCCCTCTAATCTAACAAGTTGTAAGCTCTCATGAAACAATATTCGCAATGAGATTTCAAAAATAGTGTGAAGAAGAATGTGTAAAATCCTAAAAAAAAAAAAAAAATTAGACGTTGAGAGGCTAAAATTGCAGAAAACTCACAAACTTTTAAGTGAAGATTGAGGAAGCAAAGGCGACTAAGGGCTTGAAAACAGCTTCAACTCTATCTGATGTTTGTGCTGTTGATTCTCTGGTGTTAGAACGCCATTGGAAGCGTTACTATGATCCAACTTCCTCACAAACCTCTTCGACGTGGAACCTGAAGACACTGTGACTAGTGGTGTTGTAGTAGTTGGGGATTTGAACTCGAACTTGCGTGCGCTTTTCTCCATCCAAATTTTAAACAATTAATCATACGAATTTCAAAAAAGCCCTCGAGAATCTCTCATTGAAATCAATCAATCTGAGATCGAACAATTTTTCAAACATCAAAGCACAAAAATTCTCAATAAAGCACGATTAAACAAAACAAAGAGAACAAAATTCTCAAAACCGAACCGCTCAAGAACATTTCAAACTCTAATAAAACTCAAATCACAAAGAAATTAAAACTTACTGCTTATAATTCAACTTTCCATGCAGAAACTGTAACAGAGCTCAACAAAACACGGTTTGATCATCACAGAAACACATAATCAAGAATCAAAACATGAAAATAACCTTGAATCGCTTTGAGAGACGAAACTAAGAGGCTTCGAATTCCTTGAGAATTTCAGAGTGAGATAGATCGAGATGCCTCTTGACCAAATCAGGTCGAGAGGAGACGAGATCCTTCAAATTTGAGATCGTCGTCGGTGCTTTCTCACGGAGATCTGGCGGTTCTCGGTTGGATCAGAACAGATGCAGCCGCTGTGGTCACGGTCTTCTTCTTCAAGGCAAAGGTTTTGAAGCCTTTCACACTGAAATCGAACGACGGTTTTAAAGGAGAGTCGCGGGAGAGATGAGAGGTTTCGAGAAGGAGTGGAGAAGTCAGAAGGTTCACAGCCGTTTTCGCTGCTGATGATCTCTTCTTCGTCTTCGTTTTGTTTTGGGGAAGGAAGTGGTGGTGGTGTTTAGAAGTGGAGACGACTAAACTCCATTATTGCACAAGAGAGAAGAGACAAACACACTATTGGGTGATCTAGCAGAGGCGAGCAAGAGAGGAGAGGAAGAGAGGCGAGCAAGAGGAGAGAAAAAGGTCGAGTGAAAAAAATTTGGGGGGCGCCAAAAAGGCCGTCGTTCATTTAGATAGCATTTTTCAATTTTAAAGTCCATTACAATTTGATTTTTTTATAGCATATTTGTGAAAAACGCTATTGGGAAATGTTATTAATGAGCATTTGTGTTATAGTGTGAGGCCATGTCCGGATGTGGCATTTACAATTTGGTCGATGCGAGGAAGTGAAAAGTTGTCCTTCGGGCATGCTTTGTTTAAGTTGGTGTAATCTACGCAGACTTTACACTGTTCATTTTCTTTTTCACAAGGACGGTGTTTGCCAGCCAATCTGGGTATTTCGCCTCTTTGATCATGTCGGCGTTTAGCAGCCTCTGCATTATTTGTTTATAACCTGGTTCCTTTCGGGGGCCACATGTTTTTTTTCTACAATCAGTCGATGGGTGATTATGGAGGGGTCTATTCACACTATGTCCTTCATCATCTAGGCAAATACATATTGGTTATGCCGCAACAACGTTATCAATTGTTCCACGAATTCGCTTCTTAGTCGGGAACCTATTTGGATGACTTTGTTGTTACTAGGCTATCCAAATACACGGTTACAGGCTCCTATTCGGGTTGACTGACGTTGGGTCTTCTTCTTGGGCTGACAGCGGCCTCCTCGTCCGAATTGGGAGAGTCCCCGTTTGACTCCGGATCTGAGCTTTGTGTCGTTTCAGTCGTGGTCCCAATCTGCAAGTGACGACTGTCAAGCCATTCCAGTGCTGAGTAATAGCAGTCTCTGGCGGCTGGATGATTTTCTGTTATTGTGCCTATTATTTGATTAACAGGGTACTTAACACAACTGTGTAAAATGGAGACCGTCGCCTCCATCTGGTGAAACCAAGGCCTCCCGAGGATGATATTGTAGGTGGACGGTGAATCAACCACCACGAACTCTTGAAGGATTTTTTTGGAATTGTGGCTCTCCTGCCACTACTGTTAATTTGATCCTCCCCATCGGGAAGTATTGTTCCTCGCTGAGTCCTACCAGGGGATGTGTCGAGGTTCTTAAGCTTTCTTTATTTAATTACATGTTGTGAAACATGTTCAGGAACAACACATTCACATTGCTTCCAGTATCCACTAAATACCTTCTCACCTCCCAATTTGCTATGGACACTGATATCACCAGGGCGTCATTGTGTGGAGTTCGGATGCCTTGGAGGTCCCGGTCCGTGAAGGTAAGGGGCACAATAGGTTCCTGGGAGTGAACGAGTTGCATCTATTGGTCCTCGTAAGCTGATCTGGTCCGTAATTTGCTGAGCAATCCCTTTCGGGACCATTTGGAGCGTTCGGTTTATGAGTTTACTCCGTGCAGGATGCATACCTCATCGCACTATTCCCTGGTATTTTCTTCTTCCTCGTCCCTAGGGAGAGAGGGCTTCTTCCCAGATTCCGTCTTTTCTTGGCGGTGAGTTCCTCATCTAGGACGATGTAATTCTTGGATTCCTTTACTAGGTCTGCCATATTTGCCGGGGGAGGGGGGTCAAAGTTAGGAAGTTATAGAACTTTTTGTTCCTTAGGCCGTCGGTGAAGGCTGCGAAGATGTTGTGTCGTTACAAACGCTAAGGAAAGGCAACTCGTCGTTGAAGCGCGTGACGTATGCTTCATGGATTTGAGTATCTTTACTGTTTGCAAGATATGTTGTATATGAGTTGACAGTAGATTCACCTTTGGTTCCTTAGTGGCTACCGCCGGTAAGGCGATCTGCAAAGATTCCTCCCATGGTTGCGCAGTGTCGGAGCAAGCGATGCTCTATCGTTTCGAGCGTTTGAGTTTTCCGCCACATCTCCATTATCGGGGACCTTGTTGTCACCATCTCACTGATTCTCTGGAAAAGGTGGAACTACTGTTCTTTTTTAGGAATTCTGTCGTTCCCCACGGATGGTACCAAACTGATGTAGTCGATTTCTGAACTCATTTATCACTATTTACCTAGACCTACACAGGTAGCAAATGTGAGCCAAGGAACACCGTGTGGTGGCCGATGGCACTTCGATGCTCAAGTTAAACAAGGTTTAAGAGAGGCTTAAAACTGTAAACTGGGTTTTATTGCGTACCTCTAGTTCATCATCTTTATCTCGCTTTTATAGTGAAAGATTCCTTGTTCAGCTATGCCTTTGGTGGCGCAGTTTAGGGATAACAATCTTGTTGTGGAGATCCTTTCCTGATTGGGAGTTGTCCATAAGAGAAAATGATCTTGCTGTGAAAATCCTTTCCTAATTGCGAGTTGTCCATGTGGGATAGTTTCCCTACAAGATTCATGACCCTAGATCTGTGTGAGAGATTTTCATTTATGAGTGTTGCCCATGCAAGGAAGTTTCCTTGCTCGACTTATATTCTAATATATGTTTCCTAGTCGGATCCTATGTGTTGATGGCATGTCTGTCTTGGGTAGATCTCTTAGATACTTGCCTTGCAGGTCTTACTGTCTCATTGCAACTCGGACTCGACTGTCTAAATTCTGTCAATGATGGGCTCATCGTTGTTTGGGCCTTCAATCGGGCCTGCATCATTCTGTTGATGAGATTATCATAACACGTGTACGGTGCTGATATGAGGACGGTTTGGTGTATCAACGGTCTTCCTATGTATCCTCACCTAATCCAAGCTCAAGGATGTCTTCTTTCTCCGCCTTCATCGAAGTTTCAACAGTCGTCATCTCCGTCTACACCCTCCATCAACTTGCCAATTCACACATTTTCTAATTGGCATCGTGTTTGGTCTCATCCGAATGTGACCAAACCACGTTAAGCGCATTTATCTAATTTTGTCCTCTATGGGCACTACACCTTAAGTACCTCCTAATTTTTTTCATTCCTAATTTTATCCTTACGGGTTTTACCACACATCCATCTTAACATATGCATTTATGCTACCGCCATCGTATGTGAATGTTGTCCCGTAGTAGCCCAACATTCTGAATTGCATAGCATTGTTGGTCAAACAATTGTCTTATATCATTTCCCTTTTAACCTTGCAGACATCCTTCTATCGCATAATATTCCTAAAGTCATTCTCTATTTCCTCATTAAAGAATATTCATTCTCATATGAGAGATATCTCAAATTCAAACATTGAATGTGGTTCTCCAAATAGCTTTTAGCTATTTATTTGAATTTTTTCCATCCAGAAGCTATTTTGACTATTCTTTATTTGTCTCATAACTTGATCCACCTTTTAGGATTTCAAGCATCTTGGACTTGTCTTCGTGAAGCTTTGACAATGTTTGACTGGTCTTGATATCTTTAAATTTGGCCTCTCTTAATTGACTCGTACTTGGTTGACTTTGACTTGCGCATATCTGATTTTTTATCTTCTTATATTGACGCCTTTGGTTGAGCTTTCATGGTCGCATTTGAATGATCTAATTTCATCATCACTCATAACCTAATATACATGACTTTATAATTAAGTCATACATTTTTACAATATCGTTCTAATAAACCTACAGTTAAACCTCTATAAATTAACAGGCTTCGATTCAAGGAAAATCTATTAAGTAAACGAATATTAAATAATCAACAAATTAATAATTTATTGATTAATAAATAACTTACCAATTTATCAAGATACTCCTTATTTCTTGAATATTGTACATTGTATTTAGTTTCTCGATTTACGAACTAACAATTTTATATATTTGTTTAGCCAAGTAAAGTAGATGAATCTACTTATGTTTTGCGAAAATAGATTGTACATCGCTCAATGTACTACATTATTCCATTTTATGAACATTTAACTAAGCAAAACTCTATTTAAATAAACAAAAACCATAGTAACACAACACATCATACACACAACAACGACTTCTCAGTGAATTATTAATTTATACATTACTTGGGACCTATATGAATTTTTTTACAATATAATATCTTATAAACTTACCAAATTATTATTTTAGCATGTTATCCCCATGTAGGACCAACCAAAAATATTATTTAACCGATGTTATTAATTTATTAGGTATTAAATTATTGAGGTTCTACTATATATTGGCTTTACAAACTTAACCAATACTTGTTTTTCTCTAAGTTACAAATAACATTTTCAATATTTACCATAGCACCCACATTTGTCCAACTACATAAATTTATTTCATAGATAAATTAAATGATTTCCCTATTTACAATAATTTGTTTATCAGAAAATTGAAATTTTAACCATTCAAGTTTAAAGTATATCCCATATCAAAGTCATTATTATATTGTTACTATTACCACTACTATTACTAGCATAGATTGATGCAGCTAGCCGATAGACTGTTAAATTCATGTTCCTTGTACTGTGAATTGCTCTGTATAGAGAGCTAGTTTGTGTTCCAGCCGATACTGCCAGATTACATTTTGTTGCCATGATAAATGCTCGTTTCTACAAACTTTTTGTACCCTTTCGTCATCGCCCAATCACTTGCTAGTTTGACCCTTTTCAGTTTAGCTTCAAAACTTGTTGTCATGCCTTTCCTATACCATTTTTTTTATTAATCTCTATTATTTTACCATCAACGTCAGTCGCGTAGAAAGCAAAGCATCTATAACACTTGTTCTTGTGGAAAGCAACATCAGTTAGCAAGATAATAAAATCATAATCTGCCAATATTTTTGCATGCACAAAAATCTTTGAAATAACATGATTATTCGTATTTGTGCCTTCTTGTGGTATGTTAGTGCTGACAACAGTAATATCATATTGTTGTTGTTCCATGTTGCTTGAAACCTGCTAGAGATTAACCAAACTATTTTCCAATCTTGTTATGATCTGTACTCTAAATTATTTTGTGTGCAAAAACCAAACTATTTCTAGCCTACCAAATATGATCAAGGACGGCAAGTGGTCTAACCATGTTTTGTTCCCTTTCATACTCGTTGTTGTGCATGTACCATAAAAACTCTAGAAAAAAAATGCTTTGACGTCTCCTTTTCTAGTTGCAAAGTGGGCATACGTCGCCCACTGCTATATGATGTTGTTCAAGGACCTCTCCCACAGGAAGTAGTCCTTTGTATATTTTCCAAAGAAAAATTTGAATTCAATGAGGAATCCTAAACTCCAAACACCTTGTAGCAATCTTCTATCATCACCTCTAGATGAAGATGCATTAGTCAAAACGGCCACCCCACTCCTGAAAGATCTATAGGCCAATTTCACAATGAAGATATCGTTTGTATCATGCTTCTAAATAAGCACATCATGCTCCTCCGAATGTCTAATCGGGGTGTCGAGGATGGCTATAGCTACCTGTTGGGGAAAAAGTTCTATAGTAGGCTAGTCTCATTCTTTATATCCTTCCTCTTCTTGAATAATTAGGTTTGTTGCTTAATCAAACAAAGATAAAGTAGTCGGAGGCACAAACTCTCTTAGAGGATAAAATCAGATAACCACGGGTCCTTCCATATATTGAAAGACTCCCCATTGGCAACCGTCCACAAGAAACATTTAGGGAGGGTACATGAGTTTTCCCCAGACTCCTCCATAGGAAGGAGGACCCCTATTTGGTGAAACATGTTTGGAAAAGGTTGTAGTCTTTGAAGTAAATAGACTTGAGTGTTAGCCAAAGGTCATTTGGTCACTCTAAAATTCTATCCACCATCATGGACAACAAAACAAGATTTTTTTTGTTTGGAAAGCTGAATATTAACCCCTCCCACCATATTTTTAGGGGCAGACACTAAAACATATTTTGTAAGAAAAGTGGCTTTACTGTTTTTGGTACCCCTCTACCAAAAGGATCTATTTAACGAATCCAATTTCTTCAGATAGATGTTGGGAATAAAAATGATTGCATAGGATGGATGGGAATGGAATAACACACCGATTTAATGAGAGTCGTTTTACTAGCCTGAAACAAATGTTTGCATTTCTAGCTAGCAAGGTATCTTTTGAGTCTATGAATCAAGTATGTAAAGTTTTTGGTTTTTGTTTCTGGAGAAAGTAAGGGGAAGACCCAAATATTTTTGTTTTTTGTTAACAGCTCTCATATGCAGGACCCTCTGGATCATGCATTAGTATCTATGGTGGACATTGGGGGTAAAAAGGATAGAGGATTGTCAAAGTTAATCAGTTGACTAGACACAACACAATAATCCTTAACAATATTTTACACTAGGTGGCATTGGTCAACAAAAGCTTTGGAAAATAGGATGAGGTCATCTGCAGACATAAAATGATTGATTTATGGGGAGGACCTCCTTGCTTTAGAGCCATTGATCTCCCTATTTTCTTGCGCTATCATCAACATTCTGGAAAGTGTCTTGGCCAGGACAATGAACATGAAAGAGGAAAGAGGGTCCCCATGTCTAATACCGCTACTGGGTTTGATGAAAGCATCGAGTTTTCCATTTATGAGGAGATTGTAAGCCACTAAAGGTAGGCAGCAGTGTAGAAGACTACATCATTCACTGGAGAAACCTAGGGCAGAGAAAATTTATATAAGAAAACTCCATTCAACCCTATCATAAGCCTTGACCATATCCATTTTGATGTTGATCCAGCCATGTTTTCACCTTCTATATTTTTTAAATTGGTGCATCACTTCCTAAACCACCTCCATATTATACCCAATCAGGCGACCTGCGATGAAAGCTCCTTGAAAGGAAGATATGAATTTAGGAAGGACTTTTATCGGGTTGGCTAAAATTTTAGAGAAGATTTTGTAGCAGATGTTATGGGTCTGAATTGTGAGACTTGAGTAGGATTGGGGCATTTGGGAATAGGGCAATATATGTGAGGGACATGTTTAGTTATGAAAAACCATTGGACTGTATTGATCACACCATCTTTGACCATGTTCCAATATTTTTTGAAAAACCATCTGGGCCGGGTGCTTAAGGTTCCCAAACGATTTGAGAGTGTTCCAAATCTCCCCCCTTCCAAAATAGAAGTAAGAGCACAGTTCTCTTCGCTACTGATGCAAGGTTGAAAAAAGTTGAATAAATTTAGAATTTTAGTCTGGTTTAGAAGAGGTGAAGATATCCTGAAAATAATCTTTAGTGAGTGTTGTCATATCTTCTTTATCAGATACCCATTAAACCCTCCTTGGTTTTTAGTTTAGAAATGTAAAAATTTTTACCCTCCAAAATGGTGGAGTTATGGAAAACTTGTTATTCTTATCACCAAAATCAACAATTGTTTCTAGAGTGTTGTTCCCAATAAGATTCCTCCCGGATTAGGAGCTCTTCGAGGAAGTTATTGAGGTTTACCAAATGGATGGTATCCTGCTCGGTGATGGGAGGTGCAAGTAAGCAGTCAATCTGGCTTTTCACACCCTTCAAGACGTGGAAGATGTTACCAAAATGTTACTTATTCCTTAAGGACAGATTATGCTTGAGCTTATGGAGTTTATCAAGGAGGCCAAAGGGAGGGCAGGTTCAAAGGTATTATTCCACGTGTGATCAATCAGGTTTTGGCACATCGGATCCCTGAACCACATCTCGTGAAATCTGAAAGGCCTATTGCCCTTGCGGATGTTGTTGTAGAGATCGGGAATGATAATTCTATGACCCGAACAATGAGTAAAAACAGAGATTGGTTTGCTTTGGGAAACAACTGGTTCCAATCACTGCAAGACAAATCCTTGTCAATTCTTTCTCTAACATGGTCCTTACCTATCATTTTCTTGGTCCAAGTGAATTTGATTCCCTTGGAAGGAAGGTCAATGAGCCAAAGGTGTAAATGAGGTTTTGAAGTTTCGAGGATTGTATCTTATGATGTGCATTCCTTTTAGTTTCTCATTGGAATAGATCATACACTAAAATCCCCTAAGATCAACCAAGGAGACAAGATAAAACAACCCAGATATTCCAGAGAGTCCAAAAAGCCATTCCAAAGCTTGGGGTTGGGATTGCAGTACACAAAGGACACAGACTAAGGAATAGAAACATGATAGTCTATAAGAGAAGCATGGATGGAATCTTGAGAAGAAGCAACAATGTTGATGTTAACATCCTTTTTCCGCAACAAAGCTAAGACCCCAAAGTTACCTACTGATTCAACTACATGACTATGAGCAAAACCAATACTATTTTTAACAAAATTAACACATTGTTTTGATGCTTTGGTTTTCATTAAGAAGATCACATCAAGATTGCACTCCTTAATGAGGGTTCTTATTGAATAAATTGTAGAGGAGGAGTCAAACCCCCTAAAATTTCTAGAACAAATCATGTTCCTTGTGGTGGTTTTTCAAAAGAAGCCACCATCGGAACCTCAACAAAGTAGTATAAAGGCAAATAAAAGAATTTGTGTAAAAGTAAATATTGTGTAGAGTTTAACTGAAATAGTGAAAGCAATGGCGTGACATAAAAAGTATAATGGGATGCAAAAGTAGTAAAAAAAATTTGGGAAGGTAAGTAAATACCTCAGTAGGCGTGGTTGAAAAAGAAGACAAATCATTGTCGCTCTCATTCTCGAACAACAACTCCTCAAAATTCACTTGTAGAGCCGGAGATGTGGGATGAACAATGTTTCCTAGTTCGTCCTCCTGACTGGCCACTTAACTTGCTATCTTCAGCTGCGTTTATTTCTTGCCTGTCTATCAGAGAACGATCCTTACCTATTTCTCTTGTACATCCGCAGTGCAATGGTTGGAGTTTTTTTGCTTGATGTAACACTGGTCCCAATATTATATGCTCCAAACTTGTATGCATCTAGAGGCCAATTATGCAGTGTTTTCTGAGAAATCTCATATTTCTTTATTTCTCAACTCACTACTATCATTCACCAATTTAGGTTTTTTAACACAATTTCCTTATCATTGCTTGGATTGGATATACTGTTTTTATCTGCTTCTTCCTCCTCTGGAAATGTCACAAACTACTTTTGGACCTCATCTTTTTGGTTTTTCAGTGGGAAATTCAGAAAACCAAAAGTCATATCTAGGTTTTTCTTCCTAGAGTTAAGCATGCCACTCTAAATTTTTTTTTATATTGGATTATCCACAATGTTCACGAGGGTAAAAGTGGGACAATTAGGCCTAATTGGGTAATTCCTGTAACCATATTGTCTTTTAAGTAAGAATTCTCAGTACCCTGGTTCTGGCCCATCAATAATTATGGAGGGGTGATGTCCATTGGGCTTGGATGGGGGTCCATTTTATGAAAATACTTAGCGGGCTTGGAGGGTAGGCTGATATTCATGAAAGTTGGGCTTGGAGGGTCGACTAAACATGGGTTTGGGTCCAAATGGGAAACCCTTAATGAAATAATTGGAGGGTCGATAGCCATCCTCGAGAGTTGTTTTTTCTTCTAAAGCCTTTGCTCTGCTGGTGATCATAGAGGGTAGAAGAGGATTGCTTACAAGTGTTAGTTGTAGCATTCATATTACCCGGTCTTGAAAGCATTGATGACTGTGATGTTGAGCTTTGACTAAGGGGCATGGATTGTGGAGCAAATTGATTTTGGGTAAGAGGCGAAGGGATGGTTGAATGAAGGCCTGGAGTCTCCTCCTTGGATGTTGAATGAGAAGAAACGATTGGATTTTTGCCTTTTTGGAGGTAAGATCTATAACTGGAAAGTTGTTTGATTTAATTCCAAAAGAAGATTTTCTTTCATTGTATAAAAGGAAATGAGATGAAACAATTTTTAAATTTATTTGGAAACTTAACTGATATTTCTCCCAACAGTGAGTTGCTTTCAATTGGGATGAATGGGGGCGAGACAGTTTGAGGGATGGAAAGTAGAGAGCAGATCCTTCACCTTCATGAGCTGGTTGAGTGTTAGTCGACGATGTTTTGTCTCCAAGTTGTGAATCGTTCTCCTTTATGAATTGAACGAGGGCTGAGTTTTCGCACAAATTACTAAAGTTTATAATGGATTACATTAGGTCTTCTTCCATATTATGTTAGTGGTGTGTAGCGCAATGTGGGGGCAGATAGACTAGTCTCAACCTCCGCGATTCGCGACAATATATTCGTACGTGTTTTCGGGTTCATGGTGAGTTGTAACGGAAGTCTCGCCTGTGAATCATGTTCTATGTGATGTTTGGTTCTTCTTCTTCATTTCCCACAATGGTTGATCCCATGTTTCAGATTCCCACAATAGAAGCAAGTTATTGCAAAGTCTTCATAGCGAACAAATATCTCAATATGTTTACCTCTATGGAAATTGTATATTATCATGGATGTTACCTCTAGTTTGGTATCAAACAAAATTATTGTTCTGCAGAATACATCATTGTTATCAATTCTCTTGGTAAGGTCCATGTCCAAAACTTCCCTAGTCGTGCTTGACAAGCCTTTGAATATATTTCATAGTGAATCTTTCATGGGGACCTCCAAGTAATTGGATCCAGTCAAAGGCGTTTCCGGCTTCCAAGCATAGGTTGACATAATGATATTGTTTTTTTTTTCCAAGCACCATTGTTAAGAACTCTCTCCATGTCCTATTTGTTGTCAAACTGAAGTGGAAGACACCTGTATTGAATCATGTAGTACTAACTTCTTCGGATGGAGCCCATCACTTGATAAGAGCTTCATGGATATTTTCATTTTTCATTCTGGTAGGTGACAATAACTTCCACAGAACAACGAATTTCCAAACACTGGAAATCCCTTTCTCCTCCTCTATAAAAGTGAATTCCTTAGATTGTTTCGATGCAAGAGCGCCATTTGAGATTGACGGTTTGAGAGAAATCATCTCAAAAAAAGATGGGACAGGTGATTTGTTAGACTCCATAAAAAAAAATAAGAAATAAGATAATAGAAAAATAGGATGAGTGCTCCGGAATGAGAAACAATGATGTAACAATGTTTACGAAAAGAAGTGATATAAATAAAAGAAATAAATCAAATGAAAATAAAAGGAAAATTGCTAAAGAAAGTTCATGATTTTATTTGATTGAAACCAAATCAAAAGATACTTATTACCTTGATTGTAGCCAAATCAAACCTGATATGCTGAAAGCTATTGATTTTGCTCATAGTAGTAGAGAAGAATGAGAAGTAGGTGTTCTGAGGTTGAACCTTTCAGAGAGAAAACCTTCGAGTAGTGCTAACCATTGTGGCAGGCTTTGAAGCTTAAGACTGAAACCCTATTTACGGTTATTGATTCATTAATTTCCTGCATTACACTTTGTAAAAAAATAATAGTTAGCAGTGTTCTAAAAAGCACTAGGCGGTGGGCGGGCAGCGAGCAGGTGCCTAGCGCCCAGGGGCCTAGGTGGCACCTAGGCGGTCTTAGGTTTTGTATTATAACTTTAATAATTTACAAAAGTTAAACATAATACTTTATCAATTGCATCCAATTTAATGCCAAGATACATATGCAAAATTTAAAAACATGAAAAATTAACAATCATGAACAAAATTTATTAAAACTCAAATGACTGAAGTTGGTCATGATGGGTATTTTATACAAAGTTGAATTTGTGGACAAATATCCAAACCTACTCTTTTATTTTTCTTCAAATTGCATGAATAACCTCAGTCATGTTTGATAAAATCTACATTACTAAAATTGGTACCGGCAGATCCTTTGAGAATTCCATTAAGTAATCATCATTTGCTACATTTAGACATATACTGAATAAAAAACAATTAAATTGTTTATTTCTAAAAAAGATGAAAGAAAAAATAAAATAAGAACACAATCAGCATTATTAAAAAAATAAAAAAAAACTCGCCCAGATCGCCTAGACCGCCCAGACCCGCCTAGACTACCCAGAACCCGCCCAGCCATTAATCTGGATGTTTTTCTACCTTCTAGCACCTAGGCCGATTTGTAGAACACTGATGGTTAGTGATGCATTAATTTTTTGCTCCCTGCTTTGACCTAGTCTTGCTGAACGACACAAGTAACGCACATGAGCCACGGACCACCGTTGTGATAGCCGATGACACTCTGATGCTAAAGACAAGCAGGGATCTGAGGAAGGTGTAATGTTGTAAACAGGAAATTTGTAGCGTACTTTAGCTTACCAACCTCATGTCTTATTTATAGTGTAGGAGTTCTGGTTCTAACAAGCTATCGAAGTAGTAGTTTAGGAAGGAGATCTTCGTGGACATCCTTTTCTAATTAGGAGTCGTGCTGCAGAAGGGAAGTTCCATGTTAGCTCCATGCTCCTAGATATGCGGAAGATAGTTCCCTATCTGAGAATATTTCGTAAGAGAAAGTTTTTATGTGTGCTATGTACTCTAGTATTTACTTCCTAGTCGAAAGCAGAGAGCTGCTGTAATTGCATGTCTGAAGCTGATCCTCGAGATACTTGCCTTAATAGGGCTTACAGATATTGTGAGACGTGTGGGCTTAGCTAGCTGTAAGAGTTCGGGTCTGTTTGGCTAACTGCATTGGGCGGGCTTAGAACCGTTTGGGCGGATCAGTGTTGGGCTGACGTTGGGCCTATAATTCCTCAGATCATCATGACACATGTATGGCTCAGGGATGTGACCGTTTTAGTGTATCATTAGCTACTTCCCTCGAGTTAGTGAGCTATCACATCGGTTCGCTAAGTAATTTCTTGAAAAGATACACCGCTCATGATGATTGAGTCTGAATCGTTGCTTGAGCCACGCGCTGCATTTAATGAACGTGCGACGGTTCAGTGGAAAAGAGGCGGGAACCTAATCCCTATTTAGGTCATTCGTTGTGCAAAGTCTAACCCTTTTATTTTCTTTGCTTTTGAAGATATTGCTTTGTTCATCTTTTGACTAAAAAGATTGTTCGTCTTCTTCATGGCTCAACAAAACCTTCTTGATGACACAACCTTGGCCAGGAGTCTTGAGTTTTTTGAAGATAGGTTGCTTTCTGAACCCGACCTTTCTGAGATCCGTATGAAGTTTGGGGTCCCTAAGGACATGTCCTTGTCTGTTTGTAGGGGCGACCGGACACTTATGTCGTCACTGGTGGGGTTCATCTGCTTGCACCGAGAGATGCTTCTAACCGGGGTATGTTTCCTGTTTTGGATGCGATTTGGGAGTTCTTGGACTTCCTTGGGATTTCTCCAGCTCATTTAGGGCCTAATGGATACAATATCATCCTTCTCATCATGATTAGGGCGAAGGAAGTTGGTGTCCGCGTAACTCCACGAGTGGTTCAGTCGCTGACTTCTCCTCGATTGAAGGGTAACGCCGTCTGTAAGATGCCGTCACTGATTTGCTTCGCGAATCTGCCAGATGACTTCAAGTTTTGGCAGATGTATCACTTCTTAGCCCCCGCGGATTCAAAGTACTTCGATTTCAGGGGTCGTCCACTCGAACGAGAATTCACACCACTCTGTAAGTACAACTTTTTCTTCTAGTTTCATTGTGATTGATTGCATGTTAATAGTTGTTCACATTTTTTTGTAGGACGATTTCCCACCACTCCTCTTACCATGCAGGAGCAGAACACTATGGAGACGTTCCGTGACTTGCCAGTGAGGAACGTGGCAGATGTTATATGTGTTCCCAATTTCATTCGCAGTGGGCTGTGGGATAACTGGCACGTGGCCCCCACTTTTTATCGAACATCGTGAATTAAGCTTGAAGATGGGGCCCCTTCTAGGAAGAGGAAGGCCGCTGGGGACAAAACTCTTGTTTTGTCTAACACAGATGAGTCGTCGGAGACGCTTGCCTCTTTTGTGAGTTCGAAGAGGTCTCACATCAGAACTAGGATGTCTTCAACACAATCCGCTCCAGTAAGTGAAGCACGCAGGTCTGATCGACCCGTCATGGCAGAGGTTGATGTATCTAGCTGGGAGAAATACTACCTGCGATTTGCCGGGGTTGACGACATATCGAATCTTAGTGCTGCACAGGTGGAAGCTTTGAGTGAGTGATTGATGAGGGTTGCAATGGCGGCCTCTGTCGATTCGCTCGGACTATTTCGATAGAAGGTTCCCGTGAAGATTCTTCTGAGGTTCTGGAGCCTGATCATCATATTGGTGTGTTGTCTGATAGTGGCCATGGTGACACAGCTCGAGGTGTTGGAGGGTTTTTAGGCCATGTTTCTTGTAGTTCGCATTGTTCACCGTCTCGTTTTAGGCCACAGCTCGAGGTGTTGGAGGGTTTTTGGATAACTCGTTTTCTCCCCTTTCTCCGGATCCTGTTAAGTCGTCCCGCACTAAAGGGTCGGTTGTTCGTGACAAGAGAACTGGCTAGGAGAAAGACTACCTGCGATTTGCGAGAGTTGACGACATGTCGATCTTAGTGCTGCGCAGGTGGAAGCTTTGAGTGAGCGGTTGATGAGGGTTGCAATGGCGGCCTCTGCCGATTTGCCCAAGACTATTTCGATAGAAGGTTCCCATGAAGATTCTTTTGAGGTTCTGGAGCTTGATTGTCCTATTGGTGTGCTGTCCAATAGTGGCCGTGGTGACACAGCTCGAGGTGTTGGTGGGCTTTTGGGCCATATTTCTTGTAGTTCGCATTGTTCACCGTCTCATTTTAGGTCACAACTCGAGGTGTTGGAGGGTTTTTTGATAACTCGTTTCCTCCCCTTCCTCCAGATCCTAAGTCGTCTCGTACTAAAGGGTCGATTGTTCGTGAGAAGGGAAAAGTTGCGGAGGAGAGCTTGGGAACATCGACGACTGTGAAGAGTGGTGCCGTTGTAATTCTCGATCCGGGGGAGCTCCATTCGGATGCACGGATAAGCCAGTTTGTACTGAACTTAATAAAGATGAGTACACAGGTCTAGCATTGGGAGGTTGACGTGGAGTATGCTTCGAGGAAACATATAATTAAGCGTCATAGCTAGCTGATGGATTACGCTCAAAAACCCGAGGATGATACGTTAGAAGGGCGTATGGACAAGGGATTAAAGTACCTTATGTTGGGTATGTCTCACTTGAGCCAGGTGGCCGTTGCTGGAACGAAAGTCGAGACAGCTCGTGAGAGGGTGTACACCATGGAGTGTCTTCTCACACATGCAAGCACTATATTTTGATGCACTTTATGAAATTGAGCAGATGAGGAAACAAGTTGAAGATAAGATTTTTGAACAGTCGGCCGTGGTTTCAGAGACTCAAAGGGTTCGTCTGGAGGCCCTTGAGCGTGATCTAGAGAAGGCGGTGTTTGTGAGGGACAGATTCAAGCCAAGACTTGGAAGTCGGGCAGGAAGCAGCGGCTAAGGCGCGCTCTGTACTGCGGTCTCTCGCTGAAGAGAATGCCCTGATAAAGGTTGACTGGGCTGTTCAGAAACAACAATTAGAGTCTGATGTAGAGCTCAATGCTTCGGAGGCAAGGAAGGGCGAGGATCAACTCGAATTAGAGACACATGAGCTCAATGTTGTGAAGATCAGTTTGGCTACAAAGCAGTCTCAGGTTGATGCTTTGACTGGCAATTTAGAGCTGTTGGAGCGTGAGCTTGCTGACGCGAATGCGCGAGAGGAAAAACTTTTGCAGGAACAAGGCAAATGCAAGTTCTGCTGGGTCGTACATGGCAGGTTGGAGCTGCTAGCGTTGATGAAGGAGGAGCATTCGGAATGGGATCTTGGCCGATATAAGAAGATGTCGTATTTGGACTTATCTATTGTTTGTGCATCGTCATATGAAAAGGGTGGTTTAGACCCTGATGCTCAAGCCGTGGCGCATATGGACGTGACCCCTGCTCCCTCATTCATTAAGCTTAGCTCTTCTGTTTCTATACCTTCTCCTGATAAGGAGTAAACTTTGTATACTTGTACCCATTTTGCTGTCTGTTAATGAAAACGGTTTTATCTTGATTTGTCCTGCACTTGTTTTGCATTTGTTGTCCCTATTGTGCGTTTTCCGTTTCGCCTTGTCGTCTTAGTTTGGCATAAGCTGGTTGGATCAATGGAAGTCGAATTGTCTGTCTGCAGTCGAGAGCTTGATCGTTTGCATTGCGAATGACTCAAAGTCACTTTTGCATAGTCATGTTCGATAGTGAGCATGTCGCCGACAGTTTAGCCGAGGGTTGCGTTACCCGAGTTGTGTCTTATCCTTAAGCTAAGCTGCTGGAGGCTTATCTTGCTTGTCATATTTATCGGTTGCAGCTGCTGCCATAGGCGAGTTGCGATAGTCGAGCGTTTGTACCGAGTCAGGCGTCGTAAGCTCGGGTTGACATTCTACGTGGCATCCATCCAGGCACTGGCTGGATGATCTATGTGTCGGTGTGAATGACCTTTGCTGATAATAGAATGCCGGTTCATTTGAGCATGAAGACATTGACTGAGCTGAGATTTATCGTTGCGGAAGCTGTTTTGAAGGAGAGCGGTGGTCGCGTAGCAAGCTGCTTGGGGCTCCCACCTTCCGAACCATCTATGTCTGAACAGAGTGGACTACAGGTTCGGGTAATAAGGATTTTGAAACCATGCTGAAGAGTAGTGGTCCCGTGGCAAGTCGTCGACATCAGTCAATGACTTACTGGTCTCCCACATTTCGAACCCTCTATTCCCGCGCAGTGGGGGCTACAAGTTTGAGACGAAAGTGTTCGGCGACCAGACTGAAAAGCAGTGGCCTCGCGGTGAGCCATCGAAATCAGTTCAGGAATGACTAGGCTCCCACTTTCCAAATCATCTACACCTGTGGGCGTCAAGTTACAAATTTGAGAGTTTTCGGCGGCCATGGTGAAGAGCAGTGGTCTCGTGGCAAGCCGTCAGAATCAGTTTGGGAGTGATTAGGCTCCCACCTTCTAAACTATCTACACCCGCGCAACGAGGCTACAAGTCCAGGGTTGGTAATTTGACGGCCAGGCTGAAAAAAGTGGTCTCATGCAAGCCGTCGAAATCAGTTCGGGACTGAATAGGCTCCCACCTTCTAAACTATCTACACCCGTGCAATAGGGGCTACAAGTCCAGGGTTTGTAATTCGACGAACAGGCTGAAAAGTAGTGGTTCCGCGGAGAGTCGCTGAAATCAGTTTGGGATTGACTAGGCTCCCGCCATCCAAACCATCTACGCCCGCGCAGTGGGGGCTACAGGTCTGAGGTTTGATCAGAAGCTATCGTTGCTAGTCCTCACCAGCTAAGCTTACCTGATCGGGTTCGACAATCATTGACCGCGAAGGGGGCAATGATCCTTGGTGAGTCGTCATCACGAGGCGTGATGGCGTTGATTAGAATCATCATCATCATCATCATCATCAAAGCCCATTCCCGAGATTTTCGGGGTCGGCTACATGAATTTTGGTTCTCCAAGCAATGCGATCTTCCCACATTTCCTCACCTAATCCAAGCTCAATGATATCTTCATTCACCGTCTTCATCCAAGTTTTCAACGGTCGTCCCCTCCGTCTACACCCTCCATTAACTTGCCAATCTAAACATTTTCTAATTGGCGCCGTGCTCGGTCTCCTCCGCACATGACCAAACCAAGTTAAACGTCTTTCTCTAATTTTTTCCTCTATGGGCGCTACACCTAAGTATCTCCTAATTCTTTCATTTCTAATCTTATCCTTACGAGTTTTACCACACATCCACCTTAACATACGCATTTCTGCTACTGCCATCCTATGCGTATGTTGTCCCGTAGTAGCCCAACATTCTGAACCATATAGCATGGCTGGTCGAACAATTGTCTTATAGCATTTCCCTTTTAGCCTTGCAGGCATCCTTCTATCGCACAATACTCCTGACGCCATTCGCCATTTCAACCAACCAGCTTTAATCCTGTGGTCTACATCTGCTCCAATAGCCCCATTCTTTTGAATTATAGACCCTAGATATCGAAAAGCCTCACACTCTGGGACCTCGACACCTTCGATCTCAATTGCATGACTTCTCCCTCTTGGTTCACACCCAAAGTTGCACACTAGATACTCCGTCTTCGAACGGCTAATTCTAAAACCTTTACTCTCTAAAGCCTCCTGCCACTTAACTAATTTCTGACCTAAACCTGCACTAGTCTCATCCATTAGAATCCTACTTCCTAAACCATTGGGATCCGTGCTAGACGGACTAGGTGTCGGGATGAACAAAGAGCCATCGTCATCAGCTTTGGCTGACTAAGCTTGTCTGGTTGGAGAGAGGTTCCGCCTGCCAGAAGGCGTGCGAACTTACATCCACCAGCACGGTGCATTGTGTGGACAAAATTACCATAAATCAGCTAGTGATCCGTAGGTACAATCCGTGTGTCAAAGTCTATCAGGATTTCTAGTGCTTGTGCCAGGCATGTGGTAGAATACTGTTTGAATAGTAGGCTGAGGCCATGGGCCCGCAAAGGAACGGCTAGGGTTTTCTACATGATTGTGCTACATGTACGGCGTAGATCACGCGGTGGCACGTGTACGTCGCAGGCTGCGAGACGGTTGAGTATCTGTTACTCCCTATCAATTGACGAGTTGCGCGCAATGCCATTAATTGGACGAACGCGGTCTACGCAGTTTTCTTGAGAACTGTCATCTCCTCGTTTTCCATACGGTATTAAATGCTGACATTTAATGCTGAAGTACTTGTTTGGTGAACCATCATGTTTATATAATGGTGTTTCTCAATTGTTGTAGGCACCATCTTCTGCAGAGTGTATCTCCTGTAATGTTCTTGCTTGAAGGAAATGTTTTGGGTTTTCCAAAGGCTGAAGGAAGATCTCCATCACAGGAGTCTTTGAATGTTCTGACATTTGCACTGATCGGGCACGATGATAATCGTTGTTATGCGTGGTCACCTATTCTGGGTGGGCACGTAGTTGTTCTGCTGAGATCTCATAATTTCTTATCATATTGCGAAAAAGTAGTACGGATTTCCTCCCAAGGGAAGAGCCTCGGTGCTACTTTGTGCCGCTGCATGTGTATGTATATGGTTCTCGCTGCTAACTTATGGCTGATCGAAGTTTTAGCAGATACGCGATGCTTTTAGGGGTGGTATCTCTCAGTCACCCCAGGTACCACACATGTGAAAAGCGAAAAGCGTCCTCCCTTGACAACATTGTGAGACTTTGACTGCTTTGTTGCTTGCATCCATCCTTATCTGCCTTCTTCCACCTCCTTCAGAGAGCTGAAAGTTGTTTGAGGAAGTCTGCAAGGAGGTATGATGCCTTTTGAGGAAGTCAGGCTTCCGTTATAAGGTCTGTATCGCTGTTGGCGGGTCACTTTTTGGGGTGACTCGATGGACCAATCGGCAGCTCTGCGCTTTCAGCTATTTCTACCACTTTGTCCTTGATCTTGGGAAGGGGTCGAGCAAAGGTCAATTGAATATCTTTGCTGTTGCTGCGGATAGCTTGCATCGGAGAGTTCACATGGCCTACTTTGGATACCATTGCTTTCTTCTAATATCCTCACGTAGTTGGATTGTCTATCTTTTACTCCATTTCGTACCGGATTCAGATGCTTGTAGTATGTAGTCTTTTGTATCTACCTCTGGGCACTTGTTGTTACATCTTTTCAGTAATCAATTGAGTTTGTCTTCGTAATTCTTTCTTTATTTCTCAAGTGATTGTAAATCGCATAAGTCTTTAAGAACTAAAACTCTACATTGACTATAGAAAGGGAAATAAACAACTGACATAAACTGATTGTTAACGAAGAGAAATCAATCTCGGCCTTGAAGTGAACTCAGACAACCCTTGTGGATCATTGGTATTCTCAGCAGACTGTTGAGCTTCGTTGATGACACAGAGGCTACTAAAGAGTAAGCCTTGTGGGGTAGTTAATCATCGCGCCGACGGAATGTCGGGGGATTATGCTCCTGCTTGCCTTGGTTTCTCCGTTCCACCTAGTTGAAGAGCAGATTGCTCCTGTGTCGCTTGACCGATGCGTCAGCAGTCACTCAGCCTGGCTCTAGTTCAGATTGCTCCGTGTGATCCGATTGGATCTGGTAACATTCTATCTGCTTCAGTGCAGCGTAATGGCAGGCTCATGTCGTAGGTTGGTCTCCACATATCGTTCATTCGGAGTGGTTAGCGATGTACTTAACGCATTGGTGAAGGGTGGAAATTACTGCTACCATCTGATGGAGCCATGGTCTTCTCAAGATAAGGTTGTAGGTAGACGGTCCATCTACTACCATGAAGTCTTGAAACATAAGCTTTATCAGTTGTGGCTCTCCTGCCACTACTGCTAACCTTATCTTCCCGATTGGGAAGCATTTATCCCTGCTGAATCAAATCAGCGGGTAATCTGAAAACATCAGGTTCTCCTCTTTGAGGTTCATGTTACGGAACACGTTGTTGGACAAGATGTTGAGTGAGTTCCCTATGTCCACCAGAGCTCTCTTCACCTCCCACCTTGCGATGGAAACTGATATGACTAGGGCATCGATGTGTAGCGCTCGGACTCCTTCCAAGTCCTTGTCTGTAAAGGTCAAGGTAGAAATGAGGCTTTGAATCCTCAAGTAGCAAACGTGTCTGTCCTCATGCATGGGTTGTGTCCGCATTTCCAGTAGAGTCCGCCTGTGGGACCTGTGCGATTGGTCTTCATTCGGTCCGGCTCCATGAAGAATGATGATACATAAAAACAGTCACACTCCTAAGCCGAACACGTCTCATGATGATCTCGAGGAACTACGAGCACAAGCATCGACCCAACACAGATCCAACCCAAGCGGATCCAAGCCAGCTCAACTTCAGTCCGCCAAGTGGACCTAGACTCTCATTGCATGCTAGGCCCACACGTCTCACATCCATCCTCAATACTCATAAGCTATTTTTAGACAAGTATCTCAAGGATTGGCTTCGAATAGACAACTACAGCTGCTCTTTGCTTTCAACTAGGATGCAAACACCAGAGTATCTTCCACACATGGAAACTCCCTTCCACTGAATGCTCTTGGATTGGGAACTATCTCCCGCATATCTAGGAGTGCAGAGCTAACATGGAACTTCACTCCTACAACACGACTCTTAATTAGAGAGGGGTCTCCATGAAGATCTCCTCCCTAAACTACGACTGTGATGGTCTGGTTGAACTAGGACTGCTTGCACTATAAATAAGACATGAGGTTGGTAAGCTAAAGTACGCTACAAATTCCTTGTTATAGCATTACACCTTCTTTAGATCTCTGTCTGACTTTAGCATTAGAGTGCCATTGGCCACCTACGGTGGTTTGTGGCTCACGTGCATTACTTGTGTAGGTCAGCAAGAACATGGTCAAAGCAGGGAAAGAAAATTGACTGCATCAGTTTGGCGTCATCGGTGGGGACGACATAGTTCTTAAATTTACACGAAGTGTCGTCTCCTACCAAATCTCAGAGAGATGGTGACCACCAGGTCACGCAACAACAAACCAAGGGACACGTCCAACGCGCCGGCTGTCCCTATACTAGTTCCTGCCATGCACGAGGAGTCTACTCATTCCCTTGCACCCACGACAGTAACGACGGAGCCCAGAATCGAGGTTCTGATGTATCAAATACAGTAGGTCATCAAAGCGGTGGAGACGCTCACATGATGGAATCCACCCACTGCTAATGGAAACCAGGAACAACATGGACCTCCACCTCCAGTGGACGATAGGGAGTAAGCACAGGAGAGCCAAGCCTCGCTAGTTCCCATTGGACTAAGGGAGGCTACCGGCTAACGCCGATTCAGCCGCCAGAACAGAGAGGCTCGGTCCCGGGAACTCTCTCAGCAGAGGAGCGCACGACCTAAACGTACTATATCACCTTTTTGTCCCACCCTTTGTGGATCGGATCATGAGTGAAGCACTTCTGAAAAAGTTCACTCCCTCAAAGCTCGATTCCTATGACGGGACCACCGATCCTTTTGATCATCTACGCCATAACCAACACGTAATGGCACCCAAAGAAGGATATAAATCCGTCATGTGCAGAACATTTCCCACCAGTCTTAAAGGCCCTACATTGACGTGGTTCCACAGCCCTCCACCGAAGTCAATCGACTCCTTCAAAACATTTGCAAAGGAATTCTTGACACCTTTCGTCAGAAGCCAGTGTTTCAGAAAAAGCCTCACTACATACTCTCTCTAAGGCAAAGGTCCAGCAAGACGCTCCGAGATTATGTCAAACGCTTCAACAACGAGTTGACCCTCATCGACGGGTGCAACAATGATACAGCTGTGACGGCATTCACTGTGGGCCTCAAAGAGGGAAAACTCTTTGAGGACCTCACCTTGGAGCCTCCTCTTGACATGACAGAGATCCTCAAGAGCGTCCAAAGACTCATCACCCTGGAGGAGTTAAGGACCGCCAAGAGGGAGATCGAAGGCAACAGGAAGCCCTCAACTTCTAGGGACAAGAATGAGGGAAAAAGACACGGGGATGAGGAACGGAGCAAGAGGAAGCGCACTTACAATAGATTGGATCCTGATCATCCCAAGCTAGAGAAATCATCCAACTACGTTGGATCCAGAGCCGTGACACCCCTAAATGCTAGTCTGTCCGATGTATTCAACTCCATGAAAAATTAGGAGAAATTAAAGTGGCCCCCGGAGACACGTGGAAACCGTGCCAAAAGGGACAACAACAAGTATTGTGTGTACCACAAGGAGGGCGACCACAAAACCAACGACTGCAAAAAGTTTGAGGTATGATGTAGAAAACTAGATTCGCAAGGGCAAATTGAAAGACTTCCTGAAGTCTGAGAAGCAGTCAGAACAGACCAGGGACAGAGGGAGTTAGTCAAAGAGATAGAGAAGGAGACTCCTGATATAATATACGCCCTTTATGGAGTCGAACTGAATGAAGGCTAGTCGCACTGATCCCACTTTGACTATTCAAAAATTTAGAACCCCATTCCCACTTTGACTTTCACGGACCAGTAGGGATGGAAACGGGGCGGATTTGGACAAATCCATCCCCGCCCCGCTGGGGATCGCGAATTCCCGAATCCGCTCCGAATTAAACAATTTTTCAAAAACCATCACCGCTCCGATCGGGTTGGCGGATATCCACCCCGCCCCAAATATCCATTTATTAAAAATTCTTCTCAAATCGATTCCATTAGGGTTTTCAGATCCATTCGATTGTTGTTTTGGGACTGAGAATTTGCCTGATGAAAAAGAAGTTCAGATGAACCCTCTCACCCTTCTTATCATAATTTCACAAACCCCATGTATAACATAATTTAACAAGAAAAAAAATCAAACCCTCAATCTTCTACGTTTGGCACCACTACTGGAGGAAAAATCGCCTTGTTCACGACCACGATGAATACCTACAGTGGAGTAAATCATATCTAATCTGCAGACTGGACAAGTTCTCTTATTCTCCTTAGAACCCATGACGAATAGCCCTGTTGTTGACTTTGATACCGAAGTACACAGTATGAAAAGTGTGAGAACAGGTTACGGTGCAAACCTCGCCACCATCAAGAACAACCCTCTTTGTATGAACCCTAACCTGCGCTGGCTGCATATTGCGTTGTTGTTGCTGCTTGCATGGTCCTTGTGGTTGGATGGAATTGGATTAGATTGACAAATCCCTTGCAGAAGATAAGAAGAACCGAAGAGAAGTGAGAGGCAGAGTTAATGAGAGAGACGTGAGAGGCAGAGTGAATGAGAGAGACGTGAGAGGTAGGGTCAGGGTTTTTTCTTTTTAAATGTCAAGGGTATTTTAGTATTTTTCATAGCTAAATGGATATCTGTATCCCCTCGAAATTCGTTTAGGCATATCCAAAACCGCCCCAAATAATGCGGGCGGGGCGAATATTCGTGAAAATCTGCCCTACTGCCATCCCTAAGGACAAGGACCTCGATGGAGTCCGCGTGCCGCACGAAGATGCCTTGGTCATCTCCGTTTCCATCGTAAAGTGGGAAGTGAAGAGAACTCTCGTTGATGCAGGAAACTCGCTCAACGTTCTATTCTACAATGTTTTCCACAACATGGACCTCAAGGAGGAAAACCTAGTGCCATCAGAGCACCCACTGATCAGATTCAGCGGGGAGAAATGCTTTCACGTCGGAAAGATAAGGTTAGCCACGGTAGCTGGAGAATCGCGGCTGAAGAAGGTCATGTTTCTGGACTTCATGGTGGTAGACGCACCATCATCCTACAACCTGATTTTGGGAAGACCATGGCTAAACCAAATGGAAGCAGTGGTCTCCACCCTTCACCAGTGTGTTAAGTATACTGCTAACAATTCAAAAAGAACAATACGTGGAGATCAACCTACAGCACGAGGTTGCCACTACGCCACACTGAAACAGATAGAGTGCTCCCAAATTCAGCTACATCATGCGAAATAGCTTGACCCAGTGCAAGGCCAAAAGACGTAAGAGATAACATTTTTTAGCATTACAAGAGCAATCAGCTCTCTTGCTTAGTGAGTCGTAAGGGCAATGGCAAGCGGGAACACTTCCACCTGACATGTCATCGGCCCGGAGATCCACCCTCTACAAAGTTTACTCTACAGTGACCTATGTAACACCTCGACAGTCCGCTAAATGATCCGTGAAAGCTATTCGAATTCACTTCGAAGCCAAGATCAGTTAATCTCCATCAACAACTAGTTTGCTTTTAGTTGTTTATTTATCTTTTTGTAGTCAATATTGAGTTTAGAGTTCTTAAGAGACTTATGTGATTCACAGTCATTTAAGAAATAAAACAAGAGTTTCAGAAACAAACTCTATTGATTTATTGGAAAGATGTAACAACAAGCACATTGAGGCGGATACAAAAGGCTACATACTACGAACGCCCTGAGGCGGATACAAAAGACTGAGCACTATAGGCATCTGAATACAGTGAGAACTGAAGTAAAAAACTCACTTAGACAACTCTGCTACGTACAACATCCGACAAAAACTTGCAAATCCTCCGATGCAAGTAATTTGTTAATGATAACAATGATAAAAGCTGCTCGACCCCTTCCGAAGACGATAGCGAAGTCAGAAGAATGGGATTTGGTCTACCTCTTCCCAAGATAAAGACAAGGTGTAAGAGGGGATTGAAAGGACTGAGCAGTTGGATTGCCCGTCAAATCACTCCAGGAAAGTGCTCTCCTTACAACATTGAAGACCTCGAGACTAGCTGTTTATTTCCTCAAGAGACGTCCCACCATCTATCCAACCTCCTCAAAGGGCTTAAAAGAAGGTAGATGAGGATGGCCACAAGTAGCGACGTAGTTACGGTCTCATAATGCTATCTAGAGATACCATTTTTCCCATATGTGATGGTAGGTGTGACTGAGAGCTACCACACCCGGAGACATCGCACATTAACTAAAACTTTGATCAACCATTGGTTAGAAGCGGGATCTGAGCACACGAAGACACAAGTGGTACGGTGTAACACCAAGGCATCTCCCTTGGTAGAAAATTCGTACTACTTCTCCGTGATATGAGAAGAGATTACGAGACCTTAGCAGATTAACTACGTACCCACCCACAATAGTTTACCATGCATAACAACAACTATCATCATGCCTGGTCGATGTAAACGTCAGAACTTTCGAAAACTCCAATAATGGGGATCCAACATAAGCCTTTGGAAAATCCAAAGCATTTTCCTCAGCCTCTAGAAAATCCAAAGCATCTTCTCAAAACAAGAACATTACAGGAAATATACTCAGCAAAAAATGGTAACTACAACGATTGGAAAACACCATTATATAGACATAGTGGTTCACCAAACGGGCATTCCAGCATTAACTGCCAAGCATTGAATGACGTATGGGAAAATGGAAGACGACGGTTCCCAAGGAAACTGCGCAGACCACGTCAATCAATTAATGGCACTGCACGAAACCCCATCAATTGAGAGGGAGTAGCAGATATACTCAAACGTCGCGCAGCCTACACCATACACGTGTCACTGCGCGATCTACGTCGTACACGCAATGCACCATGCAGGAAAACCTAACCCTTCCTTTGCAAGCCCATGGGCTCAGCCTGTTATTCGAACAACACCCTGTCGTATGCTTGGCACGAGCACTCAAAGATCCTAGTTAGCTTTGACGTACAGACTTTATCACTCGCTGAGTTAAGGTAACTTAGTCCACACCACGAACCAATAGGTTGCACGCCCCTAAGTAGGTGGAACCTCTGGTCAAACCAGGCAAGCTTAATCACCACTGATAACGATAGCTTCTGGTTCACTCCGACACCTAGTCTACTTAGCGCAGGCATCGACGATTTAGGAAGTGAGAGTCTAATCAGAGCTGCCACGTCTGGTGACGACGAATTGCCAGGGATCACTGCCCCATTCACGGTCAGTGTTCGCCGAACCTAATAAGGTAAGCCTAGCTGGTGACGACTAGCAACGAAAGCTTCTGATCAAAACCTGGACTTGTAGCCCCCACTGCGAGGGTGTATATAATCTGGAAGGTGGGAGCCTAGTCAGTCCCAAACTGATTTTGATGGGTAGCCACGGGACCACTGCTTCTCAGCGTGATCGCCAAATCACCAAACCTAGACTTGTAGCCTGCGCTGCGAGGGTGTAGATAGTCTAGAAGGCGGGAACCTAGTCAGCCACGACCTGATTTCGACGGTTTGCCACGGGACCACTGCTTTTCAGCGTGGTTGCCGAACCCTCCCAAATTTGTAGCTTGGTGCACTCAGGTGAAGATAATTCGGATGGTGGGAGCCTAGTCAGTCCCGAACTGATTCTGATGGCTTGCCATGGGACCACTGTTCTTCAGCGTGGTCTCCAAACCCCTCTCGAATATGTAGCTCCCACCGTGCGGGGAGGGTGTCGACGGTTCGAAAGGTGGGAGCCTAGTCAGTCCCAAACTGATTTTGACGGCTTGCCACGGAACCACTACTCTTCAGCATGGTCGCCAAACCCTTACTCCCTGAATTTGTCGACCGCTTTGCTCGGTCATAAATAATTCGAAAGGTGGAAGTCTAGTCAGTCTCGAACTGATTTCAATGGCTTGCCACGGGACCACTGCTCTTCAGCCTGGTCGCCAAACCTTTACTCCCTAAATTTGTCGATTACTTTGTTTGGTCATAAATAATTCGGAAAATGGAAGCCTAGTCAGTCCCGAACTGATTCCGATGGTTTGCCACGAGACCACTGCTCTTCAGCCTGGTTGCCAAACCTTTGCTCCCCGAATCTATCGACCACTCTACTTAGTCATAAACGATTCGAAAGGTGGGAATCTCAAACAACTCTTCACACGACCTCTGCTCTCCCTCGGGACTGCGGACGCAAATATGAGCTTAGCAGAGTCAGCTCCTTCATGCTCAAACGGATTGACATTCTAACATTAGAAAAATGCCACTCGTGTTGATACAAGGATAGAACAACCGGTGCTCGGATGAAAGCTAATTAGGATGCCAACCCGAGCTTACGGCGCCTGACTCGATGCAAACGCTCTGACACGTACTTTCGGCCACCACAGCTTGCCCGCGACAACAGCTACAACCAACCAATCAGACAAACAAGAAAAAACTCAAGTGGCTTACTTATGAGACAAGACACAACTCGGGTTCTCAACCCCCTGTTAAACTGTTCGCCACATGCCTACTATCAGACATAACTATACAGCAATGACCCTGAGTCATTCACAATACAAAGCGGTCAAGCTCTCTGCCACAAACAAATTAGACAATATCCTATTGATTCAACCAGCCTATGCCAAAGTAAGATGACAAGGAAAAATAAAAAACGTGCAATAGAGACGCCAAGTATGAAAAAAAGAAATCTTTTTTCATTAATGGTCAAGACAAAAAGTTTACAAACACACAAAGTTTGCTCCTAATCAATAGAAGGTACAAAAATGGAAGAGCTAAGCCTGGGGGACAACGACAGAAGTTGCACCTATACGCGCCTCAACCTGGACATTAGGGATCAAACTGTCCTCCTCGCCCGACAACTCAGAGGTAACAGACAAGTCGACATATGACATCTTCTTGTAACGGCTAAGATCCCACTCCGGATGCTCCTCTTTCATCAGCACCAACAGCTCCAGCCAACCATGAACAACCCAGCGGAATTCACATTTTCCTTGTTCCTAGAGAAGCTCTTCCTCTCGCACTTTTGCATCAATAAGGTCATGTTCCAGTAGCTCCAACTTTCCAAATAGCGCATCGACCTGAGGCTACTATGTGGCCAGACTTCTCTTCACAGCACTGAGTTCATGCCATCCGAGTTCGAGTTGGTCCTCGGCTTTCCTCGCCTGTCGAGCATAGAACTCCACATCGGATTCCAACTATTGCTTCTCAGCAGCCCAATCAGCTTCCTTCGAAGCACTCTCTTCAGCAAAAGACTGCAGCTTAAAATGCGCCTTATCCGCAGCTCAGAATGCAACCTCGACCTCCAGGCGAAGCCGGCTCAACTCCTGCTTAAGTTCGTCCCTCTCAGACACCGCCTCGGTCAGATTACGTTCAAGGTCCTCCAGACGATCCCTTTGAGCCTTAGCGGCCATGGCTGATTGATCCAACTACATCTCTCGGGCCTGCTTCTTAAGCCGTTTAATTTCATGGAGCGCATCAGAATACAGTGTCTACACGTGCGAGAAGACACGCTCCAAATTATATACTCTGTCACGAGTTGCCTCTACTTTCGTCCCAGCAATGGCCGCGTGGCACATATAAGACATACCAAGCATAAGATACTTCAAACCCTTGTCCACACACTCTTCCAGCGCATCCTTATCAGCTTTTGGAGTGTGGTACATCAGCCAACTGTGACGCCCGCTTATATGCTTCCTCGAAGCATACTCAACACCCACCTCTTGGTACCAGACATGTGAGCTCATCTTTACCAAGTCCGGTGTGAACAGACTTATCTGTGCATCAGGATGAAGCTTCCCTTGATCAGGAACTATTTCAGTGCCGCCCTTCACGGTTGTCGTTGTCCTCAGACTCTCCTCCATGGCTTTTCCCTTGTCAAGAACGGTCGACCCTTTATTGTGAAACAACCCAACAGGTTCTGGAAGTAGAGGAGGACGGAAGTATTTAAAGGACCTTCCAATAATTCTAGTTGTGGCCTAGAACGAGATGGTGAGCAATGCGGACTACAGAAGGCACGACCGGTACCACAGCCACTTTCAGGCGAGTCAACGGTGGGGTGATCAGATTCCACCACCTCAGGCGAATCTTTAACAGAGCCTTCTACCGAAGCTGCCCCACGCGAATTACCCGCACCAGACGGTCATTCAGAGCCTCAACCTACACGGCACTAAGGTTCGACCCATCAGCAACTCCCGCCAACCGCAGATAATCTTTCTCCAAGCTAGGAACATTAGTCTCCATTTTAACATGCCTAGAGCGGGTCGTGCCGAAGACTGCCCAGCCCTAACGCGAGGCTTCTTGCTCACAAAGGAAGCAAGTGTCTCAAATGGATCCTCTGCATCAGATAGAGTGAGAGTCTTGGCCCTAGCAACCTTCCTCTTGTTGGAAGGAGCCCCATCTTCCAGCTTAATGTGCAACTCTCGATACAGAGTGAGGGCGATGTGCCAATTGTCCCACAACCCACTACGAACGAAATTGGAAACTCTTATGATATCAATCGCCTCACTTTTTGCCATGACGCGGAATATCTCCATGCCAAAACTTGAAATCATCCGACAGGTTAACGAAGCAATTCGACGACTTCATCTTGCAAACAACATTGTTCTGCAGTCGAGGAGCTGTCAGCAACTGAATCACCCACGGGGTCACACTATCACCAGCCTCCTTAGCACTGAACAGAATCATGAGAATGATTCTGTATCCGTTGGGTCCCAACTGAGCTGGAGGAATCCCCAAGAAATCCAAGAACTCCCAAATCATGCCCAGAACCGGAACGCGCTCCAATTTGAAGCATCCCTCGATGTAAACAAATGAAACCAGCCAGAGGCGACATTGGCGTCGGGTCGCTCGTCAGAAGGTACAATGACAAGTCTTTAGGAACTCCAAACTTTGTACAATTTCAGTGAGACCGGGCTCGAATAACAACCTGTCTTAAAAAAAGCTCTAGGCTCTTAACTAGAACATCATCATCATAAAGGTTTTCTCGAGCCATGAAGAAGACGAATGAACCTTTCAGAACAATATCTTCAAAAGAAAGTAAAGCAGAAGGGTCAGTCTCAGCACTGAAAACGACCTATATAGAGGATAGGTTCCTGCCTCTTTTCCACTGAACAAACGCACACCCAATTAATGCAGCATGCGGCTCAAGCAACGATTCATACTCAATCATCATGAGCATCGCATCTCTTCAAAAGATGACTTAGCGAATCGATGTGACGACCCACTAACTTGGGGGGAGTAGCCGTGATATATAAAAAATTGTCACACTCCTAAGCCAAACAAGTGTCATAATGATCTCGAGGAACTACGGGCTCAAGAATTGGCCCAACACGGATCTAGCCCAAACGAATCTAAGCCTGGATTCTCATAGCATGCTAGTCCCACACATCTCACAGCCATCCTCAATACTCATAAGCCCTCTTTAGGCAAGTATCTCGAGGATCAGCTTTCGACGGGCAACTACAGCTGCTCTCTGCTTCCAACTAGGAAGTAAACACTAGAGTATATTCCACACATGGAAACTCCCTTCCATGGATTGCTCTTGGATTGGGAGCTATCTCACACATATCTAGGAGTTAAGAGCTAACAAGGAACTTCCCTCTTACAGCACTGCTCTTAATTAGAGAGGGATCTCCATGAAGATCTCTTCCCAAAACTACGCTTACGATGGCCTGGTTGAACCAGGACTCCTTGCACTATAAATAAGACATGAGGTTGGTAAGCTAAGTACGCTACAAATTCCCTATTACAACATTACACCCTCCTCAGATCCCTATCCGACTTTAGCATCGGAGTGCCATCTGCCACCCCACGGTGCTTTGTGGCTCATGTGTGTTACTTGGGCAGGTCAGCAGGAACAGGGTCAAAACAGGGAACAAAAATTGACTGCATCAAAGGACATAGATTATGCTCGGAGTATCCTTCTATATATTTTTTTACTGAATCCCCTGGTCCCTAGATTGTTCTGGTCGCTTTTCAGAGTTCAGGAATTCTTTTAGCTTGCCCCTGCGGATCTAGTATTCAATTTTGTACCTCAAACTCTTGCAGTCATTGGTATCATGCTGCACTCCTTGTGGTACGAGCAGTATTTGTTATTATCATGCTTGGAGGGGTCTTCGCACTATTTTGGGGCCACTTCAGATCTTTCCAGTTTTTCATTGAGTTTAGTACGTCCGACATGCTAGAATTTTGGGGTGTCATGGCTCTGGATCCATCGTAGTTGGAAGCATTCTCTGGCCTAGACCAGCTAGAGTCTGACTTGTTGTCACTAAGCTTCCTTTTGCTCATTTCTTCATCCTTGCGTCTTTTTCCCTTATTCTTATCCTTCGAAGCGGAGGGCTTCTTCTCACTTTCAGTTTACCTTTTTACGACCCTCAAATCTTCTAGGGTAATGTGCTTCTGGGCGCTCTTGAGAAGCTCCGTCATGTCTAAATGGGGTTCCAAAGTGAGGTCTTCGTAGAGCTTTCCCTAATTTAGGCCCGCGGTGAAAGCTTTCACGGCTCTGTCGTCGCTGCAACCGTCAATGAGTGTCAGCTCGTTATTGAAGCGTGTGAGATACTCTCTGAGCGTCTCATTTGATCTCTATTTTAGAGAGTATGTAATGTGGGTTTTTTCGAAAATGCTGACTCCCGATGAAATGCATCAGGAACTCCTTTGCTAGTGTCTTGAAGGAGTCGATCGACCTCGGGGGGAGGCTGTGGAACCATGTTAGTGTTGACTTCTTCAAGCAAGTGGGAAAAGTCCTGCACATCACTGATTCGAGTCCTTCTTTGAGGGATATTACATGTTGGTAATGGTGCAGGTGGTCGAATGGGTCGGTGGTTGTCATAGAAATTGAGCTTCGGAGGAGTGAACTTTTTTGAAAGGGCCTCATTCATAATACGACCCACAAATGGTGGGATAGAGAGACGGTACATAACTTCTAGCTCGTGTGCCCCTCTTTAGAGGGGGTTCGGAGGGTCGAGCTTCTCTGCTCTAGCGGTCGGCTCCGTATTATTCGCGCAACCTCCTACAGTCCAATGAGAACTAGTGGAAGCTTGACTCTCATGTGCTTGCTCTCTACCATCCTCCGAAGATGGAGACCCGTGTTTCTCCTGGTTTCTATTAGCAGGTGGAGGGTTTTGTCGTGTGAGAGACTCTAGTGCTTTGGTGATCTAATGTATTTGAGATGACCTCATATCTATCATGGGGTCCGTCGTTGTTGTCGGCGCGGGCGTGAGTCTGTTTTCCGTGCATAGCCAAAACCGCTGAAAGTGGCGGTACAACCATAGCCTGAGCGTTTGGCGTGTCCCCTTGTTCTCCATTGTTGCGTGATCAGTGGTCACCATCCTTCTATATTTTGAACAGAGATAATGCTAGTGAAAGGTTAGGAACTTTGTCGTCCCCACGAATGGCGTCAAACTGATGGTCACTTTTTGCTCCCTATTTGACCTAGTCATGCTGACCTACACAAGTAACGTACATGAGCCACGGACCACCGTTGTGGTGCCCGATGGCACTCTGATGCTATAGTCAGACAAAGATCCGAGGAAGGTGCAATGTTGTAAACAGGGAAATTGTACCGTACCTTAGCTTACCAACATCATGTCTTATTTATAGTGCATGAGTCATGGTTCTACTAGGCCATCAAAGGCGTAGTTTAGAAAGGAGATCTTCGTGAAAATCCTTCTCTAATTAGGAGTCGTGCTGCAGAAGGGAAGTTCCCTGTTAGCTCCATGCTCCTAGATACGCGGGAGATAGTTCCCCATCTGAAGGTAATTCGTAAGAGGAAGTTTCCCTGTGTTATGTACTCCAGAAAGAGGAAACCTACCTCCACCTTCAGACCTCGAACCTCCATCCAGCACAAAGGAAAAGGTTGAACGTTTGGTAACCGGAGGAAGAAGTCGTAACAATATACCTGGACAGCCCAGCTAACACAAAAACAGTCCAGATTGGCTATAACCTTGACAGAGCACTGGCAGCACTCTTAAAAAAAATCAGGACGTCTTTCCCTGGACAATGAAATACATGGTGGGGATTAATCACACACAGACTTGCAATCAATTTTGACTTGAAGCATATTCAACAAAAAAGAAGGTCAGTGGTGTCCGAGCGCAACCAAACCATCAATAAGGAAGTGTAAAGACTTCTAAAGGTAGACATGATAAGAAAGTCTTGATACCTGGAAAGGCTGGCGAACACAATCCTGGTGAAAAAGAAGAATGGGAAGTGAAACATTTGCGTGGATTACACGACCTTAACAAAGCTTGCCAAAAAGACAACTTTTTACTGCCATGAATAGACCAAATCGTGGATGCGACATCCGAACACAACCTACTCAACTTCATGGATGCGTACTCTGGCTGCAATTAAATCATTATGCACTCGCAAAATCAGGAGAAAAATTCATTCATAAAGGACAAAGGCACATATTGCGATTGGATAATGCCTTTTAGACTGAAGAATGCAAGGGCAACATACTAGCGCCTGGTGAACCAAATTTTCAAATGACAAATCAAAAAGACCATGGAAGTTTACATCAATGACATGCTGGTAAAGAGCATCCACTGTCTTGACCACCTGGCAGACATTCAAGGTGCGTTCTTTCAACTCAGAAAATACTGAATGAAGCTCAACCCGCAGATATGCACTTTTGGGTGAAATCAGGAAAATTCCTGCGCTACATAGTAGACAAAAGTGGGATAAAGGCTGATCCATAACAGATTCAGGTTCATCTCTAAATCTTCAGATAGATGCCTCCTTAACATTCAAGGGAAACAAAGAATTCCAATGGGAAGAGCAGTTTGAACATGCCTTCCAAGACCTGAAGGTGTATATGGGAAGCCCAGAGCTGCTCTAAAAACCTACTTCAAGTGAAACTCTCTACCTATACCTCTCAGTCTCGGAAGATGTTGTCAGTTTAGCTCTCGATCGGGAAGAGAAAGCGAAACATAAGCCCGTTTACTACATCAACAAAACATTCGGGGTGCAGGCTAACTACCCTAATTTGGAAAAAATGGCCTTAGCGCTGGTAACTTCCTCAAGAAAATTATGACCTACTTATAAGCTCACTCAATAACAGTCCTAGCCGAGTGCCCACTCCGGTCGGTATTGCACAAGCCAGAGCTATCAGAAAAAATGGTCAAATGGTCAGTGGAGCTGGGACAATTCAACATCCATTACGCTCCAAGAACAACCATCAAGGCACAAGCATTGGCAGACTTCATCGCCGAGTTCATTGAGACAAGATAAACAGGACTAAAAATCCAGCAAGGAGACAAGGACACCAAGCCGCCTCCACAGGGATGGATCTTGCAATGTGACGGGTCATCCAACGTGAAGGTTTGTGGAGCGGGGATCGTCTTGTATACCCCTAAGGGGTCACCCTTAGGAAGGCTATCAAATTCAGCTTCCACACATTAAACAACAAAGTGGAGTATGAAGCCCTCCTAGCCGGATTAAAGCTAGCCAGAGGAATCGGAGTAGAAGAACTCACGGTGTTCAACAACTCCCAACTAGTAGTCAATCTGGTGAATGGAAAATTTAATGTCAAATAACTCCGAATGATGATTTACTATGGGAAAGCAATCAACGCCAAATGATGGTTTGAGATGATACTACTCCGTCGCTGCTCAAGGACAAACAACGAGGAAGCCGACGACCTAGCTGCAAAGGCCTCGTCCAGACAAAACAACTTTGACACGCTCATAGAATTCCAAGAGAAGTCGGCCCTAGAAGAAGAAGGCCTCCACAAAACCCTTTCCACCAATACGAAGACCAGCTAGATGAGCCCCCTGATTAGTTGCATAAAAAATGGAGCCCTCCCAACAGATAAGCTAGAGGCCCACAAGCTGAAAAAAATGGCAGAATACACTCTCCTCAACGGCTGGTTGTACAGGAGATCAATGAATGACCCTCTACATAGATGTTTGACCCCCAGGGAAGCAAACCAAGTCCTCAAAATCCATAAAAGAGTCTGCGGTAACCATCCCAGAGGAAGGACACTAGCTCATAAAGCCCTCAAGCTGTGATACTATTGGCCGAAAAATGCATCAAGAAGCCAAAGATTTGGTCTGCAAGTGCGATAAGTGTCAAAGGTACGACCCGTACACACATATGCCTGCACATAACCTAGTTCCAATGAACAACTCGTGGCCCTTCGCCCATTGGGGGATAGACATCATGGGCTCGTTCCGCATCTCCAAAAAATCAAAGTTCCTCCTTATGGCAATCGACTACTTCACCAAATGGGTGGAAATTGTGCCCCTTTTTAAGATAGGAGAGAATCAGTTTAAGAACTTTCTTTTGAAGTCGTCTACATGTTGGGAATACCGGGACTCAGTTCAAGGGTGGGAAAGTCAAACAACTTTGCATCCAACTAGGCATCAGTCATCACTTTTCTGCGCCGAGTCACCCTGGGGCCAATGGACAAACAGGAGTCACCAACTGAACTATCTTTGAACCTATCAAGAGGAAAATAGATGCAGCCAAAGGGATTTGGGTCTCTGAACTTCCAGGCATCCTCTGCGCATACCATGCAACAAAGAGGATTCTAATTGGAGAGACATGATTCACATTGACTTATGGGTCCAAGGAAATGGTTCCGATAGAACTAACAATACCTACGTTCAGAATGGAGGAGTTCAGGATGAAGGACAACAATGAAGCCTTGAGAGTAGGGTTAGACCTACTCAAAGAGCGGAGAAATGAAGCTTCTGCTAGAATAACAACCTATCAACAAAAGATGGCCTAGCATTACGATAAGAGGGTCAAACCTCAAGAATTTAAAGTCAGTGATTGGGTACTAGGAAGGCCCAATCGAACACAAGAGACCCAAAAGAAGACAAGCTAAGCCCAAACTAGATGGAGAACATAGCTAGAGAACCTGGATGGAGAGTGTCTGAAAAGGCTGTGGAATGTAAAACACTTGAAGAAGTATTATCAGTAAAGGTACTCTCTTTAATAATCACATTTCATATAACTCCATACCAAGGAATAAGCATGGTCTGACTTTCAGACCACGATTGCACCCATGCGAACCGAACCTAGTCCATGGATGGTTCACTGCAAGCAGGCGAGTCCCGTCAATGAACGACTCACTGCTCCTAAGATAGCGTAGTCCGACCTCAAGACCACAATGGCACAATTGTGGAGCAGACCAAGTCTATGGACAGTCCACTGCAAGCGAGCGAGTCCGGTCTCCAGATGGATTACTGCTTCAAAAAGAACTTGGTCCGACTACGGGGACCACAATGGCGCAGAAGCAGCCAAACCTAGTCCTTTTTAGGACGACGACATCTTGCCGCGTAATTGATCTAGTCCGCCTTAGGAACCAAGAAACTCCAACGCAGACTAGACCCAGTCCACAGACAATCCACCTCAAGCGAGCGAGTCCAATCTCAAGACAACTCACCGCTCCCTAAGTAACTTGGTCCGACTACGGGGACCACAATGGTGCACAAGCGACCGAGCCTAGTCCTTTTCAGGACGACGACAACTTGCTGCATAAGTAACCTAATCCGCCTCAGAAACTAAGGAACTCCAGCGGGGACTAGACCTAGTCCGTGGAGAGTCCATTGCAAGCGGGCGAGTCCATCTCCAGACAAATCACCACTCCCTAAGGAACCTGGTCTGACTACGGGGACCACAATGGCGCACAAGCGGCCAATCCTAGTCCTTTTTAGGACAACGACCGTTTGCCACATAAGTGACCTAGTCCGCCTCAAGAACCAAGGAACTCCAGTGCAGATCGGATCCAGTCCACAGACAATTCACCATGAGCGGGTGAGTCTAATCTCCGGACAACTCACCGCTCCTTAAGGATCCGGGCCATACTATGAGGACAACAATGGCACACAAGCAGCAAATCCTAGTCATTTTCCAAATAACGATAGCTTAACATCAGTAACCTAATCTGCCTCAGAGCCAAAGAACTCCAAAGTAGGTTGAACACAGTCCTTGGATTGTTCACCACAAGCGGACGAGTCTAGTCCGCGGACAGCTCACTGCTCCAGAGATGGCCTAGTCCTTTTCAGGAACTAAGGCAACACACATGCTAACGAGTCCAGTTTGTTGATGACTCAATGCATCTAATTGTTTCAGTCCATAAGGACTAAAGCAATGCCTTGACCACCAAAACTCAACTAAACAATGAGTCAGAATATGGTTAAGAGTCTGGTCCTAAAAATGACTATTTTGTTGTCACTCTAGTTCTACATAGTGTTAAGTAGGAGTACTTCGACAGGTCAACGCCTACTCAGAAAGTGAGCAACGCACAAGACACGATCGACCTACATGAAGATCACTTTTCAGTAACTTCGCTATTATTGGCAAATCAGGCTATTTCGCCAAAGGAACTATACAGGCTAAATCAAGATCACACGCGTCTTAATTAGAAACAGGTCATCCCTGTCCCTATTTAGCGTTAAAACTGTCTAATTTTTTATAGTCCAAAAGATTTATTCGCACAAGCCAATATGATCGACAATCATTCAGAGCATTATAAGAAAATAGAATTCTGAAAAACAGACTTTGTTGATTATCAAAAAGTTGTTACAAGGCTTGACCGACTAGCTAGTACAAAAGTTTAGACATTACAAGTATCTGAGCTTGGTGCTAAACAAGGTGTGAGCAAAATATATGCTAGAACACATGTCAAGACTTGGTTCCGCCAATTTGCCTTCAGAAGAAGACTTGGAAGTGAAGCAAAAATGAGCAACCCAAAGCTGGCTGCTGGTGTGATCCCTCAAAGGAGGGATGCCTGTGGCGATGTAGAATCGGCTCCCCAAGGTCGCAGAACTCACACACTGGAACTCAACTCCACCAGTCCATATTTCGGCTGGGCATCACCAGTGAAACTCAAGAAGGAGCAGTGGAAAGGACCACCCAAAGTTGGCCGCTGGTATTATCCCCAATATGGATGGTTGAAGACAACGCGGGAGCAACAGAAGATGGAAAATAAACTTGGCCCCTAAGGAAAGTCTGTACTTTTTCTTTGCGATCTAAGAAGAAATTCAGAGGTCTCACGAAACCAGTAGAAGTTCACTCAAACTAGGTGACTTCATCCAATAGCAGGTCTTGTTAAGACTCATCATTGCAAATGTCAGATTATTCGGAAACTCCACCAATGAAGATCCTCATTCGTCCTCTGGAGAGATCAAAACACATTCTATTGAAAGTCACATCTGAGGAACAGGTTCTATGATGTTCATGGAAATAGCTGAACCTACAAGAACCATCCTATATATAGGCATGAAATTTCACAGAATTAGGTCTGCACCCAGCAGTCGCGTCGGCATGAAATGCTACGTGGGGAACAGGGGCAACGGTTCCAAGTACAACTACACCAGTCCACATTCATCGAATTAATGGAACTGCATGCCAAGTTGTGATACCTTTGTGTGGGTGGACCTGAGAGGGAGGGTGCGGGAAAAGCCCAAGAGCCCATGGATCTCGAAAGGGTTGACAAGCTACAAAGTGGAAATTATAGTCCCACGTCGCCTGGGTGTGGGAGGGTGATGTACTATATATGTGCGAGTTATGAACTACAAAGTATTACACATTTTAAAGTCGTGCAGGCCTTTGGTCCCAAAATGGACAATATAGTACTCAGTGGATTGGGTCATGAGAGTGGTATTAGAGCTTGACCCAGCCGGAAGTGTGCCAACGAGGATGTTGGGCTCCAAGATGTGAACTGTGATACCTTTGTGTGGGTAGACCTGAAGGGAAAGGTGCGGGAGAAGCCCAAGAGCCCATGGATCCCAAGAGGGTTGGGTAGCTACAAATGGGAGATTATAGTCCCACATCGCCTAGATGTGGGAGGGTGATGTACGATATATGTGCGAGTTTGGATATACATAGTACTATGCGTTTTAAAGCCGTGCGAGCCTTGAGCCCAGAGCGGAAAATATAATACTCTGTGGATCGGGTCGTGACACAAGAGTCAAAGAACTCAGCCATGCATAGGTAAAATCTTATGCAAAATCTCCTCCCTCTATCACGCCCTCGACTGCAGGAACATTTGGGGAGGGAATACTCATTATAAGAAATGGTGAAAAGAGGAAGAAAGGGACACACGCATACACACTGCAGTTTTCATACAATCTTTACTCTTTCTCGAACCGATATCTGATTTGAGCACCGAAGTGCCTTCGGCTACCACAATGATGGTCTTTGGTTTAACCGCTGCTCATTTTTGCAGGTTTGATATCATCAGGATCAGCGAGGACAGATCAGAACGCATCAATTGTATTGCATTTTTTGTGAAAATTGGTTGAGTTAAAAAGAAAGTCAAAACCAAGTTCTTATTAAATCCCGTATTTCAAAACAACTCTGCCCAATCTTAATTTTTAAAGTGGATCGGGACCTTCCAATGGTCGAAGTTCTTTCAAATTAAATCTGTAGATTCCTAACACACATATGAAAAACATACAGTTAGTGTGGAGTTCGTCCAACTGTTAGATTTACCTTGAGGCATAGAAAACAACCATTGGTCGAATTTTTGAAATCCTGAATTTTGCGAAATTTACTTCGTGGGGTTCTTTGGCTTATGTGTGAATGAAATTGAAAATTATATTATACCCACATGTGATGATATTGTATATAAAATCCTTAGTAGAAGTAGTAATGGTATTGTATATACATATTGATGTAGTCGATTCCTGCTCTCCTTCTTTGCTGCTACCTAGACCTGCATAAGTAGCACATGTGAGCCAAAGACCACCGTGTTGTGGCCGATGACACTCCGATGCTTAAGTTAGATAAGGTTTAGGAGAGGCTTAAAGCTATAAATTAGGTTTTTGTAGTGTACTTTAAGTTTATCGATCTTATTTCCCTTTTATAGTGTGAGAGTCCTTGTTCAGCTAGGCCTTTGGTGGCGTAGTTTAAGAAAATAAATCTTGCTGGAGATCCTTTCTTATTTGAGAGTTTTCCATGTGGGATAGTTTTCCTATATGACTTGTGCTCCTAGATGCGGGAGAGGTTTCCCTTTCTGAGTGTTGTCCATGCAAGAAGTTTTCTTGCCTGACTTATGCTCTACTATTTGTTTCCTAGTTGGAATCGATGTACTGTTGGCATGCCTATATTGGGTCGATCCCCCATATACTTTCCTTCTCAGGGCTTACTCTTGCCTTATCAAGGCTTACGAGTATTGTGTATGACCGCGTGACGTATGGGCTTATTAAGGCACTGCAGTTCGTGTCCAACATTCTGGAATCTGCCAATAGTGGGCTTAATGTTGTCTAGGCCTCGCTGAATTGAACATGCAATCGGGCATGCTTTGTTATGTTGACGAGATTATCATGACACGTATACGGTGTTGATCCGAGGACGATTTGATGTATAATTAGCTACTCCCCCCGAGTGGGTAGGCCATCTCATCGGTCCACCAAGTCATTTCATTAAGTAATTGTGCAGTCATGATGGTTGAGTCTGAGTTTTTTCCTCGAGCAGGGAATTTTATTAATTGGGCACGCGTCAGCTCAAAAGAAAGAAAGGCAATAGTTATGTTTTCTCTATAGATCTTCTGCCTGTGGAGTGTAGCCTCTTTACTCTTTTAATCTCAGAGACTCTGCCTTACCGTATCGCCTTTTGTGTTTTTTACTTCGCTTAACCTTCGTATTCGAAAGCTTGTACTATATTTCATGGCGACCCAGAATCAGCTTTCCGAAGAACTATTCGCTAAGGGCTGCAAGTTTTTTAGGAGAAGTTGCTCTCTAAATCGAACCTGGAAGTTCTCCGTAAGACATACAGGATTCCTGAGGATATGGTGCTCTGTACTCTGGGCGCCGATCTGACTCCATTGTCCCATCCTGAGAGGTTTATCTGACTCTCCTCCTTGTAAGGGGTGAACCTTGTATTTTCTTTTTGGTTTTCAAATGAATAATATTGTGTATGTGTTTTTGTTCTTACCTTTGCTTCACTGCTAGCTTTACATGTTTTGTCTTATTTCGACACTAATTGTCAGGCTTTGCTAGGCTAGGAAGCTTTATGATTGATCTGTTGGTGAGAGTTCTGACTTCCTGTGCTACAATAGTTTGTGCAATTCTGGTCAGAATCCTTTTAGAGATTGGGGAGTGTAATACACCCTTTGTCTAACAGCTTGGTTGTATGTTGAACCAGTAGTAGTTGTTGTTGTAAGCAAATTAGTCTGACTGTGGTCCCAGCACGTGCACCGTTGTAGATGAAATAGACAATAGTCCTCACGAGACGTCCAAGTGGAGCTTTCAAAGTTCTGACCAGACTTTTGGCTTGTTTTTACCTATTATTTGTAAAATATGCTTAGTTGGACCAGGGGTTGTTATCGCTAGTTATGATTGACTAAACCGGGGTTAGGTTTCAGCGACCATGGTGGTCCCTAGCAATCCATGTTGATCAGGCATCGAGGGCACTGACTAGGCTCCCACTTTCCAACCCATCTTGATCTGTTCGTGGCGGACTAGGAATTTGAGTGAGCCGGAAGTTATCATCGTCAGTCGTTCAGACTAAACTTTGGTAGGATTCGGCGATCATTGTCTGTAGTTGGCCAATGATCTCTGGCCATTGTAATTCGCACGCATGGAACTAGGTTTCGAGCAGACCAAAGCCATCGTCATCAGCGACTACTAACTAAGCTTTGGTTGGGGTTTGACGATCACTATCTGCGTACAAGTAGTGGCCCCTAGCAAGCCATCTTAATCATACGTCGAGAGCGCTGACTAAACTCCCACTTTCTAAGTTGTCGAAATCCGTTATTGGCGGACTAGGTTTCGAGCAGACCAGAAGCCATCATCGTCGGTCATCACCCACTAAGCTTGGGTCTGGCTCGGTCACTATTGTTCATGTTTGGACAATGATCCCTGGCAAGCCGTCTCGATCAAGCATCAAAGCACTGACTAAGTTGCCACTCTCTAAACCGTTGACACCCGTTTAGCTTAACAAACTAGGCATTAGAGCGTACCAGAAGCTATCGTCATAAGTCGAAACCAACTAAGCTTTGGCTAGGTTTGGTGACCATTATCTATAGTTTGACAATGGTCCCTGGCAAGCCATTGCGGTCAGGTATTAAAAATGCTGACTAAGCTCCAATTTTCTAACCCATCGTCATCCGGTTTTGGCGGGCTAGGTGTTAGTGCAGACCAAGCTATTGTAATTAGTCGGAGCTGACTAAGCTTTGGTCAGAATAAGATTTTGGGCGTGCAAGTCTGACTTGGGTGTCCCAACTTACTTAGTTCGCCTGGCGGTCTGATTTAAGAGTCGGATCAATTGATCGGACTAATAATAGATTGATCGGCTTTAATGATTAGCAGCGGAATAATAACAGAGTTGATGCCTTGGATTTAATGATAATATTATGTAGGCACGCTCCTTATTCCATGGACGCTCAGGGCCTTTTTGTTTGTTCCTTTGCATGTGCTAGGCCTGATCTGGCAGGGTATAAGCTTGGACCCATTAGTGGAGGGGCCCAATTAGAAAAATATTTGTAGATCAGCATGTCAAGGATACGATGCTTATTACGAGATGGTTCAGTATCGATTACTCCCCCTAGTTAATGGGGATGCATGCAGGGTCATTAATTCGAACTATGTGAACTTTTGCAGTTGCAATTGGAACCGTCATTTTCCTGATTTCCTGTGCGGCATTTAATGCTAAAGTAACTGTTGGTTGACGTTGTTTCATAAACCATTACGCCTATATATAGGCTGGCCATCATGCATTTAAGCACTGCAATGAGAATAGTAGAGCATGTTAATCAAATGCATCATACCGGAGAGTATGCTTTGGGTTTTCCAAAGGCTGAAAGAAGATCTTCCTCACTGGAGTCTTCGAATGTTCTAACATTTGCGACCATGAGTCTTAATAAGATTTGCTATTCCGCGGTGCTACCTGATCTAGGTGAGCACCTGATTGATCTCATGGGATTTTGTAATATGTTCTAATATTTCGGAGAAGTGTTCTGGACTTCCTCTCGAGGGTTAGGTATGTCTTCCATCTTCTGGTGCTCAGGCACTCTCTCATCTGTTACTGCTGTCAGAGGATGGTCCTCGCAACTAATTTATGGTTGATGGGAGTGTTGGAGGTCGTGACACTCGTTCCTGGGGTGGTATTTTTGCGTCACCCCATGCCTTACACATTTGAGAGTTGTCCCCATTTGGCAGCATTGTGAGACCTCGATGATCCACTGCTCAGGGACGTTTTCATCAGCATTTTGTGGCTTCCTTTTGTTATGCTTCATGAGGCAGATTGGCGGAGCAAAGAGTCGAGCCAGATGTTTGCATCTCATTTCGAGGTTCATGTTGCTACTTTCAAGTCATCTTTTTAAGGTGATTCGATTGAGCAATGAACTGAGCGTGCTCTTTTGTAATCTTTCTCAGACACGTTACTTTCACCACCTTATCTTCTGGATGCATATTATCATATCAGAATCTCTACCCTCTTTTTAGTGGATAGATGTTTGGATTGGACTTAGATACTCGTAGCGTATAAAGTGATGCACTAGTTGGTCGCCAAGCTTTGTAATAACTCTCATTGGAATCAATAAAATCTGTTTTATTTCTGAAATGTGTCTAGTACGAGCAATTCTTCTAAATTGAAATGAAGCACAGAAAAAAAATGAAATCAAATTAACAAAATAATTTAACTCCGATCGGGGGCTAAGCTAATCCAGCCCTGAAGGATGCTCATAGGGTCCTGGCTCGGATTGCATAATCCCTCTTGCGAAGTGTTTTGCTTTGCCAAAGCTAGCGAAGTTACTAAATAGTGAACTTCATCTTGGCGGACAGTTCCTTGCTAACTAACAACTCTTGGAGTAGGTGCATGTTTGTTATAGTATTGTTACTTAGCTCTTTATTAGTCTGGATTGTGCTGCTAGCTCTTAATTCGGGCTCTCCGCATAGCTGCACTTTGGTTATCGAGGCTCCTCCGTCCTAATAGATTGATTTTCCTCTTTTGTCTAGGTCTGGTGCCTGACTTGTTTGTTTCGCAGGCTCGAGCTGAAACTGGTAACAATTCAACTGTTTAGGGTTGCATGATGGAAGTCTCTTATTGCAGGTTGATCTCCTCGAATAGTTCCTTGGGCCTGGTTGGTTGTAAATTGTATGCATTGGTATAGAGTGGAAACCACTACTTCAATATGATGAAGCCACGACCTTCTCAAAATAATGTTGTAGGTCGACAGAGCATCGACCACCATAAATTCTAGGACTAGGTACTTTCGCAATTGTGGCTCTCCCGCCTCCACCATTAGATTGATCTTTCCGATAGGGAAACACTTTTCTCCACTAAATTCGACCATGGGGTGGTTGACGAGGGTCAAGTCCTTCTCCCGTAGTTGCATGTTGTGGAATGCACTGAGAAAGATGACATTGAGTGAGCTTTCCGTTGAGGACAGAGATGACCAGGGTGTCATTATGAGGAGAATGTACCTCCTAGAGATCCCTTTCCATAAACGTCAGTGGTGGGATCGAGCTGTGAACTCGTGCATGTTGTACCTGTCGGTCCTCACACTGAGATGGTGTTCGCATCTCAGTTAATGTCCTTTTGTGGGACCTGTCAGATTGCTCCCCTTTGGGACCGGCCCCATGAAGGATATAAATGATGTCAGGAGCTTTTTCAATCTCCTTGACAGCGTCTACTCTTTCCTTTGCTCAGCCCTGCCTCTTGTCCAAACCTAGGAACTCCTTGAGTTTGCCTTTCTTGATCCAGTACTCGACTTCTCCTCTGAGGTTTCTGCAATCCTCAGTATCGTGTTTTCCTTCCTTGTGGTAGGCGCAGTATTTGCTATTCTCACGCCGAGCGTGGTCCTTGCAGCTTAGGGGCCATTTCAGTTCTTCCCAATCCTTGATGGAATCGAGGATGTCGGACAAACTGGTGTTGAGAAGGGTGGCTAATTTAGAATCAACATAATTCGAGGCCTTGTCCTGCCTTGTGCGGCCCGAATGTGTCTTGCTATCAGTGTGTTTCCTTTTGTTCTCGTCATCATCCTCTTTCTTCTTCCCTTCTTTCTTGTCCCTAGGAATAAAGGGTTTCATCTTTGATTTTGCTTCCCTCTCGATGGCCACCATCTCGTATAGATTGATATATCTCTGGACAACCCTGAGCAAGTCTGTCATATTGGTTGGGGGTCCAGGGTAAGGAAGTCATAGAACTTGCCTCTTCTCAGACCTGAAGTCAAAGCTATGATGGCGGTGTCATCACTACAGCCGTCGATGAGGGTCAACTCATTGTTGAAACGAGTGACGTATAATGTCAACGTCTCATTTTATTTTTGTTTTAGTGTCACTAGATAATGTGAGCCCTTCCTGAGTCGTTGGCTGCTCACGAAGCGTGTAAGGAATGCCATTGCCAATGTCCATAATGAATTGATATATTTCGAAAGGAGGCTGTGGAACCACGTCATTGTTGACGTCTTCAAGTTAGCAGGGAATGATCGGCACATTATCGCGTCAGACCCTTCCTTGAGTGCCTTAACATGCTGGAAGTGGCACAAGTTATCAGACGGGTCTTCTGTCCCGTTGTAAAACTCCAGCTTCGGTGGTGTGTACTTTTTTGGCAGTGGTTCGTCCATGATATGATCCATAATGGGAGGACTGTGTGGTTAAACAACACGTATGGGTTTGTGGCCCATTCCGAATGGGATTGTGCGATACGTGTCTGTCGGCTCTGGATGTTGGGTCTCTGTTGGTCGTCACTCCACCCCTAGTCCATTGAGAAGTTGTTGGGGCACTGTGGCTCTCCTGAACGTGCTCCCTGGAAATCACTGGGGGTTGGCTTCTTCGCTGTTCGTGGTCTCCTCCTGCAGGTGGAGGGTTCTGTTGTTTGAGTGCCTCTAGCGCTTCTGTGATTTGTTGCATCTGGGCTGACAATAGATCCACCCTTGGGTCCGCCGTGGCTGCCACTGGCACGAGGGTCTAAAAGGGTTCATCCCATGGAAGTGGTGGCGCCGTAGAGGGTGGCACTCTGGTAGTTCGAGCGATCGAGGGTTCCACAACATCTGCATTGTTGCGAGACTGAGGAACTGTTGTTTTCTGGGAAAGGTGGTACTATTGTTTCTTCTGAAGAACTTTGTCGTTCCCCATGGAAGGCGCCAAACTGATGAAGTCGATTTCTGCTCTCCTTTTTTTGTTGCTTACCTAGACTTGCACAAGTAGCACACGTAAGCCAAAGACCATCATGTGGAGGCCAATGACACTCCGATGTTTAAGTTAGACAAGGCTTAGGAGAGGCTTAAAGATGTAAATTGGGTATTGTAGCGTACCTTAAGTTCATCGACCTTATCTCCATTTTATAGTGTGAAAGTCCTTGTTTGGCTAGGCCTTTGGTGGCATAGTTTAGGGAAAGAGATCTTGCTAGAGATCATTTCCTGTTTGGGAACTATCCATGTGGGATAGCTTCCTTACATGACTTGTGCTCCTAGATCTGTGGGAAAGGTTTCCCTTTCTGAGTGTTGTCCTTGCAAGGAAGTTTCATTGCCCAACTTATACTTTAATATTTGTTTCCTAGTCGAAACCGATGTACTGTTGACATGCCCATCTTTGGTCGATCCCCCATATGCTTGCCTTATCAGTGCTTATGAGTATTGGGCCTGACCGCGTGACGTATGGGCTTATTAAGGCACTTCATTTATTGTCCAACATTCTGGAATCTGCCTATAGTGGGCTTAATGTTGTCTAGGCCTCGCTGAATTGAACATGCAATCAGGCATGTTTTGTTCTATTGACGAGATTATCATGACACATGTGCGGCTGATCCGAGGAATCATCACAAATAATTGATAGCATTTATATACATGTGATATAGATAATACAATCATGACATTCACAAATGCTTACAAACAATTGATAGCATTTATGTATAATACAACCATAATATTTCAGAAATGTTATCAAACAATTGATAGCATTTATGTACATGTGATAGATAATACAACCATGACATTCATGAATGCTATATTGGGATAACATTTTCATAGTGCTATGACAAAAAGATAACATGGGCTACTGTGACTTGCACTAAATGTTATGGTACCCTGTCATAGCATTCATCTAATGTCTTGATAGGCCATTTTTGTTGTAGTGTATGCAAGACATTTATTACTAATCGAAAATAGTTACAAACAAGTTGGGGGTACATTACGATTTTGCCCAAATAAATGAAGATGAACTTTAAACACTTAATTTTTACTAAAACCGAGCCAACAAGACAGCTAGCTAAATTACTGCATCTAATCGATCCATACCAGCTAACCATCAAAATCAAAACTTCCCAAAGCATGTCGAACATCTGTGTTTTCCTTGATAAATATAACCTCCCTGCACCTTTTTTTGAAAAACAGAGCATCTACAAACAACTCTACGCCTGTAAACAGAGTAGAAAAATATAGCAGTTGCAAACAAAATGTGCCTACTACCGCACCAAAATATTACCCTGTCTCTGAACAAAAACATAGCAACTCATAGATCCCAAACCTGTTAGCATTTTTGTACCATTACATCCCATTGCAACCACTGCCAAAATGAGACTGCCATCTGATGTAAAATTCTGATTTTGCAATCCATATATTCCTGCATTTCATTCAATTGCAAGCACTATTTTCTTCTAAGATATGCCATCTTATTTCTATCTAGTATTACCATCGCCTTTGGCCTATCCGGGAGTGACTCCCAAGTATACTCCCTTGAAATTTTCTCTTCGTATGCCAATTTTGCAAGCGCATCCACAACAACATTTGTCTCTCTAAGTACATGCCTGCAATGACATATTAAGGTTTTTCCAATGTCTCTAATCTCTCACCACCAGTTATTTAGAAGCCAAGGAACATTGGTTTCCCCGAGAAACCATTTTTTAACCATCAGGTAGTCTATTTGAAGCATGTAATTCCTGTATCCATTCTTCTTGCATATTTTTAGTCCTTCCAATACAGCTCTAGTCTCCGCCAAATTATTCAAGCAAGCCCCAAAAAATACTTGTTTTGCTGCCACGCAAACCCCTATTTCATCCCTAATAACAATGCCACTTGTTGTCGCATTCTCCACAGAAGATCCATCTAAATTGATAGCATACCGACCTTAAAAGGAAATGCCCAGAAAATTGTATGCACTTGAGACATAGCTATGGCCGCCTTGGTCTTCAGTTAGCCTATGCGTTAACAAATCATTTGTCCCTTAGTTCTTAGGAATGAAGAGTTTTGACACACATCTAATCCAATGGTAAACTTTGATGACCACTGTCTGCCTTCATACAATTTTTTTATTTCTCTGCAACCATAATTCCCATAATATAAATAGTGGAGTGAAGTTATAGAGAATACCAAATTGTGTCGACCGTTTACCCTTGCTAAACCACATTCTAAGCATCATATGTTCTTCCACTGGTCTGTGTACATGAACATCAAACACTAATTCAAAATGCGCCCATACTTTTGTAGCCATCTCCCCTTCCAAGAAAAGGTGTTTGGTGGTTTCATTACCAGGAAAGTTAAAGCAGGTACACTTCGAAACCAGATTAAAACCAATTCTCTCAAGGGATATCTTAGATGGCATCAAAGGGTGCCAAAGCAGCTTCCAAATTTGTTCTTGCTGTCCCTTGTTTTTCAAAATCTCTTACACTGATTTATTGAAAAAATTTCCATCGTAGTAGGCATCCAGAATCTGACATCAAGTTTTCCTTCTTCTAGTTACACTCTATTTTCATACATTTCTAATGCTTTTCTCTGCAAACTTGGACCCAAAGATATAAGTTTTTCTTTGTGCATCTGTCTTAAAGAGGGCCATTTATTTTCAGTACTTTCTGCCCAACCAATGCAATCAAATTGCTCTCTTGCTGTTCAGTTTTCATGGAAAAAACTAACACATCCAAAACTGATTTTCCAAGTACAATGATCCGCCAAAAATTGTTTAAAATTCCAGCAACTCCATAAATGGAGACGATCCCACTTTAATCTTCTGTTGGCAAATAGGTACCTCCACCAACAGATATTTTTTATCTCATAAATACGGCCCATAACGAATTGGTATTCACCATATTCCATAGAGTTTTAATCCTGAAGGCTTTAACCACACATTCTAGTTCGAACTCCAAATCCCCATTCCTCTCTTAGCACATTCAGATGTTTCCAAGCTATCCATTTGCGTTTGTGTCTGTCTTCATGATCTCCCTAGAAGAAATCGACAATCAATTTCTGAATAATTTCCAGAACCTTCTTTGGAACCCAAATCGTTGCTATAGTATATATTGGCATTGAACAGAGAACATGCCTAATAAGGGTCAGTCTACCACCAAGTGAAAAATATTCTGCCTTCCATCCCTGAATCCTATTACATATTTGATATAGTAGCTTTCTGCTCTCCTTCCTCGCCTTGACCTAAACATGCACAAGAAATGCACGTGAGCCAAAGACCACCTGCACAGGGAACACACTTCGATGATTAAGTTAGATAAAGCTTAGAAGAGGCTTAAAACTATAAATTGGGTTTTGTAGCATACCCTTGTTCATCGATCTTATCTCCTTTTTATAGTGCGAGAGTCCTTGTTCGGCTAGGCCTTTGGTGTCGTATTTTAGGGAAAGAGATCTTGCTGGAGATCCTTTCCTTGTTGGGAAGTATCCATGTAGAGAAGTTTCCCTACACGACTTATGCTCTTAGATTAAGGGAGAGGTTTCCATTTCGGAGTGTTGTCCATCCAAGGAAGTTCCCTTGCTCGACTAATACTCCAGTATTTGTTTCCTAGTCGGAACCAATGTATTTCTGGCCTGCTTGTCTTGGGTCGATACCCCAAATAGTTGCCTTATCAGGGCTTACGACTATTGGGCTTGACCGCATGACGTGTGGGGCTTAGTGGCGCGCGACAATTCTGGATCCTGCCAATAGTGAGCTTAGTGTTGTCTGGGCCTTGCTGAATTGGGCATGCAATCAGGCCTGTTTTGTTATATTGAAGAGATTATCATGACATGTGTACAGTGTTGATCAGACGACAATTTGATGTATCGACAACAACTCCCCCGAGTTGGTGGGCCAGCTCATTGGTCCACTAAGTCATTTCATAAAGAAACTGTGCAGTCTTGATGGTTGAGTCTGAAATGTTTCATCGAGCAGCGAGCTTCATTAACTGGGCGTGTGTCTGCTCGAAAGAGAAAAAGGCAAGAATTTTGTTTTCTATATAGATCTCCTCTCTACGGAGTTTAGCTTATTTACTCTTTCGATCTTAGAGACTTTTTTTCTTACCGAATTCCGTGCTTTGAGTTTCCTCATCTTTTTTAATTGAAAGCTTGTACGATCTTTCATGGAGGGCCTAAATCGGCTTTCCGATAAACTGTTTGCTAAGGGTCACAAGTTCTTTGAGGAGAGGTAAATTTCTAAGTCAAGTCTGGAAATCCTTCATGAAACATATGAAATTCCTAATGATCTGGTGTTCTGTACTCTAGGTGCTGATCTGACGCCATTGTCCCCTCCAAAGGGGTTCATCTATCTTCACTGAGGTGTGCTTCAATCGGGTGCCTGTTTTCCTATTACAAGGAAATTTGAGAATTCCTAGCATACCTCGGCATTGCACCTGCTCAGCTGGTGTTGAACGAGTATAGGATTGTGATCGCCATTCTGATTAGGGTGAAAGACGCTGATGTTTGAGTATCTTTGAGGGCAAGCCAACTATTTACTTCCCCTCGGATAAACGAGCACGTTATGTGCGTGCTGACATCACCGGACTGTTTTGGCAATCTGCCTGACGATTTTAAGTTTTGGCAGAAATATTGTTTCATGGCCTGCGCGAACTCGAAGTATTTCGAGCTTGCTGGTCATCCGGTCGAGCGAGAATTCATGCTTACGTTAAATGCATATCAAATTGACCTTTGTGCTTTTAGTAGGGAAATTCCCAACTTCATCTCTTCCTGCTGAAGATAAAGCGGCTCTGGATGTGTTTCGCTACATGCCTCGTCTGTGGATAGGGGATGTCGTTAAGTCTTCTAATATCAAGTGCAGCAGACTATGGGCTCATTGGCACGAGACTCCCACTCTTTTTAGGGTTCCAAAGCCAAAGCCCAAAAGCGAATCTTTTCTGAAGAAGATAAAGCTCTCAAATATTAAGATTTCGAGCCCTTCAAGGAGGGTAGAATTAATTGAAGTGCTACCTTCTCCTGTTCGTCTAAAGAGGCATCGTGTTGTGTCTAGCCCATTCGTGGGCGTTCAGCTTCGCCCGAGGGACGTGAAGCTGTCAGACAAGTTCTTGATTCGTCCGCTGGGGAGGAGACTGCTGTGTCTGAAGAGCATGATGCTCAGGCAAAGGCCCCTATTTCCGTACCTGACTTGGGGAGGGAGTATCATCAAATGATGGGGGTTGAAGATGTAACAAAACAGAGTATAGGGCAGGCAGAGGTTCTGAACAAAATGTTGTTGCAAGCGGGTGTGGAAGTTTTGTCTGGTGAGGGACTGGGTCGTCCCTCTTTGGTTTGCGACCCTGTTGAAGAGTCTTCCGATTGTCGACCTTATGGTGAAAGGTCCCTTCCGCATCGCCCGTACTGTCCTCCATCCTGCTCCCGCCCCCATATTGTGGTGACAACGGGCCCGAAAAATACTTTGTTTCCTTCTACTCTATCAACTGGTTCTGAGTGGGCTCGTGAAAGAGAGCCGATCATTGCAAGCAAGGGAAAAGTTGTGGATGAGGGACCTAATGCAGTGCAGATGGTGGAGGGTGGTGCTGGAGTGATTCCAGTCCCGAAGGACCTCCATCCGGATGTGCGGATTAGTTTGTTTGCTCCAGAAGTGGTAAATATGAGCAACCAAGCTTGGCACAAAGCATATTAGCATGTGAAATGACTGGCTGGCGAACTATGCTCTGGAGCAAGAAAGAGAGATGCAAGGAGAGCATATGGATAAATAGCAGAAACATCTTGTACTGGGGATGTCATATCTGAATCAAGTGGTCATTGTTAGAACTGAAGTCGAGGTCACTTGTGAGAGAGTGTATATCATGGAGCGAGTCTTTGCAAACTTGTAGAAGTCATACTCTAATGCTCTCTACGAGATTTAATCGTTGAGGAAGCAACTCGTAGCTCACTCAAATGTTGAAGCGGAGGCTCAGAGTATTCGCTTGAGTCCAACGTAGCATGGGTAATGTCCACGAGGGATCTGTTCGAAAATGAACTGAACCTTATCTATCGTGACTTACGATTTGCCCAGTAGAGTGTGGTAGGAGTACAAGCTAAAATACAGGCTTTGAATGTCGAGAAGGCTAAGAAGGAGTCTGAATAGGTTGTCCGATGTCAGCAGCTGGAGGCTGATATTGTTTTTAATGCCAAGAGTGTGCAGACTGTTGAAGAGCAGCTCCTTCTGGCACAGAATGAACCAAGTGTTATTAATAATAAACTGGGTGTCGAGCAGTCCAAGACTAATATGCTATTGGGCAAACTGGAGCGAGAGCTTGCTAAATCAAAGGTGCGCTGGGAGAAGTTTCTTAAGGCCCAGGGCACATTTGAGTTCAGCAGAGTCGTGCATAGAATGTTTGAGTTGTTGCAGCTTATGAAGGAGGAACATCCCAATTAGGATCTCTCCGATTATGAAGAAAGAGCATACGAGGAATTGGAGTGGCTTCCGATCTATCAGAAGAATGATGTGACCCTGATGAGGGTGATCGAGATGCAACATGTACAGATGTGTTTCTTGGTTTCTCTCCGTCTAAGTCCAGCTCTTTTGCATCTGACATTCCTCCTGACGAGGAGTGATCTTTGTATTTTTTGGCTTGCAAATGAATAACATTTGGTACTTGTGTATTTTCTTTTACTCTCCCTTCTAGCTTTTATTTGCTTTGTCTTATCACGACATGAGTTGTCAGACGAGAGACTCTGGTGGGTCAGGAAGCCATATGATTGATCTGCTGGTGAGAGTTCTGACTGTTTATGCTGCGATAATTAGTGCAATTTTGGTCAAAATCCTTTTATAAATTAGGGAATGTAATTCACCCTTGGTCTGGCGGCTTGATTATATATTGAACCAGTAGTTGTTGTTGCTATTGTAAGCGAACGAGTCAGAGGTCCTAGCACATGCACCGTCAGAAATGATCGGACAATAGTCCTCACAAGTCCTCCGAATTGAGCTTCCAGAGCTCTTACCAGACTTTTGACTCGTCTTTACTTCCTATTGGTGGAATAGGTTTAGTCAGGGCAAAGGTCGTTATCGCCAGTTATAACTTACTAAACCGGGGTTAGGTTCAGTGACCATCGTTTATGGTAGAATGGTGGTCCCTGGCAAGTCGTCGTGAATAGGCATTGAAGGCACTGACGAGACTCCTATTTTCAAACCCACTATCGTCCGTTTTTGGCAGACTAGGGATTGGAATGAACCAGAAGTTATCATCGTCAATCAGTCTTACTAAACTTTGGCAGGGTTCGGCGATCATTGTCTATAGTTGGCAACAAGGATTGTAATTTCGTGAAATTTTGATAAAATTTTCATTTTTTTAAAATTACGAAAAAAAATGTGCGAAAGAAAATATTTAAATTTTTTCGAGGGTTTTTTCAAAAAATTTCGAGTTTTTTCATAAATTTTGGGGTATTTTCGTAAAGATACAAAAACCAACTACTAAAAATTACATTTTTTGACAAATTTCGAGATTTGTTCAAAAAAATTTGAGATTTTTTCGTAAATTTAGAGTTTTTGTTTTTAATTATCATTTATTCTAATTATTTTATTGCTTTTTGAAACAACCCCCTAATTATTACTTCTTCTACTTATATATTGGTCTTTTAAACTATTCCTTGATTTTCTAATTATAGGTATGTTGGTTTCATTTAATGTGTTTAATGCAATTTTTTTACATATTTAATATACCCTCGAAATTCATTATATTTCATGTATCCTCAAATTTTTACGTATTTTCTTTACACACTGACATATTTCTTAAAATCAGGAAACTGAAATTAACTCAAAAAAGAAAGCACAATCCTTGGTTGCCCGACGATCCCTAGCAAGCCATCGCGGTCAGGCGTCATAGCGCAGCGAACTAAGCTTAGAACAAATCAAAAGTCATCGTTATTAGCGGACATTTATTAAGCTTTGGTCAGGTTCAACGATCATCGTTTGTGTAAGAGTGCTGACCCCTGGCAGACCATCCCCGTCGAGAGCGCTGATTAGATTCCCACTTTCTAAGTCGTCAAAATCTGTTACTGGCTAACTAGGCTTCGAGCAGACCAGAAGCTATGTCATCGGTCAACACCGACTAAGCTTTGGTCGGGTTCGGTCACTATTGTCCATGTTTGGACAATGATCCATGGCAAGCTGTCTTGATCAAGCATCAAAGCGCTGACTAAGCTTCCACTCTCTAAACCGTTGACACACGTTTAATAGACTGAGCGTTAGAGCTAACCAAGAGCTATCGTCATAGATCGAAACCGACTAAGCTTTGGTTAAGTTCGGCAACATTATCTATAGTTGGACAATGGTCTCCGGCAAGCCATCACAGTCAGGTGTTACAAACACTCACTAAGCTCTCACTTTCTAACCCATCGTCGTCCATTTTTGGCAGGTTAGGCATTAAAGCGGACTAGCAGCTATTGTAATCAATCGAAGCTAACTAAGCTTTGGTTAGAATAAGATTGTGGGCTTGCAAGTTAGACTTGGGTGTCCTGACTTACTTAATTCACCTAGTAATCTGATCGGACTAATAATAGATTGACTAGCTGTGAAGAATAACAACGAAATAATTATAGTGTAGATTCCTTGGATTTACTGAAAGTGTTTTGTAGGCGCGCTCCTTATTCCATGGGCGCTCGAGGACTTCACTGTTTGTGTCTTTGCATGTATTGGTCCGGATCCGGCAGGGCATAAGCTTGGACCCATTAGTTGGTAGAGCCCAAGTGAAAACAATCCTTGTAAATCAGTGTACCATGTGTACGGTGTAGATTGCGAAACGATTCAGTATTAGTTACTCCCCATAGTTAATGGGGTTGCGTGCAGGGACTAAGATAGCCCGGCCCTGAAGGAGGAGCGTATGGTCCTGGCTTAGATTGCATAGTTTTTCTAGCAAAGTGTTTTGCTTTGCCAAAGCTTGCGAAGTCACTGAAGAGTGGACTTCGTGCTGGCGGGCAGTTCCTTGCTGATTGTCAGCTTTTGGAATAGGTGCCCGTTTACTGAAGTATTGTTACTTAGCTTTATATTGATCCGGATTGAGTCTCCAGCTCTGAATTTTGGCTCTTTGCATAACTGTGCTTCGGTTGTTGGGGTTTTTTCTCTGTCCGTGCATGTTGATTTTCCCTTTTCTCCTAGGCTCGATGCCTGATATATCTGTCCCATGGGCCTGAGCTGTAATTGATAGGAATTCAGTTGTTTTAGGGTTGCATAATGGCAGTCTTTTAATGCAGGTTGATCTCCTCATATAGTTCCTTGGGCTTAGTTGACTGTGTATTTGGTTCATTGGTGCAGAGTGTGGAAACTGCTGCCTCCATATGATGAAGCCAATGTCTTCTCAGAATAATGTTGTAGGTGGACGGAGCATCAACCACCATAAATTCTTGGACAAGGTACTTCCTTAATTATAGATCCGACCATGGGGTGGGTGACGAGATTAAATCTTTCTCCTGCAGTTGCATGTTGGGGAATACGCTGAGAAATAGGACATCGAGTGAGCTTCCTGTATCCACCAAGGTCCTTTTCACCTCCCAATTCGCAATGAGGAGGGAGATGACCAGAGCATCATTGTGAGGAGAATGTATACTTTGGAAATCCCTATCTGTAAACTTGTGCATGCTTCACTTGTCGGTCCTCGCACTAGGGTGGTGTCTGCATCTCGGTTAGCGTTTTCTTGCAGGACCTGTTAGATTGTTCTCCCTCGGGACTGACCCCATGAAGAACATAAATGATGTCAGAAGCTTCTTTTTCAATCTCTTTAAAAATGTCTTCTCTTTCCTTTGCCTGGTCCTGCCTCCTGTCCAAGCTCAAGAACTTCTTGAACTTGCCTTTTCTGGTCCAGTACTTGACTTCTCCTCTGAGGTTTCTGCAATCCTCAGTATCGTCTTTTTTATGGAAGGCGTAATATTTATTGTTGTCACGCCGAGCACGATCTCCTTGCTGCTTAGGGTGCCACTTCATTTCCTCCCAATTCTTAATGGAATCGAGGATGTCGGATAGATTGGAGTTGACAAGGGTGACAGATTTGAACCCGACGTAATTGGAGGCCTTGTCTTGCCTTGTGCGGTCGTAGTCGGTTTACTGTCATTTCGCTTCCTCTTGTTCCCATCCACGTCCTACTTTTTCCCCTATTTTTGTCCCTGGGGACAGAGGGTTTCTTCTAAGATTTTGCCTCTTTCTTGGCGATCAACATCTCGTATGGTGATATATCTTAGGGCATCCTTCCGCATGTCTGCCATATAGGTTGGGGGTTCAGGGTAAGAAAATCAAAGAACTTGCCTCTCCTGATACCCGAAGTGAAGGCCGTGATGACAATCATCACTAAACCATCAATGAAAGTCAACTCATCGTTGAAGCGCGTGATGTATTCCCTCAACGTCTCGTTCTGCTTCTGTTTTAGTGTCTACAAATAGTGCGACCCTTCCTGATCAGTTGGCTACCCATAAAGCGCGTGAGTAACATTGTCGTCAATGTCCGGAATGAGTCAATGGACCTAGAAAGAAGGTTTTGGAACCAAGTCAGCGCTGACTTTTTCAAACTGGTTGGGAATGATCGCACATTATCGCATCGGACCCTTCCTTGAGTGCCATTACATGCTAGAAGTAACACAAGTGTTCGACGGGTCTCCGGTTCGGTCGTAAAACTCCAGCTTTGGCAAAGTGTACTTCTTCAGTAGTGGCTCGTTCATCATATGATCCATGAATGGAGGGACAGTGAGGTTGAACAATACGTCTAGTGAGGTTACGACCCCTTGTCGGATGGGGTTTTGCGAGATGTATTTGTCAGCTCTGGATGTTGGGTTTTTGTTGGCCGCTCCCCCGCCTCTGGGAGCTGTAGGAGCAGCGCGACTCTCCTGAACATGTTCTCTGGAACCTTCTGGGGACTTGGCTTTTCACTGCTCACGGTCTTTTACTGTGGGTGAATGATTTTGCTTATTGAATATTTCCACGGCTCGTGTGATTTGTTGCATCTGGGTTGACAATAGATCCACCTTGGGTCCACCATGGCTGCCACCGGCATGAAGGTCTGAGAGGGTTCCTCCCGTGGTGGCAGCGGCACCGAAGCTGATGGCATTTTGCTAGTTCAAGCGTTCGAGGGTTCATCAATGTCTCCATTGTTGTGAGACCTTGTTGTCACCATCTTTCTTGCTCTCAAGGAAAGGTGGTACTAATATTTCTTCTAAGGAACTCTGTCATTCCCCACGGACGGCTCCAAACTTATGTAGTCGATTTTTGCACTCCTTCCTCGCCTTGACCTAAACCTGTACAGGTAACACACATGACCAAAGACCACCGTGTGGCAACCGATGGCACTTCGATTAAGGCATAAAGCTGTAAATTGGGTTTCTTTGTTCATCAACCTTATCTCCCTTTTATAGTGCGAGAGTTCTTGTTTGGCTAAGTTTTTGGTGGCATATTTTAGGGAAAGAAATCTTGCTAAAGATCCATATAGAGATCTTGTTGGGAGTTGTCCATGTAGAGAAGTTTCCCTACACGACTTGTGTTCCTAGATCTGCATGAGAGGTTTCCCTTTCGGAGTGTTGTCCATGCAAGGAAGTTTCTTTGCTCGACTTATACTCCAGTATTTATTTCCTAGTCGGAACCAATGTATTGTTGGCTTACCTGTCTTGGGTCTATCCCCCAGATACTTGCCTTATCAAGGCTTATGAGTATTGGGCTTGATTGCGTGACATGTGGGCAAAGTGGAGCGGTGCAATTTGAGTTCGACCTTCTGGATCCTGCCAATAATGGGCTTAGTGCTACTTGGGCCTTGCTGGATTGGGTGTGCAATCAGACATGCTTTGTTTTGTTGAAGAAATTATCATAACACGCGTACGGTGCTGACCTGAGGACGGTTTGATGTATCATCAATATTTTATTTACCAATTCTTAAAAATACATTATTTGTCTTCTACCTTGATGAATTGGGACCCCGAGATATTTGAATGGAGAAGCCTTGAACTAAAACCTTGTCCATTGCTTAAGAAGCACAATTCTTTCCACGCGCACTTTATCACATAGCATAAAAGAACTCTTCTCCTAATTTATTTTCTCCCCCGAAGCCAAATAATACATGTTGAGAAACTTTATCTTATAGTTGATGATACACCAAACCGTTCTTTAGTCCGCACCGTACGCGTGTCATGATGATCTCGTCAGTAGTGCAATCGAGCGTGATTGACCACCAAATCTAGCAAGGCCCAAACAACATTAAGCTCAATTCGATAGAATCCAGAAGGTTGGATAAAAGTTGCAGCACCCTATTAAGCCCACACATCACATGGTAAAGTCGAATACCCACAAGGCCTAATCAGGCCAGTATTTGGGGGATCACCTAAGAAGGGCAGGTCAGCAACACATTGGTTCCGACTAGGAAACATACAATGGAGTATAAGTCATGCGAGGAAACTCCCTTTCATGGACAACATTCCAAAAGGGAAACTTTTCCCGCAAATCTAGGAGCACAAGTCGTGTAGGGAAACTCTCCCACATGAACGACTCTCAACTAGGAAATGATCTCTGGCAAAATCTCTTTCCCTAAACTATGCCACCAAAAGCCTAGCCGAACGAGGACTCTCGCATTATAAATAAGACATAGGTTTGATGAAGAAATGTACGCTACAAAACCCAATAATTTACAGCTTTAAGTTATTCTTAAGCCATGTCTGACTTTAGCATCGGAGTGTCATCGACCACCACAATGGTGGTCCTTAGCTCACATGCTTTCCCTGTGCAGGTGCAGGTGCAGGTCAAGGTCAAGGTCAAGGTCTTTGGCTAACAACATTACAAATACCGATAGGCTTGAATTCTGTGAAATATTTTGGTTCCTCAACCTTAGGAATAAATGCTAACAAATTTTTTGTGAATGATCCTGGAAGAGACTAACAAGCAAAAAATTCCTTTGCCGCTTCCCATACATCTGTACCAATGATTTTCCAACAGTATTGAACAATCTTGAGGTAAAGCCATCCAACCTGGAGCACTATCCTATGGAATGCTAAATACAAATTTTTTAACTTCCTCCAAACTCGGCTGCTACATTAATAAAAAAAATATCTTTTGTCTGAACTAAATGTGGAATGCAATCCAAATATCAGTATCTTCCTAAAACCCTCCAGATGTCAACAGATACTGGAATAAGCAATTTGCTTTTTGAATAATTGCATTTTTGATCAGTATATTGATTGCCATCCATATCTGTGGTCTTAGAAATGGATCTCCTTTTCTATTTAGATTTGACGAACGCAAATAAAAATTTTGTGCATGCATCCCCTTCCTTTGATTTTTTTTCTTGCCTGATTTTTGTTCCCAAAAAATTTCTTCTTGCACCAGAGCTAACTTGTATTTAGCCTCGACTCTATTCAAGTTTACATTATCATTCATATCCCAACCTTGCCGCAAACTAAATTCCAACTGTTATGTTTCATCTTCCAATTCCCTCAATTGACTAAACACATTTCCCAAAACCTTTTTATTCCAGATTTTTAACTTCCTTCTCATGTGTTTTAAATTGAAGTCCAGCCTATCCATAGCCTTCAGATATCAGCAATCTACATTCCACTGACTATCTACAAAATTCAAGACATTACTATGTGTGGATGCAAATTTCAACCAGATCACGTGCTAATCATCGGAGCGATCTGTATAAGATAGAGATCAATTCTTGATATTGGTGTGGTACCTGCCATGGGGACTCCGATGCCAAAGTTAGAACAATGCTTTTAGGAAAATATTTATTTCTCTGTATTTGTAGAGAGAATTGTGAATCAAGAAAAAGTTATCTCCAAATGGTTGTGTTTGGCTATTTATGGAGGCATAACAAGTCAACTGCTTGCAGATGAGTGGAACATGTGGCAGATGAGTGAGACATGTGACAGATGAGTGAGTAATCTGCTTGCAGGTGGTTGTAACTTCTCTTAGGTAGTTGTAACTTCCATAGATGGTTGTAACCTCCCGTTGGTGGTTGTAACTTTCGTCAATGGGTTGTAACTTCCGTCAACGGTTGTAACTTCTGGTTGATTGTTATAACTTCTCATTTTGAGAGACCTTTCTTACAGATTCTTGTGCTCAGCTGAGCATGGTGGTCAGCGCCAAACACTATTCCTTAGCTGAAAGAAGGGTGTTTTGCTGGGCTACATTGGGCCTAGACTTGGGTTTATGTACTTGTATCTTTCGTGGTTCAGGCTTATCGGGAACGACCCAAACCTTTGAGCTTTCACATCCTGTTGGGCTAAGGATTATTTTTGGCTCCCACAAATGCCCCTTTCATCTCCTTTGCTTTTGAGTTGACCATTTTTATTTTCCTTCTTACTTAAAAGTAGAGGAGATATATGTGGATGCAAATTTCTATCGGATCACGTGTTGATCACTGATAGTCTCGTAATTAATACATAATATATCCCTTAATTTATATATGTTAGTGTTTCGATTATTATATTTTATTCTAATTATTTCGTTTTCATGTCTTTGTAGGAATTTGAGCGTGAACGATGAAATCGCATTAAAACGACAACTTGAGGAATGATCAATTGGTTGATTCTAGCGGTGGTACAAAGTAGCGAGTCACATGTCTAAACCTAACTCAAACTAACCTAGGTCCACCTAATTTAACCTAAGCCCAAGCTCAAAAAGCTAGCCTAGAAACCTAAGCCCAACCTAACAAGGAAAGAGGAGAACCCTATTTAGGTTTATTTCTTCGCTTCTCTTCAAGGCCTCTTCCACGTTTCTTTTTCCCTAGGGCTCCTCCCTTTTTCAGCCATCACGCCACATCCACCTTGCCGGTGATCCATGCTCGATAGGAGAATCGACAGTGCGATCATCCCGCCATCACCACCTCTTCCTCTCCCCCTTTTGGAGGTTTGCCTCCTCTTCCACGTTTTTTTTTCTCCTTCTCTCTTTTTCCAGCCACCACGCCACATCAACCCTACCGGCTATCCTCGCTCGATAGAGGACCGACAGCGCGATCACCGCGCCATCACCCTATTTCACACAACCAGCAGCCATCACCGCCCCTATTCTTCCCCTGTTTTCTTATTTCTCTCTTCACCTCGCCACCGTCCAGCAGCCACACCGCCGAGCACCACCATCATCCATCACGTCCTAACACACAAAAAAGGGAGCACCTCCCTGTCCTCCATGTCTATTTCCTTCCTACTCCATCATGCCAAATAGCCACCACCACTACCAGATCCCGTCCCTGTTTCCTTCTTCTCTCGTCCTTCTGTCTCCCATCTCGCATCGTAATCTCTTTGTTTCCCTCTCTTTTCCGGCAGGTATACCGGACGGAGGAAGAAGCAACAGGGAAGGAGAAGCTTGCGAAAAAGAAGGCGCAGGTTTTCTGGCGGGAATTAACTGTTTTCAAAAATAATTTGGCTATTTGCAACCAGTCTATTTATTCAGTACCACCACACAGCCAACGTGAGGAGAAGATGAAGTTTGCCCACATAGCTGTCGTATTCTCATCCACCATGATCTTCTAGACCCCAAGCCGAGTCGAAGACGAAACCATAGAGTTTCCTAGAGTTTGTCATATCTAAATTTATTGTTTTCTATATGCTTGAATGTTAAACACAGTTGATTTCTGAATTTCAATAATTTGCTTTCACCGATTATATCTGAAATAATTATCTAGACTAATCGGTAGTTAGAAAATCCCTTTGTTGATATTCGAAGCTTGCTTTAATCAATTAATTTGAATTTGTAATTGTGTGTGTCGTAAGAAGACATGCAATGCTAGGGGTTCAGAATTAGTTAAAATAAACATGTCATTGTGTGTGCCGTAAAAAGACATGCAATGCTAGGGGTTTATGCCCTTGCTGAAATCAATTGCGAACTTAGATTAATCTTTAGGTTAGTCGTGTTGATTCTCTAGAACAATAATTTAGATTACATGGATCTCGAAGAACCTGTGGTGGATTCGATGTCTCCGTCCACTCTCGTATCATCCTATCAATTTAGTCTTTGAGTGTTCAATTTCATTCTCTTAATTTAGTAATTTACATCTGCTGTAACCCCCAACTCTAAATTAGTTTAAATAAGTCTTAGAATTCAACTGTCTCGTCCATCCTCGTGGGATCGACCCATATTTACCACTGTCTTCTACTTAGACAGTCGTGCACTTGCAGTATTACAAGTAGGGTTTATTAACTTATTTAATTTAGGTTAATAAAATCTTCATCAAGTTTTTGGCGCCGTTGCCGGGGATTGTAACGGTACAATCGAAATCTAGGGTTGTTTTTGCTATTTTATAAATTAGGTTTAATTTTCATTTGAGGGACAGTGTTACAAATCACTCTCTTATTTTATTTTATTTTCTTGAGTTTGAACTATTTTTGCATTTATTTTGCAGGCGGTCACGCACATAGGAGCTCAAGTGGGAACGAAGTGAAATATTGCGATTCGCGAGGAAACTCTCAGAAATCGACTTCTACCCGGCGTCGCAAGTAATCCAAGAGAGATTCACGCCGGAGGTAACTTTTACCCACCGCATCTACACGCGGTTTCTGTGTGATCACTTGTGTTTAGCTTGTTCTAGGTAGTATTGCATCCAAATTTGAATAGTGGCAGGATTCAGTTGAAACTTCCGTGCTCTCTCCCGCTAGGTTAATCACCATCTATTTCAGGGTTAGGAACCTATGCCTTCACTATTTAAAATTTGTAGCAAGATAATTATCTATGACAGGTGTGACGCTCATAGGGACCCTCTTTGGATGTTTGCTAGCTTGAAGTGGTCGAGTAAAGGAACATATTCCATTTGGGAACAGTTATTGAACTGGCATTTCACTTTGAGCTAGAGAGTGGAAAAAGTGGTAGGAGCAACTCCGTAGTGGCAGATTGATAGGAAATTATTGTGCCTCTCCCATGATTAGGTAAATTGAATTGAATTTCAGCCCTGTATTAGTAAAGAAAAGCTCTAGGACCGTCTGCCATTCATTTTGTTTGTGCATCATTTAGGGTTCCATTTTTTTATTTTTTTAGAGTTAGGTCATCTTCATATAGCGGTTAGGCTTGCATAAAAAAATATTTTTGAAGCTTATTTAGGAGTGTTGACTTTGAACCTTCGATATCCTCGTCTGACAAGACTTCGAGGAGTTCTTTAAAGTCTCCATTACCTATTTAAGTTCATCATCCTTGTCCACTGAGATGGCTGAGGGGAAGACCTTTAAGGATTACTTCGCCCCTCTTCCTAGTAGTGTTCCATCTTGCATTGTCTTACCTGAGACAAATGCAAACAGTTTCGAACTCAAACCATCTATTATTTATCTGCTGCCTTCTTTTTATGGTTTTGATAAGGAAGACCCTTATCTTCATGTCAAAGAGTTTCTTGACATCTGCGCCACTCTGAAGTACCAGAACTTTTTTGACGATCGGTCCGTCTTAGGTTGTTTCCATTTTCTTTGAAAGATAAGGTGAAATCATGGTTAAATACATTAGAGACAGGATCCATCACATAATGGGATGCGTTGTCAAGAAAGTTCTTGACAAAGTACTACCCCATTCATAAAACGAATGCCCTCCGACGAGATTTATCTAATTTTCAGCAAAAAGAGGGCGAACATTTCTATGAATGCAGGGAAAGGTTCAATGAACTCATTATCAGATGTCCTCATCACGGATTTGAGAAGTGGTGACTAGTTCAATACTTCCAAGACGGTTTAACTCCTCAAAACTGTCGTATGATTGATGCCACTAGTGGTGGGTCACTAATGAAAATGAGTGTCAATTAGAAATGGGAATTCTTTGAAATGCTTTCTAAAAATTCTCAGCAACGGGATTATTCAATAAAGGAGTCTGATAGGCGTAAGGGATATGAAGTTAGAGATACATTTGTTCACACACACACACACCCCCCGCCCTTCTGCCTCAAAATTAGAGACAGTTGTTATGACCATGGCTCAAAAGATAGATGCACTTTTGAATTTGACTCATTCTGCACTTTCCGCGAATGCTTCATCTGAAGTTTGTGCTGCATGTTCGAGTCCTGGTCATTCAATAGCTAATTGTGACTTGCAAAACGATTATCCTGCATACTATGCTGAGCAAGTCAACTCTTGTAATGCGATGCGGTGACCTGGCAATAATCCGCAACCTAACTATTACAATTCAGGGTTCGCCAAACATCCAAGTATTTCCTAGACCCATGGCCCACACCATGGGGGACCTGTTGTTGTCTCTCAAACTCCTCAAGCCTCTAGCCTTGTTAGGCCCCACCTTAACCAAGTTCCTCCATCCAACACATCAATTTTAGAGGAAATGGTTAATCGATTTTTGCAGCGCTCAGAAAGTATAATTGAACAGAATTCTAAGGACATATCTGAGTTGAAAGCAACGACTCAACACAAATCTCAAGCCCTCAATAGACTTGAGATAGTTGTGAGTAAGATTACTCAATCGTCTTTTGAGAGAGAGCCAGGGAGATTTTCTAGTCAACCTATTCCAAACCCGAAGGGTCAATTCGCAGTTGGTAATACATCTAAGTCACGCCATGAAGATGTCCAATCTATTACTACCCTTAGGAGTAGAAAACAGGCTGATAATTGGGTACAAGTGCCTGATTTGAGTGTCGTTACATATCCGTCTAAGTCAAAGCAAGTTGCATCTCCATCTGACAAGGAGGCTGATAAAGCCTCACCTTCTAAAGATGTGTCTCTTGACTCTGACCCCTCTCAGGCATCTTATTTGCCTAGGGCACCATTTCCATCGCAGTTAGCTCCGACAAAGAAATGAACAAATGCTAACGATGTAATGGAAATTTTTAAACAAGTTCACATTAATATTCCATTGCTCGATTCTATTAAGAAAGTTCCTATCTATGCCAAATTTTTTAAGGATCTTTGCACATAGAAGCGAAAGCTACATGTGCAAAAGAAAGCCTTCCTCGCCGAGCAAGTCAACTCAATTATTCAACACAGAACCCCGCCTAAGTATAGAGATCCTGGATGTCCAACTATTTCTTGTGTTATCGGTGATCATATGATTGATAAGGCATTGTTAGATTTGGGGGCGAGTGTGAATTTGTTGTCATATTCTGTTTATGAGCAATTAGGTCTCGGTAGACTAAAACCAACTAAAGTAACATTGCAATTGGCAGATAGGTCAATTCCCCGCGGTGTTTTAGAGGATGTGATCATTAAGGTTGAAAATTTCTATTACTTGATACACAACCTGTTCACAACCTCTCCAGTCACATTCTAGTTATTTTGGGTCGTCCATTTTTTGCCACAGCTAATGTTATTATTAACTGTAGGAATGGAATCATGAAACTATTATTTGGCAACATGACCGTCGAACTCAATGTTTTTAATGTAAGCCAAAAACCTCCTGAGTCCGAGGATGTTTGTGAAGTTAACATGATTGAGAGTTTGGTGGAGAATTCATTATTGCAGTCTGCATCAGATGATCCATTAGCAGCATGTTTGACTCACTTTGGTTTACACTTCGATATTGATGATTCCATTAGGGAAGTGAATGTTTTGCTTGATTCAACCCATTTTATGGATCCGGGTTACACATGGAAGCCTAAAGTGGAACTCCTTCCACTCAGTGAGTCAAAACTGAACCCTTCTGCTGATACTATTGGCCTTTCTGACCCATTCCCTTTCCCGCCTGTTCATGATGACCCATTTGACATATGTCTTCCTAGTGACTTTTACATGAAGTCTGATTCTCAGTATTCTTTGGAGAGAATACATCCCATAGGTAGTGTTGATTTCAGGTTTGGGGGTGTTGTTGAGCTGTCTAGCTCATCATCTTTGTGCAATTCATTTTGTTATGATGAGGCTGTACCACCTGATATATCTATAGACATACCTCTTTCCATCCCCTTAATAGTGACCAGAGCTACCTATGTGGATCCCTTGTTTTTAAGGGATATTTTAGTTTTGACCATCCTATTGTGCAACACATTCAATCTTCTGATTTGACACCAGACATAGGGTGTACCTTTTTAGGAGTAGGAAATAGTCATTTGCTGGATATCCATGTTGGTGACAACTTTCTGCTCCAGATCCCTATGACTTTTTTACGACCGCGGGTTCGTATGCATTTTCTCTATGATTTGGCATGGCGTCTTCATCGTTTTAGGGATGTGTTAGTTTCTATTGTGCTGCATGTGGGTGTTACTATATGTTGGACGGATCCTCAACTTTTTCGGTTGTTGTTATACGATCTAGTCAACATCGTGGACTGAGTGTTTAGGTTTGGGGGAATGTTCGCTATGTTCTTCCTAGTCATTTCATGGTACATCATTTATGAGGAAGAATATATGTTGGGTTGACGACGTTAAACCAAACGCTCCTGGGAGGCAACCCAGCTTCGGTTGTGTCATTATGGTTAATCTGGATTGATTTTCGAGTTCTTTCTAGTTGCATTTCAATCATACTCGTTAGCTCCGTAACAATTTTGATTTATAACTGATACATGTAATTTTTTCATTTGTACATTTTTTTAGTCTTGCATTGTTTTTATCAATTTACCATGATGAGTCCACAGTTCTTATTTTTTTTAGCGTTCATTGGTGGACGATTTCGTCGAAATTGGTAAAAACTTTCCCATGGTAATATCACTCTAACTCTAATTTTTTATTTTTCCTGCATTTGTCATGATCATCATTTTATACATTGAGGACAATGTTTGGTTTAGGTTTGGGGGTGAGATTTATGAGTTTTTCTGCATTCTTCGAAAATTTTGAACTGAAATGTATTTCACAATTGACTATTGTATTCTACTCAATCTCCATTGAATACGTAGTTAATTATAATCGTGTGAAAATTTCTCGATTTGAAAATGCATTCAAAATCTAAGTTTCCAATAAAGAGGATGTGCTTTCAAGTATGCCTTTAAATTTGAAGAATGCATGCTTTCACATGTATTTTTTATATATCAATAGGAAAACATATGGTGTTATATTATCTTTAAGTTAAATATATTTCATGAAATTTTTTTCGACTCGACCACTCTTGCACAATAAGCCGAGTTAACATAATTTGAAGTTAATAAGTAAAATAGTAATTAGAAACCTTAGAATAATAGTGGAAACTTAACCCTTGTGAGTTTCGAGACATTCTATTTTTCTTGAGGGTTATTAAATAAACCATGATTTTACTTGAATCCGCATTATTTCGTTGATGATCTCATTATTCTTGTTTATTTTATTGATTGCTTTGATATTGACGTTAAAATTGAATTATTACAATAGAACTTCTTGATTTATTTAGTTGAGATGTCATAATACCGACTAGAGCTTAAGAAGTGATATAGGCATTTTTTTCTTTAAACCGTTCTTTAGCCTTTTAGCCTACCTAATGATAAATATCCATTTGCAGTCCTTTGAACCTTTAAATAAACTTTTTCTTTCCTAACCCCATCTCCATTACCTACTTTAGTTAGGAAGTAATATCTCATACTATTTTTATCCTTACCCAATGTCACTGAGAATGTGTATGGTTGATGTATTATTGGAATGGGCAAATAAAAAGAGCTGAAACTAAATATTCCATGAATCCTCCGGACTGAAATGTTTTATTGTGCAGAAAGGGAAAGCATGTCGTTGATTTTATAAAAGAAAAAAAAAAGAATTATGCTTCGAAGAAAAAGAAAAAAAATTGAAGAAGAATTTCGAAGGAAAAGTAATGGTGTACAACATTGGTTTATTCTTCAAAGCCCCACATGTTTATTAAAGGGTGTATCCATTCTCAGAGAATTTTCTCGTATCCTTTTCCAATCTTGTTAGCCAAAATCTTAGCCTCATTACAACCTAATAAAGACCTAATTGATCTTAAGTAAAGGTCTGGTTCATAGACGTAGAGATTAAATAGACAAGAACTATGTTGTGTGATTCAACATTCTCAAAGTAATTGATATTTCTGTCCATGAGATCATATTCATTTCATTCTTTTAAAAGTTTGTTTTTCATGATTATTATATGTGAGATGTTTGTGTTTCCATAATTTATTCTCTTTCTCACATATAAACCGAGTGATAACTAACCAATTTCTGAGTGACAAGAGAGATTTGTAGTCGAAGCGTACTATTCAAAGGTTATCTAGTCGTATCTTTACTGAGAAAAATAAAGTTATGTAGATAAGGCTATGCACACACACACTTTGAGTTGAGAATAATTGATGAAATTTATTTAACCTTTGGGTATTATTAAATCGTTGTTAGACTTTTTGATATATTATTGTGACACTGTTAGTTGTTTTCTGAAATTTTTGGCAATTAGATTATTACTCTGAGGATAATAGATCGAGAATCAAGTTACCATGTTTTGGAAATTTATTGAGTCATAATGTTTGTGGGTAACATTTCTGGAAACCCTCGCGAGACTATAACTCATTCACTAGAGGTAATCTAGGGGTTTAAAGCCTTGTTGCGCGTTTAAGGTAAGTGCAATCGATGATTCCTGCGAAAGTGAACTAGAATTTTATTCTTTTTGTTTTGCTCGAGGACTAGCAAAATATAGGTTTGGGGGTATTTGATAGTCTCGTAATTAATACATAATATATCCCTTAATTTATATATGTTTGTGTTTCAATTATTATATTTTATTCTAATTATTTCATTTTCATGTCTTTGTAAGAATTTGAGCGTGAACGATGAAATCGCATTAAGGCGACAATTTGAGGAATGATCAATTGGTTGATTCTAGTGGTGGTACAAACTAGCGGGTCACATGTCTAAACCTAACCAAAACAAACCTAGGTCCACCTAATTTAACCTAAGCCCAAGCCCAAAAAGCTAACCTAGAAATCCAAGCCCAACCTAACAAGGAAAGAGGATAACCCTATTTAGGTTTCTTTCTACCCTTCTCTTCAAGGCTTCTTCCACGTTTCTTTTTCCCCAGGGCTCTTCTCTTTTCCAGCCACCACACCACATCTACCCTGCCGGCGATCCTCACTCGATAGGAGAACCGGCAGTGCGATCATCCCGCCATCACCACCTCCTCTTCTCCCCCTTTTGGAGGTTTGCCTCCTCTTCCACGTTTCTTTTCTCTTTCTCTCTTTTTCCAGCCACATCCACCTTGCCAGCGATCCTCACTCGATAGGAGGACCGACAACACGATCACCTTGCCATCACCCTATTTCGCAAGCAGCCATCACCGCCCCTCTTCTTCCCTTGTTTTCTTTATTCTCTCTTCACCTCGCCACCGTCCAACAGCCACACCGTCGAGCACCACCATCATCCTTGTTTCCTTATTCTCTCGTCCCTCTCTCTCCCATCTCACATCTCAATCTCTTTGTTTCCCTCTTTTTTCTTGCAAGTATATTGGACGGAGGAAGAAGCAACAGGGAATGAGAAGCTCGCGAAGAAGAAGGCGCAGGTTTTCGGGCGGGAATTAACTTTTAAACAATTTGGCTATTTGCAGCCAGTCTGTTTATTCAGTACCACCGCACAGCAACAGAGGATAAGATGGAGTTCGCCCACATAGCTGTCGTATTCTCATCCACAATGATCTTCTAGACCCCATGCCGAGGCGAAGATGAAACCACAGGGTTTCCTAGAGTTTGTCGTATCTAAATTTATTGTTTTCTATATGCTTGAATGTTAAACACAGTTGATTTCTGAATTTCAATAATTTGCTTTCACCGATTATATTCGGAATAATTATCTAGACTAATCGGAGTTAGAAGTTCCCTTTGTTGATATTTGAAGCCTGCTTTAATCAATTAATTTGAATATGTGATTGTGTGTGTCGTAAGAAGACATGCAATGCTAGGCGTTCAGAATTAGTTAAAATAAACCTGTGATTGTGTGTGCCGTAAAAAGACATGCAATGCAAGGGGTTTATGCCTTTGCTGAAATCAATTGCGAACTTAGATTAATCTTTAGGTTAGTCGTGTTGATTCTCGAGAACAATAATTTAGATTACACGAATCTCGAAGAACCTGTGGTAGATTCGATGTCTCCGTCCACTCTCTAATCATCTTATCACTTTAATCTTTAAGTGTTCAATTTCATTCTCTTAATTTAGTAATTTACATCTACTGTAACCCCCAACTCTAAATTAGTTTAAATAAGTCTTAGAATTCGACTGTCTCGTCAATCCTCGTGGGATCGACCCGTATTTGCCACTATCAACTAGTTAGACAGCCGTGCACTTGCGGTATTACAAGTAGGGTTTAGTAACTTATTAATTTAGGTTAATAAAATCTCCATCAATCACGCGAAATAATTTGCATAGGATAAATAATAATTCTTGACATCGGTATGGTGCCTACCACGGGGACTCCAATGCCAAAGTTAGAACAATGCCTTTAGGAAAGTATTTATTTATTTATATTTAAATAGAGAATTGTGAATCAAGAAAAAGTTACATTCTGATGGCTTTGTGTTTGGCTATTTATAGATGTAGAATGAGTAAACTGCTGGCAGATGAGTGAGATATGTGGCAGATGAGTGAGACACGTGGCAGATGAGTGAGACACGTGGCAGATGAGTGAGTCATCTGATTGCATGTGGTTGTAACTTCTTTTAGGTAGTTGTAACTTTTGTAAATAGTTGTAAGCTCCCGTTGGTGGTTGTAACTTCATGTTTGGAGACACCTCTCCGGCAAGCTTGTGTGCTCAGCTGAGCATGGTGGTCAGCGCTGAACACCACTCTTCTGTTGAGAAAAAAGTGTTATGCTGAGTTGTATTGGGCCCAAACTTGGGCTTTCTCTAGTTGTAATTTTTGGGCTTCTCGGGAACAACCCAAATATTTGGACTTCCTTATCCTGTTGGGCTAAGGATTATTTTTTACTCCCACAAAGGCCCTTCATTTACTTTGTTTTTGGCTGACATTTTTTTCCTTCTTGCTTAAAAGCAGAGGAGATGTATTTTCACTAGGAGCCCAGCCAAAAATAGAAGTAGAATGTCTTGATCTTGCTAACTTATTTGTCTCTATTGATACAAGTATAGGATCTGCATGTAGAGGCTTCTGCTGTTGTTGAAGTGTAGTCCGTTGAAGACAAGATGATCTGCATGTAAAGGCTTTTGCTGCAGAAAAGGTAGTCTACCGGATGAGTTATACATAGTTATTTCATGGGCTCTTAAACTTTGTCCAATTAGAGGATCATCCTTAATTGAATAAAACAAGCCCTGCTCCAGCTTCCTGGTGATTTGATGATTCTTCAACGTATAAATGCCAGATATCTTTGGGCTGACATGACCCTGTTTCAGCATGAGTTGAGGAGTCTTCATTTATTGAATGATGCAACAATGATCTACTAGCTGACTTTGTTTCCCCGATTGAGGTGGAAGTGAATTCTACTATGAAATTTGCTAAGGCTTGAGCCTTTATAGTTGTCATCGCCCTATAGATTTTGTTGAATGGCGTGGCATTGATCCGTTGGCTGACTTTGTCTCCTCGATTGAGGAGAGAATGAATTCTGCTAAAACTTGAGCCTTTAAAGTTGTCCTTGGCCGGTAGATCAAGTCATATTAGCTCAACTCTACCGCCCATTCCATGAGTTTTTGACAGGCATTTGGGAGGAAGTTGTGCCCCCAACTCTTCATTGATAAGAATTGAGCTAACTGCTACATTTGAAACTGTCAAGTAGGTGTATAAGTCCTCTCATGGATTTGTCTGCTGATCTACTCAAGAATCGATCTAAAGTTGTTGCTCTACTAGTGAGACTTTGTATTTCTTTTGGAGTTGATTGTGACTCATGTCAAGTAGTGATCTTCTTTACTTTTATGATCCCCAAACTTTGTGTGTGTTTATTGGTCTGCTGACTTAGAAATATTTGCATTAAGGGCGCAAAAGCTTGATTGGCCTCTTTCATGAGTTTTCAATATGCTTAAGTCGGAATTTAAGCATAACTTGAGGATTTAAAATTAATCATAGATTAAAATTTGTTTACCTTGAAAATTGAATTAAAACAATGTGTGATCTACTGACCACATGACAAAACTTAAACGAATTTAAGTAGTCTTGAGTAAGATGTTTTTATGCTCAGTGATTTAAATGAATTACCCACTCACAAATAGTGTCATCCTCTACTGAGGTGTGATGCTCTACTGAGGCATTTTGTTTGTGTGGTTTGTTGACCACTTGACTAAATTTAAATAGTTATAAGTAGTCGCGATAAAATTCTTCCATGCATTGAATTACCCACTCACGGAGAGTGTCATCCTCATCTGAGGTGTGATTCTCTATTGAGGCATTTTGCTTCTGTGGTCTACTACCACTTGACTAAACTTAAACGAATTTAAGCAGTCTTAATAAGATGCTTCTATGCATTAAATTACCCACTCACAGAGAGTGTCATCTTCTACTGAGGCATTTTGCTTGTGTGGTATGCTGACGACTTGACTAAACTTAAACTGATTTAAGTAGTCTTAAATAAGATGTTTTTATGCATTGAATTACCCACTCACGGAGAGTGTCATCCTCTACTGAGGTGTACATAAATATTTGTATTTCTGAATGTCTTCTGTTGAAGGACATGTAAAATGAATTCTCGTTTCCCTATTTCAACTAAAGAAGGTGTGTTCTTTGCTGAGAAGCAAAATAATGTATCATCTGCTGAGGTATATGTAAATATTTGTTCGGATCTCTTCTTTGCACGATATCCTTTCATTGGTGGCGGTCTCTTCAGCCAAAGTTGGTTCTTCTCGTGGAGAATTTGATTGACCGGAACGGAGAACTCTATGTACTTTCCATTGGATGAGGAGTCTCTTGTTGAATAGATACAGTACAATAAAAAGATAAACTACAATCAAGTTTTCCTTATATGTATATTGCATTTTGTTTTTAAAACTAAAAATAAAAAAGCTAGGACGCCTCGGCTTCAATCCACTTTGTGAAATGGTCAGTTGCCACAATCTTCAGATTCTTCTGAGCTGGAGAGTTTGATTGACCAGAATAGTAAAGTCTATGTATGTTCAACTGGCTGAGGAGTCTCTTGTTGAGGAGCGCGTTCTACGCTTGTCACCCTTGTTTTTTTTATCATCCGTCTAATCTGCATTTGCTTGTGTAGGTTTACTACCTTTCTCAGGTATATCTAATGCCTTAGCACTATTTTTTTCGTCAACCCACAATGTGTAGCGTTCTGCCATGGTGAAGATTTCTGCAAGAGTTTTGTCTAGTTTCATGGTCAATTTGCCATACAATAAGTAACACGCAGGCAAACCCTTCTTGAAAGCTAAGAATGCAATTTGGTCATCACACTCATTTATGCTTGCCCTTTCTGCTTTGAATATTTTGATGAAGTGTCGGAGATATTCATTTGAATTTTTTTTTATGTTGAAGAGGTGGTCAACATGTTTTTTGATGATTCAATAGGATGAATACTCCTTTGTGAAAACAATGGAGAGCTCCCCAAAGTTGTTGATCAACCATGGGGTCAAAGTGTGGAACCAATCTTGGGCCATTCCTTGTAAAGTCATAGCAAATAATTTGCACATAAGTCATCATTTTTTTGCAGAGTCATGACACTTCGGAAATGCTTAAAGTGTCTATCAGGATCAGAATCTCCTTTTAAATGAGTAAAGGTTGGTATGGTAAACTTTACCGGTGGAGGATCCCCCTCAATGTCATTTGTAAAAGGTGAAGTGTTTACCATGGCCACCTCTCTGCACAGAGCATCATCTGGATTTTCTATGACATGCGAGTTCTTCAACTGCTCATTAATAATTCGTGTTATATCATCAGCTTTCAAGGCTCTGGGTGCATCCTGCTGATCGGCTGCATGGTAGGACAGTCTACGCTGCTCAGCGACATGGCAGTTTCGCGACAAGTTAATATCATGATCCAGATCTGATCCTTTGCATTGTTCACATCTATCGGGATTCTGTCTTCTACACCGACCACTCATATTAGGCGTCATCTATGATCCCAGCCTTGAGTATACAGTTGTTTGGGAGCCCAACCTTGATAAGACTATTGTTTGAGGCCGGAGCCTAGATGGCACATTTGTTCGTGGCCCTAATCTTGAATGAATAATTTCAGATAGATTATTTTCCCTCAAGGGATGACTACTTCTGCTCCCATGCACATAGTCTACTAGTAGATGACGATGTGTCTTCTGCCTTGGCTGTATACTCACTACTCGCTCTACCACTCGAGTTTGGTCCTCCAATATTTTAATCAAATTGGCGACCTGACCTGCAAGATTTTCTTGTTGCTTCATTTACATTGGGCTCGGTTGTTGGAAAGAAAATTGTAATTGATGATCAGCCGGTGGTGGTAGACCTACTACCAATGAATGTCCGGCTGGAAGCGACTGAACCCATGGTGATGATGGCGGTCTGGTTCAGGCAGATGATTTTTCAACGTTATTTTTGCTAGTTTGGTTTCGAGTTCCCACCATTGTGTTTAAAAAGAACTCTGAAAAGTGTCTTTGTAGGAAAATTCAAACTTAATGAACAATTTTTTGTATGAATGGAAGAGAGCATGCAATGGGTTTGATTCAAGCTCTCAATGAAAGCACCAATTTGTGGATGCAAATTTTCACCGGATCACGTGTTGATCACGCGGAGCAATCTGCATAAGATGAAGATCAATTCTTGACACTGGTGTTGTACCTGCGACGGGGACTTCGATGCTAAAGTTAGAATAACGCTTTTAAGAAAGTATTTATTTCTCTATATTTGAAGAGAGAATTGTGAATCAAGAAAAAATTTACCTCCAGGTGGCTTTGTGTTTGCCTATTTGTAGATGTAGAATGAGTAAACTGCTGGTATATGCGTGAGTCATCTGCTTGCATGCGGTTTTAACTTCTCTTAGGTAGTTGTACTTTCCTGTTTGGAGACACCTCTCCTACAAGTTTGTGTGCTCAGCTGAGCATGGTGGTCAGCACCGAACACCACTCCTCTGTTGAGAAAAATATTTTGCTGAGTTGTATTGGGCCCAAACTTGGGCTGCATTGGGATCAAACTTGAACTTTCTCTATTTGTAATTTTCAGGCTTCTCGGGAACAACCCAAATATTAGGGCTTCCTTATCCTGTTGGGCTAAGGATTATTTTTTACTCCCACAATGTATTTCACTGAGAAGCCCCACCAAAAATAAAAGTAGAATGCTTCTTGTCTTACTGACTTATCTGTCTCTATTGATACAAATAAATGATCTGCATGTAGAGGTTTCTACTATTGTTGAAATGTAGTCTGCTGAAGACAAAATGATCTGCGTGTAGAGGTTTCTACTGCAAATGAGGTGATCTACTAGATGAGTCACACATAGTAATTTCAGAGGCTCTTAAACTTTGTCCAAATAGAGGATCATCCTTAGGTGAACAAAACAAGTCTTGCTTCGATATCTTTGTGATTGATGACCCATCACATATAATTGCCACATATCTTTTGGCTGACCTGCCTCTGTTTCAGGATAAGTTGAGGAATCATCACTTATTGAAGGACGCGACACTGCTCCGCTGGCTAACTTTGTTTCCCGAATGAGGAATGAGTGAATCCTACTATGAAATTTGCTATGGCTTGAACCTTTATAATTGTCATCGGCTGGTAGATCAAGTGTATTTGCTCAACTCTATCGCCCATTTCATGAGTTTTTTACAAGCTCCCGGGAGGAAGTTTTGCCCTCAACTATTCACCGATGAGAACTGAACTAACTGTCAAGTAGATGCACATGTCCTTTCCTATATTTTGTTTGTTGCTCTACTAGTGAGACTTTGAATTTTTTTTGGAGTTGATGTTGACTTCATGTCAAGTAGTGTTCTTCTTTGCTTTTATGATCCCAAACTCTGTGTATGTTTGTTGGTCTGCTGACTTAGAAATATTTGCATTAAGGGCGCAAATGCTTGATTGGTCTCTTTCATGAGTTTCCAATATGCTTAAGTCGGAATTTAAGCATAACTTGAGGAAATTAATCATGAATTCAAATCTATTTATCTTGGAAATGCATGGAAATATTGTATGATCTGCCAACCACTTGAAAAACTTAAAGAAATTTAAGTAGTCCTAAGTAAGATGTTTCTATGTTCAGTGATTGCTTAATTGAATTACCCACTCACGGAGAGTGTGATCCTCTACTGAGGTGTGATCCTCTACTGAGGCATTTTGCTTGTGTGGTCTGCTGACTACTTGACTAAACTTAAACGGATTTAAGTAGTCTTGAGTAAGATGTTTTTATGCATTGAATTATCCACTCACGGAGAGTGTCATCCTCTACTGAGGTGTGATCCTCTACTGAGGCATTTTGCTTATGTGTCTGCTTACCACTTTACTACACTTAACCGGATTTAAGTAGTCTTGAGTAAGATGTTTTTATGCATTGAATTACCTACTCACAGAGAGTGTCATCTTCTATTGAGGTCTGATCCTCTACTAAGGCATTTTGCTTGTGTGGTCTACTGACCACATGACTAAACTTAAACGGGATTTAAGTAGTCTTGAGTAAGATGCTTTTATGCATTGAATTACTTACTCACGAAGAATGTCATCCTCTATTGAGGTGTACATAAATGTTTGTATTTGTGAATGTCTTCTGCTGAAGGACATGTAGAACGAATTCTCCTATTTCACTATTTCAACTGAAGAATTGTGTTCTCTGCTGAAAAGCAAAATAACATATCCTTTACTGAGGTATATGTAAATATTTGTTCAAATATTTTTTTTGTCGGATCTCCTTTCATTGGTGGCAACCTCTTCAGCCAAGGTTGGCTATTCTTGTGGAAAATTCGATTGTACAGAATAGATAACTTTGTGAATGTTCTACCGGATGAAGAGTCTCTTGTTGAAGAGATAAAATACAATCACGTTTTTCTTATATGTACATTGCATCTTTTTTTTCTAAAAAGCAAAAAATAAAAATAAAAAGCTATGACGCCTCAGTTTCAATCCACTTTGTGAAATGGTCGGTTGCCACAATCATCAGATTCTTCTGCGCTGGAAAGTTTGATTGATCAGAATGGTAAATTTTGTATATGTTTTCTACTGGCTGAGGAGTCTCTTTTTGGAGAGTGTGTTCTACACTTGTCACCCTTGTTTTTTTTTTATATTCCTTCTGATCTGCATTTGTTTGTGCAGGTTGACTATCTTTCTCAGGTATATCTGGAGCCTTAGCACTATTTTTTCGGTGCATAGCGTTCTGCCATGGTGAAGATTTTAGCAAGAGTTTTTCCTGGTTCCATGGTCAATTTTCCATACAATAGGTGATATGCAGACAAACCCTTCTTGAAAGCTAAGGATGCAATTTGGTCATCACACCCATTTATGCTCGCCTTTTCTACCTTGAATCTTTTGATGAAGTCTCGAAGAGATTCATTTGAATTTTTCTTTATGTTGAAGAGGTGGTTAGCATGTTTTTTTATGGTTCGATGGGATGATTACTCATTTGTAGAAACAAGGGAGAGCTTTCCAAAGTTGTTAATCGACTGAAGGGTCAAAGTATGGAACCAATCTTGGGCCACTCCTTGTAAAGTCATAGAAAATATTTTGCACATAAGTTGGTCATCATTTTTGTGTAAAGTCATGACACTTCGAAAATGCTTCAAGTGTCTATCAGGATCAAAATCTCTTTTGAAAGGAGTAAAGGTTGGTATAATAAACCTTACCGGAGGAGGATCCCCTTCAATGTCATTTGTAAAAGGTGAAGTGTTTACCAAGGCCACCTCTCTGCGCAGAGCATCATCTGGATTTTCCATAACACGTGAGTTCTTCAATTGCTCATGGATAATCCGTGCTACATCATCAACTTTCAAGGGCATGGGTGCATCCTGCTGATCGGCTGCATGGTAGGGCAACCTTCGCCGCTCAACACATGTCAGTTTCGAGACAAGTTAATATCACGATCCAGATCTGATCCTCTACGTTGTTCACATCCATCAGGATTTTGTCTTCTGCCGTGAAAACTCAAATATGGCATCATTTGTGACCCCAACCTTGAGTGTACAGTTGACTGGAACCCAACCTTGAGAAGACTATTGTTTGAGGCTCGAGCCTAGACGGCGCATTTGCTCATGGCCCTAATCTTGAACGAAAGCGTCCATATAGATGATTTTCTCTCAGTGGATGATTACTTCTGCTCCCATGCACATGGTCTACTAGCAAATGGCAATGTGTCTACTGCCTTGGCACTATACTCACTAATCGCTCTACCACCCGAGTTTGGTCCTCCAATATTTTAGTCAAATTGGCGATATGACTTGCGAGATTTTCTTGTTGTTTCATTTCCATTGGGATTAGATGTTGCGTAGAAAATTGCAATTGATGATTAGCCAGCGGTGGCAGACCTACAACCAGTAGTTATCTGGCCAGAAGCGGCTGAACCCATGGCGATGATGGTGGTCTAGTTCGGGCAGATGACTGTTCAAAGATATTTTTGTTAGTTTGGTTTTGGGTTCCCACCATTGTGTTGAAAATGAAATCTGAAAAGTGTCTTTGAAGGAAAATTCAAATTGAATGAACAATTATTTTTTATGAATGGAAGGGAGCATGCATTAAGTTTGATTCAAGCTCTCATTGAAAGCACCAATTTGTGGATGCAAATTTTCACCGGATCAGGTGCTGATCACCCGGAGCGATCTGCGTAAGATAGAGATTAATTCTTGACACTGGTGTGGTGTCTGCCACGGGGACTCTGATGCCAAAGTTAGAGCAATGCCTTTAGGAAAGAATTTATTTCTCTGTATTTGTAGTGAGAAATGTGAATCAAGAAAAAGTTACATCCAAATGGCTGTGTTTGGTTATTTTAGAGGCAGAACAAGTCAACTGCTGGCATATAAGTGGAACACATGGCAGATGAGTGAGTGATCTGCTTGCAGGCGGTTGTAACTTCTCTTAGGTAGTTGTAAATCTCATAGATGGTTGTAACCTCCCGTTGGTGGTTGTAACTTCCGTCAAACAGTTTGTAACTTCCGTCAACGGTTGTAACTTCTGGTTGATGGTTATAACTTCCCATTTGGAGAGACCTCTCCTACAAATTCTTTTGCTCAACTGAGCATGGTGATCAACGCCGAACACTATTCCTCTGCTGAAAGAAGTGTGTCCTGTCGAGTTGCATTGGGCCCAGACTTGGGTTTCTATACTTGTATCTTTCGTGGTTCAGGCTTCTCGAGAACGACCCAAACCTTCGGCCTTCCACATCCTGTTGGGCTAAGGATTATTTTTGGCTCCCAAAATATGCATGGTCCATATTCTTTGAAAACGAAAAGGAAACATACTAGTTGTAGAAATCGAAGGTAAAGAAACCAGGAGAGGAGCATAATCTAAGCGAATTTTGAGCAAGTGTTCCACCTTAGTAGTTTGCATATTTGTTTCCCATTCAGAGTTGGCTAAAAATCTATCAAATCTAGACCACGACTTGCTATCCCCTTTTTTATTATTACACCACATAAATTTAGGACCAACAAAACCGATATCTGCTAGCCCACAAGCCGAAATACAATCAGAGAATTCTGACATTGCCAAATGATCTGGACTCTGTCTTCCAAAATTTTCTCCGCCATCCATGATAACATTAAAATCTCTACCTATTAGCCAAGGACCATAGCAAAGTGTTCCATTTCCTCCCAAATGTGACTTATTTCTGCATACACAAAAGATATATAAAATGTTTGATTAGATGAAATAATGGTCACCTGACAGTGCATTAATTGTTCTGAGCTGCTTATCACTGTAACTTGTAACTCATTGGACCAGAAAATTCATACTTTTCCTCTCATGTCTTCATTGGATACGAATAACGACAGTCTAGTTTTCCTTCTTATTTCCATATATTTGTTCACTGCAATCATTGGTTCAGCAATAGCAAACAATTTAACATTATTTTCCATTACGAACCTTTTGATTCTACTGCCCGTCACTCGATTTCCTACACTCTATGCATTCCAAAATATAATTTTGTCAATCATCATGACTGGTAGACGCTAGTGAGTTTCTCATCACCCTATGTTCCCCAATTGGATTTATAATTTTCAAACTCTTCAGTGTCTTTTCTTTTTTTTTCTCAACTTTATCTCATCTGATTGATACCCAGTTTCCAAACCATTATGTGAGAGTTTACCATCAATTTCATTATCTGATTGTTTTTTTCTCTCAATGCCATCAGCCACCTACTCCACGTGTTCAACTTCATATATCTTCGTCTCTTATCCATTTGTGATTATAAGACCCTGTTCACTTCCATGTTTTGCATCCTCCCTAACTCAAGTCGATCGTTGCCTGTCTTATAAAAAAACTCCCTATCGAGTAACTGTTTGTGAACCAGGATTCAATTTTATCATCAATGTATCGAGTCACTGTTTACTGGTGTATCTCAATGTAATCATCTACCTATATGTTTTCATTACTGAAAGTATGAAATTGTAACAAAAGATTTTCTTCATACTCGAAGATTACAAACATGCAAGTAGAATAAAGAACTAGCAAATTGAAACCCAATAATTATATCTCTAATTCATGAACACCAATTGGGGGAAAAGCTTGATTCAATACTTTTCTGACTTGAGACAAAGTACGGAAAAACACTAATTGCCCAAAATTAATTGGGGGAAAACAAAAAGAAGTGAAGGAAATCATTAAAAGGGTTGAGAGAAATCTCATTTAAAGACTGGAAACACCAAAAGGGTATCTCTAAAAAGCTGAATTCAGAATTTTATGACACAATTAAAAGCAAACGGTGAATGAAATCCATAAATAAATAAATAAAACCTAGAGCTCTAACCTTGTTGTTGTTGAAGAGATGGAGGTAGAGCCATGGTTTGCTGCGAAGAAGAGGAGAAAGGAAAAGGGGCATTAGCAAGTTGAAACCTTTTTTAAGCGAGCCAAGGTTTTGCCTGGATCTCTCTCTAAAGCCGCCCTCTTCCTCGAAACAAGAGGGATCAGAACGTGAAGAAGAATGTGGAGAAGATGTGAAGAAGAAGAAGAACTAGAGAAGATCTGAAGATAAGAAAAAGAAGTGAAGAAGATATGAAGATGTGAAGAAGAAGAAGAAGAAGATCTGAAGAAGAAGTGAAGAAGACCTTATCTTAGGGAGAAAGAAGCGAGAAGCGCAGGATTGAGAGAAGGGAGAAGCGCAGGGGAGTCTCAAGTTGAGTAAAATTTGGGGGAGAAGAAAGATAAAATCGGGCGAATTTTTTTTTTTAGCGGCGCCAAAATCCCCGCCCAAATCAGATAGCGTTTTCATTTTTAAAACCATTAAAATTTGATTTTTCATAGCAAAATTTAAAAAATGCTATTGAGAAATGCTATGAATGAGAGTGTATGATGTAATTATAGCACTTTGGATTAAAACGCTATAAACATGTGCAATAAATGAGGAATTTTCTTGTAGTGTGTTTTAGAAAAAAAGAACTGTAATGCCCCTGTGTCACCCTCAAATCGCCCACCTCAGCGCTATCCTCTTTTAGTCTCTTTTGAAAATGTTAAAAGTGAACTATAAGCATGAAAGTAAATGGTGAAAAGATAGAATTTAAGGTAGTTGATGCATTAAATTTACTCGATGATGAGCATGATTGTTTCAATATTGATGTTGTTCAAAGTGTTTTTTGAGCAAGTTTTTCAGGTACATAGCATTGATCCATTGGAGGCTACCATCACTTATAATTTCACAAGGCCAAATCCTAAGCATGACAACGACAGTATGATAATGGACATCATTGAGGCCATACACTCACTTGAGGCTTTTAAGTCTCATTTAAGTAAGTATGCACCTTCTTTTGAAACTCGTGTGCCTACTAATACAACTCTTGTTCCTTCCATTATCAAGGCACCGAATATGAAACAAGCGGGTGACAAGAGGAAGCTACAGCTGAATGAGCTAGACGAATTAAGGCATGATGCCTATGAGAATGCCAAGTTATACAAGAAAATAACCAAGGCATGTCATGATAACCTTATTTGGAAATATTTTCAAGTGAGACAGAAGGTGTTGATCTACAATTCAAATTTGAAACTTTTTCCAAGGAAGCTCAAGTCTAGGTCATATGGTCCTTATGTTGTGTCCATTGTTTTCCCTCATGGAGCTGTAGAGGTTCATAGACAAAGAAAAATCTAACATTCAAGGTGAATGGACATAGAGTAAAGCCCTACATTGAGATGAGCTTTGAGCCTAGAGATGAGGACTTGACTTTCAACTCTGTCCAGTACATGGCATGAGAGTCATCAAATCTGGATGAAGACTATAAACTTAGCACTACTTGAGAGGTAAACCAAATAGCAGAGGAGAACTTTATACTAAAGCGCTCGCATGTTATAGACATCCAGCTAAGTTTCTCCCTTGCTTACTTTTTATTATTTTCATGTTCTGTTTTGCTAGATTGTTAGATAATTTTCTTGCATTTCCTCATCATTACATCAGATTGATTTAACATTGAAAACAATGTCAGATTTTGGTTGGGGTTATGGAAAGGTTGTCTCTTCTTTTGTTTATGTTGTGATTAATTAGTTGTAGGTAGAACTAAAAAAAAGATTTTAATTAAAAATTTTAAAATTATAATAAATGTATGCAATGATGTCTTGGCATGGTTATATTGAACTCAATCACATATTGAGTTGTCTTGAGAGTGCTATTGAACTTAAGTTTTGATTTGAAATTCATTAGCAAGTTTAAAATGGTGAGTACATGATCACATGTCTAGGAAATCTGAATTTGTACTACTTATTTTTTATTAGTGAGTATTTTACTTGTTTCACTTTGAACTTAGCACATGCACATTAGCACATAGTGTGGGGTATGAAAAGGTGAAGCCATATATGCATGCGTATATCTTAGGTTCAATTAGTAGATTTGTTGGATGAATAACCTCGGCATGATGTTAATATAGTTTAGCTTCGTTGTCTTTTTTACTCAAGTTAGTAAACCCTTAGGGGTATTTTTACACCTAATGCCCTAAAACAATCCAGTTTGGGAGTCATTGATCTAAAGCTTGATAAATGGGTCAATTAGAAAACTTAAGGGAGCTAGACATTGCACATGTGAAGTTGAGTTGTGGCTAGTTTAACTTCATAGTCTTTTTTAATCGAGGTAGTAAACTCGTAGGGGTGTTTCTACACCTAATGCCCTAAAACTATCTTGTTCAGAAGTCATTGGTCGAAAGCTCGATAAATCGGTTAATTAGAAAACTTAAGGGATTTAAACATTGCACAGTCCACACATACATCCTTGATAAATTTTTAAAAAATGGGTTTTGAATTTGTGTTAGTATCCATTGCCTTAGTTGGTTCATCAAATGGAAATTTTGATGAATTTTGAGGTAATGAGTCATACGTATAGGAATTACGTTGAAGCTCCACGATTATGTGTTGGTTCACTTTACACCAAAGGGGACTTGTGGCTTCTTACTAGTCATTTATAATGTACCATATTTTTAAGTTCCTAAACCTTGTGAAGACTGAGTTTATTATTTTAAATTTGCTAATGAATGAGAATAAATTTTCTGTGATACTTTTCTCATATTGATAGTTTGTGGTATTTGTTGAATTGGAAGTCAAGATTGAGCAATTTGTTGAAAATAACACAGTGTTTGTGGGTATCATTCTGGTAAATCCTCACGGGACAATAACTCGTCCACTAGGGACACCTAGGGTTTTTAAGGCTTGTTGCATTCTATTACTGAAGATGTAAAACTTTATGGTTGGGTCTGGGATCAATATGAAAACTTGGGTTTGGGTGATAGAAACGATCATGCAATTCCTCATAGGGTTTCTTTTATTGATGTATGTTCATGAACTATATGTTAGTTATCTATTTTGTTCTTTTGTGTCACTATATATGTCATCAAGTCAACTATTATGATTTACACCCTTTTCGAAATATTTAATCATCAAAATTTCTTTTTCTGGAAAAGATGGAACTAGGAACGGGGTGGGAATAGCGGTAGATAAAGTTTTTAAGGATCAGTAGTCGACGTTAGGAGATTTGGGGATAGAATCATAAATATTAAATTAGCTTAGTACTAGAGATAGTGCATGTTATTAGTGCATATGCACCCCAAGTGAGTTTAGACGAGGAGACTAAAAAGGGTTTTTGGGACTCTTAGAGGAGTTGGTTCTTGAAATTCCCCTTCTGATAGGGTTTTTCTATGCGGGGATTTAAATAGCCATATCGGTAAGGATAGAGTTGGGTATGAAAGGGTTCATGGAGGTCAAGGCTTTGAGGACACTATGGGGATTTATATTCTAGATTTTGTTTTAGCTATGGATATGGGATTGTGAATACTTTTTTATAAGAAGAGGGAAGATCACTTGGTGACCTTTGTGAGTGGACGTAATAGAAGTCAAATTGACTATTTTTTTTAGGAGACACGATTTAGGTAGGTGTAAAAATTGTAAGGTTATACCAGGGGACTGTCTGACAAACCAACATAGGTTGTCAGTCATCGATTTTTTCCTTAAGAGTAGGGGTCGTATTGCTAAAGAACATGTTAGACCAAGAATTAAGTGGTGGACCTTACGGGGAGATTGTGCCAAAATTTTAGAAAAAAATATTTTAGGTGGCCAGTCAGCGTCAGAGGGTAGAATCTAGAACCAAATATAGGACTAGTAGTGCAGATCTTTTTGAACATTTGGAAAACCAAATAAGAAGATGTGTGAATGAAGAGTTATGAGAAGCCAAAAGAAGATGTGTATATGATAAGAAGAGGTAGTGGTAGAATGCTGATGTGCAACAAGCCATTACGAAAAAGAAAATATGTTTTAAGGAGTAGCAAAGAGATAGATGCCTAGAGTCTTATGGGCTCATAGGCAAGCCAAGAAGTTGAGTAGTAAAGCAATAGGGAAGTTAAAAAGAGAGCATATAATGATCTGTATAATATGCTAGGTACAAAGGAATGGGAGAATGATATCTTCAAGATAGCTAAAGCTAGAGAACAAAAAACTAGGGACTTGAGTCATGTTAAGCGTGTTAAGCGTGAGGATAGAAGAGTTTAATTGCAGGATAAAGCTAATTTAGATAGATGGAGGAATTACTTTTGGAACCTACTCAATGGAACACATGTAGGGGAGTTAAACTTGGAGATGTATGCTTCACAGGAAAGGAGACATCGCGTGTTCCATCGCAGAGTTAGTGCCACAAAAGTGAGTGAAGCTTTAAAAAGAATGAAGACACACCGGATGATATACCAATTGAAGCGTGAAAATGTCTGGGATAAGTTGGGATTCAATGGTTAACTAGGCTCTTTAATAGGATTTTGGAAACTAGAAAAATGCTAGATTCGTGGAGGCACAGCATTGTGGTACCAATTTATAAGAACAATGGGGATATTCAAAACTGCTCGAGCTATAGAGGGATAAAGCTTATGAGTCATACGATGAAACTTTTGGAGAGGGTTATAGAACGAAGACTTAGGAGTTTAACCACTATTTCGAAGAATCAATTTGAATTTATGCAAGGTAGATCTAATACAAATGCCATCTTCTTTCTTAGGCAAATTATAGAAATATATCGAGAGAAATGTAAGAGTTTGCATATGGTTTTTATTAATCTGGAGAAAGCTTATGATAGGGTCCCTAGGGAGTTAATTTTGTGGGTGCTTGGAAGAAAGAAAGTGTCAATGTTATGTCGATATCATTAAAGATGAGTATGAAGTGGTTGTAACAAGTGTTCGCTCAATGGGTGGGATGTCCAGTGAATTTTCAGTGTTAGTAGGACTACATCAAGGGTCAACATTAAGTCAATACCTCTTTGTTTTGGTCATGGATGAGTTGACGAGGCATCTGCAAAAAGATGTACCTTGGTGCATGTTATTTGCAAATGATATTGTCTTAATTGATGAGACTAGTGAAAGTTTAGGTCAGAAATTAAATAGGTGGCAGAAGGCTTTAGAGAGCATGGGTTTTAGAATTAGTCGTTTGAAGACAGAGTATCTAGTGTGTAAGTTTGGTTGTGAATTAAGAGGAATGAGTAATGCAATTGAGAATGAAGGCGTGGCGGTCCCGAGTATGAGGCTTTTCGATATCTAGGATCTATATTCAAAAAAATTGGGCTATTGGAGAAGATGTAGACCATAGGATTAAAGCTGGTTAGATGAAATGGAGAATGACGTCAGGAGTATTATGGGATAGAAGGATGTCTGCAAGGCTAAAGGGAAATGTTATAAGACAATTGTCCGACCAGCCATGCTATATGGTTCAGAATGTTGAGCTACTACGGGACAACATATGCATAGGATGGAAGTAGCATGAATGTGTATGTTAAGGTGGATGGGTGGTAAAACTTATAAGGATAAAATTAGGAATGAAAGAATTAGGAGATACTTAAGTGTAGCGCCCATAGAGGACAAAATTAGATAAATGCGTTTAAAATGTCTAGTTTGGAAAATTAATGAAGGGTGTAGACGGAGAGGACGACCGTTGAAAACTCGAATAAATGCGGTGAAGGAAGACATCATTGAGCTTGGATTAAGCGAGGACATGTGAGAAGACCGCATTGCTTAGAGAACCAAAATCCATGTAGCCAACCTTGAAAGCATCAGGAATAGACTTTGATGATGATTGATCTTGTAGTGCCAGTAAAAGTAATATAGATAAGAGTTTTATTTCAATTGTTTTCTTGTCTTGAGCTTTTGTATTTCTAGTTAAGTTGAGTAGCTTAAATTGCTAAACTAGCAATAAATTGGTTGGCGAGTGATGAGTGCATAAAAGTACACTTTTGACATCGCTTGTCTAAGTGTAATTGTTAAATTATGTAGTTAATTCAAGTATTTTATAATAATTTTGTACTTAACTATGTGATGTCTATTTCGATATTTAGCATATATTTTAATGATACGTTAAGGAAAAAAAAAATTTATTGTCATATACAAGGTCGGCTCGTTAAAGATGAAAGATAACGAAGAAGTTCGATATAAGAAAGGGGTTTTGACTCGAAGAAAACCCCCCAGCTGCTGCAACTTTTTCTTCTCCATGGCTGCAACTTTTTGTCCTTCTTGGTTGTTCTGTTTGAAGGAGACGAAAAGAAGATGTTAGGATACCAATCCTATTTAGTATTTACTTGAGATTAGAATGTCTTAGTTATAACAATATTCTATTTAGGGAATATTAGCTTGTTTTGAATTAGGAGTTATTGTTTGATTAGAATTAGGATTGAATTCAATTAGGAAGTATTATTATTTGCTTTCAGTTATAAATACATATGATGTAATAGAGTTTAGGCAAGCAATACAAGTTTTATTTAATTTATTTGGTGGTTGATCCCCAATCAAAGGATCTAGGTGGTTTGATCTCCAATCAAAAGGTCAAGGTCTCTATTATCTGGTATCAGAGCATCCTCGATTCTGAGCCAAATTTTTTTCTCTTCTTGTTAGTTCGTCTTCGCCTTCAACATCAACCTCCATCTCACAGATCTTTCACAAAAAAAAAAAAATAATAATAATAATAATAATAATAATAATACCTGTGGCCTTCGCAACAACCGCCATCACCAACAGCCCCGCCCTCGCAACAGCACCCTTCGCCCTCGCAACAGCACCACTCCGCCATCGCATCAGCCCCCTTCGCCCTCGCAACAACTTCCCTCCGCCCTCGCCACAGCACCGCTTCGCAACAGATCCCCTCGCCCTCGCAACAGCACCTCTCCGCCATCGCATCAGCCCCCTTCACCCTCGCATCAGCACCCCTCCGCCTCGCCTCAGCAACCCTTCGCCAGAGCTTTGTTCATCCTTCCTTCCGCGCTTCGCCCAATTGCAGTGCTTCCCGTTTCAGCGCCTCTTCTTCTTCCACAGATCCAGCTTCATCGATTCCTGATTCCAGGTTCCAGCGAGGCCTAATTCCAGCACTCTCCGAGCTTCGTCCAACAACACTTCATCCAACTCATCGCTCCCTGTTTCAGCGCTTCCTCGACTCCATCACAAGTAGCAGAACTCAAAAAAAATAAAAAAAACAAATAAAAAAAAACAAATAAAATATTGCTGAATTTCAGTGAAGCAACAGTAGCAAAACCACGATTTGCACCATCGAGATTCTCACCAACCACCCTTTTTATAATGACGATTGCTGAATTACAAGAGCAGATCAATGCGCTTACTACTCAAGTTACCGGGATCTCTTCCCGCCTTCATACACTTGAGACCACTAATGCCACTATTCTAGAGACATTAAGGAATCTCCAGCCATATCGTCTGGCACCATACGTTCACCCGAACCAACAAGGACCATTTATTCCAATTTCTGGCAAGGCCCTTGATGACGCTAGACCCAAAAATTCTGATAATATTGTTTCCAAGGCACCACCAACATTGGCCACCACTCCAAGGCGCAATCCTGTGCAGAGACCATTCGTGCCAAAAAAAAAAACAGATGGGTTTGGTAGCCATAATCCTTACCATAAATGCCCACCGCCCCATCATCCGACAGCGGGTCTTATTAAGTGTAACCATCCTTCAATTGGCGTGCCACCCTTTCCTGTAACCATACCTTATCCCCTACCACCAATGCTGCCTGTTTTTCAACCAGTTGTACCTACTCCACACATTCCAGTTCCTGAACATGTTTACCAACATTATCCTGGCAACTTCGATCCTCATATGTTACGATCTCCATATGGCACACCCGCGCATACTTTTGGTGCACCACTTGGTCATGTTGGTGCTATGGATTACAATAGAAGCTTTCAACCTCCACCGAGAGAAACCAATGCATATGCTGACAATTTTGCTAATCGGCGACAGGTTGTACAAGAACATGCTGGTCGTTTAAATAAATTACGACGCCATCATCGAGCATTCAATCCAAGGGAAAATATTAGCATGCATCAACGTGGACCGTGGCCTTTTGTGTAGCCCCCTCCCTATCTTGGTCCTAGTCCAGGGCTTATGGAGGGCCCTTGTTTTTTTAGCCCTACCCATATGTATCATCCTCCAAATGCATTAGGAGGTCCTTCTCTTCGCGTTATTCCACATCCTTGGATTCCTGCAACTGCCTCAGAGACGTTGATTTTGAGGGCTAATATTGTTAAGCAAATTGAGTATTATTTCAGTAATGAGAATTTGCAAAAGGACAACCACTTGATTTCTTTGATGGATGACCAAGGATGGGTTCCGATAACCAACATTGCTGACTTTAATAGAGTGAAGAGAATGACTACAGACATTTCTTTAATTTTGGATGCAATGCATAGTTCTAGTAAGGTAGAAGTTCAGGATGCCAGAGTTCGAAAGCGTGATGGCTGGTCGAAGTGGTTTTTGGCTTCTGGACAAAATGCATCTTCAAATGATCAGCAAATGCAAGCCGATGTAAGGGCTACTATGTCAAGGCTTAGTGAGTGCAATGATGACAGTGCCAACAGTGATGGCAATGCATTAGCAACAGATTCAACTAATTTAATTGCTCGGGAACATGCTGGAAAGTTCGATACCAACTTCCGTATCATATCTGATGTTGAACCTGCTAATTTTATGGTACCTAAAACTGGGAGTCTCTCTTGTTTGACAAAGCAAAAGTCACACAATTCCCAATCAAATAAGCCCCAGAGAAACTACTTGATTGAGGATTCTTTGAAAGCCATAATAAGCCCATTACACGCTGGCTTAACAAGGGGACCGACCGTCCTGTGGAGGAAGCTACTTGGGAAGACTATGAGCAGTTTCTTGTCCGTTTTCAGATTTTCAGGCTTGAGGACAAGCCTTGTTTCAGGTGACGTGGGATGTTAGGATACCAATCCTATTTAGTATTTACTTGAGATTAGAATGTCTTAGTTATAACAATATTCTATTTAGGAAATATTAGCTTGTTTTGAATTAGGAATTATTGTTTGATTAAAATTAGGATTGAATTCAATTAGGAAGTATTATTCTTTGATTTCAATTATAAATACATATGATGTAATAGAGTTTAGGCAAACAATACAAGTTTTATTTAATTTATTTGGTGACTGATCCCCAATCAAAGGATCTAGGTGGTTTAATCTCCAATCAAAAGGTCAAGGTCTCTATTAGAAGAAGAGACTGGGTGAACATCTCGGTTCCCTGCTTTGCGTTTTCTCTTCCTCTTTGGCTGTGCGTCAGCTCTTTCTCTGTGGCTGTGAATCAGCGCTCATCTCCTTGTTGCAGCTGATTCTTGAGGAGAGATTCCTTTTTGCTGTTGCTGATTCCTGACAGACGAAAGTGAAGAAGAACAGGGCGTGAAGAACTCCTTCTTTGTTGCTCGGTTGTGAGTTGTGCTTGCTGCTCGTTTGACTGCGTAAAGCGGCTGTAAATTTGTTGTGATCTCTCTTGTTCTTGGCTGCGAGTTGGAAGCTCTCCTTGTTGCTACTCTGGTCTTGGATTTGTGAAGGTAACAAGGAGAAGAGGATCTCTTTGTGGCTGCAATTGAGAATTTGTTTGACTGCTTTGTGAAGAAGAACAGAGGGTGGTTGCGTGAGCTCTCCTAGTGGTTGCGACCTTTGTATCTTGTGAGCAGCTGCTTCGTGAAGAGAGATCTCTTTGCTTGCGAATCCTTTTGGTTGCTTTTACCCAATTTGCTTATTTTCTATTCTCTTCACTATTAATTTGAAAAATTATTTTTATTGCATTATGTGTAACTAAACAACTTAGTCTGGTTAGATTGAAATACTATTTATGACTACGTGACAATTTTGACTATGTATTGTTACAACTATTTTTATAATGCTTAATTGATTAATTTTTAATTTTATTTCACTTTTTACTTTAATTATGTTTATGCTTGATCATCATATGCATGATTTTTAAGGAGTATGTTACATGTGTAAATGTAGATGACCGAGCATTGGACCTATGCTAAGTGACAAAAAAAATCAAGTACAATCGGTTCTTGGGATTGATCAACATGAATGACCAAAATAGATACCATATTTCGGCTTTTGAGTTGTTGTCAAATTCCATTGATTTATGCGTTCTTGAAGTGCAAACTTAGACATTCATACCCTTAGGTTGGCAAAATTTGAGCATTAGAATTTAGTTTAGATTATTGTGTCCATCATTGTTCAAAGGAAGACAACTAGCGGCAGATATTGAATCCCTATCTTATTTTCTCATCATTTGAACACTAGTGTTACCTTTATTATTGTTTGATTACATCTTTGAACCTTGTCCTTGTTTTCAGTTTAACAATAATCATTTTCATATTCAATTATTTATTAGATCTCATAGAAGTAGAATTTTTAGGAAACATGTTTTGAACAAAATTAATTCAATCCTCGTAGGAATGATCTCATTATTGTTATCTATATTATTTGTTTGATCATATGCACTTCCGAGTTAAAATGTATATTTAGAAACCAATTGATTAGGTTAATATTTGTACAACAGATCAGCGGAGCACGAGAAGCATGAAGAGCAAGGTTGGCAGAAGACCTCATTGTAAGGAGTAAGAGTCTGTCCGACTCACTTTCACTTGTTCTATGGAGGTCATCAATCCAGCGACCTGCAAATGCGCCTTTTCCAGGGAGGTCAGTGAAGCAGGGGGAGCAGCCGGAGTAGCATCAGTCTTGGCATTTTTGGATAAATGGCATAGAGAAATCAGCCCCTTTAAAGCCTTCCTTTTCGAAGGGTTGGGCATCTTCATCACCCGAACTTTCTTCTTCGTTTGTTCTGAAGCTTGGCTCTTGGCACCGAAGACGAGCCTCCAGGAGCATTTGGAGTCTGCTCCGAGCCACTGGCCTTAGCAGAATACAGGCCACTCCGTTTGATATTTTTTGGATAAAGGGCATCCAAAATAGCCCTCAGTGGCAACTAAAGGAACCGGTCCCTTACCCGCTCCTCTCCAGGGGTGAAAGTAAGATAAGGCAAGTCCCCTGATTATGAACAACGACGAGTCAATCAACAGCTCAAAGTATATTACAAGCTAAAAAGGAATAAAGAGAATTAAACTTACTGAGTTTACTAAAGATGTGGAGGATGGTTTGGTCCTCAAACGAGAAGTACCCAGATCTCACAGAAGCAAAGAAGCAGTACTTCTGCCAGCTCTTGAAGTCATCTGGGAATTTCTCCAAGCACGCGGACTTTCTCAAGGCACAAATCTCATTGGATTTCATCCTAATGGAAATCAACGAGTGGAGCACCTTCGTTGACAAATGGAGCCTTGATTTTTTGCCATGCTCAGAGTCACAATCAGGGTCCTCCACAAATTTGCCTCAGTTGGGCTAGAAGGATGCCATAGTACATAAGAAAAAGCCAGATGACATCAGGAATCGGGAAGCGAAAGCCAACCTTTAACATGGCCCTGTAGAGGCAGAAAAAACTTTTCCTCGACTGAGTAGGAAAGTTGCTAGCACGGGAACGACGAGTTCCAAATCAATAGGGATCTGGTCTTTTTGACGGAGTCAACGATTCCTTGAAGAACTCAAGGCAAGAGGCTGATCTATCATCAGAAAGAAATATCTTCTCAGACGTGATAAGAAAGAGATGAAAGTTTTTCTGAATTCGATTTGAAAGTTTGAAGACAAAATACATCAGAGAGCTCTAAAATTTTTTGGGACGTAAAGAGACCAAAGTCCACAAAATCAGACTTATATAGGCTTGGCATGTTGAAGAAGCAGCCACCCAACTGTCGCGCCAACATTAAATGTTGCGCAAAACCCTAAAAGCCGCCCAAAAAAAGACAACATGGCATAGCACAAACCCCCACATATGGCGACTTAGTGGCTCCGCACGCATAACCACTAACTAGGGGGAGTAACTGATGAGACATCAAACAGTCATCTAATCGTAGCCGAACACATGGCACGAACCAACCCTAATAGAAGATGGCTCAGACGAACCAGACCCAACTCAAGCCCCAATCAGGCCTGATTAGCCTATAAGTCAGGAGATCAAGCCTAGATTGTACAAGCCCAATGCGGCAAGAATCTAGGAGCTTGACCCAAAACAGAAAGGCCAGAGCACAGACCCTTGGGCTAGAATAAGCCCAAGGACCATTTAGACCACTCCCAATCCAACTAGCAAAAGGAAATTGGTCCTAAAGGGAAACAAATGTCAAAGAAGATTATGCTTTGGAAGGGTAAGAACCCTACAAAGACTTAACTTAATAGAGGTACAATATGAATAAGATTTTTTTTTTTTTTATTGCGCAATCAGAGGTAGAGTCAAGGAATGAGATAAATTCTCTCATTATACAAGAGGAAGAACGAATGTGTGCAACCCTAATTTTATCAAGTTGAATTCCACCTTCTTGTTTAAAGCATGATTTTATCATCGGAGTTCCTTTAGCCACCCATACCGTATTCTTTGGTTCACTTTTATTTGTTTTGCAGTTCAAAGTCAAGAATGGCGAATTTGAGAGCATCAAATAATAAAACTACTTCACACCTGCAACAATTTCAACAAATTGCATCATCATAAATGATATGCATGAACTAGGAGGTGTGCACAAATTCTTTTATGCTTCTGGAGGTAGCGAGTTCAAATCAAAGTCAAACACATTGTTTTGTACATGTTTCTTCATTTTCTCTAGAGAACTCATGTTGTTTCCTACTGTGTAATATATACGACCAGTATGATTACAAAAATAATTTTCTATATTTAATCTGACAAGAAGGTTAGCAAAACATGGATCAAATCAAATAAACAAAATTTAGATATGTTTAATCAGTTAATCTACTTTCAACCTGCCTGAATCATGTATGGATTTTACTGTTAAACAATAATATTACCTGCATGTCTAAAAATCTTTGAACTCCAGGGAGGCTTTAAAATGTTAGATTCCACATTTTGTTGTGCATCAGTCACAACTTGAACTTGTGAACGTTGTTGGGAAGAAGAATCCATTGAACTAACATAAAAGATATAGAAAATGTATGTTTCGTTATATAGGGAGACAATGTTTCTTTATATAGGCAAACACCGATATGTTTCATTTCAAAGAATAGAATTACATTTATGAGAAGATAGTCCTTATTATTAAGCCTTATTCTGTGATGATCATTATATTCCATGGTAGTTTTGCGGGTTACATAAAAAGACTGTTGCTTTCTCCCAAGAGAAATATGATGCATATACGTTAGATTTGGCTCTAGATACAACCTAATTAACAAACTAATTTTCAATAAGAGAAATAATAAGGTATGTATTGGTCAATAGGTGCATTGGAGGAGCAATAAATGAAAATTGGGATAATGGAATTTTATAAATTTTCTTAAAAACTAATGACAATGACTACCTTTTATATAACTTACTTCTTATTACCGTAAGGTCAACTTCAACTAACGTTCAATTACATATTATAGTGAATTATAATTTCAAATTCATATATATTATCATTTTGTTTAGTTTGAAATAAGGAGAATAACTCGAGAATGAAAAGTAACCAACTCTAAAGTTAAAACACATAAGACAAGATTATAGTAACTCTGGTTTGGATTAGTCTAGTCGACTGAGTTAGCCTGGCCGACTGCGCTGAAGCTCTTAGACGCTCAACATACTGAAACAACTGGCCAAAAAATTACAAAGATATTTTAACAAATAAAATACAAAAAAGGAATTCAAAATCCTAACCATAGTATGATTAAGAGATAAGTAAAGTTTCACGATTTAACTTGATCTAATGGGAATACAATTAGTTTCTTTAAGATCTAACATCAATTTCAGGATCAAGTAGTATAAAAAATTGAATATTCGCCAAGGTTTCAAAGAGCTAGAGTCTGAAAACCGAAAAGCTAAAGGTAAAGGAATCCGAAGAAATATAAATGGGATAATTCAAACTTGTAAGTGTAGACTGTACGCAATTTGGGACCATGGGTAGTGTATAGGCAAACTATTTTTAGTGTCGGTAAATCTTACTTTGGTGCACTTCTAACCAAGACCCGACCCAAGTCGAAGTGAAGCCCAATGATTTCAATTGCATTTTATCTCATCCTTTCACATCTTCGAGCGAATGGTCGATGATCGCAAGGCAACATTTTCAAACACATTGTTTTAATGATAATTCATAGTATATCTGAACCTGGTGAAGATAGGATTCATTCTTAATGCGTCCAAATGCATCCATATTGATTTTGACCTACAAAGACGAACAACAGTGAACTAGAGACCACTATTGTAGTGCTTAGAGGCACTCCGATGGTAAAGTCAAACACTTGAACAATGATGGAAATAGAGTGATAAAATTAGGGTTGCATGTGTATACCTCTTTCATCCATATTGTTCACCTTATATAATGAGTGTTTCACTCCTTCATTGACTCTACTTGTAATGCATAATGGAGGGAGAAGATCTTGCTTAGGATCTTCCCTTACCAAGTTATGTCCACGTAGGGCGCTTCAACCATCCATGACTTATTATTTTTTGGCACCTGGCTCTCTTTAGGACTCAATACTTGATTGGACCAAGAGTAGCACAAACGAACTTTGGGCCTGTTATAATACTGAGCTTTATTATCTTGGGCGAAACTACGAGATTCTCACCGCGTTGGGTTCGCATAGTCTGGGTTTGGACGCCTGACTTACGGGTTGGATAGTAATTAACCTAGGCTTGGATTGGACCTGGTCTGTCTTGGCATTTTTTATCAAAGCTGATATGTTCCACGCATTCGGCTCTAATCAGATGACTGTTTGATGTCTTATTAGTTATTCCCCCTAGTTTGTGGGGTTGCGTGAAGGGCCATTAACTCGTTGAGTAGGAACTTGCGCAGTGTACTAGTAACTGTATTCAATCGTCTCTTCGATTTTCGTGCAGCATTAATGTTGATGTGACTGTTGGGTGGTTGCCTACCCCAAATGTCGTGCCTATATAAGCTTGGCTTGGTTGGATCAGGCTTTATTCTTTTTTTACAATGTTTATTTCCGCCCTTCCCAACTGCGCATGGAGTTTCTTGAATGCTTTCCTGCCCCCAATCTCTTTAAGGGTGAAAGAAGAGGATCTGTAGATGAAGTCTTCTCATATTTTGACATTCGTAGTGATGAATCCTAATAGGATTTGCACTTTGAGGGAGCCCGCTAGCTTGGTGTGCTTCCAATACTCGACGAGGACTACCAAATTTATCATTTTTTTGTGGAGAAGAAGTCGAAGGTACCTCCTTGATCCCAAGTTTTTCATCCATCGGGAGGTGCACCTGCAACTTCTTCTGCCATCTTTCAGAGATAACACTAGCAGCTTCCTCTGCCATCCTTCAGAGGTTGCACCTACATCTTCTTCTTTCTTTCATCAAAAACTGCACTTTTGGCATCTCCTCTAGAAGACAGACTGTCGGAACAAATTCCCAGTATGTGTTCTGATAGATCTTCACTCGTAAATTCCTTTCTACCAAGCTTAGATGGTTAATGTTTTTTGTGTATAAACCATCACTTTGATTAGTCAGTTGAACCTTGTAAAAATCTTTTGATCAACCAATAAAGCTTGTTTTCTTGCTTCACATTTGTGTTCTTGCTTTGACAATACGCCCGATCAAATTAGATTTTAATGATACAAACCATATTAACCTTGACTGGGGCTGCGCTAGACATACGTCATCCTAGTCCGGGAGGATTAGACTTTGTTGTATAAGCTAACTTAATCTTGGAGAGCACTTAAGCTGCTGAGAAATCATCTTGGTTCGAACGGACTAGACTTCTAAATAAGTTCATTAATCTTGAATAGGACTTAAGCTGTAGAGAAATCATCATGACCCGAACGGACTAGATTTCATAATATAGGCTAACTTAATTCTGAATAGGACTCAAGTTGCAGTGAAGTCATATTGATCCGAACGAGCTAGACTTTTGAATACGCTAACTTAATCCTTAATAAGACTTAAACTGTAGAGAAACCATCTATGTCCAATCGGACTAGATTTCATAATATAGGCAAACTTAATCTTGAATAGGACTTAAGCAGTAGAGAAGTCGTCTTGGTCCGAATGGAGTAGACTTTTTAATCCCGAAGAGGACTTAAGCTATGGAAAAATCATCTTGGTCTGAATAGACTAGACTTCTAATTATGCTAACTTAATTCTAAATATGACTTAAGCTATAGAGATATTGTATCTGTCCGATCAGACTAGATTTCATAATATATTGGCTAACTTAATTATGAATAGAACTTAAGCCGCAAAGAAGTCACTTGGTTCAGATGGGCTAGAGTTCTCATTATGCTAACTTAATCCTGAATAGGACTTTAGCTGTAGAGAAATCGTCTTTGACCGATTGGACTAGATTTCATAATATAGGCTAACTTAATCTTGAATAAGACTTAAGTTGCAGATAAGTCATCTTGGTCCAAACGGATTAGACTTCTTATTGCGCTAACTTAATCCTGAATAGGACTTAATATGTAGAGAAATCGTTTTTGTCCTATCGAACTAGATTTCATAATATAGGCTAACTAATCCTGAATAGGACTTAAGCTGCGGATAAATCACCTTGATCTGAATGGACTAGACTTCTAATTATGCTAACTTAATACTGGATAGGACTTAAGCTGCAAATATTGGCTCATCATCCTAACTAGGACTAGATTCGGCCGTTGTGCGCCATCTTAGCCTTTCAGACAGTCTAAGTCACTTAAATGCGGCAAGTTGTTGTCATCTTGAATAGGACTAGACTCGGTCGTTGTGCACCGTGGGTCCTCAGACGGACTAGGTCACTTAGATGCCGCGAATAGTCGTCGTCCTGAATAGGACTAAACTGGGCCGTTGTGCACCACCTGGTTCCTAAGACGGACTAGGTCACTTAGATGCTAAGAGTTGTCATCATTCTAAATAGGATTAGACTCGGCCGCTGTACACCACCGTGGTTCCTCAGATAGACTATGTCACTTAGATCGGCGAGTTGTCGTCGTCCTCAATAGCATGGGCGGATCCACTGCTTGGATAATTGACCCCCTTAGGTTTTGTAAAAAATCCATTAAAGTAGTTAAAATTTCACTATTGCCCCCCTTTGAAAATTTATATTGCCCCCTTGAAATTTCATATTGCTCCCTCTTATAAAAAAACATCATAGATCCCAAATCGCAAGAGAAATCGAGTCTCTTGTGTCTGCGTTTGCACTTGCGTCTTGCGATATCTTCTTCATCTCCGTCTGAAATAGGTGAGTTTGTTTGACGTTCTTATTTCTCCATCTCCGACTTGTTGATTTTATGCCCTGGTCTTGCAATAAAAATTTCGATGAATTTCTGAAACCTAAATTCCTGAATTTAATATAGTTTTTCATGTCAGCCGATTCAGAGATTCTCCATCTAATATTACAACTAACAAGAAAAGAAGAAACAATGACAAAACTACATGTCCGATGAATGTTGTGTCAATCTAACAATTGGATCAGCTGCTAAAGCCATTGCAGCAGGCAATACAATATGAAATATCTCCATGCCAATCTCATCCTTCTTGAAAACAATCTCACAATAAGCCTTAATGATCTTTCTATAAAAGCAAAAAAAAAATGCTCTACATATAATGTTACTAAGCAATCAATCTCACACTCAAAGACAAACACACCACATGTACACATTCCACACTACACACATAGTGACATACATAGCATGTTTGCAATTTACAAAAAAAATTGAAATTTTTATGTTGTATATCTCCATCAGTTAAACAGAACCCAGAAAAAAAAGACAAACTTTGATACCTTTACTAATTTCTTATACAAAGGACATTTTTTTATGTTGTATACTCAGGAAATTTCTTGGAAATGTTACATTTTTTTGCCCCCCTTTGTCTGCAATCCTGAATCCGCCCCTGCTCAATAGGACTAGACTCGATTATGTGCACTATCATGGTTCTCTGGTCGGACCAAGTTAATTAAGTGCGGTGAAAATTTTCATCATCCTGACTAGGACTAGATTTGGCCATTGTGTGCCATCGTGGTCTTTCAAATGGACTAGGTCACTTAGATGCAGCAAGTTGTCGTCATTCTAAATAAGACTGGACTCGACCATTGTGTGAGCTATTGTGGCCCTCTGGTTGGACTACGCTTTCCCCTGCATGTAGAGTTGTATATGAATGAAATTCATTAAAGAGAATACATTTATTGATAATACTCTTCAAGTGTTCTACATTCCATGGTCGTTTAAGACCCTTTCCACACCAATTTTCTAACCAATAGGTTCCGGGCCTATTGATCTTCGTCAACTTATAGGGCCCTTCCTAGTTTAGACTCAACTTGCAATCTCTTGGATCTTTTGTGTTTGGCTGGGTTTTTCTGAGTACCCAATCGCCGACTTGAATTCTCGAGGCTTGACCTTCTTATTGTAGTACTAGACCATTTTCTATTCGTAGCCCGCCATTCTGATGGAAGTTTTATTGCTTCGTTCTTCGAGTAGATATAGTCTGACTCTCAGAACTTCATTGTTGTCCTCCAACCTGAACTCCTTTTGATTTGAATGTTGGTATCCCTACTTCCACTGGAACGACTTCCTCCGACACGTGGGAGAGGGTGAATGGTGTTTTTCCAATCAGAGTCCTTTTTGTTGTATGGTAAGCTCAAATGATGCTTGGTAGCTCAGATACCCAGAGCCCTTTAGATGCTTCAAGTTTCTTTTTTATGGCTTCCAGTGTTAATCGATTGGTGACTTATGTTTGTCCATTGGCCTGGGGATGTCCCGGTGCTAAATAGTGGTGATTGATGTTCAGATTAACACAAAGTTTTTTTTAACTATTTTGCCTACTAATTGGATCTCGTTATCATTGACGAATGTTTCCGTGATTCCAAACCTATAAATGATGGACTTTTAGAGGAAATTCTCAATCTAATTTTCTCCAATTTTGGATAGTGGTTCTACCTCTACCCATTTGGTAAAGTAGTCAACGGCCACAAGGTGAAATTTCTTCTTCTCAAAAGTGGGGAGTGATAGTTATCAAATTTTTGGACCAAATCTTTAGCCCCTTATTGCATTTTGGGCCAATAGTACTCTAAGGTGAGGGCTTTGTTGGCCAATGACCTTCCCCCATGATGGTTCCCACAGATTCCCTCATAGATCTCCCTGATGACAGAATCCACCTTATATAGAGTGATGCATATGAGTAGTGGGCCATTTGCTGATCTTTTGTTTAGTTTGCCATTGAGGATTGTGTATTGTACCGCCTTGTTATTTAGTTTACGAGCCTCTAATTTTTCTACTAGTAGGACTCCATCATTGATGCAACTGACCAGGGGACTCATCCAGTTAGTCTCCTCATTTCTGAAGCAAGCCTCGTGGAGTTCCTTTTCCTCTAGTATTGATTTTTCTTGGAGTTCTATAAGTTTGTCGAAGTTGTCCGTTGCGGACAAAGCCATCTTGGCTAAGGCATCAGCTTCCTCGCTGTCTGTTTTGGAACAACGACGGAGTATAATTTTCTTAAACCCTCGGATCCTCCTAGCCAGTTTCAGCCCGGCTATGAGGGCATCACATTCTGATTCGTTGTTAGAGGCGCTAAAGCCAAATCTGGTAGCTTTCTTTAGGAATATCCCCTATGGGGTATAAACAACAATCCCAACTCCCCTTCCTTTCTAGTTGAATGACCCGCCGCATCGCAAGATCTATCCTTGTGAGAGTAATTCGTGGTTCTCATTCCCTTCTTGGCATTTTGACTTTGGTTCTCTTGTTCCAGTGAGCTCAGTGATGAAGTCCGCTATCGCTTGCGCTTTGATGGTCGTTCTCGGAGCATAATGGATATCATACTGTCCTAGATCTACTGACCATTTGACCGTCCTTCCTAATAGCTTCGGTTTGTGCAATACTGATCGAAGTGTGTACTCAATAAGGATTGTTATCGAATGAGCTTGGAAGTAAGGTCTCAGTTTTCTGGAGGTGGTTACAAGTACTAAGGCCAATTTCTCAAAGTTGGGGTAGTTAGCATCTGCCTCAGCAAGCGTCTTGCTATCATAATAGACTAGCTTATGTTTTCTTTTCTTTTTTTCCGAATCAGGGCTGAGCCGATTGCATGCATTGAGACTGAGAGGTATAGGTAAAGCGTATCTTTTGGAATGGGTTTTGAGAGTAACTTTGATATTCCCATGTACGCCTTCAGATCTTGGAAAGTCTGTTCACATTGTTCGCCCAATTGGAATTCCTTATTCCCTTTCATAATCTTTAAAAAAAAAATGAGGCATATGTCTAAAGACTTGGAGATGAACCTGTTCAGGGCTGCTACCCTCCAAGTCAGGCTTTGAACTCATTTGATGTTTGTAGGCGACCTCATTTTGAGAAGAGCCTGAAATTACTTTGGGTCAACTTTTATCCCCCTTTGGTTGATTGTGTAGCCCAAGAATTTTCCTGATTCTACTCCAAATGTATACTTTTGTGGGTTGAGCTTCATTCGGTACTTGTGGAGCTAGGAGAAGGCTTCTTGGAGGTCTACAATGTGGTCGGGACTGTGAAGGTTTTTTACCAGCATGTCATCGATGTAGGCCTTCATTTTCTTCCTAATTTTTCCTTTCAACATGTGGTTCCCACGTTTTTAACTCAAATGGCATCACTCGGTAGCAGTATATGCCCCTATCCATTCTGATTGTATCCAGATAATGCGTCCATGAAGCTGAGAAGTTTTGTCTGGATGTTACATAAACGAACTGTTCTATTCGAGAGAGTGGAAACTGTCTTTTGTACAGGCCTTGTTGAGGTCTGTGTAGTCCACACAGAATCTCTACTTCCATTTTTCTTTTTTACCGAGATCTTATTCGCCGGCCAGTATGGGTAGTGTGACTCCCTTATCATGTCGGCTTTCAGTAGCCTCTGCACTTCATCGTTAATGGCCTGGTTGTGTTCAGGTGCCACCAACCTCTTCTTCTGTGACTGGCTTCAAATCCGGATTGATCGACAATCCGTGTGCGATTATGGAGGGGTCAATTCCTTCATTGTCCAGGCAAATACATCCTGGTTTTCTTTCAAGAGCGTGGCTAACAGGTTCGCTAGCGTCTTGTTGAGATTGGAACCTATCTGAACAGCTTTGGTGTTACCCAAACTATCTAGGTAGATGGTGACGGGCTCCTCCTTGACTACCCAACCTTCGGTCTTCCTCTCAAACTTGGAGAAGTTTTGTCACTAGAGGGCAAAAATCAGCTTTCTAGTTCTAGACTTGGGACCTCCATATCTGAGTCCCTTTGTTCAGTCTGTTGTGTATTGTCGCTTGACTGCTTAGCCACAGCGTAATGACACTCCAAAGCAGTAGTCCGATCTCATTTGATTGTGCCTACTTCATGATCCGCAAGGTACTTGAGACACTGGTGTTGCATGGAGACCACTACCCCCATTTGGTGGAGCCAAGGTATGCCTAGAATCACATTGTAGGCAGAAGGGGCATCTACAACTGAAAACTCTGTCTGCACAATCTTTTGTAGGTCCGGCTATCATGCTACTACCAAAAACTTGAGTGCTCCAACCGAGTAGCAACTCTCCTCATTGAAGCCGATCATGGCTTGGTTGGTAGGCGTCAACTCTTTTATTTTTTAACTGCATAATGCATCTAGAAATAAGACACTGGTCGAACTGTCTGTGTCCACCAATGATCTACTCATCCCACTTCGTTATCCCGGTCGACATACACAAGGGGTCATTGTGGGGGAAGCGAACTCCTCTCATGTCCCGCTCCATGAATGTCAAGTTTGGAGCTGGTTTTTCTCCTTAGGCATGCAGGACAAAGTGGTCATCGTAATGGGATCTGATCCACAGTTCTCGGATTGATCTCTTCAACGACTGATTGGATTGTTTCCCTTCTTCTTTTGCACCATGTATGATGCATATAGCGTCTGGAGTCCTCTCTTTGGCCTCGTGCATAGACTTCTCTGTCTCTTTTCCTTGGAACTGCCTTTCCCCAAAGATGATGAATTCCTTTAGCCTTCCTTTTTGGACCCAGTATTGAATCTTGTTCATGAGGCTTTAGCAGTCTTGTTTGTCATGGCCTACTTTTTTGTGGTAAGAATGACACTTGTTCTTATTATGTTTTGAAGGATCTGCCATGAGCTTTGAAGGCCACTTGATATCCTCTCAATTTTTCATGGTGGATAGGATGTCAAATAGATTGGAATTAAGTTGAGTGTAGACGTGATATCTAGAGTTGTTGTTTTGTCGATGGGGACGTTATCGCTCTCATTATTTTGTTCCATGTTGCCCTTTTGGGCTAGAGATTTTTCTGGGTTTCTTTCATTCTCTGACTGCAATTGTCGATTTTGGACAAGTCTTTCCACTACTCGAATGAGGTGATTCATGTGGATCAGAATCTGGTCTATACGAGGGTCCGCTGCGGCCGCTTCAGGAGCAAGGCCTCGTGGTTTTTTCTCTTTCAAAGCTTAAGTGTTTCGATCCTGCAGTCGAATTCCTTCAGTCGGAGTGTTGGCAAGCTCGGCGTTATTGTTATTAGCTCAAGATCTGGTGCTTGTAACCATGTTTCAGGTATGTCAGTTTAATTCATGTTTTCCCACAAATGGCGTCAAACAAATGCGTCCAAATTTGTCCTTGTTGATTATGACCTGCAAAGATAAACAACAATGAACCATAAACCACCATTGTAGCAGCCAAAGGCACTCTGATGGTAAAGTCGGGTACTTGAACAAGGATGGAGATAGACTGATAAAATTAGGGTTGCATGTGTGTAACTCTTTCATCCGTTTTGTTCACCTTATATAATGAATGTTTCACTCCTTAATTAACTGTACCTATGAATGCGTGATGGAGGGAAGAGATCTCGCTTAGGATCTTCCCTCACCTAATACTTGGCTTTCTTTAGGACTCAATACTTGATTGGACCAAGAGTAGCACAAACAGACTTTAGGCATGTTATAATCACAATACCAAATTGGCATTTTTGTAACAACTCCCAAAACAATAACACGTTTTGAATTGTAACAGTCCACCAAACAATTTCAAGTCAAAACTAAATTTAGTCAAAAATGAAAAACAGTTACACAAAAAAGTGTTACAATAAATTGGATCACCATGAATAGTATCACTTTTAACACTATACTCTTCATGGTGATACGATTATTGTATCACTTTGTTTGTGAAAATGTGTAAAATTGTTTGGTAGACTGTTACAACTAAAAAATGTTATTGTTTTGGGGGTTGTTACATAAATGTCAATTTGGTGTAGTGAATCTAAAAGTTTGTATTCCGACCTTATTGTCTTAGGCCAAACTCTGATATTTTCACCACATTGGGCTCGCATAATTTGGGTTTGGGCACCTGTCTTGCGGGCTGAATAGTTGATGTAGTCGACTCCTACTCTCCTTCTTTGCATTTACCTAAACATGCATAGGGAACGCACATGAGCCAAAAACTAACTTGTGGCGGTCGACGACACTCTGATGCTTAAGTTAGATAAGGCTTAAAGCTGTAAATTGGGTTTCTGTCACATACCTTTGATCATTGACCTTATCTCTCTTTTATAGTGCGAGAGCCCTTATTCGGCTAGGCCTTTGGTAGCGTAGTTTGGGGAAAAGGATCTAGCTGAAAATCCTTTCCTGGTTGGGAGCTGTCAATGTAGAGAAGTTTTCCAATGGCATGACAGCTCAATAGTTAGAGCTTAGCGGATGGTACCACTAGGTCATGGGTTCAAACCCAGCTTGCGACATCTTTATCAGTTTATGGTGTGTTGACCAGTTCTGGTCTTTAATGGGTTATGGGATCCTATAAAAACCCTGCGAAGTTTCCCTACACGACTTGTGCTTCTAGATCTATGGGAGAGGTTTTCCTTTCGAAGTTTTGTCCATGCAAAGAATCTTTTTTGCCCAACTTATATTTCAGTATATTTTTCCTAGTCGAAACCAATGTATTGCTGACATTTCTATCTTGGGTCGATCCCCCAGATATTTGCCTTATCAGCGTTTACTCTTGCCTTGCTTTATCAGGGCTTACGAGTATTGGGCTTGACTGCATGATGTGTGGGCTTAGTAGCGCGTTGCAATTTGGGTCTGACCTTCTGGATCCTGCCAATAGTGGGCTTAATGTTGTCTAGGTCTTGCTGGATTGGGCGTGCAATCAGGCATGTTTTGTTCTGTTGACGAGATTATCATAACACTTGTACGATATTGATCAGATGTCGGTTTGATATATTATCAATAGTAATTAACGTGGACATGGCTTAGGTCTGATATGTCTTGTGCTTTTTATCAAAATTGATGTGTCATGCATTCAACTGTAATCGAATGATTGTTTGATGTCTCGTCAATTCCCAATAACAAGTTTGGTGAAGGGGCAAGGGAGAGATTGAAGGATGTTAAAGAAATGGACTAAGTGAAGGGTAATGTTCAAGGGACGAGTGTTTTTTATTTATCAGCCGGCGAAAATGTGTTTATGCAAGACAACTAGTAACATGTAGACCAATAAGAGGATAAAAAGAGGTTGTATATGAGTTTGTAAACAAGAGATAGCTTTGCTAGGGAACGAGAGAAAGGAGCGAGGTATGGGTGTAACCACCCATCCTCCTCAAGATGAGTGCATCGTCTTGGAGATGCGCGTTGTCACCCATCTCGAGGAGAATCACCACCCGTCGCTCCTTAGAATTTCTTAACAAGAAATTCAAGATGGATTCGCCAATGGAGCTCCTACATTTGAGATGGGTGTCATAATAAAGAGGACTAACTCGTCTTAATTAGTAAGAATTACATTTAACGAGATAATTCTTTGTGATTGTTATTTAGGTCGTAATTGCAATTACTTCCTCACCAATTAATAATATTTCCTCTAATTAGTGTGCAAACCAGCTCCAAACTCAAGATAAAAGAATAACTCCAAAGTCCAAACTAAGGACAGTCCATACAAGTTCTAGGAGCAATCTCATTGGTGTCAAATCTTGCATTACCCAATCCCACTTTTGCTAAGTTTTTTATAACTTCATGCCCTGACACAAAATTTAGTCAATCTTTTCATAATTGTTGTAAAGCAAAAGAAGAAAAAAGAATCAAGCAATAGACGTTACACAGTTGCTTATTGGGGTATAAACTGCAGGGTTTTGCACATCAAGTGGAGCCAATATTTCTAAATGTGGCTTCTTTCATCATTTGCACATTAATAAAGCTAGTTTGGTTTCCTATCTACTCAACCCCCCCTACCTTTAACAGAGCAAAAACCCACCTACAAAATAATAGCTAAAACATATGTGATCATTATTTTGATGTTTGTGGGGAAATGTTTTTGGTTTCCTAGCCATTCTGTAGTACCCCAAATTTTTTGAAACCAAGTAGATGTTGTTGTGGAGTTTCAAATCCGCCTCCAGCTATCTCCATATTGGATTTTCATTTTTTATTCTCTCGTTGCTTGCAAGTGTATAACATTTCTTCGTCCATTTAAAGTTTACACCTATGTGTACGGTGTTTTTTTTTTTTCGAACACTTTCTCATGTATGTATATGACAAATGCAAGTTTGTTTTGTTTCTTTTTTTTTAATAGTCCTTTAATTGTGATGATGCTTTTATGTTAAAGGTTCCACCTAAAGACTATGCTAGCTAGCTGCTTTATTCCTAATACATATACAGTGATTAATCCGAAAAAATCTAACATGTTTTGATTGTTCTCCACAAAACTTATATCTAAAATTAGTGACTTCTAAAATTAGTGACTTCAGTCGTAATCAATTGTGCTAAAAGTTGGAGTTGGTGGAGAGGGATTAAAGATAAAAATAATGACTATTGACCACTAATAACTTTTTCCCATGAAGGGTAGATTTCAAATCAACCTACTGGCCTACTAAGTCTTTGTTTAATTCATGCTTTTTTTTATTTCATTTCCATCTGATTTGCCAAATTAACTTCACTTCCACTTATGAACATCAAAGGATTAGAAAATTTTTAGAGAGTTAGGTCCCTAGCGACACGGAGGCTATCTGCGTGTGTGTTTGTGTTTAATTAGTGAATTATAAGAAATTTTAAAATGAAGGGGTACTGAGGCTCTCTGACTTGACTCTCTAGACCGACTACAAGGATTATGCTAATGAGATACCAGCTAACTGGTAGAGTTGCCATAGATAAAATCACATAAGTCTTGAAAACATATGTTATTTCTGAGATGGTTACGAAATCTGATTAAGATCCCAACTTCCCTTTAAAAAAAAATCGCAAGTATTAAAATCAATTAAATCTGAGCATAACATTGAACACTGTGAGAGAATTCCCATTTTGTTAGGTATTTGGTTCACAATTTGTACATTGTGAGAAGATTTAATTAAGCCAGATAGAAATTTTGACATGTCCCACAACTGTTTCCTGCATATTTCGGGGATCGCATGTAGGCCCGTAGGGTCATACAAACATGAGTTATATGGGAAAAGATGCCATAGTAGTCACATAGGGTATCAATGTTTTTTATAGGAAGAGGTGCAAGAGCTAGATGCCATGCAGCAATATCTGAAAAAGCACTGATTAGTTCATTAATTTTGACGTAATATAATTTGGTAATAGAGATTCTAAACTTGCATTGAAACCTCCACCTTCCCAAAATTTAACAAAATCAAGATGAATAGCAACTTGTGCCCGGAAGCATGGATGCTTTTTAACAGCACACTGATCTTCTGTGTGTGTCTGAATTCATTGAAGAGGTTTTAAGACTTGATGCAAAGATCTCCTCCTCTTCACTCCATCATACAGACAGACACACAAGTATCGATGAACATCGATCAACATGCACACTGACATTGACGTGAGTGCATTTATTATTATTATTATTTTTTTACCAGTCACTGAAACCGAATCAATTCCCTTTCACCAAATATTTCTAGCTTGTACAGTGCTGAACTAGTAGTAACTTTAACTGAACCAGAAGAGAAGGGATGATTGAGCGTTCACGTCGAGGGTAGTTTTGGTCTATGAAAAATATTGTCGATGGTGGTTTTGTAAATTGGAGAAGGAGAGAGAGATGTTTTCGGGGTGAAAGGGTAAGTGTAGGGGGTAGAGTAGATTAGGGTTTCTGTAGTGACGTGAAAGGGATGACGTGAGGAGATAAGACTTAGCGTCAGGTGGCGATTGTTCCTTTTGCTCAGTTTTTTTAATTTAATTATCAGAAATTCTAAATGGCGAGGAAATGAGCGAGGAAACGAGCGAGGGGAGTGAGGTGGAGGGGGATGGACCGTTCACTCCCTTCGAGATGCGTGTGCAAAAATTGACGGCACGCATCCTGTCACGCCCCGATTTTCGAAGGAAATGAAAATCCTAAAAATCCACGTAGGATCATTCGTTTCCCCCAAAACTCGGGACGTGAGAATTCAATAGCAACAGAAACAAATAGCAGCAACAACTAAACAACTAAAACGAATAAAAAATCTAATCCGGAGAAGACTGGCATGGCTAGCTTACTAGCGGAACTCCAGTAATGCAGCTCAAAATCTCTAAACCTGAAAGACTACTCGGCTACATTCTGAAATGAATGTACCCAAGAAGCAAAAGCTCACTCGGGTCAGCAATAAAGCTGGTGTGAGAAATTTTCATCCCAAAATCAATAAATCCGCGCATGACAACATCAAAATAAACAAAACAATAAACAACCACACCAGGTAGTTCCTCCATGAGGCAAAGGTGTTATCATCCTAATAAATAAATATGCATTATTTATTACTAATAAATAAAATTTATGAGTTATCAATCCTCATAAATGCAACAACAATACATTTCATAATTATATTAGATTATTATTGAAATATTAACAAAACACATTTTCTACCTTTAGGAAGACAGGTAGTTCTCATTCAATGGTCGAATGAGCATTTAGTTTCTTCCTTTAAGGTAATCACGCACATACACAAAAAGAAATCTCGCTACTTTTCCACAATCGCACCATCCTCTTTGTGCCGAACACACCTCACCCAAGTGTGCCTCCCTTGCCTTCGAAACCACTCGGAGCGTACATGTTCCAAGTGGGGTGCCACCTCGAGGAACATGTCATCTCACCCGAAGTTCGATCCATGGCAAGCATTTCCTAAATCTACACGTACAATCGAACACACATGGAACGATGCACCGATATGCAAGCAAGTCTGCATACCCATAATAATATCACACGTATACAAGCAAGTCTGTATACAAAAGTTTCTTTTCTTTTCACATTTTTTTTTTCGGAGTTGTGGAAAAGAGCATAAAAATAATATCAACTAAAACTCAAAACTCTTTTATGGTGACACTTTGTCAACCATAGGTAAATCAACCACAGTATCCACCATTCTCTTGGGGAACAAGTAATATTTGACACATTGCCAATTCACACATCTCATCTCTTTGCATCATATGAAAAACAATATGCATACCAATTCGCATAACAATACAAATACTCAAGCGAAAACAAATGATCAGTTAAATTCCAACCAATATCTATTACTAGAAAATTTCCTTCTAGACCTAAACTAAATAAGGGTTTAATCATACATAAAACTGATACAGACAAGACATTCTCCCATAAGCTAACACTTCTAACAAGTTGCAGAGAATGACCGGGGCAACAGATGCTGTCTAGAATGAAATGTTGAACTTACGAGCACTACCAAAAGGGTAAAACACTGCTTACAATGTCAAGTTGAAGTCCAGATAGCCAAAAATGGTAGGTAAAACTGGATAACACAAATGTTACAGATCGGAACTACCAATCAAACCAAAAGAAACCCAAACACCAAACAATGCTAGAAAGAGAAAAAAAAATGGAAAATGGGAAAACACTCACTGGTTCAGTATTTTTGATCGAGTAAACTCATGCAAATATACCTTTTATAATCCAATAAAGTGTATCTCCAACAACTAAATAAAATGATGGTGTGACTTTATATGTAAAGTGAAAGGCAGTGGTTACTAGCAGATGAAACAAATTGGTAGATTGTATAAGTTCTAATTCTTTCCATCCTCATTAGGTGAACTACTTAACCAATTCAGAGTTGGATGAGGAGGCTCTACTAATACATAGAACAATACAGTTATTAAATAACTAAATTAGAAGTTAATTAAAATTAGTAGTAGTGGCTTGAATACTCTTACTTCCATCATCATCTACTTGTTGAATAAGCTTCTTCACAAGCTTAAAGGGTTTAAGCAGTGACTTCTCCAACTAAAGAAATCATCTCACTTTCTGAATCTTGCTAAAGATGATATATAGACTGAAGCTCAAGGTAGGCACCACACAACAGCCCACTGGCACACCACAGTTGCACTAGCTATATAACATAAACATAGCTAGATGGCACCTAATCTAAAGTGTAGATAAAAATGGAGTTAGCTCTGTTACAGAAAACAGCCGAGTGCATGGATAAAGCAGAACCCAACATACAAAAATTCAACAAAAATGGGATTATCGAATTCAACAAACTCACAAGGATCCAATTAAACCTCCATCCAAACATGAACCCAACATACAAAAATTCAACAAAAATTTCTTTTCTTTTCTTTTTCTATTAAGCATTTAATCAAACAATTGGTGTGCACTGTCTGATAAAAAAAAAATCATCATCCTATGCTCCGAAACATAATGCATAGGAGATTGTACATCCCAACTTAGAGTAAGAGCAAAGTATAAACATACAAAAATATGGGGAAGGGAACGAAAGAACTCACTGTAAAGATGAAGGGGATGGAGAAACTCATCAGCAGAATCTACGCCAATCGCAACACCATTCGTCCTTTCCTCGCTTCCGCTTAGATCTAACCGTCTCTCCTCGTCACACCGATCCCGACCTTCATCGCCGCCGAAAAGGGTAAGAGGAGGAAGAGCACTTGCTCTTCCTGTTGTACAAAAGAAGGAAAAGGAGAAAAAAAGAAGAGGAAGAAAAAGTTTTGTTTCTTCTCTTTTTATATATATATATGGTGAGTGGCTATTCGCCCCCACCGAACTTTCGAATGCACCCAACCTCTTTCACAAAATAAAACCTTAATCATTAGTTAAATAAAAGCCCAAAATCAAGCCCAAATACAATTTAGTAGCAACCCATCAACATTAGGGTTTACAAAATTTTAGGCTAAATACACACACTTTATTTTATTTAGTAATGACAAACAAAAATCTTTTCCCCAATAAATGAGATTACAATATACGTCACAATTAATAAATAAGAAATTTTTTATATTTATTTAATTAGGCGGGTATTACACATCCACTTTAATTATACAACACATCTGTGAGCGTGTGCCTTTTTCTCTCTCTAAATTAGGGGTGGACAATGTCGGTTTGGTTCGGTTTTGAGTCCCAAACTGATTTTGAACCGATTTCATTCGGTTTGCCCAAAACCCAAATCGAAACCGAATTTTGTATTTGTAAACCGATGAATTCGGTTGAACCGAATTTCGGATCGGTTCGGTTCGGTTGGACCGAAATTTCAGGCTCAAGCATTTGAAAAACTTTCATTAAAACATGTCCAATTTTTTTACAGGCCCAATTTTTTTACAGACCCAATTTTTAGCCCAAAATTGAAAACTTTGAGAGAATGGGGTAATTCAGTACAACAGGGTGTACTGCAGTGCATTTGTTGCACTAATCAGGTATTGACACCTACCTGTTATTTAGTTATTTATATATATTTAATTAATCGGTCGGTTCGGTTATAAATCGGTCGGTTCAAAATCATAAATCGATTTCGAACCGTTTATAATCGGTTCGGTTTAAATTATTTTCTTTCTACTCATATTTCGGTTCGGTTACTGAATCGAATTTGAAAACCGATTCGGTCGGTTAATCGAATTTAAATCGATTTTTGCCCACCCCTACTCTAAACAGTGATCACCCGTTTTGATATCTTGACGGCAACGTTTGGGAGGGAATAGTGAAATATTTCACACCTAAATTTCCATCCAGTCTTGCCCCTAGAATTCCCCTTATTACAATACCAAACATCGTTGGCATCCACTTTTAGACACCACCATTTTCACCAAGGACATCACCATTTCTTTTTTCATATGTTGAATAACACATGTAATATAAACTTCTCTCTCATTATTGGTACCCATATCTTCATCTCTTCATTACCATTTTCAATTACCATCACTGCACCACCCAATTGTCGGCAACACCAGGGGCGGAGCCAAGATTTTAAACAAATGGAGGTAACAGTACACAACTATTCAACTACACCAATTTCAGCAGTGGCACAATTTCACCTTCTTCAATTATTAGCTTCCCATATTGATTGTTGTCACAAGCAAGCGAAATGAGCGAGACTTCCGCATTGAACCTGTCATCGAGCGATCCAATCTAGAGTGTGACAATTTGCTCTCAGATTAGGCACAAAATTTGTTCATTCGCATCATTAGTTGGGAGTCCTAATATCCGTCCAACGCGACAGAGACGCAAAGGAGCCAGGAGACGTCTATGGAATTTCTTGAATACGGTTGCAGAGAATTATAATAAACAAGATTCAAAATACATCATTGAACCCATCAATAGTTCAAAAATTCAATGAACGAAAGCTTTTTTTGGACGTGCGGGAGGCAACCTAGAAATTTAAAGGGGCAATATGGAAAATACAAAAATCTTATGGTTTTTTTTAAAGATAAGGAGGGACATTTGACCCCCTTAGCCAAAGGGTAGATCTGCCCCTAAGCAATACCACCCCTCCCAACATCGGGCCGCACCATCCTGCCACCACCTTTCCTCTATTTCTATAATACTCGCCTAATTAAATAAATATAAATACTATTTATTCAATTATTTGTAATATATTATAATTTTCTATATAATGTCTAAAACCTTGTTTTATTTGTAGTAAATAAAGAAAATAAGAAAGTGTGGGTGGATTTAACAAATTATTAGTAAAACCCAATAGCTTTGGGCCTTGTTTGATTAGAATGTGATTTTGGGCTTTATTTGGTTATAGTATGTTTTTGGTTTGGGGAGCTCATTTTTAGATTTTTAGGACTTAGGCTTAGGATTGTGGTAGGAAAAATAGTAGATGTGATGGGCGCGTTTAGCAAAGATTAGGTAAACCCTAATTAAAACTCTTTTAATAAAAAGCTCTAGCCACCTCCTTTCTTTGTATACACACACAGAGAAAAAAACTTACGTGGAGAAAAAGGAGGCGAAAAAAAAAGGCATTGCTTCAACTTTGGAGTTTTCGAAAAACTGTGAGTAAAACTCTAATGACCTTCATTTTTTGTGTATTGTATGTTAATTTGATTATACAATCTATTTGTCAAATAAGTATTGTCATCATCCCATCTAGCGTCATGTCAGGGAGACAACACCACTTGAAATTTTGTTTTACTGTTAAAAAAAAAACCTTGACGGTATGTATGTATTAAAATTTTTATCATGTTAGTTGTTTTATTCATGTGGATATACACATGTCCATTTCCATTCCCGTGTTTATGTATGGTGGATCACACCCTAAAATTTAGTTACGAACATCTCATCTTCCCATCATTGTAAGTATTCACCTCATTCAAATACATTATATATTGTGTGAGAGAATACTTGCTTTTGGACCTTTGCTTTCGCATTGGGTTTTTTTTTACATGGAATTAATTTCATTTCATTTGGAATGTTAGGTACCCAAGGGACACATTTGGATTAATGGTGATAATGTCTATGATTCCACAAACTCCTGCCATGAAGAGGATCTTTGAGCTTCGAAGAGAGCTGGTCTACTTTTTTTTTTTTTTTAATCAAATTGTGATGTTGACCCATTTTATTCATTTAAACAACCACGCCCGAAGGCTACATGACTGACCCTATAGGGTTAACTAAAAAGCCGATACAAACTCTTACAAAAAATAGGATTCACCACTACAAGCCTAGACAAAAAAAACAAATTCAGTCTTTGTACCTTTTGTTTTCTTTCCTTGTTCTATTGGATTTTCGGGGACAAAAGTTGGTATCTTTGGTGTGGCGCCTCTTATTCATCTTTCCATCTGACATAGCCCCTAAATCCAAATCATTGTTCGCTGCCTGTGGGCCAAACTCAGATTCTGAGTTGACTTTATCACTATCCTCACTAGTACTTTCGAGTGTATCGATATTCAATTTCGGCCGTCGAAGTAGCCTATTTTCTTTGAACAAAGATATAGCCTTATTAAAGTTGTCTCGGATTCTTTTATAATCCGGAGAAGTTTTGATAGCATATTTGTCAAAATGTCTCTTTAACCTGAGCAAAGACTGAAACTCATCATCCGACGGATCCTGCACTTGCTGACCCTGCATAGCATCCCCTAGCTCTGTGCTAGTAGCACCGAGGTGCCCCCCCAGATGAGTAACTGAAGCCAATTGTGCCGACTGAGATCCAACATCACCGGGTTCAATATGATGAGGTTGTCTGAAGACCCGCCCTTCCTGCTCATTCCCAGCTGCCACGGGTACTGACAAGTGTCCAATGGCCGTGAGTTGTGGTCGCCTAGCATGTTCTGCTGTCAACTGTTCCAGCACTGTCAGTTTCGCCGTTCCAGCCCTTGCTTCCTGTGTAAATACAGTCGGCCTGGTCTTCTGCGTAATAGAATCTGATCGAGGAGAAACCACGCCAATTACGGGAGAGAATTCTCCGAGAGAATCAACTGCTGCCTGGGCTAACTCGTCCCCTGTTTTGGGACAGTGATCTGGCTGGGGCGAAACTGCCCCTGTTTTGATGCAGGGCCCAAGCTGGGATGAAGCGAAATCTGGCTGAGGCGAGACGACTTCCCCTGCTTTGATGCAAGGCACAGGCTGGGACGAAACTAGATCTGGCTGGGGCAATCCTGAATCAGCATGCCCAACTTGACCCTCGCCGTTTGAGTCACTCGTCGCACCTTGCGACGCTGCCGCATGATTATGTTGAATTTTAATATTTTTGTTCTTGTCGTCGAAACAAACATTCTTTGCCCCTGAAATGACATCATCCTGTTGTTGTAATGGCTGTGCCTGGTTGCCAATAACATTTGCAATCTCCGAAAATGTATACCCCGCCTCCAGAAGGCATTCCTCAGTGGATTCTTGCCTAGCCACGGCACGGTCATGAGCCATGATCTTACCCACCAGTTGCTCCGCTGAAGCGTCCTCATCTTCCTCGATATTTTCTGTAAGGGTCTCAAATTTGTTTGACATCTCCACCTTTACCGGTTCGTTGTTCAATAAGTTCGCCTTACTCATGGCCTCCTTGATCTCCTCTCCTCTATCATTTTTAGCACCACTCGTGCCCACATCAGATTTTGCACCTTTGTTTTTATGAGCTACTGGAACATACTGTTGCTTAATAACCTTGGTCTCCACCTTATGGTTCTCATGTTTCGCTTCTTGTCCACCGTGGGATGTTTTCACATGTCCCTTGAGACCTAGCTTTTTCCTGCACAATTCTTCATGATGTCCTAGCAAAGAACAATAGTCACAGTATTTGAATCCCGGGTACTCAATTTTTTGCCAGAAACCCCTATTATTAGACCTATCAATCCAAATCCTATTCGGTAACTTTTCTGCCAACGTCATCTCCACGCAAACACGGGCAGAACCCGGACATGATAAACAACGGGTATGGTCATCCATACGTAAGAAACCACCAAAAGAATTCACAATAGCTTTTAAAAGAGGAGGATGAAATAAATGCAAAGGCAGGTTAGGCAACTCTACCCACAGTGGAACCGAGACTGGATCTGCTTTCAGACTGAAACCATCATGCCAGCGAAAGGCTTTGAAACGCACTCCTCGGATCAAGAATGAGTCCCTTGACAAGACTTTCTTTGCTTCCACTTTAGACTGGAGCCGGACGAGAACGTGCCTTTGATCAAGAAGACCTAGAGAAAAGTCACCTAATATCCCCCAAGTTCGATGAATAGAATCTCGTATATCGACCAATGTTGGCCGGTAACTAGAGAACTTTAAAACTATCACGTGTTGTTCCATGAAAGCCTCTCCACGGGATTCATCAGAAGCCGTAAGCCCAATGGCTGGCTCTCCTTCTTTCCGAAATCTTGTTCCCTCCACATGTGACTCCTTAACATCATCCACAAGAAATTTTCCAATTATTTGGGCGAAAGAGAGTTTTGGAGCCTCTTCCGGGGGTTCCTTGCCCCCCAATGGGGGAAAGGAAGTGTTGACAACTAAGGGAGCCGTCATGTTGCAAAGAATCTCGCCAGCCCTTTAGAAAAAGCAATGCATCAGGAAGCAATGCAACAAAATAATGCAATAGGCCAAGCAATGGCCAAGCAAAACCAAGCAATGGCCAAGCAAAACCAATCAAAAGCCAAGCAAAAACAGGCCAAGCAGCAGGCCAGAATTTGCCAAGCAATGCGACAAAAAGATGCAACAAAGCAAGGCAACCGACAGTTTCCAGCCAAGCAATGGATAGGCAGAGTCTGTCGCCCAGGCAGAGACGACCAGGACCGACCAAACCAGCTATCCCAGGCACTTCAAATAAAGCAGCGCCGTCCTCTCACTGTCCACAATATCCCGCACAGAAAGACAGCAGCAGTTGCGGTTGTATGCAAAGGTAGCGGCGGCTTGTAGAACTGTATCTCGGATCGCCTCTAGGCTGCGCACAGGCCGTCTCCGCCAGCCAAAACGGCGCAGAAACCTCGAGCTGGTCTACTTGAGTACTCAACTAAAAGCAATCTCACTACACCAAATAACTCCATTTATAGCATTCTTCAATAGCGTTTTCTACCAATATGCTATGAAAAACCAAATTCCAATGGGTTTAAAATTACAAAACGCTATCAATGGCTTGGCGGGATTTTTGGCTACCCCAAATTTTTTTTTTTTTGCTCGACTTTATGTTTCCTCTCCCTCTGCTCACTATCTAATTGGAGAAGGAGAGGACGAGAGGTTGAGAAATTGCTAGGTTTAGGTTAGCAACAGTGAAATTTGGGGCTCAAATTTCTCAACCTCTCGTCCTCTCCCTCTGCTCTTGCTCGCCTCTCTTCCTCTCCTTCTCCTCTTGTTCGCCTCTCTTCCTCTCCCTCTGCTCTTTGCAGCTAGCAATGTTTTGTACACCAAGCTTGCAAATGTTCTATCAAACAAGGCTTTGTTCTATACTGTTATAATCCCATTTATTGCCTTTTTTGGGGCATTTGGGTTTGTTCCGTATCCCCTCAGCAATGTGTTCCACCCCACTGCTCTTGCAGATAAGCTTTTGGCAACTATGGGGCCTAGGTTTCTGGGTCCTATTGCAATTCTCAGGATTTGGAGCTTCTGCTTGTTCTATGTCATGGCTGAGCTTTGGGGGAGTGTGGTGATTTCAGTTCTGTTTTGGGGTTTTGCTAATCAGGTATAATTTCTTGTCAACTTGATTTGATTTGTCTGTTTTCATTTCATTTTGATGATTTTGTTTCAAGAATTTCTGATTCATACCTTGCTGTTATAAGTCCTAGTTCTTGCTTATGTTACTTACTCTTATTCATTTGGTAATGAGGATTTGATTTTGGATAAGTTAGGAATCAATATTTTATAATTGAGGAGCTTCCATGACACCATTTGGGTTATTCTTGAGATTTACCCTTGGTTTGTTTATCAAATTTTTTCATGTGCTTTTAGCCTTTTACTAGATTTTATTTTTTTATTCTACATACAACATTTCCCTCTTTTCATGCCTTGATAAGTGGATCTGACTTTTGGATTTAGCTGTAGAATTTGTGTGGATGATGTTGTTCTTGCCTTTCATTTTCTTGATGTTTTAAGAATGATTGATACTCAAATTATTTCACAAATAATATATGTTGGATCCACTGTGATTGCGGCAATTGTGGTCGTACTATATGACAGGAATGCTTTGATTTGCACGTGTTCTTTATATTGTCTGATTTCCTTATGCAATGGCTGCAAAGTATCTCTATGGTTGGATTGCAAAGTGTCACCCAATCATGAAAATCCAGTTTGTAGTTATAAATAAAAACAATAATTTTTTCAAGGGTGTTTTGGGGATTTTGAAAATCGGTAATGTTTAGGCGTGCATAACAATCATTGAGATGTTGATGCTCTTGCAAGGAGCTTTAATGGCACTGATTTCTGAAGTTTCAATTATGAATTTATTTAATGCACATACATGCACTCAAACAACTTTATTTTGTTTGTGTTGTGCTAGTTGTTTAAATTTCATGAGTAGTTCTGGAAGCTCACAATAGGTTTTACCAACCGGATAAATTGGATTCTTTAGTAATTACCCTTCTCACAGGAGTCATAAGTTCCAAACATGGAGTTTTGTGGTCTTTTATGACCATCACGTTGAATTTGATGTTAGTGATGTATAACACAGTCTCACATTCGATGAGAAAATGAATTAGGCTATCGTATGTTATGGTTTTTATTATCACAAAAATGATCGCTATTTGAGAATAGCAGTGGTGTGTTATTTTGGCCAATCGCAGTTATTACTTTGGGTTGATTTCCTGCTGGTCACAAAATGGATATGGATAGTTAAAAGGAAAGAAATGAATTTAAAAACAGATACATCACATCTTAGTTGATTTGAAGGATGTGTAGTTGTCATATGGTTGCATGCAATCTTTTAGTGTATAATTTGCTAATCTTATCAATTGCAATGAACTAATAACTCAACACTTTTGTAAAAATTTCCTTTACCTTTAATTGTTTATTCTTTTTATTATTATTATTATTATTATTATTATTATTATTATTATTATTATTATTATTATTATTATTATTATTATTATTATTATTATTATTATTATTATCTTTTTTTGTTCCTTCTTGGTTACAATGAGCTTTAGCAAAAGTTCTAGTAGCATCATAGCGGCCCTTCTATTTTTCATATTGATATACTGGTGAATAGAGATATACCTAATGCCATTGCTTCCTTTGTTCTTTGCAGATTACTACCGTTGATGAGGCGAAAAGATTCTACCCACTATGGGCTAGAGTCAGTCAGGTATGGTGTTTTTATTGCTTACAAGTTTATGGTTGCAATTTGGGTTTTGAAAGTTTGGTTGGCCTAGTTCATGCTAAAGGTCTGCTGGTTGCAATAGGGATGCTGGTGTAATTGTAGATGGGCCAGGAGTTGGTTATTTTTTCTTTGTTGTTCAAGTCATAATAATATATTCATGTCTAGCAATTGACTTGGATTTTACATTTCACACTGACTCAAGTCATACACTTTTCAATTATTTGCAGCAGAGTTAGCTTCGATCTCCTCACCATTTCGAAGCTTTCGATTTCGATTTGATTTCGATTTCAACAGAGTAAGATTTTGATTTCAGTCTTGTGCCACAGTGATTTACTTTTGCAAATTTGGTAGGTAGAGTGTTCTGGTCAACATATACACTGCCACTACTCTATGGATCTGATTTTGTGCACATGCCTGATGAGCCTATCAAAATTTTTGTTTGTTTGTTTCTAATAAATGTTGATGATAAAAGTATAATATATACAAATGCAAAGGTCCATATTCATATAAATAGAATTTTTTTTTCTTGTTCTTTTGTTTGTTAAACCAAGCGTTTCATTCAAAACCAAACCAAAGCAGGGCATCAGAGTTTTTATTCTTCTTACATACATAGATTACTGAAAATACCATACAGCTAAACATACTTACATCCCCACTGTTTTTGGTTATTTTCTCTATTTGGATGGATGTATGACAAATGCTATGATGTATATACATGACACCAAGCATAGAGTAAATTTACATAAGCAATGCATGATTTCAAAAAAATTTCAGTACATTATAATGGTAACTCTTTACTTTCAGTCTGTTGTTTGTCTTTGTCAATTTTGTGGGTGCAAAACAAAAGGCAGACAACATTTTTAGTCAGTTATGGTCACTAACATACAGAGAAGAGAACTTATGAATTCAAGCAGGAAGTTGCATTCTCTTATTGATCAACCAGTCAATGATCAGCGTTATCCAGCATGCAAACTGGTGAGTTATATGGCACTGCATTCATTGTTTTTTTAAGCCAGATGGTTGCAAAATTGCCTCTCTAAAAACTTTTGGATTCTGAGTTTGGCTGAGTTACTTTGCATTTTGCAATAACCGGCGACATCTAGTGGTGGTTGTATGTGCTCTCCGGCAAGTAGTGGTTTGAAGAAGACCTCGGAACCATCCATGGAGATGGCAAATAGCACAAGAAACAAGGTTGCATCGGACCTCATCAAGAACAATCTAAAGTAGTCAAGGTATAAAGTATAAACTACTTAAACCAACTTTTTTCTACAACAAAATCCCATTTTCTATCATTTTCTAATATTTGAGTTTGGTGGGGTTGTTGTTGGTAAAGAGAAGGCAACATAAAGGGGCCAACATCAAGATGTGAACATGAAGGACCCAAGACACCAGTCCCCAAGGTATGTTGTACTTTGATTATTATCTCCATCGTGATCACTCATTTATGAGACAGATAGTGTTCAAACTTTGCAGATTTTGTTGTAGACATCATTTGACGTTGCATTTATGTTTTCGGCAGACATTGAGAAGGCTTGCTAAGCAGACTCGGAAAGAAGGTTCATTTGTAGACTAGTCGTCAATGATAAACCATTAATTGTTTGTTGTTGTACAACACTCTACTACTGTTTGTGATTCTCTGATCAACATTTATTGATTGAGTATTTTTTTGTCTTTGTCAGGCTTATGTGCAGCAGCTTGAGTCAAGTAGGATCAAGCTCACTGAGCTTGAACAAGAGCTTCAAAGAGCTAGGGTTCAAGTGAGTTGCAAAACCTTCTTTCTTAATTGAAATTTCAGCTTTTGGAAATAGAATGATAAAAACATAAATCATAACTTGTTAGATTGGATGATAGGAAAATATTTTCCTTCAATCTTTGGAATCGTAGCATCTTTGGTGCATGAAAAGTGATTGATGGCATGGGAAATATATGCTGATCATATCAAACACTTTGTAACATCAAGCTTTTCTTCTTCTTTATGCATGAAAAGTATAAAAGGTCTTCTAGCGTTCATAATGTATTATAATATCATTTTTACTGAAATTATAGTATAAGGCTGAATTAATATAATAGCTAGAGAAAATAGTATTCAAACAAATCAAATTTTGTTAAATTGCCATCTATTCTAAAAGCTTGAAGGCAAGATAAAGTGGTTTGTTGCCATGGACAATGTTGATTGGCTTTTCAGTCTACATGACGTACTTGGTCCAGACTCATGGGCAGGTGAGTGGAGTTTAGAACATGTATGTTCGAAGCACTAAAAATGAAACCTTAACATAGGTGATACTAAAGGATTTAGTAAATGCTAATACTAAAATGAAAAAAATCTGAATATTGAATATCAAAGTTTGGAAATATTGTTGTTGGATTCATTATAAAGATGCACAAACTTTTAAAATGACGTCTAAGATAGAAATATAGGATGAAGATTGAAGCTTTGAAAATTTAAAACATTTAGTGTTAAGAAATACAGAAATGCAACAGGCTTAGCAAATACAGATGGTTTAGCAAATACAGAAATTTTGTGAAAGAATAATCAAGTTGAGATGGTTTAGTGCAAAATCCCATTATTAGTTTATGAGGTGTTCTTTCTCTCACACACTTAGGCCTCAGTAAACTTGATTCCCATTTCGTTCAGGCCACAAGTTATACTGAAACAAGGTGTTCTAAAACCTATTCAGATATGCTTTGTTGTTGTTGTGTGGGATTGTTTATCAATATTATTACTTATTTATTTAGAAAAATGTTACGTTGGTAACAGGTAGTATTGTACCTCGGATTGAACTTTCAAGTTGTCATTCTGAATGAACTAGCTAGGTTGTTACTGATCTCTTACCCATGAGCTTTAAAATAATGTCTCTGACTTGCTTTAATAAATTGTATCATTCTGCTACAGGTTTGCTGACTGCTGTTCACAAGGACTGCTTCAAGATTGTAGACTATCAAGAGTTGCTTTTTAATGACTTTGGAGATCGTGTTGTTCAGCTTCTACGAAAGTCCCTTGGTTCATCTTCCCAGGTGATTATGTTCGTCTAGCTTTTAAATAATTCAAGTGAAGTAAAACTTAGTTTTATATTTTGCAATTTGGATTCTGTTTACTGATAGTTCTACATTAAACTTTATTGATTACCAATTTCCAGTTGAACTCTACTGCAGATTTTTACTGGTATATTCCTGAGGCATTATGATCTTCCAGATGGTGAATGACTTTGTTCAAGAGAGAGTGAATGACTTTGTTGCTGCAGCTATAACACAGGTATGTGAATGCATTTTTCTCCCTCACTCTACAAATCTGAACTGTTTTTGAATTACTGCCCCAACAATGCTGCTTTCTGCCCAATATTGTTTGTTTTTTCCTTAAATCTTTTTTAGGCTTACATCACTACCAAGTGCTGATGTTCAAATGGCTACCATGATCTAAAAAGTTAGTGTGTAAATTTCAAGGTCAAGATATAATCTAAAATATTACAGTGTATAAATTTAAAAGACAAGTATATTTTCATATAAAAAAACATGTATTCCATATTTATTCACATTATTAGTCAAGACAAACATTCTTCATGTTGATTAACAAAAGCCATATTTGACATGTATTCCATTTTACTTTTAATGAAAAGTGTATTTTTCAGTTACACTTATAACACTAGTTGAGTGGGTTTCTTTTATTTCATGGCAACCCTTTTTATTGTCTTTTTGCTCGTTTAGATTGGCTAAAGTCAGCTAAGAAGAAGTTAAGAGTACTAGAGTTTTAACTTTAAAAGGCTTGTAACCTAGTTTATGGAGAAAACTTGCTAAAGTGATTAATGTAGTGCCAAATGTGATCAGAACTTTTCTCTGTGCATCATTAAGGTTTTTTAATTAGTCCAGTCTGTTGCTGTTGTTGTTGCTGTTGCTGCTTCTGTTGATGTGGATGTTGCTGCTGGAGCTGCAGCTCCTGTTGCATCTGCTGTTGTTGTTGCTGTTGATGTTGCTGTTTCTGCTGTCGTTGCAGCTGTAGATTAATAAGAGTTTGTCGCTGCTGCATGGGGCCACATAAGCTGTGACTGGTTAAACTTATTAATTTGTTGATTATGCTGATTCAGTACTTTAGAAGCATCTAACTGAAATCCAGGAGTAGGCAAGGCTTGTGATCAATGTACTTTCTTCATCAATTAATAGTCTCAGAATGTAACAAATTTACTTTATTTCTTCCCATATTTATATTTATATCTATCTGTTTTGCTTCTTCAGGTTATTCCTTTCGTATGGTACATGGCCTTTGCCACCTTTCCTGCGGGAATACTAGGTAGGTTTCAGTGAAGTTGTTGTTTCACTCTTTAGATCTAGCCACTACCCTGCTCGAATTATCTAGGTAGAAAGATCAAAATATAATTCATGTCCTAAAACTTTACAGAAACAGAGATCGTTTTAATATGTTTCATAACGTCTGTTTCATTTTCAACCAACATTAATGCATCACACACACATATATATAGCAAATGTTTTCCAAAAAGTTACATATATCTCATCGATGCATGCCTGAGGTTTTACTATTTGAATGTACCAGAGGTTGGATGTTGGATGTATGCAAGTGAGCAACAGACAACATGTTTGAGATTAGCATTCTTCAGAGTCGTTTTGAGTCAGGATATTGGAGCTTTCGATACGGATCTAACTAATGGAAAGATCATTGCCGGTATGACTAATCACATGAGTGTTATTCAAGATGCTATTGGGGAGAAGGTATTGTTTATTGCATACTGTTAGCTTTCGAGTGCTCATTATACTTCCTTGTGTTACATTTGTTTTCAACAATTGGGCTTTGATAACATAACAAGCCTTTAACATGGCGATGAAAACTTTTTTTTTATATGCTTTTACCTGCATCCATTTATATTCAAGTTATGTCATTAACTGAATTATATGCCACTTTTTATTGACTTAATTATCTTATCTTCGATTCTTATTGTTTTGTTTATTCTTTGAGTTTTCATGTATCTCCAGTTTTTCAAGTGTCATTCTTCTTCCAATCTTTTGAATATTGATAATCCAAATAAAGGATTCTTGATTAATTTGACTGTAAGGAATGGATCTCTATTGTTTGTCCCGCATCCCTCCATACCTTGTAAATTATTTCAGTGCTTTCTGCACTAGTTTTAAGCTTTAACATACCGCTCCTTATTACTTTGTAGTAAGAAAGACTATGATTTTCTACTCTAGGCAACTAAATGAATGGGTAGTATTTCTGTACCCACTTTCTCTATTCGTATTTCTCTCTACTGATTACAAATTTGCAATTTTTACTGTCATGGTTATAGGTGGATGCTGTGGTGTATCTGGTTGATGCTCTACTATCAGATGAGTCCCTGGCCATTGTTCCCTTCCTAATTCTTGGGAACAAGATCGACATACCTTATGCAGCTTCAGAAGATGAGCTACGCTACCACTTGGGTTTGACCAACTTCACCACAGGTAAGGGGAATGTGAACCTCACAGACTCGAATGTCCGTCCACTTGAAGTCTTCATGTGCAACATCGTTCGGAAAACTTAGAGATATACGAAAAGTGTCCATGATCTAAGCATGGAGTGTCAAATTGTGTTTGTTAGTGTCCAATACACATCTGACATGGGATTTTTTTAAAATGAAGTGCCCTTGTTATATAGGCGAAGACATTACAGATTCATGACTACCATTGACATGATTATATTTGGTTATTTTACTGCCATTTCTTACTCTTCTTCTTCTTGCTTTCGTTCCTTTTTTCCCTTGAAACATTATGTACATTCATCATCACAAAAATGTTTAGATCATTCAACATTTCTTTCAGCAAAAGGAAGTGAAAATAATACATTTTATTTTCTTTTGCTTGATCACCAACATGATGTTTCTTGTCTTTGTCACAATGAACTTCGAGTGCTCAGGCTAATGCATACATGATAAGATGTAATAAAAAGTCAGTTGATAGCAAAATAGCTAATCTTATTTCACACCAATTGGAGAGCCTTCACACCAAGTCAATGAGGTAAGTACTAGTTCTAGTTTGAAAGCTCAAATAGCTAATCTTATTTCACTTGTGACTCGGGCTCTAGGGAAGTCAAATGTGCTAGGAGTTGCACAAGTTTGTGGTGTGTGTACTAAGCCATTCATCTGATCAATGTCCTCAACTGATTGAGAATGGCGGTTGGGAGAATGTCAATGCAGTAGGTTTTCAGGGGCAAAATCACTATAGGAATAACCCTTATTCGAACACTTACAATGAAGTTTGGAGAAATCATCCCAGCTTTGGATGGAGAAATTAAGAACAACGTCAACAACAAACTTCGAATCGGCCACCCTTTGGTTTCTTTCAGGGACTACCAAAACCACCTCAGCACAATTCAGGTATGCCCCTTAATTATGATGAGATTATGAAATCATTAACTATTTCTCAGAAGAACCAAACAAAAGATATAGCAGATTTGAAGCTACAGATGGGACAGATAGCTGAGTTTATTGGACAAATTCACGAGCAAGGAAAACTTCCTTGTTCTACCATTCCAAATCCGTAAGGCATCTTTGAAACCACAAAAGCAATTACATTGAGGAGTGGTAGACAAATTGAGAATGAGCCAATAGTCCCTAAACAGAGTCAAAATAGGGAAGTTGAGTTACAGAAGGGTGATCCAGCCATCATTGAGACACCAAAGCCTCCAGTTAAGAAGGTGAGCATTCCAAATTCAGTTTTTGCTAATCTTTATCCACCTTTTGTGCCTTTTCCAGGTAGGTTTGCCAAATCTAGAAAAGACGAACTGGATAAGGAAATTTTGGAAACATTCTGAAAAGTCCAAGTCAATATTCCGCTTCTTGATGCTATTAAGCAAGTTCCTAAGTATGCAAAATATTTTAAGGAGCTTTGCACCACAAAGAGACGACTTTGAGACGAAGAGGTAGTTCAGGTGAGTGTGAATGTCTTCGCAGTTCTTCAAAGGAAATTGCCGCCAAAGTTTAAGGATCCAAGTAGTTTCACTATCCCTTGTGTTATTGGTAATACTAAAATTGAAAATGCAATGCTAGACTTAGGTGTTTCAATTAATGTTATGTCGTATTCTATTTATCGATTTATGAATCTCGGGAAGTTAAAAAATGATGGTGTTATTATTCAATTGGCTAACCGTTCTGATGCATATCCTCGAGGTTTTTTGGAAGATGTGTTGGTACAGGTTAACCATTTGATATTCCCAGCAGATTTCTATGTGCTTGAGATGGAAGATTCAAAATTTTCAGCACATTTGCCTCTTCTTTTAGGGCGTCTATTCATGAAAACTGCGAAGACAAATATTGATGTGCATGCGAGGAAACTGACAATGGAATTTGATGGTGATGTGATTGGCTTCAACATCTTTGAAGCCACGAGATATCCTACTAAAAATCATTCTTGTTTTTCTATTAATGTGAATGACAATTTGGCCCAAGAATTGTCAGACGTCAGAAATGAAGATGAACTTGAGACTACCATCACTGCTGCCGTTGGATATGAGAGCAATAGAGTTCCCTATGACACAAAGAAGCGGAAGAAATTACAGTTGAATGAGCTCGAAAAGATTCAGGATGAGGCATATGATAGTAAAAGCAATTATAAGGAGAACACCATAGTTTTTCATGATCAGATGATCCATGAAAATACTTTTGTCGTTGGAATGAAAGTCTTGTTTTTCCAATCATGTCTTAGAACTGGTAAGTTACGTTCTGAATGGGTTGGTCATTTTATTGTTACTAATGCAATACAGATTAAGAGTGTCACAACCGGAAATGAATTTAAAGTAAAACATCATCGACTTAAAACTTATTATGAGTTCATTTTTGGAGCATGACGTGGAGGACGTATTACTCCATGAGGATTGATTGGAGATACCATCAGGCTGCATAACGTTAAAACAAACGCTTCTTGGGAGGCAATCCAATCAAATTTTCTTTCTCTATCCATTTGTTTTTGTTTTTGTTTGTTAGTAGTTTGTTTTTCCGCTTTTAAATCTTTCATTGCATTAGCTATAATCTATTAACATTGAGAACAATGTTAGGTTTAAAATAAAAAAAAGTGGCAGTCCATTAAAAAAATGTTGTTTTTTATGTCTTTGTTGGTATTAGTGTCATAAAAAAAATAAAAATCTTATAGTTGTTTTGAGTCTTAGGATACTTTCCAACACAATGATGAGATTTGGTTTTTAATTGCATGATTTTAAGGTGATTTATAAGCATGATTTAAGATCTAATATTATTCTTTGGTTAATGCTTATTCATGGCTATCATATGCAAATTCACATGCAATCAACTGAGTAATTGGTATTGTAGCATGCTTAATTGAATTTAACTCATTATAACCCATATGTGAGTTTTGAGCCTATTGTTCCTTTGATTTTGAGAGTTTTTAGTTAGGTCATCTTTCATTTCTTTTGTCAATAATAATTCGTTGCATGATCTCAATTTTGTTTGCTTTCATAATTAAGGATTAAACACTAGAACTTGTATTAATTTCGATCAAAGTATTATATTGAATTGCATGACATGATAAATGCACATAATTTCTACCATTGCCAAATAAGCCTGATCCATGATATATTTCCTTTAGGTTAACCTCGTTGAGCCTGTTATTAAGCCTTTTGTTTCATTACCCTCATTTTATATCCCTAACTTAAACAAAAGAGTGGAGCATAATTTGATTTGCAGAGACTTTATTGTGGTTCAAGGTACGTTGAAAAACAAGTGTGGGGGAAAACCCTTATAGTAGACAGTTCAAGAAGAAAGAGTTGAAAAAAAAGGTACAAAATTACAAAAGGGATACAAGTCCTTGTCCATATTCATTCAGCATTTTAGTACCATACAGATAGTTCAGTTCTTGTCATTCAGTAGATACAAAATAATGGTTGAAACTCTTCATTATCAGTAGGACACTTCTTCATTTTCCTACTTATGTCTTGAACCGTGTGATTCCTTGTTAATGTTTCTAATCTTATTGCATGTTTTCACAATTTCTTTAAGCCCTTTGTGATTTCCTTATCCGTTCTTTCTCTTTCCTTGACCCCTTGGCCTCATTACAACCTGAATTAAGACCTTTTGATTGAGTGTATCTTGCAATGTCACAATGTGGAGATTCGAATGAGGTATGAGCATATGGTGTCATTAGTTCTTGCATTCAAATAGTAGCATTTCTTCCATGAGATCATATATCTGGAAAAAAAAAATCTCAGAAAATGCCTTTCTTTCTTGTTATATCATATGTGAGCTATTTGTTTCCCTTTTACATCAATCCTCTCACATATAACTAGAATAAGAAGAGTGATTTTACCAAACAATCAGTGAAAAGAAAAGAGTGCGCCCAGTAAGATTTTGGGGTTAATTCTTCTTGGCACGCGCTTGAGTTTCATAGTTACTTGGATTGATTTAATTGTGAATTTTTATATCATTGCTATGAACGTGTATTAGTTTTCGAATGATATGGATTTAGTCTTGTGTTTACAAATAATCTTAACATATCATGATCCGTTGAAAATCTCTGAGACAAATGTTGGAAAGTATAGATTGAGTCATTTGAGTCTTTATTTTTGTTTATTGGATTTTCTCGAGGACTAGCAAAAGATAAGTGTGGGGGAATTTGATAGGAGCATAATTAGGCTATTTTTAGTACCATATTTCTATATATATTTTTTGCTATTACTTGTTAATTATGGTATTAATTGTTATTTTCTTGTTTGTGTAGGTTTCCAATTACAAGATTCCAAAATAGAAGCTAAGTGAAGCAAATTGGCAATTTAGAAATACTAGTTGCAAAAGGAAACCACGCAATAAAGGAAACCACGCAAAGAAGGAAACCAAGCAGAAAACAATTATAAAAGGGATGATACCTTGTTTTGGAAAAATCACCCATCCAGCAATAGCCTCCTCATCCACGGACCCATCGCCATCTTCTTTATGCGGACGACCTGATGTTATTCTGTAGAGCTACATTCACAGAAGCTCATTCAATCAAAGATATCTTAGCATCCTCCCGTTTTGTATCGAGACAAGCTATCAACTATGACAAGTCCTCGATTTATTTCAGTTCCAATGTGCATTAGAGACACGCCCGCATGAAATCTTGGGCTCTAAAGTTTATAATTCAAAGGAGAAATATCATGGCACTCCCCTTCTTTTGTCCAAGAAAAAAGCTGACTTTCAATTCTTATTGATAATATAAGTACCAAACCGTCAGCATGGAAGGCAAAGGTCTTGTCTCAAGCAGGTAGGATTGTTATCGTGAAAGTTGTAATCCACTTTATTCCAGTTTACACCATGTAAACTTTCCTTCTTCCAAAAACCGTAACTAATAAAAGAGAATTTTGGTGGAACAGGACTATGAAAAAAAACAAAGCACGTGTATCCTTGGCATCGGATTTGTTTACCGGAGCACTTGGGAGGTCTAAATATTCCTTTAGCCAAGGAAAAAAATATGGCTCTAAAAGCAAAAAATGTTTGGCTTTGTAAAGCCCAGCCCTATAACCCCGGTTCTCTGCAATTCAAAGCCATTTATTACCGAAACAAAAGCTTGTTTCAGATCCTCAAACTTCCTACTATAACATCCTTTGTCTGGAGAGGAACCTTAACGACATTGACACATATGAAACCTCATCTGATTTGGAAGATTCGGTATGGAATGGGTATTGACTTATGGAGAAATTGCTAGGTTTAACCATATCTAGTTTTAGCAAATTGCCTCCTAGAGCCAGTAATGGTTGCGGATATCAGAACTATTCCAAATTTATGGCTACATACGGATGGATAGGTTGCACAATGGAATTTGGATTTTGTGGCATCCTTATTCCTACCTCCGGTGGCTAAAGATATTTTTGACATTTGTATCTGCCCGTCAAGTTCCCCGGATGCCCTCATTTGGAAACCTAATAAAAAAGGGTTTTTCTCAGTCAAAAGCTCTACCAAAACCTTTGCCAGAGAATCAAAGGAACCATCTTCCTTTTCCTCGTTGCCTCCCTCATCCATTCTCAGTCACAAAATAGCTAGAGAATTATGGAGGATAAAAGCGCCAGCCAATGCTATTTTCCTTCTATGGAAACTCTCTCAAAATCTGCTTCTAACTATGAACAACTTAGCCAAGGTGCATGTGCCTCTTGATAATTGTTGTGTTCTGCCAAAATCACCAAGAGGAAGTCACTCGTCTTTTCTTCCTATGTCCTATTATTTGCCATCTCTGGCTTCTGACTCCTCTTCCTATCAAGTGGGACCAGGCAAATGTTACAGAGGGCATAACTCCTAGCTTCTTCATTGTTGTATGGGACACAATTTCAGTTTTATCCAATCTTAGGGAAGAATTGCTAGCTCAATTCTCGGCGATCATTCTTGCTATTTGGCAAACCCAAAAACAATGATCTTTAGGAAGTCCAAATTTTCTGCCCAGGAAATACTCTCATCTATTCAGCATCTCTGGCAACTTTGGAAAAAACAATGGTTTGATCCCCCCAATGACAAACTTGAGTCAAATACAATCATTTCTCTTCATCAAGCCTTGACCACAGAAATCACTGAATCTAGACCTTCCAATCCCCACCTTGCCCCTAGAGATGACTCTAATTACCACACAACCACTAGAAGGGAACCTTTAGATACCTTGGTTAGTGAGCCCTTCTGAATCCAGATGATACACTTGCAACTCCAGGCAGTAACACAACATCGTATTAACTACCAATCTAACAGACTTGCCGCAATTTGAAACCAGATATGATGATTGTTATTTATGATGCCAGTTTCTGTGCTACTTCTCAACAGGGTGCCTTGGGAGTTTTTGCGGTTGACTATTAGGGAAAAGTGTGTGCAAGATTGGCGCAAAAGATTCAAGGAAAGGTGTTCAATAGAACGATGGTGGAATGTATGGCAGCTGAAATCGCTATCCTTTTGGTTCAGTCTAGACAATAGAAAATATGTATTTTGCTTGGAGACTCGAGCCAGCTTCACTCCATTTTGCATGGTGGCATTGAGGACAATGACAACGACATTTATTGGATGTGGAAACCCATTGTCTGTAATATTAAAACATTACTTGTAGATCTTAGACATTGGTACTGTAATCATATTTCGAGGGACCTCAATACAGAGACCCATGACCTGGCAGCATCGGCAGGCTTATTTTGTAATTCTATGCTTTAAATGATTAAGCAAGGTTTAACAACAATAAAAATCCGATTAAATCAATACCTCTACAGGGAAGAGAAATATTCTTTAAGTATAGGTAGTTTAAAGATAATGAGTCACATCTCATCAATCATAACGCATTTTTATTTTAAAGCAGTTGTAAGGTACCAATTATGCTGCTATGAGGTTATAATGTTACAATATTATAATGCCAATAGTTTTTTTTATAAGGTTATATTTTCTAATAGAACTTTTATGTGTGTGAGAACTGCTGTAATGTGTGTGTGTGTTTTCCTCTATTTTTAGATTGAGTTTCCTTTTTGTATTGGCTTGTTTAGAAACTTTTGTAAGGGCTCAAATAGAGCCCAAAATCCGGGAAGTGGCTATCATAGTACGGATAACAAAGGAAAGTTATCATTCTCCGTAATAAGGAGCTTCTAATACAAAATTTAGTTTTTTTTATTTAGATTAAATTATGGATGATGTACGGTTCTTGAAATGGGACTATTATGGTAATGTTAATTGATTTGAAAAAAAAAGTGTTGTTGAAATATTCTTTGTTACGCGTACTATCAAAATTTGAGTGTACATATATTGGAATAAATAATATGTTTGGAATCAAATTATATAAATATTCATATTGTGTAATTTAGTGATAGACATTTATGAATTTTATTTGAAGTGTGGAATCAATGATTTTATGAGGTGGGTTGTTGTGGTGTGAAACTTCATTTTACTTGTAATCTTGATTAAATTTGATGTTTTTATTTTTCTTTACATGTTGAAATGTTGTTCTATTCAACGGTAGTTATTAACTACTCAACGAGTATTGTTGTAATTATTTGAGGCCATTCTAAAGCCTTAAATGTGGAACATTATTGAAGATGTAGTATTTTTAAAATTAGACCGTGAGTAAAATATTAATCGATTGGAGGGAAAAAAAAACAATTGTTTAGTCACATAAACTTGAAACCATGTGATTAGTAGATAAATAGTTAGTAATGCTCTTTTCCACAATTTCGAAAAAAATGTGAAAAAATAATTAGTTTAGTATACAGACTTGCTTGTATACATATGATATAATTTTTTTGCATATCAGGTACGCAATTTCATGTGAGTTCAGTAGTACGTGTAATATTTAGAAAATACATGTCATAGATCTAATTTCGGATGTGATGACATGACTCTTGATGTGGCACCTCACTTGGGTCATGTACGCTTTGAGTGGTTTCGAAGGCAAGGGAAACACACTTGGGTGAGTTATGTTCGGCATAGGAGGAGAGTGCGATTGTGGATAAGAAGCTAAAAACTAGAAAAATAAAGAAAACCTTAAATTTATCATAACATGAAAATGTGCATGGATTATTTTAGCATGTATTAGGATAGCTTTGAAGGAAAAAAACTAATAGCTTATTCGATCATCGAATGAGAACTACACATCTTCCTTAAGGTGAAATGTGTATCATTTGAATGTTATTTAATTGTGTATTGGTGTCTGAAATTGTAAGTTTGCTCGCACAAGTAGTAATATATTTATCCGAATTTTGTATTGTTTTACAAATTTGGGTGCGTTCCTAATTAGTGCACCCCTAGAGACTTACCAGGATTAGTTGAAGCGTGGAGGTGGTTCTAGCTGCGTGGTGGTAATTGAGGATTTGACACATTCCGTTAGACTTTGATTTTATTGTTTCCCTAGGTAATTAGATGTAGGGATTAGTTATTAATGCTCGAATTTTAAGTCAAAGATTTATTTGGGATTGATTAATGTAATTTCTTTTTATGATTTATTTTGTGGCTTAGGTATGATAAATGTTGACATCATTTTAAGAGGAAGAATTTTAAGAATTTTATTATTTTATATTGCCTCATGACTGTACCATTTAAATTGTTCTTATCGTGCCTTGGTTTTTGGGACAATCTATTAATTTAGGTTGTTTAAGAATCAGGGCGTGACACTTTCTCTTCTCTGTTGTTGTTGTTGTTTTTCTTCTCTTATCTTCCTATTTTCTTTTCTTTTCTCCTCTTCTACACTGCCGGCTGCACCACTCCGCCCTCGACTCCTTTTATTCCTTTATTTTTATTCTTCTTCTTTTTTCCTTGATCTGGTCTTTTTTACTCTCGAACGGATTCATGCGAATGGGGAAGCAAACTCGCACGAGCCTCTGCGACTGAGGAACTCGAGTGGGGCTTCCCATTCACACGAATCTCCTCGAGAACAAAAAAAAGATATCAAGAAGAAGATAAGAAAAAGGCGAGCAGGGTGGTGTCGCCGACAGTGGAAAATAAGAAGAGAATAGGAAGAAGAACAAGAAAAAGAAGAAGAATAAAGAAGAAAATGAAAGGTGTGACTGGCCGGCGAGCGGGGCGCGGTGATGCAGTGGTGGGGTGGGGCGAGGCATTGTAGTGGTGTTGCTCATTTCAAAACATTTTCAAGTGATTAAAGTTGTGTGTTATTAGATAACTCGGAGTACTACAACTTTCGTGTTTTGATGAGCTTGAGAATCAATCTCAATTGATGGTTTAAATTGGTTCGAAAGTTACCCTGTTTTTCGTTTTTTCGTTTTGAGTTTGGGTTTGTCTGTTATGTTAAGTTATGCATATTTATTGAGTTTGTGTTTAAGGGTTTTCAATTTTAAGGGGATTTTGAGAGTTTTCGAGGGAAAGGGAGGAGATTTGCAAAAGATTTGAGTGTGGGGAAAGATTTTGAAGAGATTTAGAATAGATTTGCAAGAGATTTTGAATTGGGGAGGAAGGAACCATTGTCGATTTGAATGGTGAGGGGGGGAATGAATGATATTTTTTTAATATAGGTGGTGTGAGAAAGAAAGTAGGTGGTGTGAGAAAGTAGAATGGTGTGAGAAAGAGGAAATGGTGGTGCGAGGTAGTCGTTGCCAAACAATAATATGGGAAACACCTAAACGATGAGGTAGCAGAGCTTATGATACTGGATAAAGGGAGTTGCATGTAACCCAATGGCAAGTCCTGTAACAATTTTTAGGCTGAGAGAGACAATTGTCTTCCTTTTAACAGGCTAATATTTTCATTTTTGTGCTTGATTATTACGTGCTGATCTTGTTTCGTCCCGAATCCGTTTGGGATGAGACGAGGTCGGGATGAGGTTTATCATGTCCCATCCTTTCTTATGCCCACCCCTAAGCTCCACTATGCCCTCGAATTCATCAGTTTGACCAACCAATTGAATTCAATTATGTAAGAAATTGTTATTCAATCATGGGATGCATAGAAATTTGCCTAAAACCTAGCTTGAATTTAATGAGTAAGAATGCTTGTGTCTGCTTAGGAGAATGTTAAGAGCATCCACTATTGTTGTCAAGTCGGATTGCACAATTTATGAATTTTGGGAGAAATGAGTGTAGTGGTAAATTGCTAAAAATAAAATAAAAACCACCCTACATGCAAGACTGCATGTCTTGTATGACCAAATAGTCAAAAAATATATTTACCAACTGGTTTGTATATGGTATGAAGAAGATGAGCAAAAGATATAGGCAAGCCCTGTTTGACACCACAAAAAATATTGTCCCTTACCATCATTCAAGTTTTTTCACCCCCTTTATCTTTCATACCACTACATATTTCCCACACCACCAATATAAACAACTTGTGTCTCTCCCAAATTCGATTATCTCTTCCCTCCAATCAATTGAATATCTCCTCCATTCCACTCTTTCCTTCAAAGCTTGTGTGATCTTCATTCCCACCATCGTGACTCTCCTACACTCCACACTCTCCTAAATCATCTTCTTCCCTGTTAATCACTCCCCCACTCTCTCAACTATTTTTCCCCAAATTTTGAACATCTTCTTCCCTCCCACTCCACTAATTCTCCTACAGTTTTCATCTTCCCTCCCACAATCGCCCCTGTCTCTCCCATTCACTCAACAAGTTTCTATTGTCCCCAAAGGGTTCATATGTGATCTCTCTAAAGATCGATTGTGTGCGATATCTCGAACATGTAATTTCGAACACTAAATGGAACTCCAAACCGAACTCCAAAATGTGGAACAATAAACAATGACAACAACATTCTTCACTGCAAATTTTAAACAAACTTCAAAACTCAAAATCAGAAGAAAAAAATCTGGACAAAGTCTACGTTTTCATGCATTCGCATGGGACAATGCAAGTGGAAGTCTCACATTCGCATAGGGCTTGACGAATTTGTGACTCTCATTCGCATTGGTCTAGGTGAATTTGAGACTCCTATTCGAATTGTACAATGCAAATGGGTGAAAACACACTGTTTGTTTTCTGGACAGATTTGCGCGACTTTTGTAAAAAGACCATAACTTACTCATTTCAAAACATTTTCAAGTGATTCAAATTTTATTCATTAGATAATTCGGAGTACTATATTTTTTTGTGTTTGATGAGCTTGAGAATCGATCTCCATTGATCATATAAGTTGGCCAAAAGTCAGGGAGACTACCCTGTTTTGTTTACTGGACAAATTTGAGCTACTTTAGTAAAATGACCATAACTTGTTTATTTCGAAACCTTTTCAATTGATACAAATTGTGTTTATTAGGTAACTCAGATTACTACATTTTTTGTATTTTGATAAGCTTGATAATTGGTCTAAATTCAGCATATCAATTGGCCGAAAGTCAGGGACAGTACCCTGATTTTTTCCGGACAGTTTCGAGTAATTGTCATAAAATGACCATAGATTGCTAAATTGATACTGATTCCCAAGCTCATCACAACATGAAAATTGTAATACTCAGAGTTACTAATAAATACAATTTGAATCAATTGAAAAATGTCTTGAAATAAGAAAGTTATTATCATTTTACTAAAGTCGCTCAAATATATCCAGTAAACAAAACATGGTAGTGTCCCTGAGTTTCAGCCAACTTATATGATCGATGGAGACTGTTCCCAAGCTCATCATAACGCAACAAATGTAGTACTTTGAGTTATCTAATGAACACAATTTGAATCACTAATTTTTTTTTAAATGAGCAAGTTATAGTCTTTTTACTAAAGTCGCGCAACTCTGTCCAGAAAATAAACAGTGTGTTTTCACTCATTCGCATTGTAAGTCTCAAATTCGCCCAGACCAATACGAATGTGAGACTTCTACTCGCATTGTCTCATGCGAATGCGTGGAAACGCATACCCTGTCCAAAAATTTTCTTCTGATTTCGAGTTATGAAGTTTTGTTTTATGGCCTTTTTGTTGAGGTTGCAAAGAGTTAGCTATGTTCAACTTCCTTCTCATTTGTCACTCGCAAGTCGTGTTTACTGTATTGTAAATGACATTGTGAGACAATGTAGGTTGGTGAAGACAAATTTTCCATCTCTGCACTTAATTCTTGTTATATGCATGAAATTAGTCAAACGCATTTAAAAGACACTTATATGAATTAACATCATGAATGAGCGTGAAATTTGAGGAATTGTTTTGATGGAATAGCACGTTAAAGTTCCACTCAAATTGACAATTGCTCTTCTAGATGCGCATCAAAGTCGGACTTGATGAGAAGAAGAGGGGGTTCCTATAGAAGAGAGCCAAAAGAGGAGAAGAAGAAGGGGGGGGGGGGGGGGGTGATAGAAATAAGGTGGGGGTTCTTCATGAAACGAGGGGAGAATAAGAGGAAGATAGGAGAAGATAATGGGATGAGAGAAAGAAGGCGGTGAGGGGGTTGTGCATGAGAAGAGATGAAAATAAGAGGAAGAGATGATAGGGCAGAATGACGACAGAAAAAGGGTGGTGCGGGTGGGGTGGGTGGCATTCTTCATTGAAGAAGAGAAAGAAAATATGAGAGGGAAATAAGAAAAACGGGAGAGAATAAAGGCCTATTAAATGGTGGTGTGGTTAAGTAGATTAAAAAAAATGGGTGATGATGTGGGACAATATTTTTGGTGATGTCAAAGAGGGCTTGCCAAAAAGATAAAGAATGTGATTTTTGTAATGTATCTTACACCGGATGTAAGAAGATGAGTATGTTATATTTCCATTTTTTTTTAAATTTGACTTCTGCTATACAAGAAGAGGACTGTTGTATGAGCAATTGCCGGTGGTTTCTAAATTAAAAAAGCCGTAGTGCTAAATTATAAAATTTTCGCTTGCACAACTCCATTATAGCATGAGGTTTTTTAATGATAGCATGTAATTGACAACAATAATAGATGCTTAAGAAGGTAAAAAAGCATGTCAAAATATTGTTCAAAATGAAAGTTTAAAATGGGTTGAAATTAAATTAATGTGAAATGAAATTATAAATGAAGTTTAATATTTGTTTATTTAATATATATTATTATTTACTGTTAAAGTTATATGTATATAAATTTGACATTAATGGTGTGTGAGGAATGTGAAATAAAATTATTTTATTATTTTTTATTAGAGAATTATTTAGTACATGCTCATTCTGTCATGTCCCGTTTCGAATAAGTTTAGAATGGGACGAGATCAGAATAAGGTCTATTCCATTTCAATCCCATCCCATCCCTCACCCGCCCATGAGCTTCATTGACACGATTCACATCCAATAGAGCAAACCTTTCCTTAGACATGGATTCTTCGCCAACCATGTGGGCCCCAAGCTAGCGACGCGGCACCCTTGCTGCCATGATCCTTGATATTGTTGTTCCTCCTACTTCATCGTTAGCTTTTAACGCATTGGTCCCTGTCACATCGTCAACACTGTATAATATCAACGGTGGTAACTTTCTCAACACACCAACATTACCATTTGAGCCGTTGATCTCATTTCACTCACTCAACAAACAGAAAAAAGCAAGGAAATATTAACACCATCAAGTATCGATGCCAAGAAAGAGATTGATAAAGGAACTTACACTTAGAGCAGAGACCGTCTGTCACCCGTACTGGGTTTTGACGGGTTTTTCCATCGGTAATCGGTCTAAAATCATTCTCTCCAAGCAAAAGATCTGGCGGTGTTTGTACGTTATGTTCCTTCTCTCACTGTGTGCATGTGTATTTGCACATAAATACATACACAGACATGCAGCAGGGTGGGCAGCGGCCCCGTCTAGACCGGCAAAACAAGATACAAACATACCCATGACATAAGCACTCCCTGGGCTCAGTACGGAGCCAAGCTGTCCGTCTCAGTTCATGTCCAATCACTCTCCGACACGTACGATTCCTTGCTATACTCTCTTCAATCGCACGTGGCCAGCCCTGATGATTTCTCTCTTTGCGTGTTTGTGGCAGCCTCGTAAATTGATGACTGTATGGAGGATGTTCTAGTCACGTCATATTTCTTTCTTTCTGTTTCAGGTTTGTGACCACGTATGCCGCTCGCTCACTCCTTTACACAGCGGTACATTCCCTCGCCTGCCTTTTGAAAGGAAGAGTGGCAGTTCCGTAATTTCATCTTTCTTTCATGGGCTTGCTTTCAATGCAAACACTGTTCTTCATCAGCAGTAGCTGTTCTTCCCCTATATCTTGTCTTGCTTCGTCTTTATAAGCCGAAGAAAATGGAGAACAAGAAGATGCGAGTGTGAAGGACTGAAAACCATTCTGCTCCGGTTTCAGAACATGTTAAGATTTCAGAGACGTTAAGAGTTGATAAGCCGTTAAAGACAGTAGCCATTATCGTTGGAATCGTTCTTTGTCTAAAATACGAGCGAGCGAGCTTGCTTCAAAATCTATTCGTGTTTTGTCTTTGGAGAAATATTGATTTCTGACTTTGATGGAGATTTGATGCGGACTAGACCTTTCTTTGCCTGTTTACATTTGATTTGATGCACAAGATCCGTGCGGTAAGTAGGGAGGAGGTAATTAAGTACATGTTTATTAAGCGAACACCAATTGATAGTTTTTCTTATTTGTTGTGAGTACTTTTTCTTGGTTCGTTTCATGATTAGGTAATTATCTAAGATTGTCATTTTAGCTAGGTTGGGAAGTAAGTATAGTTAGTGATTTTAGTTTGTAGCCAGTTTGCTGGAGTAACAACGTATCGGGGTTGTTTGACATAAATTAGGGTTTATAATTGTCAGATCATTTGGTGGTATTTTTTATTTTTTTATTAGTTTTGAGGGTATGAATTGTATGAGTTGGGTGAATAATCGGGCACTTAAGATGGAGAGGTGGTTGGTCGAGACACACACTAAAGAGGAAACTGTCGGCTAATAGACCAAATAATGAAAAGAGTGAGAGAAAATAAAGTAAGTAAAGAGAGAGAGTTTTGTCTTTCACCACTCATTCATATCGTTTCTTTCAAGTTAACCTCCAACTTGTATGTATCATTCATTCAGTTCGTTTCTGTACTTGTGTGTTATTTCCTGGTTGCTTTCCTTCAGTTCATTTACACACACCATTACTTGTACACCACCACAGAAGCTCAAAACCTGCAAGATTTTTCTTTGTGGGTTCTCTCTCAAACACACTCCATTATTGTCAGCGTTTTGAAGTTATGATCTCAATATATTGTCTATATTTTCTTTCAATATAAGCATTTTTGGGGTTTCTAGCATTTTATGTCTGTTTTGCTTTGCTTGAGTAACATAGTAGTGATCTAAAATGGCATTTGCAGGAGATCATCTTGGATGAAATAAGTTCCTGAGATTGGGGTGTTTGGTCTTGTCTATTTAGCATCTCAAATCAGTATGAGCAATATAGCTTTGAAGAGGTTATTATCTAGTGTTGGAAGAGGATCATCCAATGTCTGAGAGATTTGAATCTGGATATTTGAACCCATCGTCCAACTTTGATAATTCATCTTTAGGGGTACTTTCATTTAGATCTGAATCACATGTAGCGCAGCAAAGGCGTCGCGATAAGCTTAGAGTTCCGCCACAAACCCATAACATAGATGACGTGCCCACTCATTTGTTACATGTACATGGCCAGTCTGGATTGAATCCGAATCTAATACAAGTTCGTAGCAATACGAACTGTGATTTGCTGCAAGATCTTCCACCGTTGTTTTCGTCCGAGATGCTCAACTTTTCCATGAATAATCATGTTTTGTTGGGTCACAAAGATGCTGTTTTGCAACAAGCTAGTGGTGGCGCTCAGTCTGGTAGGTCTATTGGGCTTGATGATGTCTCGTGCAGTAATTCATCTAAACTTGCTGGTCCACAAAACCCTTGTCATTGGAAAGGAATTGGGTCACAGCAAAACTTTGATTGGAATGTAAATTATGCAAATACGTCAGGTGGTGATGTTTACAGCCAAAACCCTTTGATTGTAGGTGAAACCTTGCCTAGTAAACTTAAACTTAATGATTCCAGTCTTACAGCATCTTCAATGTACATGAACCCTGGTGGGTACCAAGATGTGCAATCTTCACTGACTAACTCGGCTAATGCTATGTCAAGTCAAGAATGCTCAAAACACTATGGGGAAATAAATTTCAGTTCACCTTCATTCTACCCAAATGCTCTTCAAGAAATTGTGTCAACCTCCGCAGTCGTGGCTCAAGGGTATGCAATGGCTTCGATTGTTCAACAGAACAACCGGGAATCAAGTCAGTGCGCGTGGGTGGATCGTGGGAATGATCAGGTCCTCCCAACGAATGCAAGTCACTTTGGTGGTTCACGGCTTAATGACACCGATTCTTGGATGCACAGACCAGTTGATGGTACCATCAATCAATGGAATGGTGAATTGGGGCTTGCTGGTAGAAGCAGACGGTATCTTGATAGAGTCACTGGTGAATCTACGTCACGGGGCTTGTCACTATCACTTTCTTCACATTCACCGTCGAATGTGGCTCCAATGGATGAAAGAATCGGCTTCAAGAATTTGCAATCTAGAGCTGGGATTTGCAGTGCTTCTCAAGATTCCAAGTCCATTGATCCTGGTTATTTATATTCAGGTTCGAAATCTTCAGTTCCTAATAATTTCCATGGAATTGTGGGTTCTTCAGCCAATCCTCATCGAAGTATAGGTCCTCTTGGGCCATTTACTGGGTACTCGACAATTTTAAAGAACTCAAAATTTTTGAAGCCGGCTCAGTACCTTTTGGATGAAATCTGTATTGTAACAGGCTCCAAGATTTTAAAAGCATGTGCCATGCCTGATAGGGGTTCTAGAGAAGTAAGCACTTCGTCTTACCCAATTGATGGTGATGGTGATGGCGATGAGGTGAATTGTAGGGCTGGGAGCTCAGATGTGTCCTCATTTAACAGTTCTAATGGAGCTGGTACTGAGGTAAGAATGGGAAGTAGCCAAACTTACAATCCTGAGTATCATGAGAAGAAGGCAAAGCTTTTGTATATGCAGGAGGAGGTAATTCTTGAACATTTCTCGTGCTTTGTATTGGTACATTGCTCATCAAAATTTGCCACATTTTTGTTTAGTTAAAGATAAAATTGCTAGTTGACCTTGTCTGTGAAACTGCTGTTTAATTGTCTTTTGGTGGAAAACTTACTGCAAGTGGTCTCTTACATTTGAAAAGATGTTTCTCAGTTTCTATCAGATGCACATATGATACATCTTTTTAATTCATATTTTCTTTAAGTCTAGCAATAAATAATGGACAATTGAGATAAAAACTTCGAAGCGTAAAAATCATAATAGTCAGAACTTTGAGGTTCAGATGGTTCGGCAATGTTTTTATGTCGTATTTCACTTTCCCTCTTTTGTTGTATGAAAGTTAGATTATCAGAATGAGCTGTTGGAGAACTCAATCAAGTGCATAAAATGTTGAATATTTTTTTATACCAAGAAGAAAATGAAACACTTTAAACATATCTAATTCTTATTCCATATCACAAACATAATTTTGTCCTATTTTGATTAGGGTTTACATATTATTAAGGTATCGACGCTCTCTACGTGCGACGTGTGTGCGGATATTCAATATTTTTTTATTTTATTACAACAATTTTAAAAAAATATTATTGAATTTCTAAATAAAATAATTATATATAAGTATAATAATTATGTTAATGACATAGGTATAATTAATCGATGTTTGAGAGGGAATGGTTTTGGTCGTAAAAGAATGAAATGTGGAGGGTAAAATGGGAAATCCAAAAGTTAGATGTAATAGTCATATAATTTATAAATAATTGGAGGATTTCAAATAAATTATATTAGGGACTTAGGTATAATTAATAAATGTTTACCAGGACTAGTTTTGATTGTAAATAGTTTAAATTTTGTAATAGTGCTTTTCATTTGAATGACACACCCCTTTTCACTTTTTACCCACCTGCTATTTTTTCTTGTAAATTCCATAGAATTGAAAGGGCAAAATTGGAAAGGAAAATCAGGTTGATGACATTTTACTGGTCCTCCACTGTTCATTTGGGTAACTTTCATTATAAATGTTCAAATCTGTTAATTTAAAGTTTTAAAATGAATTTGTTTTGCTTAGAAAACAAAACTTTTTTTCATTGAGCAAGTAATTCATGCTTTGCATATCCATTTTTGTCTGCTCATCTTTAGAAGCAATTGTATAATTGCAAAACATCAAGGTTAACCTCAATCACCCAACTTATGAGTTTTACGTCGTTAATAGTAATAGCTACATCCATAGACTACCCAATTTTATCTCCCTATGTTACTCAAACGAAGACTTCATTTCCACCTTGCAAGGGGTCGCATATGAGCCTCTTATAGATTAGGATATATTTGCATGTAAAAGAGCATAATTGCCTCTAGTGCGAAGTTTCGTTCTGCGCAAACTCTATAGCAGATGATTTGGTTTATGAGTAGTGGTACAAGAATATTGAGGGTTGGTCATGGTTAGGATATTATCACTTAGGGTTTCTCCTTTCCTAGTTCCTTATTAGTTTATGATATCAGTATTAGGTGTTGATGGTTGATGGTGGTCAGAAATCTGTATACATTGGATAAAATCAGTGAATTAAAATCCATATGCTTGTATGTTTGTAGCATGCTTTCAAGTGATGGTAGGTGATAACTTCAGGCGAGCTTAGCTGTTAGATGGATTTATGACTGTTGTTAGTGGAGGTTTTTACTTCAGATTTGTGATCATTCTAGGCCATGATTGGTGTTTGTGAAACTTCCATCGTAAATGCGGGTTTAGGAGGCTAAAGAAAGATGTACATCTCTCATTTTCAAATGTTTCACTACCTAATGGAAGTAACTTACAGTTTTTGCGTGTTCTCTCTGAACTTCTAGCTCTTTAAAAATCTCCTTGATACATTTTGTGATGATTTTTATTTTTGCAAACATATGTCTAGACTGAAAAAATTTATACTATATCTAGAAAAAGGCAACCATTAGTCCTTGTGATATGGACTTGGTCTACATTTTCAATCATCTTAAAGAAATAGGTTTGATTTGTCTAATTCTCAATCTAGTTACATAGGCTTTCAAACTTTCAGGATTTGTCAGTTCTATTAAAGGAGTCTATTTCTTTGAAAAAGCTGGATATGCTTTGGTAAATTCGTGCAGGCTTTCATTTGACAAATGGTTGAACATGGTCCACACAAATCAAATTGAGTATGAGCGTTCTAGGAGAAGTGAATCCTTCAAAAACATTGTCAGCATGTAGTATACCTCTGAACCTCCAGAAAATATGGATGAGTCATGACAATATATGCTATTGTAATTTCATCATGAGACATGTTTTACATGGTTCTTTCAAGACAGATAAATTATCTGGAGTGAAGTTACAGGAAATGCACTGTTGATCGAAGGCCCAGCTTTTGAGCTTTCAAGAAAAGCATGAACATAAAAATTCAGCTCACCCTTTATTCTTCTTTTCTGAACAATTCTGTCAATTATTTTTTGCTAAAATGTTTAGAGGCTTATCAACAAGTATATTGGCCCATATAAGGGACTGGATTTTTCCATAGATAGATTTCCTCCACTACTTTAAGTTGCTTTCCAGACCAATAACCAAAAGCCTACTAGTTATCTTAGCTGATGGAATACCCTAGCAATGGTGAAAAAGCCACATAATATTTTTAAGTATTGCAAACGTTGTCGTTATTCTCAAATGGCATGGCTCATGTTACTGTTTAATACATCATGACTTTTGTAATCCCGTGCTAAACTACCATTACATGACAAACTTTCATCAGATTCGTGATGAAATATTATTCTTTTTTGACAGCAAGCTGGGATTATTGAAAATAGATTGCTTTAATACTTTTTCTTCAAGTGATAAATGTTTTTGGTGTTCTGGTCTTAATTTGTTCACTGGAAAGTCGTTCTCATCAAGTTGTTGCACTGCATTTTCGGAAGCTTTTGTTTAGGTGTCTTTAGTTAAAACTAAATGTGTCTATTAATTCTGCTATGTTATAGGTCTGTAGAAGATACAAACAGTATCACCAGCAGATGCAAATGGTGGTGGCATCTTTTGAATCAGTTGCAGGTCTGAGTTCTGCTACACCTTACACATCCTTGGCTTTGAAGGCCGTGTCGAAGCACTTCAGGTGCCTGAAGAATGCTATTTCTGACCGGATCAAGTGCATTACTAAGGCATTAGGCGAGGAATTTTTGTCATCACCCATTGGTACTAGTAAAAGTGACTCTATCATCCCAAAGCTCAGGTCCACTGATCCGAATCTTCGAAAACAGCAGGTTGGTGGGGACCGTCTTAGCATTGTTGAAGCACTAGTTCCCCAACAACCCATCTGGAGACCCCAGAGAGGCCTTCCTGAACGTGCAGTTTCTGTACTAAGGGCCTGGTTGTTTGATCATTTCCTTCACCCGTAAGCTCCTCTCTCATTTTCTCTCAATCTCTCTTCACGTACATATATGCATCTACATGCCTAGATAAACCCACAAATACTTCATTTTCACACGCTCTAGTGTTCATATAGAGTTCTTTCTGAATTTATAAAGCATGGGCACATAATCTCACAAAATTTGATTAAGAGGTAGCATATTACTTGGAAAACAAATCGTACTAACTTGTAGTGAAAGCATTTCCTTCAACATAAACTCTAGATCTGAATGGTGAAGAGGGTATCCTTTTAGGAGTTAAATTTTATTAAAACTGGACCCTGCCGTATCCATGACAATATATGTTCTCCCATGTTGTGCAGGTACCCAAGTGACACGGATAAGCATATGCTAGCTGCTCAAACAGGTCTATCTCGAAACCAGGCAAGTCCCTTTGTTTTGCTACAACTAACTTGGAAATGATTTTTTAAGAGCTAATGCAAGAATTCTTCTTGATACTGGCTGGGTACTTTGAGCCTGGTAATTGTCTTGGCCTGTCTGAAACTAAGCTTAGATATGTTCCCCTACAGTTAGATTGGAACATTGTTCACTACTTCAAGTTGGACAAGTTCCATTGGCCACAAACCAAGTAGGCACAGACATTGATATGTGTGTCGTATAGGTCACGGTCCCGACACGCTGACTCAACAAATTTTTTAAAACTAGGATTTGGTGACACGTTATACTTTTTTATTCAATCAAATCATATGATGATAAACAACATTTCAGTAAAGAAAGAGTTCAATGAAAAAGAACACGAAATATGAAGATTGCAAGTAGGAAAAAAAGAGGAGAAAAAAACATGAAGAAAGAACAGTAGAGAAATAAAGATGTGTAAAAGTGGAGAAGATGTCACTCTGCCGTAAGGAAAAAAAACAAAGTAGAGTAAAGAAGTAGAGGAGAAGAGAGAAGAATAGTCAAAGATTAAGAAGCATAGACTAATTTTCATCGCCCTATCTATCTTGACTTTTAAATTGGCAAACTAATTCAGATGGACTTCAAATTAGATTATTATTTGAGCTCCACCAACAAATAAAATAAAGTTGGTTGTCGAGCTTGACTGTGTCCTAACCGAGTTTTGGGTGTGTTGGATGCGTGTCTGACATATTGACCACATTGACCATGTGCCTGACCCTGCCGACACGTTGTCCATGTGTTTGATATTTGTCGAAGGCGTGTCAAGCGAGTGTAGGTGTCAGATACGTGTCGAGCACGGGTTTGACAAGTTTTTTGAAGTGTGGCACCTTGCCACGAACTGTATTTTAGTTAATTTTTTTAATACAGAACTCTTGATCAAACTTCTGCGTCAGTGCTATATTTTAATATTTGTTGATTTTTTCAATCTACTAGATTCCCCAAAAAGTAGCTATTTATTTGCTGTTTATGATTCTAAACTTCCAATCCTTGTATTTCTAATGGAAGTTACAAATTTATGTAGGTGTCAAATTGGTTCATCAATGCCCGAGTGCGGGTGTGGAAACCAATGGTCGAAGAGATGCATGCACTTGAAACAAAAGATTCCACAGATCCAGATCAGAACAGTAACAATCCGAAGCCTGATAATACAGGCAATGCTGGGTGCAGTGGCGAGCAGTCCTCAAATGAACTCATGATAGATGCCATGTCAGAAAAATTACCCGAGTGCTCACCAGTTCAGCATGTGCCTAATGACATTCGGTCCCGGGACAAACGGTCTAGGATGGAGCACCAGTTTCCGACGAGTGTGGATGGTGGGTTGATGGGTTTTGTTCCATACCACCATACTGGTCTTGGAGCTGTATCACTCACATTAGGTCTCAGGCACACTGCCGACCATAACCATCAACAACAAGAAGATCAACACAGGAGGCATTACGGGGATCAAATGATTCATGATTTTGTTGGTTGATTTTCGTGAATGATTGAAGTTATTTCACATGGTTTGCAGAGTGGAATTGTCAGCTGAAGGAAGGGGAAACCTAAAGCACACAAGGATATCTCTATGACTCCTTCCTCATTCCGTTTACATAGGTAAAAATGATTGCTATGGTGGGCAAAAGAGGAATTCAATGTATAGCTTTGAAGTGGTTCAAAAAGTGGTTGTTGGTGCCATGAAAGGGCATTATTGGGTATGAAATTGGAAGCAAAGACTACTGTAAGATTGAACTTATTTCCTTACTTTTGTATGATGTAATGGGGCCATGGACTTTTTTTAATGGGTTAGGCAGGGATGATGAGATATATTTGGATGTTTGCCTATGCTTGGTTTTTGTTTGTGGTTACAACTGAAGTGAGTTCTTCTTCATGTAAACATCAAACCATCTTATCAATGGTTTATATTTAGAGGCCATAAAATTTGAAATCACTTATGTTTTGGTGGTGTCTCATCAAATTCTACTGATGTGAACAATCTATCTCATTTTCTTTAGATTGGATGGATGGCCTTTGATGTTCATTCTTGTACAGAGACAAGCTAGGTGTGGGGTCGTCGACCATGTACAAGTCCCTTCATGCTCCTAACCATTTTGCATTAGTTTTCAGTGTACTCTTTTTGCCATTAATGTCCAACCAAGGAGTGTCTTCCAGTGGCCATGGATCTGGAAGGTCATGTTGACAAGATATGCCACCAAAGTCCATGAATTTCCAACCCAACTTATTTCCCCAACTCAATAATGAGACGAAATGGCCTCATATCTCAAGTTTTTAATAAATGATATAAAGATGGGGTTCATCCAACTTGAGATTGTATCAGTCTTATAAGATGCAAAGATCAAAAGCTCAAGCTTTCAGAACGGATATGGTCTCAAATGTCAAGAGAGTATCATATCCATAGGTAATATGGTTTCTCGTTTCATTTGTTGACTCTTGTGTAATGTAACGTATGGGATCTGTATCCGGCTAGAGGGACTGAGAAATTAATAGAGTACAAAACTTATCTTCAAGAGGAGTACCTGTTTGATGGCTATGAGCCTTCCCTCTCAAAAGGATACTTGAAATCTCTGGTTTTGGTCCACTGATCCAAGTTCCTGGGTTGGAGGCAGAGTGCCTTGAACTTCTTTCCTTGGGTCACTCCCCCTGCCTACCGAAGAAGTATTGGATGAAGGACCCTTCTCCACATTGCAGCAGAGTTCCTCAGCTGCCATCTAGGAACGAGGATAATTGACTCCTTAACTAATAATAAAGGGTAGGCTAGCCTTTGGTGGTTATGGTTTCAGAATTTCTTAAATCTTATTAGCCTAGGTTTTTTCCCTCCAATACTTGGGTTAGCTAGGATGGACGGGGTGGAAAATAGAAAGCTGGCTGAAAGACAATCATCTGTTTGTCAAGAAGGAGAAATACTAGATTGAGAACCTCGTTAATTGTTAATGATTAAACAAGTTATTGCAGGGTCTCCAAGGCGAGGTGCTTCTAAAGTTTATTCTCAACGAGTCTTAAAACTTTTTATAGCATCTTCAACAGAGATTCTATTAACCAAAAAAAAAAAAAAAAAAAAAAAAAAAAAAAACAACAAAATCACTTAACTGTTTTTTAAAATAAAATAAAATAAAGTAGAATGAATTGTTATGTTAATTTAGGAGCTAACACCCAAAATGTTTTACTTCAAGCTAAAAGGTTATGAGACCAAAACCATCAATCATTATATCTTCTGAAGTTTGTCTAATTACTTTTCACGTCTGAATTGAAAATTGTTGTAACTTCCCATGTTCGAAGTCACTGCTCCACTACTACTCTGTTCTGTAAAACTGATGATGATGATACATCCTTGAGCATTAGATGAAACATATTGTACAACCGATTCACTTAAGCCAGACATGGATACCCAACTTTGAGACAAATCTCCAGAGCTCTATGATTCTGACTGCTATCCAGAAGGTTAGCAAAAATTTGAATTTCTATATGATGTGTACTGCTAATGTACTACCCAGAAACATACAGGAAAAACTTGCATGACCACATACAGAATCAAACCTTCGTTCTATCCTGCAAGTCTCACTCCTTTCTGATGCTTCGCCCATCTACTACACCAGTCTGCTTGATCTAAAACCAAAGCAATTAATTATCGCGAAGGGCTCATGCGATGCCCAGTTTTCCGTCTGTGCCTGCTGGAGTCTGACACGAACCTAAACGTCCGGCCGCATCCTTCAGTCTTGCATTTGTATGGTCGCTCCCCTGTGTGCACTCGCATGTGCTCAGTCCTAGCCCACGTCCACTTGAACGACATCTTGCAGCCTTTCCATTCGCATTTGAGAGGTCTCTCATCAATATGAACTTTTTGGTGACTCAATGTATACTTGTGTGAGCTGAACTGCTTGTTACATCCCTCATGGGTGCACCTATTACTTTGGTGCATGTTCAGCTCATCCTTTGTCTCGAATGTCATTTGACAGCCTTCAAGATCACACCTGTGAACTCTGTTAGTCTCTTTTGCTTTCTTTTCTGTAGAAAAGATTGAACCATTCGGTGATCTTCGGGCCTTCTTGCACGCAGTTTCCACCTTCGTGCCATCATCAGATCCAGTCAAACAAGCTGTGTTTCTACTGGTCCTTGGTCTCAAACCTTCACATGGACTCCTGATAAAGCCATTGGTTCCAACGTCCTCTTCTGTTAATTGCTCTATTTCTCTTTTCCTTTTATTTTGACTTCTCTTGGTGTGTGCGCTTTCTGGTGACATACCATCCTGCCATGAAGATGAAACTTTGCTTCCCTTAAATACTTCTTCTATAGAGTCAATCTCTTGTTCTCCATTATTGTCAACAAATGAGCTAGCAACGTCTGGTGACTCAATAGTCTCTGCTGCATCAGAACTATTGCTCAGCTCACGATCAGCGATCCTCACTTTGTGCTGCAGTCTAGAATATTCCACTTCAAGATCCTCAAAAATTTGACTCCTGATCTGTGTTTCTAAATTTTGTACCACCAAGTCGTAAATGGCATGTAAAACTGCAGATTTTGCACGATCAAATTCTTCCCCAACCATCCCAGTCTCATCCACCATACACATGTTATTTTCTTGTTTTCCGTCAATCAACTCAACAGCATCATCTCCTGTCCTTCCATTATGAAGCAGATCTTCAGCATTTTCTCTGTCAGAAACCTTGCACACCTCCATGGTTTCTCCAGTTGTCAGGGCCTCGTGCAATATTTCCAAATTCTCAACAGAAGTTAACTTGTCAGAGTCATTTCCAGCATTCTCAATGGTAAGTGAGCCATCAGGGTTCACTGGATTTGAAAGATCCTCTCTTGTTTCTTCAATGGTATAGTGTTCCTGCTGCACTCCGGAATGATAGGCATTAGAGGACCTAACCAACTGTGCAGAATCATTTCCTTTCTTCTCATGGATAAGTGACTTTGCTGGACATGAAATCTCACTCATCTCACTTTCTTTACCGATGCATTCCTCATGCTGCTTGTTTCCACTCAAGGGGGAACACTTACCCAACTTTGAAGAAACAATTCTCGTGTTATCAATACTACAAAGGGCATCAATGGATACGACATTATCGTCTGGGTGTCCATATCTTCTAGACTCTGCTTCAGGCTGCTGGTTACTAGGAAAAATTTGGGCAGTCTTATTTTTAGTGCATTTTCTTCTTGAATATTGAAAAATGATTTTATTTTCTCCTGCAACCTTGCTCCTTTCTTGTTTCTCCACAGGGATATCACCTTCGATTTGGGTGGATTGACAAGGTATAGATTCTTTCCGGACAGTTGCCTTGTGAGAGCGAGCTCTTCTGGAGTTCCACTTGAGGCTTGAGACATCGAGCTTTGAAAGATTAGAACCTGAAATAATCTCAGAAAACAAACCACCCAAGGGCAGTGCAGGCTCTTGCTTAGCTTCAGACAACTTCCGAAGGTTCACACAGTAGCTTAAGTTGAGACCAAGTTTGGACGTCCAATCTTCTACACACTCTTCTTGTGATTCATCGCAAATAGACACATTAATCAAGTCGAGTTCTTCTTTGGATGCATTCTCTAGAGGAACTTCACTACAAGTATAAGGAACAGCAATTTCTTCAGCAACTGCTAAAGCGTGTGCCTTGATTTTTCGGTACGCTACATAAATGAAATGGCAGACACAACTTGTCAGCTGTGTTCAAGTATTGATAAATAATTTGATGTATCAGTAAGCAGTAGCCATTCATATAAAGTAGAAGGTGACAGTCTCAATAACAAATGAAAAAAAACAAAAACGAACTGCCTCTCACCCGAATGGCAAATGATGAGCACATCTGCACCACCCCTGGCACGTAATAGCTTCTCAGTCTCAAGCGCATGCTCCAAGCAGAAGACCCTTGGTCTAAAATATCGACTAGAGGTGTTCCACTTCTTGTAAACCTTACTTGAGGAACATGATTCTAGGCCCTTGGAAACTTCAGAAAATTTGGCATCTGCAGTATCATTCGGCTCAACACATGGAGATGTCCTGATTTGATGGAGAAATGAGAATGTATTCAACCCTATTTTCTGAGTGCCTTGGGAGGATGAACCGACAGCACCGGTGAATGATTTCTCAAGACAAATTTCTGTTAATCTTACATCCATTTCATAGTTTGAAGCTTCAGAGATGCATTCATGCCTGCCACAATTATCATCGGGCTGACCATCTGTATAACACCATATACAAAGTAAAAAAGTTTCCTCTGGAAAACAACTTCAGGCTACAATAGCTGGAGGAAGGAGAAAGTCCATACAACTCAGCAATAGAACAGTCTAATACGGTGACCCAAATATGGTATGATTTGCCAAGTACGATTAATCAAAGCATATTATTATAAAAAACACACACACACCGATCAACGAGAACAACAAAAACGAATATTGCCTATAGCTTTATTAATCAAGAAATTGTAATGTAACAGTGTTGATTCAATTGGGTAGAGAATGAACATTTTTTATTTTTATTTTTCTTTCTCAACAGGCAAGAAACTCTTTTCCTATAGGAAAGAGGGGTATACCAACAAGTTTTCCACTATTCGAACGAATTATCCAATGTCCTGGGTGGTTTAAACCATGTATCTACCAGCACATGAAAATCGATTGCTCAAATATTATGCTTTCTCAATAACATATTACCAAATATCCCATCCACAACATGTGATTTTAATTAAAATTATGGTGGTAAAGCTAAGGGATGCTGGTGGTAGGTGGTGATGGTGGTTAGTGGCGATTGTACAGTTATGGTGGTAACTGTCGCGGTGATGGTAGCCTGGTAGATGTGTCAGGTTAGAAATATTTGATTAGCCAAAGCAGATCCATCATCTTGAAAGCATTCATGGTCATCATTTGACTTCAATAGAATTTTCAAATAAGAAATAAAATATAATGAGCAGTTGTAGTACCTGAAAAAAACTTTATTTCAGTTTGATCCCCGGCTAAAGGAGCATGATGCTTCACAGATCTTAAAACTCCTAATCCATCATGGATCATTTGACATTCTGCAGGAAAGAATTCCACTGTTGCTTTCTGTGAAGGCTGTACAATGGCCATAAATGGGAAACCAAGAATCCCACAAGCTATGCATGGCAATGTTCCTGAGTCAACATGTAAACCGCATGGCAAATCATCATCATAGACAGAAAAACCTTCAGAGTTCTCCACATGCAACTTTGGCGAATCAGATTGACTACTGTTGCAAATATCAGCAGAATTCAGGAGATCAACAGAGAGTGTTCCATTTGACATGTTGGAAATATTTGAAGTTTCATCATGCACGATGTCAGCATGTATTTCATTTTCTGGGATATGAATCACCGCATCTCTCTGACCAACCATCAAACCAGATGGATCTGGATTGGCACACATCTGAACTGACTGAGAAACATTACTTGGCATAGGTAGCAAGTCAGGGTCCCACAATATGGCACAAGAAGATGATTCTTTTCCAAGTAGTTCCCACAGTAAGTTGTTTTGATTTAACATATCATCTATGAATGCTTTCTTCACTAGTAGCTCTCTTTCTTCCTTCTGGCGATCTTTTAGACGAGAAATCCTTGCTCCTTGTAGTAAGGCTTTGGGTACACTGAGATGCAAATAATTCCAGCAAATTCAAACTGGAGAAAAAATTAGGATTAGGTGCCCACCTCAGATGTGTTTGGACACCACACAAACAGAAGAAATTTAACAAAAAATTATAAATGGCTCCTAATCTTAACATATATAGCATGTGAAGTAAAGCTAAGCTGCACAACAGTGTAAAGTTTGAAGACGTGCTTCTTGGCAGACATTGCCCAGCTAAATATATCAGATTGCAAAAATCAATAAAAATGATACAAGATAGATTCTCTAGTTCACTAGCATTAGTACTAGTTTGCATCTCAAAATTTAATATATAGGGTTTTATAGCCTCAATGCCCACCTCATGCCATATGCCTTGTTTGTGATAGGGGTGGGATTTTCAGAAACTGCAACATGGTGTCTTACAGTTACAGGGAATTAGAACAGGGACAGATGCTTTGTTTGGTCTACAAGAACTAAGGTGCCAAAGTGCTTAAATGATATCTGTGGTTGGCCAAGGAGCTACAAAGACCATAATGCTAATAACCACACTTCACCGGTTTAGGAGCTCCAACGGCCATAGTCCTGAACATAAACTCAACAAACCATAATGAATATGATGTAACAAAGCTGAAATCATGCATGCTGGTTGATCCTGCAACTGTAGATGACGTCCTCAAAAATAGTTTACTCTCAACGCCTGTTAAAGTTAAATATCATGACATATCCTTTGTTCTTGATCCCAAAAATACAAAATACTCCATGGATTTCAAACAGTTTCTAGAATAGTATTACATGTTTCACGTTTGGAACCATTATACCTTACATTTTATTTTAACAGATTATGGCATACGCTTTGGTACGTTGCTTTGCTTTTTTCTCCCATGTTAGCGAGGATCAAAAGATTATTTCAACCCGAAAAGTTGGTGGACCAACTGTGAAATTGATTGGCAGCTTCAGCACTTTCAGGATTTTATAATCTTACAAATAAAGTTCTATTTTGCTTCATCTATTTCCCATTGTAACTTGTCAGTAGAACCTTTTTTCAAGTGTGAGAAGAGCATACTTTATCTTTTCTGTAATTAGTGTAGCAAAGTGAAGCCTTTTCAGTTAAAGTCATTCTCAATTTGTTATGACTTGACATTTAAGTAAATTTTTAGTCTTCGGCTTTTTGCTAAATGCCTTAGCTCTACACTCTTATGTCAGAAATAAGTTAAAAGTGAGATTTTTGGTACAAATTATCAGATAAACTGACCTCGAAAAAAATGACATTGTCAGCAGGTACAGTAGCTGCTGATGGGAAAGCATGGGAAGATAATTCATAGCAGCCCGACGAACAGCCGCTTCCTTGGCCACCTTCAGCCATTGGGGAGTTCCAAAGTTAGCAGCCTCCCCACAATTAAAACCTACAATCAAAAGATGGCAGTTGCAAGATTTTAGAAAATGATAAAAGAAAATTTTAACTTCTTCTGCAAGTAGTGCAGTTAAAGCTATTGGCCCTATTGACTGATGGCATATGCATTAAACATTAAGCCTTCAGGTCAAGGCTATAGCCATGCATGAACCATAAAGTCATGATGTTTGGCACAACACCATTAACATGCTAAAAAAATCACAAAGCTTTCATATCGCAAAGGCTAGCACAGTTGAATGACACAGATACACATAGAAAAGCAATTACCATGACTGAATCCTACATGGTAAGCCCTTGGAAAAGTTACAACAAATTCACCAGGGTTCTGTACTAACCTGAACGGGAAAACAAAAATAAAAACATTGATTATTGCACTTTGACATAGTTTACAAACACAATAAATCAGCTTAAGCTTCATAACTGTGATAAATATTTGAACACAATAACAGAACCATAAAGAACATCTTTTTGACATTTCTTTAAGTTCAAGATGTATCCATCATTCAAAATGCCACAATTAAAAGTTAGAAATGTGGACTGACCTGCAACATGGTATTCCCGATGCAACAACCACCTCAGGTGATAATAGATTTGTCTTCTCACCCAGCAGTGTCAAAGCAGCTGATAACAAAAGAAATTGGACCTGAGTGGTGTATGAATGTCAAAAGTGTAACATTACAAAATTTTAAACAAATGATTTAGGACGGAAAAAACAAACAGTTGGGTGATATGATTGCATGCCAAAAGAAGCACATGATACATCAAAAGAGTTCAAGAAGGATGCTTGAAGGCAATGTATCAAAACTCTAAAAGTTGATACTCTTAGATAACACGCGAGGATTCTAGGAAAGATCCTGACGTCGACAGTAGACAACTCAATTAAAATGAAGGCCAATGGCTTAGCTGAACAATAGAATCATAACTAAAATACAGCTCATTGGTCATACATTTTCCAAGGATGATACTCATGTTGAGGATTTGAAAACAATCATTTGGTGCTTGGATAATTTTCAGGTGTCAAAAAGCATGGTGCTTAGGATTGGCGGGCGCACTAATAGCTCACTCAAAGTGCGTTGTATCTTGGGGTGCCTAGTGCAGACTTGCCTTCTCCCTGTTTGGGTCTCCCATTATAGCCAAGAATCCAAGTCATGGACAGGAGACTGATCCTATGGAGAAGCAAAGTACCATCCAATCGGAGTGGGATTACCCTTATAGAAGTATGCAACCGTCATATGTCGTAAGCGGGTTAATTAATTAGTATTATTTGTAAAGCCCATATTAATTAGGACATTAGTCAACTAGGATTAGGGTTATATTGATTGCCAAAGATACTACTAAGCTTATAAATAAGGTATAGAGTTGAACATTGTAGTTGGTGATTGATTGAATGAAATTTATGTTATTTTATTTATCTCATACTTAGGGTTTATCACAACCTACCTTAGCTTTAGATTTAGTGTAGAATTCATCAACTGAAAACAAAGTTGAAGCGGTTCTAATTATCTGGTTCGATTTGAAGAAAAAGAATAGAGAAGAAACAAAACTTGATTGAAGATTGCTGAAAAAAATAATATAAAAATAAAATGAGTGACCTATATTACTCCCAATATTCATACTCCTACTATCCCACCTATAATACCATTATAGCCGTAGCAAAAAACTTAAATCAGTACTCACATCCAGTGGTGTCCTATGCTAATTGCACACATCTTTACCATCATACACCACAATACACCTATGTCCCCTCTTTCCCCAAACCTGAACTCGTTTACCACCACACCATCTCCCTCATCTGCTAGTAATGTACACTCTACTACCACCTCCACTGTGATGCAAGTTGAGACACAACACTGGTAGAAGTTTTTGAGAGATTTAGCATAGTATATTGGCACCCGCCTTGCCCCAATTTTCGATGCTTGGAGAGAAAAAGAAAAGGCATGGGCAAAGGAGAGTTACCAGCGAATGAGAGGATACTATGCGACACAACATTGACCACACCTCGACCACCAACTTTCAAGGTCTCATATGGTTCCACCGTCACACATACTCGACTACTAAAAAGTAATTCATTTGACTTGTGTGATTTCTTCCCTATTTTTTGTCAAGAGGAGGATGAAGTTCCCATAGAGGCAAAGGCAGTAACTGACGATTATGTTGATCCATATTGAAAAAAATTTGGGGCACGAGCTTATGAGCACGAGTCTTCTTCGCATGTTTATGCAACTTAATGTTCTTCGAGTCACCTTGCAACTTTTCTGAGTTGGTGCTATCTGGAGTGTGTATTGTGGCAACGTTTAAGGTCTACTTCGAGTGCAACTCGTGCTGTGTTTTGTAACCGGTTGCTTATGTTCGTCGGATTTCTTCGACTTCAACCCGGGAAGGGTAATGTAAGCGGGTTAATAAATTAGTATTATATGTAACTGGGTCAAGTAATAAAGCCCATATTAATTAGGGCATTAACAAATTAGGTTTAGGGAAAGATTGCTTGCAAAAAAAGCTATTAAGCTTATAAATAAGGCATAGAGTTGAACATTGTAGTTGGTGATTGATTGAATGAAATTTATGTTAATTTATTTATCTTTTGTTTAGGGGTCATCGTAGTTCTAGCTAGTGTAGAATTCATTAGTTTCACACGCCTAAGTTAGAATGGATAACGAGAGATTCTCATGGCGTGAAGAACAAAAATAATAAAGGGTGACGCAACATTGTCATGGATGAGAATAGGGCAAACAAAGTGACTTTTTGGAAAAAGGTAAAAAAGAAAACTTTATGCGCTAAAACCAGAGAAATTATGCAACAGGCTTACAAAGAGAGATTAAAGAGCCAATGAATGTTAACATCAACACCAATGAATACCATAGTGTTTCTTGCATGCCAAATAACCTAAATGAATGCATATGGTACAATTGTACAAACTTCTACACCACTTTGGACTTCCCAATGGAGAAGGCAAGATGTATAAGAGCTTCGTATACTAGGGGTGGGCATCTCATCCCGCGATCCCGATCCCGTTCCAGTCCCGTCCTAATTTTTTGGGGTCCTTTTGGGATTGATCAAACTCATCTCGATCCCGTCCTGTCCCGATCTAGAGTGAGATGTGATCAAGATGGACATTTTCAATCTCATCCCGTCCCGAACTTATTATTTAATATTTATTATTATTAATTTTAATCAAACTACTCTTCTAAAGAAATGTTTAGAATATGTTGAAATTAAATTAAAACATCTATTGTTTGAAAACTTGCTTGATTTGGTACTCTTTGTTTAGATAGAAACTTCGGTTTGAATATTTTAGATCAAATAGAATTCATGAAAATTTATGTTTTTTTACATTTTAGATTAGTTATAGGACAATTACTCTTGTAGAAAATAAAGGCAAATGATGGTTTGGTTTTGCATTATGAGTTATATAGTTGGAAATTTGGTCAATGAGAAATATTTTTCATTTTTGAACTTATATTAAGACAACTTGAGAACTTGTATTATTCATACAAGATATAATTAAAAGCAATGTGAGATTAAATTTTATATGACATTTATAATGTTACAATGAAAGTTATATGTACATAAATTAGGCATTATAGGTGTGTGAGCAATGTGAGATGAATTCTTTGTTATTCTTCATTGAAAGACTATTTATGCTCATCCCGTCCCGCACCCGTTTGGGATGGGAAGGGGTAGGGATGAGGTCTATTTGTTCCGATTCCGAACAATTAGGGTGGTATGGGTCTATTTGTCAAGTGTGGGTCTATTTGTTCCGATTCTCGGCAAGGCCCATACCACCCTAGAGAAAATGATCCACACTTGACAAGAAAAAGGGCAAGTGATCAATTGATTCCAACCCCATCACAAAGCACAGACCACACCCATTGACCACACCCATTGGGCCACTTCCATTTCTCTACTAATCTCAGGTAACCATTTCCAACCCACAATCACATAAGGAGGTTCATTTTCAGATGGGTATACTTCCACCTAACTACGTTTCCAGGAAAGTTACGAGCAACAAAGTTGAGAAAAGAGGGAAATATCAAATTCTCATGGAAAGAAGAAACAAAGAGCCATGCTTGCAGGATGTGAAAATTGTTGCCCCAAGATCACCAAGGGTTCTCCAAGAATAAAGATTCCAATCCACCCCACCCTTCCACTCCAAACTCCCTCGTCACTCATTCCGACAAGGTGAAAACTCTAAGAGCATACAAAACAATTTTTAAAGAAGACTCTCCCAACCAAACATCATGTCAAAATGTTAACTTACACCTACTCCTACCCCTTTGAAACTCCACATTTAAGTCCAAAATGCTTCTCCTAAGGCTAGCCTTATAAATCCTATGGGACTTATGAATTTGCTCTCCCCCTCCCACATGATATTTCTCTTGAATAATTCTTCATCCCTCCCCCTCCCTCATGATATTTCACTTGGATAACTATTCTCCAAAGACTGATTACCCCCGACTCCTACAAATAACGCCAGAGAACTTCATTCACCTTGAATATTCTACCCCTAGGCCCTAACCACCCAAACTTCTTAGGCATATTCTACCCCTTGGACCTTTTCCAGGTTAGTTTCGAGAAATGAACTTCACTTTTTGGGCATTGACGATGGAAATGGAAAAAGAGAAAGGTAATAGAAGTGGATGTTTGAGAGAGCACTCTTCATCAGGGCAAGTCTACCCAATGGAACCTCCTAGAGTTGATACCAAGTGTGTGTGTGTGTTTTAAATAAGGCATTCTCACTGAAGGGAAAGAAAAGCATTCAGTAAATGAGCGAAGGAATGAAAGCTAAGAAGAAAAGTACATAATTCAAAGAGAACTATGCAGGAAATTATATCCCTAAATTATGCTTAATCCAATCTAAGAAGAGGAGAGATACATGGTGAGGAAGGATCAGAGACCACACCCCTTGATACCCGCTTTCTCCCATACCTTCACACCATCCTCCATCCCAAACATCAAGCTCTTAAAAGAAGTAAAACCAAATATGTTGACAATATCCTTAAGGGCTTAGGAAACATTACAGTCCAAAGAACACAGTAGTCCCCCCACCCCAACCCCCCCCCCCACCCCCCCACCCCCCACTTTAAAACCCGACAAAGGCCAACATCATGACTAGTAAAAAATGTATTTTGACCTTTTAGCACCATACTTGAAATGAAGGGGGATAAAGCATCCCCTTGGCGTTTCCATTGTCGACTTTAGAGAAACCAAAGAAAAACCATTGACAAGAATAGAAAAATTGGAAGAGGATATGCGAGCTTTTACCATCCAATCCGTTTGTTGCCAAAAACCATCCTCCTTGAGATGTACAAATGAAAGACCAAACAAGCCATTATCGCGAAAATGGGTGAATATATTGTCCTTTTCGTTCCGTGTTGCAATAAAAAAGAAACTTATTATTCTACGAAATTTTTAATAAGATAGAGTGATTCGTTTTCAATAGCCATGAGATGATCATCTTAGGGTGATCTCTTTGTCGGCGGATGCTTCTATTACACTCGTCCTATTTGTTAGGACAACTTCCATTGAGCCTCTGCACCTATCCTTTTTTTTTTTTCTTTATGAACCACTTTTTTATGAAAACAGGATTTGGCACGTGGAAGTTATTCTTGTGATAACCCCCCACTCTATGCCATGTCATTATTGTGGATGCATAAGGATGGAAGTTCGTGTGATGATCCCCCACCCTAAGGTACTTGTACCGTTTCTTTCCTCCCTAAAAATAAGAGTTCAACTTCACATTTATTTGCACCTCCTTCCTCAATTTGTCCTCTGCAATAGGAGATACACTTCCTCGTTATCAAGACACACTATATTTCCTCCATAAGGTTGGCAATTTGATGTCCCACTTCTCATAAAAAACTTTTTCGACTCCATTTAAATTATCTTTAAGGAATTTAAGCTTCTTCCAAAAGATAAAGCTATCTTTAAGGAATTTAAGCTTCTTCCAAAGGATAAAGCTAGCAAATGAAGTATGAGAACTCCCACCACTGTTGCATCTTATCAATCAAACCTCTTTCCAACCAAGCTCTTTCTAAAGGGAGTTGGAACCTTGAGGGAGACTCCACCTTCATTGGAACTAGCTCTAGGAAGATCTGGGTGCACTATAGTTCTTCTCGGGGATAGTTATTCAAGGAAGAACTCACTTTTAACAATCTGAATAGAAGAGGTATGCAAATCCCCAATCATTTTGTGCTTTGTAATCAAGGGGTAGTCTATTGATCACATTCTCCTCAATTGACCTTATGCTAAGAAGGTGTGGATTGCCCTTCTCAATGAATTTTGTGAATTGGCAGGTTTAAGGTACTATAAAAGATTGACTGAGAGCGGAAGCATATAAATATCTGAAAAATTGGAAAATGAAAAAGAAGAATACACTTTGTCTATTGGTCCTCATAAAAGGAAACACACAGGAAGAATTTTTAAGGGAAAGGGATCTCCCCTGATGATTTTTTTCATTCAGCCCATAAGATCACTGAAAATTCTTGGATTTTTTCTTCTTCTTTTATATGCTTATTTTTTTATGACTCCGAGAGTATCGAGAATGGGCTTTAATGACGATGATATGTTTATTTTTGGATGGGATAATCTCCTCTTCTTCTTGTAATGTTTCTTGCTTTTTTTCTTCCCTTGTATGAAGAGTTTCTTACTCACAACAACCTACTCATTACAAACCTATCTTATCTACCAAGCACCGGAGATGCCTGGTAATTGGTTATGCTTTACCTGTTAAAAGCATATAGCTAAACAAATAAAACAAAAAAATCTCAAGCTAGTCAAGGGTTTATTATCTTCGTATTTTAACTTTATCCTTGGAGCCACCACAAAGAACCCCATCCTCTAAGAATTCTTTGAGATTAGGAGGGTTGGGAGTTTGTCGAACACCAATATGGGAGAAACTAGCATATCAAGGATATTTTTACTAAATATCCCACCAATTACTTGACAAGTGCTCGAATTTGTTTGTTTATGCCACCTTAAGATTTCATTTGTGATTTTATTTTAGGTCTCCAAGGTTATTCATGACTAAACTAAGATTACAAATTGAATCCATGACAACAAAACCTAAAAAACAATGATGAAAACTTTAGTAAGATCACATCCTACGATTTTCCATGATTCCATCAACCCTTAGGGTGTGTTTGGTTGCATAGAATCCTATGCCATGGGAATCCATGAAGGGACCCCTATATTTTAGGCTAATTTGAGGTATTACTCCACATCCACTATTTGATTTTGTTATCAATGATGGGAATGGAAGTCTCATGAACATGAGAATCACATGCCTTGGGGGACCAAGGAGTGGGATTCTCATGTTCACGGGACTTTTATTCCCACCATTGATCACAAAATCAAATGGTGGTCAAATGATAGATGGTAAGTGATATATCAATTTAGCCTAAAATGTAGGTGTCCCCTCATGGATTCCCATGATATAGGATTTCATGCAACCAAACACACCCTTAGAAAGTTGTTATGGAGGCCCAATGCCAAAGAAACGAATAAACTACCATAATGATCTTTCCTTTCACTAAGGCACATCGTTTGAACTTCAACCAAAGACAACCAATTAATCGCCCAGTGGATCATGCTCCATACAAGTGTTCCATCTTCTTACATTACCATCTTTTTAAAGGCCGAATCTCATCACCAAAGGTAGGCCTATCACATGGGAATTGAGATTAAGGTGAATAAGTAAAATAAACTTTGTGGTAATCCCGTGTGGTGATAGAATTTGATTCCTTTAATCATAGGTGGATGAAAATCACGCCTGGACGCTAAGAAGTAAAGAAATGTTTTCAATGTCTTCAATCTTCTCATTTTTTAGTGACTCTAGTTTATCCCAGGGCAATTACGAGCGTTATTGGGTTTCATATCCCCTATTCATTCTATGACATATATCAATATATGACATATATCAATATATATTTACTTAGGGTAGGTTAATTAGCGATACGCCTTATTATAACTACCAAATTAGTGATACCACATTATAACTATGAAATTAACAAGGACCTCAATATCATAAACTAGCATCACCCCCTGAACTCAAGTCGTTGAGTGTCCAATTCTTCGCATTACCCCCTGGCGCACCATTGGTATTCTTTCTACCAACATGTTTAGTAGCGAAATGGTTTCAAAATGAATAGTTGCAATTTCTACGATATAGAACACTCATATCGATAAAATGATTTGAACCATTTGCCGACTAAATCCGAATAAAAACCAAGCAAAAAATGGATCTCCATAAAATCCAATGGACAAATAATGGAAAGAACGTATCGATATATATAACGCATCTCGAGGTAAAATTATGATAAATTTAAAAAAAAAATACCATGTTTGCTTTCTTCTGTCAAACCAAACCACCCATCTATGACGCCGCGACGATGAAGACCGCCCTCCAACCTCCATCACCATCATCTCATCCACCCAATTAAACCAACCCACCACCATCACCCCTACCAAACAAAAGGGGTTTCATTCAACCCCAATTAACTTTTTGCAAATAGATTCGGTGGGGAGTGTTTGATTCAGAGTGTTTGTTTGTTTGGCAGGAGTTGGGTTTCTCATTGAGTGAGATGGGGTCTGATTTTGGTGAGTTTAGGGTCTGATTTGAGTGATTTTGGTAGGTCTGATTTGAGGGACTTGCATATATTTTGGTGGGTTGAGGTAAATTGTAGTTCAATTGGAGAGATGGTAGGTTTGGTGTTGGGACTTGGGGTTGATTCAATTGTTGACATAGCCAGGTGGGGTGGTGTGTTTGGAGAAGATGGATTTCCTCTACCAGATATGCCTTGAGATATGAGTAGGATCTCAAGGTGTGTTTCATCCTAAGCTTTTTTTTTTTTACCTTTTTAAATCCAAGTGAAGTGAAGCGCAATTTTGTCTCTAAAGGAAGCCTTAGGCAGTCAGTCTTGGGGGATTTAGCAAATTTTTATATCTAGGGGGGTCATTGCTATTTACCCATTTATAATAAGGGATATCACTAATTTATCCTTTTATTTACTTAAAGTCTCAACCATAGGTAACATTCACATATCCAACAACTTAAGCAAACAATGCAAATGTTGATTCACGTTTCATCTAAAAGTTGATAGGGGGATTAGGAATGTGACCAAACTCCTGCACAGAAAATGATTCCCAAAGATGATATCCTAGAGGTTTTGTGCATTTGGCTAGAAAGAATTCATGGTCCTAAAAGCGATGTGATATCAATTTAATCTTACAGTGGAAAAGGTTAAAGGGGATTCCATTCGACCACTATTTTACAATGGAAAAAACAATGGAGCATCCATACTGAATCAAAGAGTCAGCCATGTTGCGGTATCTTATTGTAATCTTCAGTTTTTTATGTTTGTTTCGGGACATCTTTTACAACCAAAAGTCGATTTGCAACTCGGAGAACACATCCCATCTTCCTTGTTAATGTTCTCTCTTAAAAGTGGAGTCCAGTCCTTTTTCCACATATCCTTATAAGTATTAACATTTTTACTTTACAATATTAAAGTTGGAAGAGGGAAAAAAAAAGAAGAGGTTTTGGTGAGTCTGTGCTTGCACTTGGATGCCTAATATTGAAGTTTCGAATGACAATTTGAGTTTTCCATAGTTCTGCAACTTTGGTGTTGGGTGCACTTTTGAATTTCCCTAATATATACACACATACACACAAACAACCCATCAGTGTTCATATGAGTACTGATATCCTTCTGAACTTCCCTAATTTCCTTATATCTATCTCTTTATATATAAAAAGATATCCACACTCATGATGCTATGGCCTAAACCTTTAGCTGTTATAACAGTTCTCACTTCACATGCTTAAGACTAAAAGATATGCTTTAAAAGACAAAAAGAAAAAAAAAATGAGGTGCCTTTGCAACTGTAAGAAACGTAATGCCTTTGTCATTAAAAGATAGTTGCTTCAAATTATGCTTGCATCATTCTACTAAAAATTATAACAAGCCTAATCAACTATGGTAAAAAACATTGTGCCGAAGGATTCAGTTCTGTATATGCTTGAAGATTTTTCTTTGACTTCTTTTACACTTGAATTGATGATACCCAGAGCCTAGTTTAAAGCACTTACCTAAAATTAATCAAAAAATGACAAAAAACTGAAACTTTAGATTCTTCGACATAAAATTATAAATACCAAATGTTTAGTGATCAGCAATACATATGCTTACCTAGGCGGTCAAGGTTACCTCCGTAACCTTGAGCACGAATGGCTTCCTCAAAAGTAAAAGCATAATTGCCGGGAACTGCATACCAAGTCTTTGGAGATCCAGTATGGAGATAATTCAAACTATGAAGCTCATGGTCTTCCACATGCCAAGCAAACCAGCTGAACAACATACCGATATAAATCATGGGAGAAGTAACACCTGGAATATCATCCACCATAAAGCGGGTAAGTGAGCCAGGGGAGCGTGCAATAACCTGTAAATTCCAAGGACAATTTGAAAGCTTCCAACCAGCAGTCCCTTCTCTGTCATTGTTAGCACTTGGAACCTTTTGCTTTTGAGAACTTAAATTTTCACTTGTCGCAAGGGATGGGTCTGAGTCATTCTTCACTGAAGCATCTCTTACTGCATCATTGTAGGAGTTCGATGCAACACCTGTTTCATACTCACATCCTGCTTGGCCTTTCTCATTGAGTTTTCTCCTCCGACGCTTATGAAAATACTGACCAATATCCTCCGGTTCTCCAAACCCAGAACCAGGTACATCATTAGCGTACTCAATGTATATGGGTTTCTCTGAAGCTGCTTTCCAAAACAGTGCTTCCACAACAAGTGGAGTTACCTCCTTGATGGCACCCAATTGGTTCCGTGCAAACGCCTTTGACTTAGACTCAAATTGTTCTAATGTATACACTTCCCCACTTTGCCAAACTTGCTTGTGAGCCGTCGTCTGCCCTTTAGTTTTTCTCGAACTACTACCCAACTCCTGGTGCCTTGTCGTAAACACGGCCCTTGCCTCTCCATTCCCTTCATCTCTACAACCCAATTGATCCAACAAAGAAGCAGAAGGAGACGGACCCAATTCAGGACTCTTCGAAAGAGACTTTTTCAAGTTATAAAAAACAGATTTTTTCGAGGGTTTAGGCAATGGGGGAATAACCTTACAAATTCCAAATGCACTTGCTTCCTTCTCAATTTTCGATATGTACGCAATTGGGTCTGCAAATTCACTATCAGTAGGGTGGAACTCCGGCGCCAAAGGCAACTTCTTTAGCCAATTGGGTATCTTAACATCACCCATTCCAATCCAAGATTTCAAAACCCAGCACCAAGATCAAACCCACTTATTTCTTTCTCTTCTTTCACCCAATTTCATATTAGATTCCAAATATCACAATGAACTTGAATAAAACAACTTAACTTGCAGAAACGAAGAACAAAACCTGCAATGGGAGTCTGAAAAACCTAGGGTTTCCGAACCAAACTGAACTAAGAAACAGAGAGATTGTTTGGGTTTGGAGAGACACCTGACCGAAATGATGGAGCTCCGCTAACTTGCGCTGATAGTGTGCACAGTTGATTGGGGTTCAGTCCGTACAATTACGGTTGTTGAAAATTTGGGGGAAACGAAGAGAGTGAGAGAGATAGAGGGAAGAGGAAGAGAAAAAAGCGAGGAGAGGTTTTGACCTAAAGAAAGCGGTAAAACCCACCCTCACCTAGCGGATGGATGGCATACCTGCGCACGTTAGAATGGAGCGGTTGGTGAGATAAGAGAGAATAAGTACGTTGAGGTTTTAGATTCGAATCTCGTGATAATAACGCGTCTTCCTTCGTTGGGCTCCGTTGTGGTCATCACAACCTTCCTCACGCTCACGGTCTTGCTATTTACTTCCAACTACTACCACAGACTCACAGAGAGCATCCACAGTAAGTAGGGGTAATAATGAATTTTTCAAATAAAATAACAATCTCAAATTGCCCACATTGAATCACTTTAGATAGCGTTGCGTGATCCCAAATTACGTGGCAAGTTTGGCAGTTTAAGATTGACCGCGCCAATTTCCTCATTCCAAATTTCTTCTCCATTACGAGTTCACAAAGAGAACAGAGTGTGGGTGGGAGGGTTCACGGAGAATTTGGTTTACAATTTTCAAGTTTTATTTGTGGCTTAACGGTTAAGAAAATCAAAATTGATCAAATTTTGAGTTGGGAGGTGTTTGTTTGAGTTAGACGTCTAATCTCTTATTAAGGTGAAATCTTTAGCTAGTTTTTTTCATTAAAAAAATTTGTCAATTTCACCATGTAAAAACTTTTGGAAGCAACTTTAAAAAACTTCTGCGATAAAGAGTTCACAACTCGCTCATTACATGATTTCTTAGCTGAGTTGGATTCACGAAGAGCACCTATTGTGATTTTAACAAGTGTTTTGAGGAAACAAAATAAAAAGGAAAATAAATAGACCACCCCAAAAAGAGCCCAGGTGTTTAAAGTCCAAAATTCAAACCCAAGTCTATGTAACTATTGTGATTTTAACAAGTGTTTTGAGGAAACAAAATACAATAATTCTTGCTGGCCTGGGTCGAGCGCCTAGGTCACTGCTTCGACCCTCCTTGGCACGTGCGCCTGGGAGGGTCGAAGGCACGTGCTGCTCATTTGGAGGGAGTAGTTTCAACAAATCTCATTTCCTCCTCCTCACTGCTCAGATCTCCATCGCACCTCCCTTCCCATCGTCGACTCCACCGAATCAAGAAAAGAGAAGAAGTTCCCCATCACACGTTCCCTCGAACAAGAAGTCCCCATTCGAAAAGCTTCAATCCATCTCTCAACACTACAAAGGTAAGTGCCTCTTTGATTTATTGTTAATTTCTTCTTGTGGGTTTCTAGATCTAGGGTTTGTACTCATTTTTCGTGTTGATTTCAAAAGGTGGGGTTCTAGATCTAGATCTAGGGTTTCTGATTTTGACTCATTTGACAAACAAAAACTGTTTTGAAATGTCGAAATAGAAATACAAAAACTGATTTTTACTCCTTTGATATTGAAAACCTAGTGACAATGGGGTCTACAGTTATTGGAAGGGATGGGTTTGGGTTTCGAAAGACTTGATACTCCATCACCCAAAGTCTCTTTAAACCAGTTGTTTCAAATTCAACGAAAATCATGCCCTTTCGGCCTTTCACCAACTCCAAATTTGAATCTATATATGTATCTCTGTGTAGTAAACGAGGAGTAAATATTGATATATTTTAGATAATAATTTTGAAAGTGTAATATTTTAAGTAGATTATAAAATGAAAGTTCAGGAAAATCTCATAAAATTAAGTAAATTTTTTTTTTGCCCTGGTGAACTTGCATCACCATTCCCTATGGTGACTTAGAATGCTCAAGCTCAATATGTTTGATGGAATTCTGTCAACCACCATTTTGGTGTGTAATTGCGTTAATCGAGTTTGTTTCCACATGCGACATATGATTGTTTTAAATCCTTTGCACATAATGGGCAGCCACCATGCACTTCCAGTTCTGCTGAATTTGCTGGGAATCTGTTGAATTTGCTGAAGGGTTGAATTTGTGGGTTGAATTTTATATATTTTGTTATGCATTTGTGAACAGGGTTAAGGTGAGATAAGTTTGTTTAGAAGTTATAAGGAAACTTTAATAATACATATGCACTCAAAAGGAGGAAGTGCATTTAAATCTTTTTTTCTCCAATAAGAGAAGATAAAAGATCTGGAGAGAAGGATTGATTGATATGGTGGTGTTAAGTGAGTGAATCATCCACTCAAAAGTAGCTAAAAGAGACATGAATCCTTTCTTGAAAAATTTCCACTTGTGGGACATTTTGTATTTGTTGTGTGTGTAAGATTGATATGGTGGTGTTAAGTGATTGTTTTTATGAATTTTTTTTTAAATGCAGGAATGGCATTTACAGCATATGTCGTTTATCGTGGTCGTAGACCCGGAGTATATCTGGATTGGCCAACATGTTTATCTACGGTATCAGGGTACCGCAGTGCTGTTTATAAGGGGTTTATGTCAGCTGCCGAAGCTAAAAGATCATACGAGATGTGGGTTCGCTCAGAAGTGGCAAGAGAAAACCGGGAAGAATTAAACAACAACGAAGATGTCATAGTTAACGATCAAGCCGCTCAAGTCACTGATCAAAGAAATGACACCCAAGGGAACAATGATCCTTGGGCTTTTACGAGGGACTTAATCAACACTTTAATAATAGTAATTATTATTTTAATTGTACTAGTAATTCTTAAGTTCTTGATCGAATGATGTAAAGATGTGTAATGTAATATGTACATAAAGTTATGATGAAACTTAGATTTTCTTTGTTCATTTTGTTTTGTGTTATTTGGTTTTGAATGAAAAGGTGTTTGATGAAATTACGTGTGAATGAAAGGGTCTTACCCGAATGCGCTTGTTTTGTGTGGTTTGTTGTCTTGCTTGTTTATGCCACCAGATCATACTAGTTGCATATCATTTTTTGCAGAAAATAACAGGGGGACACTCTGAAGTCACTATAGCCAATTCCTTTTTTCCAGCATTTTACTTTGAGCATTCAACAGTTATGAATTTTCTATAGGACACTCTGAAGTCACTATAAGACACTCTGAAGTCACTATACACTCTGAATGAAATTATGAGTTTTCTTTTTTCCAGCATTTTACTCTTCAATTAATGTCACTATAGCCAATTCCTTACTATCTGTGCCTTTGAAATGTTTCAGAATATTCATATTTTGTTTATGTTACACTTTGAGCATTCAACAGTTGTAAATTGATCACTCGACCATTACTTTTTCACAGTGTTCTAAAAAGCGGCCTGGGCGGCCGCCTAGGCGCTAGTAGGTAGAGAAACGCCTGACTAATTGCTGGGCGGAGGGAAAAATCGAACAGGGCGCCTAGGCGGATCTGGGCGGGTCTAGGCGGGCTGGGCTTTTTTTTTTTTTTTTTTTTTTTTTTGCTGGTTGCAAATAACTAATAAAATAACCAAAACCAAATTCAATCGACCATTATGAAATTTTAGGTTTTGCTTTTGCAAACAAAACAGATAGAAGAAAAGGGGAAGAAGGAGAAGAAGAAGAAGAAGGAGAAGAAGAAGAAGAAGGGGAAGAAGGGGAAGACGAAGAAGAGGAAGTGAACCAATCGACCTTTTTGCTTCTCTGCTGCTGCGCTGCAAGCTTGCAAGCGAAGTTCGCTGATTCGCTCCACTTTTTTGCTTCTCTGCTGCAAGCCTGCAAGCAGCAAGGTAATATCAAGATTCAATATAACTTCTCATCTTCTTTCTTACCTTCACATTTACGGTGGATGCTCACTGAGTCACTGTACAGCTGCCGAGTTTATTTCATATTTTCATGAGGTTTATTTGTATGAAATATTGAAATTAATGGATATAGAATGTTAAAGTCAGCATGAGAAAGATGCAATTGTATTGTACCTATTAGGCTGGAATGAGCTGGATTAGAGACTTAGAGTTAGTGAGTCATGTTGATGGTGGTGACATTTCACCAAGCACTCTTAAATCCCCCTCAGCTGCCTTGTGATTGATAATCCGAGTAATCTCGTTAAGTAGTTGAAGTACTTGGACATCATTCAGAGCTGCCATGACTGGGGTTTTCCTGCTAAACTTGAGATAAAATACAGGATAAGAGTAGGCCCAGGCCAAACCCCATGTAGACACAATGGCATAATCCTGCCCAACCTTAAGTTGGGCCTATGATTGAAGTCAACTTATGCCCAGCCGATTTCTAGTTAGCATTTGGGCACGCAGTCGCACTACACACACAATTTTTACAGAAGAAAAATACTCAATTGTTCAAGTTGATGTTTACTTAATACTGAGATATGCCATCTAATATGCATCATTATTTCACCATAAGAGTCCAATGAAGTTACTTTGTTTAGCTTATATTTAATAGTGTTTCGTCAATGAAATTTTACCTTTAAATTTGACATTGGAGGAATGTCTAACTCGTTTTCTATTTATGTTAGGCCTTTCAAGATTAACCACAGATGAAAAGCTTCGAGATGCATTTTCTCCCTTTGGACAACTTGTTGAAGGTAGCAGAACTAGGTTTTGTCTATTTCTACTTTCACTGACATTTCTGTTTATCACATAATTATTTTTTGCATATTGTTTTGCAGCGAAAGTTGTAGTTGATAGAGCAATTGCCATGGTAAAATGCCAAGAGACTCTTTCTTTCTCAAGTAGCTCCTATTTCAGACCGCTTTTTAGAACACAGGTTGGTACCATCAACTCATCAAGTATGTAATTCTTTTTTCTCTCTAATCTCTATGAAACTCTATGTTATGCAACTTATGCTATTATAAATTTTAATGTAAGCTTAATTTTTCATGTTTATAAATTTTTCATATGTATTCTGGCATTAAATTGGAAGTAATTGATAAAATATTAATGTATTATGCTAAATTTTTGTAAATTATGAAAATTATAATATAAAATCTAAAACCGCCTAGGCGCCCGCCTAGGCCCCTAGGCGCCCGCCTAGGCCCCTAGGCGCTAGGCACCTGCTGGCCGCCCGCCCACCGCCTAGCGATTTTTAGAACACTTTTCAGCACAATCATCAGGAACGACTGCCACCATTGTGATATAAATACCACAATCACAGCATTTTCAGACATAAATACCTAAATTCCATTGTAACAACCTAAATTCCATTTTCAGACATAAATACCTAAATTCCATTGTGACTTCAACAATGTCACAACATTTATCCATTGTAACATCAACAAAGTCAGACATAAATAGACATACCTAAATTCCATCATTCAACAAACCATAAACACATAAATAGACTCAACTTCACAGAATTTTCAGCAAATTCACAGCATTTTCAGCAACTTCACAGCGTTTTCAGCATCTTCACAGCATTTTCATTTTCATTTTCAGCAACTTCACAGCATTTTCAGCATCTTCACAACATTTTTAGCATCTTCACAGCTTATTCACAGCATTTTCAGCATCTTCACAGCATTTTCAGCAACTCATCATTCAGCATTTTCAGCAATTCATCATTCAGCAACTCATCATTCAACATTTTCATCATTCAGTAGCCTGACCTTCTATATATATCATAGAAGAAGCAAAAAAATGAGTCCTGACACAACCTCTTAGTTATTTCTGATTGTTTATGGAATGATGAAACTAGCCCGTTAGGGAATGTTTAAGTCAGGTTTAAGCATATATTTAAGTTGACTGCCACTAATAAACTTACAATGACTGCCACTGATCTGCAACATTTTGAATTCACAACCACCTATAGTCATTGTTTGAAGGTGGTGGCTGCAAAAATAAATAAATAAAATATAAATAATTGCACTGCAAAAATAACAACAGTACTAAGAAATAGTGCGACCCCTTGGTTTATATACCTGTGACATTAACGAAAAATATTGATCCATGAATGAGATTGGAATACCAGATTGTGACCCCATTGTTTCATCCTTCAAGTTGACAAATACAAATCATAAGTGAACAATCATAAGTGATAGTACGCGTCAGTAAATATATTAAAAACAAACCTGTGTATTTGGATTTAATGAATGAGGTGTCAAATATTCTGACCCTTCAATTCCAATCTGGGAACAACCCTACAAATGACGTGTACATAAAATTTAATATTCTAGACTTAAAAAATTAAATATTCATAAAACACATATTGCAAAACATACCACATTCTTCTCAAGGGCATGATCTTTATTTGCTTGTTTTTTTTTCTTTTGTATATTTTTACAAATTTTTTTGACTGTGGATTGCATCCTTGAATTAGAGCGTCGGCCTTTGCTACGAACCGGTAATGGACTATGAATTTTGGATTGCATCCCCGAACTAGTAGTATTGGAGCCAATTTCAAATAACCCATGTGAATCAACATCCTCATCACCATCATCAGTTTTGAGTTGCTCCATTTTCAAAGTTATCCATTCATGAACTTGGCATGTCTTCTTTTCATTCTCAACGGCGTAGTCGGCCATTTCATTGAAGTGACTGCACATCTTGTCAAACCTTTGATTTTCAGGCTTCATTCCCCAATCTGAATATACAATCTTAACCTTTGTATGCGCCCTCTTCACTTCTTTCCTCCACCTCCGAAGAACATATTTATCTGGTACAACATGAATATCTCTTTCAAACAACACTTCAATACATGACTGCATAAGATCCCCTTGAACTCAAACAATTGGCAATTACACTTGATATTGAAGTCGGCAACGTTAAAATATACTATATAATTGACTGAACGTTATCTATCTCCTATCACCAAGTCTTGTCTAACAGTGTATACCTCAAAGCCACTCTCATTTATAACTTCACTACGAATTGTACAACATATATTCCCTGCTATCTCTTATTGGAACTCCTTAAATTTTTTTGTACTATAGGCAGTTTGAAAAGTTTTCTCTATTGCATAAGGAGTAATGCAAGGGATCTGTCGGTTATACGATTTAAAGTCCGATTCAGTTTCCTTTTGAACCTTACTTCGTAGTGCATTCTCATATTGTTCAACGAATTGCTTCAAAGTGGTCTTCGAATTTACATAACCATCAAAAACAACATTCATGCTTTCACTCATTTGAGTTGAAGACATCCCCGCTCAAAAAGTAGATCTTTGATATGTTGGCACCCAACGCATTCTTTCAAGATATAATCCTCTCAACTAATCATTTTCTTGCAGACAATATTTCTCAATGAAACCATGCCAATTTACTTCAAACTCTTCATGAGACAAGGAATCGTAAACTGCTATTTGCATTGCAAACTTTATTGCCTCATATTGATTGCAACCGGACAAATTTTCAGGCAACTTCTTCATAATATGCCACAAGCACCATCTGTGTCATGTGTTGGGAAATACAATTTCAACGGCCCTCTTCATTGCCCTATCTTGATCAGTGATTATAGCCGTCGGAGCATTGCCATTCATACACACAAGCCAAGTTTGGAAAATCCAAACAAACTCTTCAATGGTCTCACCACATATCAATCCACATCCCAAAAGAATTGACTGACCGTGATGGTTCACCCCAACAAAAGGAGCAAATGGCATCTCATACTTATTTGTTAAGTATGTAGTGTCAAAGGTAACAACATCTCCAAACTCCTTGTAAGCTGCTCTGCTCCATGCATCAACCCAAAAGACATTTCTCAATCTACCTTTATTGTCCAAATCCAACATATAAAAGAAATCAGCATTGTTAGCTTGCATTTTTTGAAAGTAGTTATGAATGGCCTCCGCATCCCCTTCCCCAAGCCTCAACCTCCTCATTCTATCCAGATAATTGTAGCAATCTTTATGAGAAAAAGGCAGAATATCATGACCACCAGCTTCAACCACACATGAATTAAAACTCTTATTTGGCCTAATACCCGCCCTATCATTATAATCCAGCTTCTTTTTCACATACGAGCCCATAACTCTATTTTTCGGATAAAATCTTGATTTTTCGGGGCTCAATTCATGATTGTGATCAAGTGTTACTCTTGTCACTGACACTGTTCCATCAGAGCGTATTTTACCTCTAATTTTAGCCAAACATCCACATTTAGCTGTACCCCGCTTTTTTGCAACATTTTTTTGATTGACTTTTATGCTGCCCAGACCGACCACATGCAAGCGTAATGAATATAGGTTTTTCATTTTCATTTTTTTCGTATTCTTTATTTTCACTGGAAATCCTATTTTATTACCATAATCATGATAATATCGTTGGTACTCATTAATGCTGCTGAACTGCATCCCTTCTGTAGGATCCATTATCTCTTCTAAATTTTCTTCATTTTTCATCAATTCATTATCTTATACACTATCCATTCCTGAAATATGTGTTATAACATGCAACAACTGTTATAACATAAATGCACAACTAATAGCCCTAGTAATATTACCTTCTATAGTCTATTTTGGGGAACTATGTTGCAACTAAGGATCCACCAGAGTTGTTATACATGTAGTTCCGGCCAAATAGACTACAATATAAGTACTATACAATACAAGCTAATGACAATGTATCGTTTAGAAACAAACCGACCGCATTAATAATTCAAATGGAAATCAAATGAGGTCTAAAAAATGGAGGTCATTAACAAAATTAATTAGCAAACTTTGGTTCAAACATTAATTAGCATAACTGACAAACCCCCATTAAAATTTTTAGAGAAAAATTCAATTTACCTGAGTAGACGAGAGATGTGTTTGTCTTATAACGCAACAAGCGAGCGTATGATCCTTGGATGTGAGACTCTCTGTTGTCGTCAAAGCCGATTTGGGAACTATGAGAACCACTTCAGGCTTCTTAAGGTCATGAACAACTGTTAAACCTCTCCTGCATACGATAAAAAAATCGATAAAGGATGCATTTTTCAAAAAACAAAAAACAGTATAGAGAAGCATATTCTAGTGCCTTGCTAAATGATTTTCACATGGGAAATTCCATTTGATTACCCCATTAACAAGAACAAAAGAACAAATTCGCTTCAACAAAAGAACAAATTTCTCTCTTACACACACAACAAATACAAAATGTCCCACAAGTGGAAATTTTTCAAGAAAGGATTCATGTCTCTTTTAGCTACTTTTGAGTGGATGATTCACTCACTTAACACCACCATATCAATCCATCCTTCTCTCCAGTTCTTTTATCTTCTCTTATTGGAGAAAAAAAGATTTAAATGCACTTCCTCCTTTTGAGTGCATTTGTATTATTAAAGTTTCCTTATAACTTCTAAACAAACTTATCTCACCTTAACCCTGTTCACAAATGCATAACAAGATATATAAAATTCAACCCACAAATTCAACCCTTCAGCAAATTCAACAGATTCCCAGCAAATTCAGCAGAACTGGAAGTGCATGGTGGCTGCCCATTATGTGCAAAGGATTTAAAACAATCATATGTCGCATGTGGAAACAAACTTGATTAACGCAATTACAAACCAAAATGGTGGTTGACAGAATTCCATCATACATATTGAGCTTGAGCATTCTAAGTCACCATAGGGAATGGTGATGCAAGTTCACCAGGGCAAAAAACAATTTACTTAATTTTATGAGATTTTCCTGAACTTTCATTTTATAATCTACTTAAAATATTACACTTTCAAAATTATTATCTAAAGTATATCAATATTTACTCCTCGTTTACTACACAGAGATACATATATAGATTCAAATTTGGAGTTGGTGAAAGGCCGAAAGGGCATGATTTTCGTTGAATTTGAAACAACTGGTTTAAAGAGACTTTGGGTGATGGAGTATCAAGTCTTTGGGTGATGGAGTATCAAGTCTTTCGAAACCCAAACCCATCCCTTACAATAACTGTAGACTCCATTGTCACTGGGTTTTCAGTATCAAAGGAGTAAAAATCACTTTTTGTATTTCTATTTCGACATTTCAAAACAGTTTTTGTTTGTCAAATGAGTCAAAATCAGAAACCCAAGATCTAGATCTAGAACCCCACCCTTTGAAATCAACATGAAAAATGAGTACAAACCCTAGATCTAGAAACCCACAAGAAGAAATCAACAATAAATCAAAGAGACTCTTACCTTTGTAGTGTTGAGAGATGGATTGAAGCTTTTCGAATGGGGACTTCTTGTTCGAGGGAACGTGCGATGGGGAGCTTCTTCTTTTTTCTTGATTCGGTGGAGTCGACGATGGGGAGGGAGGTGCGATGGAGATCTGAGCAGTGAGGATGAGGAAATGAGATTTGCTCTGGTTTCTTGTTTGGAGCCAAAAACCAAAAGTGAAAATGAGGAGAAAATGAGATTTGCTAAAACTACTCCCTCCAAATGAGCAGCACGTGCCTTCGACTCTCCCAGGCACACGTGCCAAGGAGGGTCGAGGCAGTGACCCGGGCGCTCGACCCAGGCCAGCTTGAATTATTGTACAAAATAAAAAAGGAAAATAAATAGACCACCCCCAAAAAAGCCCAGGTGTTCAAAGTCCAAAATTCAAACCCAAGTCTATGTAACTAAACTTCATGTCTTTCAAAGTAGTACCTTTAGTCCAGAGGTGTCCATTTAATATCCTTAGAGTTGCAATGGATTTGCTTAATTAATTTTCCTCATTTTCTTTAGCTCATCTCTGCAACAAGCATACTAGCTAGGCAGCTAGGTAAATAATTAAGGCCACTGAGAATAAATATTAACACCCTAATCATGAATATATATATATATACTATAATTGCTATTATCTGGAGTAGTGAAAGCAACGAGAATAAAAATAAATCTGATTAGGTCAGAAGACAGATATATCTTTTTCGAAATATTTAATCTTAAAATAATTAATTAAGTAAAAATATGCATCATTTTTTGGTAATTCGCAAAATTAATCAACAAAGATGATTAATCAAAAGAATTGTTCTTCTATAAATAGTTGTCCTTTAAAGGTGATCATCCAGATCTGGTTCTCTTCATTACAGAGCATAGCATTTGGTGATACCTTAGTAGAAATTTTCTTTCATTTGCTTGAATTTTAATTCAATTTTTTTAGCCCCCTATTAGTTTTTAGTTATTGATTCTCTTTCCTTTTATATTTTGTGATAATTGTTTTTAAATTATTTTATTCAATTGTTCTTAAGATTCACCATGAAGATCTTATTTGTACTAATCACACTTGAGGTGATGACCGTGTCCATGTTGAAAACATGTGCCAATTGTGAAGGACATATTGTCGAAGAACATCGTGGAGAAAAAAGTGCAAGTCTTGGTCGAAAAATAAATGTTGGGACAAGTTTGGCAGGTGAAAATGTTGTTAATAACCACAACAATAATCCTCAAAGAAACGATTTAGTTGAGAAGATTGAGGTTATGATGATGATGATATTAATTGATAAGACATCGAATTGTCATCTAGTTGCAGTCGTACACGTAGCACGAACAACCATAATGGAAGATGACATGAACAGATCAGGCCCAATGCAAGTCCAAGTCAGACCCAATCCAACATATAAGTCAGGAGATCAAACCCATATTACACAAGCCCAATGTGGCAGATATCTAGGAGCTTGGCCCCAGATAGAAAGGCCAGAGCACAAACCCTTGGGTTAGAATAAGCCCAAGGCCCTTTGGACCACACATAGTCCAACTAAGGACGTTGAGTCCAAAAGGGAAACAAAGGTCAAAGAAAATTAAGTAATGAACGGGTGAAAACCCTACAAGGCCATAACTTTCCAAGGGGAAATTCTGAACAAGATCTACTCCCCCCATTGCGCAATCAAAGGGGAGCTGGGACCGTTTTGGTGCATCATCAATCACTATCCACTTAGTTTGTTACATTATTATGGGAAATTGTTTTCCTAGGAGGAGAGGGGTTTTTTTTCCTTCCAAAAGTGAATTCATCTTCAATCTCAAAGTGGATAAATTATTTACCACTTACTCCATATTTCTTCTTTCCTTTTGTAATTTTTCATTACAAAATTTTCTTAAAATCAAATACTCTAACATTTTCAAAAGCGCAAAAGCTAAAATTTGGGCCTCATATCTTGGGACAGTTCTCATATCATCAAGCCCAATTCCATCCAACAATAAACATTTCTTGCCAGAAAATTTAAAATGAAACCAATGGAATTTTGTGTTGGAAGCAGAAAGCGTGGAGGGAGAGTAAAAGTGGAATAGAGAAAAGATGGCATTCCAATTTCAATTTATCTGGAATCATACCCCAATTTTTTTTATAATGGAACTAAAATTTCCATGTTAGAACGTGTTTTAGATAAAAATAATAAATGCCACCTTGTTGGCACTCCAAAAAAATTATAATGGAACTATAATTTCCATGTTAGAACGTGTTTTTGATAAATTAATAAACGCCACTTTGTTGGCACTTATTATTTGGGCTAAAATGTGTTTGTTTGTGATGCAGTTGATTTTCGCTCCCTGATTTGACATTGACCTGGAAACCTGCTGACCTTCACAAGGAACGCACGTGAACCACGGACCACCATTGTGGTAGTCGATGGTACTCCGATGCTAAAGTCAGACAGGGATCTAGGAAAGGTGTAATGCTGTAAACAGGGAATTTGTAGTGTACATTAACTTACTAACCTCGTGTCTTACTTATAGTGTTGGAGTCTTAGTTCGACCAGGCTATCGATGGCGTATATTAGAGAAGAAGATATTTGTGGAGATCCTTTTCTAATTAGGAGTCGTGCTGTGAAAGAGAAGTTTCCCTGTTAGCCTTGTACTCCTAGATACGCGGGAGGTAGTTCCCGTTTTGAGAGTAGTCCGTAAATAGAAGTCTCCGTGAGTGACATATACTCTGGAATTTGCTTCCTAGTTGGAAGCAAAGACTAGGAAGCAAAGAGTTATTGTCAATACCCGTCTGTAGCAGATCCTCAAGACACTTGCCTTAGCAGGGCTTACGAGTATTGAGGATAGATGTGAGACGCGTGAGCTTAGCAGGCTGTAAGAATTTGAGTCCGTCTAGCGAACTGCATTGGGCGAACTTAGAACCGCTTGGGGAAAATCAATGTTGGGCTGACGCTAGGGCTTGTCATTCCTTGAGATCACCATGCTTCATTAATTGAATGTGCGTCGGTTCAATGGAGAAGAGGCGAGAACCCAACCCCTATTTAGGTCTTCCTTTATGCGAAGACTGACTCTTATATTTTCTTTACTTTTAGAGATTTTGTTCTATTCATATTCTGATTGAAAAGATTGTTCATCTTCTTCATGGCTCACCAAAACTATCTTGACGACACGACTTTGGCCAAGGGCTTTGAGTTTTTTGAAGACAAGTCGCTTTCTGAATGAGGCCTTGCTGAAATCTAGAAGAAGTTCGTGGTCCCTAAGGACTTGTCACCATATGCTCTGAAGGATGATCAGACGCCAATGTTTCCACCTGCGGGGTTTATTTGTTTGCACCACGGGATGCTCTAAATTGGAGTCCGCTTCTTTGTTCTTGACGTGATTTGGGATTTTTTGGATTTTCTTGGAATCCCTCCTGCCCAGTTGGTATCTAATGGGTACAGGATCGTTATTTTCATTTTGATCAGAGAGAATGAAACTGTCGTCTGTGTGATTCCACGGGTGATCTAGTTGTTGACTTTTCCTTAGCTGAACGATCAGGTCGTTTGTAATATGACGTCGTCGGCTTGCTTTGAGATTTTGCCGAATGACTTCAAGTCTTGGCAGAAGTATTGTTTCTTGGCTCCCATGGATTCAAAGTACTTCCAGTTCAAGGGTCGTCCACTCGAACGAGAGTTCAAGCCACTTTGTAAGTGTAGTTTTATCTTCTGATTCCGTTGCGCTGATTATATGCTAATCGTTTCTCATGTTTCTTCGCAGTGAGGTTCCCCACCACTCCTCTTACCTTAGAGGAGGGAAACACTATAAGAAACAACTTGTCGAAGAAGAGTGTGGAGGAGGTCATATGTAATACCAACTTTATTCGCAGTGAGTTGTGGGACAACTGGCATGAGGCCCCCACTATTTACTGATTGTCGCGAGTTAAGCCTAAAGGTGGGGCCCCTTCTAGAAAAAGGAAAGTCGTCGAAGTTAAGGCTCCTATTTTGTCTGACACGGAGGGCTTTCTGAGACGTTTGCCTCCTTTGTAGGTTCGAAAAAGTCCCGCACCAGTAAGCGAGGATTGTGAGCCTGATCAGCCTGCTAGGGCAAAAACCAAAATGGCTGGCTGGGGGAGGGCCATCTGCGATTAGCAGTGGTTGATGATGCGTCAAATCTTAGTACCGCGCAGGCCGAAGCTCTGAGCGAGAAGCTGATGTTGGCTGTTGTGGCAGCTTTTACTGGTGTTGATCCGCACGGGACCGTTCTGCTAGAGGGTCCTGATGAGGATTTACCTGAGGTTCCAGAATCCAATCGTTCCACTGGTGGGTTGTCCGATAGTGGCCGTGGTGACACAGACCAAGTTTTTCATAGTCCGCATTGTTCCCCATCTCATTCCAGGTTGCATCTCAAGGTGATGGAGGTGGTGACAAAACACCCTTTATCTCCCGTTGGACAACTCGCTTATTTATCTTCCTTTGGATTCCGCTGAGCCGTCTTGCAATAAAGGGTCGACTGTTGGTGACAAAGGAAATGATGTGAAAGAGGGCCTGGGAGTAGTAGCGACTATGAAGGGTGGTGTCAGTGTAATTCCTCATCCGGGAGACCTTCATCCGAACGTGCGGAAAAAGTTTGTTTGCCCCAGACGTAGTGAAGATGAGCAATCAGGCCTGACACCAGGAGGTTGATGTGGATTATGCTTCGAGGAAACATATAAGTAGGCGTCATAGCTGGCTGATGGATCACGCTCCAAAACTAGAGGATACGCTAGAAGGGTGCATGGATAAGGGTTTAAAATACCTTATGCGGGTAATGTCTTACTTGAGCCAGGTGGTCATCGCTGGGACGAAAGTTGGGGCAGCTTGTGAGAGGGTGTAAACCATGGAGCGTGTCTTCTCTAACATGCAAAGGTTGTATTCTGACGCGCTTTTTGAAATTGAGCTGCTGAGGAAGCAGGCCGAGGAGAGGAGGCTGAAACAGTCAATCGTTGTTGCTGAAACTCAGAGGGTTCGTCTGGAAGCCCTTGAGTTTGATTTGGCAGAGGCGTTGTCCGCAAGGGACACATTCAAGCAAGAGTTGGATCTGATCCACCGTGATCTGGAGGTTGCACAGGAAGTTGCGGCTGAGGCACGTTCTGAATTGCGGTCTCTCGATGAGGAAGAAGCTAGGAAGGAGATTATTGAGCTGCCCAAAGGTAACAATTAGAGGCTGACGTGGAATTCAATGCTCGAGTAGCGAGGAAGGCTGGAGAGCAACTTCAACTAGAGCAACATGAGCTTAGTGCTGTTAAGAGTAGTCTGGCCACAAAACAATCTCAGGTCAATGCGTTGACATGCAAGCTGGAGTTGTTGGAGCGTAAACTTACTAAAGCGAAGGTGCGCGAGGAAGAGCTTATCCATGAACAAGGAAAGTGTGAATTTCGCTGGGTTGTACATGGTAGATTAGAGCTGTTGGCTCTGATGAAGGAGGAACATCCAGAATGGGACCTCTATGCGTCATCGGATGAATAGGGTGATCTGGATCACGACGCTCAGATTGCGGCGCGTACGGATGCAACTCCTGCTCCCTCATCCGTTAAGCTTAGCTTTTTTGTTTCTGTACCCTCTCCTGATGAGGAATAGACTTTGTACACTTGTACCTTTTTCTGCTTCAACTGTTAATGGAAACAAATTTATCTTGAGTATGTTTTGTGCTTGTATTATGCTCGATTTCCCTATTGCACGCTTTCCGTTTTGCCTTGTCATTTTACTTTGGCATAGGTTGGTCGAGTCGATAGGAAGTCGAGTGGTTTGTCTGCTATTGAGAGTTTGACCATTTGTGTTGCGAGTGATTATGACATGTTTTATTGCGAGGCCTCAGAGTCAGTGTTGCCTAGTTACATCCAATAGTGGGCGTTCCACGGATGGTTTAGAAGCGGGCTATGCTACCCAGCTGTAGCCCTTCCTTAAGGTAAGCCACTGGGGGCTTGTTTCGCCTACCTGACTAACAGTTGCGGTTGCTGGCATGAGTGAACTGTGATAGTCGAGCACATGCGTTGTCTTTCAGCTAAAGCGTTTGTCCCAAGTCAGGTTTCATAAGCTTGGGTTGGCATTCCGTGTAGCACTCCTTAGGGTGTTGGCGGCACAATTTATGGGTCAGCATGAGCGGCCTTTGCTGATAATGGAATGTCAGCCCGTGTGAGCGTGAAGATGTTGCCTGAGCTGTGATTTGTCTCTGCGACCGCTGTTTTGAAAGGGAATAGTGGTCGCGCAGCGAGCCATCTAGGGCTCCCACCTTCTAAACCATCTATGTCTGAGCAAAGTGGACTACAGGTTTGGGGAGTGAGGATTAGGCGATCATGGTTTGTTGAAGAGCGATGATCCCGCGGCGAGCCGTCGACATCAGTTCGGGACTGACTAGGCTCCCACCTTTCAAACCATCTACACCCGTGCGTAGCGGGCTACAAGTTTGAGACGAGAGGATTCAGTAACCATGATCTGTAGAATAGCAATGGTCACGTGGCAAGCCGTCGAAATCAGTTCGGGACTAACTAGACTCCCACCTTCCAAATCATCTACATTCATGCGCATCGAGCTACAAATTTGGCGGTTTTCGGTGACCATGGTCTGTAGAAGAACAATGGTCTCGTGGAAAGTCGTCGGAATCAATTCGGGACTAACTAAGCTCTCACCTTCCAAACCATCTACACCCGCACAGTGGGGGCTATAGGTCTGGGCTTTGATCAGAAGCTGTCGTTGCCAGTCGTCACCAACTAGGCTTACCTGATCGCGTTCGGCGACTGTTGTCCGCAAAGGAGGAAACAGTCCCCAGTGAATCGTCATCACCAAGCGTAGAAACACTGATTAGACTCCCACTTCCTAACCCATCGACATCCGGGCTAGGCGGACTAGTGCATTATGCAAACGAAATTCTTTTTGAAGAAACATGAGTACATTAATCAGCTGGTGATCTGCAGGTGTGATCCGTGTGTCAAAAGTGACTAAGGTTTCTGATGCTCGCGTTAGACACGTGGTAGAATACTGCTTAAATAATGGGCCGAGTCCATGAGCCTGTAGAGTGAGAGCTAGGGTCTATTGTATGAAATACGCTACGTGTACAACGTAGATTGCATGGTAACACACGTACATCGTAGACCGCGAGATGGTTGAGTATCGGTTACTCCCCCAATTAATGGGCTTGTGTGCAGCCTCGTTGATTAGACGAACGTGGTCTTGTGCAGTCTCCTTGGGAACCGTCATTTCCTCGTTTCCCATTTGGTATTCAATGCTGACAGTTAATGCTGAAGCACCCGTTTAGTAAACCATTATGTCTATATAATGATGTTTCTTCATCGTCGTAGGCATTATCTTTTGCAGAGCGTTTCTCCTATAATGTTCTTACTTGAAGAACATGCTTTGGGTTTTTCAAAGGCTGAAGGGAGATCTCCAACGTTGGAGTCTTCGAATGTTCTAACATTTGCGCCTATGAGTTGCAATAAAACTTGTTATGCGTGGTCACCTACTCTGGATGAGCTCCCGATTGGTTTGCTTAGATCTCGTAATTTCTTCTCATATTTCGAACAAGAAGTACAGACTCCCTCCCAAGGGATGAGTCTATCGTTTATTCGCTCGTGCTCCGGTGTTACCTTGTGATGCTCTGCCCGCCGATAGATGTTTCCTGCGGCTAGTTTATGGTTGATCGAAGTGTTGGCAGATGCGTTGTTGCTTTCGAGGGTGGTATCTCTGAGTCACTCTGAGTATCACGCATGAGAGAAGTGTCCTCGCTCGGCATCACTTTGAGACCTTGACTGCTTCGTTGTTTGAGACCATCTTTTTATGTCATTTTTTACCTCATTCGGAAGGCCGGATGTCATTTGAAGAAGTCTGCAGCTTGTTGCAAGGTCTGTATTACCTTTGGCGGGTCGCTTTCTTGGGGTGATTCGACGGAGCAATTAACTGCTTTGTATTTTCAGACCCTTTTTGCACATTTGTCCTTGATCTTAGGACATATTTCTCGGAGAAGTTGCTGAGCGGAGTTTACTTGGGGTGCCTTTGCTGTCTTTTCTGAGTCTTCTTATGTAGTCGGACTGCTCAAGCGAGTCTTTATTGTATGTCACATCGAATCCGGATGCTCGTAGTTTGTAGTCTTTTGTATCTTCTGTCTTTGAGCGATCGTTGTTACATCTTTCTAGTAATCAATAGAGTGTTTGCATAATTCTTTTCTATTTCTTAAATGATTGCAACTCACATAAGCTTCTGAGAACTAAAACTCTACATTGACTATGGAAAAGAAAATAAACAACTGAAATACACTACTGTTGGCGGAGAGTAGTCGATCCGACCTTGAAGTGAATTCGCATGGCCCTTGCTAGATTGTTGATACTTTCAGAGAACTACCAAGCTTTGCTAATGTCTCTGAGGTCACCCAACAGTAAACCTTACATGGGAGTTCATTTTCCGCGCCAACGGATTGTTGGGGGGTTGTACTCTCGTTTTCATTGACCTCTCCGCTCTGCTGGGTTGAAAAGCGGATTGCTCGTGTACCGCTTGAACGTCCCCAATTTATGGAATGAGCCACCGCTCACTACAACAAATATAGGTTTTCACGACTTGTATTTATGGCTTGCACAAGGAACACGTCGTTGTACGTTATTTTAATAACGTGGATAAAACACACGTCATGCACCATGTCGCTAATTTGAAATTTATCATAAATAACAACTTCCAATCATAGGACGTCTTAAAAATAAGTCCCAAAATCCCGTTAAACAAAATAAAGAGCGGGAAGGAATCTGTCCCAAACAAAACCTGATAAAAAAGTTTTTTCTCATCTTTCTTCCAAAGCATTTTTTCCAAAAAAATTTCTCATTTATTTTTTATTTCTTCATGTTATTTTTAGTTTAATTATATTAGATGCTATTTAATTTTGAGTAAGATGATGTGCATGAGTGGAGAAATCTTGATCTCAAACCCATTTCTTTTCAACTTTAGAGATTGACATTATGGTTTCAAAATAATGTTCAGAATACACTTGTGTTGGTTTAAGCATTTTATATAGGCATGCAAGTGTTTGATAATTTAACTGTTTGAATATGTTTATGTGGTTTGAGATTGTTAAGATGTGGGCGATTGGGGTTGGGGCATCTAATAATGTGTAAAATCATTGTTTCAAGTTTGGGTTTAGAGTTTATTGGAGTTATGGAGTATGGATTAATTGTTCATGGAAGTTTTGAATTTTAATGTTTATGGTTTTTTCCCCAATCATCTGGAACAACTGCACCTCTTCCTTCTTTTTTTATGCTTCTCGCTAGATTTTTATTTTAGGTTGGTGCTTCTCCACTATGGGGATTAGTGATTATGGTGCTTGGGTGATATATATGGTTACATGCGTGTTATACGTGTTATAAAATCTAAAGTATGCTAATTAGTTATTCAATCCGTGAAGAAGAGTACAAATTTGCCTACAGATAAATCACAAGGCCATTTTGCAATAGCCCCATTGTTTTCTATTGGATTGAGATATTTTAGAATGTGGTTTAGTAAGAGTCTCATTGTACTAAATTATATTGATTGTTGAGCATCGTTCAAAACCTAGTAGCAGGGTTCTAGTTTCACCAGTCTATGCCTTATTTGTTGTCTCTAAGTCTAAATGTAATATATTTCCAAGGTTCCTTTTGTTTTCCCTTTGTAGTAATTCATTGAATGTTATTATTTATTTTTTTATTTACTACCAAGGCATGCTGGGTTTGGAGCCTCCCACACTCTTATTGTATCAATGGAGAACATGGAGAAACACAAATGAAAATAAATAAATAAATAAATAAATAAATAAATAAATAAATTTGTGAGCAAATACAATCCATGGAAACAAAAAACAAAACATTATTGGAGACCAATATGAGTTCTTTATATAAGTAAACAATGGCATTATTAAAGACGTTCTTCATATACTGTATATTTACTGATAAAATGGAGTGGCTGGCTGGACGGCTGGGGAAGTGCACTGGCAAGATGGAGAGGCTAGGGATGTTGCTGCAGAGCTTGAGTGCTGGACGGTGAGTCTTGGACAGGTGGTGCTTCTTGGACGAGGTTGGAATTGACCAATGTCTTGGACAGTGAGTGCATTTTATTGTTTTCGGGTACGAAAGACGCATGGAGCAACTGGTGTGCCTAAATGCCCAGGGTCAGGGCTGTATGCGGGGGCAGTGGCAGTAAGCAGGCGGGTGAGCACTTGGGCGGCAACATCATGCAATGTTCTTATGGTTTACTCTTTGCTTTTCCAATGTCATTTTGTTTCTCAACTTTTTCCTTGGTATAAGCCTTATGATTTAGTCCTTATCTTTGGTGAAATAGGCCTGGTGTTTAATTTTCCTTTTTGTTATGTAGTTGTTTCCTTGGTGTTAGGCCTTATTGATTAAGGCCTAAACCTTGGTGAGCAAAGCCTTATGATCAAGGCCTCTAGCTTGGTGCATAAGGTTAATTGGTGAATTAGGACTTTTTCTCTCATAGTCTTAGAATTTTTGTTTAGCCTTAAGGATAGTCTTCTAGTTATTTTCTCGGGTAAAGTCGTCATGTACCCCCGAAAGGTGTATAAGGTTATTTTTGATCAAGTAATAAAGGTCTGGCATCCCATAGTTTCCCCTCCCCTCTGGAGGTTTAACTTAAAATTTTTTTTTTTACTGATCTCTTATTATTTATAGAAGTTCATTCAATGTATTTCTTTTCTTCGATTATTGAAGTCATTGCTTTACCTCTAGAAATTAATTTTTTGTTGGACTAACATAAAAAAGGTTTGGTAATGCATGTCTATGTTAATTCTTGCTCTATTGTCTTATTTAGCATAAATGCACCTTGATCCAGATGTGAGGGAAGTGTTTGATGTAGCATATTACAACATCCATGCATTCCAAATGGCCAAAAAACCGCTGAGATAACTATTGAAAAGATGAAAGTAAGTAACGATTAGTCAGTTAGTCTCTGTTAATTAATGGGTTAGTGTGGGTGTTGGATTGCATAAGATTTGTTTAATAAGTAGTCTTGTGCTTGAATGCAAGGCCTGTGATTGAAAATGAACTCATAATGGTTTTTTCTTAAATTTGATCTGGGTATTGGATGCAAACGGGTGACTAGGTGTATTGGTTCGGTTGGTATTTATGTTCCAAGAGGAACAACAGTTTTTCCAGGACGACCAAGAGTTTTACCATCAAGAGGCTTGATGCTTTCAACTGTATGTGACCAGATTCTCTTTTACTTTTACTTTTGCTTTTGCGCTGGTTCCACAAGATATATGTAATATTAAGTATGAATATTGATGCTCATGTGACATGATTTGATTGACAATGTCTTTATTCTCTGCACTAGTCTGCACAAATTTTTGGGTGCAAAACTATCATTCTTGCAACACCCCCAAATATGGATGGAGGCATTTGCAAGGTATACACTTGTGCCTTGTCAAAAAGTTGATGATGATACTGGTTATCCCTTAGATTTTAATCCCTTTTCTTTTACTTTTTTTTTTCCAATGAGGATGGTTTGTGTTGATGCCATTTTAGTTACTTTGGCACGGCTTTGATAGGCTTCAGGGACCACTTCTTTCTAGCATCGGGTTTTTCTTGAAGAAGGAATCATTGTTCAGGAATTCTCCACAAGAAGGTAAAGCAGATAGTTCTCATAGATATAGCAGTTTGTTACATAAGCATCTGTAACAATTAAAGAATTGGTTTTTGCAGATCTTGCTCACATTTTAGGTACAACAAGCAAAAAATTTGGCTTTTTGCACTTATGAGAAAAATACACAATGGGGTCAACAGGTAAGTTCGATAACAACCCAAATATTACTTATGTATTACTAATCAGATTGTAATAAATGGTTCATTGTTGCTTGATTAGCATATAGGTTTCATGTATCATTGTGTGGTAGAAGATTACTTTAATTGGTTCCTGCTACATAGTAATGGGTGGAAGTCAGTCTATTTTATCCTCCAAGACCTGCAGTTTTAGGCAATGTCACCACAAATTTCAATGACTGTTTGGTTCAAACCACAAGATGGCAATCTGGGTTACTCCAAATAACTCTCTTCCTTACCTGTATTATGATGTTATCCCACAATTATACTTCTTCAGTGGCATCTCCTTGTACCCTAAGGTATTATGCATGTCACTCAATTTTTTGGTAGTGGTGTAGGAATTGTGCGATATATATATTGCAAGTTTGACACATCAAGTTCTGCATTGCAGGTTACAGATCCTTGGTTTTCTATCTTCAGCATTATTTACATTTCTTCTTGTCTCTAACATCTGTTTGAAGCCTTATGTATTGGTGGATCAATCAAGCTATGGTGGTACCAATATAGAAGTTCAATGATTAAGTCAGTGACAACATACTTCTTGGGATGTGTAGATATCTTTATAAAATGGATTGGAAGAAACTGATTCCGAAAGTTTAACTCTTCTCGATACAAAGTTGTGTGGTTGTATACTCCTAGTCCTGATTTTGAAAGAAGACGAACTGAGAGCACATGTTGGCTCACTGTGAACTAATTGTAAGCAGACCACTGCATGGGATGTTGTGTGGTTTTTTTTTTTTTTTTTTTTCTCTTTTCTGATAATTGGTTTGATATTACGTGCATATATGAAACTACATTGTTCTTTATATTGTGGTAACCATTTCTTTTTGCATGTGCAGGCCTACAAGTTCGGATGTAATTTTCCTTGGACAACCACTTAAAGTAGAGGGAAAAGTAGGAGGCAAGTTGGAAGATACTGAGCTAATTTATGGGATTCTTGTTGACAAAGACATGAGCCACCCACAGATGCCAAAACAAATTGAAGATGCAAAAACTGCTATTTTGACTTGCCCATTTGAGCCACCGAAGCCCAAGACCAAGCATAAGGTTGACACTGACATTGTCGAGGGGTTCTAGACTTTGCGAGAATAGGAAGTGAAGTACTTTGATGACATGGTTCAAAAGTGCAAGGATGTTGGCGCAACCCTAGTTATCTGTCGTGGGGTTTTGATGATGAAGCAAACCATCTTTTGATGCATAGGAACTTACCAATGGTCAGATGGGTCAGAGAAGTAGAGCTGGAGTTGATTGCGATTGCAACAGGTGGGAGAATTGTGCCAAGGTTCAGGAGTTTACTCCAAAAAAACTTGGCAAGGCTGGCTTAGTAAGAAAAAAAGTAATTGGAACAACGAAAAATCAAATGCTTTATATTGAACATTTTGCAAATTCAAGGGTTGTTACCATATTCATTTGTGGGGGTAACAAGATGATGATAGAGGAGACTAAGCACAATATACATGATGTTTTATGCGTGGCAAGGAATCCCATTCGTAACAACTCCATTGTCTATGGTAGTGGGTCAACTGAGATCTCTTGCTCCATTGCTGTAGAGGCTGCCTCTAATAATTATCCTGGAGCTGAGCAGTATGCAATCAGGTGCTTTGGATTCTGTACCAATGGATTTGGCAAAGAATAGTGGACTTTAACCCATTGAAATACTATCTGTTGTCAAATCAAGCTGATCAAGGAGAACAATCCATGCTCTGGGATTGATTGCAATGATGTTGGCAGAAACGACATGCTTGAGCAGAATGTTTTTGAGATCCTCATAGGTAAGCAACAATAGATTTTGTTGGCTATGCAGGTTGTAAAGATGATTATGAAGATTGATGATGTGATTTCTCCAACTGAATTCTGATCAATGAGGTGGTGGTATCTATCTCCATGCAAAATTATACTCTTCTTGGATAGAATTGTCAGGATTCACATCTCATGCATTAGTTCATATTCACTCTGAATTTGAAGCCTTGACCTTTGTGATACAATTGTATGTTGATGTCACATCCTAATTATTACAGTGATTTTAGCACCGAAAGGTCTTTCCCTGGCTTGAAAAATGCATGTTGCTTATGAAACAATTGTTGACTTATATGGTGTTTTATTACTGACTATTCAGAAGTGCTTTAAGTTGTAAGGTGAATGGTTGAATGGCTTGGCTATCCATACATTGAGTTTGAAAGTCCCTCTATATATATATATATATTAGCAAACTATTTGACGACGTGCATTTGATGTCGTTGTATACAATAAGACGTCGTGCATTACACGCCCTCAACAATTTTTTGTCTTGACCAGCACGTCGTAATTCATCAGTTACGTCTTGCACAACGACATTTAAGGCACGTCGTACTTCACCTTTTTCATGACCTACTAAGGAAGTCATTGAAGACACTTATGATGTGCAATTTAAGTCATTGCACATATTAGCGACTTATATAAAACCTATAAAGACATGATTCGATGATGCAAAATGCATGTCATAGAATGCACCACACCTATTACGATCCTTGATTCCTTGACATTCAGATGGATGTCATCATAAGCATTAGATGACATGCAGTGCATGTCATAATATCCTATATATGTTGTACTGGCTATTGGGATCTCATGTGAGTAGAATGATGCGTCGACAGCCACTGGGCCTGACTCTAGCTCAGATTGCGTTGTGGGATCCAGTTGGATCTGGGAACATTCTATTTGCTTCAGTGTAGCATAATGGCAGCCTCGTGTCGTAGGCTAATCCCCACATATCGTTCCTTCCGAGTGGTTAGAGGTGTATTTAACGCACTGGTGAAGGGTGGAGACTACTGCTTCCATCTGGTGGAGCCATGGTATTCCCAAGATAAGGTTGTAGGTAGACGGTGCGTCTACTACCATGACGTTTAGGAAAATGACATTTCTCAATTGTGGCTTTCCTGCCACCACTACTAACCTTATCTTTCCAATCGGGAAACATTTCTCTCCGCTAAATCAAATCAGCGGGTAGTCTGAGGACATCAGGTTCTCCTCCTTGAGGTCCATACTGCGGAACGCGTTGTAGAACAGGATGTTGAGTGAGCTTCCCGTATCTAACAGGCTCTTTTTACCTCCCACCTTGCAATGAAGACCGATATGACGAGAGCGTTATTGTGCGGTGCTCGGACTCCTTCGAGGTCCTTGTCTGTAAATGTTAAGGTGGGAATATGGCTTTGCACCCTCGAGTGGTAAATGTTTTTGTCCTCATCTGTGGGTGTGTCTGCATCTCTAGTAGAATCCGCTTGCGGAACCTGTTTGACTGGTCTTCATTCGGTCTGACTCCATAAAGGACTGATTATGCCATCCTTCTTGATCTCCTTGACTAACTCTCCCTGTCCCTGGGTTTTTCTGGTCACTTCTCAAAGCCCGAGAATTCCCTTAGCTTGCCTTTACGGATCCAGTACTCGATCTCGTACCTTAGACTTTTGCAGTAGTTGGTGTCATGGCCATCCTCCTTGTGGTATGAGCAGTACTTGTTGTCACGTTTGGAGGGGTCTTCGCGCTGCTTCAGGGGCCCACTTTAGATCTTCCCAATTTTTCTTGGAATTCAGGACGTCTGTTAGACTAGAATTAAGGGGGTCATGGATCTAGATCCAACGTAGTTGGATGCTTTCTCTAGCCTGGCCCAGCAAGGGTCTAACATGTGGTCATTGCGCCTTCGCTTGTTCATTTCTTTATCTTCTCGCCTTATTTCTTCCTTCCTGTCCTTGGGATCAGAGGGATTCTTCTCAACTTCTGTTTCCTTATTTGTTGTTCTCATCTCTTCCAGGGTGTGTATATATGGGCGCCCTTCAAGAGTTCTGCCATGTCCAGAGGGAGTTCCAAGTTGAGGAAGTCATAAAACTTTTCGTTTCTAAGACCCGAGGTGAAAGTTGTCACATCTTTATTGTCGCTACAGTCGTCAATGAGCGTCAGCTCATTGTTGAAGTGTGTGACATACTCTCTCAGCATCTTGTTAGACCTCTGTTTTAGAGATAGTATGTAGTGCGGGCATTTCCTGATCCGTTGGCTTCCAACGAAGTGCATCAGGAACTCCTTGGCCAACGAACTCCTCGGGCTTTTCTTGAGTTTGTTGCCCGTGCATCATCGGCATCGCTGAGAGCGGTGGTATGGCGCAAGTCTAAGCGTTTGACGTATCCCCTTATTCTCCATTGTTGCATGATCTAGTGGTCACCATCTCTTTGTATTCCGAAGAGAGATGATGCTAGTAAAAGGTTAGGAACTTTGTCGTCCCCACAGACGACGCCAAACTGATGCAGCCAATTTTCGCTCTTTGCTTTGACCTTGACCTGTATACCTACTGACCTGCACAAGAAACACACGTGAGCCACGGACCACTGTTGTGGTGGCCGATGACACTCCGATGCTAAAGTCAAAAAGGGATCTGAGGAAGGTGTAATGTTGTAAACAATAAATTTGTAGAGTACCTTAACTTACCAACCTCATGTCTTATTTATATTGCTGGAGTCTTGGTTCGACCAAACCATCAATGTCGTATATTAGGGAAGAAGGTCTTTGTGGAGATCCTTATCTAATTAGGAGTCATGTTGTGAAGGGAAGTTTCCCTGTTAGCCTTGTGCTCCTAAATACGCGGGAGGTAGTTCCCGTTTCGAGAGTAGTCCGTAGATAGAAGTCTCCATGTGTGACATATACTCTAGAATTTGCTTCCTAGTTGGAAGCAAAGAGCTGTTGTCATTGCCCATCGAAGATAATCCTCGAGATACTTTCCTTAGCAGAGCTTACGGTATTGAGGATAGTTGTGAGACACATAGGCTTAGCAGGCTGTAAGAATTCGAGTCCGTCTAGCGGACTGCATTGGGCGGGCTTAGCACCGCTTGGGCCGGATCAATGTTGAGCTGACGCTAGGGCCTGTCATTGCTCGAGATCATCATGACATATGTACGACGCAAAGGAGGGACCGTTTTGGTGTATCATCCGTTTGAATTTAGTATTATAGTACACATGTCTTCAATATAATTTTCCTTTCCAATTTTGCCCTCCCAATTCTATGGTATTTACAAGAAAATCAAAAGTGAGTAAAAAGTGAGAAGGGGAGTTTGTGTCATTCAAATGAAAATACTATTACATTTTTTAGCGTTTCACCTTCTCAAAATTAAACTATTTACAATCAAAATCAGCCCCTGAAAATATTCGTTAATTATACCTATGCCCTATTTTATTTGAAACCCATCAATTTTCTATAAAGTATAGAAAATTCATTAATTATACTTAAGTCCTAATTTATTTGAAACTCTTCAATTTTCTATAAACTATATAAAGGCCATTATATCTAACTTTTGGATTTTCCATTTTGCAGCGCCTATTTGCCACCACAACTTGCACTAACCTACACCACCCATCTAATTTTTACTTTTCCACGCTATGCACTTTCTCTCCCACACCAATGTTCTCTTCCACCCCACTCATATAAGGAAAACTTTCTCTTTTCCCAACTTCAAACCATTGAAAAAGAAACCTCCCTCTCTTCCCAACTTCCTCCATTTCTTATTCTTCAATCCTCCCTGTTTTCTTCCTCCCTATCTTTTTCGATCCTCCCTTTCCTCACAACTTCGAAAGCTCCCACTGCATTTCCCTTCCCAACTGAACCTCTTCCCTCCCAACTGAATCGTCACTCTTTCCCCCAATCTCTCTCATTATACTTCCATTTGACTCACCCAAATGGTTCATCAATCGAGAATGCAAAGATAGAGGAGATGGGGCTATGATGGTGGCCATCACAACGGCCACACTGCCGACCTCCTCTCTTCCCTAAACAACCTAGCACTTACTCATTCAAAACATAAAAACACGGTACTGTCCCTGACTTTCGACCAACTTTAACGCTCGATTGAGACCGATTCTCAATCTCATCAAAACACAAAAAATGTATTACTTTGAGTTTCTAATGAACACAATTTGAATCACCTAAAATTGTTTTAAAATGATCAAGTTATGATCATTTTACTATAGTCATTCAAATCAGTTTGGTAAAGAAAATAGGGTATTGTCCTTGAATTTCGATAAACTTTGATGCTTGATTGAAACCAATTCTCAAGCTAATCAAAGCACAAAAAATGTAGTACTCTGAGTTATCTAATGAACACAATTTGAATCACCTGAAAATGTTTTGAAATGAGCAAGTTATGGTCATTTTGCTACAGTCACTCAAAACTATCCAGCAACGACCAAATCGCAAAGGATCGTGCGAGTGAGAGAAGTCGCAAAGGATCATGCGAATGTAAGTCTCTCACTCACATGATCCACTGTGAATGTAAGTCTCTCACTCACGCGTCCCATTGCAAATGCGAGTGGGAGACTTAAACTCGCAGTGGATCATGCGAGTGAGAGACTTACATTTGCATGATCCTTTGCGACTTTGTCGGTTCACGACTGTTTTGAGTGATTGTAGTAAATTGACCATAACTTGTTCATTTCAAAACATATCAGGTGATTCAAATGTGTTTATGAGCTTGAGAATAACTCTCAATCGAGCATCAAAGTTGGTCGAAAGTCAGGGACGGTAACATGTTTTCTTTATCAGACAGATTTGAGCGACTTTAGTAAAATGACCATAACTTGTTCATTTCAAAACATTTTTAGGTGATTAAAATTGTGTTCGTTAGATAACTCAGAGTACTACGTTTTTCATGTTTTGATAAGCTTGAGATTCAGTCTCAATCGAGTGTCAAAGTTGGTCGAAACTGAAATGGGCCAATCGCAGTGACACATGCGTGTGGCAGAACCCCAGTTGCAGTGGCTCATGTGAGTATGGGAATTGCATTCACATGTGCCACTGTTACTGAGGTTTTCCTACTCGCATGAGCCGTTGCGATTGGCCCATTTTTTTGTCAATTGTAGTGTTTCTTTCCTCATTTATTTTTTGGCAATGATTGTACGTTTTCAGATTTTTATTCCTTTCTTTTTATTGATTTTATTTCTAATGTGTTTGTTGTTGATTGATTTCAAATGAGTATTTCTAAAATTCCAATTTGTGTTTATTAATTTACGACAAAAAATGCGAGGGGAAGGAAGATAAGGAGAGGGAGAGAGGTGATGGCTTGTGCGAGAAGAAGAAAGAGTTGGAGAAGAAGAGAGGGGAACTGAGAGAGAGTGCGAGAAATTGGAGAGAGGAAGGAGAAGAAGAAGATAAAGAAGGGGCGACGGTGGCTGTGGCACCATCTTCTCTCTCGCCGTCATCCGTTGTCTCTTACCGTCCCTCGCAATCGATTTCCCCCTTCCTAGCTACCTCCTTCCATGTTGTTGTTGATGTTCTTGTTCTTGAGAAGAAAGACTGAGAGAAGAAGATGAATAGTGGTTTCAATGAGTTGTGTGGGATAGTACATAAAAAAATAAAAATAAAAAGATGGGTGGTCTGGGTGAGTGCAAGTTGTAGTGCCAAATAGTCGTTGTCTTCATACTTTTACGATCAAAACCAACATCTATCTAACATCAATTAATTATATCTAAGCCCCTAATATAATTTATTTAAAGGTCATTATTTATTTATAAACTATACACAGACCCTTCAATATTACATATGATTATTTTGTATAGAAATTCAATAATAATTGTTTCTTATCATTGAATTGTTGTAATAAAAAAAATATACTGAATATCCACATACGTAAAGCGCATAAACACCCTAGTCGCGATAATGCACCCACACCCACCATTAGCCAAGCAAACTCCACTTAATAAGATCTCCAACAAACATTTCAAAACCTTGGAACTATCCTCGGATTCCTTGTCAGTCAGATTGCAAGTTGGAAGGTAATATTTGCTTCCTCAAGATCCCACACCTACCTGGGAGTTACTCCCACACTTTCCATTAGTTTTAGATTTACCTGCTAGTGCACTACATTAGCAATCATATTGTCAGTGTTAAGGACTACAGGATCAGATTATGCACAATTAGGAGTGGACAACACTAAACAAGTCACAATGACAGAACAGTTTTGCCACTCAAATTTCACTGATAAAAACAAAACAAAGATTGAAACATCCTTTGTTTAAAGTTTCTAATCAGAAAAAAAGCCCCACTAACTACAAATTGGTCTGGATTCTGGTTAACTCATTGATTATGATTTAGAAAAAACAAAACAATTAGTGGCCTCTGCGCACTGACAATGCACGCCTAGCAGCACTTAATAGATCTTATCTTCCGTAAACTTACTAATCCTTCTAATATATAAAGCGTAATCTGATTCAAGGTTCTTATTCGAGAGAAAAAACTATAACACTTAATTCATTACCCAATTACTACAAACATGAGAACATATAACTTTGTTTTCCTAGTAATGCTCCTTATATTTGTGAATGATGTGGTGGAATCACATGCTGGAGGTCGTAAATTGAGAATGTATAGCCCGGCTGTGCATCATCGGGTGAATGTCAATATGGCCTCTGGAGTAATGGAAAAGAATGAAATTGATACAGGGGTTGATCAATCGAGAGATGGTCGTGGGACTAACGATAAGCATCATTCAGGCGATATGGGTACTTGGGGCACACAGCATCCCTCTCATAATTAGAAGAGATGATCACATGAAGCCTGGTTTTGTTTTGTGAAATAAGTCATGCTAGTTGTTATATTAAGGGTCGTGGTTTGGTTGTTTGCTTTGTAATTCTAATTAGGAGTGTGGAAAGGCACTTCAAAATTATGTTGAATGCTTAGACTGTTCACAGTTTTCGAAAGGTATAAAAATATGAAGAACGTGTTCTTGTAGCTTGAAATGATGACTTTTGTTTTGTTTTGTTTTTTTGCTACTTGTGAGTATTAAAAGAACGAATATGTATATTATTAACACGATGTAGTAAGGTTTTGAGATTTAATAATGAAGGTCCAAGGTTTGATTTCCTGGTGTTTTCAGATTGCTCGAGTGCAAAGGCAATCAAATTCTTCTTGGGTTGTTTTAACCTGGGGCGACGCTGCTACAACACTGTGTGCACTTAGAGCAGAGTTGCCAATCGCCTTAAAGAAAGTGGCCTGGTTCACAACTCGGCCTCATAAGTATTTTACAAACATACTGCTAAGCAGTTGAGGTAATCTTTGACCTATTTAACGTAGTGCACCAACAGTTTTTCATTTCCATTTTATGAGGAATCAATACTGAATTTTCTCATCAGCTACAAACATAATTTTTTTAGTGGAGATTAGATGTCATCTTGAGCCACCATATATAGGTGCATGGCTGCGTTCTAACTGCAGATGAATAAAGCAAGTAGGTCTCAGTGTGGTGTGATTGAGTCACATACAACACAAGTGAGACCTGATCAATTTCGCTCCAAGGATCCAAATTTAATCTCATTTGTTTGACTCCGGATTCAACTTCTGAAACTGGATGGGGGATCTAATATATGGGGCATGGTTTAGCCTCGCTAGGGTTTGAACCAAACCTCGGTCCATTGACATCCTTGTGTCTTCATACTCTGTTCTAGATGACTCAGCCGGTGGCTAATATTTATTTATATACTATGCCTATGGTGGCTCAAATAACACAATTGTGTTTGTAAAAATGTCCTTAATGAATTTATAAAGTTATCAATGACCAGCATAATTAGATAAACTTTAACATCCCTGTTGCAGACATAGAAAAACACAAAACCAGTTCTCAACAAAACAAAACTTGGATTTGGATATGCTTTTGTCTTGAGTAAGGGTTTAAACTTTGAAAGGGTTATTATCCACAAATCTTGCGAGTTCCACACAACATAAAGACAAAGAAACATGCAAAGGATCAATCAAAAGAGAGTGGATTCCATTTTGAGAGCCATTATATCAATCAGTCCTGTCTAAGATAATATTATCAAGCACGCACTAATTTAAACATAACTGTGTTTAAGACTTTTCATTCATTTCAGGCACAAATTATCTCACCAACTAATTTAATAAATTCCATGGATTCTGAAAATCCAAGTGTATTCAATTTGGATTTTAAAAAGTCCACAAAAGTCTTGGGGTATTCAATCAGGATTTTAAAAAGTCTTTCTGAAATCTACAAAGTCTAGGGGTATTCAATATGGATTTCAAAAAGTCTATAAAAGTTTTAGGGTATTCAAAATATCATTCATATTTATGGATTTGAAAAATCATGGATTCTCATGGACTTTGTAGTGTTAGGTATAAATAACAAAGTTCAATAGTTTGCCAGCCTCCATATCAAAGATTTCAACATGAAAAAAAGTCTCCCAAAGTTCTTCCTTGTGCCCGCCGCGAAGAAGTTGGTTCTCATCCTATTATTTTCTCGATTCTTTTTCTATCTTTGCATAAACTCATCAGACGGACCACCCCAGCGAAACCTTCATATTGTGTGTTCTTTCTCCCCGGCATTTCTTCAAACAAATCACATTACAAAAAAAAAGCAAGCCAATCAAATCTCCAAAAACCAGACAACGAGATGAGTCGAAGAAGACGAGAGTTCATCGAGTTGTTCGTCTTCGTTCTCTTCTCCCTCCTCCCACTCTCCACACTCGCTCGCCCCTTCGTTCTCGTCCTCTCAAAAGAAGATCTCGAAGACAACCTCAACACCCCTCCACTACTTCATCCATCCTCGACGAAGACCTCTCATCCGCCGAGTGGAACAAGTTCGATGACTCTGAATCCAAGTCTGAAGACGAGCTCGACCCCGGGTCATGGCGCCCGATCTTCGAACCCTCATCCTCCTCATCTTTTTCCGAACGAGAAGATGAGGAGAAGCTTTACTACTCTGGGGTTAGGAAGATGGTCGCAGTTGTTTTGGTTGTTCAATTGGTTGCAGATGTTCGATAAAGCAGTTGATCTCTATGCGGAGCTGGCAGAAGCAGCTGTTTCGAGTTTCTTGATCTCGAAGGACCCAGTGATTAAGCCGGTTAGGATCCATACTGGAGCTGAGGAGAACAAAGAGGCATTGAGGAAATCACGTGGGGAGGAAGATGAGGATTTCCAGATTACAGATTACCAGGCAATGAAGGGGAATGCAGGGGCAATGTATAAAATTAGGAAACTATCACAAAATGTTTTAGCAGCTTGCAACTTTGATTTACAATTCAAATATCTGCTTAGTGGATGGGAGGGTTATGCTCATGAGTATTGCTAATCAAATGTGGGCAGCAGCTCAAGCAAACGTCAACGTTGCTAACAATGATAATCAATGGAGAATGAGTATTGCTAATCAAATGTGGGCAACAGCTCAAGCAAACGTCAACGTTGCTAACAATGATAATGAAGAAAGTGACCATGATCATGAAGGAGAAGAATGATCATAATACAATTTTATGGACGTTTACTTCTTATTTTAAAAATGCTAATTAACGACCTTTTCTTTTTCTAGTTTTTTTAGCACATGTATCTCTCACTTTTGTTAATTATATGCGGACGTTTTTTTGTTTCATCACTATTTACCAACTTCTTTTTTATCTTGCAAATAATTAGAAATCTGTAAAAGTCGTTCATACAAAGTCCGTGAATTTTCATAAATCTCTAGAAAGTCTGTAGCAAAAGTCTATGGATTTAAGAAATCAACAGAAATCCGTGGACAATTTAAAGAGTCCGTGGACTTTTCAAATTATTTATCAATTCCATAAGAATCCATATACAATACACCCCCCGAAGTGTCATTTTCAAGCTTGAGAACCCACTAAATTAGTTCCTACCGATTTATAAAAGCTTTCAATGTATCAAACGTACGCTCACAAACCTGGAAAACTGTATCTTAACCATGAAGTTCCATAGCTTTGTTTTGTTGTCATTGTTTCTCATGTATGTAATTGTCGTGCTGGGATTGAATGGAGCAGATAGGAAGATGAGATTCGAGAAAGGATCAAACTCTATAATTGCACAAAGAAGAAGATTAGATGACAACAATGGAAGTAATGAAGAGGAGGGTGAATCATCTGGGTTTATGAATAGAAGAGGGGTGGATTCAGGAATCGATCAAGCAAGGGATTCAAGGGGAGCAAACCATTGGGGTGGTCACCATTCCAGTGATTTGCCTTTTTGGAATAAACAACATCCAAAGCCAGATGAGAGTTGAGAAAAACACAGGAGAGCATATTATGGTTTTTTTTTTAATTTAAATCAATTGTATTGTTTTTTTTCCCGAGTGATTACTGCTTAATTGTATTTATTCATTTTTACTTTGGTTGATTTGATCCTCCAATGTATGAGTACCTTGTGTATCTATTAATTGAAGAGCTTCAGATTTCTTCATATTAAGTTTAGGAAAAGACAACTATATTGATTGTATATCTTACAAGAAACTCAAGATGAGTTTATATAACTTAAACTAAAAGTACATTTAAAACAAATACAAATCATATCAAATAGAATAAACCTAGAATATAATAATATCCTGGCAAATATTATGCTAGCTAGGATATCCTGACAGTCATTCTCTAAAAGGTTGTTGTCTATTTCCTTCCTTCTCTAACACCCCCCTCAAGTTGGAGTGTATGTTGATTACACCCAACTTGCCAAGCAAGAATGTGAACCGAGATGACCCTAGCAACTTTGTGAAAATGTTTGCTAGTTGTGACTTTGTTCGCACGCGTGCTGTTTGGATTGTGTCATCCATAATCTTTTCGCGAATGAGGTGGCAATCGATCTTGATGTGCTTTGTACGCTCGTGAAATACCGGATTGGAGGCGATATGAAGCGCTGCTTGATTGTCACAAAATAGTTGAACCGGTTGAGGATGTGGTATGTTCAAATCTTTGAGAAGATACTTGAGCCAAGTAACTTCACAACATGTAGATGCCATGGAACGGTATTCTGCCTCAACTGATGATCGTGATATTGTTGTTTGCTTTTTGGTTTTCCATGAGATTGGCGATTAACCAACATAACACAATACCGAGTAACTGAACGTCTTGTATCTTTGCACTTTGCCCAATCAACATCACAAAAAGCTCGCAATTGAAGTGAACTTGCATTGGAGAAAAGAATACCTTAGCCTGGTGTCTGTTTGATTTACCTCAAGACCCCGTGAGCTGCATCAAGATGAGATGTTCTTGGTTTGTCCATGAATTGGTTGAGAACATGGACGGGGTAGGCCAAATCAAGCTTGGTGATGGTTAAGTAAACCAATCGGCCAACCAGTCTTCTATATGTGGAAGGATTGCTAAGTAAGTCACATTTATCTCGTGTAAGTTGGGCATTTTGTTCCATGGAAAAATCAACCGGGTTTTGCACCTAGAAATTTGGTGTCTTCCAAATTTCAAGAGCATATTTTTTCTGTGAGAGCGAAATCTCTTTTGATGAACAGGCCACTTCTAACCCCAAGAAATATTTCAGCCTACCCATGTCCTTGAGTTTGAATTTCTAGCTAATAATTGCTTGGTTGTCTCAATGTGTTTCAAATTGTTGCCTGCTAAAATAACATCATTAATGTATACCAAAACAACCGTGAAACAATCACCTTGGTCTCAGACGAACATGGAATTGTCTGCCTTTGATTGATAGTACCCAACAGATTTTAGGGCGGTGGGTAACTTCAAAAACCATTGGCTAGATGTTTGCTTGAGACTATAGAGGGATTTGTGAAGTTTGCAGACACGAGTATCCCCATTTCGTCCGAAAATGGGTGGTAAGGACATGTACACGTCGTCATGGAGATCACTATGCAAGAAGGCGTTGTTGATATCCAGTTGGTGAAGATGTCAACTTTTGATGATAGCAACAACAAACAAAAATCAGACAGTCGCTAACTTGGCCAATGGTGCAAACATTTCGCTATAGTCGAGTCCTTCTACTTGACTGTAGCCTTTGGCCATGAGGCGGGCTTTGTGACGTTCAATTGTGCCATCCGGATGGAGTTTTGTTTTGAAGACTCATTTACAACCAATTGGTTTCTTCTTGAGGGGCAGTGGCTGAAGGGACCTAGTGTGGTTGGACTCCAGGGCATCTATTTCAACTCTCATGGCTTTCTGCCAGTGCTCAAACTGCATGGCATGCGTAAATGACGTGAGATCATTGACAATAGATACGTGAATTGTAAAAACACGGTGGCTATCAGACAAGGATTGAGATTTCGTTTTTCGATCTAATCTCGGTCCCCTAATTTTAAGAAATTTTTATTGAAATATTTCGTTTTGTGTAGAAAAAAAAGTAAAAATTTTGGTAGTGATTTTGAATTTAACAGTATAAGTTATACATTTTAAAATCTTAAATACTACATAAAAAGTTTCACACGACTCGTAGTGTCATACATACTACATATTACATAAGAATCACTCACATAACAAACTTTTGATACTAAAATAACATTATAATTTGTTAAAATATGTGGAGACTAAAAATGTTATTTCTTTTCTCAGGAAAATTTTGACATATTTCAGATTTCGAAAGAAATTTCAGTAACTTCAAAATAGGAAATATTTCATGAAATTTCGACATATTTTGAGAAATCACATTCCTTGCTATCATATAATTGAGCATAAGAAAGGAATTTGGAAATGGGGTGATTTATACATTATAGTCAAGAGAGGGGCAGGAACGAGAGGACAGGGAGACAACGACATGGTAGTTGATCAGGTGGGATGGAATGCGTGTGGGCCTGGAGGGATGAGAAGGTCTTGGTGGGGATAGGTCTACAGAGGCTGACGGAATAGAGGCATATGAATTTGGAGTCTGTGAGTCAGTTGGTGAGGTGACAATTGGCATGGAAGGCTCAGTCGCATTGGTTTGCTAATAGTCAGAGGATGTTAAGTTGATGGGCTCGACGATAGTCTCTATTGGTGCATTAGGAAGAACATCGTCAAAAGGAAAAAGAGTGGTGGTAAAAGAGGTAGGACTGTGTGGTGTTGACATAGGAGGAGCAGCGGAAGCGGTGAGGAAAGGGAAAGAATTTTCGTGGAAAATAACATCACGAGACATAAAACCTTGTCCAGTTCAAGATAAAAAACTTTGTAACCTTTTTGCCTGTAAAGGTACCCAAGAAAAATACATTGAGTGGCCTGAAAGTCAAATTTGGAAGGTCATTGAGCATGCCTAGAGGCAAAACAAAACAGCCAAACACACATGCATGTGAGTAATTTGGCATTCGTTGATAAAAAATTTCAAAAGGGGTTTTACCTTGAAGAACTGGGTTAAGCGTCTGGTTTATTATGTATGCAGCACTGAGGATGGCTTCACCCCAAAAACATTTTGGTAAACTTGCTCGGTACAAGAGAGTCTGGGTTACTTGCAACAAATGGCGGTGTTTTCTTTCAACTACCTCATTTTGTTGTGGAGTAGTAACACAACTAGTTTGATGATCAATACCCTTTTAAGAATAGAAAATATGAAGTTTAAACTTTGTTCCATTGTCACTTCGAATTATTTTGATGGAAGTAAAACATCTTGTGTGAACAAAACTGATAAAATAAATTAACAAATCTCGTGTATCAGACTTGTGTTTCATCAAGTAGATCCAAGTGCATCGTGTGTAATCATCAACGATTGTTAGAAAATATTGAGCACCAGTGAGAGAAGAGATGTGATACCCTCCCCAAATGTCAACATGCAATAATGTAAAAGGAGTTTCGCTTTTGATTGAACTATTTGAAAATGACAATTGAGTTTGTTTTGCATGAGGACATATGGTGCAAGAAAAATCAGTGCAAGATGCAACAGTAAAAGGTAAATGAAGTAATATTTTATTTGAGGGGTGCCCAAGACGCTTGTGCCAAAAAAGATGAGAGGTGAGCGTTTGGATAGAGTGAACCGAAGATGAAGTAGTCGGGTGGTTGAGGAAGTAGATGCCAACCTTCTTAGTTCCCATCCCAATCGTCGTCCCAGAACATAGGTTTTGTATGACACAAAAACAATCGAAGAAAAGGGTGATACAAAGCGACTGATAAACAAGCTTGCTGACAGGAATTAGATTAAATTGAAATGATGGAAAGCAGAGGATGTTCTTAAGGATAAAATTTGGTGAGAATACCATGGTGCCAATGAAAATGACAATGGCATGAGTACCATTGGGTAATTTCATTGTGTGATTAAGTATTGGCATACAAGAAGTAAGGGTTGTGTGGGATGAAATCGTGTGATCTGTGGCACCATTGTCAAAGATCCATATCATCGATGCATTAAGAAATTTGATGGAAGAAACTTTACCTGAGAGATCAGAGAGGGTAGAGGCATTACCCATGTTATTCGCCTTGCTCTAAGTGGTTTGAGCATCAAGCTCTGTGACTGATTCGTCCACAAAACACACTTGTTCTTGGCGCTTAACGCCATGGTCATGGAAGGTTTCCATGTGCCATAATTATCTTCACCCAGTGGTTGTGATACGAGGATCATGCCAAGTTGGTCTGAATGGTTCAGATGGTATAGATGATTGGGGGTGGCGCCTGATTTGTTCATGGCGTCTTTGGATGATTCTGTCTCGCTCATGCTGATGGCGGAATTGGGTTTGTGTTTAGGTCACCAGAATTGCTCTGATACCATATTAAGTTTAGAAGAAGAAAAAAACTATATTGATTGTATAATCTAAACTAAAAGTACATTTAGAAACAAATACAAATCATATCAAATAGAATAAACCTAGAATAAAAGAATTTCTTGACAAATATTTTGCTAGGATATTCTGGTTGTGACTTTAGTTCCTTCATTCTCTAACAAATTGTTGTCAATATAAAAAAATGTATGGGCATTTATGACCATGTGGAAGCCTTGGTTTTAAATAGTTACACACTTTTGATAATTTTCAATGGGATACTCTTGTTTTTTTTATTTTTTTTATTTTTTTTAAATAGACTAGTGTATCAGCCGTTCTACACACTCAAAACAATAGCAAACACAAGCCCAACCCCCAACCCCAATCATAGTGTATCCATGTGTCTATTACTACATTACCAAATAGTAGGACTTCAAAATCAATAGTATAATTTTTTTTTACTATAAGCTAAAAAAACTTGAAACAATCATATATGATTTCCAAGTACATGAGAAGCAACACCAGTAGTAGTTAGTGTAGGATCAATTTCCTCTTTATGAATCTTTCTCCCACCTGAATTAGCTTTGCTCTCACCTGCACTCATCGAAAAATATATAAAATCAGAATAAACAATTAATTCCATCACCAACTCATTATAAAAAATTAGAATATATGAACATTACTAGTCCATGTAAACAAAAGTTGACGAATAGTTGCCAAACTTGGTGTATAGCAAACGGTGGTCATAATCATGAAAATCAACACTGCAAAATTTTAATAAAAATAATGATTGTAGTTAAGAAAATGGATGTGGTGTGCAAACAAAAGGCCTTAACAGACCAATGTGAGGGAGTATCAACTTACCCTCCATATAATGGGAAAAGGTTTGAGAGACTACAGGAAATGATACCCGCAGTGAGCCTCTATAGAGATGAAGGAGGAGAAGTGGCGGGGGTGGTGATGATTGGCGATTTGAACAGAGAAAGGGAAGGATTTGTTGTGGGGATTGTGGGTGACTTCAGAGAAGGTGAAAGAGGAATGTAAGGGGGTTAAGGTTGGGTCGGTTGTTGAAGAGGAAAAGGAAGGGAGTGGATATGATAAAAAAAATCATAAGTAAAATAGTTGGTGGTAATATATGGTCCCAAATGAAATGATACAGTTTGATTAGTCAATAATTAATTATTGTTACTATTTTAAATATTAGTAAGTTTTTTTAAGTGATTTGCTCGGTAGCACTTTGTATGATGGGTATATAGATTTTCTTATTTAGTATTTTATGAAAAAAGTGAGATCTCTAAAATATGAATGCCCCGGATCTCTAAGATTATCAAAGGTCATCCTTCATCCTCCTTCTTCCCCCACCACATTCTCTCAACAGCCCAACCACCATCTCCTCCTCCACCCACTTCCAGAGCCACCACCTCCATCCCTCTTCACCATTCATCTAATAGCTTTGTGAGTGGAAATTGATGCTTTCATGCTTAGATTTGCAGAGATGAGTAATGTGTTATTACAATAATGAGATGAAATCAATTTGTCCTCACTGCCCTCTAATTTGTTTCCTCTAAAAAGCCCAATAAGTTATATATAAAAAATCTAGAGAAAACATGTCATTTTCTTGGCAGATTCACAAACATAAATAAAAATTAAAGGAAACTCGTATTTGATCTGATGTATGAGTCAATCGACGTCGGAGAAAGCTAATGTTTAAAGAACCCACATCTCTCCATTAGGTTGGGTTTATGGGGTGAGGGTTGGGAGAAGACGACCAAAAACTGATCATGATCAAATATGAGGATATGAGAGTATGTATCGTTGAAAGAGAGAAGAAGAAGAAAATAGGGATAGATTGGGAATTTTGTCAATTAGGCAGAGGCATTTTCAAGAAATCAAAAAGCATTTCAAATGCGAGCACTGTTCATCCTCTTAATTCTCGTTATAAGTAGTAGATAAAACGTACTTTATTTAATAACTTAATTTACATTGTTTTATATAGACAAGAGGAATAGACCGTCATACTATCAACTAATACAAGTTATTCATAGTAAAGTTCTATACTAAAAACATTGATAATGGAAAATAACAATTAACGTTAAATATCAAAGCCCTTACTTACAACTAAAGTTTTATTGTTTATTGCTACAAAACAGTTAATTTAACTTACCCCCTCAAATAAGTAGCTTATTAAGTATTACTTCCTATAATATATCTTACTGCAGATGCCCCCATCCATTAATCCTTTGTTTTCAAATGGGTCATATTTGATGGCCAAAATATCCTTAAATTGATCCAAGGGCTCATATTAAAATGTTGGCCTCGAAAACTGATAATTGGTATCTCGAGGTAAATCAATGGTTCAAAATATAAAAATTTTAAAATAGGTATCTCGAGCACATCTAACCGTTTTTAAAACTAAACCTTCCCCAAACATCGCCTTATCTAACTCCATCCACCCACATATGCAATTCCAACCTCACCACCGACCACTGGTCCGCCCACATCCCCCTTCCTCTCCTTTGTGTCTTTGTGTCTTTGTGACACCCTGTACCCATCCCTCATCGCCCTCATCTACACCTCTCCACACCACCCCACCCACCCATTTCCCTTTTCTCTGCGTGTCATCCTATCATCGCCACTGCGACCGCCCTACCACCTCTTGTCCTTCCTTTGTTCAAATCGCCAAGTCACTACCACCTTGTCATCCCTATCTTTCCTTCCCATCTCTATTCAAATAAACCCATACAAGAATGAAAACAAATTGAAAGAGCAAAGCTTTGCTATCAGTTCCGATTCAACTGGGAGAAAAAATTGAAGCGATAAGAAGAACTGGAAGAGAGTGAGCGAAATGATGGTGTTTTCACTGTTACCCAAAATAGCCCAAATGATTTTCGCTGTAGAATCCCTTGGATCGCTAGTGAAACAATCCGAGAAATGATACATTGTCTCCCTTCGTCTATGCAAAACCATCAATAGATACCCTCAAGGTTCGCTTTCCTTTTCCCTCTCTCCAACTATTTAATCTGAAATGAAATTATGAATTTTTATCTTCCTCGAATGAATTCCAAATTACATAACAGAGAAATAGAAACCCAACATGAGAAGAAAAATCTTCCACATGTCTGAATCATTTGGACACAAATTTCAGTCAAAGAGATTGAGATGAGGAGGAAAGGAGATCGTCTCCATGGTCGTTGAAGGAATTGCAAATGGGAGATAAATGAGTTGAATGAATCGTTCCTCTGAGTGTAAGAGAGACCTTTGAACGAAATGAAATGGTAAATGTTTTGATTCTTTTCGTTTGTGTCTTTGAAACGGTAGCCAAGAAGAAGGGTTGAAATCGAGTGATCTCGGGTATTATTCGATTGTGTAGTTTCGCCAAATTTTCGAGGTTCCTTTTGGGTTATTTTTCCATTGTAGGGAGGAGTGAAAGGGAGGAAGATTGAGAAGAAACTCTTTTTGCTTGGTGGTATTGTTGGCTTGAGATTGAGTAATCTCAAGGATCGTTGCTTAACAACATTGTAATCTCCAATACTTGTTTCACATATCAATAAGATCTAAAAGAGTCGTCCGTAGAGTAGACAAAGTCGAACCACGTAAATCTGAGTGTGATATTTACTTTTTTGCATATTATTTATTGCTTATTTCGATTTCTTCTTACTGACTTTGTGAATCCACTTCCAAGGAGATGTTCCAAGATCCAATGTCTGGTCGATCAAAGAGGTGGAAGATCCTCCATCGAATCATCTAGCCAAGCAGATTCAAACTGGTCATGTTCCTTCATCGAATCATTGAGTCCAGTCCGCCAGTAAGTAACTTGACCAGATGGCTACATTGAATAAGAAAAAAAAGGGGGTTTCAGAGGAAGAATAAGAGATCGGATGAAAATGTGGGTGGTTTAGTGGATCCACTCATCCACTGAAATCCCATCTGGGTTTTTCACCCAACTGTGTTTAGATGCACTTGAAGCCAAGCGAGGTGGCGGTCGTCGGCAATACAAAAAGGCATATAGGGAGAGGAGTGGTCATCGGCGAAACAAATAGGGAAATAATAGATAATGGAGGGGTGGTGGTCTGTGGCAAAACAAAGAAGCATAGAGAAGGGAGGGGCGGTATTCGTCGGCGTTACAAAGATGAGGGAGGGGGTGGAGAAAATGTTTGATGATGGTGGCCTTTTTAAAACCTTACGATGTGTCTCGAGATACACATTTTAATTCTCATACAATATTAATCAACGATTTCCTTCAAGATACCAATTACCAGTCAATCGAGGCCAATATTTTAACCTGGGCCGTTGGATCAATTAGGGGTATTTTGGTCATACAAAATGACCCTTTTGAAAACAGACGATGAATGGATGTGGACCTCTAGTTTGGGAGCATCTGCAATACGATATATTATAGGGAATGATCCTTAATTAACTATTTTTTTTTTTTTGAGGGGGGAGGGTTAAGTTAAATTAACTCGCTACAAAAATACTACGAATCGGGTTTTTGCAACTAGGTTTTACAATCAAGATGATGTGGCACGATCTTGGAAGAATAATAAAATTTCCAAAGTGTTTATGCTTATCTCGAGGTTATAAAATTCCTATGATCATGCCACATCTTATTGGTTGGAAAAATTTGGTTTCCTAACAAAGTTATTATTGCTAAACATCACAATCACTAATTAATTTTTTTTTAATTAACTAAGTCTTAAGTAATGAAATCAGCATTTAACAAAGAGAATCTTGCATTTTATCTAGTTTTGAATCTTCGAGTTTATCAAATTTTGTTCATAATCAGTAGAATGGTCTTAGAACATCTCCCACAACCTCCTTAAGAGGCTCATTGGAGGGCTAAATTTATACAGCTAGCAATTTTAATGAGTTAAATAATGGTTTGTTCAACTAAAAGAACTCTCTAGTTGCTGGGGTCAAACAAGAAAAGATGAAAATTAAAAAATTAAAATAGAGAAATGAGAAACATAAAGATGGATTTTCAATAAATGTATCCAATGGTCCAAAATGAATCAGTTAAAATGTTACCTAAGCCGAAAACCGAATCGATTTCGTGGGTTTCAATTTTTCGTCATCGAAAATCTTTGGTTAATTTGTCGGTTCATTCGATTTTTTTTTTGTACACCCCTAATTTCACTTATCACATAAAGAGGGAACCATTTCCCATGATTACCGCAACGGCCAAACATGCTGTGGTCGATTGGTTAAGGCGTTGTGGACTTGATCCACAGATCCTTGCTTCGAGACCCACTGGAGGCATCTTTATTTCGGAGTGGTGTTCGACCCGTAGGTCGCATCTCGGAACTAGGTTACGGATCCTAGGCTAAAAAACCCGCTTGCCTTTCAAAAAAAAAAAAAAAAAAAAGGATATGACCTTCTCCTCTCCTAATCTCCCCTCCTTGCACCTTTGCACGTGACTAGTACACTTCTCAAGTCGAGTCTCAACTTGGGGAAGTAAGAGATTGAACAGCTAAAGCTCAATCCATCCTTGAAGCTCAGCTTCCTCCTACCTCAGTCAGTGTGTGTCCGGTGAGGGAAAGTGCAAATGCAGAGAAAAAACTAACCCCAGTGCAACAAAGGTATGAGCTATTCTTGCTTTCATTTCACTCAGATTTAGCTTTAAACCATCTACTCAACTTCAATCCATTATGTCAAGATTCCTGTACATCTGAGTAGTTCAATTGGTAGATCTACTTGAATTCATAGATCCCAAAGTCCCCATTTTGTAATTCTTATAGTTAGTTTGACTAATTCCGCTTTGTTTTTACTTGCCCTTTACTTGTTTTTTGTGTTAATGAAGTTGAGATCTTCTTCATTCAAGATCTATGTCCCATTTGAGCTCAATCTGATTAATATCTTTGTTTGAGTTGCAATTCAGTCTGTTGGGTATCTTAGTTTTGCTTTAATTCAGCGTATAATTAATGGGTTCTCACTCTTTTGAAGTTATTTGACTAAAATATGGACTTGACATCTGTAGCAATCTCTTTTATACGTATATCTGTGTGGTTTTCTTACTAAGGTTTGGTTTTTCTTTACTCTATTTGTGTTTGTTCTAGTGATATTATAAGCTTTTTTCGGGGTACAAAGATGTTGGGTCGTTCGTTACTGTCTAGATCTGGCAATTTTCGGGCGGAAAACCTTGGTCAGAATGCCTTAGCAATGATTGGGAACCTTTGTTTTAGTATGTTCGTGGTGGCGGTCTTGATCTTTACTATAGTTGCGGTCACTTACCAACCCGAAGATCCTTTGTTCCACCCATCCACCAAAATTACTTCTTTCCTCATGTCCCAATCCAATGCTACCTTCAAATCTGATAACACGGTTAGCATCACGGGCGAGGATTTAATAGCTACAAGTCCAATTGCATCTGCAGAATTCATAAACATCACTGATGTATCTTCCCCTGAAGAAGCTAGTATTTCTGAAGCCTCGGGATGTGAGGGTGACTTGGACAGTCCAATTCCATGCACAGATCCTGATATGTTTCATTTAATGATGAGGACTGCACTAGAGCATTTCAAAGATATACATTTCTACCGCTTTGGGAAACCTGTCCCTGGTTCAAATTCTAGTACTTGTGACATGGCTTGGCGATTTAAACCCAAGGAAGGAAAAACCGCTTCGCTTTACAAGGATTATCGTAGGTTCAGGATTTCAAGGTCTGCAAACTGTAACTTTACAGTGCTTGGGATTGGAGAATACCATTCAGGTGGAAATGCAAGAAAAAGGAAAAGGAACCAGAAAGGATTTGAGAAGAAGCACCCCAAACATGAAATCAGCAATTTGTTCCCTGTTGTTGGGGAAGTTGTAAATGATTCGCTTCCCGTGGTTGAATCTGAGGGCTCATTCAGTCATGGGAAGTATTTAGTTTACAGTGGCGGTGGAGATAGGTGTAAGAGTATGAACCAATATCTATGGAGTTTCTTATGTGCTTTGGGTGAGGCTCAGTATTTGAACCGAACATTGGTTATGGACTTAACTTTATGTTTGTCTTCAATTTTTACTTCCTCAAAACATGACGAGGAGGGAAAAGATTTTAGGTTTTACTTTGATTTTGAGCATCTGAGGGAGTCAGCATCTGTGTTGGACCAGAGTCAATTTTGGTCTGATTGGGCAAAATGGCAGAAGAAAGATAGACTGGGTCTTCATCTTGTGGAAGATTTCAAGGTCACTCCAATGAAGCTTGCAGAGGTAAAAGATGCTTTGATTATGAGGAAGTTTGGATCAGTTGAGCCAGACAATTATGGGTATAGAGTATGTGAAGGTGAGACTGAGTCAGTTATCCAAAGGCCATGGCACCTGATTTGGAAATCCGGGCGTTTAATGGAAATTGTATCAGGGATCGCTTCTAGAATGAATTGGGATTTTGATTCTGTTCATGTTGAGAGGGGAGAGGAGGCACAGAATGCAGAACTTTGGCCTAACTTGGCTGCGGATACTGCACCTGAATCCATTCTCTCAACGTTACAGGACAAGATCGAAGATGGGAGGAACCTCTATATTGCAACAAATGAACCTGATACTTCCTTCTTTGACCCTCTAAAGGACAAATATAGCACTCACTTCCTTGATGACTATAAGGATCTGTGGGATGAGAATAGTGAATGGTATGCAGAGACCACGAAGCTTAATGGCGGAAACCCGGTGGAATTTGATGGTTACATGAGAGTGTCAGTGGACACCGAGGTCTTCTTGAGAGGAAAGAAGCAAATTGAAACTTTCAACGATCTTACACGCGACTGCAAAGATGGCATCAACACTTGCAGCAGGTCAGCCACTTGATCTGTACCAACAATAGTTATTGTACACTAGCTAGAATCTTTCAACTTTCTATAATTTTGAGGTTACATTGCATGTAGTTTTGACTCACTCGTAAACACTCATTTAATGTCAATTATATGCCAATTGCTTGTCATGGTCATGTTCTCCCACTTGATCAATAATTGCTTAGATATATCCTCAACTTGGATTCCAGTCAGTGTCAACAACAATGGCAGGTGTTGTTGGTGTGGGGAAAACTTAAATGTTTCGAAAGCCCTCTAAGAAAGTCTTTAGTTATAGTAAGACATGCTTGTAAGACGTATTTAACATGCATCGCAATCTGTACCAAATTTATATTTTAATGTTGTTACAGCACACTCTAGCATCCTTTGAAAGTTCCACTTGAATTGAGCTATGTCGGCGATTGTATAACTTCTAATGTATTGTATGTTTATGTCACTGATTTGTATGTATTGTATGTTTATGTCACTGATTTGTAGATCAGCGTAGCTATATTGTATGTTTATGTATCTTCAGCCATCGAAAAACCTAGCTGTATTAAGGTTAGATGAGATGATGATGTAGTCCTATAGTTGAAAAAAGTCTTTAAGTTCATGGCATCCAGTGTATAGTTGTTAGGGGAGCAAAAGCTTGAACCGGGCAAAGCAAGATTTGTAATCTTTCTTATTCTTTATTCTGATTACATAGAATTGTTGGATTACAAAAGAGTATTGTGATCTGATTTGCAAGGCTAATGTTCTTGTGCAATGTCGCTTTAAAAACTTATTTGCCATCTTATGATATCTCCAGGATGTGACCAAGCCACCAAGAATGGTTTACAAACTTCCCAATGTGTGAGCTAAATTCTGCCAATCTGTGTGAAAAATTATATCTAATGGTACTCGTACCATTTTCATGCAGATGCATTTCGTATCATGATTTGATTGGATGAATTGCATCACTTTGACAGTGGATCTGCAATAAACACTAAAATTGCCGGTCAATCAGTGAGCTGAAATCTTCTAACCTCGTAATCATAGAACAACTGAACCATTATAAATGCATAGCCCCAAAGGAACATTCAAGGGTGTCTCCAACACCACCTTTTGAAATGCCAAAATACCCCTATAAGTAACACAAATCTACAAAACTGAACTAAACAAACCATATAAATCACATAATTTCTTATTTCTTGATTTTTGTATCATTTCCAATTAAAAAAAAATTATTATGAATAAACATATGTCCAAGCATCAATATTTTTATAACTTTATCATATTACAAAATTTATTAATCTCACATAGTCAAACACACGTGGATTAACGGAATACACAATTTTATTTTAATTAATCATATTAATAAAAGGGTGAGTATATAGCTCGTATCCAATGCTAGTATCTATTAGAGTTGCTACGTGTACCCGACCGTTTGGCTCGGTTGCACCAACTTTAATTTACATATTTAATTTATAAAAATTACTTAGTGTATCCAACCATTATTTCTTAACTCTAAAACAACAATACTTAATTACAAAGAGTAAGAGAAACGACTCCCAGCCTCCTCTCCATCTTTTATGTTCATCGGCTTGGTAGTTATTCTTTCGAGCAACCAAACAATGGATTCGCAACTCCAATTATTGAAATGAAAAATGTCATTGAAATAAAAAATTAAAATAAAAACAAAATGTATTTCTAACTTCTAAGAGCATTGCAATAGTTGTGAATAAAAAATCTCCAAATCTAGCACATATTCAATGTATATGTATGAACAAAATTTCAAATGTCATTGATTTTTATTTATTATTTTGCTCAAATAAATAAAGGGCAATTAATAAAATCGTTTTCATAAAAAAGGTAAGTTGGTGTTACGCATTTTAAGTTGGTGCAACAAAGCGAAACATCCAAAAAGGCCGGTGCAACAAAGAGTTGGTGCAACTGAGCTAAATAGTAGGGTACATGTAGCAACTCCCTAAAAAAAGGCCAGACACGTAAGGCATTCAAGTAGAGTACTGTCAACTTGTTAGGGAAAGAACCATTTACTCTCATGCAAGCATTCAAAAAAAAAATTTGCTCCTATAGTTGTGGTTCTTATGTCTTTTTTTTTGGTAATGCATACTGCAAATATTATATAGAACTAATACGGTTACATAATTTTTGTCTTGCAGTAGAGGCCAAACGATGTGCCTCCTGATTAAGAGTCCTAAGAATAAAGTTACATGACCAGCCAAAAAGACATGAAAGAAATGATTGTATGCTATAGGGGTGGGCAAAAACCGATTTAAATTCGGTTAACCGACCGAACCGATTTTAAACGGTTCGAAATCGGTTTACGATTTTGAACCGACCGATTTATAACCGAATCGACCGATTAATTAGATTTATATAAATAACTAAATAACAGGTAAGTGTCAATACCTGATTAGTGCAACAAATGCACTGCAGTACATCCTGTTGTACTGAATCACTCCCTTCTCTCAAAGTTTTCAATTTTGGGCTAAAAATTGGACATGTTTTAATGAAAGTCTTTCAAATGCTTGAGCCTGAAATTTCGGCCCAACCGAACCGAACCGATCCAAAATTTGGTTCAACCGAATTCATCGGTTTACAAATACAAAATTCGGTTTCGGTTTCGATTTTGGGCAAACCGAATGAAATCGGTTCGAAATCGGTTTGGGGCTCAAAACCGAACCGAACCGACATTGCCCACCCCTAGTATGCTACATACTATAGGTCGCCACATCCATCTAGAGTCCGTTCGCTGATCCCTCATCACAGCCTACAAAAGAGAGTGTAAATTTCCAGAATCTCCTAGAAGCAACTCAGTTTTCCAATTCCTTGCTTGAATAAGTAGTAGAGCGACTTCAACAGCAAAACATTCGACCACAGTACTGTCTGTAACCCTGTCAGGGATCGTGTCAGCCAATCTAGCACGCACCCTCCCAAAAGCATCCACCCCAAAGACACCAAAAATTCCCCGTTGTGAGGATGCAAAGAAACAAACATCATAAGACACTACAATTATATCATGGGAAAGAGTGGTAGGTATGAGTCTGGACATAGAGTTAAGTCTGTGATTCCTAGCAGCTCTAATCTGATCGTGGATAGTGTGTAATCTGGAAGTATGGTCCTCAGATAGAGGTTCAGAGGAATGGTTGCTAATGGGGCTAAGACTGGTGGCATGGATTGGATTGGTGCAGGCTGTTGTTTCAAGGACATGGTGCAAGGATGTGGTTTGATCAACTTGATTTTTGGCTTGAGAGGTAAGAAACCATTGTTTTTGCCATGCTGACCAAGTGTGATTGGTGACCCAAAGAAAGTATTGGATGAAGAACTTATGTTTTCAGAAGATCATATCATTTCTAACATGCCAAATCGAAAAAATGATCACCACGAATTGAGATAGCATCTCATCTCGGGTCAGGGGATGAGCCCCCACTATTTCCCAAAAAAACTTAAGGAAATCGCTAACCGATTGGTTAGGAAGGTTGGCGCAGCCCCAATTAAGAGGGAGAGGGGAAAGAAGCCAGAGTCTCTGTACTATAGGACAAAAAAAATGATGATTATCTTCCGGCTGATTTTGACAAAAAAATACGCAACAATTATCGACAAGGACATGAATCCGAGATAAGTTTGACAAAGTTGGCAACAAGTTTCGAGAAACCTTCTACAACAAGAGAATAACATTAGCTGGGATCTTGATTCGCCATAATTCTCTTGAGATTTTGGGAGTGAGATGTATGTCAGGGGGTCCAGATGTGGAGGTTTCCAGATTAGCAAGCACAAAGGCCTTGGTGGCACTTTTGACAGAAAAATGCCACGTTTGTCAAAATTCCATATTAGGGTGTCTGGAGAAGTGGAGGGGTGAATGACGATATCCATAATATTTTTTGCCACGGGTTGTGGGAATAAAGAGGTTATAAGGTCATCATTCCATTGGGGCCGGTGATACGTGTCCCAAGTCCAGAGATCCTGGATAGACGAAATGGAGTTCAATTGGTCGGGTGAGAGTGTGCCTTTGTCTAGAAGAAAGCCTGATTTAACCCAACAATCTCTTTAGAAATCAATGTCATTTCCCAACCGAACTTGCCAAAGAATGTGATTTTTCATTTTAGTGAGGGTTGTAAGATTGTCTCGTCAAGCAAAGGAGGCCACGCTCGAGGGTTTAGCAAGTTGAAACATGCTCTTGTTTCGAAGATAAATTGCTTTAAGTTGTGCAATACAGGGGTTGAGCGGTTGCACCATAGCACGCCAAACATGTTTAGCTTTGAGCACAAGATTCTTGATTCTGACTGGAGGGATATTGAGGCCTCCTAGATGTTGAGGCAAGGCAATACATTCCCAAGTGCACAAATGTTTCGCTTTCCCATTTTCCATTCCACCAGAAATTACGGGCAAGGGTGTCAATTTGAGTGGTGACCGAAGATGGGAGGATAAATGTTTGCATATTGTATACTGGGATGGAATGAATAACTGATTTAATCATGACCGTCCTTCCTACTTGAGACAAGACCTTAAATTTCCACGATGATAATTTGTTGTTAATTTTTTTCCACCAGAAATTGGAAATCTAAGGCTTTCTTTTTGGAAAGAAGAAGGGGATAACCCAAATATTTGTCTTTTGGGTTATACAACCTAGAACCAAGAATTTTGTTAATCATCTTAGTGTGCTGGGGATGAACATTTGAGCTATAGAACACAGAAGATTTGTTATAACTAACTACTTGCCCAAAGGCATCGCAGTAATCCGTGAGAATATCTTTGACAGAATGAACCTCCGCAAGTGAAGCTTTACAGAAGAGCAAGAGGTCATCCGTATAAAAAATGTGACTGATGGAAGGAGATTGTCTTTGAAGTTGAATGCCTTTAAGAGTATTATTAGCTTCTACTTGAACCGGTAGTCGGAATAGAGCTTCAACGACAATAATGAAAAGATATGGAGACAAGGGGTCACCTTGGCGAATACCCCTAGTAGGTTTGATTGTCTCCAAGAGAGAATGTTGAGATGCATTGCTCAATGATTTGTATCCAGTTGTCAGCAAAATCCAGTTGTTTAAGGATTTGGAGGAGAAATGACCATTCCACTCGATCATAAGCTTTGGACATATCAATTTTGATCGCCATCCAACCTTGTTTTTTTTTTTTTTTTTTTTTTTTTTTTTGCGACAATGTTTCATTTGGATGATGGCGTGATGTGAGATGAGGAATGATCAGTGGAGTTCTTAGCCATTGTTAATGCTTTGTAGCAATGATGGCGTTGAAAAATGTCTAATAAAAGATCAAAGAGGGATGAAACATTCGTAAAGTGGAAGTGAATTACATTAATGCAAGAATTTGGGAATAAATGGAAAGAGATCCATGAGTGTAAACTTAGATTTGGATGCTTATGATTACTCATTGAAGATGACAGAATTTTGGGGCGGAACTGCAGTGACAAGAAATGGGATGGGATGAGAAGTTAATGGAGCAGTTGAGTGATAAATTTAAATGGGAGTGAAGCCAGGAGTAAATGCAGAATAGTGAACCTAACTAGGTTCGACAAGTTGCAGGAACTCGATTGAGTTGTAACTGGATCGAATGGGGTGAGAACTGAAATCGAAAGCACCTTCAAACTCAAAACGCAGCAGCAGAAAACCTATACAGGCACAAACAAAGAAGACAAACAGTGAGAGCTTATTAGAAATACAGGTGGTATTGGTTAAGTTTGGATTGAAGATAAGCGGTTGGGGAAAGTGTATGGGTAAACCAAAAGTGGCGGTGTAAAAGAAAATGAAAAAGGAGCAAATGGAAAATTAGGTGAAGAGAAATTGCTGCAAAATGCAACAACTAAGGATGACCACAAATTGAGAATTGGAAGCACAAGGAGGAGGATGATGAAAGAGATAGAGATTTGGAGTTGGAGTTGGAGTTTGAGATGGGGACAATGAAAGAGATCCAAGAGATAAAATAGAATAGATTAAGATGATCAGATGTGGAAGAAGAGATTTAGATTATAGAACAAGAGTTTGAGATCGAGTTTACTATGCAACTGAAACTCAAACTCTCTCTCTCGCCGTTTTCCCCTTTGCATCATTTACTCAATAAATCAGGTTTGCTTTCTTATGTCAAGTATGGGTAATAGGGGCACTATATATATATATTTTTTCTCATTCAATTGTCTAAGAAACATGGGCAAGACGCATTCGACTTATTCAACTTTTGCCTTAAATGAAGTAGATAAATATGAACTACATAAAAGCAAATTCCCCTTGTGAACAGTGAAAATGTATCTTCAACCTGATTTCGGATTGTCCAAAATATTCTCCCAATTCTATTATATTTACAAGAAAAATCAATAGGTAGGATAACATTGATCAGGGGTAATTTTATAATTTTAAATAAAAAAAAACCCAAATTCAGATTATTTATGATCAAAACCCGCTATTCTCAAATATTATTAATCATACCTAAGCCCCTTAATATAATTTATTCAAAGCCTTTAATTATTTGCAAACTATAAATAGACCCTTAAAATTATAAATTTGTTTAGAATTTCAATAATAATTTTTACTTATTATTGAAAGGTTATAATAAAATAAAAAGTATTGAATATTCGCAACGCATCGACACCCTAATGATAGCAATTGATCATAGGGCCTCGTTGAATTTTAACCATATTTGGTGTCACTAACCTTTAATAGACACATTCATAGTAGGCCATCATGCCTTGTACTATGTAGGGGGGTTGCCCCCATATGATGGTGCAGGCGATTGCGAAATCAAAACCAAATCTCATAGAATAGGTTGCGACATTGGGATGGTGTGGGTGGTTGCATCCTATTATGCAAGATTAAATTTCAATTTCTCGGCCCCTCTTGCGAAATAGAAACCCAATCTGGTCGGCGTGGGCAACAAAGCGACGAGGAGGTGGCAACAAGCAGTATACAGTGAGGGTGTTGTTTGTTGTTGGTTTGTTGGTGTTCTTGGAGAATTCGTAGAGGGAGAAGGAGAAAAGAGATGGAAAAATTATTTTTAATTTTTTAATTTTTTTTTATAAAAAATGGTGGTGTCACATAGCAGGTGGTGACATTAGACAGAAAGGTGGAGGGTGATGATGTCAAAAAGTGAAAGTGGTGGTGTAAAAAAATCGCTCCCTTTCACCAATTCCTCTCATTTTATTGATAAGCATAAATTCAATTATTTTTCTGATCTTTAACATATTCGGATCAATTATTTATCTGATTTTAACAGATCTGGACAATCATTCCTATTATTCTAATGCTGATTTGCTATGATTAGAATAGCAACCCTGAATCCACTCACGAAATAGAGATATAAATTAGAGTAATCCAACATAATTTCCTAGTTAATTCCTTTGAAGCCCCATGAAAGAAAGTGCGGTGCACAAAATGCTAAAAATGTGACTATTGATAAAAGAAGACCGATAAGTGAAGAAAGGTAGGGTGTTTACACCTTCATTCATTTAAAAAACATAAAATCGGAATTTAATCCTACCCTACAATACGTTTGAATAATATAAATCCAATTATATCCTACTGGATTGTTTCAAATTTATGGTACAGTCCAATTCAGAGACAGCACATTCATAGCAGTTGGAGTCTTTACTCTCCGCGTGGTGTGGTCCAGGAATGCAGCAATAAAAAAATTTCTTACCTAATTACGAGCCACCATGTGACTTAGGGTGTGTTTGGTTGCATGAAATCTTATGTTATAAAAATCCATAAAGGGATCCCTATATTTTAAACTAAATTGATGTATCATTTCACATCAACTATTTGACCACCATTTGATTTTGTGTGAAATTCTCATGTTCATGGAACTTCCATTGATTACAAAATCAAATGGTGGATTTAGAGTGATACATCAATTTAACCTAAAATGTAGAAGATTTTTATGGCATAAGATTTCATGCAACCAAACACACCCTTAATTCAATCAAATTGAGTTGCTAAACAATTGTCTTACTGCATAGATAGTTGAAAGGAGATGAAGGTGACCCATATCAGATTAAAACCCACATCGAAATTTCGTCTAATTTCTTGATGATCGAACTTTGTAGGCTTTAAACACAGACTTCACCATTCAAACCACCTCCATTAAGACTTTTAAGGAAACAATCCTCTTAGTCAAGGCCCAGAAAACATAAAAAAGTGATTTCAAGAGGGAGATAGAGAGGTCTGAAAGTCCTACAATTTCTAGAATAACATTTCCACAGAGGTGTCTATGATATGTATTTCAAGTTTTCAAACAAAACATCGTCATCAATAACGCTTATCAAATCCCACCTCTTGGAAAATATATGTCCCAAGTAATATCAACTGAGTCTCCTCAAAATTGTATAATATATTTGGACCAAGACACAAGACTTTGTGTTGTCTCATTTCAACCTTCATTCACACGAGACACGGAATTACTTGGGACCTTAAAGAAACTTATTTTTTCCCGCGTGAGCTATGCATCTGCTATAAAAACCTCTTCACATAACAACATCCCAAAACATTAAGTCTGCATCAGATCAAGAGAGTAAAACATGGCAAAGCTGGGGACTCAGATCGCATTGTTTGCAGTTTTCCTTCTGGTTCTTGTCTTTCATTCACTTCCAATATCATGTCAAGAAACTGGTAAGCCAATGTTCTATAATCGACACTATAAAACCCATTACTTATTTATTACTTCTTATTTATATGCTTCATTTTTGTGAATGATGCAGAGGACGAAAGGGAGTTTACATATGTGCGAGGGAGTGAGAATGGACCTGAAAAATGGGGAGAGATTCATCCTGAATGGTCAGCTTGTAAGCATGGCAAGATGCAGTCTCCCATTGATCTGTTGGATGACAGAGTATCTGTAGGAAGACATTTAGGGAAATTAAAGAGGAGTTACAAACCGACTAATGCAACAATTAAGAATAGAGGACATGATATAATGGTAAGAATCATACTACCTATCAAGTTCATCGGTAAATCTCTTCTACTATGCAGTTTCTTCATGCTCTTTTTTTTTTTTTTTGCATTTGTTTATTAGACAGTTGTATTCGGTGAAAGGTGCATGCCAACTACTTTAATCTTTATACCAATTTGGAATAATTATTCAACAACCCTGACAAAAATAATTTTGTGAATGCAGTTGAGGTGGGTCGGTGGTGCAGGAACAATTCAGATCAACAATACTGAATATGTGCTCCAGCAATGCCACTGGCATGCACCTTCTGAACACACTATTGATGGCAAGAGGTAATTTTCTCAAACACCCCCAACCCCATATAAAATGCAAGATGTGATTAATATTCCATCAGTACATATAACATAATTTAACTGAGTATAACCTACATTAAATTTTCAGAATGGCCCTCGAACTTCACATGGTACACGAAAGTTCAGACAAAAAGATTGCTGTGGTTGGAATCACATACTTAATTGGACGACCAGATACATTTTTATCTGATGTAAGAAAGAAACTTATGTACATATAGAAATACACAATTCTTCAATCTGTAGTATTACTGATTCACGTTTGGTTTATTGTTACAGTTGATGGAGCATATAAAGTCCGTTACCTACACGGAAGAAGAAGAGAAAACAATTGGTGTACTTGACCCAAGGCACATAAAAATGGGTAGCAGAAAATACTACAGATACATTGGCTCACTCACAGTTCCTCCATGTACTGAAGATGTTATTTGGACCATGGTTCAGAAGGTCTCGTCCTCTATCTTATTAATATTTAATTAGTTTACGACAATATCTCCATCTGATTCCTTATTCTAACAAAATCAAGTTTTTTGATTCAGGTGAGGACAGTCTCACGAGAGCAAGTCAGCTGGCTAAGAACTGCTGTTAAAGATGTGAGTTAATACTAATTGTATCATGTATTTTACTGTAATCGCCATTTCAGTTGCGTGGCTAAAATCTTATAAAGAAAAAAATACATTAACTTTTTAAAATAAAATTGAACCAATGTTCTAAGCATCTGACAATATATACTTTCTTTTAGGAGTCCAAGACAAACTCAAGACCTGTACAACCGATTAACAGACGTTCAGTTCACCTCTACAGACCAGATGATAATTAGAAGATTGACATCCATCAGATGCGTATGATGAAGATTAGTTATTGAATGATTCATGTCCGCTAATTCAATTAGTTTTTCTAAATTTTGTATCCTCAAGCAAGGTTGCTACCTTGTATACTATTAACAAGGTACTTCCATGTGAAGTATAGAGCATGTTATTCTGTTTGTATCTATCACCTAATAAACAATACTCAACATGTATTTTGTTACTGGAATCCGAGTACTTTATTGTGAAATTCGCTTGTTAGTTAAAGAGGGAACAACAAATGAAAGGGCTTTTACCTAGCAGAATATATATATATTTTTTTCCATATCTTTCAAATGAGATCATTCAACAAAACTAAATTCAATACGCATGTCTATATGCGATGGACAAGTAAAGAACCAAACAAGTAAGAGGCATGGTGATGGCAAGTAGCATAGCTAAAGAAGACATGCTAACATGTAGTAGAGACACAAAATTTAGAACTAGCGGTAGTATTAGACACTAAGCAAACGTGTAGAAGGCATGCTATGGTAACATAAGGAACTAGAGACATGGGGATCAGCTAACACATTGTAACATGGATCAACATATAATAAAACTGTATCATCACTAATGTTGTTAAAACAAACTATAACTGTTGATAAATTTCTACTCAATACTAATCTACAGCCACACTTACTACTTGAGCTAACTTATGCATTATTGTTAGGTTTAAAATTCCATTTCACTGTTTGCCTGTGTCACTGCCTTGCACATCAGTGTAGCTGTATTTTACCCTTTCTAAATGTTTTTCATTCGTCTAAAGTACACTGACCGTATTAAGATTAGCACTTAGTCCTCCAGTTGAATAGTAAAAGTGATCACCTTCTTGTGTGGTTTTTGGGGGAACCAAATTTGGACTAGGGCAGATGTCAGTTTGGAATCTTCTTGTTATTGATCTTGTCTAAATTTTGTTTAGCTGACTGTTAGGTTCTCTTCAATTGGATGGCCCAACAGGTATTCTTCATCTGCAGATCCAAAATAGTTGAGGGTAAAACCATTCTTCTCTAGGAATACCTTTGCTTGTCAACAAAATGCCGTGTCAAGTGAACATTTAGAACTCATAGGTACAAAGAACTTGCAATCTTAAGTATAATGAATAATTTTCTTCTAATCAGATTTGGATTATTTTGATTGAAAAGATTAGTTCTATGTTGCATAAGAAGTTATCTGCTACCTTAGATCTTCAGGATTCCACCGACCAACCATGGTTGACTGCACAAACTTCCCATTATATGACCTACTCTTCACCAAATTCTGTGAAATTGTGTCTAAAGCTACTCATACCTTTTGATGTGTGTCTTTTATTGTGATTTGGTTGGATGAATTGCATCTGACTTTCTTGAGAACACTTTACCTCATATTTTGCTTTGACCAGGCAAGTTATTATAGTGTTTGCAAAATATTCGTATAATATCATTGTCATTTTCCTAATTCCATAAATCATCTACTTTCATATATTTGACTATCAGAATTGATTAAAAACGTGGCAGCACTAAACGACAACTAAGTGACAATTAAAATAAATCTATGATAAATCCTAATTTCAAAAATAAATAATATTCTTTCATTCAATAAACCAAAGAACAATAAACAGTGCTTTGTGGTATTGATAATTTCTCTAACTTTTTTGGCAAGCTAATGATAGGATTCGGCCTCCTATCAGATTTACCTATACGAGGAGAAAGAGTACATCTGTGAAGTAGCAAGGAGGACTGATGAGTTTCATGCATAGGGCTGATGCTGAATGCTGATATTGGAAAGATTATTAGAATGCTGATATTAGAATGTTGTTGCTGATACTGGAATGCTGATGCTGATATTAGAATGCTGATGCTGGAATAATGGGAGGAGCTGATGCTGATACTGGAAGGTCTGTTAGAAGGCTGATGCTAGGAATCCTGGAAAGAGTATGTCAAAGGGGCTGTTAGAGGTTATGATGTATGTTCTGTTAGTTCTGTTAAGTGTGCTCTGTTAGTATTAACAGAGTTGTTGCTCAGTTAGTCTATAAATAAGAAGACATTAGGAGAACAGAGATTATTCATTGATTGTAATAAAATGTACATTGAGCAATTTGCTCAAGGAGAGTTGGAGCTTCTCGAATAGCTCTAAGGGAGATTTGCAATCTCGAATTTGCTATTACATTCTTTCTATCTACCATTCCATTTGATCAATACAATACAATCCTTCTTTCTTCAACATCATTACTTCAGTTTGTCTCCTACAACAGTTCATTGCTTGAATTCATCTTTCCTTCTGTTTGTATTCTATAGCAGAATTGGTGCTTGTTTCTTTCATTGCTTGAGTTGATTCCACAACAAGGCTATAACCTGCAAGAAAGAACATATAGAAGGTCAGTGCATATCAATTGGTATCAGAGCATTCGACTTCCTGAGATATGGCTGGAAAGGGTGTTAACGCTAATGCAAGAATGGAGCTTATGGAAGAATCTATGGCTAGCATGCAAGGGAAAATAGATTCTTTGGATGGGGGTTTCCAAGAATTGAAACAAATGTTAGAATTGATGCTGAAAAGACAACAAGAAACTCCGAAAACAGTTTCTACAAATGAAAAAGATCAGATTCCTCCAATGAATGTGGAAACCCATAGTCCAAATGGAGGAATGGGTGGATCTTCTTCACAAGGGTTTCAATTTGATAAGAGACCTAAAAGACTAGAGATGCCTACCTTTGAGGGTTCGAACCCTGATGGATGGATTATGAAGGCTGAACGATTCTTTGTAATCAATCGATACAGTAATGACGAGAAAATTGAAGCCGCTGTGATTGCTTTCGAAGGGGATGCCCTTCTTTGGTATCAGTGGGAAAGTAAGAGAAGACCGATTATTTTTTGGGAAGAACTCAAGGGTTTGCTCTTGAAGCAATTTCGATCGACACAAGAAGGATCGCTTTGTGAACAATTCCTCGCGTTGAAACAGGATGGCTCAGTGGCGGAGTATCGAAGGAGTTTCGTCTCCCATGCTGCTCCATTAGAGTCTTTGAACGAAGAGGTTTACCTCAGCAAGTTCATCAATGGTTTGAAACCATCGATCCGGGCAGAGGTGCGAATGCTAGACCCCGGGTTTTTGGGTCGGGCTATGGATATGGCCCAGCGAGTTGAAGACAAACAGAGGGCTTTGGGCTTTTCAAAATCAAGTTTTCAGGGTTATGGTAACAGGCCCGTAAACGGCCCAAAATCATTTGTTAATGGCTCTTTAGGGCAACATTTTCAACCTTCATCCAGAGATTTCAACCAGCCACCACCTGCGATCGAAAATGAGAGACAAACGGCTGCGAGGGGCGAGATTCGACGATTCTCTGATGCCGAATACCAAGAAAAGAGGGTGAGAGGGTTATGTTTCAAGTGCGATGAGAAGTATTCGCCGGGTCATCGATGCAAGAAGAAAGAAATCAGTGTTCTCATTGCTCAGGCCGAAAGTGAGGGGGAAGAAGAGGATGGTCCGGGGTGTGACGATCTGAAAGAACTCGATGTGGTTGAGATCAGTAGAGGAGTGGAAGTTTCTTTGAGCTCTGTTGTTGGCTTGACAAATCCAAAGACGATGAGGCTTGCTGGTGCTATATCGGGTCACGCGGTGGTTGTTTTGATCGACAGTGGTGCCACCCATAACTTCATATCGCACAAAGTGGTTGAGCAGGCGAAGTTACCAATATCTTCCACAGGTGTGTATGGTGTAACCATGGGGTCAGGAGATTCAGTGCAAGGAAGTGGGATTTGTAGAGGGGTGGAGTTAATTTTACAAGGGGTAGAGATTGTTGATGATTTTCTTCCGTTAGGGTTGGGAAGTTCGGACGTGATTTTGGAAATTCAGTGGCTAGAAAAATTGGGTATGACATTCATAAACTAGAAGGATCAAGTATTTAGGTTTCGGGTTGGTTCAGAAACACTAACGCTCAAAGGAGATCCATCTCTGGGACGTAGTTTGGTTTCACTAAAAACCATGCTCAACCAACGTATGAAATCACAGGCTGATAGGTCTCGCAGGGATGAAGTTTTTGGTGTGGGTGATCGGGTTTTTTTGAAGCTTCATCCTTATCGGCAGCATACTGTGGTTAGTCGTGCAAATCAGAAGCTTTCGGCTCATTTTTATGGACCTTTTGAGGTGTTGGAGAGGATAGGGGCAGTGGCCTATAAACTGGCTCTTCCTTCTTCTTCTCGGATCCATCCTGTTTTCCACGTGTCTCAGCTGCGACGTGCTAGAGGTGATTGTTCTCAGGTCGTTTCTCTTCCTCCTCAACTCAGCAGTGAAGATGACGTGGATTTTCTGCCTGAATCGGTGCTTGATATGCGTTATGGGGTTGGGGGCAATTCAGATACGTTGGAAGTGTTGATTAAGTGGCATGGGTTGCCTGCTTTTGAGGCTACTTGGGAGAACTTCCGTGAATTACAGAATCAGTTCCCTTCTTTCCACCTTGAGGACAAGGTGCGTTTTTTGGGCGGGGGTATTGATAGGATTCGGCTTCCTATCAGATTTACCTATATGAGGAGAAATAGTACATCTGTGAAGTAGCAAGGAGGACTGATGAGTTTCATGCATAGGGCTGATGCTAAATGCTGATATTGGAAAGATTATTAGAATGTTGATATTACAATGTTGTTGCTGATACTGGAATGCTGATGCTGATATTAGAATGCTGATGCTGGAATAATGGGAGGAGCTGATGCTGATACTGGAAGGTCTGTTAGAAGGCTGATGCTAGGAATCCTGGAAAGAGTATGTCAAAGGGGCTGTTAGAGGTTATGATGTATGTTCTGTTAGTTCTGTTAAGTGTGCTTTGTTAGTATTAACAGAGTTGTTGCTCAGTTAGTCTATAAATAAGAAGACATTAGGAGAACAGAGATTATTCATTGATTGTAATAAAATGTACATTGAGCAATTTGCTCAAGGAGAGTTGGAGCTTCTCAAATAGCTCTAAGGGAGATTTGCAATCTCGAATTTGCTATTACATTCTTTGTATCTACCATTCCATTTGATCAATACAATACAATCCTTCTTTCTTCAACATCATTACTTCAGTTTGTCTCCTACAACAGTTCATTGCTTGAATTCATCTTTCCTTCAGTTTGTATTCTATAGCAGAATTGGTGCTTGTTTCTTTCATTGCTTGAGTTGATTCCGCAACAAGGCTATAACCTGCAAGAAAGAACATATAGAAGGTCAGTGCATATCAGCTAACTAGCCTAACCGGATTGAAGAAGCTTTGTCCACAAACTGCAAGTTGTGCCTTCGAACACCAAAGAAATAAGTTCGCCTTCACCATCAATGGGGGTACTTGGCATGCATTCTTGTTCATTATTTTCACCTGTCAACAAAACGAACTTTCCTTTCGGACAATTACTTCGAACATGGCCAGGTTGACCATCCAAAACACCTAAGAGGTCCATTAGTAGTAGGCCGTGGTGGCTAGAAAGTGGACGCACATGGTAAAGTTGCCAAAGATTTCTTCTCAGAGCGATCATGTAACTGAAACTTTGTTTCTGCTTGTTTAGTCATGTTTCCAGCCACCAAAAGTGTATCAAATTCCTCCAATGCTAAGACAAACTTGATCCTCGTATCCAAACCATGGTAGAAACATAAAGCAGTTTGTCATTCTAGTTCTTGGGGCTTGATGCACATACACAAAGTGCTAAATTTTGTAGCGTAATCAGTAACTGTGTCCCCATTCTGGGTAACTCCCATCAAGCGCTCGAAGAGATCTCGCTCATATTGCAAAGGCACAAAAGCAGTTTGCATCATCTCGCGCATGTCATCCCAAGTTTTGCAGGAGGTAAACGCATAGTTTTTCTACGTGTACATTCCTCCTGCCGCCAAAGATTGGCAATGCCCTTCAACTTGGTAGCCACTAACTGCACCGCCTTCGGTTCTCGCATGTTCTTAAAATCAAGACTACGGTCTATCTCCATGGACAAATCCATAAAAGTGTCACGAAAGCTCCACTCCATCATAAGAAAGCACTTCCAATTTCAGTCATGTATCATCCTGACGTTCCATTACTGCTATCAGCCAAGCCAACTGATCATTGTCAACAAAATTACCTCCACCCGCCTAAGTTAGGAGGGCGAAAAGAAAGATTACCACCTCTTCCAAATCATCTACCATGACCTAAAGAGGTCAAAAGTGTCATCCGTCTTTCGCAGATGGCCAAGGGGGATTAGAATCTCTCTACTGTTCTTCCACCCATTGACTGACATGCTCCTATGGAACCTCAGCTAAATCTACAATAGATAATTGTGGAGACACCCCAAATCACGCAGGGACCTCATAAGAATCAATTTGGTTAATGCGAGTGGGATTAGGTTGCTGAATTGGGTAACCAGGATAATTAAAAAGTTGATATTGGGGAATGAAGGTAAGATTCAACCAACTACTCGACGTGGGATTGAAAACTGCATGTCTAAAGGTTTGGTAGGGATTATTTGGATTACGGACTGTGATACCCTTGTGTGGGCGGACCTGAGGGTGAGGGTTGGAGCCCAATAGGCCCAACAAGCCTGTGGATGCCAAGAGGGGTTGGACGAGCTACTCAAGGGGGATCATAGTCCCACATCGCCTGGGTGCGGGAGGGTGATGTGCTTTATATGTACGAGCTTGGCTCTACATGATACAATGCGTTTGGAGCCCCAGTAGGTGGGTGACCAAAGCAAATCCTTGAGGTGAGGGAGGTGGGTTGGAGCCCTGCCCAATAGGCCAAAAGAGGACAATATTGGGATGAGTAGGGCCAGCGAGGGGCCCAGTGTCCGCTGTGCATACTCTGAACAACGCGTTTTGGCCCAACATGCCTGTGGATCCCAAGAGGGGTTGGACGAGCTACTCAAGGGGGATCATAGTCCTACATCGCTTGGGTGCGGGAGAGTGATGTGCTTTATATGTACGAGCTTGGCTCTACATGATACAATGCGTTTGGAGCCCCAGTAGGTGGGTGACCAAAGCAAATCCTTGAGGCGAGGGAGGTGGGTTGGAGCCCTGCCCAATACGCCAAAGAGGACAATATTGGGATGAGTAGGGCCAGAGAGGGGCCCAGTGTCCGCTGTGCATACTCTGACCAACGCGTTTTAAAGTTGTGCGGGCCGGTTTGGGCCCAGAGCGGACAATATTGTGTTATGTGGACCGGGGCGTTACAGGGACATTTAGGAATTCAAAGGGTTTCGGGCCTAGGACAAGGTGTAGAAGGGGCGTGGAAAGGGGTTTGTTGAGGTTGAGAACTTCCCAAGATGATGGGAAGGGTTGGAAGAGGGTGGGACGAATAGGAGGGTGAGTGAGGGGTTGCGAAGAGGGTGGTGGTGGTTGGACAACAGCGGTGGGCGGTTGAGCGGGTTGGGAGAGGACGTTGGAGGGGGAAGAAATGACGACGGAGAGGGCAGGGGGCGATCAGTCTAGCTGATCGACCCACCTGGTAGTGCACCGCCATCGGTTGGTGATACTAGACGCATGGTGGTTGCCGGTAATATCGTGCGGCCATAGGGGTCAACAGGTACCCCTTGTGGGTGCTCATTGGTATCCTTGTTGGCTGATAGGAGTCACTTGATCATCTGTTCCATCTTCTTCATCTCTCTTTCCATTGTTTTTTCTACCGACTTTTATCGACTTCTCGATCTCTGCCTGGTCCATTGTTGCAACTCGGCTAGTTTGTTATTTCAATCCTCTTCTCTCTTGAGTCTTTCTTTTTCTCTGCGGGGTCTATCTTGTTCTATCTTTGCATCCAAGATACCTTTTGATGTCTTCCATCCTTCCATGGCTTCACTTAAATAGGTCCATTACAATTAATGCTACTAAACTAACCCATATTGCTACCCACTTGCATCAAAATGACAAGCTGGATGCATGGATGAAATTGAACACAAGACCTTTTATGCAAATTACGATGGTAGTGAAAAAAAAAATGCCCTTTTTATGCTATCAATCCCATCAAGAATTATTGATCTTCTGCCAGCTGAGGAATGTTCAAGTCGCTGAATCATTTAAAACCTATGTTCCTCCTCTAAGATTGTCCAAATTTATTCCCAATTTTCTCAACCATATAAACAATTGCATAGGTGACTAGGTAAGGGTGGTGGTAAAACTCCATAGGTGAGTCAATCCCACTCCATTCAAATATCATTTTATGGAGAAGTGGACACTAAATTATGAGATTCGATCAACCATTCTTCTTATTCTAATACCTATATGATCTATTGCAGCCCTAAATCAACTCATGACATTCCGGTATTAATTAGACTAGCCTACATACATTTCAATATTGAATTCTTTAAAACACCACAAAGCCAGGCACAAAGGCTCAAAACATGACCATTGATGAAAAAAGAACACCCATAGATAAGGGATACAATCTGATTGATACGTTTTAAGTCTAATCTATTAAATTTCAAATTGGAATTTAAACCTTTGAGGTATTAGGTAGGGAGAAGTTTCCGTTGATGTTCATCTTCTATTTTCGCACTGCAATGACCATGGTTGGAGTCTTTAGTCATCACATGTGGGACCTATAACTTCTAACCCCATTAAAGCCAAAAGGTCTAGGATTACAGCCACAAAAACTCTTCAATGGTGACCATGACCAAATTGACTTTTAAACTTTTTGAAAAATAGTTTCTTAGCCGACATCAACCATGCACCTTCTGTTTCCTAATCAAACTCCATAATCTTTAACGCGGACCTCACTATTCAAGCCACCCCCTTTGGTAAACAATCCTTCAAGTCAAGATCCACAAAACATCAAAAGTGATTTAGAGAGGGAGGGGACAGACAGGTCTTAAAGGTGCTTCTCAATAAAGTCTTCTAGTGTAATTTTCCATTGAGGCCGACCCTCCATCTATCTGTATTATTTTAAGTTAGGTACTTCTCAGTAAGTCTTCTAGAATAAGTTTCCATTGAGGTGTCCGTCCTTCCATCTATCTGTATTTTAAGTTTTGAACAAAACATATGGTCATCGCCTATACTTATCAAATACCACATTCTTAGAAAAAACATGCAGTGTCTCCACACAATTCTTTTATTCGATGAGGACCTCATTCGCTCCATTCACACATCACACGAAATTACTTGCACCTTCTTATTTTCCCACACGATATCTGTATTTGCTATAAAAACCTCTCCCACTTAATTTCCAGAACATAAAATCTACATCTAAAGAGATTAAAACATGGCAAAGCTAAGGACTCAGATCATATTGTTTGCTGTTTTCCCCCTGGTTCTTGTGTTTCATCCACTTCCAACATCATGTCAAGAAACTGGTAAGCTATACTTATAATATCCAAACAACACCATTACTTAGTGTACTAGTCCTTATTTATATGAGTTCCGTTTTTGTAAATGCAGAGGATGAAAGGGAGTTTACTTATGTTAAAGGGAGTGAGAATGGACCTGAAAAATGGGGAGAGATTCATCCTGAATGGTCAGCTTGTAAGCATGGCAAAATGCAGTCACCGATTGATCTGTTGGATGATAGAGTATCTGTAGGAAGACATTTAGGGAGGTTAAAGAGGAGCTACAAACCTACTAATACAACAATCAAGAACAGAGGCCATGATATGATGATAAGAACTATCGAGATCATTGTCAAATCTCTTCAACTATGCATTTTCTCTGGTTCTTGTTTTTTTCATTTGTTTGTCAGAAAGCTGTATTTAGTGAAAGATACATGCTAACCACTTCTTTAATCTTTATATTATGGAGTTCATCCAAATTCGGAATAAGTATCCAACAACACCTAACCCAAATACTTTATGCAGTTGAGGTCGGTAGGTGGTGCAGGAACAATGCATATCAACAATACTGAATATGTGCTCCAGCAATGCCACTGGCATGCACCTTCTGAACACACTATTGATGGAAAGAGGTAATTATCTCAACCTCCCCTCCCCTTACAACTCCAAATAGTTCCTTTCATATTTTATCTATAACCAAGCCCTACAGAAACATAATAATAATAATATAAGAAGTAGAAAAAACAACACAGTTGTAATATTCTTCTGTTTCAGAATTTTTTTTGCATATAACAGGTAGAATAGTAAATGCAAGAGCAAGATGCGATAGTGTTCCTAGGAATTGTTACTATCAACAGGCATAACTGCAATTTAACTGGTATACATTATGATTGTCAGAATGTCCCTCGAACTTCACATGGTACATGAAAGCACGGCCAAAAAGATTGCTGTGGTTGGAATCACATACATAATTGGACGGCCAGATACATTTTTATCCGAGGTAACACAGAAACTTGTGTACATAGACACTGTTGCCTATACGAACAGATAAAATCTCCTTTTTCTCTGTTATTACTGATTCATGTTTCATTTCAATTTATAGTTGATGGAACATATACAGTCTGTGGCCGACACAGAAGAAGAAGAGAAAGCTATTGGTGTACTTGACCCAAGGCACATTAAAATGGGCAGCAGAAAGTACTACAGATACATTGGCTCACTCACAGTTCCTCCATGTACTGAAGATGTTATTTGGACCATGGTTCAGAAGGTCTCCTCCGCTATCCTATTAAAGTTTACAGTTATCTACATCTAATTCCTGATTCTAACTAAATCAAGTTTGTGATTCAGGTGAGGACAGTCTCGCGAGAACAAGTCAGCTGGCTAAGAACTGCTGTTAAAGATGTGAGTAAATAATGATGGTACCACATATTTCCCTGTATTCACCATTGTTATAACCAGTCTCTCAGACACAATTTCATCTACATGGCTAAAAGCTGATAAAATTGATAGAAGATGAACTCTATATTGGCAATATATATAAGAAGAAGAAAAAAAGTTGAATCAATGTTCTAAGCATCTCTCTAATGGCAATACATACGTTATTTTTCAGGATTCCAAGATGAACTCAAGACCTGTACAACCAATTAACAGACGTTCAGTTCACCTCTACAAGCCAGATGATAATTAGAAGATAGGCATCCATCAGATGCACATGACTAAGATTAGTTATTGAATAATTCATGTATGTTATTATGATAAATCAGACGCAACACATAACATCATGTAAACAGATTAATCGAGATCTGAACGAAAGAAAACAAAACCCTAGTTTATTCATGCAAAGAAACCTAGTTTTCTTGAAGTTACAACCCCCGAACTGAAGAACAATGAAGAATCCCTTGCTTATTTATAATATTCCTAACTTATTTGGCAAGCTAATTAACTTAACCCTAATTGGCTAATAATGCCATAGCTACTCTTTTGGGCTCTTACTTAATAGGCCAATTATTCGTAATATTAATATTGCTAAACTAACCCTCCTACTATAATATTATGCATGCTAAATACCATCATATTATTAATTAGTTCTCTAAATTTTGTATTCTCGATAAATTTTTGTTACCTAATGTACTATTAACAAGGTGCTTCCACATGGGATGTATAAAAGCGTATTATTCTTTTTGTATCAATTAATAAATAATAGTAATATTCAGCACAGTGTCACTGGAACCCAAATCCTTCATTGTGAAATCCACTTATTAGTTGTGAACCTTTGATACACACAAAGAGGGAAAAACATAAGTAAGGGATTTTCCCGGCAACATTTATAAAAGTTTCATCTAGATGTGTGAAACATGAAGTGTAGAAGGCATGGGATCGGGATGTATGTCAAAGTCACTAACATATTTTGACTTTGGAGGCGCGCAACCAACATGCTAAAATGTGACACGAGATGAACATGCCAGAAGCTTGTTAGTATAAGTGAGAGGCATGCCATTAGAGGTATTGGTGGCATGTTGAAAGCGTTCTAAAATCAGCTTGAAACATGGGAGAAACATGTTGAATACATGCTAACTTGAGCTAGAGGCACAAAGACTAGCATATAGGCAAGCAAAACATGAGCTAGAAACATTTAGAGGGTGTTTGTTTGATTAAGAAATCTAATTAAGAGGTAACCTCTAAACTCTTAATAAGAATCTAATTGATTTGTAAAAGTATTTGTTTAAACTCTAGTCAATTAGCATCCATATCGCCGCCATGTCGCATGAAGACATGTGATGTCCAGTTGTCCACCTAATCGGGTAAAATGACTAAATGCTGCTGGTGAGTTTCAAACCTGCTGTCTCCAACAAGTGGAAAGGGGTGTTGGACCAATGAAACTTGTGAGTCTTTAGACTAGGTTTAGACTTGCCGTGCCACAAAAGAATCTGTACGACCCAACTCCCCTCCCACCTCACAAACAATAACAATAACAACAGCAATAATAACTAAATAAGTAAAGTATATAGATCATGTAAATGGATGTAATACACATCTCTTCGACTTTTACAGCCATGTATTCCAAAAAGCAATTAAAAAGTCTGTGTTGTCACGTATGTGGTTGTGATGTGCCCCATACCACATACTCTGTTTATTGTAGTTGAATGCAGTAACCTATGTAACAGTGGCATTATGTAGGTGGTAAACAAGGATACTGGATATCGGGGTCAACTTAAAAATCTAGCAATAAGAAGAAAATTTATATTACACTATTATTCATTATTAGTCATGATTTTTATAGTACATTGCAGGAGTACATCAGTTTTTGCTACACATATACCTCTTTTCTGTAACATATACTCATAGTATCTCTAAACAATTGAAATCTTCAAAATATATGTGAAAAAAAAAGAAAAGGAAGGGGGGGGGGGGGGGGGGGGGGGGGGATGCCAATGGCATGACAGCTCAACGGTTAGAACTTGGCAGATGGTACCATTAGGTCATGGGTTCAAACCCAGTTTGCGGCATCTTTGGGTTCTGGGATCCTATAAAAACTCTGCTTGCCTTTCAAAAATAATAAAAATAAAAATGTTTCCGACAAAGATTTTTTTTTTTTTTTTTTTTTTCATTCACAAAATTGTAACATGATCCCATCAGGTACCAGATTAACTGAATCAAACCTCATAAAGTTAAAATACTACATCTCTAATCCAATTTCCAATCTCATCAGATAGATACAGATCCTATCAAGGGGCAGCTTAATAGGGAGTTTCTGCTTTCTTGCCTTTACTACCCTTGTCCTATTTTTGGAGACATCATTCATCGCGTTTGGGACCTCTAATGTTATTACTCAATAGTCTATAATAGATGTCTGAGTTGAGAAGTAAATTTTAACTTTTTATTCAAACTTCACATTCTAACCACCCCCTTCAATTCATGATGCCTAAAAACTGATCTAAAATGGCCAGGTGTCTATTGAGGCATTTCTTAGAAAGTCTGGAACCTCTAGAATACTTTTTCCAATAAGAGGTCATTCCATTGATCTGTATTTCAAGTATTCGAGAAGAAGCAAGCATCAAAGACATATATGCATTTTGCTCTTGTTTTCTTCAAGTCAAATAGGAGCAACGGATAACACTATGTAAACAGATTAATCAAGATCAAATAAGAAAGGAAACGAAACCCTAGTTTACTCCTACCAAGAACCAATCCGAACTAACTGGCATGAACCCTACTCTCTTCTTAAATATTTGTAACTACGGGGTAAGTGTCACCCCCTTATTACTAAGTACATTTGCTACAATAAGATAATCTAAATACAATCACCCCCTCCCCCCTCCCTTGATTGTGAAGAACTCGAGCTCGAGTTCACGTGCACATATGCAGTCAACAGCTCCGGTTTCATAGAAGATAAAACTGATAAGAAACCGATGAGTTGTCGGAAACAGGTCAACCTTTCATTGAACCAAAAACCGGCTGGGTATATTGTCGAAAGGATTAACATCAGAGCTTGCCAGAATACTCTCCACACGATCAGCCACATGAGGATGAAGAAAGGTATTCGCCATTGGTAGTGGAATAGGTGTTGCAACATCACCTCGAAACGGAATGAGATCCGCAACGTTAACCGTACAACGCATTCGAAAACTCTATGGGAAATCAACCTCATAAGCATTATCACCAATCCTCCACACTATGGGAAAAGGTCCAATGCACCGCATCATGAGTTTGGAGCCCTTCCTCGTCCATCACTGGCCTTTTGAAATACCATAAATAAGTTGCCTGGTTCAAAAGAAACAAACCACTTATGGCAATCCATAATACCATTATGTTTAGCATATATTTCAGTCAAATGATTGCAAACTTACTGGTGGATCAAACTCATATGTTCTGCCTTCCCCGTCTGCCGATAACCCTTCTGAAAGTCCATAACTAAGTTTCCTGGTTCAAAAGAAACAAATTGCTTATGGCGATCCACAATACCCTTCTGTTTAAAATACATTTCATTCAAACGACTGCGAATTTGCTGGTGGATTAAACTCATATGTTCTGCCTTAACAGTCGCATCGCTACTCACAGGGCCCATACTATTTACTGGTGCTAAATCAGTGGGAACAAAAGAAGAAAAACCCTGCACAATATGGAAAGGCGAATTACTAGTACTTCTGTTTGTCGTATCTATATTACAATTCAGAGTGTGTTTTACTATTCATTGCTGACTGGAACAAACTAAGGATTGGAGATAAAAGATGGTAACGATTGAAAGTTGGGAAATGTGTTGAGGATTGAGATTCATTTCCTATAATGGCATGTTTGTAATATAAAACATGTAAAAGGGCAAATAAATAAAAAAAATTGTGAAAAACGTTCGTGAAATGTCCATGTGACAGAGAGAGAAAGTATTGTATTTTCATTTTTTTCAAAATGAAATTATCGTAACTATCTACATAATTATCAGATTTTGGTAAACTTGGTATCATTGAAATGCAATTTTGAAGATTTTTCCAACAAAACCAATGATTAATACAAACACTTAAAATTTCAAAATATTTATTTTACTATTAAAATATAAGTATAATATTTTTCAAATAAACGGATGAACATTTCATCGATTTTAATTGCATTTGACACTAAAAAAATTTGTTTACTTTCTAAAATATGAATTTTTTTATGGAACTGGTTGAGGGCAATGGTGGTGAGGGTGTCCAATGCATGATAATTAGCAGTAAAAAAAATGTATGTGGAGTCCAATGGCACGGGTAATATGCTAGTTATTATATATGAACTCTACATGAGGTAAAACGAAAAGCCAAGAAGTATCATGTTCAGCCACCAAACAACACGATAGGTCATCCAAGCTCTTATTAACAACCTCTGTTTGTCTATCAGTCTACAGATAAAATGTAGTGAAAAACTTTAAAGAACACTGCAAATGCACCCACAAAGTCTTCCAAAATTGCCCTGCAAATCTCATGTCACGATCAGACACAATGCTCCGAGGAATACAATAAAGTCAAACCACTTCCCAAAAATATAAATTAGCAACATGACAACATGTGGAGCATCATTAACTTTTCGACAAGGGATAAAATGAGCCATTTTAGAAAAACGCTCAACCACCACAAAAGTTGGATTATTACCCTGTGACGCCAGAAATTTGGAAACAAAATCCATGGAAACATCCAACCACAATCTCTCTGGAATGGGTAAAAAAGAATACAAACCAATGTTCATCAATCTTCCCTTAGCAGTGGGCCTAAAGTAGTGCTCCTGTAATAAAAAACATCTTACAGACACCAGAATGGCCACCTAAACCACCATTATGGAGCTCAAACCTTCTCCCGCATAGAAGATACAAAAATACAAAATTCTCTTCCATGAAATAAAAAACCATTATGCAAAAGAAAATCACCCGACTGATGGGGCGCAGCTTGAGAAGCAAAATGCACATGGCCAAATAAAGAACCATATCCATACAATGTTGGCAACTCATCAAACTCGTCAACATAAGTACGTAAAACAACCAGGCCATCTGCATGACGGCTTAGAGCATCGGCCACCTTGTTCTGAGACTCCTTAACATGCTTCAGAGTGAAGGTGAAGTTTTGAGTTTTGTTGACCCACTTACTAATCCTGCTACTACTAACGTGACCTTGCGAGTTAAGGAATTAGAGAGCTTCATGATCAAAATAAATCACAACCTCGCAATAAAGGAGATAATGTTTCCAACGACGCAGGGCTTGGACTACAACAAATAACTCAGCGTCATATCTAGGATTTATCGGTGTTGCACTTTTTTTCTTAGCAGGAACGAGTAATTCAACTAGGCCTTGTGCAGTTTCCCACTATAAAAGGCCACCGGCCACCCCGCATGTGATAACACGGCCCCAACACCTGCCTTACATGCATTACAAGATAACTCAAAATGTCTTCTCAAAATTCGGCAGTGCTAGAACTGGAGCAATGGTCATCTTAGTCTTAATAACATGAAAAACAACTTGACAGTCAGCGGTCCAAGAAAACGGTACATCTTTCATAAGCTCAGTCAATGTGTCATAATAGAACTAAAACCCTCAATAAAGCACCAATAAAAACTGATCAACCCATGAAAATTGCATACTTGGGAAGAACACATGGGTGCAGGCCAATCTCGAATAGTAGCTACCTTAGAAGAAGGTCACCAAAGAGACCATGGAAGCACATTTCTTCATATTCAAATAAAATTTATAGTCACGCAGAACCTCCAATACAATCTTAACATGCTATAAGTGTTCGACCTTGTGCAACTAAAGATAAGGATATCATCAAAACAAACAACAACAAATTTGTTAATAAAAGGTTGTAGAATGTGTGTCATTACCTGCATAAATGTCGAAGGGGCATTGGACAATCTGAACTGCATGACTAACCACTCATACAATCCCTTTTTCATCTTAAAGGTCGTCTTCCATTCATCCCCAGCATGCATACGAATGTGATGATACCCACTGTTAAGATCTAGCTTGATAAATACCATGGCTCCTTGCAAATTATCAAGCATTCTTCCAGATTAGGAATTGGAAAATGGTACTTAATTGTGATCTTATTAATGGCTCGCGAATCCACACATATACGAAAAATGCCATCCTTTTTTAGTACTAACAAAGCAGGAACTGCACTTGGCGACGTACTCTCTCTAATATAGCCCTTGGCTAAAAGTTTATTCACCTGCCATTGTAACTCCTCATGTTCCTTAGGGGCATGCGATAATGTGGTCTATTGAGGCCTCTGTTATTAAATCGGTGATTATCAGTGATATCTCTTCTCGCTAGTAAAGCGTTAATATTTTTGAATTAATGTTTGAATAATTCCTTGGCTGATTAATCGGTCATTTTTGGTTATTTACCGATTAATCGCTTTCAAAACAAATCAATTAATCGATCTATGGCAATGTGTTATAAGCAAATGAGAAAAAAAAAATCAAGTTTGTTTTTGTCTTAACCTCATTAATACATATCCATAAGGCAATACCAAGAGTATATGAAGAGGCTAGAGAAAGAAAAATGAAATATATACATACATATATATGAAGAAAAAAAATAATGGCCAAAGGATTAATAAGTAAAACTAAAGAATATGGAATCACACCCTTATCTGACATTGAATTCATACTTTTGTTATAATTTGCCTTAAATATGGCAAGTAATGTTTACTACTTCAATAGACATTAAATTTTTTTTCTTGAAGTAAACATATTACTTAGAAGGATAAAGTAAGTATGTTTATAAATATAGGTCGATTAATGTCATATCACACCTTAACCAATTAAGGTTCGATTAACGATTTAACTACATAGTTATGGATAGGAGCTCCCAGTTCGAGCTCAATAATGTGTTGAATATTCCGTAACGGAGGCAACGTCCTCCTACCTTCCTAAAATATAACTGTAGAGGCACCACCTGTTGTACTGCTATATCAACCCCTTATGGTAACTTTTTCGCAGATGTGGGACAAAGCATCCGTAAAATAAATTTGTGTCCTTCAGCATCACAGAAACTGTAAGTGTTCGTATATCCATCATGAAAATCTATCATCGCTGGAATTGTCGCGGTCTCCCTAACAACAAATGGCAAATATTCATCGAGATAACAATACACCAAACCTGATCTCCATACTACCCAATAAATAAAAGAACTAAGCCATTTGTGTCGCTTTGGCCTTTTTAGTCGGGTCCAACCATCCCACTGCAAAAGGCACATAAAATGCCTCCTCATTCAACCCTAAGGTATCCACCATTAATTTGGAGACCAAGTTCTCATTGGATCGGCCATTAATGTTCATGCTACAAATCTTTCCACTGCAACTACATCTAGTGCGGAAAATGCCATGCTCTCTCCAAGCAACATCGTCCCCTGGTTCTTTGCGAAAAAAAGAGAAGGAAACGAAAAGACAAAGCGTTGGCCCACACGCACAGCCGTCTGTGCGCCCGTGCGACACCACCGAGGTCCTGTCTGGGTCTAATTGTGGTTCAAACCACCCTGTCGACCTCCTCTTGTCGACTGTTTTACTTTGTTATGGATTTGCGAGACGTTTTCTGCGTGTTCACCTCTTTTCCCCATTTGTGGTTAGAAACAATTTTCAAAGCCTTCCCGGAGCGTTCTTGCTCTTATACCAATTGATAGATCAGGCACAGCAGATAACACTATAGCACTATGTAAACATCTTAATCAAGATCTAAAACGAAAGGAAACAAAACCCTAGTTTATTCCTACGAAAAACCCTAGTTTTCTTGAAGTTACAATCCGAACTAATTGACAGTGAACCCTACACTCTTAAATATATCTAACTACGTGGGAAGTGTCACTCCCTTTATTACTAAGTACACCTACTAGAATAAGATATTCTAAATACCATCAGATAGTCATCACCTATGCTTATTAATTGACTCTTGGAAAAAACACCTACCAGGTACACCACCGGAGTCTTCTCACAATTGCAAAACCTTAAAGGGACCAAAATTTTTGTGGAAGAAAAATAAGATCTTTGATGGTTTCCTCCATTCATTCATGACCTATGTAGCTGGTATAAATCAACATCCTTGTAGAAATTTTTTTACCCGTACGAGCTATTTAGTGGCTATTAAAAAAAATTTCCCAGTTCGAAGAGTGTCTGAAAACTTCAGGCGATTGCTTGTCCCAAAACATAAAGTGTAGATCTAAGAAAGTAAAACATGGAAAAGCTTAAGAGTCAGATCATATTGTTTGCTATTTTTGTTAGCTTAAGAGTCGGATCATATTGTTATAGACTTATAGTCATTACTTTGATGTTAGCTTTGCATGGTTTTGATATATGAGAATTTTTTGTTAATGATGCAGAGGATGAAAGAGAGTTTACATTTGTGGAAGGGAGTAAGAATGGACCTGAAAAATGGGGAGAGATTCATCCTGAATGGGCAGCTTGTAACCATGGCAAAATGCAGTCTCCGATTGATCTGTTGGACAAGAGAGTGACTGTAGGAACACATTTAAACAACTAAAGAGGAATTACCAGCCTACTAATACAACAATCAAGAACAGAGGCCATGATATAATGGTAAAAATCATAATACCTATCAGGTTCATTCAAATAAATCATTTAGAAAGTTAATGAACATATAATTTATTTTGGTTAACTATTACAGTTTCCTCAATAGTTTATTAGACAGATATACTTGGTGAAAAACGCATGCTAACTGCTACTCTAATTTTCTGTAAATTTTCAAAGAATGCATCAAGTTTGGAATAATTATTCAACAACCCCTAAACCAAATAGTTTCCTTCTTTTTTCAACACCTGAATTGCTTTTCTTTTTCTTTTTCTTTTTTAAATTCATTTGTATATAATGTCAATGAAGTTGAGGTGGGTAGGTGGTGAAGGATCAATTCAGATCGACAATACTGAATATGTGCTCCAACGATGCCACTGGCACGCGCCTTCTGAACACACTATTAATGGCAATAGGTGATTTTCTCAACCTCCCCTCCCCTTACAAAACCCCTTCATATTTTTAAACAACCAAAAAACAAGGAAACATGAAAAAAATGTAAAATTACAAGTTAAAAACTACACCAATATTGTGTTAAATTAGGAAAACAAATTATAATATATAACTGTATTTGGCTTGTAAGCAAAGACAGTCCTACCCTTCTGTCTTAAACTTGAGCAACAATCTCTTTCAGACGTTATCTACTCCATTTGTTGAGGATATGATGTCAGAAACATGCCCACTAACTCACACTCAAGAAACACAGATAATAACAGAGAAAAGAAGTACTCCATATAACATCAGACAACATATAACATCTCAGTCCAAGTAATTTAACTGACTGATAACTAACGCTACAATTTTCAGAATCGCCCTCAAACTTCACATGGTACATGAAAGTGCAGAAAAAAAGATTGCTGTGGTTGGAGTCACATACATACTTGGACAACGTGATCCATTTTTATCTGAGGTAACACAGAAACTTATGTCCGCACACAATCAATTCATTTATGTTATATTCATTATGTTCTGTTTACATTGTTGTCGTTGATGGACAATATAAGGTCCATGCCTTTATGAAAGAAGAAGAGGAAGTGGTTGGTGTACTTGACCCAGGCCAGATAAAAATGGGCTGCCGCAAGTACTATATTGGTACATTGACTCACTCACAGTTCCTCCCTGCACGGAAGATGTTGTTTGGACCATGATTGAAAAGGTCTCCTCGCTAAACTATTAACATCTGATTATTGATATGAAAAATCTCAATTTAATCAGTCATTCTTACCAAATGAAATACCGCAATTCAGGTGAGAACAGTTTCAAGAGAACAGGCCAGCTGGCTAAGGGCTGCAGTTAAAGATGTGAGTTAATATTGAAACTACTGCTTAGTTTCCCTCTTAATCTTTGCTATAACCAGTGCATCTTACAAACAAAATTACCAATTGACTATTGTGTCCAATATTTCAAAATTGATACAAGTTTTATGTGGAAAAATCCCTAAAGAAAATCAAAAGTTTTGAATCAATGTTCTATCTACCCGTCACTAATGCAATAAATACTTTCTTTCAGGACTCAAATACAAATGCAAGACCAGTACAGCCGATAAACAATGTACAGTTACATCTACAAACCAGATGATCATCCAGAAAACCAACAAGCACCAGCTACATATGAAGAAGATAGTATTATCATATGATAATCCATGTCTGTTGAAACTGTTTCCTTCAATTGTGCCCCGGAGTACTATCGTCACCTAGCCTAGTATTAACAAGATGCACAAGGATACTCTTCACTCATTTAATTTGTATTGTAATGATAAATAGTGTGCATTGTGCAACTTTAGATTTCCGTGAAGAACTGAATCATGTAATTAACATTCACTTTTAAATTGTGATACACTTGATAATTGATACATCAGAAGGATGGCAACATCTTTACCGGAATTTGTAGGCACAAGACCAAACAAAAACTAAAAAAAAGTCTAGCAAAAAACTACTGGGGATACATGCTAAATTGCTAATAATTGTTTAGAAGAGGGAGATTCTTCCACTATACACAATTAATAGGTTAAATATACTACAATATTGAAATTTATTCTCAGTTGTCCATACAATTCAATAAAAATCATTATAATGCTATTCAAGGCTGGTTTAGTAAAGGGTTGTTTTCCACAGTGGCCTTGGCTAAAACAACCAAACACAAAGCCTCTGTCACAAGATAATCATCCATAAAAAATGGAAAGATGACTCTCTTCAATTGCTCCAAAAAACCTAATAGTGTCTCAAGACAACATCCTGCTTATTGCTTCTAGTGCTGAAATGAGTTAAGAAAGCAACAACTCCAAAAGAAAAAGTGTGTCAACTTTAGTGTCTCTCACGCACCCCCTTACCTAAACATTATATTGTGAATAACCTAACATTGGAAGTCAATAAAATTTCTCAGGATTCTTTTTTTAACCTACAATCGCAAAATGCAGTATTTGCATTCTCCAACCAAAGAGACTCAATCATCTTTGCATCGAAGCTCTGAAGCTTCCCATAGCAATGAAGGGTAGCTTTGTCAGTCAGAACTAAGATGCAATTATTGTGGAAAGAATACAAGAATTGATGGTTACTGTCTGGTAATTTTTGGAGTAGTTGGAATTTACCGAAAACTCTTTATGAATTTTATGGATGATAAAGGTTTAGAATACAATTGGTTTTGACTCACATAACTTGATTGTAGTATGAATCCTCGGGGTTGTATACCCACATTGACAATACACATAACACATTAACAAATGAAAATAAATTGCAGTCTAACCAGAAATATCAACAACAGATTTCCAGTAATAGAGAAAGTTAAATTTTCAGTTTTTGGTGAATATCTTAAATTGACGATAGGTAAGTAAAATTATAACATTTTACCACTCAGGATTTGTTCTTTATCCTGTAATCGAAGGAATTCTCCGTGTAAATTTCAATTTCGGCAGTAATCTTCGCTGAACTTCTGCAACTGAGATTGTTCTTCATCAATGATTTGAACTGAAACAACAAGATGAGGGAAGATTTTCAACATACAAAACCTAATTTTTGAGATTGAATGGAACAGACTTACAGTTATAAACTAATAGCAGAAATTTGAAAATCCTTTCAAGACAGGAACAAAATGAACATTTACATTGAAATTCTAAATTCCGCAGTGAATCGAATTGTAAAACTGCGAGAAACCAAAATGAAACGATGCAAAACCCTAATGGCTGTAAAAAAATTCAAGAACTGAAGGAAGAAATAATGGTGATTACATCAACAAAGAAAACCCAATTCAAGATCAGAGTGAAAACCCTAGTTTCGATCTGAAGAAGGAACGAGGACTGGCGAGCGAGAGACACCATGGTTGTTGGGATCGCGAAAGCGGGACCGTCAATTTGAACTCAAAAAGGAAAGTCTATTTGCATCCAATTCTTGTATTCAGTACAGCCCCACTGGTGGAAAATGGAAAATAATTAAATGGCATTTTCATTTTTTTTTATTTTTTTTCGTAAAATGACTTTTAAGGCCTATTTTTCATAAATTGGACCATTTAAATACCGTAGTTGATGTAATGGCTAATTTGTACCTATTTTTATACTTTTATGACCAACAATAATTTATATATAAACCTCCAGTGGGGAGGGGCAGCTATGGGATGCCAGACCTTTATTATTTATCAAAAAAAATTGATTTACAATCAAACGGGGGTACATGACGACTTTACCCGTATAAAAATCAAACGAAATTATGGACTTTGCCCAAACAAAAGACCGCAACCCTGTCGGCGAAACAAGACTTGAAACCTAAACAACCACTAATCAGCACTTGAAACAAACCAAAAAGCAAAACACAATTACATAAGAAAAAATAAAACACAACAAGCAAAACTGAGACAGGGAAAGCAGCACCGCACCCCCCTGCCCAAACTGCTACCGCGCGCCTGCAGAACCTCCCGCACCAAGCATCCCACCGCTCCCTGCCGTGCCCAGACAGCAAGAGCGAATCTGGCTGCTCTTGCCTCGCAGCCGAACCGCCAGCAAAAACCGTCCATTCGCAGGGCCTGGCTCTGCAAAAATTATGTTCCTGCAGATAGCATCCAATCCCATACAGCACCCGGTCCCAGACTGCACTCGCCTTGCGCGCAAAATAGCCCAATCGCCAGCGAGACTGACCCAACTGATAGACTGCACCTTCATCACGCAGCTGATCCATGCCCGCGTTGCAGCAAAGACTCAGCCAGCTCATGTCTTCCTCTACACTTCCCCGTGGCGGATGTACGCCGTATGCCATTGGTCCAGCACCAACAAACCTGCCACTCTCCTAGGAAGTTCATTTGCACGGAAAGAAAATAGTCCTATGGTCTCGTTGTGCTCGGTCCGCTAACGCATCCGCCACCGCGTTCGCTTCTCTATAAATATGAAGGCAATCTAACGTCATTGTTGCCACCATCAAATGAATTTCCTTCAAAATATTCTCCAAGTGCCAAGGAATTTTAAAAGTGTCTTTAAACCATCCACAAACCAGAGCCGAGTCTGATTGAACTATCACCTTGTTGAAACCCAAAGAGAGACAAAGGCGGAGGCCCTCAGCTAGAGCCAAAATTTCCGCTTTGTTATTGGAGCCTGCACCGAAAAATAGTTGTTTGCCCATCACACAGTGACCCCTAGAGTCCCTAATGATCACACCGTCAGATGCCCAGTTCTTACGGGAAGAACCATCCACATTGATAGCAACAAAATCTTATGGAGGGGGTTGCCAAAAGACAACTCTGACTAACTTCCTTCTAACTGGGAGCACCTGTAACCCCAAAGCCCTTAATGGTGCCTTGTTGCAGCTAACTTGTTTTGGATTAATAAAACTGTTTGCCAAGCGCAGATTACGCCTAACATTCAAAATCACCAACGCCGGATTTGGGGAAGCATTTTCATATACACACTTGCACATTTGTTTCCAAATTTCCCATAAAATAAGCATATGAGTAAGAAGGAATAACACACCTGTTTGCGAGTTTCGTGTGCCTCTCTTGAACCAAATTACGAGAGCCGTGGAGATTTCTGCTGGTTTCCTTATGTGCACATCAAATATGCGTTCAAAATGGCGCCACACCTGCATCGCCAAATCCTCGTCCAGAAAGAGATGGTTCAAAGATTCGCTATTTGGCGAGTTGCAACAGCAACATCTAGAGGCTAGACTCAAACCGCATCTGTACAGTTCCCCATCCACTGGCACCCATCTACGGAGTAACTTCCAAACAAAAACTGATATTTTGGAAGGAAGAATTTGATGTCAAATCGCCTTACTTAGTTCATTGACCTTCCCATATCTCCGTAATATTTCATAGGCCGACTGAAGGAAAAAAATCTCATTCGGGTTTGGAACCCATACACACTTGTCCTCACCATATATAGTCCTCACCACTTAATCTATCAGCAAAAAGAATTCGCGCCAAGTTTCTGAGATCTGGGTGGACCAATTCAAAATTCGTTGAAATCACCTCGCTAACTGAATGCCAGAATCCTTGGCTAACCAAAGCCGCCGACCTCCTGAATGAAACAACCGTGTTCCAGTTTTCCTCAAAAAAACTTATATTTCCCTTGTCAATACGCCAAAGGGAATTGCTTAAGACAAAAGACTTGTCAGTCATGATCTCCTTGAAAAAAGGTGAAGACCCACCTTTTACAAGTTGACAATGCAACGCAACTCCATGCGATCAGTATTTGTTCCTCATAAAAGTAGCCCATAAGGAGTCCGAATTAATCAGTTGCCATAGAGCCTTGACCCGGAAAGCCTTCAGCACCACCGTCAAGTCTCTAACTCCCAAACCTTGTTCCTCCTGAGGGAAACATATATTCTCCCAAGACACCCATTTTTTCTTCAGTCTGCCTTCACAATCCCCCCAAAAGAAATCTGCCAACAAACAATTAATCCGTGAGAGAACTGTCCTAGGTACACACATGGTACTAAGAATATAAACTGGGATCGAGCTAAGGACATGTTTAATCAAAATTAATCTTCCTCCCGGAGATAACAATTTTGATTTCCATCCCCGAATACGAGATTGGATTTTATCAATCAGATCTTCAAAATATGAAATTTTAACTCTCCGTTGGAACACTGGCCCGCCCAAATATTTCAACGGAGCATCTTTAAACTAGAAACCAGTACAACTTTTTAACAACACAATTCTTTCCGCGACTGCCTTGTCGTCCAAAATGAAAGAACTTTTGCCCTCATTTATTTTCTGCCCCGAAGTCTCACAGTATCGTTTCAAGAAATCCATGCATCCCCTAATTGACGACTTTCGTCCATTTAAAAAAATGAGGGTGTCATCTGCATAAAGAAGATGTGAGATAGGGCTGCAGGCCCTAGGTGTATAATAATACCCAATTTTTTCTTTTACGAAGGCCTCTGTCAAACCTCTACTCAGCACTTCAGACGCAATAATAAAAAGAAACGGAGAAAGATGATCGCCTTGCCTTAAACCCCTAGTGGATCTGAAAAAACCTTTGTAGACTCCCTGAAGCAAAACGGAAAATCCACAGGATGCGATACAGTTGAAGATGAGATGGCAAAATCTACCAGAAAAGCCAAATTTTTTAAGCACCGCGAATAAAAATTTACATTCCATTCTATCGTATGCTTTCTCCATATCAATTTTCATCACCACATTGCCGCCAAAAACCTTTCTTTTAATGTCCCGAATCAATTCCTGCGCCAGGCCAATATTTTCACCAATGAATCTGCCTTTAACAAAAGCCCCCTGCTCCTGAGAAATCAGCATTGGCAAAAGATCTACCAATCTATTGCAAAGGATTTTGCTGAAAATCTTATAAATCACATTGCACAAACTAATTGGGCGAAATTCTGAAAAAGAACCTGGATTCTCAGTTTTAGGGATCAAAGCCAAGAAGTTAGCCGAAAAAGAAGTCGGCGTCGCCTCCCCCTCAAAAAATTGTATAGTTGCCTCCCAAATATCCGGACCTGGCGCACTATTTTTGGGAGTGTCGAAAACAACTGTTCGCACTTCCTCCAAAGAAGGTCTTCGGACCAAACTATCACAATGACCGGGGCTTACCAACTTCGAAAGGCAATTTAACAAATCTGTATCCACCGTGCAAGTTCCTTGAGAAGACAGCAAATTAGCAAAAAACTCATTGGCTTTGTCAAGAATCTCACCAGGTTCCGAAATAACCGTACCAGACGTTAAAGTGATCTGGTTGATGGCTCGTCGCTTTTGCTTGGACTTGGTGGAAGCAAAAAAGTATTTGGTGCATGCATCCCCCTCCTTAAACTCTTTTTCACCTTATTTTTTAATCCAGTAGAGCTTCTTCTGTTTGAGAGCTAGTCTGTATTCTGCCTGACAACGATGTAAATTGCAACAAGCAGCAACATCCCAGTTGGCATCAACATTTAGACCATTACTGCTGTTATTAGTAAAACCTGCCAAAAGAGTAGTCTCCCACTGTTGCATTTCATCCTCTAAAGCTCGGAGTCGGCTAAACACGTTTCCAAAGACCGTCCGATTCCACTGGATAAGAGCTCAGTGAGTCAGTTTGAGTTTGGCATCCACTCTATCAATGGGTCTCATGGTACCCATGTCTGTCAGCCACGTGTCCTTAACCAGATCAAGAAAACCAGGATGAGTCGTCCACATGTTTAGGAACCGAAAAGGTGCAAAACCGGTTCTAGATTGAGTTGGCATGGATGCCAGTAATGGAGAATGATCAGAAAATGTTCTACTGAGATGTTCCACTTTAGGAGAAGCCAAAACTGTCAACCATGCCGAATTAACAAAGATCCTATCAAGTCTGGCCCAAATACGCTCACTGCCTCGCCTATTATTACACCAGGTGAGTCGAGGGCCCGAAAACCCACAATCAACTAAGCCACTGTTTTCAATACAATCCGAAAAATGTGTCATGCTTGCCAGAGACGGCATATCACCCCCAAATTTTTCGCCCGAATGTAAATATGCATTAAAATCGCCGCCGACCATCCATGGAATATCATTATTTGCAGCAAAATTGACCATATTGAACCAGAGATCCCTTCTTTCATCCACAGAGCATTTAGCATAAACAAAAGAAATTAAAAAGGTGTTAGAAGCAGAGTCCGTTACCTGGCAATGAATGATCTGATCTGACATATCCACCACCGAAAGAACAAGAGCGGTATCCCACAGAATCCAAATCTTGCCTCCAACTATGGCATTAGAGGCAAATCCGCCAAGGTTGAGTTTGTTCCCAATCTCCATGTGTCTGCTAGCATCAATCATAGGTTCCGCAATCATAAGAATTCTGACTTTATGTTCAACAACCATTTTTTTAACCTCCTTCTCGTGGCCTTATTACCAACTCCACGAGCATTCCAAAACATAAAATTTTCTATCATCTTAAACTCGGGAGGAAGATGTACCCTTCGATTGCTCGGAGGTACCGCCAATTTGACTTTTTTCTTTAGATCCGCATCGGACTGCGCCCCCAACGCTAAATCCTTAATAGGTTGTGGATCCGGCTCTATCGCCGAATCCGAATCCGCCTCATCGCTATCATCAGTGGCGCTATCACGAGTATTGATATTCATTGTCTTTTTCTTTTTCCACAAATCATGTCCCTCCTTCACCAACTTGAGAGCATAATCATGCGAAATAAGGACATCCGTCAACTGGTCCTGTGCTGGCAGCTGCATATAAGCATCCCCTGAAACCCGTGTCGGAGCTGTCATTATGGTCTGCGTAGTAGCAGGAATAGAACGAGGAATCACAACCTTGGCTTGAACCGGAAAGAATTCTGCCGAGGCGAGCGAAGCAGGCACTGCCAGGGGCGAGATCACATCCCCTGTGTTGGGGCAGGGCGCGTTCTGTGTCGATACAGAATCCCCTGGTTGGATACAGGGCGCGGTCTGGGATGACATAACGGCACCTGTTATGAGGCAGGGTGCAGTCTGGATCGCAGCAGTGTCCGCTAAGTGGATGCAGGGCGCTGCCTGGATCGCAGCAGTGTCTGCTGAGTGGATGCATGGAGCTGGCTGTGGAGAAATCACGTCCCTGGTTTATGGCTTGGGCGAGTCGGGGTCTGTCTGGGTGCGGCGCTCCACAGTTGTAACAGCAAATTCATCCTTAATGTCGCCTTCAGTCTCGCTTACCACCCCGTGCGGCGCTGCCGCATGAATAACCTTAGGACCGATGGTATTTCTGGAGTCCCCATAATCGGCCGCATCCTCTTGTAACAACGTCTGTTCTTTGTGTCCAATAGCTTTCTCAGTCTCCGAGATTGTATACCCCGCCTCCAGGAGGCAATCCTCCATTGATTCTGGCACAACCTCGGCATTGGCATGGGCCATTGGTTTGCCCATGAGCTAATCATCCGCTTGAGCATCCACAACATCCTCGATATTCTCTGAAAGTGAATCAAATTTATTTGACAACCCCACCTTTACCGGATCAATGGCCACCGACCTCTTATCCCCAGCTGTCTCTGTAATCTCCGCGCCCTTGTCAGTTTTAACACCACTCGGACCCACATCTGGAATGGGCAGTTTCGCTCTATTGTTACTGGAACATATTGTTGCTTGACGGAATTGGTGTCGGCCTTGGGCTTGACCTCATTCTCTGCTTTACCTAGATCCGAAGACCTCCCCCCGCCCTTAAGACCTAGCTTTTTTCGACAAAACTCCTCCTAATGCCCTATCAAGGAACAAAAATCACAGTATTTGAAGCTTGGATATTCAATCTTCTGCCAAAATCCTCTATTATTAGCCCTGTCAATCCAAACTCGAGTGGGCAATTTTTCCGCCAAAGTCATCTCCACGCAAACACGGGCAAAGCCCGGGCGCGAGAGACACCTAGTATGATCATCCATTTGCAGAAAATCACCAAAAGAATTCACAACTGCCTTTAAAATAGGGGGATGGAATAAATGCAAAGGGAGGTTAGGCAACTCAACCCACAATGGCACCGAGATCAGGTCCTCCTTCAAACTGAAGCCATCATGCCAGCGGAAAGCTTTGAACCGAACTCCACGGATCAGAAAGGAATCTCGCGACAAGACTTTCTTTGCTTCCACCTCCGATTGAGGGCGGACTAACACATGCCACTGATTAAGTAAACCAAGCAAAAAGTCGCCTAAAATTCCCCAAGTCCTATGAATCGAATCTCGGATATCTTCCAAAGTTTGGCGGTAACTAGAGATTTTTAAAACGATCAAATGTTTTTCCATAAACTCCTCTCCCCGTACTTCATCCGATGCCGTAAGTCTGATTGCCGGTGCTCCCTCTTTACGGAAGCGAGTTCCTTCAACCTGAGTTTCCACTACGTCGTCCACCAAAATTTTACCCAAAATCTGTGTGAAAGAGGGCTTAGCCGATCCATGACCAGATCCTCCTGCCGTGGGAGGAGGGATGGTGGCTGGAGGCTTCGACATCACATCCAGAGGACGGTGTGTATTCTGTGTTCAGCATCAAAAACCAGCGAAACAAAAGTGTCGGCTGTTTTGTGCTTAGATATTGTAACGGCGACTGTTTTGTATCGGCGGCTGATACGAATCGGCCGCTGAGATGGGTAGCAGATCATAACCATACAGATCCTTCGCGCAATCAAACATGAACCACCCACCACACAAAAAAACAATCACTGCTGAAGCGACAGCGATTTGTCGGACGTGTCGGAGCGGTGACGGCTGTGTCGGCGTATCGCAGTGCAGCGACTCTAGGCGGTTGGCGATCTAGCAACGCCGGCCAAGAATGGCTGGGAAACCTAAATCGAAACTCGAGCCGCCACTATGCTCAATGGCTCAGATTGACTCCAACAAACTTGGGACGGCTAGAATCTAAAGATCAGATCCGAAAAGCAATCACAATAATTCTTTTATTAACTAAGTTAACTCATAAAGTTATAAGACTTTTACCCTTCCTAAACAATAGAAAACATATTTTTACACTTTTATAACCAACAAAGACTTTTTTTTATTAATTATTCTAATTATGACCAACTAAATGCTTGTTATGTTAGGCTATATATAAGGTGATGATTTTTTACCTATTATTTCTGCAATCACTTTCCAAAACAAATCTAATTGGGCCAAAAGTATCACATTGTTTTTATTTATTTATTTATTTATTTATTATTATTATTATTGCCCACTGTAGTTCACTACAATGATCAATCATAGTTGTTTTTTTTTTGATAGCATCTTCAACTTCAGTTGTCACTTGTTGAAAACATTTTAGCAGCTTTGTTGTATCCCCAATGACAGATAGCTCAATTCATTCGTTGTTTCGCAAATATTAATCTTTGTAAGAAACAAAAAAAACTTTTGTATTATTCATGTAGACAAATTTTCTTGATTTTTTTTTATAATTTAAGTTTTGAGGCTATTAACAATCTAAGTTAAGATGTAAACATTGTGATCTTTTTATAGTGGAAATCATGCCACAAAAAAATAAAAAAAAATAAAACAAATTTGTGATATTTCTTGCTCCACTAGATAAGTTTTGAAAAGTGTAAATTGACAGAAATCATCAACTTATATAGCCTAACCCAAACAAATCCAACGATTATTGAAGTCGTGCGTCTTGCAACGTTGAATAACAAATTGATGACTCTGTATTTCAAAAAATTTGACATTTTAAGTATTGAGACTATTAATGAGCGAGTTAAGAGGTAATGACTATTATCTACTTAGAACTAAAATCATATCCCCTTCCCCCATAATAATAATAATAATAATAACTAAATTAATATAAATGATAAATAATAAGAACAATGTAATACTTATGGCTCCATTAGATATATTTTAGAGAGTGATTGTAGAAAAATAAAATGTCAGAAATCATCAACTTATATAGCCTAACCCAACTAGTGATTGGTTGGTAATAATTATAATAATTAATAAAATAGTCTTTATTGGTCATAAAAGTATAAAAATAGGTTTTCTATTTGTTTAGGAAAGATAAATATGTCATATAACTTTGTAGATTAATCTGGGTTAATAAAATAGTCATTATTGGTAATAAAAGTATAAAAGTATAAAAGTAAACACAAATTAGCCATTACATCAACTACAGTATCTAAATTGTCTTTTTTGTGGAAAAATAGACCTTAAAAGTCATTTTCCATTTTTTTTTAATCATTTAACCCCTCACAACTCAAATGTGGCTGGAAAGGTTCGAACCCTAAACTTGTGATATCATCTGCTACAAATCTACTAGCTAAGCTAGTACCCCATTTACACCTCGCATTTTCAATTCATTTGCATTGTCAAACCATCTTGAGAACATCAGTATGTTATCTAAAACGTTTTGACGATTAGTTCACATTTTCAACTCAACTTGTTCATTTGCCTAGATATGTTCAAACATTTTATTTTATATTTAGTCAACTGAGAGGTCCAGTGGTTTGGTAGCTATAGGAAATGCATGGTGGAAGTTCAGGATGACTTATTGGATGCTTATTCACTGTAGCTGATTTGAAAAAACATTTTCTACAAGGCATAGTCCGGCGATGTTGATGATCTGAAAAAGAAGACTTTTGGCTTGAATTGCATGATGTGTTGCATGCGATCTTCCATGAGTGCTACGGATTGGTAATCCGTTGTAGCTGATTTGAAAAAACATTTTCTATAATATATAGTCCGGCGGGCGGCGATGTTGCTCTCAAAATGAAGACTTTTGGCTTGAATTGCATGATGTCAGGGGTGTTGCATGCGATCTTCCATGAGTGCTACTCGGAATGGGTCTCATGTGAGCTTATTCAAAAGTCGCCTTTTTCTTGGATCAGTTTTCGGTACAGCCTATTCAAAAATTGTAATTTTTTCCTGCTTTATATCAATCGATTTTGGATATTCATGGACAGTAATAAACACCAAGGAAGACCTTGCTTCTTTAGATACTTCAGTATTTGTTTTGCCAAGTTATACACAATGAGTGCAGGTTAGATGACAATGACACTCGTGTATAAATGCAGAGGAACGTTAATAGAGCCATTCACTTCCCTGAGTTTGTTTGAGAAGACCAATTAGTTGCTAATCCTATCAGTCTGACCAATATTTTCTTACCTTTAGATTCTACACTTCTCCCTAATTCCCTATGGATATGAATTACATTGTCCCTTGTCAGACTTGCTAACATATCTCAAGCTGTCGGTATGAGAGCACAAGAACATCTACAAAAACACATCCACAAAAATTCTAATAGGAGCATCCGCCCAAATTCTACTCTTAATAACTTATTCTGACTCAATGGAGTAGTCTCATAACTTTGTTAGGTTACAGAAAGCTAAAATTCACAATTGTATGCACACATACAACTCTATATTGAGAAATTACTCCGGAGGGAGAATTTCTTCGCTATACAAAATGAAATATGACAACTAATGGATACACATAATAGAGTAAAGATTGAAATTTGATTCTCATAACATCCGAGAAAGAATCATTATAATGTCATTCATGGATGGTCTATGTAAAGGCTCATATTCCACACAAGCCTTGACTAAAAACAGCCAAGCGCAAAGCCTCCGCGATTGATCAATGAAGTCCCTCAGCTGCTCGAGATAACCATTTTCACCATCTCCCCCTCCCAAGAATTCTGGGGAGTCTTTGAACAGTACTGCATCTATTGCCTCTTTAGCTGAAATTGGTTCAAAAAAGAAGAACTCCGAAAGCAAAGATGTCTACTTTGGCCGAAACCAGGCCATAGAGAAGGTATTCTAGTGCAACCCATTGCTCTAACACGTCTCCCCTTCTTTTCACAGAACCTATGAAAGCTATACTACCACAATTCATTGTTATCATAACCAACAATTCTAGCCAGCCTTGTTTGTTGGCTTCTTTTGGGCATTTTTTCGACTTTTTTACAATTCCATTCCTTTTATAAGTGGTGTTTGTGACTGTATTTTAAAGAAGATGGGTAAAAAGTGTAAAAAAAAACCAAAAAAATGCTCAAAAATGCCAACAAACATGACTGGCTAAACTTACTTTTGTGTTGATGTTCATATGTACATATGATGGTGATGTACAATGGTGCAAGTCATGAAGTCCTGTCGCAATGTCAAAAGCTATTTGTGTCCATTATTGCCATTGAAGAACATTGGATGTGTCAGAAAGGCAGTCACTCAAACACCCATCGTGGGCCAATTCGAATACCAAATAAGATGTTGAACAATTCACCTTCTCCATAGCACACACCAAGTACTTGCACAAGGTTATTGACGACGAGCAGAATAGTGATTATCCAGCGGGCTAGTTTGACAGACAATTCACAAGGAATGATACAAGAGATTCGCCCAAAAACACAGAGAAATAATTATAATGTCAATTAAATTACTCAAATCAAATGTCTCTTACAATATTGAGGAAGATCTCTATTTATAGTGCTCAAATAACTTGAATAATAAGCAGCATATTTCTAAAAGAGAAAGTATAATCAAATACTAAAATAACAAACAGTCTATTCCTAAAAGAAAAATCAAAGCCTAATCCTAAAACGAAATTGCCTATTCCTAAAAGAAAAGGTAGAATCAAATAATAAAATAACAAACAGTCTATTCCTAAAATAAAAAGTAAAGTCTAATCCTAAAAGGAAACTAAAAGGACTCCTAATTAAATTGAAAGATTACGAATAAATTATTTAGTAAATAACTTTGAGAGCAAATTAGGAACCCTATAAATCCTCCTGCATCAGTCGCCCCGGGTTGGAAAGAACTCGTCCTCGAGTTCACAACAGCTTCATCGGAATCCTCTGGCGGCAACCCAGAAGGAAGATCCTTTGGTATCAGGTCAGAAAACTCTGCTAACTGCTGCTGCACCTCTACTGGTAAATCTGAATTCACGTCTGTAGCACTATTCCCACAAGGCAGCAGAGCATAGACCACGTCTCCACGCTCAATCTCACCCTAAAGCCTGGACATTGAAAGCAAGTTAGTATTATTGGCTACTAGGGTAGCAGTGGTCATTTCCCAACGAGGTGTCAACAAAATCTTCTTCCCTTTGATGCTAAGGGAATATGTATTTTTCTGCCCATCATGAATAACACTGCGATCATATTGCCAAGGCCTGCCTAACAATACATGACAAGCATCCATAGACACAACATCACACCAAGCATTATCAAAATATTTCTTGCCGATCGAAAAAGACACTAAGCATCACTTATCTACTGTTACCTCACTGCCTTTATTCAGCCACGACAATTTGTACGGCTTGGGATGACGATCTGTCTTCAACTGCAATTTCTGGACAGTCTCTTCAGACACTACGTTCTCACAACTGCCACGGTCAATGATCATCTTGCAGACTTTATCTTTAACTGTGCAGGTTGTGTGGAAAATATTGGTTTTCAACCAATCGTCCCCTGAATCACCCTTTGGGGTCAGTAGACTCTTACAAACGACCAGAGTCTCATGGCCAACAACACACCTCCATCTTCATCAGTGTCATACATAGGTTCTCCAAGCTCCTCAGTTTCGTCTACCACGTCTTCCTCAATCATGAGATTGTTACCGTTCTGAATAGCAGGCTTCCTGCACTCAGTCGCTTTATGTCCATGTTCACCACATCTTAAACATCTAATATTTGAGTTAGAATTACCCTGCGGTGGCTGCTGGGCAAGACGGAATTCTTGAGGGCGAACTAGCCAACCGCTTTGATCACTTCTGATTATTGGGCTCCTGCTCTGCTATTTTTCACAGCAAGTGCACGCTGGTATACTTTCAAAACGGTCCTCAACGAGTGAAGTCGTTGAAATAAGGTTTGAGTGTAGCTGAAAGGAAGGAAGTGACCCTTCATCTTCTTCTTCTTCTTCATATTCTCCCAATCAGTGATTTTGGCCTTGCCCTGCCTGTCTCGTGATCGCCTCAACTGCTCCCACCACGCAGATGCTCTGCCTTTGAGTTTGATGGCAACCAACACTACACCAAAAGGGCATTTTAGCTACGCCGAGCTGGCCACGGTTCTAAACCGTTGGTGTATTTGCCACGGCCAAAAACCGTAGCTATAAGTACCAACGGCTTCAAACCGTGGGTAAAAAAAACCTGGCCACGGTTTAAAACCGTTGGTATATTTGGCACGGCTAAAAATCGTGGCTATTAGTAGCAACGGCTCCAGACCGTGGGAATTATTCGCAACGGCTCAAAACCGTTGCAACAAAAAAATTTAGCAACGGTTCTAAACCGTGGCTAGATCTAGCAACGGCTCAAAACCGTTGCAAAAAAATTTAGCAACGGTTTTAAACCGTGGCTAGCTCTAGCAACGGCTCAAAACCGTGGCTACATGAAAAGCTGAAAAAAAAAATTGGGCGGGCTATTTTGGCGCTCGACCTTCCCTCCATTCGACTTCCATCGACAAAAACGAAGCTCCCCTCCACAAACCCTCCACTCGACATCATCTCCTTCCCTGCTCCCTCCCTCGACTCGACTTCCCTGCTCCTTCTCCTTCCCTGCTCCCTCCCTCGACTTCCCTCCTCCCCTCCTTCCCTGCCCCCTCGACTTCCCTGCTCCTCCCTCGACTTCAAAATCGATCAGCCACTGCAACCGAACAGGTACTCTCTCTCTCTCTTTTATTTATGATGAAATTAGGGTTCGATGATTGTTTTTTTATTTATGTCTGACCTAACTAGCATGAAACTTAAAAGGTGGAATCAATCTCCTTTTGGCAATATTCTTATTCTTATCAAAAATGCCAAAAAATAATTTTTTTTATATGTCTCATTGATAATGAAGCTGGCCTAAATAGCACAAGTTGATTTCTGATAGAGTTTAAAAGTAGTGTATACAATTGGGTTGAGTGGGGTTTCATTTGAAAGCTTTATGGAAAAACTAGGTTTTATTGTGATGGAATTGAACCGGATAATCAAACTTTTAAGAGAATATCTTTGGCTTTCTATTCAGATGTTATGAATGAATCAAAGTGAATCAAAAGAATCAAAGATGAAAAATATTGAACTTTGAGGAAAAAGTTATCATACATGAGTTTGATTGAAATGTGAATGCCAACATTTTTTTTTTCTTTTGAGTGTTTGGTCATTGTGAATTAAGTGGCTTGATTTACTCAGTGACGAGATTTAGGTGAATGAGTGTATTGGGGCGGGGCGGATAACGTCATCCGTGACGGAGTGGTTTTTTGTTTTAATAAAAAAATCCACGGTTTTTCCTGCGGATTCGAGTACCAACAAATTCTTGGAGGAAAAAGTGTTTTTTTTTTTTTGGGGTGGTGGGTTGGAGGAAAGCAATGACTATTTGCTAAAACTACAAAAATATAAAGTGAAGGAGTGGAATATGAATAAAAATAAATTAGTCGATGCATGAGAATGACATTGTTCACTATTGTTAAAGTGGATGAACAAAATTGTTTTCCAAAGGCAATTAAGGTTTTAGAGCATCTTTAGTAGCAAATTTTAAACCAGTCACTCAAATCGCAAAATAAGGTTTGTTCTAATTTTCATTAAGGGTTTGTTTGGTTGGTAATTTTTCATGTGAAATGGAATCCACTTCCCATATCACGTAATTTTCCATTGTTTGATTGTGTATTTAATGACGGGAAAAATAATCATGCATCTAACTAGTTTTCTCATATCTCATGAAAACTAAATCTTTGGTCTCATTCCAAAATGGAATCCTTGAAAAAAGTTTCAATTCTTGTGTATTTTCTATCCTTCCAAACAAACCCAAAAAAATGTGACCTTGCCATTATGATGGTTGCTCGAAGAAATAAAACCCATCAACTCTGCCACACAATACCAATAAACTGTGAATAGCATTTTGACTCTAGCATTCTTATGAGCCGTCTCCTAAGACCCTAAAAAATTTAGGGCATGTTTGGTTGCTTAATGGAATAAAGTTGATCATTGTAATGGTAATGTCCATTACAATGGTTAAAGTCATTCATGTGTTTGGTTTGGCATAAAATTGGTGTAATGAGAATGACTATTACAAATTTCATAATAATGGGCATTCTTTTTCAACACCCTATGAATGTCCATTGTAATGGTCAACCCTTTATTAATTTGTTTGATTTGCCCTCCTTACCTAACATAGATGCCTATTTACCCATCATAAATCTAAAATTCATGGTTTGTAATTGAGGCATGACGGTAAAGACACAAATCAATCTCATTTCTATTTCCATTCTAACACTAACAGACAAGTGAAGTTGGGCAAGTTTATATGCTGTTAGCAGTCTGTAAAGCAGTTCTGTTAGGTGCTCTGTTAACTCAGAGTGCTCTGTTATACTTACTGTTAGTGTTAGTTCTGTTGCTATAAATAATAGACTAGCAAGGGAAATAGCATTCATTCATTTCTGTAATAAATGAGTACAATTGAGCTTTGCTCATTGAGGAGAGTGGCAATCTCGAATACTGCCTTTACATTTCAATCCTTCCATTGTAATTTTTACAGAAGCATTCAATACAAATAATCAAGTTTGCAGAATCAGTCTTCATTGATTTGTTCGACTTTCTTTGGTTGTTCTTGCCTTGAATGTGTCTTGCCAGGTTACAAAACATCCAGAAATTCATCCACTCTGACCTTGGTACTGAGAGTGCACTGCTTGATTCTCCAATTCTGCAGAAACTTCATCACAAAAAGGTCAGTTCATAACAGAATGTAATTAGCTAGGTTTGTACTCATCAGGAGATGTGTGTGATCTTCAATTATTATTATTGTTATTATTTTCTTCTTCAAGATTGGTAGCTAGGTTGCTTAACTTAATTAACTGAGTTAGGAGATGAGCAGGGTAATTTGATGAACGAGTAATTAATTAAATGGGCGTTCAGGGCAATGTTATTATGACTGTCCCTACCCTTATACTCAAGTCAACCACTCATCTCTTTGTTCTTCATTTCATCTCTCTTTTCTTTTTGGTCATTCTCAGCTATGGCCTTGCATGTAGGCTCAGAATGTATGGTGCAGCCAAGGATGACTTGCCGACAACTGTTTATGGGCTTCTCTAATCTTCTTTGAATCTATGAAGAGTGGATCAGTAAGTGAAGTTGGCAAGTTGTCTTTGGCTACATTTTTCCATTCAGCTTGTCATGCAAGTCCTGTGCTGAAAATAATACTTGCATTCAAGGAGTTCTTCAAAGGCATGATTTATGGTTTGACAACCTTATTATTCTTGATTTGGTTCTTTACATTGCATTCTTTTCTTCTTTTATTGCTATATTATAAAGTAATGATATTAAGTATGATCTAAAGCTACTTAACTGACAAAGTTGATTATGTTGTACTAGCTCTTCTGATTCTCATATCAACTCTTACTTATTCATCAAATCATTTATTGAAAAGAAAACACTGATCTCCATGCTCAACAGATTGCCATTGCTTACCATGCATTGTTTACCTTTAGTAGGGAACTTCCCACCTATCTGGGTTGTGGAGATAGTTTTCATTTCTCATCATGAAAAGTTGTGCAAAAACAGATTATACAATATTTAAACCCCAGTCTATATTGATTTGATTAACTTAAGAGTTCCTTGGATGCATTCAGAGTGTTGTGAGAAGAACAAAGTAGAAAATCACTTGACAAGAAACACCAAAGTCTTACATGGTTTGGAAGGTTGCCTACGTACACCAAAACTGGATGAGATGTACGATAATGGTGAAGAACTCATAGTCTGCAATGTCACTAAAACCCCTTTACAATCTTTATTTTGTTTTCCCTCTTTTAAATCCTTGAGGCAAAATTTGGTTGCAAGAATGCATGATTTAGCTTCTATACCATGCATTTTTGTTTCTCCAACTGTATTTGTTTCTCAAAGGGGTGGGTCTTCAAGGCATGATGCCAGAGAGAAAAGGAGCCATTTACTCCTCCTCGATTGATATTTGATTCAGCTTAGATCAACAATTATTTGCCCACATTGAAGTTTAAGAATACATGATTTAGCTTCTATACCATGCTTTTCCAATGCTTTATAAAAATCTATTTGTGGTGATATGTTGTGGAAAGAAATTATCTATAAATGTGGTGTATATAGTTGATTCTTATTTCTTTTTGTTTGATAATGGTTAATATCTATAATGTCATTGATAGAAATGGATAGTACTCGCGGCAATCTCTCCACCATTGATGTCACTAGATCTACAAATGATGACATTGAAGTTAAACAGACCATACAGTTCAACCTCCACGGTTTAGCAGTTGGACCTGGTGCTAGAAATTTCAATAAAAACATTGGAAAGCTTGTTGAAACCCTTGTGCCCATCAAATTCAAGGGTTGGCACCATGTTACTGACAACTACAAAGAGGATGTGTGGAATGGCCTCAAGGTGAGATTTTACATCATTGATTTTCATAATGTCTTATTTTATTTTCAACTTATATCTCAATGGCTTATTTGCAGCGTGAATACGACATCCCAAATTATGTGAAAAAGAGTGTGCATTTGAAAATGCCTGAATATTATAGAAGGTTCAAGGCAGATCTTAGGAAGAATTATTTGGATAAGTATCCTACCATTGAGGAACAAGAGAAGCATGTTCCAAATGGTGTAAGAGAGGAGGATTGGAAGGAGTTTGTTCGCTATGAGAGCACCCCTGAAGCGAAGGCAATTAGAGCCCAAAATGCAAAAAACAAAAAGGCTTCAAAGTATGTATGGGGGGTGGCCAAAAGAGTGCTGCAGAAGTAGAGTATGAAATGGTAATTGAGTTTCTAGCTACTAGTACAATATTATATACCACTTAACTATATAGGCTGAGACTAATCTTTCAAGTATATAGGTTGAGAAGAACCCTGATGGGGAACCAGTCACACGCACTGACATATGGATTGCTTGTCACACGGGAAAGGATGGAAAACCTACGCATGGTTCTGAACAATATATGGTATGTGCCCAATGATGTCTTTTATACCCAATTCTTAATTTACTTTGTAGTTGTTTGAATATTATTTGTGTCCTGATTTATTTTATTTTTTCATTCTTTTGAAGGAACAAGTTAAAGCAAAAAAAGCTGCCTTGCAAGAATCTTCAACTCAGGGTACCACTGACCTCACTATTGATGATGATCCTCTAAGCCAAGTGTTTGGCCAAGAAGCGAGGGGACGTACTCATTGTGTTGGAACCACTGTCTCTAAAAGGAAGTATGATGCTGCACTTCCCGCTCGTTCATTGCTTTTGGAAAAAACATTGAAAGTAAAAAAATGTAGCGAAAAATATGATAGATTGGAAGAAAATGTTAGATGGATACGAGAGAGACTTGAAAGTGGAACTTATGTAAGACCATCAACAAGTGAGGGAATACAAGGAGTTGTTCAAAGAACTGAAGATACACCGTCATCCCGTGCACAATCGACAAGGCAACCAGAAAATCCATTACCTCCATCTCCATTACCACCATCTCCATTACCATCATCTTCTGAAGGTGTTGCGAGGTTTCCTTCTCCAAGCAATCCTGTTCCTTCAGTGTCAAGGAGATACAAAGTTTGTGATTGGGAAAGGAATGTCATTGCGATAGCAATAGAGGTTGCAGATCCTATCCATCAATTCTCTTGCGCTTGTCATGGATCACTGAACCCTGCAACAGAGATCAGACTTTCCTTATGCTTCAAATTCAAGACTGGGGTGAAACTTTACAAAAGTGATCCAAAAGGAGACAAGATGGGGGATTTGGACGTTGGTGATTTCTTCGTATGGTGTAGAACTCATGTGGAACTTGATGATTGATAGTTACAACTATGTTGGAAGCAATGTAATGGTGGCAGCAAAAGAGGAGCTGAGTGAAATACACTACGGGCACGTGATTGTTCATTTTAAGGTAACTAGCTGAAGCTTAAGTGCAAGTATCTATAGACTTAACCACAAAATGACTATTGCTTGCCTCATCCCATTTGAAACATTGTTTCTTCTATTTGAATTCTCATTCGCAACAATTGGTATGACCTTAGTTCATCTTTGATTGTGCATATACTACAGTTTGCTTTGTTCTCATATTTATGTGTATTGCTTTTGATATTGATTATGATGTCTTTCTTTATACAGGAGTTCTATTTTCTACACAAAAACACCCAAAAACCAAGAGTCTAATGGTGAATTTTCAGACTATATATACTTTTTAATGTTTATTTATGTTTACTTTTTGATTATGATGTCTTTCTTTTAATGTTTATTGTTGTACGTGCTGTTTCTGGCCGCAACGGGTTTCAGCGTGCGCGGTTAGCACACTGGTTTTGAGCTGTGGTTGAGGTATTCTCCTTACATGTGGTGGCCATCTAACCTAGTTCAAGTATTATATCTATTTTGTTCTTTTGTTCTCTTCAATTACATGTGGTGGCCATCTAACCCATGTGTAATCTGCAAATGACACACATTTTATCAATCTGTACCAAGCAACTTGCACTGTTAATGTGGACTTAGATATGTATTTTAGATAGAATATTCAGGGTCTGTGTAATAGGACCATTCACTGTGCAATGTTTTTAGTATCTATAACACATGGTTGATGCCATTTATAGGTTCTACATTTCAGTCTTATAGTAAGGATTACTTGTAGTGTACATATTACTTGTAGAGTTGTAGTTGTATGCATTATTGCTATACTCAGTTAAATTCTTACTTTTTTGTGATGCATTGTTTTTTTGTTTTTCTTGCGAGACAGGGACTGGAACTATTGAAGGGAAAAGGGCCTTATACCACTGTAATTATTGCAATACAGATATTTCTGGGAAGATTTGGATCAAGTGTGTAATGTGTCCTGACTTCGACCTATGCGTAGAGTGTTTCTCAGTCGGAGCAGAGATCACTCCTCACAAGAGTAATCATCCATACAGGGTCATGGTTAGTACTTAGTAGCACACTAGAACCCTATATAAAACACTTTTATTATTACCTTCATGTTCAACATCGCTATAACTAGCCTATTCACCAATCGGGAGAATCTTTTAAGAGGGGCTAGCAAGGACCTATTGAATGAAGTGGAAAGGAACCTTCAGGTAGTGTGACAAAGAAGTTATTGTGAAAATTTTATTTGTGTTTATAAGTTTGGGTACTCAGGTGGATTACTTCTTATACAGGATGCTATGTCCGTAGCACGTAACATACTAAAAAATCCAAAGCTTGTTCCTGGTGGCGGTGCTTCAGAAATGACTGTATCTGCAACATTGAAGCAGAAGAGTTCATCTATTGAAGGCCTTGAAAAGGTAAAGAGTGGATTGTAGTGTGTTCAGGAGAAGTTACTTTCTTCTAGATGCCAATCCTACTGGGTTGCTTTTGTTGTTTGTGGTGAATGACTTGCTTTAGCAATGACTACACAATTTGTTTTACTTTTAATTTTTTAAATGTTTGTATGTTTTTTCAATAACAGTGGCCTTATGAAGCTGCTGCTCTAGCCTTTGAAGCAATTCCAAGGACACTAGCTCAAAACTGTGGAGTCAATGTTATCCGGACAATGACTGCCTTGCAAGGAAAGGTAGAAATTGAACTGCATCTGCCTTGTTTTGTAAACTAATTGCATATATAGAGTCTATAAGATACAAAAGATAACAAAATTTCTCTTGCTATAATAATGAGATATTTCTTGCAGCATGCCAATGGCGAGAAGTGGATTGGCATTGATGGTAATACTGGGGCTATCGTAGATATGAAAGAGAGAAAGGTGCCATTATGCAGTTTTTATTATTTTACATTTCCCTCTTGTTTTTCTCCATTGTAGTGATATTTTTGTTTATTTGTTTGTTATATAAATGTTATTTTTACAGATCTGGGATGCATACAATTGTCTCCAAGGAAACACTGCAGCACAGAGCGCGTCCCAGGCAGGGTGCGCTGCAGTTTCAGCGTGCTCTGCATTGCAGACAGAGTGCGATGTTGATCCAGACAGTGCGATTCAGCGTGTCTGCTGTTTCTGGCCGCAGCGGGTTTCAGCGTGCGCGGTTAGCACACTGGTTTTGAGCTGTGGTTGAGGTATTCTCCTTACTGGTTTTGTCTCAAACAGAGCAAAGCTTTATGGTTCATTGGTTAATACTCAGATTTATTTTTTTTACTTTTATTTTTCATTTTAACTAATAAGAACAAACGTCCAATATCACCACATAATTACTTTTAGTTGCTAATTTGGTCTATCTCATTGATAGCTGCATCTTTTAGTTGTAGAGAAGCTAGGAGAGTTATCTATACTTTTAGCTTTACAGTCTATTCTCATACACTGGTTCGAAAGCATGTGAAAGATAAATTGTGAGTATTGTTGTACAATGGAATTTTAAAATAGGAAAAAAAAAAAAAAAAACCTGAAGGAATATAATTGCTTGGAAAAGTATATGCATTAAGGATGAAGGTAAGGAAATTTTTTGTTTCCAGTGATGGTATGGTTTGTGTCTGTTATGGACAATGAGTTTCTAATGGAAATGTTATACTTTTCCTCATCAAAAATTTGAAATGGTGCTTTGCAGTCATGTCTGGTTTTGTCATTCTAACCAGAACCTGTGAAGGATTCAAGATTGGGCTACGAGTTCTAACAAGACCTGTGCCAGAAAAGTTATCATAACTGCCAGGACAGTGGGTACTCTGCAGGACAGTGGGTACTCTGCAGTGAAACAGAGTGCACTCTGGTTTGAGACCAGCAGCAAGCTCGCATCAGTGCGTCCCTCGCAGAGCAGCGGTTCATCCCTCGCAGCAGCAGCAGTGATTCCCTCGCAGCAGCAGCAGCAGCAGTGCGTACCTCGCATCATCAGCAGATCGTCCCTTGCAGTAAGTCCCAAAATCTGCTATTGTTTACTTTTTTTTTGCAGTTATATTTAGTTTTTTCTTTATAACATGATATAACAAGGTTACATTATAACTAATTTGATCTTGTTGCATCATTAAATCTTTCATGGATTTCTGCAGGTCATCAAGTATCCTCAAGACTGCCTAGAAAGATTATGGCAAGCAATAGATAGGTTGTACCCTAGCGGATTCATCAGGGGACTAAAAGATGGCCACTCAAATTGGTTTTGTTTGAAAAGGTTAGTATTTTTGTCTCTTCAAAAGTCAGAAATCTTCTTAAAATGCTTACTGATAGTTGTTGTCACATAGAATACCTAATGGTAGGTTAAATGAATGCCCTTGTGTGTACCTAGAGGAAAAACAAACCAAAATCTGAGTGAGAATACGTGAGAAAAATTATATGGAAAAATTATACGTGAGAATACTGATATTAGAAAATTATGTCATTGATGCTTGATTTACATAGAACTTATATGGAAAAAGATTACATCGCAGTGGATGGTGGTGGTATACAGGGATAAAAATGATGGGGATGGACACTGGGTTGACAATTAAATTATTGGTGATGTTTTTCTGCAAGATGCAGACGGGTGACAGGATGATCACACCCTGTAGACATCATGGAGATGATGATGGTGGTGTTGGGATGTGCCTAGTGGTTTTGGTGGTCCTAGTAGGGAGAGAATGATAGACAGGTGTAGCGACAGTCCTCATAGAGATGGTTATGGTTGCGCGTGGAGCCACTGAATATGGTTGGAGAAACTAATGGTGGTGGTAGCAACAGAGCAATGAGAAACTTTGATTTGTGTTTCAGCCCTTCTCTATGGTGATCAAAAGGGGATCTCCTAAGATGACCTGCATGAGTGATACTCTGAGCTTACAGCTTCCCAATTTATTTGAATGGACGAGTATAAAATTTCCTCTGATAAAACTTATTGTTTTTGGACGTCGTAAGCTGTGGGACTCCCAATACGGTAGTAAATACTTTATAATCTATAGCGCATGGTACCACACTGGATGTATACAGTTTTGAAAACTCCGAGTTGGTTCCGCATACCCTTCCGTAGCTGGCGGAAGAAGAACCCTCCTTCAAGAATAGTCCTGCAATGCAACCGTCTGGTTGTTGTGGTTTTCAATTGCTGCTCATCTGCAAGATCGGGGATCCAATGGTGTGGAGGTTTAGAAGATAGATGATCAGGTCAGAATGACTTGGAAGCTTTTCGAATACATTAGTACTACATAACTTTGTTGAAATGGGCACCCTTGTGAAATTTTTTATATATTGGCCCATGTACTATATAATTTTGTGATGTCTTGTTACAAAAACGTGGCTGGTGGTGGATGACAGACTTTGTTATTTGGTGTTGAACATGTCAAATATTGACACATAGCATCTTTAGGCCATCTACCACAAATTTTTGAGCAATGAGGATTAGATCCTTGCATGAAGGCAACAGGTTTGAGTATTGTTTTTTTACTAAACACTGATTAGTCTTGCTAAAAAAAACTTTGTTTTAAAACAGAAAAAAGAAAGGATTTTTTTCATTAATCGCATAGTCTAAGGTACATCTTCGTAGAAGCATGCATCATTCTTAATAACACATAATAGTGCATCACTGGTAGTAGAAATAAAGAAACGAAGTTATTCTCTATGATGGAGCTCCAGATTTATAGCTCATAGAAGTAAAGAAACCAAGTTATTTACATGGCTTCGTTTGCCTTTCATTTCAACCCTAGAGAAAAAACTTCAATAACTTTTTTGCAGTTCATTAGTGCTTGAGATGCTTTGCCGCATAACCATGTTCCCATTTGATGTTAAACTTGTTTCTTGTATTGAATACTAAACTTGTTTCTGATTATTCAGGCTGCTCTACCACAAGGAATAGTTCCTTTTGTATTTGCAAGGGAGTATAACCTACACCCAGACGTATTAAGCACCGCGTAAGTCTCATATATTCATGTTTATTTTGTTTATCAGCATCCGTTTATATTGTGAATTCTTTATGTATCTATATTGACTTGCAGAGTGATATTTGGAATGATTGTGTCACTGCCCATCACCATGCTATATTATGCTTTCCTGGGTTTCCTATACAATCCGTAAGAAGATGAAAAGGCGCAACTACTGCAATTTCAATGCCATTGAAGAACAATACCAGATCCACTGAATAAGCCGAACATTTGAAGAGAAAAATTACATTTGTTGAAGTATGGCAAAGGACAATGGCAGCTGAAATGGCATCAGCGCAAGTGGTTCGATGATTTGGCCAGTGGGTACTCTGCAGTGAAACAGAGCGCACTCTGGTTTTCGACCAGCAGCAAGCTCGCATCAGTGCGTCCCTCGCAGAGCAGCAGTTCATCCCTCGCAGCAGCAGCAGTGATTCCCTCGCAGCAGCAGCAGCAGTGCGTACCTCGCATCATCAGCAGATCGTCCCTTGCAGTAAGTCCCAAAATCTGCTATTGTTTACTTTTTTTTTGCAGTTATATTTAGTTTTTTCACTGTAATAAAGGTTTTTAAATTGTTTCTAATGTTTTGCAAAGATTTTCAGTAACTAAACGCCAAAGAAAGAGTGGTTTTCTGTCCTCGTACGCCCTTGGTCAGAGCTTGCACACCCAATAGTGTTATTTTCACATATAATCTCGGCGTCTAGGATATTTCCTTGAGGAGATCTTGCAGTGCTACACTTATCATTATAGTGCACATGCGTTCATTCATTCCTTACGAGGACTGTTTCTCTTGGGTTTGTCTCAAGTTCTTAATTATATTCCCAAACCCAAATTTACCAAGTACAAACAATTGAGTTGCATTTATGTTGAAATGCCTCTTCATAGAATGCATGTCACAATAAAACTCATCATTATAGAAGGCCTGATGTTCGAATTCTTTTATGTTCTGTTCATTTTACTCCCTTTTGCAAGTCATGAAACCATTCTAATGGCTTTATTTGTTTCCTATTTGCTTCTGAAATACTTTATTTCCTCATTTTTAGAATCCGAGAAAAGAAGGAATCTGTGACAGTGTTGTTGTGCGGTACAAGCGGGTGCGGCAAGTCTACATTGTCAGATGGTATTGGTATTATAACACCAGATCTTGCAGCAGCAGTAGCAAATAAGTTAGAATTGACTACACACACACCTTGTGCCTATCAAATCAGATATGCTGGCAGTAAGGGAGTCATAGGTTTATTGGCTGAGAAGAGAAAAGGTTGCCTCGTAATGTTACTCATAAGGTACACTTCTAACCCAATTCGGTGCTTCCTGCTACTTTATGTTAATTTTTGTCTTTGGCAAAGGTTTGGATGAAAAGAGTGTATTTTACTCAAAAAAGAAAGGGGAATTCTAAATGTCGAGGAAACGGGCGAGGGAAGGGACGTGGCGGGGTGGGGACCGTCCACCTCGCTCGGGATGCGTGCACCAAAAATGTCAGCACGCATCCCGAGCGGGGTGGACGATCCCCACCCCGCCACGTCCCTCCCCTCGCCCGTTTCCTCGCTGTGTAGAATCACTCAAAAAGAAAATATCCACGTAGAAGAATGTAGGACATAGTCCAAAAGTCCTCATATAGTGTTGTTGGAAATTTAGACATCAACTGTAATTCCTTTCTTCGAAAGCTTTTATTTATTTTGTTGAGAGGATGTATCTCTGTGGTTGATTTCCTTGATGCAATTAGAGGTATCAGCTGGAATTGCTCAAAATATTGATTCTGGTCCATGGTATCAATAGTTTATTTAAGATATTTATCCATGGTTTCTAAAGCACGGTGCTTTAGAATGCTTGATTTGGGAGCCTATTCAGTTTTTATTTCACATTCAGGATATAGGATACTGGAAAAGATAGAAATGGCAATAGAAATCGTTTTAGCATTCACAAATAGGAAAATGTACTAAAGTGCTCTGCAGTAAAACAACTTGAAATTAAAGTTTTAGATCAATACATCCAAAACACTAAATTCCATCAATATTGTTAGACACTTGAATTGCTGATTTGCTATATATAACAGACTTTCTCCAGTGTTCATTGCTATGCTCGAGCAGTAGCTGCAATAGTATTGTCGTTATCATCTGCTGGATTATTTTCCTTTTGATTCTACATTATGTTACATTCTGTGTTTGTATCCCTTACCTTTGGTGTTGGAAAATAACCAATACTAGCTTAAGAATAAATTGAGTTTTAGGGAAGAATGAAATATTGGCTAGGTTCTGATTATATCTGCAAACTCAATAGAATAGTATAGTTAGTACTATATTTGCCAGATGCTCCTATCTTTCAAAACCGCCTGTTTTCAAGATAGCACAGATAAAAATGTCCATAATTTCTTCCTGGTCAGTCATGTTCTCTTTGAATGCCTGGAGGATTTAATACATTGCAAAAAAATGATTATCTGGTTAAGTATGATTTAGTTCTATGATGAAAAAACCTCCAGATTGAATTCACTTTAGTTCTATTTGTAGACATTGACAACTCCAACATGTTCCCATATTGGTCATACATATTACTTCATTGAAATTTTACTGTTTTTTGCATCTTCAGCACCTTTTTTTTCCGTGGTTTGCGATTGTTCATCTGCTTTAGCTTCAATGCGGTTTCGTTATTCAGTTCATGTAGGTCTTTGAACTTGATAGAGTTGATATATTGAGATGGGTTTTTGGTTTACCTTTTTATATTCTATTTTCATGATTTTTACACTCTGTGGGATTTGGCACTTGTAATGAATTAAACAGGTGATCCTTGTTTCTTTTTCAGCTCAAGTGGTTGTTTCATACTGGGGAGATGGTGTTCTCATTGATTGGAAGCTGGGAAGGTTGTCTGATTACCAAGAAGGATTGAGCCAGTACGGGCAGCAGTATGTTGGACAGGAAAATGCGCATACATTGCTTGTTTCTGGGGTGCAAAGTGTGTCGTTGTATCAACCATCACCGGTGCCATATACAAGCAACTACCAGGTGTTGCATTCTCATCATTTTCAGTATATTGAACAAGCAACTACCGAAAGAAATGGGGCATGTTCCTAAGGGCATCAATGTATTTTCTTACATTATAACTAGGTGGATTTGTATTGTTGGAAAAAACATAGAGAAATTCTTTTGTTTTAGATGCGAGCGAAACATGATATAACAAGGTTCCATTTGTTCAGGTTAATCCTGTTATTGTACATTAGTGCTATTTGTTTACATGTTTTTGTTTGGCGTCAAAACTTGACAAGTTCCTTTTTACGGTTGATTTTGTATTTATCTAGCATATAGTTTGGTGGAATCTTATTTGTGCCGGAGGCATGACAAAAACCATAGTAAGGACTGATTTTGCAGGTGCCACGGCTGTGATTTTGCTGCAGCAGCAAAAAAATATATAAATTTTTTTTTTCGATTATATTAATTTGCAACGGTTTGAAACCGTTGCAACAAAACAGATTTTTTTTTTTTTTTTTGAATTTTGTTTTAACTGCCAATGGCTGACAACCGTGGTTGCAGCTTGCCACGGCTAGGAACCGTGGGCGTTCTTCATCAGTTGCTACGGCTTACAACCGTGGCCAGGGTTAGCCACGGCTTAAAACCGTTGCTAGCACGTTTGCCATGGTTTATTTCTCACTGTTTAGCCACGGCTTAAAACCGTGGCCAAGGTTAGCCACGGCTTAAAACCATTGCTACCTTGTTAGACACGGTTTAAAACCGTGGCTAATTGTTGAAAATCACCTCCCCCATTCAAGCATAAAACCGTTGCTACAATGTTTAACAACGGTTTATAGCCGTTACAAAGAATTTCGCGACGCCTCTGTAGCCCACGGCTCTTAGCCGTGACAATGGGTTACGCCCACGGTATAGAACCGTTGCTAATGGGGGTTTTTGGTGTAGTGAATTTCACTTTGACACGATCTGGAACTTCCTTATACTAATAAATACGTTCTACTTCATTTAACCAATCTACGAATCCTTCGGCCTGTAACGTACCTGAAAACTCGGGCAGATCCACTCTGAATCCGTGGTCTCCATGACGATCCTCCCGACCACGGCGCTCTCAGAATCAAGCATGATTGTGATACGGGTTTTCGAAGCTGGAATTAGAATCGCAATCTTCCATCTCACGATTACCGAAATCCTGCGTCGTTAGGCGTCGGGTTAACTCTAAAACTTGCCTATGTAAATCCTCAATCATCATATCCTGATTGTTACGATCACAGTTTGGGCTTCCTCGTTCGGAACCTACTCGCGACGACCACGACCACCAGCTATAGAAACTGATAAAATCTCACCCCAAGAAGATGTTGAAGCTCTGATACCAACTGACGCCAAGCAGAATAGTGATTATCCTGTGGGCTAGTTCAACAGACAATTCACAAGGAAGGATACAAGAGATTCGCCCAAAAACACAGAGAAATAACTCTATTGTCAATTAAATTACTCAAATCAAAGGTCTCTTACAATATTGAGGAAGATCTCTATTTATAGTGCTCAAATAACTTGAATAATAAGCAGCCTATTCCTAAAAGAGAAAGTAGAATCAAATAATAAAATAACAAACTGTCTATTCCTAAAAGAAAAAGTAAAGCCTAATCCTAATCCTAAAAGGAAACTGCTTATTCCTAAAAGAAAAAGTAGAATCAAATACTAAAATAACAAGCAGTTTATTCCTAAAATAAAAAGTAAAGCCTAATCCTAAAAGGAAACTAAAAAGACTCCTAATTAAATTGAAAAATTACGAATAAGTTATTTAGTAAATAACTTTGAGAGCAAATTAGGAACCCTAGAAGTTCTCCTGCATCAGTTATTGTGGTTTATTTTTGAATATATATCAATGATCCACGAGGTTCTTCACACCTCATCTGTTGGACAATTATCAGTCGAAATCATTGAAACAACCCTTGTAAAGAGACCTGCCAATCTTGTTTTCTCTTCGCAGAAATTTCATGTTGGTCTGCGAAGCTCTTCAATGGTATAGTTATACAACAAGTACTTTACTCGAGTATGCAAGTTGAACAAGTCCTTATCTTCGACCTCCATCTCTGTTTCTTCTTCCATACCTCTTTCTCTCTCGTGAGGAAGTAAGAAGAAGACATCGTGAAGACCCATGTTTAAATTTCTTTGCTCTCCATCTCCTTCCTGTGTCTTTTCGCAATGCTACTACTTGTGTTTTTAATAAATGTGTTATTTGTCCTTTGCCCAAACAAACTAGGAATAAAATTCATTTATCTCATATTTTGAGTACTGCTCATTTTTTCCTTATTACGTGTTGACATTTGGGGAGGATATCACGTTGTTTCCCTTTCTGGAGCGCGTTATTTTCTTACCATTGTTGATGATTATACACGATGTACTTGGATTTATCTCATGAAACACAAGTCTGACACACGCATACTCTTAATTTCATTCATTAATTATGTTGAAAACCAATTTTCTTCCAAAATTCAAACCATTCGCAGTGATAATGGACTTAAATTTTTCTTCACTGATTTTTATGCTTCAAAAGGCATTACCCATCAAACTTCTTGTGTCTCTACGCCCCAACAAATTGGGGTGGCAGAATGCACATAAACATCTTTTGAATATAGTTCGTGCTCTTTTGTTTAGAACACATCTCCCTAAACATTTTTGGGGAGAAGTAATTTTCACCGTTGTCTATCTCATTAATCGCACATCATCCTATGTTCTTAAAGGCAAAACGCCTTTTGAACTTCTCTATAACAAACCACCCACCTACTCTCACCTTCGGGTATTTGATTGTCTATGTTTCGCTTCCACACATGCCCAACGTCCCAGCAAATTTGATGCTCGTTCTAGTCAATGTGTCTTTCTTAGATACCCTCAAGGACAAAAAAGATACAAAGTCTATGATCTCACCCACAAAAAGGTCATTGTTTCTCGTGACATCATCTTTCATGAAGAGATTTTTCTTTATTTTCTGACAAAATGCACAATCACCTTACTGACTGATCCGACACACTTCCCCGAACGGTTGCTCATGTTCCATTTTTTTATCCTCCAATAATGTTTTTCTCTAACCGGTCGAACCACTCCCACCGACCGGTCGCCCAATCCGACGCCTTCGACACTAACCGATCGGAAACCCCAGAACCCCAACCCCAAGCAATCGCCCCGACCCTTGTTCCACCCTTAGAACCCCCCCCCCCTCCCCCACCCGCATCTCCACTTGTGCCACCCGTGAACCATCTTATCTTCAACAATATCATCTTGATGCTCGATTGCATTTACAAACGTCCCACTCATCTACTTCGAACGCTGAGCCTTCTACAGGTATTGTTTACCTCCTTTCTGATTTTCTTTCCTATGACCATTTATCCACCTATCACAAGGCTTACACCACTTCTCTTTCTTTAGTCAAAGAACCCATCAGTTTTATGCAGGCTATGCAAAATCCAAAGTGGCTTCAAGCCATGAGAAGTGAGATTAATGTTATATTAACCAATAATACTTGGACTTTACAGCCTCTTCCTCCTGGAAAACATTCGATTGGTTGTAAATGGGTCTATAAGATCAAACTTAATCTAGATGGTAGTGTTGAATGCTACAAAGCCCTTCTTGTGGCTAAAGGATACAGTCAAGTTGACAGTATTGATTACAAAGAGACATTTGCTTCTGTTGCTAAATTGACTACTGTTCATTTTCTCATTGCTCTTGCAGCCACACAGGGCTGGCATTTATGTCAACTTGATGTCAACAATGTTTTTCTTTATGGTGATCTTTTTTAGGATGTGTACATGAGTCTTCCTCCGAAATTTGGCCGAAATGGGGAGACTCGAGTATGCAAGTTGAACAAGTCCTTATACAGTCTCAAGCAAACCTCGAGACAATGGTTCCTTAAGTTATCCTCTGCTCTCATATCGACAGACTATAATCAGTCTAAGGTTGATTACTCATTATTCGTTCGATCCAAGGGTAACAACTTTACTGCAATTCTCGTATATGTTGATGATGTAATATTAGCAGGTAAATGATCTCCAATACATTGAAGAAACAAAACAATTTCCGGCTGCAAAGTTCAAGCTCAAAGATTTTGGAAAATTGAAATATTTTCTTGGCATTGAAGTCGCGGGGTCATAAAAAATGATTGTTTTATCTCAACGAAAATATGCACTTGAAATATTGGATGACACAGGGTATGTTTGAGCAAAGCCTTCACGTTATCCTATGGATCAAAACTTGGTGTTCACACAGGATGAAGGAGATTTACTACCAAATCCTGCAACGTACCGCTGGCTCGTTAGAAGGTTGATATACTTAACGATCACGAGACCATATTTAGTTTATTCTATACCACATTTGGATGTTGCACACAAGGTCTTGAGGTATATCAAGGCTTCACAGGACATGGTATTTTTTTTTTGCTTCCACTAGCTCATTACAATTGAAAGCTTATTGTGACGCAAATTGGGCTAGATGTAGAGATGCTAGGAAATCCATTACAGGTTATTGTGTCATGCTTGGCGATTCACCAATTCTTGGAAAGCTAATAAACAAATTACAGTGGCAAGATCTACAGTTGAAGCATAATATAGAGCGAACGAAGCATATCGAGATTGATTATCATTTGATTAGAGAGAAGATACAAGAGGGTATTATTCAGACTAAGCATGTTGGAACACTACATCAACTGGCAGATTTGTTCACTAAAGCTTTGAGCACTTATCAATTTGATAATCTTCTTAGCAAGTTGGGTTACAAACATACACTCCAACTTGAGGGGGTGTTAAAGAAAAAAAGTCTACACATGTTACAGAATAGGAAAGTCATTATAGAATATGTTGGGAAAGTAAGAATAGAATAAAAAGTCTTAGCTTTCCTGTTTCCACAAGGTTGGGTCAGAGTTAGCTATATAAGCTTGTATTCAGTCAAGGATTTAATATAACAATTCAATACAATTTTATGAATATTTTCTTTTCAGAGATAGAGATTAAATTGTAGCAGGCGAGCTTCTAGGCTAATCTGTTAATCTCTCACCCTTCCATTCTCTCAAGGACTTGACGTAAAACCAACCTGCAAGCAAGCTTACAACAACCAAAACGATTGCCAAAACCAACACCACTATAAGCAAACCATTCAAACTTTCATTCTTCTTTACTTCATTTGTTGTAAAGAAAATATTTGGAAAATTGTACTATTGTTGTTTTTTTGCTTGATCGAAGACAAGCTTATATAAGCTAACTTCGATCTAACCTTTCATATATAAGTTAACTTCTACCTAACTTTGTGGAAACAGGAAACCTAAAACTTTTTATTATATTCTGACTTTTCTAACATATTCTATACTGACTTTCCTATTCTGTAACATGTGTAGACTTTCTTTCTTTAACATTCCCCCTCAAGTTGGAGTGTATGTTTGTAACACCCAACTTGCTAAAAAGATTATCAAATTGATAAGTGCTCACAGCTTTAGTGAACAAATTTGCCAGTTGATGTAGTGTTCCAACATGCTCAGTTTGAATAGTACCCTCTTGTATCTTCTCTCTAATCAAATGGCAATCAATCTCGATATGCTTCGTTCGCTCATGAAAAATCGAATTAGATGCAATATGCACTTTGACCGTAGACACAATAGGCGGGGAGGATTCTTGCAACGCAATTCAACCAATGAACATCACCATGAAAACCCCATCAAGAAATTTCAATCAATCAATCACTACAACTTCGTCTTCATCTTCAAGGTCGAAACCCAACACCATCCTTTTCATTTTACATGGTATCAAAACAACTTTCTTTGGTGACCTAAAGACTCCGGGGATTCAAGATCTTCCCCGCCTCCGACGACTACGCTAGTTAAAGAGGTGGGGAAGGGATGACAGCAGCAGGAACATCCTCAACAACAAGTTCAGCCAAATTGAAGGGAAATTTCCCTTCGTAATAGAGTTCATGCACCATTGCAAGCCATCGCCTTGCTTCTTCTCTCCCTAACAGATTTGAAATTGCAGCTTCTGCCGACTCACCAAAAAAATTTTGTGTTGACTTGAATCGAGTCATGATTTCTTCATACAAGAATCATCTAGAATTTTCCAGAATTCGACAATCATGATGCCTCGAGTCGAACCATTAGCAGCTTCACTCGACAGTCATGATTTCTTCACCAAATTGGACTTCAAAGTTTCCTCCAAGCTGCACATTTCGTCTGTGTCTACATGTCCAGCTTGTTGGGGAGTGACTCAACATAGTCAAGCCCAAGTCCAAGATTGATTCACCTCTACAATAAGGAAAGTAAAAGAAGAGGAAAGTTACAAGAAGGAAAGTTATAATATGTACAAGAATAGGAAAGTTAGAATAGGAAAGTCATTTATTTTATATAGGAAGTTTTAAGTTTCATGTTTCCACAAGGTTAGGTAGAAATTAGCTTATATAAGCGTGTATTCAGTCAAGGAACAATACAACAATATACAATTCTCCAATTATTTTCTTTACATATGGGAGGAAAACCAGGAATCTGATAAGTAGAATTCGCTACATCAACAATGACTGTATTTTTTCTCAATGGGACTAAAATAATTGTATTTGGATACACAGTTTGCCCTTTGAGTTAGCTTGTTTTCAGCCCACAATTCGTCGGGCAGAATGCCAAACTTCTTGCTCAACATGATTGTTCCATCGTCTTTAATTAAAGGGTACGTTACGAGATAGTTGAAATCGTTTCTATCACTGAATTCACCAGGACAAGCACACGTCAAAGGCACAATGAGCTCGCCGCAACTCAAAGATTATTTTCTTGGAATGGGTTCTCATCGATGAGTGTTAGCATCCTTACTAAACTTGCAAATGCCTCACAAGCTATTTCCAAATAGGTTGCACCTTTAGGGGCTACATAGGTGAAATTGGCTTGGAAGAATTCTCCAAAACAGAAACAATTGATTGGAACAAGAAGATCTCTACCAGTTGTGAGATTTTGATAAGGGGGAAGTAAGGTTATTGAGGTGAAGAAGATCATCAATACTGATGTCAAACAATTGAAATCTGTGAGATGGTTTGATACTATGATCTAGCTCTATAAACCATGTAGGGTTTTACATGATCTCTCAGGGAATTGCAAGTGTATATTGATCCTGAATTGAAAATTTTTGAAGTACAAGGATTAGAGTCGCAAGGTTGTTGCTCAGAACTCAAAAGGGAAGAGTACCGAAACGAAGAACAGGTTGAAAATCTTGGTCGTGGAGATCAAAAACAATGAATGCTAAGGGAAGGAAGTACCAAGGAAAATTGAAGATTACAAACAAGTTTATTTTCAAAATTATAGTGTCAAGAAATAAATTTGCACCCAGGTTTCTCTCAACTTATTCTACTTATTTCGATTTTTCAGAAATATAGCCTTCAGCCCTACGTCCAACTCAGTGGCATATCAAGAAAATAAAAAACCGATCTAAGAAAGGCTACTTCTTCTTTTTTGTAGGGGTGGGCAAAAACCGATTTAAATTCGGTTAACCAACCGAACCGATTTTCAAATTTGGTTCGGTAACCGAACCGATTATAAACGGTCGAAATCGGTCTACGGTTTTGAACCGATCGAATAATAACCGAACTGACCATTAATTAGATATATATATATATATATATATAAATAACAGGTAGGTGTCAATACTCGATTAGTGCAACAAATGCATTGCAGTGCACCTTGTTGCACATAATCACCCCCTTCTCTGTCAGTTTTCAATTTTGAGCTAAAAATTGGGCCTGTCAAAAAAATTGGACATGTTTTAAAGAATGACTTTCAAGTGCTTGAGTCCAAAATTTCGGCCCAACCGAACCGGACCGATACAAAATTTCGTTCAACCGATTTCATCGATTTACAAATACAAAATTTGGTGGCGGTTTAGGTTTTGGGCAAATGAATGAAATCGGTTCGAAATCAGTTCAAGGTTCAAAACCGAACCGACATTGCCCACCCCTACTTTTTTTCTTGTTTTTAGTATAATTTAAATATTTCCTTCTTGTTACATGAATGCACAAAACTTGTATTGCGCAGATCATTAGCAGTTGTCACTAGCTTTGAAGCTTACAGAAATTGATTAAACCGTAATAACTTTTTGGCCAGTATGTCACTCTTAACTTTGAGCAAGCCCACGTCATTCTCTAATACAATATTAGTACTGATGCAGTCGATTTTCGCTCCCTGTTTTGACCATGTTCCTGCTGACTTGCACAAACATGAGCCACAGACCACCGTGGGGTTGTAGATGGCACTTCGATGCTAAAGTCATACAAGGATCTTAGGAAGGTGTAATGCTGTAACGGGGATTTTGTAATGTACCTTAGCTTACCAACCTCATGTCTTATTTATAGTGCAAGGAGTCCTGGTTTAACCAGGCCATTGTAAGCGTAGTTTAGGGTGGAGATCTTCGTGGAGATCCCTCTCTAATTAAGAGTCATGTTGTAGAAGGGAAGTTCCATGTTAGCTCTGCACTACTAGATACACGGGAGATAGTTCCAATTCCAAGAGCAATCTGTAGAAGGGAGTTTCCCTGTGTAAAAGATACTATGGTGTTTGCTTCCTAGTTGGAAGCAATAGCAACTATAGTTGCCCGTTCGAAGCTAATCCTCGAGATACTTGCATGAAGGGGACTAATGGGTATCGTGGATAGTTGTGAGACGTGTAAGCCTAGCATGATGTGAGAGTCCAGGTCCACTTGACGGACTGAAGTTGAGCGGGCTTAGATCCGCTTGGGCTGGATCTGTGTTGGGCTGATGTTTGAGCTCGTAGTTCTTCGAGATCATCATGACACGTGTTCAGCTCAGAAGTGTGACCAATTTTATGTATCATCAGCTACTCCCCCCGAATTAGTGGGTCGTCACATCGATTCACTAAGTCATTTCTTGAAGGGATGTTGCGCTCATGATGATTGAGTCTAAATCGTTGCTTGTGTTCTTTTGCAGAAAGGTTTCCCACCACTCCCCTTACCTTAGAGAAACAAACCATCATGGAGACATTTCGCGTCATGGCAAAAAGGGAGGCGATTGATATCATAAGAGTTTCCAATTTCGTTTGCAGTGGGTTGTGGGACAACTGGCACGTCGCCCCCACTCTGTATCGAGAGTCGCACATTAAGCTAGAAGAATGAGCCTCTTCCAAGAAGAGAAAAACTGCTAGGGCCAAGACTCACGTTCTGTCCGATGTGAAAGATCCATCTGAGACGCCTACTTCTTTTGTGAGGAAGAAGCCTCGCGTTAGGGTCGGGCCGTCTTCAGCACGACCTGCTCCGTTGAGAGAGGAGTGCGAGTCTGCTAGGCCTATAAAGGTAGAGACTAATATTCTTGGCGTGGAGAAAGATTATCTGTAGTTGGTCGGAGTTATTGATGGGTCAAATCTTAGTGACGCGCAAGTTGAGGCTCTGAATGACCGTCTGGTGCGGGTCGCAATGGCGGTTTTTGCTGGTGCTGATTCGCATGGGCCACTCCGGTAGAGGGTTTGGTATCAAATTCGCCATTACAATAAGATGTCATATGTAGACTTGTTTGTTACCTTTGAGTCGTCGGGCGAGGAGGATAGTTTGATCTCTAATGTCCAGGTCGAAGCGCGTACAGATGCAACTTCTGCCCCTATTCCTCCTAGGCTTAGCTCTTCTGTTTTTGTACCTTCTCCTGATTAGGAGCAAACTTTGTGTGTTCGTACACTTTTTGTCTTGGCCATTAATGAAATTAGTATTTTTCGTTTCATACTTGGCGTCTCTATTATATGTTTTTTGTTTTGCCTTGTCGTCTTATTTTGTCATAGACTGGTTGAATCAATAAGACGTTGTCTAGTCTGTCTGCGGCAGAGAGCTTGACCGCTTTGTATTGTGAATGACTCGGGGTCATTGTTGCGTAATTATGTCTGATAGCGGGCATGTTGCGAACAATTTAAGTGGGGGTTGAGTCACCCGAGTTGTGTCTTGTCCCATAGGTAAGTTGCTTAAGCTTTTTCTTGTTTGTTTGACTGGTCGTTTGTAGATGTTGTCGCAAGCAAGCTGTGGTGGCCAAAAATACGTGTCAGAGTATTCACACCGAATCAGGCGCCGTAAGCTCGGGTTTGCGTCCTAATTAGCTTTCATCTAAGCACCGGTTGTACTATCCTTGTATCAACACGAGTGGTCATTTTCTAATGTTAAAATGTCAATCCGTTTGAGCAAGCGCTGACTCAGCTAAGCTCATATAGGTCATCTACAGTCCTAAAGGAGAGCAGAGGTCGTGTGGAGAGTTGTTTGAGATTCCCACCTTCTGACTGAGTAGAGTGGTCGATAGATTCCGAGAGTAAAGGTTTGGCAACCAGGCTTAAGAGCAGTGGTCATGTGGCAAGCCATCGAAATTAGTTCGGGACTGACTAGGCTTCCACCTTTCGAATTATTTATGATCGAGCAAAGCGATCGACAAATTCGGGGAGTAAAGGTTTGGCAACTAGGCTGAAGAGCAGTGATCTCATGGCAAGCCGGCGAAATCAGTTTGGGACTGACTAGGCTTCCACATTTCGAACCATCGACACCCTCCCCACACGGTGGGGGCTACGTATTCGAGAGGGGTTTGGTGGCCACGCCGAATAGCAGTGGCCCCGTGGCGAGCCATCAAAATTAGTTCGGGACTAACTAGGCTCTCACCATCCAAATTATCTACACCTAAATGCACCAAGCTACAAATTTGGGAGAGTTCGAATGCCACACTGAAAAGCAATGGTCCTGTGGCAAACCGTCGGAATCAAGTTGTGATTGACTGGGTTCCCACTTTCTAGACTATCTACACCCTCGCAGCGCGGGCTATAAGTCTAGGTTTGGTGATTTGACGGTCACACTAAAAAGCAGTGGTCTCGTGGTGAGCCATCGAAATCAGTTCGGGACTGACTAGGCTCCCACTTTTCGGACTATCTACACTCTCGCAGTGGGGCTACAAGTTTTGGTTTTGATCAAAAGCTTTCGTTGCTGGTCGTCACTAGCTAGGCTTACCTGATTAGGTTCGGCGAACGCTGACCGTGAATGGGATAGTGATCTCTGGCGAGTCGTCGTCACCAGGCGTGGCAGCCCTGATTAGACTCTCACTTCCTAAACCGTCGATGCTTGCACTAAGCAGACTAGGTATCGGGTTGAACCAGAAGCTATCTCGGTGTTGGCTGACTAAGCTTGCTCGATTTGACCAGAGGTTCCGCCTGCTGAGGGGCGTGCGAACCTAGTGATCCAGGGTGTGGACGAAGTTACCTTAACTCGATGAGTGGTAAAGTCTGGATGTCAAAGTTGACTAGGATCCTCGAGTGTTTGTGCCAAGCATGCGACAGGGTGTTGTTCAGATAACATGCTGAGCCCATGGGCTCGCAGAGGAAGGGCTAGGGTTTCCTGCATAGTGCATTACGTGTACGATGCAGATCGCATGGTGACACGTGTATGGTGTAGGTTGTGTGACGTTTGAGTATATTGGTTACTCCCCCTCAATTGATGAGGTTGCATGCAGCATCATTAATTGATTGACATGATCTACGCAGTTTCCTTGGGAACTGTCGTCTTCCATTTTCCCATACAACATTCAATGTTTGGCAATTAATACCGGAGTGCCCGTTTAGTGAACCACTATGTCTATATAATGGTGTTTTCCAATCGTTGTAGGCACCATCTTTTACTGAGTTTATTTCCTGTAATGTTCTTGTGTGGAGAAGATGCTTTGGATTTTTCAAAGGTTGAGGAAAATGATTTGGGTTTTCCAAAGGCTGAAGTTGGATCTCCATCACTGGAGTTTTCGAAAGTTTTTATGTTTTTATCGACCAGGCATGGTGATAGTTGCTATTATGCATGGTCACCTGTTGTGGGTAGGCATGTAGTTAATCCGCTGAAGTCTCGTAATCTCTTCTCATACCACGGAGAAGTAATGTGGTACTTTCCCAAGGAAAATGTTTGTCTTTTATGTATAGGTGTCTTATCGTTGTTCCTAGATGTTTGATCTTAGATATAGCATCTGCATCCCACTTCGTAGTGGCTGCCTCCACCACTTCTCGATTAACATTGTCGCCTCCCTTGCGCTGGAAGTTGACATTCGGGTTGAAGGTGGAGTCAGGTATGGCATGTTGGAATGGGCCTTTGATTCCCAAATATTCCATTCCCTCTTGCGTGGGAAGGCGTATGCATTCCAAGTTTACCTGATACTTATCCCAAGTTCGCAAAGTGTGGGAATTGGGTCTGAGTCTTCGCAGATACTCCTGAATGTCGATTTTGTACCCCCGTAGACTATATTTGAAGGCGGCATTTCGTGGAGTGTCCCTCCGCTTGCAGGTAGTTCACCTGGACTGTTTGTATCGCTTATGGGACCAGACAGTCTGAGCAAGTCCTCACTCCATGCTAACAGATGCCTGCAGTATGTAGTCTTTTGTACTCGCCTTAAGGCGTTCGTAGTATGTAGGCTTTTATATCCGCATCAGGACGTTCGTAGTATGGAGACCACTGCTTCCATTTGGTGTAGCCACGGTCTTCCCAAGATGATGGTGCGTCTACCACCATGAAGTCCAGAAATAGGACCTTCTTCAGCCGCTGTTCTCCAACTACCGTGGCTAATCTTATCTTTTCGATGGGAAAACATTTCTTCCCGTTGAATCCGATCAGTGGGTGCTCTGATGGCACTAGGTTTTCCTCCTTGAAGTCCATGCTGCGGAAAGCATTGTAGAACAGAACATTGAGCAAGCTTTCTGTGTCAATGTGAGCTCTTTTCACTTCCCACTTTGCAATGGAAACGGATATGACCAAGGTGTCGTTATGCGATGTTCGGACTCCATCGAGGTCCTTGTCCGTGAAAGTCAAAGTGGGAATGGGGTTAGAATTTTTGAATAGCAAACTCGTTTGTCTTCATCTGCAAGTTGTGTCCGCATATCCAGCAGAGTCTGCTTGAAAGACCTGTGCGATTGGTCTTCATTCGGTCTGACTCCATGAAGGATGTATATTATCCCAGGAGTCTCCTTCTCTACCTCTTTAACTGACTCCCCCTGTCCCTGGTCTGTTCTGGCTGCATCTCAGACTTCAGGAAGACTTTTAATTTGTCCAGTCTTTCAATTTTCCCTTGCAGACATTGATGTTGTCCCTTCTGGCAGAGTCTCCGCCTGTCTTTAGAGGCCACTTCGATTCCTCCCAATTTTTCATGAAGTTGAGTACATCCAACGGACTAGCATTTAGGGGTGTCACGACTCTAGATCCAACGCAGTTAGATGACTTCTCTGGCTTGGGACAATCAAGATCCAGTCTACTGTAAGTGCGCTTCCTCTTGTTCCGCTCCTCATCATCATGTTTCTTTCCCTCATTCTTGTCCTTAGAAGCTGAGGGCTTCTTGTTGCCTTCGATTTCCCTCTTAGCGATCATTGACTCCTCCAGGGTGATGTGTCTCTAGACGCTCTTGAGGAGCTCTGCCATGTCCAAGGTGAGGTCCTCAAAGAGCTTTCTCTCTTTGAGACCTGTGGTGAATGTCGTCACAGCTGTATCGTCGCTGCACCCGTCAATGAGGTCAGCTTGTTGTTGAAGCGTGTGACGTACTCTTGGAGCGTCTCCCCGGACCTCTCCCTTAGAGGAAGTATGTAGTGCGGGCCTTTTCTGAAATGCTGGCTTCCGACGAAACGTGTCACGAATTCATTCGCCAATGTTTTGAAGGAGTCAATTGACTTCGGTGGAAAGATGTGGAACCACGTCAATGCAGGGTCTTTAAGACTGGTGGGAAAGGTTATGCACATGGATTCAGATCCTTCATTGAGCTCCATTACGTGCTGGTAATAGCGTAGATGATCGAAAGGATCGGTGGTTTCGTCATAGAAATCGAGCTTCGAGGGAATGAACTTTCTCGGAAGTGCTTCACTCATTATCCTGTCCACAAAGGGTGGGACGGAGAAGCGATATAGTACGTCCGGATCGTGCGCTCCTCTACGGAGAGGGTTCCCGGGACCAAGCCTCTCTGTCCTGGCGGCTGGATTAGTGTTAGCCGCACAACTTCCCTTAGTCCAATAGGAATTGGCAGGGGCCTGGCTCTCGTGCGCTTGCTCCCTATCGTCCAGGTTTCCATCAGCAACGAGTGGATTCTGTCGTGAGTGTCTCCACCGCCTTGATAACCTGTTGTATTTGGGATGCCAGCACCTCAATTCGGGGGTCTACGGTTGCCGCCGTTGGTGCAGGGGCGTGAGTAGGCTGCCCGTGCATGACAGGAACCGGTATAGGGACAACCGGAGCGTTGGACATATCCTCTGGCTCGTTGTTGCATGACCTAGTGGTCACCATCTCTCTGGGATTTGGTAGGAGCGATGTTTAGTGTAAAGTTAAGAATTATGTCGTCCCCATGGATGGCGCCAAACTTATGCAGTCGATTTTCGCTCCCTGGTTTGACCGTGTTCCTGCTGACCTGCACAAGTAACGCACGTGAGCCACAAACCACCGTGGGGTGGCCGATGACACTCCGGTGCTAAAGTCAGACAGGGATTTGTGGAATGTGTAATGTTGTAACATGGATTTTGTAGCGTACCTTAGCTTACCAACCTCATGTCTTATTTATAGTGCAAGGAATCATGGTTTAACTAGACCATCGTAGGCGTAGTTTAGGGAGGAGATCTTCATGGAGATCCCTTTCTAATAAGAGTCGTGCTGTAGAAGGGAAGTTTCATGTTAGCTTTGCACTCCTAGATGCGCGGGAGATAGTTCCCAATCCAAGAGCAATCCGTGGAAGGGAGTTTCCATGTGTGAAAGATACTCTGGTGTTTGTTTCCTAGTTAGAAGCTAGTCTGAAGCTGATCCTCGAGATATTTGTCTGAAGATGACTTATGGGTATCGTGGATAACTGTAAAACGTGTGGGCCTAGCATGCTGTGAGAGTCCGGATCCGCTTGGCGGACTGAAGTTGAGCAGGCTTAGATCCGCTTGAGCTAGATCTGTGTTGAGCCGATACTTGAGCTCGTAGTTCCTGGAGATCATCATGACACGTATTCAGCTCAGGAATGTTACTCGTGTGATTTCTTCCTAAGAGGTCGATTAGTTCAAGCATCTTCTTACCTACAGACTGATATCCTCTGGGCCCAAAGAGGACCCAAAAGACAGGGATGGTAGTGCAATAATGAAGTAATTAGCCAAGTTATCACAAATTGTCCAACCCTACTGATAGGTACCTAGTAAACTACATTGTCCGTTTCGATGCATAGTTGAGCTTTCAAGAAAATGAAAGAAAAAAACAAATAACTGTGATACTATACACAAGCACAAATAATGCAGAGTGCCACGAAAGCACAACAGAGCACTAAGACATTCAAACAAGCCTGGTGAGAAAACGAGCTCATATGGATTGCTTCTGTTTGTTAACTAGCCATTAAGAATCTTTGCACACACCAATGAGCTCCTTCTTGTACTCAAGTGGCCTGGACCTGTATTTTTTTTTGGCTATCTGATGAAAGGCAGAAATTCTAAATGGCGAGGAAACCAGCGAGGGGGAGGGTGTGACCGCTCACCCCCCTTGAGATGCATGCCTGCACTCTCAAGATGCGCAGCAGCGCAAATCTGGAGGGGGATGAGTGGTAAAATCCCTCCCCCTCGCTGATTTCCTCGACAATAAGAAAGGTTAGATGAAAGGGCATTTTGCTCATCATCGTTTCAATCATTAACAAGGCAAATTTGTCCATAAATGGTCTTGTGAACAAATTATTTCCTTGTCAATATGACATAATCTTTGTTCCATCCCAAGATATATACGAATGATTTCAGGCAAAGCGTATTTGTAAAGAATTGTATTGAAAATATATTGTTCTCCATTCATTGAATAGAATACAAGCTTATATAGAGCTAACTTTGACATAACCTAATAGAAATAGGAAACCTAGCAAACTTAGGAAACCAAAATACAATAGGAAATCTAACCAAACTTAGGAAACCAAAATACAATAGGAAAGTCTTCCTAACCCATTCTGTAACACTTTTCTATTCTGTAACAGAGGTAGATTTCTATTCTGTGACACTTTCCTATGTTACATACTTCTATTCTCTAACACCCCCCCGCAAGCTGGACATGTAGATGCAGACGAAATGTGCAGCTTGGAGGAAACTTTGAAGACCTATTTGGTGATGAAATCATTATCGTCAAGGCTGGACGAGTCCTGGTATTGCTCAATTCGAGGGGTATTGCTCAAGTCGAGACAACACGGATTTTGGTAATGCTCAAATCGAGTGGTATTGCTCAATTCGAGACATAGATTTTGGTATTGCTCAATTCGAGACAACACATATTTTGGTATTGCTCAATTCGAGCGGTATTGCTCAATTTGAGTGGTATAGCTCAAGTCGAGACATAGATTTCGGTATTGCTCAATTTGAGTGGTAGAGCTCAATTCGAGACATAGATTTTGGTATTGCTCAATTTGAGTGGTATAGCTCAATTCGAGACAACATAGATTTTGGTATTGCTCAATTTGAGTGGTATAGCTCAAGTCGAGACAAGACAGGTTTTGGTATGGTTGGCCCCCCTTCCTTGATTGAATTGCAGGTTGGCGGCGTGTTGCTGATATGCATGAAGTTGTTGTAGAGTGCAATTTCCCTTCAATTTAGTTGAACTTTGTTGTCGAGGATGTTTCTCCTGCTGTCATCCCTCCCCCGCCTCTTGCATAGTTTTCAGAGGCGGGGAAGAGCTTGAATCCCCAGAGTCTTAGGTCACCAAAGAAAGTAGCTTTGATACCATGTAAAGAATTGTATTGAAAATATATTGTTCTCCATTCATTGAATAGAATACAAGCTTATATAGAGCTAACTTTGACATAACCTAATAGAAATAGGAAACCTAGCAAACTTAGGAAACCAAAATACAATAGGAAATCTAACCAAACTTAGGAAACCAAAATACAATAGGAAAGTCTTCCTAACCCATTCTGTAACACTTTTCTATTCTGTAACAGAGGTAGATTTCTATTCTGTGACAGTATTCCTCGCCCTAGACTAAAATTATTACATAGACAGGCAGGTTGATGCCGCCACACTAAATTTATTCCGACTTGTAAGGCAGGTTAAAGTCATTTGAGGATGAAAATGACGAGCATAAGGAAGTCTTAATCCTAAACAAGATAATAATGTTTAGCTAATTACAATAGAACAACTAAAAGCCAAGCCAAACCAACCCAACAAACTGAACTTGGATCCCCACACATTCACACTAATAATTTTACCAATTCAACTCTATGTTTTCATTACACTAAATTGACATATTTGTAACAACTTAAAAAATAGTAACAATTTTGAGTTATTACAATCCACCAAATAATTTCAAGTCAAAATTAAATTTAGTCAACAAAATAAAAAATAGCTATATAAAAAAAATATACAATAAATTAGATCACCATGAATAGCATCACTTGTAAGTCCATACTATTTGTGGTGATACAATTATTGAATCACTTTGTTTGTGAAAATGTGTAAAATTGTTTTGTGAATTGTTATAGCTCAAAAGTGTTACTATTTTTTAGATTGTTACAAAAATGCCAATTTGGTGTAGTGTTCATCATCCCATTTATATTCAATAAGAACAACCTCTGCTGCTCGTTAGTGATCAACTGTTAAGGGGTGTTTGTTTCCTTTCTTGGTTTTTATTCAACAATTTCAAACTGAATACAAAACAGTCTTCAATTCATTCTGTAGTTTTGGGATCTTTGCTCACTCGCCAAGTACTGTTGTTTAATTTTGTTTCTTTTACTGGACTATGGAAAATCTAACCTTCCCAGACCAATTTATCTATGCACTATCAATACTTAAATTCACTTGCACTGATAGAGCTGCCAATATTGAAAGACTTGGCTCATGTGCCCAGACCAATTTATCTATGCTAGATTAGCCTTCCTTAACAGCTTAAGCATTTTAGAGCATAGGCGGGCTGACATTGTAGTTCTAATAATTCTGTCATATTTTGGAAAAAAGTAAAACAGTGGGAAGACAAGTAGTAATTCACAAAACAGAGAAAAAATAACCGCAGCAGCTCAGACTCGGTTCTTACCCATCAAGCAAAGTCCTTGCAACCTTGGTCACATTCTCCCGAGTAAACCCAAATTTCCTAAAAGTATCCAAATAAGCACCACTAGCCCCAAAATCATCTACAGCAATCACCACACCTTCTCCCCCTACATACTCCCTCCAACCTTGTGGGGACCCTGCCTCCACACTTACACGCTTGGTCACTTTATGCGGCAATACCATTTCCTTGTATTCCTTCGGTTGACAATTGAAGAGCCTCCAACACACAAGTGAAACCACCCTTACTTTTCTCCCTTCTTTCCTCAGTGTTTCTGCACTAGCCTCACAAATACACAACTCGGACCCGGTACCTAACAATATGAGCTCTGGTAGTACTCCTTTGCACGAGCTATCACTTACAATGTACCCACCTAATGCAACCGAGTTAACTGATGTACCCTCCAAATTAGAATCCACCTTCTGCCTTGATAGTGCAATCACACTAGCTACATCTCTCCTCCCTACAGCCACTTTATAAGCTCCAGAAGTTTCATTGCCGTCAGCGGGACGAAAGACTAGCAGCCGAGGTACTGCCCGAAGGCCTGCGAGTTGCTCCACGGGCTGATGAGTAGGACCATCTTCTCCTAACCCAATTGAATCATGGGTAAGTACGTAGATGACTCCAGCATGACTTAGAGCAGACAAACGGATCGCATTCTTCATGTAATCTGAGAAAATGAGGAAGGTGGCAGCAAAGGGAATCAACCCACTTCCATGCAACGCTATACCATTAGAAATTGCAGCCATTGCATGCTCACGCACACCATAACGGATGTTACGGCCCCATGGAGAGTGTTGAGAGAAGTCTTGGTATCCTTGGAGATGGACTTTGTTGGAGGATGCAAGATCTGCACTTCCACCTATGAGTCCTGGAAGTACCTTAGCCAGCTGGTTTAAGCACTTCTCCGAATACCCTCGAGTGGCATCTTCTTCAACAGATTTAGACCACACCTTCATACAATTAAAGTTTACACACATCTTTGTGAACATTTTACAAGTCATTATATTCACGCGTTTTATAAATGAAAAGAGTGAGTTTCTTTTACCGGTAAGGCATTCTCCCAGCCTGGAGGAAGACCGCCACTGAGGAGGATTTGGAACTCTGCTGCCTCCTTAGGGTATTTGTTTTGGAAATAGTTCAAAGTGAGATTCCATTCCCTTTCTTCTCTTTCTCCTTGTTCTTTACGAATCTGCATTTCCCTACAAGAAATGAAAACTGGAATTTTATGAGCTACTCCAAGTAGCAAAAATACGTAACATCAATTTAGTACCTGTACACCATCGGAACGACATGGAATGGTTCACGATCACTCCACTTAACCTTCTCTTTCATTTTCTTCACATCATCTTCTTCAAAAGTACCATGATGTGCTTTAGAAGTTCCTTCTTTTACTGACAGTTTTCCAATCAGAGTCTTCACCTATAAAAACATTTCAATTTGCTTCTAAGCAATCATTTTCATGAGGGCTTGTTAAAGTTTGTAATAACAAATGAAGGAGATAGCACCTAGAGCACTTCATTATGATCATACGCACCCTTATGAAAGTAGGTTTCTCCGTTTCACTGAAAGCAGAGAGAAGCGCCCTCTTGAATGCTCCAATGTCCTCATGTACTTTATCAACTGTCATCGTATTCCAACCAAGAGCACTGAAGCGGGCAGAAATATCTTCAGTAAATGCAAGAGAGGTATCTCCATCGATGGTGTTGTGGTTATCATCATAAATCAAAGTAAGCTTGTTGAGCTTCCAATGCGCAGCTAAAGAAGCAGCTTCGTGAGATATACCTTCCATAGCACACCCATCGCCCATGATGCAAAATCTGCATGTTATATCATAATTAGAATAATTTTGTGTGTACATATAATGCAATATAGTAAGATAATGCAAGGGATAGACTTACGTCCGATGATTGACAAGAACACAATCAGGTTTATTGAAACGTGCAGCTAGATGAGCTTCTGCTAAGGCCAGACCTACAGCATTTGCAACCCCCTGCCCGAGGGGACCTGTTACAATAAACCGACCATGCACTACATCATAATCATACTTTTTTTACTGATCAAAACCATCGAAAACTGCATTTCTCGACGGTTTCTGGCAGTCATAAAGCATGTTGAGTATAACGACGGTTTCTGGCAGTCATAAAGCATGTTGAGTATAACATAGTCGGAAAAAAATTTGACAGGTTGGGAACTTCAAAAAAAAATAGTTCATCTTCAACAATTGTTGCCAGTCAAGATATTCTTATGAAAATTACAGGTATGGTCCATCATTGATTCATAAATAAAATAATAATTTTGTTAGCTTGTAGAGAAAGTTATGAGAAACAGAACTGCTTTTGTGTTTCATTTCCTGGAAATGTACATGAGACATTGTTTATATAGACAACTTATAGCAATGCCAACTCATAGCAATGCCAAGCTGTCAAAACTAACTAACAAGCTTAGTAACAGATTAGCTAACAAACTAACATCCATAGCTAACTACAATTACTCTTAACATCCCCCCTCAAACTAAGCGTAGACACATCCACTACACTTAGTTTGTCTCTCAGCAACAAGAACCTGGAATTACCAAGAGCCTTTGTAAAGACATCCGCAACTTGATCAGCTGCTGAAATATGATGAACATGAATGAGCTTTCGAGCAACTTTCTCACGCACGAAGTAAACATCGATCTCAATGTGCTTAGTCCGAGAATGAAGAACAGGATTGGCACTAAGCATGACAGTACTCTTGTTGTCACACCAGATAATGGGAGGAGAACAACTAATCTTTAACTCAGAAAAGAGTGTCTGTAACCATGTGAGTTCAGCCGTAAGAGCAGCAAGACTTCTATACTCAGCTTCAGTGCTACTCCTCGAGACAATGCTCTGTTTCTTTGATGACCAAGAAATAAGATTGGCACCCAAATAGACACAATAGCCAGAGGTAGACCTTCTGTCGGTGGGATCAGAGGCCCAATCTGCATCACAGTAACCAGTCAATTTGAAAGGAGTCGGAACTATATGTAGGCCAAAAGTGGATGTAGCTTTGAGATAACGCAATATTCTCTTCACCACTCACCAATGTGATTCAAGAGGGTTCTGCATAAACTGGCAAACTCAATTCACAGAGTAAGCAATCTCAGGTCTGGTGATGGTAACATACTGTAAAGCACCAACTATGCTTCTATACAATTGAACATCTTGAATCGGATCACTACCAGTTGCAAACAATTTTTCACCACCACTCATAGGAGTGGGTAAGCCATTTGCAAATTGCATTTTAGCACGACATAGAAGATCATTGATATACTTAGACTGCGACAAGAACAAGCCATTGGTAGTTTGCTGGACCTGAATGCCAAGAAAATAGTGAGCCAGACCCAAATCTTTCAAGGAGAATTGAGCATTTAGTTGAATAATCAACTGTGATACATCCTGTGGATTAGCTCCAGTGACAAGTATATCATCCACATAAACCAGAAGAAATATAGGAGAAGGAGAATGTCTGATGAACAGAGAAGAATCAGACTTAGTAGATGTAAAACCAAGCATGTGAAGAGTATGTTGCAGTTTATCAAACCAGGCCCGAGGAGCTTGTTTTAAACCATACAAAGCCTTGTTGAGCTTGCAAACAGCCCTAGGACGTGAAAAATCAATGAAGCCAGGAGGTTGCATCATGTATACCTCTTCTTGTAGATCTCCATTCAAGAAGGCATTATTGACATCTAGCTGAGAAACTGGCCAACCATAAGTAACAGCCAGTGAAAGTATTATTCTGATTGTAGTGGGTTTAACTACTGGACTGAAAGTTTCAGCATAATCAAAACCAGCCACTTGTTGAAAACCTCTAGCCACCAAACGAGCTTTGTATTTGTAAACTGATCCATCTGCATTCTCTTTGATCTTAAAATGCCATTTACAACCAACAATGGATCTATTATCTGGAGGATCAACCAGTGACCACGTATTGTTCCGCATTAAAGCCAAGTATTCATCTTGCATAGCAGAGAACCAATGAGGAGTTTCTAAAGCTTCAAGCAGATTGGAAGGCTCAGCTGAAGTCATGTAAACTTTAGCCTTATATACACCAGTTTTTGACCTAGTGATCATAGGATGTCCAGGTGCAATACTAGGTGCAGTAGAAGGAGCAATGCTAGGTGAATGGATAGGACTATGAATAGGACTGTGAGCAGGGGTATGAGTAGGACTGTGAGTAATATGAGAAGTATTTTGATGCAATACTGGATTAGAAGAAGTAACCAATGGACCATGAGGAGAAACATTACTAGGATGAGGAGAAAATAAAGTAATAGTGGCAGGAATAGATGTATTAACCGAAGTAGCAAAGGTTGATGTAGATGAACTAGGATACCACCTAGTATAAGGAAAGTGAGTTTCTCTTAACACAACATCTCTAGAGATGTAAATACGACCAGTGGAGGAAAGACATTTATATCCTTTATGTTGTAGGCTATAAACAAGAAAAATGCACTCAACAAACCTAAACTGAAGCTTATTTGAATTATAAGGTCTTGTATTGGGGAAACATGAACAACCAAAGACTTTTAAAGCATGATAATCAGGAACCCTGTGGTAAAGCATTTCAAATGGAGAACGACCCTTAAGAACACTGGATGAAACTCTATTGAGAAGATATACTGATGTTTTAACAGCTTCATCCCAGAATTTCATGGGAAGTGAAGCATGAGCAAGAAGAGTAAGAGCCGACTCAATAATGTGTCTATGTTTCCTTTCAGCAACCCCATTTTGCTGATGTGTAGTTGGACAAGCAAGTCTATGACATACTCCGTGTTGACTGAGAAAGGTAGAAAAGGACCTATATTCCCCTCCCCAATCTGATTGAACACATTTTTTAGGTTGATCAAATTCTAATTCAACCTGAGCTTTGAACTTTAGAAAGGTTGGATATGCATCTGACTTGTTTTGGAGAAGGAAAACCCAAGTGAATCTATTGTATGCATCAATAAAATGAATGTAGTATCTGTAACCACATGACGAAGTAGTGGACGCAAGACCCCATAGGTCAGTGTGAATGAGTTCCAAAGGTTTGTTATACACAGTAGAGGAAGTAGAAAATGGAAGCTTATGTATTTTTCCCAAACAACAAGAAGTACACAAATATTTATTAATAGAAGTTGGTACAATATTGCAACTGGTAAGAATTTGCTGAACAAGAGGATATGAAGGTTGGCCTAGTCTGGCATGCCAAAGTGACATAGAAGATGAAAACTTAGTGGTAGTTGTATTTGCACAAGCATTATTACTAACTAAGATGCTTGAATTGCAAACAGGAATACTTTCTAGAATGCTGAATTGGGGACTGACTCAACATTTTGCTGATTAAACTGCTTGCTGATTTGTGGAATGCTGTGACTGACATTGTGTACTGCTGACTTAGCAATGGAAGACGAACTGACTGGAATGTTGGGACTGGCATTGTGAACAACAGAAGACCTAAATTCTGAATCAGCAAGACTCATCGATGGGAAGACATGCATATAAAATTCTATTAAGCTTCTCTTCCAGTAGAATTTGGTGTGTGACCTGATCCTTGACAAAGCATAGATCAGGATGAAACTCAAAGAAAACACTATTATCTCTAGCAAACTTAGAAACACTTAACAAGTTCTTAGTTAATGTAGGAACCTGAAAAACATTTTTAAGATGCAGAACTCTAGATGAATTAAAAGTATGTAAAATAGACTGGCCAATATTCTCAATTGGCAGAGCAGTGCCATCCCCAACAAATAATTGATCATTGCCATGATAAGGATTAGAAGATGTCAAACTTTGAGTGTACGGAGTGCAGTGATGTAGCTCCAGAATCAGGATACCATCGATAATCAGGAGGTGTAGAAGCAATGCATGATGGCATCTGAGATTGTGCCTCAGCTCTCCAACCAGGATGAGTTGGCTGACTACTTGAAGCAGAGAAAACATGACGATAAGTTGATTGATTTGGTGTGCCTGAAGGAGATGTCTGAGAGGTAGAGTTCCATGGATTAGAGAAGTTACTGTCTGTTACAGTGTGTGTATATAGTTGTCAATTAGGTTAATTGTAGAGATCCTAAATTGATATAGTTTCTTAGAATAGCCTCAATAGTTTGTATATAAATACATGCTATATTCTCAATATAATATATGAAAAACAGTATTTTCTTAATCTCTGTTTACATGGTATCAGAGCCACTTAGGGTTTGAGATTAAGATTCGAAGTTTGAAGTTAGGGCTTAATATTCAAAGTTTGAAGTTTGGTTCTCACCGCAGTTCGAACTCCCAGGCCACCGATCTATCTTCCCAGGCACCGGTCAAAGATCGTCCGACCTTCCTAGCAACAGATCGACTCTCACAGGCGTCGATCTCTCTTCCCAGGCGTCGTTCGAAGCCATCCGACCTTCCCAGCAACAGCAACAGCAACAGATCGACTCTCACAGGCGTCTTTCGACCCTCCTAGAAGCCGTTCGACCCTCCAACAGGCGTCGACTTCGACCCTCCAGTCACTGATCAAAGTCGATCGACTCTTCCAGCCATCGATCGAAGTCGATCGACCCTTCCAGCCGCCGTTCGACCCTTCCAGTCACCGATCGACTCTTCCAGTCGATCGAAGCTGCTCTTCCAGCCATCGTTCGCCCTCACCAGGTTGATCCATCCTCTGCTTGTCTGCTTTTCAAGCCTCTTTCCTGATTTATCTTGATTTGGGGGAGATTTTGCACGATTTCTGAAAACCCCATTTGTAAAATTTGATTTTGGAGGTTTTAATTCCGAGTTCTGACCTATTTGACCTGTTATGGCTGAGACAAAGTCAGTAGTTGTATCTGATCTGGTTCCTGTGATGTCTAAAATTACGGACCATAAGCTAAATGGTTCGAATTATCACGACTGGAGTAAGACTGTTCGTCTTTATTTACGAAGTATTGACAAAGATGACCATTTGACTAATGATCCTCCTGAGGATTCACGGCAAACCTGGCTCAGGGAAGATGCTCGCTTGTTCCTTCAGATTCGGAATTCTATTGATAGTGAGGTAATTGGCTTGATCAATCATTGTGAATTTGTTAAAGAACTAATGGATTATTTGGAATTTTTGTACTCTGGGAAAGAGAATCTCTCTCGCATGTATGAGGTTTGCCAAGCATTCTACCGTGTGGAAAAACAAGATCAATCCCTTATCAACTACTTTATGGCATTTAAGAAAACGTATGAGGAGCTTAATATGTTGTTGCCATTTATCCCTGATGTGAAGGTTCAACAACGCCAACGGGAGCAAATGGCTATCATGAGTTTTCTAGCAGGGTTTTCTCCTGAATTTGATTCTGCTAAGGCACAAATTCTTTCTGGGTCTGATATCTCCTCTTTACAAGATGTCTTTAGTCGTGTTCTCCGCACCGAAAGTACTCCCACTGTTCCGCTTAGTGGTGCTTTGATAAGTCGAAATAACAGCTATGCACCTGGGAGACCGTCTAATCACAGTGGACACAAAGGAGGCAGCTCACAAGGGGTTGAAACTCGCACGCCGGATTCTGAAAGTATTATTTGCAACTATTGTAAGAAGCCGGGCCATACCAAGTTTGACTGTAGAAAGCTACAGTTTAAAAACTGGCAAAAACACTCAACTCATGTTGCGATCACTACTGATGCCTCTGACAAATCAGTCCTTATCTCTGCTGATGAATTTGCCAAGTTCTCAAAGTATCAGGAATCACTCAAGTCTTTCTTTCCTTCTGTCACAGCTATTGCCGATTCAGGTAAACCCGATGTTTGTCTTCTTTCATCATCCTCCAAGTGGGTCATTGATTCTGGTGCCACAGATCATATGACAGGTAATTCTAGTATATTTTCTTCTTTTCAATCCAATGCTTTTACTTCTACCGTCACTTTAGCCGATGGGTCACCATCTTGTGTTCGCGGGTCTGGCACCATCAATCCTACCCCCTCGCTATCTCTGTCCTCTGTCTTACATTTACCTAATTTATCCTTTAATTTGCTCTCTGTAAGCCAGCTTACTCGTCATCTTAACTGTTGTGTCTCATTTTACTCTGATCATTGTTTATTTCAGGATCTTATGACGAAGAAGATTATTGGTAAAGGACATGAGTCTGGAGGCCTCTACATTCTTGATACATCAGTACCGAGTTCTATTGTTTGCTCCAGTGTCACGTCTCCTTTCGAGGCTCATTGTAGGTTGGGTCATCCGTCTCTCCCTCTACTCAAAAAGCTTTGTCCTCAATATAATAAGGTGTCTTCATTAAATTGTGAGTCATGTTAGTTTGCAAAACATCATCGCCTTAGTTCGAGTCCTAGAGTCAATAAACGTGCTAGTGTTCCTTTTGAATTAGTTCATTCTGATGTTTGGGGTCCTTGTCCTATTTTGTCTAAACCTGGATTTAGGTATTTTGTTACATTTGTGGATGATTATTCTCGTGTTACTTGGTTATATTTGATGAAAAAACGATCTGAGTTGTTTTCTCTGTTTTGTGCGTTCTGTGCTGAAATTAAAACTCAATTTAATGTTTCCATTCGAACCTTGCGAAGTGATAACGCTAAAGAATATACACAAGCTTTATTTCAGTTTTATATGACTCAGAATGGCATACTTCATGAAACTTCGTGTGTTGATACCCCATCCCAAAATGGTGTGGCAGAACGTAAAAACAGACATCTTCTTGAAACAGCACGAGCTCTCTTATTTCAAATGCATGTTCCTAAACCTTTTTGGGCCGATGCAGTGTCTACAACATGTTTTCTCATTAATCGCATGTCATCTTCTGTTCTTCATGGTGAGATACCTTACAAAATCCTTTTTCCCAATAAGTCATTGTTTCCTATTGACCCGAAGATATTTGGTAGCACTTGTTTTGTTCGGGATGTTCGTCCGCATGTCACTAAATTAGATCCTAAGTCTTTGAAATGTGTCTTCCTTGGTTATTCTCGTCTTCAGAAAGGTTATCGGTGTTATTGTCCCAATCTTAACAAATATCTGGTCTCAATTGATGTTACCTTCCTGGAAGACACACCTTATTTTCCGTCTTCGCCCATTCCCACTCGCCAGGGGGAGGATGATGATTTGTTGGTCTATTCTATCACATCCTCAGCACATGTCTCAGCACCAGCACCCGTCTCGGAACCAGCTCCTGTCAAGCCTCCTATTATTCAAGTTTACTCCAGGCGTCAACCTCCTAATTCATGTCCTGCACCTGCTCCTTCGTCATCAGATCCAGTCCCGAGCAATGATCTTCCTATTGCATTACGCAAAGGTAAACGATAGTATGCTTATCCTATTTCTTCCTTTGTTTCTTATAATAACTTGTCGTCTTCCTCTTGTTCTTTTATTGCTTCCCTTGATTCTACCTCTATTCCTAAAACTGTTCGTGAAGCCATATCTCATCCTGGTTGGCATAATGCAATGATAGAGGAGATGAATGCTTTAGATGACAATGGTACTTGGGACTTGGTCGATTTACCTTCAGGAAAAAGGGCTATAGGTTGCAAATGGGTCTTCGCAATTAAGGTCAATCCGGATGGGTCAGTTGCCCGATTGAAAGCCCGTCTTGTCGCTAAGGGCTATGCTCAAACCTATGGGGTGGATTACTCTGACACTTTCTCTCCTGTTGCAAAGTTGACATCTGTTCGGTTATTTATTTCCATGGCGGCTTCCCATCATTGGCCTTTACATCAGCTTGATATCAAGAATGCTTTTCTTCATGGCGATCTTCAGGAGGAGGTGTATATGGCGCAACCTCCTGGTTTTGTTGCTCAGGGGGAGTCAGGGCGAGTTTGTCGTCTTCGAAAATCTTTATATGGTTTGAAACAGAGTCCTCGTGCTTGGTTTGGAAAGTTTAGTCAGGCTGTTGAGAAATTTGGTATGATGAAAAGCAAGTCTGACCATTCTGTATTCTACAAACGATCAGCAGCTGGTATCATTCTGTTAGTTGTGTATGTGGATGACATTGTAATTACTGGGAATGATACTAGAGGAATCTCATCTCTTAAATCTTTCCTTCATACTCAGTTTCACACAAAGGATTTGGGGGTGTTAAAGTATTTCTTGGGAGTTGAGGTCACTCGGAGTAAACGAGGTATCTTTCTATCTCAGAGAAAATATGTTCTTGACTTATTAACGGAGACAGGTAAATTGGGAGCAAAGCCTTATAGTGCTCCAATGACTCCAAATGTGCAACTTACAGGTGATGGGGAACCATTTGAAGATCCTGAAAGATATCGAAGATTGGTTGGAAAGTTGAATTACCTTACCGTGACTCGTCCAGATATTGCATACTCAGTCAGTGTTGTCAGTCAGTTTCTGTCATCCCCGACAATTCATCATTGGGCAGCGTTAAAGCAAATTTTGGGTTACTTGAAAGGAGCACCAGGACGAGGTATCGTGTATGAAAATCACGGGCACACTCATATTGAATGTTTCTCAGATGCAGATTGGGCAGGTTCCAAAATGGATAAAAGATCCACTTCAGGTTATTGTATCTTTGTTGGCGGGAATTTGGTCTCATGGAAGAGTAAGAAGCAAACCGTCGTGTCACGATCCAGTGCAGAGTCTGAATATAGGGCTATGGCACAGTCTATGTGTGAGATAATGTGGATATATCAGCTCTTGACTGAAGTAGAACTTAAAGCTACAATACCAGCGAAATTGTGGTGTGATAACCAAGCTGCTCTTCATATTGCTTCTAATCCTGTGTTTCATGAACAGACTAAGCACATTGAAATTGATTGTCATTTTATTCGTGAGAAAATTCAACAAGGCTTGATTTCTACAGGATATGTGAAAACTGGGGAACAACTAGGGGACATCTTCATGAAAGCTTTAAATGGGGTTCGGGTTGACTATCTTTGTAACAAGCTGAGCATGATTAACATTTATGCTCCAGCTTGAGGGGGAGTGTTACAGTGTGTGTATATAGCTGTCAATTAAGTTAATTGTAGAGATCCTAAATTGATATAGTTTCCTAGAATAGCCTCAATAGTTTGTATATAAATACATGATATATTCTCAATATAATATATGAAAAACAGTATTCTCTTAATCTCTGTTTACACTGTCAAATCTATTGTAGCATTTGTATGCAAGATGTCCTACTTTCCCACAAATCTGACATTGAGGACGATTTGAAGGATAGCCAGATCCAGATCCAAGCGTTCTAGCTCTTCTCCCAGATCCAGACTTTGCTCCTCTTGGTGAAAATGGATTGAAAGATGCTCTAGAATGAGGTCTCCAACCTTGTGAGTTTGATACAAATGATCTAGATGTGGGTTTGTATGAGGTATGAGCCATGTTTATGGTACTTGAAACATCAAGATCTTTGACATGTCTTTCAATTCTTGATTCTTTAGCAAGTAGAAGAGATTCAACTTCTGCTACACTGTAATCTTGCAACCTGGAACTCACTGATACTACAAAAGTATCATATGATTGAGGTAATCCATCGAAAATGGCATTAACATGATCTTTTGGGGAAAGTTGATGTCCTACAGATGCTAATTGATCAATGATAGACTTAAGTTTTAGTAGGTATTCATTGATAGAGAGATCTCCTTTCTTGAAGTTCTGTAGCTGATTTCTAAACTGAGATATCCTTGCAACAGTTTGAGAGTTGAAGAAGGTTTCAAGAATTTTCCAAATTTGTTCAGATGTATCGCATCCTACTAACCTTATAAGTAGTGATTCAGTCATAGACGATAGAAGCCATGAAAATAGGAGTTGATCTTGCTGCTCCCAGTTGAGAAACTCTGGATTAACATGATTGTTTGCTTGATCTTCATTGGAGAGAAATCTTAATGGAGGTGAATCACTCTCAATGAACTTCTGAAGTTTATGCCCTCTAATTGTTGCCAACACTTGTTGTTTCCACAACAAGTAATTGTGTTCATTCAACTTCACAGACAAGGTATGTGTAAACATCACTGGTCTTGACTCTGTCATGGCAGAGTTAGTAAGTTGCGTAGCATTGGAAGAAGATGAATCCACCATTACTGCTGAGAGGAATTGAAGTGAAGAAGGAAAAGAAAAGGAACCTGACAATGCTCTGATACCATGTTAGCTTGTAGAGAAAGTTATGAGAAACATAACTGCTTTTGTGTTTCATTTCCTGGAAATGTACATGAGACATTGTTTATATAGACAACTTATAGCAATATCAACTCATAGCAATGTCAAGCTGTCAAAACTAACTAACAAGCTTAGTAACAGATTAGCTAACAAACTAACATCCATAGCTAATTACAATTACTCTTAACAAATTCCTACATAAGAGGAATCCTTCTACTAGTTCCTGTACCTTAGACAAAGTTGCACTGATTATATCAAATAACAAGATTGGATATGAAACATATCGAAAAAATAGATAAAATGATAGGCTACATATGTAAACATACTTTTTGACGAGTCGGATTCGTCCATAAATATTTGATATTCAAAACCCATCAAAATTATCAATCACAAGTCATATTTTCTTTGTTTTGACATAGTGATGCATAGCTTATAGATAAAGTTAACACTCTCTGTTGACGTTTTCTCCAATATCATCCACCATTATGAGAGAAAAAAAAGAGAGGAAAAGAGTAGATTCCAATCAATCAATTGCATAAGTTCATAGCCAAGATTTACAATTTGTAAGAAATTGTAGCACACTCTCATATTGTGTATTCAATATTGTTATAATTGCATGGAAAATACATATAGGATAATTGAGTACTGATGAAACGCTATACCTGTCGTGACTTCAATACCATCTGTGATTGTGTTCTCGGGATGACCTGGGGTCCTACTCCCTAGCTTGCACAAACGTTGCAAGTCTTCAATCTGAAACAAAGCAAGTAATTAAGGAGCAAATCTTCGATATTCATCTACCTGCTGACAAAAAGTGTTCTACTTACTGTTTTACAGTTCTACCTACAAACATGTACACTGAACCTCCTTCATTTCTTGTTTGTACTCCCATTTTCATACAAAGGATCTAACCAAAACTATTGTTTAAGCTTGTCAATCAACGATCATATTATTTATCATATTAAGTGTGTAGCCCGGCCCATCAAACATAGGTGAGAAAACATTGTTAAAATTCGATCATTACTTTATGTGAGATTGTAAGTGCACTTGCATTTCATGCTTGAAAATGAATGTTTTCTCTATTTACGATTTCTTAATGGATTCAAGTATTGAAATGTCATTTGGATTCAAATTATCACACTATATATTTTACTTGTTAAGATTTAAGAGATCCTCGGGCTTCTATGCATTGGACCCAGCCTGGTTTGCTGCCTTGGGGGGGGGGCAAAATTGTCTTTTTGCCCCACCCAGGCAGCAACCTCGCCCCTTTCCCAGGCCAGCTAGAATTGGGGGTGAATAGATGAAGGTATACAAAAGTAGTTACCTGAATAGATGGAAATCCAGATAAATGAAGGCAAACATACTGAAGCAAGCACCCATGTCCAGCACTAAGAACAAACCGATCCCGATTAAACCACTTGGGATTATTCGTGTTATACTTCATGGCATGGCGATACAATACATAGCCAACCTCGGCCATCCCAAGTGCCATGCCAGGGTGCCCGGCTTTCGACTTCTGCACCGAATCCACCACCAACATCCGGACATTATCTGCGCACCTTTTGTCCACCAAGTTCTGAAACAACTCATCATTGTCATCTTCGTTAACAAGTTTGTCCAAATTGAATTCGGGTGGCTTGGACCCGTGTGCCCGTTCGAGCTCGTATTTCCACGAGTGTTTGTGGTGTTTGGAGATGGAGTAGAGATGGGGTGGAGATGAGTTGGTTTTTATGTTGAATGTTGGAAAGGATTTTGAGATTGATCTGGTGTTGGTAGTGATGGGATTTGAATGAAAGATATGTCGTCGTGGTGCTGGTGCTGGTGCTGGTGAGATTGGTCGAAAGAGAAGAGAAGAGATGGCCATTGTTGGACAAAAAAAGAAAGAGACGAGATGAGCGCAAGTTTTAAGATGATTGTTGATCTTCCAACTGAAGAAATACACGTGTTGAAAAAGATAGTGAACAGGTGGAGAAACTAAAGGGGACACGTGCTAAGGTTCGACTCAATGAAACAACGATTTTCTTGCTAAGCCAAGGTTTGAAGTTGAAGTGAGAAGAAATCTTCTCGGGGACGGGTTAGGCGGGTCAGACCGAATGCACTCAACTCGATATTGAATATTATGGGTTGGCTAATTGGCCCATGGGTCCAAATGTGAAGTTCATTTTTTTTGGGCTTCTGCCACTGGTTTGAGTTTCGTTGGCACTTTCAAGCCTGGGCCCAATCTTGGATATTCCATGAACGTAACGTACTAGCTAGGTAGAATTCATGAAAACTAAAATGAAGTGCTTTTTATGTTGGAGATCTTTTTCTGGATTAATGGTTTTAATCTAAACTAGTTCAAAGTATGTTTGCCGCGAACCTAGAGGGGCATGCATCTGTATGGTGTTCGACTGTTCGTAGGTGTACGTACTTACATGATGTATACAAAAATTGCAACTCCCACGTTCAGCGGCATGGCCTTTACTAAATTTTGGAACTATATCAATCAATTAAAATTGCAAGTCAAAAACAAATTTAAGCATATTGCTTTCGACTCTTCCATTGACTTTGCAAGATACAAATTAAAGTAAAATAAAACAAAACAAAACAAAAATGTGGAAATGGCATGGGAGCTTTGCCATCAAGATAAGCGTGCAATGCATATAAACACCTCCATGAATTTATTGAAAATCTTGGCCATCAGTTGCAAACATTCCCTCTAATAAGGTTAGTGATGAAAAAACCTTATGCCCAGCCGTGCACTCGAACAAAATATAGTTTTTGTATTCAGGCACGGCTCACATCAAAACTCATATTTTCTATGAAAAAATAAATTAAAAATAATAATTAATTATAACAAAATAAAAATTAAATATATTTCTCCCATGAAAATTCCCACCACAAGGATAATGTGATGAGATCAACATTTCCCCAGTAGAATTCAAACTAAAAAAAAGCAACCAGAAAAATAACAAAGAGAAGATACCGGCATGGGAAGCAATCAATGAAAGCATGTAATATGATGAGATATGGTGATAAAAACTGTTTCGCCAGCTACTACAACGCTGCTTCTACACGCGCATGGAATTCCAAGGATGGAGTGGCCAGCTGGTTGTTGGGCCAGCTTCATGTGCGCAGGCTATTTCTTGTCACTACTTCCTACCACCCAACCCAAGGGAAACTCATAACATCATCACCTCCCTCTCTCTCTCTCTCTCTCTCAACCTTCCAAACACTGATTCATTTTTATTCGGGGAGCAAATTCCCTGGATTTAAGACATCCCACCCTCAGACCACCACGATAACTCTCATCATGTCATAGATACCCATCTATCACGATAATGTCTGTGTATATCAATAATATTGTTCATGAATGCCCTTAAAACTATGCCATGCAGCCTAATACATCATTCTGATTTAAGTATCATGCCAAAAACCAAACAAAGTTGGCTTTGGTTTTGTCTCTGTCAATCAAGTAATGTGGAGGATCGCCCAAGTCCCAACCACCAATTTCAATTACAATGGGTAATTTCCATAGTTGACTTCGTCCATTTATTATCATGGGATTAATCATCAGATGCCAAAAAAATAGTATCTTAGAATAAATTCATGAAATATGACACTGGGACGCAAAAGACTAATATTCTCATTTTCATATGAGAGTCCCAAGGAGAAGGACATGCTACAAGCAACTAGGCACAAATTATATTATGTTCTCTTTCACTTCAATCTGATAACACATACCATAAATAAGTCACTCCCAACACTCAGATAGCTTTTGAAACTCTCGACACAATTCCTTACTAATGATTGCACTCAGTCATTTGTTGATGATAGTATAGTAGCTTTATAAGCTGTGAAGTAGTTCATAAATTCATTCAGATTGAATGTGCATGCATGTGAATTGTAAAGACGATCATTTCATGTCAATCTGTGGACAGCTAGTTCTTCCAGTGATCTGTCAAAATGAGGATCTCACTTCCCTTCCCTGTTCAAGTTCCAACCAATAAAACCAAGTACTTGGTTTGATGGGGGGGTGAATCTGTCTGCTCGACAGATATTTCATCCAAATTCAATAAAGGGAAACTAGTTAAATTAGGTTGTTTTTAGCTTTCTGGGGTCTTCTGAAAATGAATGTACTAAGTCAATTTTTTGTGTGATTGACAACAACTCTCGCCAGAGAAGCAAAAATAAGCAAACAGCTGATGCTAAACCGAATTTGAATTATTGTTTTTTTTTTTCCCCGTTTTTTTTCAATAACAGTTTTTAGCAGAAAATTTGCTGCAGGGTTGATGATTTTAAGCAACTTTGTGTTGTGATGCGCTATTTTAGTAGCACACAACTTAATACCCTGCTTTGTGATTGTAGTATAGAATAAGTAGGGATCGTTTTGGATCGGAGATTAGAGAACTTGCCAATTAACACTAAGAATAGCTAAAAGACAACTAACAACCTAATTAAGTAAATAATGGGGGATTGAATTTTCTAAATTAAACTATGAAAATAACTACGAAAATTACTATAAAGATAATAAAACTAAAGGGATGACAAAGATGAGAAATTAGCTAAGGGTTTATCTCCACACACCAAACATATGCTCATAAATCAATCTTCAATAATCACTTGCTAACTCGTGAAAGACAGTGCTCAAGATTAACCGTGATCAGCACTTCATTAATCTTATTATTTTCTCAAGTTCGTTGAATTAAACTAAGCTTCGCTTTCAAACTATTTTTATCATACTATCTAATCAGGAATCGCAAGTTAGATAATAATCTAAGATCATTAAGTTTTGTGAAAAATATGAACACTGACTAGGCAATTACAAGTATGATCAACATTTTGTTCTTACTTAGGTTCTTACTTAACTTTACCAACGTTCCTTGATATTTACTACTTGTTGTGAATACAAGATTATAACAATTAGGTGAAACTCTCATATACTCTAACCCCAGATTCTAGCATGCTTACTAAGTTGGCCACCTTAACAAACATACAAAGAAATTTTTTCTATAAAGCAGTTAAGCAAAACACAATCACTAATAGCAAGGAAGATTAAATTCAATTAATTTATAAAACACGTGTTCGAGGTTTCGAATCAACCCCTAACTAAGAAGAGTTTAGCTAGACATATTAATTATGATCAAACAATAATCGATAATCAAATATCAAACTAAAATAAGTAAAAGAGAGGTCTAGAGATGAAAAACGTTGTCACCAAGCGTGGTGGTAGAAAGAGGATCCTGGGGTGCGAATAGTAGAGAGGAAGAGATATCTTCCTCCTCCTTCCTCACGCAATCTGCCCTTGTCGATCTGCTCTTCTGTTGTGTGTAGAGAGAGGATGGAGAAAGGGGAAGATGGCAGGTGGCTATCAGTGAGGCTGGACGTCAAGATGGAGTGAGGCGCAGGCGACTGGAGAGAATCTGTACGGAGAGGGATCAAGCGAGAAAGGGAGAGATGAGGTGAGGACTGTTTTGTGAGATTGGTGACGAACAGAGGAGATGGATTGTGATCGGGTGCGAGGTGGAGAGGTCTGATTGGTGGGTGGTTGTGTTGTTGTGCGGTTGTGCGAACAGGAAGGGAGATGGTTGTGAGAAGGAGGTTGTCGGTTTGGTGTTTGGCTGGTGATGTTAGGGTTATTTGGGTGCAACAAGGGTCTGCGGCTATGGTTGTGTGTGGCCGTGAAGGCGAGGGGGTGTTGGCTAGCATAAAGATGGATTTGTGGTGAAGTTGCGATCTGATGCGAGGGTTTCGATTGGATGGAGGCTTGTTGTTGCGAGGTTGAGTTGCGGCTGTGAGAGGGGGTTGTGGTTCGATCCTCTCTCCAAAGTCAGGTATTGTCCTTTTATAATCATGTTCTTTAGATTTCCTTCCTTGTGTAGTTTCTTTTTGCAATAAATCTTCCTAATTTAAACCAATTTGCACTTCTTAGCTTCTATTTTGAAATCTTGTAATTAGAAACATACACAAACACTAAAATATCAATTAGTATCATAATTAACAAGTAATAGCAAAAAAACATAGAAATATGGTATTAAAAATAGCCTAATTATGCTCCTATCATGCTGAAACGAAGTTTTATATTGTTCCAGTTAATTTAGGCTCAAGATTGGCTATGTCAAAGTATATGTACTGTATTATGAAAGTTTGCGAAAGTATTGCCCCACAATCTTTGTTTATGTATCGAAATATTTTTCATCAAATACCACCATGGGTTACGATGGGACTCTAGGTACGGAACCATCAACAATACCACTAATCACATAACTAACCAACATCAGTTGTAGAAAATGCATTATGTTTTCCCCTTGAGAAAAAATAGATGATAGGCAGAGAAAACTTGAGCTTACCTTTTTTTCACTCTTTCTATCTTCTCCCTTCTTTGTTTCATTAATTGTTATATCCTCAAACCAGACAGTACTCTTGAACGAGTCCATAATATCAGCCTTAGCTGTATGCAACTACACATGTATACATCAGATTATTCAGTCGTACAGAAGATAAGTTAGTGAGCAAAAGGTATAAAAGGCTACACCTTATCAAAACCACCTTTCAATAAACAAATCCCATTGTTATAAGTTATAACCATAATCCAGGAGATCAAAATCTTACAGTTCCTCAGCTCAAAGTTGATTTTAGTGATTAATGATCTCATTCACAGCTCATAATTACAAATTAAAGAATGAGATTATAGAATATCAAGTGATTAAAGTTCTGATATAGATGGACCCTGTTGTCCATACATGTAACATGTGCCTAACGAATCAACTCCTCCACCTGGAGTTCAATTATTCGGCCATCTCATACCTGCACGAGTTGTTGGATTTGATGGAACAATGTATTTTGATCTGGCATTCAACCTATTTAGCGAATCCACTGCGTAAAAAGTTTATATATGTAAGGCTGGAACTTTTTATTTATTTTACTAGAGTGACTAAGCACAATTTAATTGATAATGAGGTATAATCAAAAGACCTGAGAAGGTTACTGACATGGGAATTAGATTCTGCAAGCATGTCCTAAGATCAATGTGAGTTAGTTTGATTCATGCATAAGCATAGAAAAGCTCGCTATTAAACACTAAAGGGTTGTGAACTCTCTCAACCATATATGCGCCACACTGTTTCATTTTGCGGATCCATGTAACAGTGCAACTGTAAGAAAAGGAAGATGTAAAAGACTACTTAGATCATCTCCAATGCGAGACCTTAACATCTGCCACTGGTTTTTAATAAAAGGGAGCTTCTGGCATGTACAAGACCACAAAACTTCAAAGTTTTAGAGGACAAGGAAAGATAAACCTAACAATTTTGTTTGTCACTGTAACGCCTTCTCTCGATCAAATCGCACATTGGAGCAAAGATGATAGGAGGCCTACTGCAGTGCCATAGATCTAGATCTTCTCCTCCTCACCCGTGAATTACTGACTGAAATTAACTAATAAGACAGAAAGAAGACTCATTCTCTGTCTCTCTACCCATGTTTCCCACTAGAAGAAAAGCTATATTTTACAATATCCGTTACTAAAACCACTTTAACATTATATATTTTTATACAAAGCAAAATTAGCAGATGCAGCACTTTGCCCGAGAACCCCATATCCCATTCTCTCCTCTATCATATCTTATCCTTTTTATTCCTAACATCTCTTTCTCTTCTTTCAACTTGTGGGGTCTCTAAAACTGTAAGTGATAATCCATGCAACTGTTCCAAAAGCACTTAAAAAGAGAGAGGGAGATAAATAAAAAGAGATTCCACCCGTACACCAATACTTCGTACATTTTCGTATCACGGCGCACTATTTATATGTTTATGATATTTCCTTTATTAAGCCTCTTACTGTCTTACTAATATAATGGAGAAAGAGGACTACAAACAAAAATGTGATCAACATTCATACACATATATCACACTCGTTCACTCTTAGCTCACACTCTTTTAGCTACTTATCATTTCAAACCCAACCCCACCCTTTTAATGCTCCCAAACACTAGCATCCATCCCTTATATAAACCTCACTTTCATTTTCATACAACCCCACTGGTCCTCTCACTTGCTTTCTTCTTGCTCGCTCTCGCTCACTTTCGCTTTCACTTTTCTTAGTACTTGATCTTTCAAAATATGAAGGGAAGGCTCTTCAGATTGTACCTTAACAAGTGGAGAAAGGTGGGTACCAAATTGTTTCCATCTTCAACCTGTGAATGTTGTTGCCCATGGGTACTATGCCCTTTCTTGCACGAGGAGCCCATTCCTAGAGATGTCCCCAGGGGTCACTTGGTAGTTTATGTAGGAAAGGAGTACAAGAGGTTTGTCATCAAAGTTGCCTTACTCAAGCATCCACTCTTCAAGGACTTGCTTGATCAAGCTAGGGAGGAGTATGAGTTCACTCCTGACTCTAAACTTTGCATCCCCTGCAACGAGAAAGTTTTCCTCAGTGTTGTTCGATGCTGTGCTAACAGTACACAAGACCGAAAGATCCATTGGTTATGCCTATAATGGCCTCTTATAGAATGTCTGCCTACTGAGATCTAACTTCCAAATAAGAAATAACATGACCTTATGTATTGTATACCATGTAATATACAGCTCTTCTAGCTTAAGAATGTACTTCATGTATTATCCACTGTGTTCCATTTCTCATTAGTCATTACTAACGATTCATTTGCATAAGATGCAAAAATACGGTTTGTCATGTAAAGCAGAAGTTACCTTGTCACTAAACGAAGCTGATTATGGGCATTCATGCCTGCCGCTAGAACATAAACTCAACGGCATTCAAGTCCATGTCCAATTCCTCTTTTCTCACCCAGATCTGATTCATATTCAGGTGCGGCTCTGAGCATATACGACAACTCAATTAAGAATCAACTTGGCTAGAGTCATACTGAGTGATGGCCCATTTCCTGACAGAGTTAACACCTCTATCCAACCCATGAAGACCATCAGATGCCAAGAAGTTAAACTTTACTTGCTTGAATGTTAATAACTATAATCACAGTAAGAGCAGCGGAAAACGTTAGAAAACTGTCAAGGAATCTTTCTAGAATCATAAATCAATTTGACTGAAGAACGAGACCATTGTGTCTATTGTATTCATTTAAATGTTATAAAGAGATGTATATGAAAGCTACTTAAGATCCCCTGGTTTCACTGCAGGCAGGCAGGCTAAATAAATGACTGCAGGACCACCTAGTGAAGGATTACCTCTTGAAAGAACAAAAACCAAAATCAACTACCCAGAGAAGCCAGTGTGTGCACATATGAAGCAGGATTACAAATAAGTCGCCTCTCTAACGATTCACCAGATCAAAATCATCCGCAACAGCCAACACTAAATTGATTTTACCATCTTCAACAAAACAGCTTTCAAGGTACTTGACCAAGGCGTTCCTTATTCAACACTACTAGCTCAGCTGGTAAGAACTGTGGCATATGGTTTTCACATGTCCAGAGTTGGAACCCTGCCAAAGGCATTAATATTGGGATCCAATAAAAACCTTCCCTTAAAACTAAATATAAAAAAAGGACTATTTGAAGTGCAAATGCTTCTATAGCAAGTTGCTTTTTCTATAGCATTATAATTCTATTACAGCCTAACTCTCTTCCAATTCCTCTGCCACACATAAAATATGTTAAGTCCTTTTTGTTTCGTACGGTGAAAACCAATCTTATCATTCATTCCCAAAGCAAGATACATAGTGATGTGTCCAAAATCCGTTCTCCAGTAAGTATGACCTGCAAAACAAATGTTAGACTGCCCAAGACACTCCGATGCTTAAGAAAGTAACTCAGTTGGAGATGGAGATAAATCTGTACAGAATTCAGTTAAAATTGCATACATTTTTCGAATGTTCCCTTTACCTTATATAATGGTCGTTATTAATTCCCTGCGTGACTTGAGCATGACGACCTTCTTCTTTATGAAGATACGTCCTCGGAGGCATAACTTCTTCTACGACTCTTTTTTTGGGGAACGTTCCTCCTCTTTAAGGGAGAACTTTATTGGGCCTGGATTTGGGCCTTTAACTAAGGTTTATTCTAACAGGCCCTATTTAGCTTTCATGATTGACCTTTTTGGGCGTTATGAATTGGCCTGGTTTTGGATACTTGATCCTCGTGATGGACGATCTACGTGTACGGCTGCAATATCAGTCTTATTTGATGTATCATCAGGTACACCCCCTATAGTTAGTGGGTATGTTTACGTGCCACTAACTTGGTGACGGTTGGACTTTCGAATGCATCATTGCCTCACATTTAATGCTGTTAGCATCTTTTGGTGAGTTGGTATCTCAATCTCTTGTTCGTCTGTTCGTTTTTCGCATGTATTTTGGGATTTCGTGTTTTCATCATATCTCACACGTCGTCCCATGAGCAGTCTCTTCGTTGTTCGGCTCTATAAAAGGAGGCGTGATTGATTTGTTTTTCTCTTTAAGCTATCTTTGAAATTAGGGTTTACTCTTCTTTTTTCCTCTTCGTTTTTCTTGCTCTTCCATTCCTTTACGATGTCTGCTAGCAATATACTAGACGGTGAGGTGTTTGTTGCTTGTGAAGCTTATTTCTCGCCTAAGAAGGTTTCTCAGACGACGTTGGACAATGTTTGCTCTAATTATAATCTGTCATCCGACCTCGAGATCGTTCTACCTAAGCAGAACAATAGTCCTTAGGGGTGGGCACGGGATGGGATGGACCTCATCCCAATCCCGTACCGTTCATTCGGGAGCAGGATGGAATAGACCTCATCCCAACCTTGTCCCATCCCAAACGGGTTCGGGACGGGATGAGCATGTGCTAAAATTTTTACCGCGGTGCAAATTAAAAAATAAATAAATAAATAAAGACCTAACATAGTTCATACTAAGAAAAAAAAATTAAAAAAAAGGCACTTCGTGAGTTAAAAGAACTGTTGAAATTAGTTAGAAAGACTAACAAAATCAAGGAATAGCTTTCAATATTTAATGATCAGGAAACATGTTCTACCTAATTTGTTGAGTTCTTATAAATTTCAAGTGCTTTTACAGCATCATGTTGTTGCATCTCAAAGAATTGTTTCAAAAATAGTATAAGGACATTGTAAGAAAAGGATGTCAGGCCCATAAACTTACCTTGTCAACCAAATTGAGGATAGCATTATATATTGCAATGTAAATGTTCAAGCTTTAACTTGAAACCTGTATAATAAAATGACATAAGAGAGGAGCACATGACAAAAGAAACCACCCAAACCCATTTGTGATACTAAGCAATGGTTACAAGCCAAAGTGAATATAGAATCACACTATTATTGACAACTATTCCTTGTGGCTGCAATAATATTCCATAAGCAACATAGTTCATACTGTTGTGCAAAATAAAACAGCAAATCAAACAGAGTTCAATCCTCATAAAACATTAAAGTAATAATATTAAAATTAGTACTAATAAATATTAAAAAAAAATTAGTTCGAGATCGGGATGAAATTGATCAATCCCAAAAGGACCCGAAAAAAATCGGGACAGGATGAGACGGGACCGGGACGGGATGGGATGCTCACCCCTAATAGTCTTTGTCGTCCAAGGTCTGGTTATATTGCACTCTATCCATGCATGTTCCTGTCCGGACTTCGATTCCCAGTCCCAAAGTTGCTTTAGGAATATCTAGATTTTTTTAGCATTCCTCCTGCTCAAATGGGTCCTAATGGTTGGAGGGTTATGGTTTATACTTATGCGAGAGTCATTCTCTCTAGCATTCCCTTAGCTGTTAGGGTTTTGCATTCGGTGGTTGGTCTGTTGGTGACCAAGGACATTTACTTCCTCCGTTCTCCCGTCTGTTTTGGGAAGCTCAATGATAACATCAGAGACTGGTCGAGATTCTGGTTTTATGCTTCTGTCAGCTCTGGCTACTTCAAATTGCGAGGTCGTCAGATTGTGCGGTCGTTCCGAGTCCATAACAAACGGAAGGATCTGCAGTTAACTGCGGATGATCAGTGACCGATTCTTGAAGCTTCATGTGTTTCCCGTGGAGGCATTTCTCTCTGAGGACATCTTGGAGCATAATGGCATGTACACTATGAACGAGGCGGAGCAGGCTTTGCTTATTGAATCCCAAGCTGAGGAGGTTGCTGCCTGCACTGCTACTGCTGGTGTTAGTGATGCTAGCATTGATGGGGAAGTGAGCTCGGGCAAGGACGTTACGGATCTCAATGCTCTTGTCAGCATTGGTGTTGTTGTCCTGACTTCAGGAAGAAAAAGCTTCTGAGGCCTGCTAGCCCGTCGAAGCAACTATTGATAAGTCATGGTCGTGTTCCGAAGAAGAAATGGCTTTCTGGTTCTACTCGTGGTACTGCTCGGACCGCACCTCGTCCAAGTTTTTCTAATATGGAGGTTGTGAAAGAGGATTGATCATCCCTCGAGGAGATGAACTTGGCGTTGGAGATGAGCAATAAGGAAATTACTCATTCGTTGGACGATAATGAAAAAAAGTTTTTTTCCACCTATGTGTGCCTGATGTTGCTGAATGGTCTAACGATGACCCTCGAGCTATCGACAGATGTTCCATCTGATGATGAAGTAGTCTAAGGAGGTCGCTGACCATGGTCAGAGTTTTGAGGTTCTTCCTCTTCGATCTACTTCCATTCATGTCGATGACACGGCGGGGTTCTTAGTTTCTTCTCCCGCTCGTTTGGATTCTTCTGCTCCTGTCGCTACCACTACTTGTTTTATTCCTGCTACAATTACTCCGCATCGAGAAGGCAAGAGTGTTTTTCTGTTGTCACCGTTGTTTCGCCCGCTCATCCAGCCGTTGGGGATGGTTCATTTGTGCTTCTGAATCCTCATGTCTTTCATCCACACATTAGTTAGAAAGAGCCCAACCTGGAAGATATCCGTATCAAATCAGATGGGAAGTTTTGTTGGTTTACTAAACTTGACGTGCAGAATAGTGCGTGTTGGTTGATCAATGAATGGCACAGGCGGGCAATGGAACGGCCTTCGATGCCAGTGCTGGATTCTAGCACTCATCTCGATTATGGTCTTAAGCAGATAATAGACAGGATGAATCATCTCATTTATGTTGGAGTACAGGGTTGTCGTGGCCAGGTGATTGTTCTTGAGAGGAAGTTGTCTCACATCCTTTGTCAGTTTGACGTGGTGAAAACGCAGTGTGCAGAGCAAGATAGGGCAGCTGGGGCTGCTCTATCCTCTCTGAGGGAAGTGGAAGTTGTGCAAGATCTGTCTGATGCGGAGCTTGAGCCTTCGACGGCTGCTTTGGACAGGGTTCGCGCACGACTGGACGAGTTGGAAAATGAGTTGTCTGGCGAGAAATCTGGCCATGATAAGGCTTTGCGTTCTATGATTGAACAATACGTTAGCCGTAAAATTGCTGAAGAACGGGTGGAGCAATTCGTAATTGCACTTGATGAAGTTAGGTATATCTCCGCTATGTTGACCACCGCCGAATGGCAGCTTATTTCCAATAATGAGCTTGCTGCAACGAAAGATTGAAGATTGCGGAAGCGGAGGATTGGAAGAGAGTTGTTGACTATATCGAGGGGTTTGGCGCTAACTTGTCCGAGTATCGTCATTTGGTCAATCAAGTCTTCGAGGATGACGATAGTGAGGACGATACTCCAGATCCCCCAAGTGATCCTATAGACGAAGAACCGTCATTCCCTTACCCTTCCGTCCTGGTTCCATCATCTACTCTCGATGTTGAAGAAATAGCGTCGTCTCCTGGCGTTGTTGCCTCTCTTCCATCAGAAGCTCTTGCTGCCTCTATTGTCTCTAACAATCTATAGCAGTAGTAGTCATTCATTTCTCGTAAAGTTACACTATATTGTAGTGTCTGCATTGTATCTTTCTGATTGTTGTTCGACTTGTTCTACCTGGAGTGGTCTTAACTTTTTCGTTGTAACTTTTTTCCTCCATGATTATCTATAGTCTTGTTGTTCATATATTGTTGTCATTAAGTAGCTAATAAACTCATAATGCTTCTTGATCGAATTACTGGGTGTGTGCCATTGACGGGTTGGTTTGGACAAGCAGAATAGAATGTAGCCCCGAATTGTCCAATCATGCTCACATCAGTACAGGCTTCATTCGTTGATTCATAAAATTTGTTTGCGTTAAATTTGTTGTCGGCAATGTAGGAGGTGTTGTTGGCCTTGTTATGGATAATGTGGGTCAAGCTTGTAACTCCTTTGGATTATGTGAGTTGGTTGGCCACCATTTGAAGTGTCAATTTTTTTCTGTGCTCCTCATTGTGAGTTGTCGTATTGATTTATCTGGGCTCGTTTGATGGCGTTGGTGCTCCTACTTCGATATAGATTAACTCGAGTGGGCGATGTTATTTGTTGTTTCTTCGGTTGGCTTGAATGTTTGCTTCCTCCAACTGCACAGTGTAGGGCATAAATCAGTTCTCTGTGTTGTTCTTTTGATCTTGTAGTGGTGTCTGCCTTTTCTTTCCCCTTGGGCTGTTTATTAGGCAATCCGATGAATTCGTCAAGTCGTCCTTTTTGAACCCACTGTTCGATTTCATCTTTCAGGTTATAGCAGTCTTCGTTGTCGTGCCCATGATCCTTGTAGAAAGAGCAATATTTGCTCTTGTCTCACCCCTCTGGGTCTCATCTTGAGTGGCCAATTGACGTTCGCCATGGATTTCAGTATGTTTGCTCGACTTGTCTTCAAAGCCGTGTATGGTTTGTATGTCTTTTTCACCACGCTTGTCACCCGCTCATGCCTAAGCCTTGCCGATTGTAGCTTTTCGTGTTCTTGCTAGTTGAATTTGGGCCTGCCATTGGTCCGGTGCCTCTTTGACTGAACATTTTCCTCCCGGGGTCTGTCGTCTTTCTTTCTTCCCTCCTTTCGCGCCTTTTCGAGTGGGCTTCTCTTTCGATTCGTTCTTCCTGGCGGTTATCATCTCCTTGAGAGTGATGTACTTTTGAGCGATCTTCAGTAGAATTGCAATGCTTTTGGGGGTTCAAGGTTCAGAGCATCAAAAAAGGGTCATCTTTTCAATCCGGCGGTGTGTGAAAGAAGCGATGGTCGTGTCGTCGCTGCATCCGTCGATCATTGTCAATTCATTAGTAAAACGAGTGACGTACTCCCTTATTGTCTCCTCAGCCTTCTGTTTGATATGAAGCAAGTAGTGTGGACCCTTCCCCATTGACTGCGGATGAACCTCGTTATGAAGGCGGTAGCTAGCGCCTGGAACGAGTCTATTGACCTTGGTGATAGGCTATTGAATCAATTCATCATTGTGGAGGTGAGACTGGTCGGGAACGTTCTGCACAAAATGGATTATGTGCTCTCCTTCAATGCCATCATGTGGTGAAAGTGTCGCAGATGGTCTGTCGGATCGGTGGTGTCATCATATGCTTCAAACTTTAGTTGGATGAACTTCTTTGGCATAGAAGTCATCATGAGTGTGTGGCTTAGCTAGTTCGTATAGTACATTAGGATTTGTGACTCCGATCCTGAATAGGAATTCAGTAGGGATTCGTTGCTTTGGGGGGTCCCATCTTGAAGTGGTTTGCTGCTTTCGAGATTCACCTATTGGAGTTCTGCAAAAACTTTGTTGGCAAAGTTTTGTTGGGGCGGCGTTTGGACGGGGTTAGCAAACTGAGCATGTTCTTGGGTGAATTTTTCTACCATTTTGATCATACATTCCATCTGGGTCACGAGTAGGTCTGCATGAGGATCCGTCGCAACGTCGTCAGACGTCTGTGATGTTTGGGCTACTGCGTGTTGTGGTTCTCCGTTATCAGGCATGATCGATCTGCGTTTGTCGCTAGGTTTGAAGTGTGTACGACCGGCTGCGTAGCTTCGCTAGTGGGAAGATTGTTTTTATTGTTGTCGGGCTGAGGGTCTGTAGGGTGTTCCATCTATTCTGAGGGTTTCTTAATCGACAATTAGAGTTGAGGAAATTTGCTACTGTAGATTCATTTCCTGAAAGGAAAATTTGTCGTTCCCACGGACGGTGCCAAATTGATGCGTCCAAAATCCATTCTCCAATAAATATGACCTGCAAAAAAAATGTTAGACTGCCAAATGCCACTTTTTTGTGGCTGAAGGCACTCCAATGCTTAAGTCAGTAACTCAGTTGAAAATGGAGATAAATCTGGACAACACTCGGTTAAAGTTGCATACTTTTGTTGAATGTTCCCTTTACCTTATATAATAGTCGTTAATTCCCTGCGTGACTTGAGCATGTGAGGCGCAATGAGAGGAGACATTCTTCGTAACGGCCTCCTTCTTTATGAAGATACGTCCTCGGATACATAACTCCTTCCATGACTATTTTTCTCTGTAACATTCCTCATCTTTAAGGGAGAACTTTTATTGGACCTGGATTCGGGCCTTTAACTAAGGTTTATTCTGACGAGCCATGTTTGGGATTTCATGACTGGATTTGCCATTTTTTGGCATTATGAATTGGCTTGGTTTTGGGGTACTTGATTCTCGTGATGGACGATTCCTGCTACGTGTACGGCTGCAATATCACTCTTATTTGATGTATCATCAGCTACTCCCTCGTTTAGTTAGTGGGTATGCTGACGTAACCACTAACTTGGCGACAGTTGGACTTTCGAATTCATCATTGCCTCGCATTCAATGTTGTTAGCAGCTTTTGGTGAGTTGGTATCCCGATCTCTTGTTCGTCCGTTCATTTTTCACGCATATTTTGGGATTTCATGCAGTCATCATATCCCGCACGTCGTCCTATGAATAGTTTCTTCGTTGCTCGGTTCTATAAAAGGATGCGTGATTGATTTGTTTCTCTTTAAACTATCTTTGAATTTAGGGTTTTTTCCTCTTCGTTTTCCTTGTTTTCCATTCATTTAAGATGTCTGCTAGCGATATACTAGACGGTGAGGTGCTTGCTGCTTGTGAAGCTTACTTCTCGCCCAAGAAAACTTCTCAGGCGACGTTGGACAATGTTCGCTATGATTATAATTTTCCATCCGACCTCGAGATCGTTATGGTCGCTATGATTATAATTTTCCATCCAACCTGGGCAGAACAAAAGTCCTTGTCTTTCAAGGTTTGAGTATATTGCACTCTATCCATGCATGTTCATGTCCGACCTTCAATTCCCAGTTCCAGAGTTATTTTTGAAATATCTAGATTTTTTGGGCATTCCTCCTGCTCAAATGGGACGTAATGGTTGGAGGGTTATGGTTTCTACTTATGCTAGAGTCATTCTCTTGGCATTCCTTTGACTGTTAGGGTTTTGCATTCGGTGGTTGGTCTGCTGGTGACCAAGGACATTTGTTTCCTTTGTTCTTCTGTCTGTTTTGGGAAGCTCAATGATAACATCAGATACTGGTTGAGATTCTGATTTTATGCTTCTGTCAGCTCTAGCTACTTCAAATTGCAAGGTCGTTCAATTGTGCGATCATTTTCAGTTAACTGCGGATGATCAGTGACCGATTCTTGAAGCTTCCTGTGTTTCCCGTGGAGGCATTCTCTCTGAGGACATCTTGGGAGCATAGTGGCCTGTACACTATGAACGAGGCGGAGCGGGCTTTGCTTATTGAATCCTGAGCTGAGGAGGTTGCTCCCCTCGCTGCTTCTTTTGGTGTTAGTAATGCTAGCATTGATGGGGAAGTGAGCTCGGGCAAGGACGTTACGGATCTCAATGCTTTTGTTAGCATTGGTGTTGCTGGCCTGACTTCTAGGAAGAGGAAGCTTCTGAGGCCTGCTAACCCATCGAAGCAACTATTGATAAGTCATGGCCGTGTTACGAAGAAGAAACGGCTTTCTGGTTCTACTCGTGGTACTGCTCGGACTGCACCTCGTCCACCCTCGAGGAGGTTGAGGAGATGAACTTGGCGCAGGAAAGAAGCAAAAAGGAAATTACTCGTCCGTTGGACGATAATGAAAAGAGGTTTTTTTCCGCCTATGGTGTGCCCGACGTTGTTGAATGGTCTAACGATGACCCTCGAGCTATCGTTGACAAGATGCTCCAGCTGGTGATGAAGCAGTCTAAAGGTTGCTGACCATGGTCAGAGTTTTGAGGTTCTTCCTCCTCAATCTCCTTCCATTCATGTTGATGACGCGGCGGGGTTCTTAGTTTCTTCTCCCGCTCGTTTGGATTCTTTTGCTCCTGTCGCCACCACTACTTGTTCTATTCATGCTACGACTACTCCACATCGAGAAGGCAAGAGGGGTTTTTCTATTGTCACCATTGTTTCGCCTACTCATTCAGCCGTTGGGGTGGTTCCTCTGTGCTTCTAAACCCCCGTGTCCTTCATCCACGGATTAGTTGGAAGAAGCCCAACCCGGAATCCTTGTGTCCTTCATACAGATAATTTCTCTGCAGCACCTCGGAGTCCAACCCGGGTTAGTTTATATCTATTAGAGTTTGACCCTCGTTTTAAAAACTATTTGAGTCTAATCCTCGTTTAAAGACAGAAACATTAAGTCTACATCATTGACCGGTTAAGATTAATTTTTGGATCATTTTACCCTTAGCTTAGGTTAAACCATGGTTGAACCCTAAATCACAAAACAATTTTTCATTGAACCTTCTCCTTCTACGACGCACTCATGTGTTAAATAATTGATTCTTCACTATCTTCAAAAAATCTATGATAAACTACAACCCCATTGAAAAAATAAAAGAGGTTATATCCAATCAAACTCCACCAAGCATATAACTCCAACGAAAAATTGTTTTGTCAGTGTGTTTGATAAGAATGATAAATGGTCTTTGCCTGTTGCTATGACTTCGCATTTGATGGGTTCGGTTTGTTATACTACGAAGAGGTTTAATGATAGCTTAGGTTATTTGAATAGGGCTAATAGGATTTTGGGTAAGTTGGAATTGGAAGGTTATAGTGCAGGATATTAAACATGTTCTTCATGCAGTTCAGTGAATTGGCGAATACGAAGACGGCCATGGGTAGAAGGGAAGAGGCTTTAGCTAATCATAAGAAGTGTGTGGAGATTAAGGAGAGTACTTTTAGGAGTTAACATTAAGGAGGTTGGTATTGGGAATAACCCATAGATGAGTTTTTTCAAACAAACACCCATAGATGAGTTTGAGTTTTTTTTTTCTGTCTCTGTGGTCTTGTGTCCTCTCTTTGCAGATCTGCTGCTGCCGAAGTTTGGTTATGTTAGCGAACCTGGTCTTATGTCAACCATGAACCTGATAGGTTTGACACAGTTCACGAAGAGAAATGTAGTTGGATGTGTTATTTTGGGACCTGGAGCACCGAGGATCTGCTGCTTTGGATCAAATCCAGAGGTTTCTAACTTCACATGATTCAATAAATTTTCTAATTTTAAGTATAAAATTGGACTATATACGCAGATGGAGTTTGATTGGATATAACCTCTTCTAATTTCTTAATGGGGTTGTAGTTTATCATAGATTTTGTGAAGAATCAGTTGTTTAAGACCTGAATGTGTCGCAGGAGGAAGAGGTTCAACAAAAAATTATTTTGTGATTTAGGGCTTGTAAACAGAGATTAAGAGAAGGCTTAACTATGATTTAACTTAAAGCAGGGTAAAAGGGTCTAAAGTTTAATCTCGACCGATCAATGACGCGGACTTAACAGTAGGGGTGGGCATCCCATCCCGCGATCCCGTTCCCGTCCCGATCCCGTCCCGTCCCGATTTTTCCGGGTCTTAATGGGATTGAAAAATTTCATCCCGATCCCGTCCCGTCCCGATCTAGAATGGGATGGGATGGGATGAAGATTTTCAATCCCGCCAATCCCGTCCCGTCCCGAACTAATTTATTAATATTAATTATTAATATTTTTATTTAATTTAATATTTTTATTTATTTAATTTATTAATATTAATTATTAATATTTTTATTTAATTTTTATTTAATTATTTATTTTAAAACTTATCAAGTTCGCTTAATGAATGTCTATAGAGTCAAGTTGAAAATTGTATTTTCTTGCCATAATAGCACATACAATGATCTAATTGAAAGTTGTTAATAGAAAGGGCTGGTATTCTAAGAAATGAAAGGTTTCCTGTGTGTGGAGAGAGTATACCTTCAAGCTTTTGAGATTTCAGGAGTAAGACTGTCACAATGTCCACACAGGGTGCAATGAGTTGTTCCAAGAACTGAGTGCTCCAAGTGGATCACTGTCCTTGAAGGCGAGCAGTGCCAGTCGATCAGATTCTCCACCAGAGGAGGCTGCAGCCAGTGAGTTGAAGCTGGTCCATGCAAGTATGGTTAACGGTGAAGTAAGCAGGATTGAAACATTAGTAATATAGCAAGAAGAGAAACTGAGTGATGCAATGAAGGGGAAACTTAAAACACATGGATCGACTCATGCGCTATGTGATCAGTTTTTCTTAATCACATTCACAGACAAGAAAGAATGTGAGATGCCAGAGAAAGACTCGTGGGGGTGATTTTGGTCTTTTAGAGAACTAAAAGAAGACTATTGTAAAAACACTTTATATGAAAAAGGGCATTATGTATTTAACCTAAACAAAGTCGATCAGATTCTCCACTGGCGGAGGTTGTGACTATTAAGCTGAAGCTGGTCCATGCAAGTATCAGTATTGCATGACCAAAACATCATTAACAGAAACAATTTATTAAGCAGAGACAGTATATAATGTAGTGTGGGTAATGAAAAAGTAACTTAAAGACATGGATCATTGTAGTATGTTACCACATGAACTGGAGATTTTCCAAGAGCAATCACATGAATTGTGTAAAAGGTTCAAATTTTAGATAAAACCAAATAGCCGGGAAGCAAATACACTCATCACAAACCATGTTCTGGTTCAGAACAAGAGCTACAAGTTCAGATTGAAGAAGATTGGCACGCTGATCCCGTCCCGTCCCGAACCCGTTTGGGATGGGACGAGGTCGGGATGGGGTTTTTCCCATCCCGTCCCGATCCCGTATGAACGGGATGGGATAGGGATGGGTATATCTCGTCCCATCCCGTCCCGTGCCCACCCCTACTTAACAGTTCCAATAGAAAACGAGGTTAGACTCAAATAGTTTTCAAAACAAGACCAAACTCCAATAGGTATAAACTAATGAATGTCAAACTACAAAAAAAAACATATTTTTCATATTTTCCACTCAGGTTGTTTTGCTATAAAATTATACGACTAAAGCTAATAATTTATAATTCCAAAAGTCAACATGTGACATACCCCTGCACTTAAATGGAAGACCTAGGAAGCACGGATTCTCGGTAAAACCCTCCGAATCCTAGTAATACGCGAGTCGGATACGGATACGCGTGCGATTCGCGTTCGATACGTATCCGACACGCGGTCAACGTGACTTGGTCAGGATACGGCCTGACCCTATCCGGATACGGTCTGGACACGGTCAGGATTCGGTTGCCAATAATTTTTATTTTTTTTCAGATCTTGATAAAATCGGACGGCTGAAATCTACCCAGAGATCCATCGATCGAGCAGATCAGAGAGATCGTTTGAGCAGAGATCGATCGAGTAGGGAGAGATCGATCGAGCAGGGAGAGAGGGGAGAGATCGATCGATCGATCGATCGACTGGGAGAGATCGAGCAGGGAGAGAGATCTAGCAGGGAGAGAGATCAGGGAGAGAGATCGACTGGGAAGGGAGATCGAACAGGGAGAGAGATCGACTGGGAGTCTGGGAGCTTTCGCTGCTTTCTTCAACCTCCTGCGCCTCAATCACCATGGCTTGCAGAGGAATTAGCAGTACTACTTGGATGGATCTTCTTGGCCTTCCTGAAAATCCTAATGAACCGATTATTGGTTTTACATCTTGCAGGCTCTCCCTCCCTTTCTTCAACCACCAGAAGATATTATCATTTATGAGATATGGATTGACTTCCATTGCTACCTATATGGATTCCATTGATGTCTTGGGTAGGGTCCAAGTTAGGCCCGGCCCATATTAGAATCAATTACCCTAATTTTCACTTATGTACCCAAACTTTTCATTCATTCAAATGATTTCATTAATTAAGCTCATTGCATTTAGATGTTTTATATATTTAGATTATTAATTATTGTTTATGAGTTATGACATTATGTTAATAAATTTTTAATAAAATATAAAAATAAAAATAAGGTTTGACGTGTCGCCGAGTCCCCGAGTCCTAGTTTTTTTAAAATTGCCGAGTTGCCGTATCGTATCCGTGTCCGATACGATACGCGTATCCGAGTCCGTGCATCCCAGTGGAAGACCTTCTAAGTTCATTACTTCAGTCAAGTTTTAATATGTACAAAGAGAACACCCAATGTTCTAGTTATTGACTAGTATCGCTTTCTCCATCTCTACTTCATCGACCAACCAACTTCTTCGAACATAAATAACTAAATAAATAAAGATCGAAAATAAATAAAAGCAAAACATTGGGAGAGGGAAAATCAAAGATAAGGAGATGTAATATTTCCCTTATAACGTCTCAGTTCCATAAGGCTAAGAAACTGGTTTCACATTAATGAGCATTCAAGATAAGTAAAAATAAAAAACGAATGACTAAGAAGAAAGTAGAATATTTAGGAAAATAGATTTTCATCCAAAGATCATCCAACTTTCTGAATGAACTGTGTGTCCCAATTCGTCAAATGTTTCATCTTTCTGATCATTCCTTTTGAAAACTAACATTACAAAAGTCCACTGAAAAGTCGAGCCATTACTTACACTAACTCCATTATAATGCACATAACATAAGTTGAATTCTGTACAACACACATGAAGTGATCCAGATTCAGCTAAGAATTCAACCCTATCAGGACTGAGTAGACCTATAACTCTACTAATCAAGGAATGTCCTCAAGAAAAGTGAATAATCATAACACTTTCAAGTTTGACAGAAAAAAAAAATTATGGTAATTAGACGACATATACAGATCCATATAAGTTAAGATAATTGCAGCGGCCAGCAAGTTCTTCGTAGTTTTCCAGTTTACTCATAAGGTTAGCCAAGCAATCAAATGAAATTTTAAGAGACAGAGGTTCATACTTCATCATTTCATCCCTATAAAATTAGACTGAACAGATCGATGAACTCATATTGATGGAGATATGGACATGTATGTACCTGTAGGAAGCACCAAATAAATTGACCCACCGAGCTCATAAGCTGATCCATATGTGATATGAGAGTTTTTTCTAGCTGCAGAAATAAAGGATTCAACAAAATGAAATCTCAAAATATGGTTTTCCTTGTTACTTAACAGGAAAATGACAAGTTTCCTTTGTTTATTTCAATCAAGAGTAATAAGCAACCTACGATTAATAATGCTCAGAATCAACTCATATTGGTTCATCCTATAAAACATATGCAAATAATCCTTTAGTAATTTGAAACATCGACAGACTCACAAGCTCTTTGGAGTCTTCTTGAATGGCCATGAAAAGCTAGACATCAGAAAATCAACACAAAACATTAGATATGATTGACCTAAAGGGACTATAAACTCAAACCATGTTTCAAGGCCAACCTTAATTCCTGTAAGAGGATTCTCGGAGAGCTTATTGTTTAGTTAGGGTAATCCTATGAATTTTTGTCTGTCTGTAAGTATGTTCTTGTTGTAGCCCTTGTGAGTTCCTCACAAACAAGGGCACCCCTTTCTCTTTCGTTTTAATGCATTCATAGCTTTTCCCATTGAAAAAAAAAGTTTTGATGCCGAAGAATTAAGCTCTCGTGTAGTGAGAAACTTCATTGAGACACATTGCCAGTTGATAGGGATCTACAAGAAACTTCAACCACGTTCTCACAAACAACCCTTAAAAACTAATATTTTTCTTCAGGTGAAATGTGAGTATGCAGATCACCATCAGTAAAGTGGCAAGACAAAATGCAAAATCAAAAGTTGAAATGGACTTCAACATTTTATTTTAGCTTAAAAAAAATATACAGTAAACCATCATAAGATTCATAACTTGCTGGCCTGACACCAAATAATAAGCTATAACAAGCATAACTACATAAAGAATAAAATCGTATATATCATAAACAAATATGAAATCAGTTGCTAAATCATTGGGATTTGTTAGTGAAAATGTGACATATTTCGCCCCATACGAGTTTGGTGCCAAGAGATAGTTTTAACAAATAAATTAGAATGTGTTATAGAGAAAGAGAAAAGAAAGATCAGATATACGTACAAAGTACAGAAATCACAGGAAGCGCATATCAATGAAAAAAAAATTAAGAATAATAATGTGTATATGAGATGGAGATTTTTGTAGTAAGTGTGGTTACTGATTTGCAACACAATATACCCAAGATGCATCCCCGCCTACATAATGTTAAATTGTCACAAATTCAAGTAAAACCACTAGCTTATGCAATAAAATCGCTAATCAGACCCTAATCGGTTGAAGAGCATTATGAGATTAGTCAGAACTAATCGATATGTATTTTAAAAACATATTTTCTATATCCTGTGCAGTTAAATCAACGTTATAACACTGATATAAATCCGATATAACGCTTAACGAGGGTGAGCCGTTACGTTATGAAATTATCACGTTTTTGTATCATGGCTCCGATATAACGCCGTTATATGACCGTTATTGAGATAAAAAAATTTCCGATAACGTTGTTTTAACTTTTCGTTCTAACATATAAAAAAAAAAAATCACCCATTTCATTCTCGATCGAAGGACCAGAGCTTGCTGTCGCGAATCGACAGAGAACTAGACTTCGCCGGTTGACAAAGAAAGAGAAAACGGAAGAAAATGAAGATTCGATGGCACTCTTTATTGTGATCTCACTCTCATACGAAGGGAAGATGTTTTTTTATTAATACTTTAATGTTTTTGAATCTAATGTTATGAACATGATTTACTTTTTTGTCTCTATAATACATCAATACTTTGTCGGGGTATTAAAAATATATTTACAAAATATTTCATTATAAACCGATATATACGTTATATCTCACTATAACCTATAACCAATGTTTTAAAAAGCATTTTCTGAGGCGAAGCGGTCAAGCTGTTTCCGAGACGAAGCGGTTCCTCGAAGCGAAGCGTTTTTTCATAAAAAGTGATAAAAAAAAAAGTATTAAAAAGTACAAAAAACAACAAAAAAAAACAAAACAAAAGAAGCAATCATCAATCAAATCAAGAAATAACATGAGTTTGTTTTATGTATGTATTAGTGTATTATCTTTTGCAATCAGCATACCTGAAATCTGAATATCTGTTGCAATTTACAATTTACAGTGAAGAAGAATTGGAGACTGAACTTTGAAGTACGAAGTTACCTTACTTGATCCTATAGCCAGCCACAACAATAGCTACCAAGCCGCCAAAGTGCCAACTGCCAAACAAATCCTCAACACCTTCCTTCAAGCTGAATGGGATTTTCTGGATGAATCAAATAAGTTGCATTAAGATGTACCCACTTGTTATATGATTGAAAACATTGTAAACAGTTTAATTGATTTGAATAACACATTGCACAATATGTTTCCCTGTCATTGAGATCCATATATAAATGACGACAACTTTTCATATATACATGAAGACAATCTGCATACAAACGATCTACTTACCTGTCATTGGGGTGAAGACAACACCAGCTGAGATCTCAAATCCCATAACACAAGAATGGCTGGTACATGAATCACAAAGGTTCATAAGCCTGGAATTGTAGGTAACAAAATCATTAGCATCAGAATGAATCAAGAGGACTTCAGACAATTACACAGCCGCACTCATGAATTGTAGGTAACTACCAAAGTTACTCTTGTTCGATGGCTGGTACATGCAATGAGATTCCAGTTCCCAAGTTCTTACCTAACAGTGTGGAAGACAAAATCATTAGCATGTGGCCAGCAGTGTGGAACACATTATCCCCAAACTTGAATTGATTCTCTGTTAGATTTGGAGAGAATGGCTGATTTTCTAATTCATTGTCGATGCATTTCTTAAAGAGTACTCAGTACTGGATTGTATTGGGTGACGCCTGATCTCTAAAGAGTTGTAAAACTTGTTCCCATTATTGACACAAAGGATGGTGTTATGGAAGGTCCTTCCTTTTTCTTTAGTTGGAAAAACTTCTTTGGCTTCTTCCTTTCTTTAGATGAACAAAAGAAGGAAGGAAAAATCCAGAGAAGGAAGGAAGAAAGAGCAGAAGGAAGGAAGGACTTACATTAGTTCGATGATGTCGATCGAGTAGTTGAGACTCGAGTCTTCTTCACTATAAGGTTGCTGCAAATCAGAGTACCACCACGGCACCACCGTCCTCCTCCTTCTTCGCCTGAATCGCCCTCCTTTGTCAGAAATCAGAATCATCCTCCACTCCTCTTCTTTTCTTCTTCTACTTCCTCCTTCAGCTCCTCTCCTTCTCTCTGATTGTAAAGAGAAACCAAAGAAAAAAACGAAATTAAAGCTAAAATCAAAGCCTTTAGATTATTATCTAGATTATACCAAAATCAGATTGCAAGTGTTTAAAATCGTACGCCTCAAACGAGTTGACTCGTACGAGTCAACTTAATAACTCGTGCACCTCATAAATAGCCTTTGACTCGTCCAAGCTGGGGCGTTTTTTCAGCGAATTGGGGCGACTCGCGAGTCAAAAACGCTTTTTTAAAAAGCCTATAACGCTTCTAGACCGTTATGGGTCCGTTATCCGTTTTAACTGCATAGTCTATATTCTTCTAAGTAATTTGTTTTCACATCATATACCAACAAATTTACGAGCGAAAATCCATTTATATGTAGTGTGCTCATATTACATGAGCATGGGCAAATTGCACAAACCTTCAAAGGTATGATAACCCAGCACCAAAAGTAGATTAGGAACAAGAGCTAGAGAAAATTAACAAAAACACAACTTAAATCTGACAGCTATGCAACTAAAATGAAGAGAAAATTAACAAGAGCTTGATACGATGGATCACAACAATCATTAAAATAAAGGAGTTCAATAACACGCCAAACAAAATATAGGCACAGAGAGTTCTTTCCTTCACAGACTACAGTGGAACTTATGTCAAAAACTACACCTTGAATGAGGGGGGGAACGATTAAAGAACAGAAAATGAATGCATGTATTAATAGAATACTAATAGCAGGGCATTATTAAAACAAGAACATGTAAGCAGAAAACAGAATGAAAAATAAGTACGGTGCTCGATAGGAAGACTTTAAGACAGGAGATATATGATTCATCACTTTCCAACATCTTTTTAGAGCTAATTAACATCCGCACGGTCTCATAAAGATATGCAAACTCAACAAACCGACAGAAAATCGGCTCAATTATCTGAAAGACAAAAAATAAGACAATTTACCTGTAGTTGGGACAGCGTATAGTACTAGAAACTTGTTGATCGTCCATAAAAGTAGGGCAGGGAAATATCCCAATCTTGCATAAAGTCAATATCAAAATATCTCAAAAAAGGGGAAAATAAAGAAAACAACACACAAAAGATAAACATTTCTATTCATTATCCAAACATAACCTTCCTTCTCCACATTCAAACTTCTCTTCATAGACTGCATAAAAGTTGTCAGTATCAACAAAATTAAGAGAGAAAAGTTCACAACTGTGCAAGACCAAAAGTATAGAAGAGTGGTTCATTCGGAGTTTCAGACTAATAATAACTCAAAATAAGATTCGTTGCTGGCCAAATGTCAAACCAAGCACTAGATGTCACAGTATGCAGATTCTTAAAATTAACCATCTCAAAACTGAAATATTGTGGTATGCAAAGCAAATCATTATCACACCAAAAAAAAAAGTCAATGCAAAATGAATGGTGATAACTCCACATAAAAGAGGAGCTAATCATTTAAAATAAGCAAGTGCTTCTTTGCTACTTACTTCAGAAGATTCATCAAAGAAAACTTATCTTTGTAGTGCAGCAATTCACAAGAAAAGACAATTATCAATAGATCGTGTGCTAAGAAATAAGAAATTCAAACAATGGAAAGGCATCTACAAAGTAAGAGCATAAGCAGAAGGTTCTAAAAATTGTTGGGCAGTAGGCGGGCAGCGAGCGGGGGACGGGGGCCTAAGCAGTTTTTTCAATTATATTTTATAATTTATAAAAGAAGCATAATAGCATATAAATTACTTCAAATTCAATGCCAAGAAAAATTGAATGTATAAACATGAAAAATTAAGCATGATAGCATATAAATTGATGAGTAACACATAAATAGTCTTAAATTTATTTATTTTTTGAACTGGAAATAAAAAATAAAAAATAAAAAATAAAAAATAAAAAATAAAAAATAAAAAATAAAAAATAAAAAATAAAAAATAAAAAATAAAAAAATAAAATATAAAATATAAAAAATAAAAAAACGGGTGGCCGTGCAGCCCGCCTAGGCTGATTTTTAGAACATAGAGCAAAATTTCAAATATGGTCACATGCTTATTGTAATCAATGTAGCAGATGCCATAAAGCTACTATCAAGGAGGATTTTGACCTTATGACTTAATAGTGACTAAGAGTAGTAAATATAGATTGATACCTCCTTCAGCATCTCAATTGCTTAAACTAGTAGCCTATGCATTTAAAACAACGTTATAACGACAATATAACTCTTAACGGGGGTAGGCCGTTACGTTTGGACATTATCACGTTTTGGTATCCTGGCTTCGATATAATGGTTGTTATTGAGATAACGTTTATCTCAATAATGTCATTTTAACGTTTTGTTCTAATATACAAAAATTAAAAAATTCACCCATTTCATTCTCGATTGAACCAGAACCCTAAACTCGAAAAAAAAAACGAATAAGGGCCAGAGCTCGCCGTCGCCGATTGACAGAGAATAAGACCTCACCAGTCGATAATGAACGAGGGAAGAAGACGAAAAGTCGATCGCACTCTCTATTGCGATCTCACTCTCTATTACAATCTCACTCTCATATGAAGTGAAAATTTTTTATTAATGTTTTGATGTTTTTTAATTTAATGTTATGAACATGATTTACTTTTTTGACTCTATAATACATTAATACTTAGTTGGAGTAGAAAACATATTTAAAAAATATTCATTTATATATCGTTATATCTCATTATAACCTATAACGCTCCTGAACCGTTATGGGTCCGTTATCTATTTTAACTGCATAGCTAGTAGCAAGATCATCTGGGCTTTCAAAGAAGAAAAAGAGATACTTTCAAACAAATTCCTTTTATGGTTATAGAAGCCGAGTTTAAGGAGAAGGGGGACCTTCAGCGGTCAAATGGATGCTACCATTTCTTATATGCATAAAAGTTTTGAGAAGGGAAAAATCAAAAGCAGGTTCAGCAGTTTACTTATGTCAAAATGTACTGAGAAAATTAGACAAGTGAGGAAGAAGACAAATACTTGTAATAGAACAAGATTGTGAAGAACAAGGACAACTTTACATTGCATGAATGATGATCTATTCTATTTTATATAATTATACATTGTAGGTAGAAAACAATTTACAGGTTAAGCATTCTCACAATGATGTACACAAAATTGCATTCCCCTTGCTGATCAAGTACATACAACAATGACAAAGGGAGCAGTTAGGCTCTACCTATGCCATAAATGGCAATAATCAATCCTGTTGACTGGAAGAGCATTTCCTTGTTGATCATGCAGTGCCATCTGAATTCCACGTGAGTTTTCCGAAGTTACTGCTGTGTCACCTCAGATTGTTGACATAGTTCTCCAAATCTCTCTGCCCAAATCTCCGACCACCTAATTCAGCATCCTTACACCGAACTGCGAAGTAGAATATCAACCAAACGACCATGAAGTAGACTTCCAGCAATGATTGTACAAACATCGCAAAAAATTTCCCAAACATTCGACTTAGAACAAATCTAACCACCGAACCAGAGAGTATAGCTTCCAAACATTTCAATGGTACGGCCTGACTTAACATCATGGATATCAAATAACACCCTTCTTTCACAATTTCCTTACTGCTCATCCTCGTATCCACAATTGCTACCCAACAATCCAAGGCAAACACGAAAGCAACAAATGCATCCAACATAACCCAAGCAAACAGGAAACCAGGTATCTCCTTGTCAAACCCTCGAATCCAAGGCAAGGCAACCGAAAAAGGCATCAATTTCAACCTCACAAATAGTTTCAAGAAGGAATACTGATCTTCAATTTCACCAAAGTACCAAAACCCAAGTAGTTGAGTCAAAGCATCTCTCACAGCCCATCTTATGAGTAGAACACCCGAAAGCCTACGAAACCCTAGCTGAGAACCGTCGGAAACCGTTCCGATAAACGAATTATACTTCCCTAATAGATTATTCAGCACAGCCAAGAACACGACACCAAGAACACAGGAATGCATAACCAAATAGGCAAGAATCATCCAACAATAAGCCGTGGAGAGAATACTCACAAGGTAAAACAACGCCGTAGCGTCCCGGCGAGCAAGCTCGAATCCTTTAGAGAATGATTGCAAATCCGAAAATGACCTATCACCATGTTCTTCTCCTTCTGTTTTATCAAAGGCAGTTTCATTTCGCTTGAAATCTCCATCTTCGAAGTGAAATTTCGATCCCACGACTTCAGAAAACCTAATCCCGTCCTCCTCCGAAAACCCTAGTTTCCTCTTATGAACAAAACTATCGTTAACAGAGAATCTTGCACCGAACTTGAAGAGATTGCGATCCTCGTCCTCATCAGTGGAGAAGAAGTCGTCGTCGAGGGTTCCGACACGGGTGAGGTGGAGGAAAGGGCGGTGGCGGCGGGCGGGAGGGTTTTCGGCGTCTCGGACGGACTTATCGGCGAGATCCAAGCGGGAGAGAAGGGCTTTGAGGGAGGGATCGCGGTCGATGAAGGTGGTGACGATGAGGGTTCCGCTTTCGACTGTGATGCGGAAGGAGAGGAGGACGAGAGAGAGGAAGAAAAATGTGGAGATGTTGGAGACGAAGGAGATGGTCGACTGTTTGATAATCTGCGCTGGGGTGTGTAGGTTTAGGCGAGGCACGGACATGGCTGTGATCGATTGTTTTGTTTTTGTGTGTGAATTGTAAAGACGACTTGTTTAGTTTGGCGTTGGGAAGTGGAGAACTGGGTAGCAGGTTGGGGGAAGGAAAGATATGGTTTACAGTTGACGAGAGAAGACACTCAGAAGAAGGAACAATGAGGGAGCGGAAATGACAGTTTTGGGCTACATAAATTGGGTGGGACTTTTGGACAGCTTGCGAGATTCTGATGCTCCCTTCACCCCTCAATTTCAGTCTCCTCCTTCCTTTTAGATCCATTTAGGGCATAAAATGGGTCGGGTTTTGGATCTGCATACCAGACTTGTATTTAGAAACCAAAATGTCAAAATTTCATGAAATATTTCTTTTTTTTTTGTTATTAGGCTAATCTCAATTTTCATATATTTTAACCCGTTATAACCCTAGTTTAGTATTAAAATTTTATTATATAAGTTATAGCATTATGATCTTGTTATACTTTTTATGTAATAAATAAGAGTTTCAAAATGCTTAAATTATATTGATATGATAATTTCAAAATTTAGTACGTTTTTTCTATACACAACGAAATATTTTTTGAAATCAACTCATCGAAATTACCTCAAAAAACAAAATCACAATCCTTGTGAGAAACTTATCGAAATGGCACGACATTAGAAGAGTGAATTGAGGTATAGTGTTTGGAAAGCAACTGCCTAAACCTCTTCTTTTTTTGTTAAACAAACACACATTGCATTGAGGAGAAATAAAATTACATAGAGGTTGGCGAACAACATGCACCAAATTATGGGCCTCAGAATTGAGTTCCCTATTAATAAATTTATATTTCCATTTAGGAAGCAAAACCAACAGTCTTTTAATATTAAAAATGATTAGTCTCCATGCCCAATCCATAACAAAATATGGGGATATCTCCTATTGGATAGCAAGAAGTAGGTTAGCTGAATCCCCTAGCAAAGACCTTTATCCCATCTCTGAGCGTGAATCATCTCCAAAGTCGTTTCCGCCGCATAGGCTTTGGCCATAGTATTGTCCGTAAGTGTGCTTGAAATAGGGCAGGCCAGAGTGGACAGAATAACTCCTTGTAGATCCATTGTTATCACTCCTACAACTCCCTGTTTTGTAGAGGCACATAAACAAGCATCAAAAATGACAATAACTGAGTGAGGGTGAACATGAAAAAATTGTGCCATCACAGGATCTGAATTTCCATTAAGACGATGTGTTGAGGCCGCTAGAATTTGAGCTTGCAAGGTTGCCCGTCTGGTTGGTACCTCAACAGGGCAAGTGTTCTCCCTAGTTATTAGGATCAAAAGTAGTAGCTGAAACGTGTGTTGTGGAGGTCATCAAGCCTAGCTTTGTCGAAAATTTCTAGGAAGGAAGTGAGATGCCCCTTGTCACTGCCATCAGAACTGAACCATTGTTTATACCATGTTGTCCAGGTGTTGCCAAGCATGGATATAAAAAATTAATTCTTGGTTGATCTCCTTTGAAGATGACTGAGTTTCGGAGTCGCCAAATGATGAGAAGGGTTGTCGTGAATTGTGAAAGGATGATATTTCTTTCATTTGCTCAATTTTTTACAACCTTCCACACGTAGGCGACATAGTCTGAAATGCGAGCCAGATGAGGAGCTGCCTGTTGCCAGTCAAAAGGAATCAAGGAAACTCTTCAAAATCTAATAGAGACAGGGCATTGGAAGAAAATATGAAGCCTATCTTCAGGAGCCGAGTGACAAAGTGGACAGACATTGTCGAGGGGTGTATGAACTCGGGTCAGATTGGTAAAAGTGGGAAGCAGATTTTGTAAGATCTTCCAGAGGAGGAGAATAGCATTCGGTGGTGCTTTGACTCACCACAAAGATCGAAAAATGAAGTCGTGCGATGGATTGATTGTAGATGTGGATGTGTGGAGATGGGATGAGGAGAAAGCTTTAGTGGTATTGTTGACCGAGAAAATTCCTTTGTTATTGGCTGTCCAGATAATTTTAATTAGGAGAGAGGGTGTTCCTAATGACAATATCTTGGATATCTTGAACCACTGAAGAAGGGAGGAAGGAGTGAAGTAACTCAGAATTCCAAGAAATCGAGTGATTTGGGTGAAAACTCCAAAGATCGTGGATTGACTGCGAAAGGTGTGAATTAGCATTATTCGGAACACAACCCACCAACGGAGACCTGGTTTAATCCAGTAATCATGCCAAAGGTCCACCTGCTCTCCAGATAGAATTTACCAGAGAGTAAACTGTCTCATGTGAGACAGCGCTTTGAGATGATCACGCCATGCAAAGGAAGTCAAAGAAGGTGGCTTGTCCTGTTGGAAGATACTCTTGTTTTTTAAATACAGGGCCTTAAGAAGGTTGGTTCTAGGGGAAGAAGGTGTGTGCAAAAATTCTTAGCCAGCAAGGCCAGGTTCTTGAATTTAGATAAAGGAATACCCAGGCCACCATGAAGGCAGGGTCTGGAAACCTATCCCAAGTGCAAAGATGTTTAGAGTTGTTGTCCGGGAGCCATTCCACCAAAAGTTTATGGCTGTATTGTCTATGTTCCTGGAGATACTAGTTGGGTTAAAAGATTTGGAGCCAAGAATACGTGTGATCATCTGAGTGTGGCGATGGACATTGGAATTGAAGAACACCGAAGATTTATCAAAATCGACCTCCTGGCCTGAGGCCAAACAATATTGGGAGAGAATAACCTTAGTGTTGTGAGCCTCGGCTAAGGATGCCCTACAGAAGAGGAGTAGATCATTGGCGTAGAGAAGGTGGCTAATAGAAGGAGAATGTCGCCTAAGTTTTAGACCTTTGATGAGAGTGTCTGATTCTGCCTTGGCCAATAGGCGGGAAAGAGCCTCTGCCACCAAGATGAACAAATAAAGCGAGAGGGGATCCCCCTGGTGGAGATCTCTAAAGGGTTTAATGGCTGACAAGGGAGAGCCATTGAGAAGGATTTTGAGCGAGGAGGTGGGAATGCATTGATTGATCAAATAGACCATCCCTCTGAGAGCCCAAGTTGTCGGAAGAGCTGGAGCGGGAAAAGCCATTCCACATGGTCATAAGGTTTGGCCATATCAATCTTAATGGTCATCCAACCTTGTTTTTTCCTTTTGAAATGGTTGAGTTGGAAGAAAGCTTCATGAGCCATGCAAACATTGTATGTTATACTCCGGTCACGAAGGAAATCTCCTTGGTTGGGAGAAATAACGTCATTTTATAGAGGTTTGAGTCTATTGGCCAAAATTTAGAGATGACTTTGTAAATGACTCGGACGAAACTTATTCGGAGTGGTAGGATTGTTGACCTTGGGGATGAGAGCTATGAAAGTGTCATTAAGGTTCGGATTCATCTCCTTGGTCAAGAAGAAACTTTGGACCATGTCAATAACATCAATTTTGACGATATCCCAGTAATGGTGGAAGAAGAAAACATGGAACCCATCTGGTTCAGTGGCCTTATGTTTTCCTATGCTAAATAGAGTGTTTTGAATTTCTAGAGGTGAGGGTATGGCAAGAAGGTCTTCATTCATTTCAGGAGAAACCATTGGGTGGAAAAGGGATGAGATTTCCTAATCCAAGGCCGGATATGAGGATTCGAAAATATTGTTGAAGAAACTGTTAAGAACATTACTCAAACCCTCAAAATCCGAGTGCCATTGGTTGTTATCATCTTTCAGATGGAGAATGAGATTACGTTTCCTACGGAGAACCGCCAAAAGATGGAAGAATTTTGTATTACGATCCCCAGCTTCAAGCCAAGATATGCTCGACTTATTTTTCCATAACATCTCTTCTCTCAGGTGAAGTTCTGCGAGATAATCTTCAAGAGCCTTGATGGCTAAAGCATTATCCGTGGAAGGGGTTTGTTTTGAAGAGCATCCAGAGCAGAGGATGTAATAAAAATATTATTCTAGATATTCTTAAAATCAGTTGCATTCCATCTGGAGAGATTAAATCTTAACTTCTTAACATTGCTCTGGAAATGTAGAGCAGGGTTCAGTTGTCGACGTAGAAGCCAAGAGGATTGAATCAGATGGCGACAACCAGGGTCTCTAGTCCACATGTGGAAGAATTTGAAAGGTTTATGTTTGGATCAGGGCAAAGGAAGCAAGTTAAGAGTAATAGCTCCGTAATCCGAGGAAAACATATGTATGTTGGAATCAAAGGCATCAGGGAACATGTCCAACCAATCTGGGGAAACTAGGATCCTATCAAGCTTGGCTTTGATACCATGTTTGTCGCCCCTTTTGTTGTTCCAAGTAAATTGATAACCATGAAGGGGGAGGTCAATGAGGTGGTGGGAGCTGATAAATCTCCTGAGGTGACTGAGATTGGCAATGCTAGGAGTGTTACCTCCTAGTTATCTTTCGGATTGAGAAGAACATTTAGATCCCCAAGGATGACCCCTGGCAGGGGTTGGTGAGCATAAAGATGTGTCATGTGTTGCCAGAAGGTGTGCCTGTGAGCGAGATTAGGTTCGTCATAAAAAAAAAACAATTGACCAGAAGAAGAAGCAAAATAGTCATCGATAACACAATTAAAATAATATTTACATGAAGATAAAATATGGAGAGTAATACCTTCCTTCCAGAATAACGCGAGTTTTCTAGAAAATCCTAAAGCGGGAACAAAAATTCCATGCCTGAATCCAAGTCTCAGACGTAGGCGGTCCATTTTGGAAGAAGAAGATTTCATTTCCGAGTAGGCCTTTATATTCCAGAAAGCTCTGGAAGACCCCATCCCACGAGCATTCCATGAGACAATCATGGACTCGGAGGCGACCCCTCACAGGCGGTCACCGCTGCCTCGACTAACTGCCTAAACCTCATTTAGTAGGACTTCAAAATTGTTTCTTAAGAACGCAATCTAGACATTAATGCATCACTGGACAATCTGTGCATCGATGCACCAGTATGTACAACAGCCTGGACTCAAATCTTTTCGAGCCTTCTATTACTTTTGCTCTTTGACCTACCTCATCAAGATACTTTCAACACTGGTTGTATAATAACTTTCTTTTCCCTATTATCAATTTTATGAAAATTGAAAGTTTATTTCAGCACTATTAAACGCATAAAAGTACTTTATAACTAGAGCACCATAGGGTAACCTTATTAAACTACACCCAACTTGGCTAACATTATTATACCTTGAGATGTCATGCTCAGAGCATCTCCAAGCGACCTGTCAAAGCGTCTCTTTAGAACCAAGGTTGTGCCATGGTGTCTGCACGGGGCAATTTGCGCACCCATGCACTAGCATGCACCAAGCTCTTTGTATGGAGACTACATCTGTTAGAGCTTTCCACTATTCATCTTACTTTTGCCCTTATGGTACTCATTTATCTCTATGGCGCTCCTTAGATAATTGCAAATGACTGATTTAATCCTCGAGTAAACTGTCCTTTCAGCAGTTCACTCGAACGGTCAACCGTACTTGGTTCAAGTGGCACAAGTAGTGGTACTCGAGTCCCTCTAATACCAGTTCTGAGATGGTGGAATTGTCCTCATTGCATCATAACTTGGAAACTGTTGTGGTTGAGTCACATCCTCACCCCAACTCCCAACCTTCCGTCCCCAACCATCATTTGGTGACTAGATCTTACTCACAATCTTCTCGACTTAATATCATCCATGACCAACTTCAAGCGGCTAGATTGCATAGGCTCAATTCCTTGTGTCGAACCAATATCCCTATTTCCCTGAGATGATACTGGTCACTTATGATGTATGTTTCTATGCCTCTTCTCAACAGGGAGCTTTTGGAGTTGTAGCGGTGGATGCTTTTGGTAGGATACGTGCCAAACTGGCGGACGTGATCCCCGGTCGTGTTTTGGATAGTACGATGGTCGAGTGTTTTGCTGCTGAAGCCGCACTTTTGCTTATCTAGGCTCGACATTGGTCGACAGGGTTTGTCTTGGGAGACAGTGGAGTGTTACATTTTCTTTTGTTGTCCGACTTGGACGATCAGCAAATTGATTTATATGGATGTGGAGACCACTCATTCACAGTATCAGGTCACTTAATCTTCCAAATTGGACTTGTAATTATATTCCATGTGAACTTAATGGTGAAGCACATAATTTAGCTTCGACTGTTGGAGACAACTTATGTAATTTGTCTTAATTAATGATATGTCTCATTTATGAAAAAAAAAAAAAAAAAAAAAAAAAAAAATCTAGTCAAAGTGCACTTGTTAATCAAAATTTTCTACCAACAGTTACCAACCAAAGACTAATGCTTGCTCACACCACTTGCACATATAAGGAAATTGAGGATCATTCAATCCCTTGGGAATTGGCACCAATGCACATGCATGTCTTGAAGAAAAGTTAGGGGTGGCCACGGGACGAAATGTACCTCATCCATATCCCATGTCGTTGTTTTATCTTTGGGATGGGATAGACCTAATCCCAACCTCGTCCCATCCCAAACGTATAATCCTATAATTACTATATTATCAATCTTCTCATTAGGTTTACTTATTTGTTCCACAATATGCTAGGTCTTATTTTTGTAGATTTCTATTTATGTTCTTATTTACGTCATCAATTCAAGAATACTATAGTCTATTTTCTATCATTATGCATATTAAAAAGTTATCTTTGAAAATGTTATTGTTTTAAACAATAAGACAATTATTTGTGATGTTAAGTTCACACAACTCATCAAAACTTCATGTGTCACATTTAATTTGACACACAAAATTTTGAGTTAATAAATATTAAAATTAATAAATAATAAATATTAAATAAATTCGGAATGGGCAGAATTGAAAATCTCCGTCTCAATCCCATCCCACTCTAGATCGGGACGGAACGAGATCGATATAGATTTGATCAATCCCAAAACTCGAAAAAATCGGGACAGAATCGAAATCGCGGGATAGGATGCACACCCCTAAGAAAAGTTGTGCCAATACTGGCATTTGAGCTCAGTATACATGGGAGAATAAACTTGGGGTCTAACATGGACAACTAACACCCAAACAACAAAAAGAAACTAGCCATGTCCACCCTTTCTGCTAAATATCCCGCTCTTCCCCTGAGTAGACAACACAAACAAGGTAGCCATTCCATCATGATGGAAAGTCCCATACCATCCCATGTCGTAAGCAAAGATGCCTGCAGGTGGAAATGAATGGCCTCATTAGGAAACCAGTCATATTACAAAGAATGGCGGATGAGCTCCGCAGAGTCCTGGAACAGGCAAACTAGTCTCGGGTCAACGTCTAGCATTCATGGGGAGTGGGCTCGAGTCCAAAGGTGAACAATTGAACTAATACATCAAATGGATTGGGTTTTCATACACACCACACTGGGAAACAAGAAATCTAAATGGCTGGTGAAACAAGAAAAATAACTTATGATATTGGTAAATTCGGCACAACAGATAATTACTCTGGAACCATGAAGTTCCTTCTTGACATTGAACATCCATAAACTGGCAGAACGGCCAAATACAAACAAATCTACTCTAGAACTACAGTACTAATTGAATGGGGTAGTAATTTTTGGGGATAATAATAGCTTCAATAACTAAAATCAGGTTACGAGCTATATATCCGTTCTTGATGATGCCAGCATGATCGGCATAATTGCAAAATACAAATAACTATACTCAGTACTAGTTCAAACAATCAAAATTCTGATATAAAATGTGATAAAGACCGAATAATCAGCCTACTTAATTGTACTCGGGCTTCTCGGGGTAGGTGCATCCGGACCTCTGGATGACAACATTTGCTGCATAGCATCCAGCTCTGACGCATTCGTCAATGGGCTTCTCTTGAACCAACTGTGACAAAAATCCACCAACAAATGCATCTCCTGCAGATAAAAAAGAAAACTGAACTGTCACTTCCAGAAACAAAAAATTACAAGTCTATGACATTAAACCACTATTTTTTAATATATATTTTTTATTTTTGTTTCACACTATTATTCAGGGTAACAGTATCCGGAGTTGAAACTTAGAGAGGCTTCAATCACCATGTCACTAAAATCAGGAAAACACCAAATATGATTTTTTCTAATCGATTTGAACTCGTATCATGATATTTGCAATAGGAATCCATCCGGAGTTGTTTCTTTTAGACTTTTGCCAAGTTCAAGTTTGAACTTGAAAATGAGGAGCAGAAGGTGATGGTGACATAAAAGGACGAACAAGTGCAGGAAGGCTCTTCTAAGGAATGATATTTGGCTTGGAAAGTAGTTGCATCAAGTTATGGGAAACAGCTTAACCCAACTTGTCGGGACATCACAATAAAATCTGAGTGCTTCCAAGATGAGCCTTTGTTAATGTCAGCCCAGTGACTTGTGTACATGAGAATCAGACAACCAAATTAAAGAGAGAAACAAACAGGTGGGGAATCAACGACCAGCTGTGATTCAGAGATAGAGTACCAAGAGATACAGATGGCAGATAGATGAAGAGTGTTAGGGAAAGGTAATTCCACCTATGAGGACGGATGTCCACTCCAAGTTTTAGCTCTCTGCCAAGCAACATTTTGGGCATGACATCTTCCTTTTTTTCACATTTTGTAGGAAATAACATAATTTTATTGGATCCAGTCCCCAGTTATATTAAAAGGAACAGAAACTAGAAGACCAATATTTAACCCTGTTGTGTGGTTTCTAACAAGATCAATGACTTTCAAGCCTGCAATAGTTGGACTGCTGAATGGTTAACTCGCTTTCTAACACCATAGCAGATCAAAGGCTAAGATCAATAGAGAATCATCACTAGGGAAGGTAAGACGAATTTTGACAGCTACTCAATCTGAACTCAAAAAGATAGGAAAGCACATACCTGCACCATTGGTATCAACAAGCTTTTCCTTTGGCAACAAGATCACAGGGAACAATTTAACCTTCCCATCCTCGGCAACAACAACTGGGTCAGCACCTTGAGTGATGACAGTAGTCCTCTTGTGAGTCCCAGATGCCTTTGGCAACTGAGAGATCTTCAAAGCAATCTCTTCAACATTCTCAGTCTGAAGATCAAAGACAGCCCAATCAAAACGTGCTAGAAATATATTAAGAGTTGTTTGACAATGCCCCCAAAACATAATCATAAATAGTGTTTACCCTCCATTTTGTTTAAAACAAAGTTTGCACCCACAAAATCCAATTCCCAGTTAGAAAATCAAAATCTTCGCTAGTCAAGCATTAAGTGCATTGACTAACAAAGACTTTGGTCTTCTAACGGTTGACTAACTGAGAATTGGTTTGGGGGGGGGGGGGGGGGGGGGGGGGGGGGGGTGGTGTTACTACGTTTTAAACAAAATGGGGATCAACACTAACTCGAAACGTGATGAATTTTGTGATTATAGGATTATTACCTCCCAACCATGAACCTTCGCAAAAACTCTTGCTTCTGTCTCATTCCCAAAAAGATAGTCCACATACCTATATGACAAAGCTATCTTAGTATACACGTTACCTATATTGTTCCCCTTTTTCATTAAATAAAGAATCTCTTACGGTAGAGCCTTCTCTTGTGCGTCCCTGAAGAACTCACAGATAAATGTTGCAGAAAGATTCATCGAGAAGATCTGCAATAAAAAATTGATTCATGAATGCCAGAGCAAGGTAAACGAAAACAAATGGAGGAAGTGATTACATTGAATTGAAACAGGGGGAACCTGCACGTATCAATGATCACCTTGTTGTTTGCAGCGGCATGTTCAGCCACCATTAGAATGGACTCTGGTGAGACAGTCAAAAAAAATCCAGCTATATAGTAGTATTTGGCCTTCTCAACTATGCAAAAAGAAATTGCGTATTGGTTTAGCTGGAGAGAGAAGAAGCATAATTATGTAACATGGTAAGGATCAAGAAATATAGGAGAAAAATTACCCAAAGCCCAGTTTTCTGGTCTCTTCAAATGTTCTGACTTGTAGCAATTCGCGGCAGACAGGTTTGCAATGAGTGACCTGTTCATTTATATGTCAAAGTTCAAGTCCGCATTATAAAATAGTTACAACAAAAACAGAGAAAACTCCAATCAAGAATATAAGATTGACACAATGTGAATATAATAGCCATTCCCTTACAATTAGCTAACAGTTCATTAGGTATCGCTACGGCATGCTATCAATCAAACACTATTAGAAATATCAAAAGGTAGTGTTTTAATCATTTAGGCTGTGTTTTAATTCGTTAAACCATGTTTTCCTTGATAACAAATTTCATTTTTCGAAGTTTCCAAACAACCATCTTTCTTGTTGTTTGGTTAGATGTGAGAAACTTGTATTGTGTTTACGTGGGTATGTAACTAACAAGAAATATGATCATAGACTCGAGCATTACAACTAGTACTGCTACTAATACTTTTGTTATTAACTATGAAAACTGATATTACTGTTATTTCCAAGCTCTGACTGTATTTGATATCATAAAAAAAGGTGCTGGTGGAGAATTTTTAACAAAAAGAAACACATATGCTTCGTAAGACTAGAACTGATTTCCACCACCTTGTTTTCAAGAAACCAAATGCAGCCTAAGTTTATTGGCTGATTAAAAACAAAACAATAATGTTTTTCTTGACTGTTTTATTGGCAGGTCAGGTAAGCTCAACAATAAAACAAAAAATGTAAAGAAAAAAGGACTAAGAGTCTGGAACTCACCTTTCACCACCAATAACACAGACTGCACATGTACCTGTTGCTGCAGTCTCATCCTCATAATAGTGAACCTGAGGGAGAAAGGGACTAATAGGTGAATAGGTATAAACAAGAAGATCAAAATTTTACACCCAAAAACAAAAAATAGAGAGAAACATTAGAATGAAAAATCTTACATTAAGACCAGCTTGTTTTGAGTTTTTCTTCATCTCTTCCCCAAACTTATCTTTTCCAATACATCCCATAAAACTAGTTGCACCAGGAGTTTGAAGCATCCACTATAAGAGAAAATTAAGCTCAATCAACCGACAGAATGATATAAATGTCACCTACAAACCCCAAAAGGATCCAATATATACCTGAGCCACCTTTATTGAATTTTGAGTTGCACCTAAACACATCAAAACGGCACATAAAACATAATTACCACATGCACCTATGGAACTTTTGTCGGTAATACTAGCTTAGCACACTGAATTCAATGTTTAAATGAACTTTGCATTACCTCCAGCAATGAACTCCACATCGTAATTGGTAGCCAACTCATCATACCTTGTATCACACAGCCAAACATCTTAGCTTAAATGAAAACAGAAATTTCCAGATCATGATATCTTGTGTTTGGAAGAAGTGAAATAAAATCATATGCTAGAAGCTTACATAGGCAAATGCTTGTCTTCTGCAAGAATAGCATTGTTCAACTTGACATCGTATCTGTGAACGGACAACAAAATCAAAATTCAACCATTGAATCGACTTAGTAAACTTTGTCAAACAAACTATAACCTTTACAAGAATAACAAAGCTCTTATATTTACAACAATGTAGCACAATTTTAGGCAAAATAAACCCCATCTTCATGTACTAGGCACATAAACAACTACAAAAATAATTTCTCCATTATCTTTATGGCTATTGTGACCTCTGATAAGCAAATCCCATGAAACTTATGTTGAAATATATAAGTTTCATACTATTTAAGACAGCAAACACATGAGAAAACACAAGACGCCACTCCGAAACAAACCAAATTTACTAATCAAACAATCAAGAATAAAGTAAAACTCGACATTTGCTTCTAACCCACAAAAGACACTAAACCTGATCTGATTCGTTATTCAAGATCTTTCACAGATCAGCAAACACAAGATCAACATATATTGAAAGAAGAACAAATGTTTCGTACAAACACAATACGGTTTACTTCTGTTTTAAACAAGAACTCAGGTCATATTGCGCGGATAATGCAAACAAAATCCTGAACCTAGGTTTTGAAACAATGATCAAATAGTAGATCTGCGCTTATCATGGTTAAGATCTATAAAACTCGATGAAAACTAAAAATGAAATCGATGGATCTCTCTACACATTTCCATATCTCCCTAAATAATCAAAGCCATTATATCACAACAAAACTACACGAACTCAAATCTCGAATGCTGGAATAGCAGAAAAGAAACCTAATTAGATCAATAAAACATCAAACAAATCTCAGATCATCAGAAGCATACAAACACATCAAAGATCTACAACTTAAACAGATGAAACCAATAGAAATGAAGTTATAAAGAGAGTAGAGAGAGTTTCAAGAATCAAATTACTTCTCGAGGAACTTTTCGTCTACAACTGCAGAGATATCCAAGAGAGGATTTCCCATCCCCAAAAGAATTCCTTCGGACGCCATTGCTGATAGACTGAACTGTATTGCGCGAGAGTAGAAATGCTCGGCGAGAGAAAGGAAATTTTTAGTTGGGGAACTTGGGACTCAGATCTGGGAAGAGAAACGATAAGAGTTATTTATAGGCGAAGAGAGCGCGGATTAAAGTTGGACGTCTAATTCAGTCACCAACCCCCTCCCTCACTATCAGTCGTAATTTGGCAGGGAAATTTTTGGGTCGGGGTGGCTTGCCAACTCTTTCCGGGCTAATACTTTCAACATTTGTGTTGTTAAACCTTGAATAAACCCTACTTTAGTAGCCAAAGGTGTATAACTAAGAAATGTAACATTCAAACATCTAACCATGTAAGAATTACATATTGCCGATATGAGGATTGTGTGACAATCAAGGAATGTGATTTCGCGAAATTTCAATAAAAATTATGTTTTTTTGAAAAATTACGAAAAGAAAAAAGGCAAAATTAAAAGTTACATTTTTTCGAGGGTTTGGGTTTTTTCAAAAAATTTTGAGATTTTTTGTTAATTTCTGAATTTTTCATAAAAATACAAAACCCTGCTACCAAAAATTACATTTTTTTTTGAGGATTTTTTTTCGAAAATTTCAGAGTTTTTCATAAATTTTGGGATTTTTATTGATTTCATGTTTGTTTTATTTCTTGAAATTTAAGCTTCATTTAATATGTTTAATAGATTTATTTACTTGCATCTATTTTTTCACATTTTCATATATCCATGAAATTCAATATATATATTTTTATGTATCTTCGAAATTTTTACGTTTTTTCTTTACAAACCAAAATATTTCTTACAATCACGATACCGAAATGATCTCAAAAAATTAAATCACAATCTTCGTGAAATTATACGAAATTTCGCCAAAATTTTCGTTTTTTGAAATTAAGAAAAAAAAGGGGGCGAAATAAAAAAAAGTTGCATTTTTAAGGGTTATTTTGAAAATTTTCAAGATTTTTTTGAAAATTTTGCTGTTTTTTCGTAAATTTTGTTTTTTCTTAAAAATATAAAAATCAGCTACTAAAAATTACATTTTTTCGAGAATTTTTTTCAAAAAATTTTGGGATTTTTTAATAAATTTTGAGTTTTTTTAAATTATCATTTATTCTAATTATTTATTGATTTTTTAATCCACCCCATAATTTTCTAATTATCACTTCTTCTACTTATATATTGATTTTTGAAATTACCCTCTGATTTCTAATTATAGGTTTGGTTTATTTTAATGTGTTTAATACATTTATTTACTTGCATTTTTTTTTACATATTTAATATACCCTCGAAATTCATTATGTATATTTCATGTATTCTCGAAATTCTTACACTTTTTCTTTACACATCGAAATGTTTCTTAAAATCAAGATACTAAAACCAACTCGAAAAACAAAATCACAATCCTTGGTCACAACAACTCATTTGTATAATCAAACATTTTGTATTACCTAGGTGGAAATAAAATGAATTATTGCACAACAAAAAGGATAATAAACAACCAAAGCGTGACAAAGGGGCACCCTCTTCATTACAAAGCTCAAATGAACCTTATACTACATATATTAGCAAAGAAAAAAAAATCTCGTACTACATCGAGACGTGTGTTGAGAATGATGTATATCCATATATACTGTTCCCCTGAATCTTAGTTAGCACTGGCTATGTTTAGAACCCAATGTTTGATTAGGCTAAGAGCTAATTTTTGTGAGTGGATCTCGGGCCTATGAAAGCTCAAAGACTTGCATTCGGGCCTTATTGTCATGGGCCAAGATCGAAGACTCGTGCCTCTTGGGCTGACATGACTTGGGCTTGGGCACCCAACTTACAAGCTGAACATCAGTTTAAGAATGGGTCCGCTTGGGACCGCGTTGAAGCATTTCTCATGTTAGGATTGGGTCATGCCACGTGTACGGTTGTGATTGAGTGATTGTTCGATGTCTCATTACTTACTCCCCCCAGTTAATGAGGCTACGTGTAGTTTTATTAATTTGATAAGTGGGGACTAACGCAGTTGTACTTGAAAATGTCACCCCTTCATTCCCGCATAGCATTTAATGCCAACGTGACTATTGGGTGACCACCGTCCATGAACATAGCGCCTATATATTAGCTAGTTTTGATAGGGTCAGGTGTTACCATGTGCTTCGCTGACTCTGTTTCTCAAATGCACCCTTTTGGAAAGTGTGTTTCTATTTTGGCCTGTACAGAGGACGAAGAGAAACGTCCATGGGTGAAATCTCCGAATGTTCTGACATTTGCAACAAGTCTTAACAAGACATGTTATTGGAGGAAGCCACCCGATTTGAGTGTGCTTCTAGTTGTTCCATGGGGCCTCTAAATTTACTCTTTCATCGCGACGAAGAAGTACGGAGTACCTTTTTGGTCCCGAGTTTGTCTTCTATCTTCTGGTGCTCTCACGACGTCTTCCGCCAACTTTAGGTGGTTGTTCCCACTGCTTTTTCCATGGCTTCACTCGTGATGCTTCCTCCTGATATTAGATTAGCGGAACAAAGTTTCAGTTCGTGCTCTAGCTGATCTTCGCTTGCACCTTACTTTCCACTGACCTCAGATTCTTATAGCCGATCAAGCTTTGTAATGACATTTTGATAATCAATAAAGTATTTTTTTTGTCTGAATTCGCTTTCTTTTTCATGTATGCTCAAGTGAATGCGAGTCATATTGGTCCTGTGCGGACAAACAAACTGTCGAAAATGTCACGACTATCTGAGTAGATAGGACCCCGAGGTGTGATACAGTTTAACTCTGAGTAGGAATTGGGATGGCATGGTTCGAAGGGGATGTGTGTAACTATGATCCTGTTTGTGTAATTCCCTTAACGAAATAACTTGATTCGTGAATGGAGGGGAAATTGTTGAAGAGTGATATTTGTATGAGCGGGTTGTGTCTCACGAGTTGGCTGCTCCCTGAGTAGATGTCGGCCTGTCAAAGTACTCCCACTTAATTCTGTGAAGAATTAAAGTGACAGAGATATCGTTTCGATCCGGTAGGACTAGATTTCATACCACAATTTGACTCATTTTTAGTTGGGTCTTGATGGTCGGAGTGTTGCCTTGGTCCTTGAATTGGGTTCGGTTTGCATGTGTGTCACCTTGATTCCTGAGGCGGACTAGGTCACTTATGCGACAAGTTGTCGACATCCTGAATAGGACTAGGCTCGGCCAATGTGCTTCATTATGGTCCCTGTAGTCGAACTAGGTCATATTGGAGTGGTGAGTCATCCGTGGATTGGACTCACCCGCTTGTGGTTAACTGTCCGTAGATTGGAATCGCCCGCTTGTGGTGAACTGTCTGTGGACTGGGTTCGGTCCGCATTTGTGTCGCCTTAGTTCCTAAGGCGGACTAGGTCACTTATTCGGCAAGTTGTCGACATCTTAAATAGAACTACGCTTGGTCGATGTGTGCCATTATGGTCCCCAGAATCGGACCAAGTCATCTTGGAGCGATGAGTCATCCATGGACTGGACTTTCCCGTTGCGGTGAACTGTCCGTGGATTGGGTTCGGTTCTCATTTGTGTTGCCTTGGTTCCTGAGGAGGACTAGGTCACTTATGCGGCAAGTTGTCGACATCCTGGACAGAACTAGGCTCGAGCGATGTGCGCCATAATGGCCCCTGTTGTCGAACCAGGTCATCTTAGAGCGACGAGTCGTCAGTGAACTAGACTCACGCGCTTGCAATAAACTGCATGTGGACTGGGTTCAGTTCGCATGTGTGCCATCGCTGTCCTATGGTTGGACTAGGTTTGTCCCTATGCATGGAATCATATCAAATGAGATTATTTAAAGAAATTACCTTTTATTGATAATACTTCTTTAAATGTTCTACATTCCATGGTCTTTTCAAATGCTCTCCACTCAGGTTTTCTAGCAATTACGTTCCAGGCCTTTTGACTGTTGTCACCTTGTAGGGACCTTCCCAGTTTGGGCTTAGCTTGCATTTTTTTTGGGTTTTTGGTGTTCGACTGTGTTTTTATCAATACCCAATCGCCGATTTTGAATTCACGAGGCGTAACCCTCTTAATTTAGTACAGGGCCATCTTTTGCTGATAGGCAGCTATTCTGATGGAAGTTTCGTGTCTTCGCTCTTCGAGTAAGTCTAGTCTGATTCTCAGAGATCATTGTCCTCCATCCTGAACTCATCCACTTTGAACGTAGGTATTCCTAGTTCTAAACCATCGCCTCAGGCCCATAGGCCAAGGTGAATGATGTCTCTCCAGTCAGAGTCTTTTTGTGGTATGGTATGTATCACGTCCCGATTTTTGAGAAAAAGAAAATCCTTATATCCACGTAGGATTAGGATTATCCGTTTTCCCAAAACCCGGGACGTGAAAATTTAACAACAGAAACATTAAATAAAAATTAACATAGACAAAAATTCTAACCAGGTAACTCTTTAGTGATGATCGCTCCATAAAATAAACCGCCAAAGATGCGCCCCAATACTCTATAACCTGAGAAAGGCTAAATGACTACGTTCAAATAATAACATACCCAAGAAAAATAAACTTATTTGGGTTGGCGAGGTAGCTGGTATGAGAAATCTTCATCTCTTATAAATAAAATAAGTTGGACGCTTTAACGTGAAAAAGTCACACAATAAATAACACATCACAGACCGGTAGTTCCTCCATGAGGCAAACATGTCATACTAATAAGTTTATCATCTTCAAGTAAACATTTACTTATCCAACACTCACACCATGGTAAGTCAGACCTGCAGAAAGGTCAGTAGACTTACCATCTTGCATGGAACTGTTAGAAACAAATGAATAAATTTTCTAATTTATCGGTCTTCATAAATACAATTTATTTTCAATCAAATACAAATTATAGTCATACTACACCATGATTTAAATATCAGCAAAATACATTTTACCTTAAGGAAGACATGTAGTTCTCTTTCAATGATCGAAATGAGCATTTAGTTTCTTCCCTTAAGGCAACCATGTATGTCAATAAAAAATTCGCTTCTTTTCCGCAATCGCACCATCCTCCTATGTCGAACACACCTCACCCAAGTGTGTCTTCCTTGCTTTCGAAACCAATTACATCGTACATGTTCCAAGTGGGGTGCCACATCAAGGAACATGTCATGTCACCCAAAGTTCGATCCATGACAACATTTTCTAAACATTTCACGTACTACCGAACTCACATTGAACGACGTACTCGATATAAAAGCAAGTCTGCATACCAAAATTATATACAACGTATACAAGCAAGTCTGTATACAAAAACATATTTTTCATTTTTTCGGAGTTGTGGAAAAGAACATAAAAATCAACTAAAACTCAAATGCAACTTAGCATGTCAAATTGCATCACAATCAAATACTCATATTTACCCTAATGCATTAACATATATTTTTCAACCTTTAACATTTCAAGGATCACAATGAAACCACAGCCCTCATACTTTAAAACACAATCATAGATTTAAAAAAAAAAAAAAACATATCAATGCATATAGGATTTAGGGGTAAAAATGAAAAAAATGAAATTATAACTCAATTCAAGTTTCATTAAAATAGGTCCAATTCCAAAAGGTTATAACTCCCCCAATTCGAATCATAGCTCTCAGAAGAAAATAAAATTCTTATTCATATAAATTATATGCAATTGCCTTTCAAAAAAAAATTATATGCAATTCCTTGGCGTGTGTAGTTTACACTAATGCGTATGTAATTATGTAACTAACAAGATTTGTATTGAATACAAAAGTTTAACCTATATAATTTGACACATCTAAATATGTAATCAAAGTGTCATGCACAAATACATGGATGGGAGGTATTCAATTAAGTATTTGAAAGAATCCATCTAAATTCAAGGGTATTCAATATGAATTTAAAATGATTGTTTTAAAATCCATCAAAATCAGGGGGTATTCAATTCATGTTTTTCAAAAGTTCACCAATATCAGAGGATATTAAAAAAATAGTGGATTTTGACGGATTTGTTAAAGTTGTGGATTTTGAAGGATTTGTCAGTGGAAAGTATAAATAACAAGAGTCATTTCAAATTTAACATTCCCCCCTCATATTTCAACGGATTTGTATTTCTCTCTCCTTCCGCTCTATATCTCTCTTTCTTCTCCCATTCTCTCTCTTATTTTAAGGTTTTTGTTTTTTATGACAAAGATCAACAAACTCCCCCATCTCAATCTCGATTGAACCCATCATCGGCTTTTTAGAAATATACCCCTCTTACCAAACCCAATGTCAGTGTCCAATATCTTTGAATTGATTGAAAGCAAAATATACACAAGCAAGGAAGAATACTAGGAAGGGAATGAGTAACAGTTTCTTTTTGCATGCATGTATTCTTTCGATTAAAGGCGAAAAGAAAAACAAATACTAAAGTTGAATATCTAAACAGCTAGTGCAACCACTATTTCCACCATGCATCCCCGTCACAGTCAAACTCATTAACATCCATACAGTCATACAACTACTACTGCAAAACACATAACATTTAACATTTCAATGAGGTTTTTTCAGATTTGTGATTTTTTACGCCCTTTTCATATTTTGTCTGTGTTTTTTTTTCTATGGTGTAGTTAAAGCATGTCACTTGTTTAATGAAATGCCCCATAAAAATATTGTTTCTATCAACACAATGATTTTTAGTTATGATATAAATACCATTATGAAGAATATTATCATTCAGATTCATGCTCATATAGTTAAATTGGGTGATGGATCAACACTTGTCTTTTACAACACTTTGGTTGATTCTTACTGTAAATGTCACCATCTTCAATTAACTTATCAGATTTTTGGTTTCAATAATAAGGAATTCATATACTCTAGCGTCTTAAGCATTACTGCAATAATGAAGTATGAGAAGAATACTAAAGCTTTTCCATAAATTTTCGTATCATTTTTTGCTCCAAATCCATCGGATTGCTAACATTCCTATTAAAAATTACAAGGAGATTCATTATCTTGTAATCAAAATTGGGACAAAGTTGGATGAGTTGCAAGCATGGAAATGTGAAAATGGGAGAAAAGGCTGCAAGGAAACTCTTCGAGCTTGAACCCCAAATGGAATCAACTTATATATTGTTATCCAATATTTATGTTGCCAAAGGGATGTGGGAAAATGTTGCTAAGGTCGGGCAATAATGTCTAGTAAATGTATAAAAAAGAGTTTGGGTGTAGTTTGGTAGAGGTTGATGTAAAAGTCCATGTTTTTCTCTCTAGAGATGGATCTCATCCAAAGGTCGTAAAGATCTATTGAAAATTGGATGAATTGGGTGAAGAACTGATTTCAGCAGGACATGGCTCAAGCAATGATTTCAGCAGGCACTGTTCTTTCATGGTTTCCTATGACTAATAACATATTCATAGTAATCCATAGAAATCCGTAAGAATCATTTAAAATTCATCAAAATCCAATCCATCAAAATCCATGTCGATTTCGTACAATTTATTAAAATCCTTTAAAATCCATGAGTTTTAAAATCCTTCACAATCTATTAAAATCCTTAATTGAATACACCCCCTAAACTATATCCTCATAAACTTAAAAGAAGTTTGCAAAACAAGATGAAATGAAGTAAAATGAATCAAATGTTATATTATGTAAAAGGTTTGCCCCAAACATCAATGGATTTGGGTAACATTAATGAGTCCCAATATGGGTTTATTAAGGGAATACTAATTAAGGGTATCAAATATGTTGGGTTATATTCAAACAAGAAAGTATTTTTCCTTGTCTCAATCAAGTATTTCTTAAACATTATATCATCTAATTCTTCCATTCTAACTTGAAATTATTGCGGAAGAAAACAAAAGTTGAGAACTAAAATGGTAATAGATATATTGACATCTGCTGATCCTTTTTAAAATAGCTATAATGCTTTTATCCACATATAATGTTTCCGGGCGCATAACAACGCTTTCACAGGTGTTCGGAAGAAGCCATATCTTGGACTATATTCCAATAAATAGATAACTCTATTAGGATCCAAGTAAAATTCTTGAAATAAATTGATGCGATTTGGTCCCGCCGGATCTAGACAATCTTGTTTTTTTTTTTAACATGAATAGATAAAGAAGCCATTGGAATTGCCGGAAATACAAGGCCTACTAAAGGCACAAAAAAAGAGGGAAAGTTGAAAATTATCATAGACTATATACCTCGATTTAATACCCATACAGTCAAATTAGAAAACAAGAAAAACCATTCGTATACCGATCCAATTAGGTTAATAAACACCTACCCTCATCACTAAATGTACAAATTACTTGGATCTACTTCACAATTAGAAAACTTTACTTGATTCACAAAAAAACACACCATGAATTTAATTAAAGAAGGATATTAGCGAAAAAAACTCACAAAAAATAATATATCACTTAGAATGAAGAAAACTCATCGATTGCACGTAAGAAAAAACCCAAACTCGAATACACGCACGCACAAAACCATGTGCTTAGACACATTTTCCCTCCCTTTTCTTTCTTTCTTTCATTCATTTCTCTCACTCTCAGTTCTCAAACTGTTTCTTTAAACAAAAAATATTTTGTGAAGATGTCCTCGTAATGGTATTAAATTAACAAAGGGAGAAAGGGAGGTTTGGTTGGTCTGGCATTCTTATAATCCATTAGTGGAATGATTTTGGTTGGGGAGACTTAAAAAGCCCACTCTGATGGTTCCTGGTGGATTTAGTGAGAATGAACCAAGTGACACGTGGGTTACTCTTCTCTTCCTTCTTATTTCATTTTTGTCTTCTTTTTTCCACATCTCCCACTTTGTGCCGTACAAAGAGAAAAACCCACTTATCCTTCCATTACTCTTTTAACATTTATTCTCCCTAACCAATGCCCTAATCATTATCCTAATGAAAAGAAAAATAAAAAACTATGTTTAATCAAACAAAACCTAATTTGGGTTTCCTGACTCACATACAAGATCCAACCCAGATTGGGTTTCACTGCGCTAACCACACTCAAACACACACACTTTCTACTTTATTTACCCATTACCAATAAAATTAGGTTTTACACATTATATATACAGTTATATTATATTGCAAATAAAAAAAACAGTCTTTATATTTATGTAATTAGGCGGGTATTACAATATACACACCTCAAAAGAATCTTGCCCCGAGATTCGAAAGGTAAAAGAGTCGTCTGAATTTTGAAGAAAAAAAAATGTATACAACTTGGCAAGCAAAATTAGGTTTTATAAATACATTTTCAGATGATGAGAAATTATTCAAATCTTATACTCAGAAAATTCTACATCATACAAGGCCACACACCAAACATGCATAGACACGAGGTTACTACATACGTATACCCTTATTATTTTAACAAGAACCCAAAAATAATAAATTGGACATGCACAAAAATATTTATTAAGGTTAGTGAAAAATACGGGTGTTACAATATGCCCAAAGGATGCACAAAAGCTTAGAAATCCAGAACCCTTTGGTTGCTTTGAGTTTTCTTTTTATTGCTTCCAGGATAGTTCGATTGATGGCTTTCACTTGTCTATTGGCCTAGAGGTATCCCGACGCTGAGATGTGGTGATTGATGCCCATGTCGGCGCAAAGTTGCTTGACTTTCTTACATTCGAATTGAGTTTCGTTATTGCTGACCAGGATTTTCAATATTGCGAACCTGCATACGAATACGATAGATTTTCAGATAAAGTTCTTCATTTGATTCTATCCTATCTTGGAGAGGGGTTCTACTTCCACCCATTTGGTGAAGTACTCGATAACAACAATGATGAACTTTTTCCTCTCGAAATTCGAGAACGAGCCTACAATGTCCATCCCCATTGTGTGAAGGGGCACGAGCTGGTCATTGGACTAGGTTCTGTGTAGGCATATGTTTGTATGGGGCGTACCTCTGACACTTATCGCACTTACAGACTAGGTTTTGGGCCTAATGCTGCATTTTCGGCTAATAGTGCCCTAGCACGAGGGTATTATGAGCTAGTGTCATTCCTCCGAGGTGATTCTCGTAGATTTCTTCATGGATTTCTCTTAGGACATAGTTTGCCTTTTTGGAGTCAGGCATCTGAGAAGAGGGCATGTTGTTGATCTTCTGTACAACTTGTCGTTGGGGAGCGTGTACCGTACCGCTCTATTTTTATGTAGCTGATTAGGAGGCTCATCCAATTGGTCTTCTCGCTTTTGGAGAAGGTTTCGAGGAGCCATTATATCTCTAGGGTCGACTTCTCTTGGGACTCTATGAGTGCGTCGGAGTCGTCCTCGGCGGGCAAGGCCTTTCCGGCCACATCCTCAGCTTCTTGATTGTCTACCCTGGAACAACGATGGAGTAGCATTCTCTCAAACCCTCTTGGCGTCAATTGTTTCCCCGCAATAGAACATCATTCAAGGGTCTTTAACATCGAATTCATCGTTCATCTAATTGACCACCAGTTGGTAGTCGTTGAACACCGTGATTTCTTCAACTCCGATTCCTTTGGCTAGGTTTTGCCCAGCTAGGAGGGCCTCATATTCTTCTTTGTTGTTTGAAATGCAGAAGCCAAATTTGATAGTCTTCTTGAGGGTGACCCCTTATAGGGTATAAAGGACTATCCCGACTCAGCAACTTCACGTTGGATGACACATCACATTACAAGATCCATCATTTTGGGGGCGGCTCGGAGTTATCGTCTCCATACTGGTCTTTGAACCGTGGTTCTCATGTCCCAGTTAACTCGATGATGAAGTTTGCCAGTGTTTGCGCCTTAATGGTCGTTCTCGAGGCGTAATAGATGTCAAACTGTCCTAGCTCTACTAAACATTTGACCATTCTTCTTGATATCTTTGGTTTGTGCAATACCAACCGAAGTGGGTACTTGGTCAGGTCTGTTATTGAGTGAGCTTGGAAGAAGGGCCTCGGTTTTCTGGAGTAGTGCTAAGGACAATTTTTCCAGTTTAGGGTAGTTAGCCTCCGCCCCATCGAACGTCATGTTGATATAGTAGACAACTTTTGTTTTCCTCTCCTCTTGAATCAGAGTTGAGCTGACAACATGCACCAAAACTGAGAGGTACAGGTAGAATGTTTCACCCGAAGTAGGTTTCGAGAGCCACTCAGTGCTTCCCATGTACTTCTTCAAATCTTGGAAGGCTTGTTCACATTGCCCTCCCAATTGGAATTATTTGTTTCCTTTCAAGGTTTTGAAGAAAGGGAGACCTCTGTCTAAGGATTGGAGATGAATCTGTTTAGGGATGCTACCTTCCCAATCAGGCTCTGAACTACTTTGATGTTTGTGGGTAGTTTCATGTCGAGAAGAGTTTGAATCAGCTTTGGATCAACCTTTATTTCCCTGCAGTTGACAATGTAGCCCAGGAATTTCCTTGATTGCACCCAAAATGTGCATTTATGTGGGTTGCCGCTTTATTCAGTACTTCTGGAGTTGGGAAAATGCTCATTGGAGGTTTGCCAGGTAATCTGGACTATGGAGGCTTTTACCAGCATATCGTCGATGTAGACTTTCGTGGTCTTTCTGATTTGTCCTTTGAATATCCTATTTACCAGACATTGGTATGTTGCCCCGCATTTTTAGTCCAAACGGTAGTACCTAGTAGCAGTATGTGCCCCTATTCGTTATGAAAGAGGTTTTCTCCATATCCGGTGGGTGCATACTGATATGCTTTTAGCCAGAATACGCGTACATGAAGCTGATTAGGGTTTGTCTGGATGTCGCGTCTACGATCTGGTCTATCCGGGGGAGTGGAAAGTTGTCTTTTGGGAAGGCTTTGTTAAGGTCCGTGTAGTCTATGCATATTCTCTACTTCCAATTTTTATTTCTTACTAGGACTGTGTTTGCCAGCCATTTTGGGCGGTGAAACTCCCTTATCATGTCGGCATTCAAAAGCCTTTGCACTTCTTCATTAATCAGCTGCTGCGCTCGGGCACCATCGGCCTCATTTTCTACCTGACGGCCTTCAAATCAGGATTGACTATTAGTTAGTTCATGATTCCTTAGGGGTCGATTCACACCATGTCTTTAATTGTCCAGACAAAAACATCATAGTTCTCCTTTAAGAAAGTGACTAGTTGATTCACCAACATTCTGTTAAGGTTAGAGCCTATCTGGATTGTTTTCATTTTAGTTGGGTTATCCAAGTCTCTTCCGGCTATCCAACATTTGGCATCCCTCTCGGACTAGATGGAGGTTCGACGTCTGAAGGCTAAGGTGGGTTCTTTTTATCGGGATTCGAGGTTTCCTTCTCCAAATCCTTTTGCTCGAGTCGTTGTGCTCCATCCTCCGGTTGTTTGGTCATTGCATAGTGACATTCTACAACAATAGTGTGGTCCCCTCTAATCGTCCCTACTTCGCCATCAGAAGGTTATTTGAGGCACTGGTGCTGGGTAGAGACTACACCCTCATGGTATAACCAGGGTTGGCAGAAAATTAAATTGTATTCGAAGCGGGCGTCTATGCCTGAGAACTCTGTCATCATGATCCTCTGTAGGCCAGACTGTCTCGCAACTATCGGTAGTGTAATTGTTCCAACCGGGTAGCAACTTTCTCCATTGAAGCCGAACATGGCTTGGTTTGCAGGCATCGATTTTTTCTCGTTAGTTGCATATTGACAAATGCGTCTAGAAATAGAACATTGATCAAACTGTTAGTTACCACCAACGATCTCTTTACTTCCCAGTTTGTTATCCTTATCGAGATGACTAGGGCGTCGGTTTAGGGGAAGAGGACTCTCCTCGTGTCCCGCTCCGTGAATGTCAGGCTCGAAACTTTTCTTTCCTCCCGTACGTGGTTGACAAGATGATCTCAGTAGTGTGATCTGACTCGCAGTTCCCGTGTCGACCTCTTAATGAGCGATTTGAGTGATTCTTTGCCTCATTTGTTCCATGGAGGACACATATGATGTTAGGAATCACACTTTTGATTTGTTGTACTGATTCTTTGTCATGGGGCTATATATCCTCGAAGTCGATGAACTCCTTCAATTGCCCTATCTAGACCCGGTATTGGATTTCGTCTCTGAGGCTCCGACAGTCGTTGGTATCGTGGCTTATCTCCTTGTGGTAAAAACAATGCTTGTTTTTATCACGTTTTGAAGAATCCCCATTGAGCTTCGATGACCACTTGATGTCGTCCTATTTTACCATGGTGGATAAAATATCAGAGATATTGGAATTGAGCGGAGTGTAATAGTGGTACCTGGAACCGTTGGCCTTGGAAGGCTTTGCTTGGCGGAACCCAGCTTGGTTCTTGCTCCATTTTCGCTTGTTGTTATCTCCCATTTCGTCGTTGTTTTTGGCTTTGGAGGAGTGTTTTGCTTCACTTTCCTGCTTCCTGACTGCCAACATCTCCTCTAGAGTGAAGTATTTCTGAGCGCTTTTTAACATGCCCGCCATATCCTCTGAGGGCTCTAAAGTGAGGAAGTCGTAAAACTGACTTCTTGGAGGCCGGGTGTGAAATTGGTGACCGACATGTCTTCGCTGCAACTGTCCATCAAAGTCAGTTCTTTGTTAAAATGAGTGACATACTCCTTGAGGGTTTTGTCGTGCTTCTGCTTGAGGCCCAACAGATAGTGGGGCCCTTTCTTGACAAACTTGGTGATGATTGCCTTCGCCAAAACCTAGAACCAGTCGATAGATCTCGGTTGGAAATTGTGGAACTAGGTAATCACAACCTTCTTCAGGCTGGTGGGAATTTTTTTACACAAAATGAATTTTGAAATTTCTTTAAGTGACATCACATGGTAGTCGTAATGCAAATGATCTGATGGATCTGGTGTTCCATCATAGAACTCAAACATTGGGGAGATGGACTTCTTCGCAAGAAGAGCATGCATGATATCTTCCGATAATGGAGGGACAATGAGATCATACAAGACATCAGGGTCAGGGCATGGTCCCCACGATCCTCATTTTTTCCTAGGCTCCCCTCTCAGCAAGCTCTTTGTTCCTATAAGGGGAGGTTTTCGCCTTCCTGGACGTGTTTTGGTATGTCCTATCGGGTGTTGGACCTCCTCAAATTTTGGCCTATCTCAAATTGTTGTTGTCGATCCCGAGTGAGCCTTTCTACCACCTGTGCTGAGTGATCCAGGTCAAACAAGATCTGATTCATGTGGGGGTCAGCCTCGGCCGCCTCAGTGGATGGGCCATGCAGTTGTTCGCCTTCCTCGATTGGACCGATTCGGTCCTGTGGTTGGGCTTTTTCTGGGCAGAACATTGTCTGGCTTTGCATCGTCATTGAGTATTCGGGATCTGGTGTTGGTGACCATGTCTCGATGTTCTGCTTAGCTAGAAAGAACTTTATATGTTCGTTTAACGGAAAACATGTGGTTCTCCCCACGGACGACGCCAAACTGATGCGGCCAAATCCATCAATGCTAATCTCGAACCTGCAAAACAAACGACGGTGGCCAGGGATCACCAATGTGGTGGCTGAAAGCACTTTGATGCTTAAGTCATGTAGCATGCAAGGAAGAATGAAGTCTAGACATAATTAGATGTGTATGCATACATTTTTTCTTTCCTTTTTCTCAACTTAAGTAGTGAGTATTGCCTCCACAACTGTCCCTGCTAACTAGGGCGTGATGGAGGGAGGAGATCTCGCCCAGAATCTTACATGTGCATGACTGAGTCTCTTCGACACTTGGCTTTGTTTAGGACCCAATGTTTGATTAGGCTAAGAGTTGATTTGTACAAGTAGGTCTCAGGGTTATGACAGCTCAGAGAGTTGCGTTCAGGCCTTATTGTCCTTGGCCAAACCCCAAGACACGTGCCTTCTAGGCTGATGTGACTTGGGCTTGGGCACCTGACTTATGGGCTGAACAACAGTTTAAAAATGGGTCTGCTAGGAACCGCGTTGAAGTCTTTCTCGAGTTAGGGTTGGCACATGCCACGTATATATGATCGGGTGACTGTTCGATGTCTCGTCAAGTACAAATTAAAATTTTATGAATAAAATATTGTAACCGAAGATTACTCTTTCACTATAGAAAGGGCATATTGATATTTTATATATAATTGGGGGCTTCAAATAAATTACATTAGGGAATTATGTATAATTAATCAGCATTTGAGAGAAAATGGTTTTGATTATAAAAATTATTAATTGTGGAAGACAAAATGAAAATTTTAAGGCCTATTTATAATTTATGGATAATTAAGATGCTTCAAATATATTATGTTAGGGATTTAGGTACAATTAATCAATGTTTGAGAATGTTGGTTTGATTGTAAAAAGTATGAAAGGTGGAGTGCAAATTTATCGTTAATGGGTAATTTGGGGGCTTAGGTATTTGAAAGGGGCTGATTTTGATTGTAAAGTGTATGAAATGTTGAAGGCAAATTGGGAGATCCAAAAGTTAGACGTAAGGACCTATCTATAACTTATAAATAATTGAGTGGCTTCAAATAAATTGTGATAGGGGCTTAGATATAATTAAGTAATGTTTGAGAGGAATTGGTTTTATTGTAAATAGTTTAAATTTGGGAGGATAAAATGGTAAAAATGTGTAATAGTATTTTTCATTTAAAAGTCACAAATACCCTGATTTTTGTTCATTCATCTTTTGATTTATTTGTAGTTATCAAGATTTTGGGAGGGCAAAATGGGAAATGAAAGTTAGAGTTGACAATACTACATATAAAACCGAGAGGGGCTCTCTTAACAGTAATAACTCTCATCTCCTGTTGACAATAAGAGGTACACAAGTGAGAGAGATGGTTATGCTGAAACTTAAAAAGATATTGAGCGACCCTAACTTTCGAGAATCCACAACTTACACTATCCTCGTTCATTGCTCCATTGTAAAGTTCTTCAAGTGCCTGCTAAGCAAAAGACTACTATTCAATAGTTGCTTAAACATATAATTGAAAAGGGTAATAAAATTATAAATTTTGGAGCCATCAAGACCCTTGCCAATATGCAATTGTTATATGGACAATGAGCAAAAGTCAGTTCAAGATGTATCCGATTAGCTGAGTTGAGATCTGCATTTGCATTTGAATTTCGATCCAAATTATTTTCTTGATCAAGCCCATCCAAATCAGTAAAAAAAGTTTTTTTCAACTCGCAAATAAATGAGATAAATGTTTGTTCATTTTGCCTGTGGTCTATTTACTAGAATTAAACACATACTAGTTTCTTCATGATTCCCAAATGGTTTCAACATAGCAGCAAAAAATTGAACCTAAAGTCAAATGAAAAAAAAACAGGAATAAGGTTTAGGAAGTATTCAATAAACTCATCACAGTGACTGAGTTTCAGTTAATGGGAAACATAAATGAAGCCATGGTTATTTGCTTATTGGCCATTGGAAAAAATGCAATTGAAGTTTCCTCTAATGCACCACAAAACTGCAAATGTTATCTACATTGCTATGGTGTTTGTTCAGTTTTTCAGTTGTAGGCAGTAAATCCATCAAGATTTTTCAGCAAGAAGTTTAATTCTCTCTCGAATCTTGGCTGGCCATATTTTTAGAAGAAGAGAAAATTTGATTGGAGGATTGGATGGTGAATGACAAGTTGTAGTTTGAAGCTTGAAGAAAAACTTATAAGCTTTAACATTTGTCTATTCTGACATGTGTGTATCGAGATGTGTGTTAAAAGTCAAGATATAGTGGATTTCTCTATCTTAATCACTAAAGTGAGCAATAGTCCACCATGGACGTGACACATGCCTGGTCGGAGGTTGGCTAGTATTTATTGTCCAAGACCGCCTGAAGGAGGGATTCATAAACACTTGCAAAGACTGTTTATCAAGTGACACATATCTAAACACATCTCGAGGAATAATATCTAAATAGGACTGAAAACTTTGACACGTTGTTTTTAGTGTTAATCCATAATTTTCTTCAATTTTTCAGATCGAACAAATAAAAAATTTATTTTTTTAGTAATGTCATTAATTTTAAACAACAACTTAGTAGGTCCTAAATCAACACTCAATTTTTCCCTTAAACTGTCAATGCTCAAATTCTTCACAAAAAGCCTTTCCTTATTGCATCCCTTATTTATTTACAAATTTGTTCAATTTTATGTCAGTCTACTTAGTGCTGATGTCACAAAATACATGTCATTCTCAAATATAATCTCGTATTACCACTGCGGAATAACACCAATTTGCACATTTAATTAAGCAATTCTCACCACACCCACTTTCTTATAATTAAAAAATATATAAATAATTAAGGTCTTCCTTGGTGCATAGAAAATATACAACAAATGTAAATAATTAAAAAAAAAATATTGAAACTTTATTTTCCATGCAAAATGTTTTACAAGGCTTATTTAATAACATTTTTTTAAATAAATTCCTCTCAACTACCTATCATAATCACCAACACTACTAACACAATCGCCTTACTGAAAGTGAAATGGTGTCTGCTTAGATATTGATACAATTTGCGCTAAAAATGATAAACAGGTTTAGATGGGTGAATACTCTATTTTTTAAAATCTTTTATATTGGAAAAACTTTTGTGATAAAGTACTAAGACAAATAGGCTATATGAACACTTTGTGGTTAATTTGCAAAATCTCCAACATATAAGCATCAATAAAAGACATTTTAACTATGGGTAAGACTGAGGTTGAGTATGAAATGATTAAACTCTAGGCCAAATAGTCGATCAAGTATTGCGTTTAAAACCAATATCAAGGATGTGACATCCCGAGAAACAACTCAAAAATGTTAATTTTTATTTAATAATTAGATACTTTTAATGCAACTACTAGGTGTAATTTATTGCATTTACATTTTCATTGAATCTCAAAACACACATTTTGTCATTTACAAACAACACAAAGCTGATTTAAATAAAATTATTCAATATAATTATTCAATATAATTATTCCTCCAAAAGTTCATTTCAATACGAGTCTCCACCATTTTTCTTATCCAGAAAAATATTAAGGGTGTGTTTGGTTGCATGGAATCCTATGTCATGAGAATCCATGAGGGGACCCCTAAATTTTAGACTAAATTGATATATCACTCCACATCCACCATTTGATTTTGTGATCAATGTGGGAATGGAAGTCTCATGAACATGATAATCTAGAAAAATATTAAGTGTAGTATCATTAGCAACATGGCCCAATAAATAGTTCTTCTATTTCAAAATTTCAATCTTATATCCAGTCATGCCCAATATAATCATTAGGCATATTATTTAAACAATGTCTCCAAAATAAATATTAACAATAAGTATACTTAGATATTTATCTTAATTAATTATGCAAATAAAACGTTATTGTAATCACAAACATATTTAATAGATATAAAATGTTGCAGCATATGAGTAAAGTAACTTTATATTGTCAATCGTACAATCTGTATAATACACATCGACATTATCCAATATGTATTACACACGATATACACCAGCCAACTATAGTATGGATGTCATCCACAAGTATGACAGGTTTTTTTCCGTATACATTGTGATTGACCCAACATATTATGTCAACGCATATGTGTATAATTATATCAAAGTCAACCTTCACAATATATTATATTAACGCATTAACTGAATTGACGTTTACCCATCCGATCTAACAACAATTGTACTTTCGAAAAATATAACTTAACACGTTTTACAACATGCATCTAACATAACTCATATATGCATGTCATATCAAGACATTTAAAAGTCTCAAAACATATGATACATAAGTAATGTAAACATTAATATATGTCATTACTATTCAATATATTAGATAGCAGAATATCTCATCTTGTTTTTTCTATTATCTTTGATTAATATGAAATATAGTGTTATTATTAATAATTACTCCTAAGCAAGCTACTCGTATATGAGAAGAATGTTTGGGGTGATCTTAGAATTACAAATTTTGAGCTATATTTGTAGTTTTCCTAAGCAGGTACGAGACTCAACAACTTTTGCATTATCGTGCTTATTTGATACTTTTCACATTCGATCTTATTCATTCTATCGTGCTTCTTTGATCATATTTAAATTCAATCTTATTTATTTTTTCGAGCTTATTCGATTCTATCCGCAATTGTCTTATTCATTTTGTCGTGATTATTTGATCTTATTCACTATTAATCGCATCCACAGCTTTTCTTATTCACTTTTTATCTTATCCGCTCTTATCTTCACCGTGGTGTTTATTCGATCATATCCTCATTTGCTCTTATTCACATTCGCTCTAATCCACAATTGATTTCATTAACATTCGTTGTTATCTACAATTGATCTTATTTACAATTGATTTTATCCACTTTCGATCTTGTTCATAATTTATATAATCTACATCGTCGTATTTTTTTTTATCATATCCACAGTTGATCTTATCTACATCGTCATGTTTTTTTTATCCTATCCACAATTGATTTTATTCATATTCGTTCTTATCCACTATCGATTCTATCAACAATTAATTGTATCCACTTTCCATCTTATCCACATCGCCATGTTTCAATCTTATCTACAAATGATCTTATCCATTTTCATTCTTATCTACATTCTTGTGTTCCAGTTTTGTCGCGCAACATTTTTGCATTGTCGTGCTTAACTCAACTAATTAAGGTGTTTCATAAAATAAACTTACGCGTATAAAAATTTGATTAGTTTTAATTTGACCCCTATTATCAATAACCATCAACGTGTCTAACTTCAGTTCCGTCCAATTTTGAGGGTCAGACTGAATTATAGTTTAAACTAAGGGCCAAACAGAGTTGCACAAGAATTAATGGGGGCCAAATTCAAAATAACACATAAATCAAATAACTGTTTTTCAGAGATGCTACAAAGGAAAAAATATCTTTGCAAAGTAAATCTAAGACTTGATACACAAATCAAATAACGTAACTATAATATAAGCAAGTCAGATTAGATATCATACGCAGTAAGAAAAATAAGTATGAATAAGTAAGGCGTGAAGAAATAACAATAGAAAATACCAATCACACACAAATATAACAAGGTTCATCTAAGTAGGAGTTTGATTGGCTTCGACCAATTACTTCTTTAGTAGAAAGGACTCACGAGCTACAAGCTTCTATTACTTGTTCAAAAGAAAATTATATGCCAAATCAACTTTTCACAACCTTGCAAGGTCATATGCCACAATTTCACGAGATTTACTAACGATAACCAATAGTTTTGCTCTAAGAGTCGTGACTCTTGGTGATCACCAATGGGACGCAAGCACAACCAAGCCTTAAGAGTGTGTGCTCGGGATCCCAGGGATACAACGAACTAAGCTTTATGATTGTTTTGATCGAGTTTTACCGATTTGCCTAAGATCTCTACTAACTTGGGATGCAAAACAACAAAGTCTTATCACCTACTTAGGATTTTCAATTTGAGATTTCAACAAGTTATTCACTAGGACATCGACCCTAACGAGATTAAAACGAGTTTTAGTCAAAATAACACTCAATAGTTTTTCTAGTGATGTCTCTCATATATATAGATTAAATAAAGGCTTAAGCTAAGAATCTTACTTCTTTATAGATTTTTGAACGTGAGATTTTTCAATCTAACAATGTGACGGTTTGGGATGAAAATGATTTTTTTTTTTTTTTTATGAAATTATCACTCTAAAAACATTATTTTCCTTGCTAATAAAACATATTTCCCAACAAAAATAATAATTTTTGGAAAAAATAGTTTATCATCAATATTAACTTGCTAAAAAAACATCAGTTTTCTACATTGGTATCATTGCTGATATTTTATATTGGTAACAATTTATTGTTGGTAAATGAGGCTTAGTGTTAGTGAGTAGACATTTTGTTAAAAGTCTCCACAATCTCTTTTAAAAGTTGTTGTCAATCCCAACTTGGTCGAATACTTCCTTGCTCGAACTTCTCGTTTATTCCTTCTCCCCATATCAACACTCTTCGTTAGTGTAATTTGACTCGCTTTGATTATTTAGTGTTATTCAAAACCCTAAATCACTATTGATCTTTCGATCGAAATAGAAGGCAACCTCTCAAGCAACTCGTAAAGCTCTATTAATTCAAATCTCAAACCTCCCTTGTCTCTTTTGATTGAATCGAAGGTAGAATATGACCTCTCTATTCAACTCGCGAATTTCTCTCTAGATTTCTCATAGTTGAATCATCTTGTGTTTCATGGATGAAGGTGGAAGATCTCTCCCTTGTTTCACTCTCAATAGATGTCCATTATAGCTTATAGGTATGATTTCTCACTTTCTTGAGTGTCATAATTAATAGTTTTATCTTTAAGTTTATTTTTTCTTCAATTATCTCCATTTAGGTTTTGCTTCTTACTTTGATAATTAAGTTGTGTAATCTCTTCACTTTTTAGCTTATGTGAAATTTCTTCACATTTAGGAATGTTGATGTGAATTAGTCTGTCATTTTGGTGATTTGAAGTTGTTTGATATTTGAATGCTTGAAGCTGGCGCGATTTCCTCTATCATATATAGGGAAATGAGAAAACTATGAATGTATTTTAGGTATGATTTTGTCTGAGGTTTGATTTTGGTTCAAAATTTCAATTTAGCTTGATTTTTCATATGTAGATCTATAATAATTAACCTACAATGCTACTCTGATATTTAGTTTGTTAAAATATGGATTTTGTCAATTAGGTTAGTATTTGAAACAATTGATGGTGTTTTTGCTGACAAAAAAAAAGATTGAATTACTCATCACAGATTCATATATCACATGTTTCTTTCTCAAAATATATGTATTCTCATGTTATTTTTCGTGTTCGTGTTCTGACTATGTACCTAGGGTAATTATACTTCATTCTAGTACCAATACTTAAAAGTGTTGAAGTTTATAATGATAAATTTTTATTTGTTTAAAAGTTTTAGCTATTAGAGATAATCATAGTTAGTTAATATTGCATTGCGCTTGATTATATTTCACTCCCGAGTATAGATTTAGATGGATGGAAAGTTATAATAGAGTGTAATTTATAGTGGTTGGTTCTTGATGACTTGTCTCATTTATTTCCTCAGTGACAGTTATGGCGTTCATTAGTATTTGATCTAAAGCGCATTGCTAAGATGTACAAGTCATACAAAAAAAAAAAACTTGTGGTATTTTTATAAGACAATAACATTTTTCATTGTTTAAAATTTAAATAGTCATAACTTCATAAGTGATTTTTTCAAGGAAATTGTGGATAATGTGGCTTGAGGTGTCCATATAAATTTGTTGTGAGATCCGAGGTACTGTTGGTCAGCCGTTGGAAACCTTTGTAAGTCACTATGTTTGTGCAGTTACCAGGGTTAGGTGGTCCCATATCGGTGGTCCAGTCGTAGGTGGTCCAAGTACAACGTTCCAACCATTCTTCCTCTTAGATTTTGTGAAAATGTCTTTGTTTTCAAAATTTACCCGAGCTTCTAGCTCTAGAAAAAGCAATCCAGATTTACAAAATAGGATGGAATGCAGAATTCCAGAGGTATAACATAATTTACAAAAATGGTCTATACCAAAAGTTCATTATAAACAGATTTATCAAGTTTCTCAATCCATTTTTTCACAAAAATCTGAAGATCTGATAGACATTGTCGAACAGACAGTGTCTCTTGATGGTTCTTTAGAATCAAAACAATTGATTTCTCAAAATACCCTTGAATTTCTTAAAAATCAAGATTACAAGTACATCCATATCGGTCTTATCCAGGTAGGAATTAAACCTCTTACTAGGACTGGTCTTGATACTTGTGTTCTTATCGCTCTTCGCGATTGTAGGCACAATAGGTTCCATGACTCTCTGCTTGGATTTGCATAATCAACCCTTGCGATGGGTCTAGTCTACTTCGACTGTTACCCCAATTTCTCAGTGTCTCTTAAGGATCCAAATGTCATTGAAACACTGACTCTCAATATTCAGACCTCTGGTTTCGACATGTTACCAAGATCTGAACCTCTTGCCCTCATTTACAAAATCACCTACAAAGCTATGAAGACTCAATTGAGTCCGAAAGCTTTGATGTAGGGGTGGGCACGGGACGAGATATACCCATCCCTATCCCATCCCGTTCATACGGGATCGGGACGGGACAGGACCGGGATGAAATTTTTCAATCCCATTAAGACTCGGAAAAATCGGGACGGGACAGGACGGGACGGGAACGGGATCGCGGTATGGGATGCCCACCCTTACTTTGATGGAGTCTGAAAAGGGTTACACAATCTTATTTCAGGCTAATAAAGACAAAACCAGTGTTATTGTTCCAAAAACAATTCACTGAAATCAAGTTACTCTTCCTGTAACTTGGCAGGTTCAAGCTTCTCCTAGAAAACCTCCTCTTAGTTTGCTCAGTCAAGTTTTGACTTTAGAAGATGGAACTGTTGAATTACAGTTATCTGAATCTCGCAAAACTAGGTTACAACCTTTAGATTTTCAATCAGGACGTAGATTTGAATCATCCTTTAGAACTGCTCCTACTCAAATTCCTATAACCCCTCCTCCAAAGGTTCTCTCTCATTTAGATCTTGCTAACTTAAGATCTAATCCTTACCATCCTCAGATCCCTCAACCACTCTACAATCAACCATCAGAAAATCTTTCTGATAGATCTCCAACTCGTTCTGAGATGGGATGATCCTGCTTCTAGTACCAATACTTAAAGTGTTGAAGTTTATAATGATAAATTTTTATTTGTTTAAAAGTTTTAGCTATTAGAGATAATCATAGTTAGTTAATATTGCATTGCGCTTGATTATATTTCACTCCCGAGTATAGATTTAGATGGATGGAAAGTTATAATAGAGTGTAATTTATAATGGTTGGTTCTTGATGACTTGTGTTATTTATTTCCTCAGTGACAGTTATGGCTTTCATTAGTATTTGATCTAAAGGGCATTGCTAAGATGTATAAGTCATACGAAAAAAAAATAAACTTGTGGTATTTTTATAAGACAATAACATTTTTCATTGTTTAAAATTTAAATAGTCATATTCATAAGTGATTTTTTCAGGGAAATTGTGGATAATGTGGCTTGAGGTGTCCATGTAAATTTCTTGAAAGTTGAGCGCAATTTCTCCATATGAGCTTTTGAAGATCTTCGGAGGATTTATGTTGTCTAGGATCTAGCTTCAATGAGGGAGGCAAAGTTCAATGCATGTGATTGAGGATGTTTGTCATTTAGTATACCATATGACCCCAACTTCATCTTTACAATTAATAATTTCTTAGACCGGTTGCTTTGGAGTATGATAGTTTGGTAATTATGCATAATTAAATCAGTATGGGTGAATTGCTCACAATGTTGATTCTAAAATACAAACTAATTGGCCAACTTCAAATAGGTCAGTTAGGGCTTAGGCAAGAATGGTAGCCTTGAACCTTGTGAGCAAAAGAAAAAAACAGAATTATGGAAAAGGCCAAGGGAATTGATACATCAGAGAAGGCGAAAGAATGGAATTATATAGTTGTAGAAAATATGTCTAATTTGAAGGCTCTACAACTGAGACAAATATAAAGACTGTAAATTTATTGACCGGTGAGAAAAAAGTTGAGGATTAGACGGGTCAAATTGTTGAAGCTACAAAGGTATGACTGCTTTTATTTGTTTATAATAGTAGGTTTATCAGTGTGAGTTATACTCAAGAGAAATACACATTTCTGTTTTGGCAAATATAGATATATATATAAGTAATTTTTTTGCATGGTTAACTTTCTTAGCTTTTACTATTTTGTTTTTCACAAACAAAAGGGTAATGTAATAATCTAAGCTAAAAAGTAATCAAATTTCTATTCTAGCAGACTAACTAGTAATGACATACTAGCGGAACACATCTGCTACTGAAAAAGGGTTTTTCGTACTCGGACTTACATTTGAAGTTGGGTTATGCATATTTTATTAGCATTTCAAAATAACGCCCCTTTGAACATTGATATTCTAATCCAGTGATGCTTTATTGTTTTCGCTAATAGCCTAACACTTAACGTGGTTTCCACTTTCCATGGTGTTGCAAGTATTGAAGCTGCAAATAAAAAGATTTATCAACCTTAAAGTAAGTGCTTTAGAAAATAATGTGTGTTCTAAGATACAAAATTTTACGCTTGTGCTTGTGTGTATATTTGATAAGTTTTTTTTTTTCATTATCTTTCATGTTGAAAATGTGCACTTTCAGAGTTTTATGCCAGTACGTATGTGTTTTAAGGTTTGTTTTATTAATTATTTTATCATGAAATCTAGCCGAAAACAAATTCAGGCTAACCATTTTCTACTGTTGAGTCACTGGAAAGATTATTTTGGAAATCAACCAAAGTTTAAACTGTAAACATGTTATTACTGAAAATTATAATTTGTTGGATGAACAATTTTTACTTTTTTGTTTGGTATTTGTAAGTCCATAGACTGTCAACGTTGTTGAGAACAATAAGCGCTATACTGGCTTTGGTATTGAAACTAAATTTTTGGACAAATGTTTTGGTTACCATTACATCTGGATACTTAAATTAATTGAGGTTTGATTTGTTTGTATATCACACTATAACAAATTTCATTTTAGATTTGATTAGATTGTTGGTTATATATTTTTATATTGTAAAGACGTAGAATAATCAAAATCAATATTGCAATAAATTTTTAAATGTTATATTTTGAATGCTCTGTTCAATTTCTTATCAAAATCAAAATCAATATTGCTATAATTTTGCCGAACCTAACACTAATTTGTACATGTTTTATTATTGCAGCAACATCCCATGATGATTCTGACAGATTAATGTTTTATTTTTTTTTAGCTCTGCAGTAATTGTAGCTTATTTGGTTTAGATTGAATGACTTGGGGTTCATGTTCTTAATTGCCATGTCAAGTATTCTTTTATATTTTGTTTTTCAAATATTATGAAGTTTTATTTAGGGTTTTAATATTTTTGCCATTAGAATTTTTTTCATTTTGCTTATTATTGTACTATCTAAAGGGACTTAATTTTTGTTTGGGTTGTTGGTCTTAAGATGAGTGCTTAAATCGCTTGCTAAGAATATTTTACATTTTGATTCTATAAACATTTTTTTTTGTTATATGTGAAAAATTAAAAGAGGATAGGCAGTGACTTAGGGGTTTTGCTCGATTCCTAACACTAAACTATAAATAGCAATTTGTAATATACTAGCTCTGTTCCTAAAAAAAATTGTAACACCACATAAATCTTGCAAATCATGGCATTAAAAATATTAGTAACACCTTGACGTATTACAACTTTCAAATTTTGTAACAGTTGTCCAAGGTTACTAATGACACTGTAGCATGTACAATGTTCAAATATTAGCAACACTTCGACGTATTACAATTAAAAAAAATCAATATGTAGAATTTTATTTATTTTTAATTAAATAAATAAATAAGTATCAACAAATGAATGGCACCCAATGAGATTATAAAACTCAAATATTCAAATACCAATATTAATACCCAAATTACAATAATCTTGCAACTATTACAAAGTGAAATAGTTGCAATCAATTACAACATCGTTTCTCATATTGGATCAATATTTAAGAAAAAAAATACATATATCAAGTACATCATTAGTATACTAACTTTAAGAAAACTAAAAAAATGTTCCAAACTATCTTGATAATTCCATATTGGCATCGTCCCCTGCATCAACATATCCCTACAAACACCATTCATCGTGTTAGTACATAGCAATAAGAAAAATTATACACAACAACAACAATCTTGAATAAGAAAAATGACACATTGCATATCTATATAACAAGAAGGTACCAGTAATCAACATAATCCATAATAAAACAAAGGAGATGAAGTTGGCCTAAGAGTAACAAACATCAGCAATTCTGACACCAATAAAGCATAACAACAATTTTTATACTTTTTACATATTTTTGCACAAGAGAAAATACAGCGCTTAGTCTTAATTGAAGATAATCAGGTCGTCTTCGAACATCAAGTGGTAAATAGAGGGGCATTAAACTAAAGCAAATCATTGCCTCTATGCATGACTTCCTAAAAAAAAATTAAGACATCAAAGTTATGAGTCATAATGAGAAACACACTGAAATGCTCACGAGTCATGACGACACTAAAATGCTTTCAGAAAAAATGTTGCAAAATTCGATCTATTTGAATTGATTTTTTTTTGTTGTTGAGAATTTCTTAATTTATATAAATGAATTTTGAGTCATATTAATAGAATCGAAAGTAGTTACAAACTAATAACTTTCTCATTCCTAATTCAAAACTTGTATCAAATAGCTCCACATACTATTGAGCTTATAAATGTTCTTGAATTTGTACGACAGATAAGCTCAATTCATAATGGACTTAGGGCCTTAAATAGCTCAAGCCCATATTCATCTATTTGGGTTGAACAATTCTTAAGAGTCAGGCCCCTAGCGCCAGCAGAGGCTCAATAATGTGTTGAAGAAGAAGAAAACAGATGAAGATGAAGAAGAACAGAAGAACATAAGAATAACAGATGAAGAACAAAAGAACAAATAAAAAATAACATGAGGATTGGAGGATATTAAGCATCCCCTGGCGCAAGGGGTCTGGCTCTTAAAAATTGTTCATTTGGGTTATCAGTTTTTTTTACCTGAATTTGAAATTTTCAGATTTTATCCAAACAGTTTCTTTCTAGGGCATTCATATTTCAAACAAATAAGTTTTTAGTCTAGGTGAAGCTCACAAATCAAGCCTTAGAATTTTGTCTTTTTCTTTTGAAGCTCGCAAAAATATGGAGAAATGTTTTTCTTGAACATGGGGAGAAATTTCCTCATTGATATGCTCTTGAATAGCTTTCACAAGTATATCATGAACTCCCAAGTTTAAATGAATAATGAGAGGTTCAACTATTTATTGATTGAATCTGGAGTGTTGAAGTTGACTATGCTTTCATCACCTTCTGCCTTTGTGAATGACTCTACTTGCTTTTCTGAGCAGCTCTTTGGCGATGTTGACAAATCAGAGTGATGTCGACTATACTATGCCCAAAACTCTTTTATAAAATTAAAGAGATTCATTTGTCACTTGGCAAAGTACTTTGGCACATGGCCTTGTACATTTCCACATGAACATTGAAAATGTAAAGGTATCCTTTGTAATACGAATGAATGTACCCTAAGATATGATGAGCAATACCAGAGGGGTGAATAATTTCTTTTGAAAAAAATTATCATTAAAACTTTTTTGCGAAAGAATGGAAATACAAGGAGGCAATATGAACACTTCGTTGACACTTCTTGCTCAAGATAATCTCCTAGAATTTACACCAATAAAACATTCAAAATTGGTGTAGAGTATGAAATGATTCAACTATAATTCTGGTAGTCTTCAAAGTTTTGGGATCGAAACCCAATCTAAGAATATAATTTTGCAAAGTAGATCCAATGTTTGATGCACAAATCAAGCGAGCTAAACTATAATTTGTAAAACTTGAAACACGCAATATGAGATATCATAAGAAGTAAGACCAACAAAAATGCATAAGTAATGTAAAGATAAGGGAAATGACAACACTATGCACAAATATAACAAGATTCATCTAAGTAGGGGTTTGATTGGCCTCGACTAGTAGCTTTTTTGGTAGAAAGGGCTCACAAGCTGCAAACTTCTATTACTTGCTTTAAAGAGAACTATACTCTAAAATAACGTTCCACGACCTTACAATGTCAAGTCATCATGTTCCAACGAGACTTACCGACACAAACCAAATGCTTTATTCCGTGAGTCTTATGAATACCTTGGCGATCACCAATAGGATGCAACTACGACAATGTCTTACAAACGTGTGCTTGGGATTCTGGAGATACCACCTAGTTTTATGATTGTGCTCCATGAGACTTATCGATTTGACAAGGGTCACATCATCATGGAATGCAACACAATCAAATCTTACCACCTGCTTAGTATCAATAGGGGAACACTCGTCCAAATCCACTTCACGAATTCAAAAACCCACACGAGATGAATGTGAGTTTAGGAAAACTAACATTCAAATGGTTGTTATCTTCTAGTGATACTCGTTTATCGGATAGAGAGACTTAAAAACTCTTTCACATTAACTTCCATACTCAATGTTAAGATGAAGACTTCAATCAAGAATGACATGAAGTGTTAAAGACTCAATAACTCTCCAAATGAGACACATACCAATACAAAACAACATTCAACTATAATTTTGTACTTCTATTATTTCTTTTATCTTCCATAGATCAATCCCGAAGAGGTGAAGTCGACTTCACTGAGGTCACATTTTGCTTCTCAGAACGACTTTAAGACATTTATTTGCTTTATTAAAATGATTTTCTGTTGACAACGACATATCAAAGGTAAAGTCGACTTTGTTGTGCCTAGAAATTGTTTTAAACAAAAAATTCTTTATTGTCACGTGTGCAAGGTACTTTGACACATGACCTTGTACATTGACATAGACATGTCTTTTAAACACATGGGCGTTCTCTTGATGAAATATCCATCGTTATAAGAGAATATCCATATTCTCATGGGAACGATATCTCAAAAATCAAATTTGAATTTGGTTTTCTAAAATGTTTTGCCTCCTAATGACTTTTGCTATTCATTTAAATTTTTGTTATCAATAAGCTATTTTTTACTACATTTCATTTGCCCCATAACTTGATCTTAGTCAACCTTCTCGGACTTCGACCATCTTGGACTTGTCTTATTGATGGTTTGACAATGTTTGAACAACTTTCATATATTTGACTCCAGTATCTTGACTTTGACTTTGACTTTGATTGCCACATGTCTTGATTTGATTTTCTTGCATTGATACATGTAATTTAGCCTTAATGGTCACATTTGAATAATCTACTTTCATCGATCACTTATAACCCAATATATACAACTTTAAAATTCAGTCATAATTTTACAACATCGCTTCATTTAACCTATATTGGTTTAACATTTTTAACCAAAATTTCTTTTTGCTCTAATTCACAAATAACATTTTCAGACATGTTCCTTACGCACGTCATATCTCATGAGAGAATATCTTCTCCAAATTCAAATTTGAATTTGGTTCTCTAATTGTATAGGCGGTTCTCTAATTGTATAAGCTCCAATAGTTTTTCACACTTCATTTGAATTTTGACCAACCATTAGTATTTTTGCCTAATATCATTTTCTATCATTTCTTAGTCCACCTTCTTGGACTTCTTCAACCATTTTGGACTTGAGTCTTCTTGGAACTTGACATTGCTAAATCGATATTCATGCCTTGACTTCGGTATCTTATGTTGACTTGGTCCTGATTCAATCTTCTTGAATCGAAGTCTTTGGTTGAGTTTTCTTGATTGCATTTAAATGAACTTATCCCATTAATCATTCACACCCCAATATGCATGCCTTTTAAAATAGTTATACAATTTTATATTATCCTTCCGCTCAACATATATTGATTTTACTAACTTGACCAATAATTATTTTTGTTCTAATTTATATATAACATTTTCAAGTACAACCACCAATACCATGACAGTTAACACTATCACCGCAAGACAACCACCATCAACAATTAGTACACCACCACAATCACAATAACCACCTTCTGCACCATCAAAATCAAAATTCACCATAATAATCACCACCATCTCCATTGTTTTTGCCTTTGCGGATGGTTTTAAAAAACCAAACAAGACCTTATTGTTAAAAAATTTCTCTAATCCATCAACTTCCAAACTCATTTATATAACAAAAAAATATATGTTTTTCACTTGTGTTTGGTGGGAAGGAAACAAACATGGGAATTGAAACCGATTTCGATGAAGGGGACAAAGAATTGGACGTCCATGAGTGATGGGAAAATTAGCCAAATTGATTTTCGTCATTGAATAGTTAACTGAACAATGAAAAATTTTGTTGACATGAGATTTGGATTTCATTTCCTCTAAAGAATAGACTACCAAACATGTCCTTATGAGGTTTGTCTTAGGTGACATGTTTTTGCCATGTCATAAGCTTGGTCTAACTTGCATCCCACGAATCAAATAATTTTCAACCACTAGACGATATCAGAATCATAAACCCATCCAGTTTTCATTACTTCGCCACTATGCTATCTGATCCTCGCCAACATATACCACGATACTTTTCTCGGCTAATAACTAAACCGTAGGTTCTGAATCTCTTCTTCATGTAAGTGTTTTGAAAACAATCTCTTTTACATTGTTTTTTCTTTTCTCAAACAATTCTCTCTTGTAAACTCTCATCCATTATTCAAACATCTTTTCTCTCGATTGAAGAACAAACCTTGAGCTAGGGTTTTACTTTTTATTTTCCCTTTGCAAGGTAATTGGTAAATTTATTTGGTTTATCATCCTTACTAAATGTTGTTATGATTTAGAAATATCGTCGATGGTTTGATGAATTTCAACTTTAGAAATTGAGGATCTTGTTATGGCTCTGGTGATCTCTAAATGGCTTAATGAGAATAAAGGTAAAAAGTAAATATTTCCCCATGTAATCACCAATTTTAGAAACTTATTTGATAAACACGCGATTAGGTCATGATCTGGAAAATCCCTTTTATGAGAATGAGTATTCTCAAAATCATAAAACCTTAGAAGCCTTTAATTGTTTCTCTAATCAACAATTGTTTCAAAACACAAATCGTTAAGGGGCGTTTTGAAATGATAGTTATATTCAGACAACGAAAACACTAAATTTAGTTTGTTTCCACCATCGAACGTTTGCCAAGTTTTTTTAGGGTTATGTCGATAGTGTTTCACTGGAGAGTTTTGTGCGATGATATGTATTTTTCATTTTTCTCACTTACTTCTCTTCGTGTTATTATTACTAACTTACGACATGATAAATACATTTCAAAACACTAAATTTTCTTAGTTTTTTAATTTTTTGTTGCTACATTATATTTAATAGGTTTTGATCCAATATTATTTTTATTTGATTAAATCGACATTATATACTAAATTACTATTTTATTGTTTTTTCGGTCTTGGTGGAAATCGAATTTATCTTGTTACAAGTATGATGCAGTTTACTTGCATATTGAATCGATGAGTATATGTTATGTTGAATGGCAGAATAACCGTAATTTTTGTGATTATTGGCAAAACATGTTGATGCAGCTACTAAGCAAGAGATAACAAAATTGATGATTTGATCATTTGCCTTCACCAACCCCAAGCCTATTCAAATTTGTACGTGCACTCAAACTTACACATTTTAAATATAATTATGAGTCATTATCTCATATGATTAGATTATTTATTAGTCTAAAACACACATCGCCATGTAGCTGACAATGTGCCTATAACTAACAAAATATGTTGCTTGCATTAGGCGATATTTGTAGTTGGTTTGGAAAAACCATTATTTCTTGAATGTGAAATTAATAATCTTCGAACCTTAACATCATGTTAGTATAATAAAAATAATTAAAAAATAAGCACATCAATCACTACCTACTATATATAAATTGTACGCGACCAACAACACAAAACATACAAAAGAAAATAAAGAAAAATTGCAAAAATAATTAATCCATTTAAAATATTTAGATTGGTTAGTTATTTAATCCATTTATGTAAATTATTTTTATTTACTGCATAGTTCACTAGGTGGTACATAGTGAATTATGTATGTGGTTAAATGATAAACGTTGGAAAGATAAGACCAAATCCTTACGAGCAATTGAATGCTGAAGATATTTTTTGAAAGATTTATACCACATATATGATGCACCTCGTGTTGGTATTTGGAATTTTTTCATAAAAAATATATTTCTGACATATTTGCAAACATGGTGATATTTTCTTATTCATAAGTTATCAATCTAATCAGTTTAATTAGTTGTCAACCTAATTGTCAATTTAGGATTATGATATCTCTTTCATTTCATATTCTAATTACGTTATAGACGCACAAACAACCAATCTCAAATGTTTATTTATTTTTTCTTTCGGCGGAGGGTTAAATAAACCTTATAACTTAGTTGTCATTATATGTCGAGAACACGATAAGAATTGAATATTTGATAGTGACTCGTGCTCAAAGAGTTGTCACCATAAGATGATATTGTTTCAGTTGAAATGAAAAAATAAGTTGGGGCCTTGCGCATGGGGACTCGCTTCAATGTCGTGCTTCAAATGAGCTAAATCGATATTGTATTGAGGTGCAGTTCTAAAACAAGATAATCAGTGGCAGGGGGTTCGCCCTACTAGTGATAGGAGTGAACCTAACCTAAAAGCAGCGTGGAGTTGTATCGGCGGTTCAGGGGTTCACATGTTCCCCTGGCCTAGCTGGTATCTAAAAAATCATAGTAGTGTTATCCATCTTTCTGGCTCATACATCTAGACTGAGACTCATAGTCATTCCCCGCTCCCATCTTCATTCACTCCTTGTCGTCGCCCTTCACATTGATTCGTTATGGATTATGCGATTAGCCATTCACTTGGTTAGTCAGGTTAATCGTGGACATTGTTTTAAGAAATAAAGAAGAAAAGGGCTAGACTTAAGAATGTGAAACAATATATCATCGTTCTTATGTTTCGAGCAAGTCAATAATGGATAAGGAGTGTCACCCTATGTTAGAGCTTTGGTTTGTGTTAAATGAACTTTTCAAACTTACTTAATTTGTTCGAAAAAAATGTTTATCGTATGTTGCATAATTTTCTACTTATAAACAAATGACATATTTCTATATCCCAATTCACACCAACACAACCAAAGTATAATCGATTAAAGTGTTGCAATTTGATCAATTTTCGTAAGTTCTTTTTGGTTTGTCAACACTTTAGCTAATAAGTGTGAAGAGTCAAAATATCATTTTTGTAGCTTGAAGATCCAATAAGGCTCCTTATAAGAACTTTCTATGCGCACTACCACCTGAATGGTAAACTAATCCTTCATTGGTACAACTTAAGATTTTCTAAGCTTAATACAGTGTTGCAACAACCAATTTATATGTTACCTGTGTTGAGTTTCAACCAAGGTTGCTTATATTGCATAACTTGGTTTTAAAGCGACCTCCATAGTCATTTACTTGAAAAAGTCATTGTCGTATTTTCATGAAGGAATCTAGTTGTGGAAGTCAATTCTACTTACCTGTTAAGGAGATACACTAGTTGTTTAAGTGCCTATGAGCTCTAAAAGTGATTTGTGGAAGTTAGGTCATGACTTTTGTGTTTCAAGGGGCATTTGTTGAAATCAAACGTGTCCTTCTGAGGGTCATTTAGATGTGAGACTATATTGTAGAAACTATGATCGAAGTCGACCTTGGAAAGTCACATAAAGGAAAGTTGTGTACATGTAATCGAGATAGGGTGTCTAAATAACGTTGTAAGTCGTATGTACACAAATGCAACATTTACTGACTTTTTTTTGCTATCCCAGTGGCTACTTTTGTTATCTTCCGTGAATGAAGCTTAAGATTATGGTTGCCTAAGTGAACCACGTTATGTTCGTGCCTATTTTACTTCATATGTTAATTTTTTGCATTTTGCGTAAACATAATCTAACTCGATCAATCTAAATAGATGGTGGTATTATACTCATACATTCATAATAGGTACTCCATCGCACACTTAACACCTAGGTACAAGTCATCAAGAGGAAAAGCTCGATCTTTTCAGGATATATTACATCTTCTTCCCACTCTACACCACCACGCGATGACCGGTCAATTTGCGCTCCGACCAAACCGCCACAATGGGAATTTTCTTGAAACCCCGAGGGCATTTTAGGGTTCAAATCCACTATTCTCTATACATTACATACATGGGAATATCAAAACCTCTCCTCAGCGTACCTGCTGTTCTATTTTTCTCTATTACGCTCCGTTTCGACTGAAATCTCCCACTCGGTCCGATCGACGCCAAATCGCGCCACAAAAACTCACTGTAAGACCTCTTCAAACCCCTCTCGTCAATGTGGTTTCAAATCGTGCACATTACGTCATTTAATCCCTCTTTATCGTCTTGTTTATGGTGCAATTTCTGATCTATGAAATGGGTTTTGAATCTATTGTTGTTCTTGGTTTCATCTGAGCCGAATTAGGGTTTTGTTTCCGTCTCTGCTCTACCTTTCTTGCACTGCAAATTTGATTTCTTGATAAGGTAATTTTTTTGGTTTCTTTTTGCTTGGTTTTCTCATCTATGCCTACTTTGAGTTCTTTTTTTTTTCCTCATTTTCGGTGCAAAAGCTAGGGTTTTAGCGTTTGATCTTGAATAAGTAGCTTCGCTTGTTGGTCCAGTAGTTGTTTGAGTTACAGATGTTCTAGGGTTTTTGTGTTCTTGCATGTTTTGTGCTTTTCTCCATTTGGCTTCAACTTTTTCTATTGCATCCCTGCCCCAAAATGTCCACCTCAATTTTGCTGTTGCGTACTTGTGAGCGTGGTTTGCATGCAAGTTTTCTTATTATGTTTACAGTGTCAGATTTATCAATTTCGGTATTTTGTTCAATATGATCATTTTAGCAGTTTCTATGGAGAAAATATTCCGTCATGATATCTTATGTTGGAGAGGAGTCACATTGCATATAGTTCCCACGTAATAGGATGATATTTCCCTTATGCTTTTAAAGCTATTACCATAAAAATGAGAGTAAAGAAATCACATTGCAAAGGAAGTTCAAAAATGCTATGTTTGGGTTTTAACGACAAGGTAAACTTGCATGAGGGCTTGAATTATTATTATCCATAAGTCGGGGTTATTTTACATATATATCATTGTTTCTATTACTACTATACCACATAGCGTTGAAGACCGAGTGAGTTGAGAGAGAGCGAGAAGGAATTGATTGAGTTCAAGTTTGTTTGATGAATCGATTGGCCGGGGCCGCTTTATTGATCAACTAAAATTCGGAATGTGGTAATGAAGAAGAGAGACTCGTTGGAGGAAGAGGAGGATTGGAGGAACAGGTTTAAGTCAGAATAGGCAATGGCTTGAATTTGAGGAGTGAAGTTTGATTGGATTTCGGACGGACAAACATTGAGAGGGTTGTGTGTGTGTGAGGGGGGGGGGGGGGGGGGTCACATAGGAAATACTTTTCTCTATTTGATCGCGGAGTCTTGATTATTCAAGGAAGTTATGATTTCTACATATGACATTGAAGAGGATTTTTATTACTGTTCTCTACCGAACTGGATTGAAAATTAAACACACTGATGTTGGCCCAGCTGTCTATGTGATGCATATGGGTAGTGGTTTATGTGGGAACCCAAATTACTGCTAAACAAATGAAAGATTTGAATAGAAAAATATTGTTTGTAATACTGTTCAAATGATTATGATAATTTTGTGGCCCTTAAGTTGGGAATTGTATAGAGGTTATTTATATGTACTACTTACATTTATGAAAAAAAGAGAGTTGTAGTTTCATTTATTGTTTAAGCATGTATTAAGTCTTGTCAAACGTCTTGCTTTAATTGTCCATTGGAGTTGGATTTTCTCATGATATTTTCCTTATATTCATCGCAGGGGATATTTCTATAAATTAATGGCAAATGTTACTCGATTTGGCCGTAAACTAAAGGACGAAGATAGTAACAACTCGAAGAAGGGGCAACTTGGTGGCAAAGGCTCAACTACATCAGGATCTACAAACACAGAGACATCTGGTTTAAGGAGGTCTGCTAGAGAAACACCTTCAAGGAAGCAAAGGGCATCAAGTCCTCCAAGTACAAGAAAATCTGAAAGAATTGAGAAGCGCACACCGCCAACTCCTCCAATTAATAAAAGTTCTGTACGAGTTGTGAAACTGAGGATGCCAAGTCCTTTGAAAAGGTCTGAAAGAGTTGAAAATCAGCCTTCTTCAAGTTCTTCTGGATCAAAGAAATCCGAGAAGGGTTTGAAATTGTTGATCAATACCGGAAAAATAGAGAGTGATGGAGAAAAGGGCAAGCAACCCATTCTAAATGATGGAGAGAGTATGAAAAATGAAGAAGCGGATCAGACTCCTGTTCGTGTAAGTTCGAGAAAGAAGAGATTGGATGCCCGCAGTTACAGGGCATTATTAACTAAGCCAAAGGCAAGGAAGGTTCAAGAACCAGGTATATTGAAACTGTTTTCATTTTTTCCCTTTGCGTGGTCCACTTCTGCAATAAATTACACAATGACTTGGAGAGACTGTCACCACGAAAATATGCATATGTAGAAAGAGAGAGCATTAACTATATTTTGTTCCTTAATCAATGAGGGATCTATGTCGTGTTGTATATTGCTTTAATTTCCATATTGGCAAATTATCCCTACTTTATGTTATTATTTGTGTCTGATCTGTACGCCCACTAAAATATTAGCTCAAATTACATCACAGACTTAGATCCACTGTAGTTAACATTATTTGAATGGTAAAATTCAAATGGAATCATGCCCCCTGGGATTCAAATCATCTGCTGGATCCTGTGGAACAAATTTGAGATTAAAAATCTTGGACAGTTGAATCATAATCTCAAATCCTAGGATTCATAACTTGCACCAACTTTACTTGCAGCAACCTATTTTTGCTACTTGTTTGTAAGTATTATATTTTTCACTGCACAAACTTTTATAAGGCTTCATACCAAGTTATACAAGAAGAAGACAATGGAGAAGGGGAAACTGTCTTAGTGTAGCATAACAGTCTTTTAGATAATCCATTCATTTTTTCCTTTTATTTCATTTTCTTTTTTGAACCTTTACTAAACAAGTCCGAGTTGTACTTGGCTTGCTTTGACTTTTAGAATATTATAATTGTATGGAGGTTTGAGAGTATGGTACTTCTAAACCAAATTACTTGTTTTTGAGAGTATCATAATTGTATAGTTTTCAGTAGAATGCAACTGAATGTAAGACACTCCTAGTTCCATCCTTGGTCTGGTGGAAATAACGCAAGTGTTGCGCATTCCGTAGTCAGGCCCGGGAGCTAATTTATAACATTATAACAGTTACAAATCCATATTTAGTTGTGGGGTACCAGTCGGGGGGTTTCATGTAACACTCCTTTCCGTACTTGCGTAGTCGCATGTTCAATGGGCTTCTAACCCTTACTGTGGTGCTTATCTAAAAAAAAACCTGACTTGTGAATAGCTTGAGCGTTTAGCAATTTATGACTTTGTTTTTCTTGTTCGGTATGATGCCTCTTTTGCATGCATTCTTAATATGTATAACATGTACATATTTTATTAACTCATTCATTTATGTTATGCTATAAATTTAATTTGAATCTTAGGATTCAAGATTCCCAATTTGGTTTTTATTTTTGCTTGATACGGTTTATGCGTTAGTAACATGGTTGAGATCCCAATCCCAAACTAGAATATAAGAGCAACATAATCATATTTTATTGTGAACTTGACAGATCCCATCCAGAAACTTAAAGGGCATGATGAGAAAGACACCGGCAAAAAAGAACCTAGTAGTTCCAAAGAAGTTGAAGCTAGAGCTGAAGTGTGTGACAAGATAGGAGAGGAACTTAGAGGAGAAGAATTAGAGATAGGTTGTGAAAGAGCTGTTAAAGGACTGAGTTCTGGTTCAAAAAGATCTACCAGAGGGAGGCCAAGTAATCATAAAGAAGTTGAGATATCTTATTTTACAAGAAAGCGTAAAAACCGTGTAGATGAGGCTCATGTATCCGACAGTGCACTGAGTTCATCAGTTTCCAAGTGCAGTGATGATTCTATGCAGTCGTTTCCTGTAGTGTTAGCCAAAAAAGCAACCACTGATGCTGTGATTAAGTTGGGTTGCCCAACAGCTCAAGCATTGCAGAATACAGAATTATTGGAATCCACTTCAGAAGGTAGATCAGTTTCTCGTAATCAAAATGTTGAAAGGTGTTGCAATGTCAGCCCTTCGAAGAGAAAGAGAAACATGGAAGATCTAGAATCTGATACCTCAAATGAAAAGCTCTGCACCTCTGTTGACACTCTTTCTTCTTTTCCATCTGAGAATAAGAGTGATTCTGCGGAGCTTTGTGAAGCCTGCTCAAAAAGACAAAGGTATACCCATTACTTGAAATTCGTCTCCATATATCTTATTATTGTTCGTGCTAAATATGATACTTTTAGTTTGGGTGAACAATATCTTAAACAAGAAAACTAGGGTTGGGTATATCCTCTACCAGCCTTCAAAGGGATGTTCTTTGAAATGATTTGTTAACGATGGTAATATAGTTTTTGGGTCTCAAGGCTTTTAAGACTGTCACTCTTGTAATGTATATGAATAACTTGTTACCTTATAAAAAAAAAGCTTAACATAAAATCCTATTTTATTTTTGGTTGAGGGAATAGAGTGCCCATGTGGCCTCCATTCTTTTTGTCGAGAATGTTATAATTTATTTCCAAATGTCAACTTTTGATTTGATTTAGTGCTAGAACTGACTCCACTTGGAGCTGGTTTAGTTTAAAAGAAATTTCAAGTCAGATGTACTTATAGTAGCCCTTCCAGTCCTCCAATGAATGTTGACACAGGTAATAAGTCACAGGTAAGCATATCCTTCTACCATCTTTTATACATGCATGATATCATGTTGATGGATGTTCATGTTTTGCGTAGTGGTGGAGGATGTTTTGAAGTGGTTAATCATTTGTTATGTAAACCATATTTGCCAACTGATTGGCAGGTTTGACTTAGATTCACAGAAGAATGTCTGTTTTTGCAACTCCGAGAGGATCCACACTTCGTGCAACACCTCTTCTCCCGAGGTTCGCTTCCCTTTCTCTCTTTGCAGTTCTGTTAGCCTTTTTGATTACATATTTTACTTTTTGTTAGGTTGACTATGGTCTTTTGCAGTTCTTTTCGCTTCCCTTTCTCTTTTTTGCTGTTTTGTCATTAGTAACATTCTTTGAAATAATATGGAAATGGGAATGGTCTATTTGTTGACTTTATATTAACGGGTTCAAATTTATTGAGTAATTGACAAAGCACAAACGGAAACGATCATACAGAGATTATGGTCTAGTTTAATTACAACAGAGTCCCAATTCACAATGAAATAGTAAAAAAGAACCCTTGAAAGTTGGATAAGGCAAAACCCTATGTCAGCGAAGCAATCTGTTGCGAGGAAGATTCATCATTTAACTCCCAGATAACACAAGTCACATCTATTTACTTTCCTTCATGAATAAATACCTCGTTTGGGGAAAGCCTGTTCCTTACTGCTAGACACTTGAAAAAGTGATTCTCACTGAGATTTCTTTGCTCTGGAAAAGTTGCCTAGTAATATCCCAAATGGTGCTTATCTGTAATTTGGTTACGTACTAAAATAGTCACCCATGTAGTCCCCAAATATATTCGTTTTAGTCACGAGATGTATACATGGTATCATTCTTTCAGCAGCCGCAGAAGGGAGGGTGTATTCTACCCCCATGAATTCCATGTGGCTGAATATTACCCCCATGAATACCATGAGGGTGAATTGCATCACTTCTTCAGATTTATTTAGTCATGGAGTGATGGTGAAGTGCGCCTTGGTTGTCATTGACTGCATCTAGAGTGTAGTCAAGGTGCTCACCTTTTCTCACCTGAGGCAAGAAGTGATGCAACCTTACAGCTAATCTCAACCGAAAGCAACAAAATTCTAACCTTAGTAAAAAAAAAAAAAAAGCCAATATCCCAAATGATGCTGATTTGTAATTTGGTTACTAACTAAAATAGTTACCCATGTAGTCCACAAATATGTTCATTATAGTTACGAGATGTATACAATGGTATCATTCTTTTAGCGTCCACAGAAGGGAGGGTGAATTGTGCCCCCATGAATTCCATGTGGGTAGAATAAGTTTCATGAGAGAGAGATCTCATAGATCTGATTCTCTCAGATAGTTGGAGAGACTTGATCAAAGACCACTTGGTGTAGGTTGTGTACTGTTGGAATTGTACTGGCGAGTAAATTGAATGGTGTGATCAAATTGAAAATCTGACATGAAACTCATGGAGCCTAAAATGGCGTTGTTTTAGTACGGCTGTATCTTTATAACGACAATAAGAAATAGCTAGGGTGAAAAATAAGCAATCGAATAGAAGTAAAACAAAAAATAAAGTGAATAGTTATCAACTTGATTGGGTCTCATAAAAGTCTTCTATTGGCTCTTCAATTTCAGTTCTTGTGCAATCTGAATTCTGAAACACTTGTTCTGCTATGAATGTGCATTGCTGTTACTCCCTTTCAGAAGGTATGCAAAACTGAAACTGAGCTCAAGATTCTTCAAAATGGCGGGTTCCCAGTAACCTTGCAAAAGAATAGAAACGAGGAAGATAGGGTTCATACTGATAACACAAGAGGAGAGGCACATGTTGGTAACAGTGATCTGTTGCCTGAGCTTCCAAGGTATTAAGTTTTGTTTTATTTTATTTATTGTTTAATTTATGTTTTAGTACTTGACTGATTCTTGACATGAATCGTTCTCTCTTTGGCTTTCAGGAAAATTGTGCCTGAAGAGGCTGATTTATCTGTCATAGCAGAGAGTGGAAATCTTTTTCATCAGGTATTCTAGTTTTCATCTGCATAGATTGGTTAATTTTGGTCTTTTTCTCCCTACAGTTTCCTCTATGAGCTCTTTCAAATGTTGATGTTATAATCTCATTTCTATGTTTTCATTAGGATGGAGGTAAGGTTAGAGCAATTGATGGTGCTGGACCCGCAGAAGAATGCGCCAAGGTGGATGGAGAAAGGTGTCCACCTGACACCCAAATGGAAACTGACGACAAGATATGTGTCATCTGCAAACACGGAGGGGATATTTTGTATGTAGTCATTTTGTTTGTCAGGTTTCTTTTCATTATGTGTTTGTGTTTCTTGTTGATAAAATGAGGTTCAAATTGATTTTATTTTTTCTAACTCGATGAAAAAGCAAATTTGTGAGGAGCTCTCCACCTCGACTGAGGTACGCTTCAAGGCTGTGGTGAGGCGTTCCGAAGAAAAAAGAAGTCTTTTGAGCCTTGGTTGAGTCCCCCAAAATAGACATTGTAAAAAACGTATTCAAATATTTGGAAAACGGGAAAATTTCTTTACGTTGCGACAAAACAAAACTAAGTTTGATGTTAACTTTGCTCTCCATAGCCGGATGTCCTTCGGTGTTGGGACGCCTCGACTTGTTACGATTCGTCCCATCTCCACCGTGGATGATCCTTGAGGAGTTAGTCACAAATATTCTTGACAAAATTTCCTTTGTTTTCTCAACTGAGCAAATCGCTAGATTCTCATTCTCCACCCGAGTGCCTTCGTTCACCTTACACCCGCTGGAACCATTTTAAATCTGTGCTACATCTTCCTAGTCTGTTGACCTCCATAGGATCCACAATAACAACTAATGGCTCACATTGCAGTCGTCCGTGAAGAAAGTTAAAAATTACTATGGATGACTAGTGAGAAAGTGAGGACCTTTCTTTTCTTCCTCGTCTTCCTTTGGCTTCTCCCTCCTGTATCAGTGTTAGATTGTTCATTATCCTCTTTATAACTACTTGTTTCGGACCCAGTGGCTTCCACAATTCCACTTTATTGTAGTGGCTTCCACAACTCCACTTCATTGTTGTCCTCATTCTTAGAGGAATCAATCCTTTGCCTAAGAAGATCTGCAGTTATGGGCCCAATCTGAGCATGTAAAGAGGTTCACCTTCCACAATTATCATGACCTGCCAAAAGCTTCATAGCATCCATGAATCTGGGCTACTCGTGGGCCCCATAATCCCTTGGAATCGAGAGTGAGTGGAGACACCACTAATGCCCACTATTACCCTAGCATACCGACCACTAGGGTTATCCTTTTGCTCAGCCAAAATCCATCCTTCGTGTCTCTCAACCTTCGAGACATCATCTTGTGCTTGAAGTACCCCTACTCCATTACTTTGTGAGGATCAGTGTCTCATTCCAAAAGAATGTGCACCGTTGCATCCATTCTACTATCGGTCTCCACCTCCTTGATGGTTTCATGTTATGAGCTTCTTGATTGCCATCCCATCTTCGGTGGCTAGTGCCATTGAAAGAGTATGTAGGAATTTTTTGGGGTACAATTTCCACTTGGCATAAATTCACAGTTGGTTTACTCCCCGTCTCCCAAAAGTGCAGGGTGGTTTGAACATTCAAAGAGTAAAAGATAGTAACATTGTTGTTCTTGGGAAAATGGCTTTGGATATTTGGGATAGAGAAGTCAGCAAGCACATGTTCCAGACTCAACCATCCTTCCAAGTGAGGAATGGTTCCAGAATTAATTATGGAGACAAATTGATTTCTCAGCCGCTAAGAAAAAGTTCAAAGGATATGCGATTTATGGAAAAGAGCGCGCCTATCTGATCTAGCTCTTAGAAGGGGGTTAAGAGATTCTGACATTAACTAGATATTAGAAGGGGGCTAAGAGATTCTGAGGTTAACAATATGATTTAGCTCCTAAATCTCTCCTTGAGTTGGTAGCTGCAAATGGGAGATTTGGGGCCACAAATCCAATATAATCTTCTGCTCAACCTGAACCTTTAATCATATAAGTTCTACGTGAAGTTGTGAACTGAAATCCATCATTCACTTCTTTCTTTTGTGTCCTATGTCTCAATGATACTTCATTTTCAAAAAATATCCCTTGTCAGACACGTGTTGACACTCATCGGATGCTCCCATCAAACACTCATGCTTGATCATCAACCTCTTCATTTCGATTCTTTACAAATATTACAAACATATTATTGCAAGTTTGTAGTACATGTATAACTATATTGACACACAATTGAAATTAACTAGTAATAATACAAGTTTTATTGGTGAAAAAGTAAATAAATACTAAAATGTACAACCATTTCCCTAGCATGTACTGTATTGTGTTTTTTGAATGACATGTCTGAGTGCGACACCTCGTATCCTTGTCATTGTTACATAGTCTCTTGATTACTTTGTGGGTGATTTGGAAGGAAGGAAATAATGTGTGAAGTGATTGGGCTCTTTTCGGTAAGAACCTCATAGCCCACCATGCCAGAGGTGATTGAGTTAATGTTTATCTTGTTATCCACAATTCTTAGTGCAATAGTCTCCATTTTTAGCCATGAAGAGATCCCGTTTTAGCCGTTGCAACTTCAGTATGCACCAATGAGATTCCTAATTTAGCTTCTGCGAAGGATATAGTATGGAAAATTATTCCATGGAAATTTCTCAAATATTGTTTCAGTGACTGTCAATTTATGATTTCCTTCTCCCCAGTCCTTGTTCTATTGTCTATGCTGATTTGTTATTCTCATAAGAGTTGACTTCAGATGGGTACTTGCGAAGCAATACATGTATTGAGTTTTGTGGATCCAAAACATTTCGATTGTTGCTACTAGTCATGCGATTTATTTGATGGCTTTATTACTCCTAAAATTTCTAGTTGTTGTAGATACCAAATTTGTTTATTTATTTATGTGTTTTTGTTATAACATGGAAGGTGCTGTGCTGGAAATGGGTGCAAAAGAGGGTACCATCTATCTTGTCTTGAACCTCCTCTGAAGTTTTTCCCACCTGGAAGTTGGCATTGTTTTCTGTGTGTTAAGAAGAAAATGAAGTTAGGTGTTCATGCTGTTTCTGGAGGGATAGAGTCTGTTTGTGATACTAGAGAAAAAAAAGTGTCAGATGGAAAAGGTTGGACGCAATTGAAACCAATGTCTTACGTAGTTTCATTTAAATATTCAGTCATTTTTTTCGACTGTACCCTACCTGGTTGTCTTTGCTAATTGCGGCTGTATATTGTGGTGATAGGAATGCAGAAACAGAAGGAATATTTTGTCAAGTTTAAGGGTATTGCTCATGTTCATAACCGTTGGATTCCAGAAAAACAGTTGATTGTTGAAGCTCCCATGCTTGCGAAATTCAAGAAAAACAAGGTCAGTCAGAACTTTTGATCCCTAAAGTTATTCCATGGTGTGAAAGAGATCACCTATGTGTTTCTTGCTATCATAGCTTTAACTTTTTTCATTTTTCCCTCTTAGGCCCCCTTGTGGAAGCCAGAATGGGCTTTACCACATCGCCTGCTACATAAAAGAATGCTGATGTCCCTGAAACAGCACGCTGAGTGCCTCACAGAAGATCCCGACGATACTTTGAATTGTCGCCACGAGTGGTTAGTAAAATGGAGTGGTCTGGATTATGAGCATTGTTCATGGGAGTTAGAGAATGCACCATTCTTGAGGTCTCCTGAAGCTATGGTACTCATAAGGGAGTATGAAAATCGTCTGCTGAAGGCGATACAGGCATCTGACCCTTCCAGAGAAGATAAGGTACCTGTATTCAAATGATAAATAATGACATCATTTTGTTTTGGTTGATCATTACCACCATAGGGACCTGCTAGCTATTAGTACTGAGATATGATATTATAGCTTGGTAAATCAAGTAATAAAGGTATGCACATGGCTGCTGGAAAAGGAAGAGAGCTGTTTAGTATATACCTGGAGTTTTTGTGGTTAGGACATTATGGATACTACACTTTGTCATAAAGGAATCCACCTGGATTCATATTAAGTCTAGCCAGCCATGTTTGCTAGCCTTTTTTGGCATTTTTTTGGGGTGTTTTTACACTTTTTACCCCTTCTCTGTAAAACACAATCACTATCACTATCTATAGAAGGGGTAGAAGTGTAAAAAAACCCAAAGAAGGCTAGCAAACAAGACTGGCTAGAATTGTTTCCTTAATGAACAATGATAATCTAGGATAAGATAGGCTTGGTTGGCAGCATAACGTCCTAAGACTAAAGTTACTTGACAGAGAATATCAATATTACTGTCTGAGTAACCTTGTACGTGGCATTGCTGTAATAATCAAAGAATAGGCGTCAACTAGATGAAGGGAGAGAGGAACAACTGTGGTAAATTAAAAAAGAAAACATCTACGTTTGTTGACCTGGTGGACCTACTAGGTGGGGAATCCAGCAAGAGGAATATAAAGGGCTACCAAATAGAAACAAAGCAGTACTTTTGGGAGGGTGCCAGAATAAACACACAAACAAGCCACCTTAACTTAAAACAGTGCCAGTACTAATCTGTAATTTTTTCTCCTTTTGTTTTTCCAATCCACCAGTATTCTATAGCAAAGAACCGTGTAATCATAATTATAATTATGGTATGCTGTAATACAGTTGAAACAATAACACATAAGTTTAAGTGTAATGAGAGGATCAAGTTTTTCAATTGCTTAGGATTTTGTTGTATGAGTTTCTTTCATACATATTATCAAGGATATCCTTTGGATATATTTATTTTGGTTGGGTATTGTTCTTTGTAAGCTGACCAGTCTTTAGTTAGGAGAGTTGTCCAGTTTGTAATTGGGTTTAACTCTGCCTTTGTGATTCTCTCTTTCACAAAGCAGCGCTCTCCTTCTTTTTCCCTTGCCCATAAATTCAATTTTCTGTTTTATTTCCTCCACAAAAAAGTAAATTTGTAGAGGGAGTAGTTAAAGTCAACAATGATAAGTTGATAAATAATAACGTCGGCAGCAGAACATCACTTGTCGCCTCTTATACGCTCAGTGTCAGTGTTGGGTGGCAGAAATTTTCTCAAAAAGGTGGGTAGCTCCACCAATCCATTTACGCACTAATTAGTGATTTTGGCTGTATGCAGATAGACAGATATAGTCAACAATTTTCACTAATAACTATAACACATAATGACAAGTGCTACAAATAGTTGAGTACTACTGAGTATAAGACATACTGAACTAAAGAAGTATTTAATTAAAAAAATCTCCAAATCATGATTATATTTTAGTGTGATAGATGTCTGTCACAAACCGATACACATAAATCAGAAAAAAAGTGTTTGAATTGATGAAAGACCAGTAAGGAGAGGATGCTAGCACGGGCTGTGTCCTGGGACTAGGCTCGCCTACTCTTCAAGCCCGGATGTGATGGGTTCTTCTAGGACTATTTTGATAGTCTATTACATTGTTACCATTCTACATGTTTGTTGTAGCTATTGAAATTTGCAACTGCTTTATGTAAATATTGGTCCATTTTCTCTTAACTGCTTGATTACGCTTTCTTGATTCCCTTTCCTATTTTGATAGTCTATTACATCTTTACCATGTTACATTTTTGTTGTAGCTATTGAAATTCACAACTGCTTTATGTAAATATTGGCCCGTTATCTCTTAACTGCTTGGTTCCGCTTTCTTGTCCTTTTTCTCTATCCATATAGAGTATTTCTTGTGACATAGGTTGTATTTTCTCTTTTTGGACCTTTTGACAACATATTGCTTATTCTCAATTGATAGCCGACCTTGTTTCTTTTTGCGAGTTGGTTTTATTATATTAATATTGATGTACAATGTATCGACCTCTAATTGCATTGTATCAGTATTCACGAGTTTGCATTTTTTGCAGAAAAGGGATGATTCATTCATCATACTTTCCAAGCTCCCTGGTAGTGCTCCATCTGGAATAGACAATGATCATCTAAGTTATGTCAATAAGCTCCGTGAGAATTGGCACAAGAGGCGGAATGCAGTCGTTGTTGAGGACCAGGTATTAGCTTTGCTAAATGATGGCCATTATGTTCAAGTGTCTTGATGTGTTTGTTATGAGTTTCAAGCTAATTTTCTGAAAATTAAAATCAAAACCACTGAAAGGAAGTTGCTGAAATAAACAAAGGCTTGCTACTTGGTACCATGGAAAACAAGGGAATTGAAACCGAGTCCATGGGTTCCAATTCAGAGGGGAGGTCAAAGAATTGGATACCCATGAGTGATGGAAAATTATTCATGTGCGGAGATTTCCCATATTTTAATAGACTACCAAACAATGGAAATTCGATTGACATGGGATTTGGATTCTGTTGTCATGAAAAATGCGCTACTAAACCTACCAAAAAGGAAATTACTCATAAACAAATAAAATTCTTTTCTCAATCAAGTCCAACTACAATAATGACTGGCTAGCCTTATTTATAACTTATCTTACTTGCTCAGAAAGCTTTCTAAACCGTAACCTCTTAATAGTACCCTAACTCTCCTTAGTGGGCTTACTGGCCAACAAATTGATAAAATAATTAAAGAAACTCACTTAAAGACTTCTTTTCATCAGTTTGTGACTCATTCATACTTGGCATGTTTACTTTTTGTACTAAGTTCTAAATGTTGAGGCATGATGTGAGATGTTTAGGTTTGGGAGTAATAACCGTATCTTTGATAAGGTTCAAGGATTGAGCGTCCTATTGTAAATATCATCACCATATTTTTGTATCTGGGCATCGAATGACCATTGGCTTAAAGGGATTCGGTTTGAACGATAACCTCTTGTTATGGTTCACCTAATTTGTGTTTTTCTTCACTAAAAGATGTGTCACGTTTAGACTGCAGATGCCTCAAGGTGAAGCCTTTATTTGTTCTTAGACAAATATTTTATAGACTATGATAGAAAAGTATTGAGAACATCCAAAAGGAAAATATATTTAAACTTACATTGTGTAGTCCAAAAATTGAAGAACCAAACTTCTTGCTGCAAGTCTGTTAAGCAACAGGAGCTCAACCCAAATCTTGGAGTATGTTTCGACTCTTTTGTCATCCCAGACTGAAAATAGTAACATGTTTTATTAATATACTACAGTGGTATTAAAGCATTTATGAATACTAAAAGATCATATGCAGTTAGGGCACATGTTAAAAATTTCAAAACATGAACCTATAAAATTGTTTGGGGAGGTTGCAAGTATTTTGGAGAACCTTGGCCTTAAATGATCTTAGAAACATTGCTTTCCAGTTGTTGCTGAGGGACACTTTGTGGTAAACGGGCATGGATTGACATAGTTGTATGTTTGTTGTAGTCTGGGAGAAGTTGTGCATGAATCTATTTTGCACATTCGTCTCTTTCAAATTCACTAGACAATGCCCTTTACACCCAAGTCAACCTTCTTTACTCGAAGTCTTCTTCAGTTTCAGTGTAAGGTATCTGCTTGACATCTTGATGGAATGTCAACTAGGGGAGTCTGATTATGGAATAGAGTCGTGCTAGCTACAGTTTGGCTCATCTAGAAAGGAAGAAACAACAAATGTTTTAGAGGCACAAAGTAAGATCAGTAGCCTCTTTGCCATTGTTTGACATAGCCAATTTGTTCTATTTGTAATAGGTTTTAAGTTTGCTTTGCTGCCGTCCTTTAGAGGCTTTTGGTACTCCATTTTTTAGGTTTTTATCTTTTATTTTTCTCAATATATGGTCAGCTTGTGATTATTGATCAAATTTTTATTTTTTTTCCTCTATAGTTAGTATTATGAAACCTTTGCATGCCTATTCTTAGTTCAAGTCATGCAATTTCTGTAAATCTCTTTGGAGAGATGGTTGTTTGGTCAAGTTAAGAAAGGCTGGTGGATGTCACTTAAAGATGCTCTATTTGTTGTTTGGTACATAAATAAAAGGAAAGAATTAGGCTTTTGCAATGTATAGCCTCTTTTTCTTTTCTTTAGATCCGAAAATAATCTATATGGTATGCAGATGGCGCGATCTTCATGTGGTCGAGAAAAAATTGATTCTCGAAAATTGTTATTGACTAAAATATTGTTTTAGTAAATATCATTTATTACTTATTTTTTCCATTTAAACACCCCCCAAAAAAATCTTTGATGCCTTATAAATTGATGATTTGTTAATATCTTCTAATTTAATATTGGAAATAAATCAATGAGATGCCAAGGAGTTCAAGTTAGTGAAGCTCAAACCTATGGTTCGAAGCAACTTGTCGCCTCAAAATTAGTTTCCATAAATCTTCTTTGTATGGTATTGGGGGTCCAACAAATATTGCCTGTCTCACTCTTATTTTATTTTGAGATTTGACTCCAAAACCTTCCCAACCAAATGCCTTGAGCTCACCACAAGGAAAGTCACCTTGGAATGAAATCATTGAAGGGATGGAGAACAAGTTGCCAACTTGGAAATCAAAGTATCTTTCCAAGGCTGGAAGGGTATTTCTTGTTTACAACCATACTACCTATAAGTTGGGGAGAGGGGACTCCATAAACTTATGGAAAGACAAGTGGGGTGATGGGATCACTTAGAGATTTGCCCTCATATTATTTTTTAAGTTTGCAACAATAAGCTGGGCAATGTCTGTGACAACATAGAGAATCAGCATGGGTGGAAGTTCAACAGAAGGAATTTTATGTGTGGGAGATAGAAGAGTTAGGTTCTTTACTAGTAGTACTCCTCAATAAAGCCGACACTACCAATGATGATGATCTGAAGATGATGTTCATTGGGATGGTAAGGAAGAGGGGTTCTCTGTCAAGTGAATGTTTGAAACATCAATGAAGTTGCTCTACTCTCTTAATGAAGCTTGTTGTACTCTCCATGAGTTCAGAATTCTCTGGCAGATTCTGGGAACCATTAAGGAGTGGATAAAAGAGTGGAAGCATATCAATGTCTCTAGAATTGGAAAGTGGATTTGGAGAAGAGGCATTCATTTTGTTTCATGGGCCTTATGGAAAGAGATAACCAGAAGAATTTTTTAATGTAAAGAGTTGTCTCATGAAGAGTGTTTTATAACTCTGAAAGAAGACTATGGTTATGGGGTTCTGCCATAAGATCATTGATCAGTGTTGTTTTTGGTAGATTTATGTTTTATAACTCTGAAAGAAGACTACTCAGCTACAATTATGCTAAGCAGGTATGGGATGGGTTCCTCTCAGTTGCAGTGATGCTAAGCAGGCATGGGTTGGGTTCCTCAGTGAGTTCAGGTTGACAATGGCAAGCTAAGGCACTGTTCTTGATTGGGAGAAAGGATGAAAGACGCTAATCTTTCTATAATGGGGGATTGGATTTGGAAGAGGTATCTACTTTTTCACTTGGGCACTTGGGCTTTGGAAGGAGATAAATAGAAGAATTCTTGAAGGGAAACATATCTCTTCTCCAGAATGCCTCGATGCCTTATGTCCATTAAGGAGGGCATTTGGAATTTGGCGATGGGGCACAACTCATAAGTCCATCCAACAAGTCACTTTTGATAGATTATGTTTAGCTGGGATAACTTTTTCCCTGTTTTCTTCTCTCCTTGTATTGTGAGCAACACACTCACCTTTCGTTCTCCTTTGGTGCATTACTAAAATTTTCGGTGTTAGGTTGACCTCAAAAAAAAAAAAAAAAAAAAAAACAAACTGAGAACATAGGCCATAGGCCTTGTATGTTTCTTGTAAAGTTGTAAAAATCTCTAAAATGAACATTTACTAAATCCAAAATTACTTAAATGAGATGAATTAATAAATCTTTGGGAAAAACATCTTAGAAGTGTGAGCTTATGTTCGCACGTGCTCATGGTTTACTTTCACTATGATAATATGACCTATATGTTTTCGATGCTACTTTGAACTCTGGTTTTTGAGTTGACTTGTGTAATGTTATTGTGACATGTTAGCTTTCAAGTTAATCTGATTACGGCAGGAAGGTTGTGGCCTTGACAACACCTGATATTCATCCAACCATTCCCACAAACTCTCTAAGATGACAAAGTGGTCAGCTAATGTATCACCCTCGGAGGGATTGATAATGTGCTGTACTGTTTGACTTGGTTAAGTTCATCTCATGTGTGTATGTTTGAGTCACAAAAGTTTTGTTGTAGTGTTTAGGACCTGTTGCTATAGTGTGTTTCTATAAAATCCATAAGCTAAGACTTGACAACAGGTTACCGATGTCTGTGTTTGCATGTGTATGTATATGTGTGTGGACGTGTGCTCTTGTCCTTGTTATATCCTCTATTTTGAATACGACAGAGCATTGATAGCGACAAAGCTTGTCAACGTCATGTGTTTAATTATATTTAATGGCATGATAACACAATTAAATAAATGCTTGCAGGAACGGATTTTGAAGACTATCTTATTTATCTTATCTATTGAATCTGATATATGTCGGCCTCTTCTTGTTTTATCACCGGCTTCGTCTTTTTCTGCGTGGGAAGCTGAATTCTCACGGGCGGCGCCATCTCTGAATGTTGTATCCTACATTGGGAAGAGATCTGTTAGGAAGAATATACGAGCATTGGAGTTCTATGAGGAGGGTGGTTGCATAATGTTCCAAATACTTCTATCAACTCCAGATGCTGTTGTTGAGGTATCTATTTTTTGCATTTATCTTATTTATTTATTTAGTTTGAGTTTATTTTTTTGGCTTTAGAAAGGGTTAAGCTCTAAAAGTATAAAGTGTTTGTGTTATTCCTATCACTAAAAATTGACACACGTTCATTGTGCTTGGCAAATGATGTTTGAATTGTGTGTGCTTCAAGCACCTTTCTACTCGGACAAGAAGCATCACTAATATGGTTAGTGAACCATGGTAACTTGGATTGGCTCATCTCGAGCCTGATGGGGTCAATATGATCATAGGCCTTCACTGACTATATGTTTCATTTTTTATTTGGGCTTGGGTTGAGGTCTTTTAGCTGGGACAAAACTTGGATTGATCTTGGTTGAGGTAGACTGACCTTATCACCTAAGACCAATCACTATGCATTGTATACGTGATGTACTCTATTTTATTGGTTAGGGTTATTTTCACCTGGGCCCCATCGGTTATAGGGCAAAGCACTTTGGGTGCTAAAGTTTACTCTAATGCTAGTCTAACCCCAATTTTTGAAAGACCGACGTCTCCTTTAGGGTAAACTTTGGCGCATGAAGTTATAGGGGGTAAACTTTGGCGCACGAAGTGATTTACCCTATAACCAATTGGGGCCAAAGTGCAAATAACCCTATTGAGAGTTATTAAAGTTAAGTGTGTATTGATCTTCAATGTGGTTGACTAACAGTTTCTACTCAAAATGGGGATTAAACTGAAATTACCCTGAACTTTGGCACCGAAAGTGATGTACCTTAGAACTAGTGAGGACCAAAGTGCAACCCTATTGGTTAACAAGTTTATTTGTTGTTAGGCCATATGTTTATAGAGGATTTAACCATTTATAAACCACAGAATTACAAATAAATAATTACAGATTTAACACGGTCTAACCTATTGGTTGGGCTCAGGTAAAGTATATTCAAGCCCATTCTTGGATTGGTTGGGCTTCAATGAGTGTTTCAGATGGGTTTGGGTTCCGCCTAGCGCTAGACCTTAACGTGACCCAAGTCTCCCAGCTTGCATGATTGCATCCATACATGAAATCACCACTTGACAGTGAATTGTGTTGAAAGTGAGTTTTGCCTTGCTTTTTTTAATGTTTCACTTGGTATAATTGTGTTCTTGCACTCTCTTTGTGCTTGTTTTATGATGTCGGATATAGTCCAGCATGTCATCTGAAGTTTGTCCTTTGTGTGAAATGTATAAAGGATCTCCATAATTGCAGTTGAACTTGCTTAACTTAATTTTTTGTGCAGGATCTAGAAAGCTTAGAGTGCATAGGATGGGAAATGATAATTGCTGATGAATGCCAACATTCGAGAGTGTCGAAGCACTTCGAAAAAATTAAGATTCTAACCACTGACTTCAAGCTTATTCTTGTCAATGGTCAAATAAAGGTATATTTGTCTCATCTTGTGCATCGCGCTTGATTTTTTTTATTTTTATTTTTTTGCTTCAGAAGTTATCCTTATTTTGCTTGGTTATTTTTCAGGATTGCATTACTGAGTACCTCAATCTTCTATCATTCATTGACTCTGGCGGTGACAAGAATGATGATGCCAATCTGAATAATGATTCTATTATTGATAGTTTTAGCTCAGTGAAGGAAAGGTTCACAAGGTTTATTGCATGCGAGCGGAAGTCTGAGTCCAAGTTCTTAGAGTATTGGGTTCCTGTACGACTTTCCAATGTACAGATCGAGCTTTATTGTTCTATCCTGCTTTCAAATTCACTAACACTTAGATCATGTTCAAAGAGTGACCCTGTTGGGGCCCTGCGGAATATTCTTATATCTGCCAGGAAGGTCAGTGCTACTAGAATCTGCTGTTTCAGGATACTTTTAATATATCGCTTGTGCCACTGGTGAACACTTTGTTTCATGATAGCGAATATCCTTTAGTTTATTTCCCTAGATTTTTGACAGATGCTTACATGGTCTTTCTTGGCAGTGCTGTGATCATCCCTATCTCTTGGATGAATCTTTGCAACCTTTGCTGACTAAAGATCTTCCAGAGATTGAATATCTGAATGTTGGGGTAGATGCAAGTGGCAAGCTCCAAGTTCTTGACAAGATACTCTCAGAAATTAAAAAAAGATGTTTAAGGGCACTTGTCATCTTTCAGGTACATAACCTGGCAAGGCTAGTGACATTTCCTTTATATGTGTATATATTTATATATATAATTTTGTGCTTCAGTAAAACAAATGCTTTATTGATTTGCTTACAGAAAGTGACAATAATATTGGTATATGGTGAACAAATGATGCTTATCAGATTCTTTCTGGTTTGTCAATTTGGGATATGGTGAATCTGTTTGTGTAATTCAGTGGTAGTATATGTTAGCATTTTTGGGTATTGCGTCGCTCATTTGGAATCAAGAGGAAAATGATGGAATGTATCTGGATCTCTATGGTATTCATTTCTTTTTGAAAAAATAAAGGGTTGGGGATGCTTTACTTTGTGAGCATTGATTTTTCTGGACTTCGGTAGTAATTCAAGTGAGCAACGTTGTTCTTTAAACTTAATCTGTAGTTCCTTCTTGTGAACATCTATCATGTATTACATTGAATGTTGTGGTGAGAAATTCTAGAACTGGATTAAACCTTGTACTGTTCGTGCCAAATTTCTACTTTTTCCCCTTGGTTTTACATGCACTTATATGGTACTTTGATACACAGTCAATTGGTGGGTCTGGGCGGAATAGTATCGGGGATATATTGGATGATTTTCTGCGGCAACGATTTGGTCCCGATTCTTATGAACGCGTTGACAGTGGATTGGTCACAGCAAAGAAGCAAGCTGCATTAAACATGTTCAACAACAAGGAGAGAGGGAGATTTGTCTTCTTGATTGAAAACCGTGCTTGTCTTCCAAGCATTAAGCTAGCTTCAGTGGATATGGTTGTTTTATTTGATAGTGATTGGAACCCTTTAAATGATTTAAGGGCCTTACAAAAGATCACCATTGATTCACAACACAAACAGCTGAAAGTATTCCGTTTATATTCATCTTGTACTGTAGAAGAAAAAGTTCTGATTCTTGCTAAGCAAGATATGATTCTTGATAGCAATATACAGAATATAAACCGTGGTAATAGTCATACATTACTCAAATGGGGAGCCTCTTACCTATTTAAAAAACTGGATGAGTTCCACAATGGTTGTACTCAATCCTCAAGCATATCTACTGAGCAATCATTCTTGGTTGATGTCGTGCAAGAAATTTTGACTCTGTTGCAAAGTGATGCTGAAAACAGTAACACAAGAGACTTTTCACTTATCTTGAAGGCTCAACAGAGTGGAGGTATTTATTCTAAAAACATTTCTTTACTTGGAGAGATGGAAATGCAATTGAGGGATGAAGAAGTACCTCATATTTTTTGGGCAAATTTACTTGAGGGGAGGCGCCCTCCGTGGAGATATTCTTCTGGGGCATCTCCAAGGTCGCGAAAGAAAGTTCAGTACTTTGACGAGACACCTAAAAGACTTCAAGTAGTTGAAAATGATGAATCTACTAGGAAGAAGAAAAAAGTCGGCAGCAACATCGCTGATCCTAATTCTTCTAGTCCTTGGATTGAGGAAAAAAGAAATGTTCCTAGCACAGATATGGAAGGTAACGTCAAGGAAAATCAGAATGCATTATTTATTTATTTCACATTTTGAAGTGATGATAACAACATGTTTTCCTCTGCAGGTGGTGGTGCATCTGCTACTGCTAATATAGCTAATGAAATCTCAGACCAACCTAAGGTTCATGTGAATGAATCTGAGGAAACAAGAGCTTTGCAGAAGAACCTTCATCTATCACTGATACCGGAGGTGTCAAAACTGTGTGAAACCCTGCAGCTTCCAGTATGTATTTTGTAAAAACCTTATGCTCAAGCATCTGTTTTTGTTGATATATTATATTTACGTATACATATGACTAGCTATAAATGTTTGTGTAGAGAAAGAACTATTGGCTGGTCACTTTTCGGAAATTTTGGTTCCTAGTCAGTATAAAAATAAGATATTGGATTGGATCATTATTAGTTCCCGAAATTTGGTTGCTATTCAACTTACAATCTGTGATGCTTAGATACGCTATGGGCTTGGATATGAGATGTGAAGATAGGACACCAAATTTTGGAATGTGTATCTATAGATGGCCCAAGTGGTTCCTTGTGTTGAGACCAAGTTACCCAGTATATGTATAACTTTGGTGGGTATGTTGCAAGAGAGGGATCGGATAGGATTTCCAGTTTTGGACACATTTTTGTATATTTTGATCCACATGTTTGCCTTCTCCATCATGGCACTCAAGCTGGAAGTTCTACATTTTTATTCTAGTTCAAAAGATTTATTGTTCTGAACTTAATAAGGATTCATCTCAATCATTCTGATTGGGGGGAGATCGCTTCGCATGTAGAACTATTGAGGGACATGAAAGTTGAAAGGTAGTCGACTGTTTTGGAGTTTTTTTTTTTTGGGTGGGGAGGTGGGGGGATGACCCCCTTCCTTTGGCATTTATCGTGATAATGGGGCTTAGGCCAGGCTTGATCAAACTCATTGGAGATCTATACCGTTGAGTTATAAGTATATTTTTTATGTTATAAATTTTTGTCTCCTGATTGTGCCGCATATATGCATCAATGGTGCATGTATCTGTTGAAATTCTCAGTTATTTTTTTGTTTGTAAAGCTTCAAGTGAGGCTGACCAAGCTAAGCCAAGTACATTAACACCACCGTTTTAACTTTTAAGAGTACTACAGTGTTAAATTAGATGTTATAGTAATATGTAGTCTGAGACTTTTAGTGAATGCATACTGGTTCACAACTTCACATTTATCACTAGTCTTGCCACTTGGCATTCAAATGTCACATCAAGTATTACTACCTATTTGCGTCAGCTGATGTTTTGGTGTCTCATGGAGGCATGCTAGGGCTAGTTGTTATTATAAAGTATCATGCATATAAACAATACCACATTCCGCCATAGCTGGAAAACATAACTTTTACTAGGGGGACTCTTTAGTCTAATGTGAGTGATTTAGACTTGTGAAGAATCTTTAGCTTCAACCAATGTTTGGCATAAACCAGTTCACCGTGAGTGTCACATTTCACAGTTCAGTCATGATACACTCGTTAGCACTAGGTACATGATATTATGTTCTTCTATATTGTTTTTTTTATCAATCAAACAACAAAAATTATATTAAAAGAGAAAGGTGACTTCTAAAGTCACAAGTACAAGACATGGGCAGGCCCTGAAAAAAAAAACAAATTACAACCTGAAATTCCTATCAAAGATACAAACATAGAACTCCAAATCAGATATAACATCCCACACTTGACCCCATTGCCAGACTAGAGATTTGATCTCTTTGCACAGAGTAGACACATCTCTCTTCCTATCTTTGAATTCTGCCATTTCATTAACCAGAGGGAGGCTAGTAAAACTCTAGTCCAAAGCCAAGACCTTTAGTTGAGCAACCATCTTTGAACTAGCTAACCGGTTGGCAACCCAAGCTGTGAAATTGTTGCAAAGGGGAATGGGAGCCGAGTATTCAGTGCAGATGGAATACCAGATGGAGAAAGAGAAAGAACATGAGAGGAAAAGATGATCAATAGATTTAGGGTCTATTTCACAGAAAGCACATCTGTTGGACCAAGCTAAGCCCGTGTTAATGAGGTTGTCTATGGTTAGAATCTTACCATAAGCTAGAGACCAGATGAAGAAATCAACTCTAGCAGGGATCTCTTCTTGCCAAAATATTTTACTTTCAAAAGAGGGAAGGGAAGTGGGCAATTGTCGGTAGAAGCTGGGCTTGGAAATGTTTATGGTGGTAGCTATTAAAAGAGAAATTTGCCGATTTATCTTTCCAACACCAATCATCTAACTCATCAGAAAGAGTGATGCCCTGAAAGTTCAATAAGCTGCATCAGCTGCATCAGCTGAGGAATCTCTTGATCTCTTAAACCTCTTCTGAAAGCAAGGTCCTAGTTGCTTGTGTTGTTAGCCATTCCAACATAGAATTGAGAGATGGTCCCTGATTTTTTTAGGGTGATTTTTTGAGGGAGATTCTTTGCAGAAGGTTGAATTGTTCTTTCAAAGTTTGATTGCCAAGCTAAGTGTCATCTCAGAAAGCAATCATGTTCCCTCTTCCAGGGATAGAAGATTTTTTGTAAAAGAAAGATGGTTGAAGATTGATAATAGCTTTCCACCAAGAGAGCGTAGGGTCCAGGAGGAATGGAGGAGAACCGGCCTCTGGGCTGCAGACCATACTTATCAACTACCACTGACCTCCAACTAGAATTATCTTCTTTGCCAAATCTCTAAAGCCGTTTAGAGAGGAGAGCTTTGTTGAAGGGATCTAGTCTTCTAATGCTCAAACCTCTAAACCCTTAGGTTTCCAGACTTCCACTTGAGAAGGTGAAAGTATTTAGCTTTACCATTGGATCCCCACAAGAAATCTATACAGATATTTTTTTTTTTCTATTTCATTAGCAACAAAAATAGGCATGGTAATGACAGAAATCAGGTAAACAAGGATACTAGTGGGGATGCTTTTAATCAAGGTGACCTTCGATCTTTGAGATATACTTGGACTTCCAAATTGCTAATCTAGCATTGATTCTATCAATAGTAGGCTCCCAAGCTTGTCTGCTCTTGTGTTTTGCTCCTAGAGGCAAACCCAGGTACCTAGTAGGGAATTCCCGTAGCACAATGAGTAATAGCTACCAAATCATAAAGATTGGAGACATAACTGGAAGCAGGGTGGACTTGTGGAAGTTTATTGCTAATCCAGAGACAACTTCAAACCAAATTATCTTTGAATTGATTAAGACAAGGATCAAGAAAGAGAATGTATCATCTTTTATGATTCCTTTGCAAATCCTTTGAAGCCTTGTGTTAACATATGTTTCCAGCAGCTCTACCAAGGCTCTAAAGACTATTTGCTATTCAAAACATCTCACCCCAGCCTTGTAGCTCTGCAGGGCCATAAAAGGTGAGAGTGACCATACTAAAATCTTGATTGATTAGAAAAAAAGGCTCTCCCATTGCGGCGCCTTGCCTTGCGCTCTAATGGAGCTCCTTGGCGCTCATTCACGCTTGACAACACAACTACTGGATTGGTTTGAGTGAGGGTTTTATTTTATGTAGTCTAATTTGATTGACCATTCTGCGCTTCAAAAAATTATCCCCGCTTTGGTCGTTGGTAATCGAACTTGTAAATAGAAACCTAGAATGTACTTCTCTCTTTCTTGTGGTTTCCCTTTCAGTATGTTTACACCATTTACAGAAGCTTAAAATTTCTACGCGGCTTTGATTTCTTCCAAAGGTGAAAATTGATTTGGAATTTTACTTTATGTGGTTTAGACGAACACTGTCATGGAAATAACGTGAAGTTTTTGTTGTTGTTGTAAGCATCATGTTTACTGGTAAAGTTATTGTACATAACCTGCACTCTGATTGTGTTTCCATAATTTTAGTGATATTCGTATACGGCCCTCAGACACTATGGGGCAGCAGTCTCGGGGATCTCTCTTCTTAGTGAGATTATGAAAGTGAGGAGGTTCCATGGGAGCAGTTGCTTGATATTTCTGTTCAATACATGCTTCAATACCATCGCTCCTTTGATGTTAGACATGATGATTGAAAATGTTGGAAGTTTATGTACTGTCTCTTGAATTCATCCTTGAGTTTATGTTTGAGATCGACAAGTTTGTATAGTTCCAATTGTTGTGGATGGCTGTTGCTAAGATTGAAGGCTTACTAATTTTTTATGCAAGCTAAGTGGAAGCAATTAGCGATTATAATTGATGAAATATTAGGTAGAAAATATTAGTTTATTTCTAAATAAATGGTCTGGACCCATTAGTTAAGAACATGGCTTGTGTTTTACCAATTAGAATTAAGGTATTCCAAGTCATTCAGGTTAGGGCTAGGTTTGCCTAAGAGTCACATTATGTTTATTTATAAAGGTTAGGGTTAGGTTTGCTTAAGAGTCGCATTATGTTTATTTATAAAAATAGAGACTATAGATTAGGGTTGAAAACCGAACCATCGGTTCGATTTTTCACCTAAACCGTGAACCGAACCAACTTAGGTCGGTTTTAAAATTTTGAAACCGAAACCGAACCGACCATTAACAAAGCCGATCCGAAACCGAACCGATTCTAATTTATGCAAACCGTAACCGAACCAACTAAAATCGAATCAAAACCGAAATAAAACCGAACCGATCGACTATTTTAAACATATTATATTATTTATATATAAAATATATATTATTTATTATATATATTCGGTCGGTTCGGTTTGGTCGGTTAAAATCACATAGAAATCGAAAACCTAACGGACCACTTTGGTTTAGAATTTTTTAAAACCGAAACTGATCCGAACCGAATTTAAACCGAACTAATCAATTCGGTTGGTTTAATTGGTTTGATCGGTTTTTTTTCAGCCTTAGTATAGATGGATTTTCAAAACTGAATGGAGATCTATTTCAGTTTATCAAAAGCTTTGTCATGTTATTTTAGTTTTCTTTCCGCTGCGAGTACTATAAAAAATTCACTGTCTTTTCCAATAAAACCTAATTCATCACATATCATTCAACCGAATACAAATTACTTGGCTTTATTCGCAATGATTCTCGGTTCCTGCAAGTAGTTGATAAAATTAGTTTTGGTTACCTAAAGTGATCAGGAAAACTGAAATATAACAAAAATAAATATTTAATGAGGTATTTTTACAGTAGTTGCTTTGGCTGCAATCAGTATCGTCACAAATTTACAATGCAACACATCCCATGCTTCCCTATGGGGGATGATTCAAATCTCCTCTATATTCAACTTCTACTACACTGTTGTATATTTATCATTTGGTCCCTGTAATACCTTACAAAATCATAAGTCCTGAAATTTGTACATAATTTGAGTGCTTTTCTCGTTAATGCAGGATGGTGTTAAGAGTATGGCCGAAAAATTGCTGGAATACATAATGAATTATTTTCATGTTGGCAACCAGTCATCAACAACATTGCAAGCTTTATTATTATCTCTGGTTAGTTTTATTTGCCTACTTGTTATTTATTAATTGTATTTTATTTTTTACTGATTATTTCTTTTTAACTACCTTGCAAGGCTCTTGCTTATTGTGTTGAAGTGATGATATTCAAGTAAATTAAAAATTTACGATTGACAATGTGCTACGCAAAGTGAGGTGAGGAGGGTGGCCTGGGCGCCTAGGTGGCAACCTTTATAGGAATTTTTTGAAGCCTCTATATATACATTATTTCAATAGTTAATTTGATGTAAAGTAGGATTTAGATTATTTATTTAATATCACTTAGATATTGAGTCGGGCCTGAGTAAGCCCATAATTGAATAATTGAGGATTATGACTCCAATAGCATTTAGGGTTAAATTGATTGATTTTCAAGCTAGGTTTAGTATAAATAGGGCCTATAGGTCATTGCTTGTAGTTGGTTTTTTTGATGAATGAAGAAACTTCAATGGAGATTATAGGTTTATTTAGTTTTTTTTACTTTTTGTGTAGATTTATTTACTTTTTCGTTTAGGTTTCATTATTTGGTATCAGAGCTGAAACGGTTCTAGATTAGTTTTATTGTTTGAAAACGAGAAGATTGAAGAGAAGTTGAAAAGAGAGGAAAGGAAAAAGAAAACATTGTTCATAGAGGTTAATGTTCGTTGACACTCTTCCAACTACCAAGTAATTGACACCCCAGAAACAGTCAGAGCACCCCAGCAGTGATAATATGATATATTCCCAATATCTATACCCTTATCATCCCTATCTACCCATACTATTCTCCATTTCCCATACCAATATCCATATAGCCCGAATCCAATCCAATATCATGTGGTGTTAGATATCCATAACCAATTTTACTATTATCAACCACAATACACTTATGTTTATCCATTTCCCCTACACCACTCTAGCATCTGCTAGTGATGTACTCCCCACTACCGATCTCACTATGCCACTAATTGAACCAAATAGGAGGAGCTTTCGAGAGCTTTAGAAGAACAAATACTCACCCGCCTTGTCCCATTTTTATACCTGGAGAAAACAATAAGAAGCAAGGGCGGAAGAGAGGTACCAATAGATTACCAAGATATTTGACGATAGGATGAGTGCACTTAGAGCATTATTGGCGGAATACGAACTTGAACAGATGCAAAAAGAACAAGATGAGCCATATTATTTATCAGAGGTCTCTCTAGCTTTTTGAGGAAGTTAAGGGCACAATCATACGTACTGGCCATTTGGCTTTTATGATTTCTTTCCCATTTTTGAACAAGAGGATGATGTTTCTAGTGATGATGATTATATTGATCCATATTGGGAATCTTCTGTGGCACGAGCTTATGTGCAAGACTATTATCAACTGGTTTATTTGCAAATTGTGGTTCTTTGAATCACTTTGCTCCATTTCTAAGTTGGTTCTAGCAAGTGTGTATCATGACAAATTTCGTGATCTTCTACTTGTAATCGATTGCTTGTGTTCGTCGAACTTTTCGGCTTCAAGCTTCTTCAACCAGGGGAGGATGATAAGATTTAAAATTATTTATTTAATATAGCTTAGTTGTTGGGTCAGGCCTAACTCCTAAGTAAGCCCATAATTGAATAATTGGGGATTATGACTCCAATAACATTTTGGGTTAGATTGCTTGATTTGCAAGGTATAAATAGGGCCTATGGGGCATTGCTTGTAGTTTTTTTTTTTTGATGAATAAAGAAAATTCAATGGAGTTTATTTAGTTTTATTTATCTTTGGTATAGATTTGTTACTTCGTAGTTTAGGTTTCATTATAACTTCACATAAATCTAACTAAAAACATGAACTTCAAAGCATCAATAGTCATAATCCAATAACAAACATAAAAAAGTCAAAATGCAACAAGCCTATAATCCTATATATTGTAGTGAAAGCTTAGGCTAAGCCTAAGAAATTGCCCGAGACTACACAAGTTTTAGCCGACGCCTGGGCTATGTCAACCGGTGAGGTCATGAAACACCTGCCCAGTGTGCCTAGGCGTGCTTAGATGTTGCTCGAGACTACATAGGTTGACAGAGATGGGAAGTGGTCAATTCACACTAATTAGAGGAGACAATCCCTGTCACCATTATGCTATATGAATATAAAGTTGCTTTTATCTGAAGAATGCTTTTGAACACCTCTCGAGCTTTAGAAGTTTTTGCAACAGTTAATCTTTGGGCTATAATTTCTTCGGGCAATTGAGCGTCCTGTTCACCTTCTTTCTGAACATTGAACCTCCGGGCCATAATTTTTCTAAATCTTGAGCTAACCTTTATTAGATCAAAATTAATAGCAATGCCCTTCCGGAGAAAAATTTAAAGTTTCTTGACCACATTTTCATTCGACGGGAAAATGGAAGGTGACTAGGATATCTAGACAGGATGCGTAGTAACTTTAGCCAACCACATTTGTAGAGAAAACTACAGTTAAGCCTGACAATGTTTTTATTATCTCAAATGATTGATTGTTGGAGGATTAAGAAGCACCTTCTTAGTCGTTGAACTCCTGACCTATCTTTTCCAAAAATTATGCAGAAAGCTGCATTCATCATTAAATGTTTTCTCCCGATCCATTGTGCGGGCCACCATTGCATGTTTTTTCACAAACACTCATTCCCAATCAGAACTATTTGGGTTATTTGTTTCGATGGAGAGCGATAATGCAATGAGATAGTCCGTCTATACATCCCTACAAATATTTGAATGTGGCATATCCTCTGCTCATTTGTTTTGTGGGTGATGCACAAGGGGGGAACAATGCTAGTCTTGCAGAATGGTCCCACCCTTGATGAAGTAGGCCTTGCTGCTGCTCATATTCTTAATGAGCTAGGGAAGCAAATTGTAGATTCTCATTATACGGTCTTTTTAAAAAAAATTATTTATTATTATTATTATTACTATTTATTTATTTATTTATTATTATTATTATTATTATTATTATTATTATTATTATTATTACCATTATTCAACCAATCATGTATAATTCAAGTGGTGGCATACATCTGTTGAGTCTTCAAACTCATTCTAGTGTATATGCCTCTTATATTCAAATATTGCCATCCAAGTTATCATCACATAATTTGTTTTAGTGGGTTTTCTCTTAGGGTAGGAGAGGTCTTTCAGTTAAAAGGTGCTTAGCTTTGCAATGTGGGTGATTTGGAAATAGAGAAATGCAGTTAAATCTTTGTTGTGGCATTGGGGAACTACTAGGGGAGTTATTGTGGATCTGGACTTTCATGCGTGTATTTTTAATTGGGCTTGTATCTTTCAGTTGTAACCTGTGTGTTTTCTTTGAGTTTTTGCTGTTCTTTTTGCTCCCCTTAACTAGTTTGACCATCTCAGTCCCTGGCTTGTATTTTCTCCTATTTTGCTTTTTAATGCATCTGTGTTTTATTGATAAAAAAAATCATATTGCAAAAAGCTTCTTATGTAAAGAATTCTTCATGTTGGAATCTGCAGTGTTGGTCAGCAGCTTCTTTGTTGAAGCACAAGATCGATCACAGGGAATCATTTTCACTAGCAAAGCAACACTTGAATTTTGAGTGCACGGAAGAAGAGACACAGCCTATGTACAAAAAATTGCGAACGCTGAAGAGAAAATTTTGTCATGCAGAAAACTTAAATTTCAGTTCTTCAGGCAGCCCTGCCCCAGAAACTAAAGAAGCTCAGAAACAGCCTTCACAGGCAAGGAATTCAATACCTACTGTTTTTGTTCAAGAGGAGTTGGAGGAAGGAGAGATCAGAATAAACCCTCAAAGCATCAGCTTCTCTAATCAACAAAACTCTACAAAGGAGGGGCAAGCACCTGACTCTGAAAAGGCCCAAGAATCTCCAAATAATGAGTCGGGCAAGGCCATTACTCAAGTAAAGAGGTTTTACAGCAAGAGGATGCGGAGGATTGGATCAAGGCAAATGAAAGAATATATTGCATTGAATAAAAAAATGGAGGAAGCAAAGGTTTGGTTGGAACGCGAGCATAAGATTGAGTCAGCTGTAATACGTACTCTACATAATCAAATGTCAGTAAGATTAGAAAAGCTGAAAGTGGTAGATCAGAACTTCGAGAAGAAAATGGAGGAATTCAAACTTCACAAAGAGGCCGAACATAAGAAACTTCAGGACATGCAACAAGCAGAAAGGGATGAAGAAAAACGGTTGAAATCTCAGTGGTTGAAGGAAGCAAGACGTGGGGCATCAGTGGATCCTTATGTCATCCTCCCATTGCCAGATTCTGGATCCAGCATGGAGGGTTCTGATGAAGATGGAATTGGTTATGAGAAGGGTGTTGGTGTTGCTCCAACATTTACTGGAACCTCTGTGCAAACACTGGAACCGACTGGAGTTACGACGGTAGTGCCTGACGAAGCAACACGTGCAGAAATTTCCAATATAGTTTCAGATGAAGAGGTAGATGTCAATGTTCGAGGCACTGAACTCCAAACTGCTGCCATTGGGCTTGGAGAAGTGGATAATGAAAATAATTCTAGGTTAGATTGTGATTATAGAGGATCACCATCTTTGGAGCAAAATGTGACAGACTCACCATTAGTTGAGCAGCATGTAGCCCTTGGCCCAGACCTTGCAGTTTCATCATTTCAGGTACAGCTTTTTTCTCGTCAAATTACATGTATACATGTGAAACTGCACCATTAATTTTTTTTTCTTTTCTAAATTGTTCATTGATGTTTGCACTTAATTATGACCTGTCACCATGCAGTCTGGTGAAATGGGTGAATGTAATACTAGGTTAGATTCTTGTGGAAATGATGTAGTACCATCCTTGGAGCAAAATCAGAGAGGCTCAACTTTTGTTGAGCAGCATGTTGTGCCTGCCGAAGATGGTGGAATTTCATCACTTCAGGTACAACTTTTGTTTGTTGAAACTCCTATGTGACAAAATGGCCCATTAAAAGTTTCTTTTAAAAACTCTTTTGCGCACGTCTTTCTTACAATATGATCAGGTGGATGAAAACAATACTAGGGTGGATTGTCTAAAAATTAGGGACTTATCCTCAGAGCAAGCTCAGATAGATTCACCATTAACTCAGCAGCCTCAAGATAATCACCAGGCTTCACCACTTCAGGTACACCTTTTCTATTAAATCTTGTATCATCCTGGCATTGAGACATATATCTTATTTAGAAATGACGCCCTGTGTAAAATGTTTCTCCTCAAATGTTCATTTGATATTTGTCAGGAAACACAATCTGTTGCCATGAACTCTGGCGAAGCGGATGTTGAAAATAATACTAGGCTAGCGTGTGATGATGGTGGCTCACCATCAGCTGCGCAAAGTTGGAGCGACCCAGCATTTGTTCAGCAGCGTATTGCGCCTGTTCAGGACTCTCAAGTTTCTTTGGCCCAGGTACACCTTATTTCTGTTGAAACCGGTCCCCGTTTTAGTATTGGTTTCTATATCTCATGGTTGTACTGAAATTTCTTAACTGCTCATTTGGTGTTTGATCTTAATCACAGCCGCTTACCATACAGTGTTTTAGTATTGGTTTCTATATCTCATGGTTGTACTGAAATTTCTTAACTGCTCATTTGGTGTTTGATCTTGATCACAGCCGCTTACCATACAGTGTAGCCGAGTAAATCCAGGCACTGCTATTGCCGATTGTTTAGAAGGCGAGGGCTTACATTCCCCGGAGCAAGCTCAAATAAATTCACCATTAGCTCAGCAGCCCCAAGATTGTCTGGCTTCATCACTTCAGGTACTCTATTTCTGTAAAGTTTTGAATTTGTCTGGTATAGATTTTTACTGATATCATTTTTTGTAAACTGAACAATTTGAAACTTCACCCTGAATGTTCATTTTATTTTTGCTAGGGGCCACAATCTGTTGCCACGTCCTCTGGTGAAATGAATAATGAGCATAATACTAGGGTAGATGATGATAATGAGGTCACTCTGTCGCAAACTCAATTAGACCCACCAGTCGCTCAGCAGCATATTGCCCCTGTTCAGGATTCTCAGGTTTTATTGAGCCAGGTACGCCTTATTTTTGTTTAGACTGCTCACCATCATATCGTTAAGTTTTATGCTTGTCAACTAGCATGTTTTGATAAATTTACCATGATTCCATCTATAGATCAGATCGGTTACGATTCGGCTAACTGTATCACTGTGCTGTGCCCCAGTGAATAGGTTTGCTTGAAAATCAATCTTTTGATATTTTTGTCTAATCTGTTCCATCACTAGAAACCTCAGTGGCTCAAATGTGTAATCTCGAGATTCAATAGGGTTTTAGTGGTGGGGTGCAATCCCTGCATGTGCACCTGACATGCAGTAATAAGATTTTGGGTGATTGTTTTTGTGCCTTTTGTCTTTGACCAACTCCCACATCTTGGGTATATGCACATATATATCCATGTCCAGACTCCACATATCCTATGTATATATTGTCAGGTTCTGGACCTTCAGCCATTCTCGGTGTCCTATTACTTCATCAATGTATGTAATGTTGTTTTTCCTTGATCAATTTAAATTACCTATTTATGGTTGTGAATGTGAGCTTATGTGTTAGTTATACAGTGAGATTATATTCTGGCTAAATGTGTATCTAACTAATCTCATGTGATCAGAATCCCATTATTGAGCAACCTCAACCTTCTCTCCAGCTGTCTGAGGTTCAAACTCAACTACCACCTGACAATCGATTGAGGCGTACCTCAACGCAATTGATGGAGGATGTATCACATTTACCGGCTCCGGTACTAAATTTGCTATCGAATCACTCTATTTCACAACCTGAGGTGCACTTACAACTGCATCCGCCTACAGAGATGTCTGTTAGTGGAGCTGGGACTCGTGTGTCAGATGCTAGAGGCGTGAGCACTGTTCCAGAATCCAATCAACGACTTCCAACAGTTGCTGCGACCTCCAGGATGCCTCCGCAGTTTTGCACTGACCCACTTCGAAACGAACTAGCAAGACTACGTAAAGAAGAGGACCAAACCGCTAAGATGCATGAGGATTTGGTTTGTCTAAAAACTTTCTTGAATAAAGTTGTTGGGTTATGGTGGAAATCTAGTATATCATTTAGCCTAATTTGTTCTTTATATTTTCTTTTCCTGAGTAGAAACTGCAGCTCAACACTGACTGTGAAAAGGAGCTGGAAGATATACGTAGGAAGTACAAGGCCTTGCTTCAAGATGCAGAGGTATCACTGGTGCAGAAGAAGAAGGAACTTGAGACACATTACAATAAAATTTATATGAATCGGATATTAGCTGAGGCTTTCAGGTTGAAATGTAGTGATTCAAGGACTGGAGTAAGTGCACCACCACAAGGTAAAAAAAATAATTTGCTGGATCCAGTCCAGGAAGTTAGGTTTTTCTCGAATACATATCTTGTCTCTAGCCTTGGCCCTGGCCTCTACTGATTTTACCTAGCACGACCATTTTATTATCTTTAGTGCTGCCTTTTTAACATGGAACAATATATCAGTTCAAAAGATATTCATTTGCGATTTTGATCTAAGTGGACGGTTCTGAAATAATGAGCATCTCACCGTACATTTCTTTCCAGGTCCTTCAGTATTCATGCAACAGTTATCTCAATTGTCATCCCCGCAAAACTTTCAGAGATCTGCACCTCTGACTGGGCCATCGTCAACCCCACCAGCAGCTCCTCCAGTGCAGGTAGTTCACAATCCTTCTGCACTTTTCTCTTCAACACCAGTTCGACCACTTTTCAACCCTCTCGTTTCTCCTTCGAGTAACCATCAAGTTGGAAGTGAAATAAGAGCACCAGCTCCACATTTGCAGCCTTTCAGGCCCACATTATCAACATCTGCTGCTACTCACTCACCTTACACTCCTGCTCAGCCATCACATAGTAATCCTACTGGAGGTTCTATCTTTCCACAGATAACACCTCGCCCTCTTATGTATGCATCAGTTCCTATTAGTAGGACCCATCATGTAGATGGTACAAATGGTTTTCCTGTTTCTCATAATCCTCCTCTCTCTGCTCTTGACATGTTGATGGATGTTAACAACCACCCTAGCACAAATCCATCAAACCTCTTGTCACGAATGCAAGCTGCTTTTGGACCACCAGGCTTTGAATCATGCAACTTGTCTGAACCGGCAATGACAGGTTCCTCGCGGGGGCCTGCAGCTCGGATGGTTCCTGCTACAGACGTTGTTTGCTTGTCAGACGATGACTGAAACATCAAAGGGTATGCATGGATTGTATATATCTTCTAAACTCAAATGTAAAATGTTAGCAGTGGGGTTGTGTCGCAAGATGATGACATTGTTGGTACTTGCAGCACACCCTAGCACCCCATTTGTCTCCATGTATAGCTCTAATCTTGCTGCTGCTGGTTTTTGTTTTTGTTTTTGTTTTTGTTTTGAGTTTTTACTTTACTTTGGGGGCAATCTTACATGCTACATCAGCCTTACAAATGCTTTATGTTGTTTTAAAGAGTTTGGCGGTATTAAGATAGGTGTTGGCATTGATGTTTGGTACTCGTGTCATCGCATAATGTTTCCTGTGTGGACTATGGAGGTATTTTCTGTTGCCAATATTGTGGCACTTGCATATGTTTGGACTGATTCACTTGAAGTTTCTCTTGCAAATGCGCTTCAACAGGTCAACCCACTACACATACATATGCACTTTTTGCTCATTTATTTCATTTTCAATTTTTTATGAGGCAACCCATTATTTTTACACGTTTAATTGTGTTATATGAACTGTGGGGTGTAGTGTTTAACTTGTACAATTTGTACATCAAAGATGTCTTAAAATTATTATGTTTTAAAAGATGTACCTTTTATCAACAGTAGTATTGATCTTTTAAAGTTACTGTAAAATTATGACTTGTGTCATCCTATGGTGATGGTTTCATGGGCTGTATTATGGATGGGTGTGCAGTGAGAATGTTTAATACAGTGCCCAAGCTGTGACTTGCCTCAGGTATTGATTAGTTAATGGAATTTAGTCTGCATGGAAGTAATAGCAAACTGTCAACTGAAAATGATGTTTTCAGAATGAATTTCAGTAAATGGAATGCTGCTGAAGACAAGATGTCAGACGAGATGATAGTTATGGTGCTTATGGTCTCGGCCTTGGTGTAATATGGTACTATTGTAATGGTAATGTTGGTGCTTGTAGAGGTGATTGTGGTGGTGGTGATGATGGTAGTTGCTGTGGAAGGTGATGATGATGGTGACAGGGGATATGATGGCAGCCACTGGTTGTGCGTGTGATGCTAGACTGGTGGTGGGATAATGAGATTAGTTTCATGATGTAGCTAAATGTTGTCACCGAGCAAGCGTTGGTAATCATGCAACATGAAAAATGTATTTGTAAATCATTGAGTAATATCAATTTATATTTACTTTGAATTTTAGTCAGAAAAGCCTCAAGGGATTTTGGTAATCATCGCTGGTTGTCCGATTTATTAAAAAAATGAATAACCAAATGTATAAAATTACATATTCATTAAGTTTTCATTATGAAATGCCCAAGTTCAACTCATAATTAAGATTCCCTAAAGCACAACTAAAACACGAAGTTCATAAAAGAACACTACAAAAAAGCGCAAACAATTCACTGCAAATCCTTTTAACAGATTGGGAGAGGTTCACCACTCCAGTCCCTCAAACAATCCAGCAATGGCTCGATCAACCTTCCCTCGCACATTGCTGTAAACACCTTATCGAACTCTTCTCCTGGTGATCTAACTTTCTCACCAGTTAGCAATCCAGTCCCCAGCTCCTCCCTCACAAACTTGTACAATGGGAATGATCTGCACTCCTTAATTTGGTTCAGGATGGCTGCATTATCGCTCTCATAGGCAGCTCTTGTACTCTCAACCTCTTTAGGCAACAAGGTCTTGAGTTCCTCCTCGAAAACACTAATCTTTTGGAAGATAGAAGTGCTTGCATCCATCTCCCTATCACCATTTAGCAATGCATGCTCAACTAGTACTTGTCTCAGTTTCTGCATCAATGGGTAGACCGCACTGCAAGGATCGTCAATGTAAGTGAAAATGTACTCTCGGTCAACTACCTTGAGCAAGTCCTTTTGGCAGAACCTTGAGTTTTGTAGCTCACCATTGGCTCCAACAGTTAGGACTTTCATTGCTACTTGGTTCACTGTGTTCTTCACTGAGCTTTTCAAATTTTCCTCCAAATGCCTTAGATCAATAGCTTGGCAAAGAGCAACTAAGAATGTTGAACTCATCAGCTTCAATATATCAACAGCTTCCTCTGTTTTACGCGATGAAATCAAGCCTAGTGAGTTCACATCTTGGTTGTGTTGCTCAGCACTTTGAACATGGTTGGTGACTGGGTTGGCTAAGAATTGTAGCTCTGAACAATAGGAAGCCATTGCAATTTCAGCACCTTTGAAGCCATAATCCAAGCTTGGATTCCTCCCACCTGATAGATTTGAAGGCAATCCATTGTTGTAGAAGTCATTAACAAGCTCGGAAAATTGAGCAAACATCAATTTTCCAATGGAAGCGATTGCCAAACGAGTGTTGTCCATTGAAACTCCAATAGGTGTCCCTTGGAAGTTCCCACCATGTAAGGCCTTGTTTCGTGAAACATCAATCAATGGGTTGTCATTAACTGAGTTAATTTCACGCTCAATTGACTTGGTAGACGAACGAATGACCTCAATATGTGGTCCTAGCCACTGTGGAGACGTACGAAGAGCGTACCTATCTTGCTTAGGTTTCTGAAGTGGATCAATTTCATGTAATTTTTGAGCTGATTTCACATAAGAACTTCCATCTAGTATATGTTCCATGATTGCTGCAGCCTCAATTTGGCCTGGGTGATGCTTCAATTTATGAGTCAAATGGTCAGTAAACTCAGGTTTACCTTGCATGACTTCTGCGAAAATTGCAGACAAGACTTCTGCCATCACAGCAAGAAGGTTGGCATCAAACAAAACCATAGACGCAAGCCCAGACCCAACCGCGGTACCATTGACAAGTGCTAGTCCTTCCTTGGGTTGCAACTCAAAGAAGCCAGTAGTGATCCCAGCTTGCTGGAAAGCTTGTTCAGCATTAAGGGGTTCACCTTTAGGTCCAACAGCTTTGGAGTTAGGCCGGCCAGTCAAAAGCCCAGCAATGTATGATAGAGGGACGAGATCGCCTGACGCGGTGATTGTGCCGCGTAGAGGGAGGGATGGAGTGATGTTGGTGTTGAGGAATTTGGCGATGGCCTCCATGATCTCAAAACGGATGCCTGAGTATCCTTGAAGGAGAGTGTTGATTCTAACAAGCATTGCTGCCCTTGTTGCTGAGTGAGGCAATGTGTGACATGATTCAGTACCATTGCCAAATACTCCAGCATTCAGGAATCTGGATTAGTAGTATAATTCAATCAAATTGATCAGTGAACACACCAATAATTATGTAAGTATCAAACTAAAGATAACTCTCCAAGTTACAACATAGATCTATTAAAACCTTTTGATTTAAATATATGTTTCAGAGAAGTATTAATTAGATGTATTCTAAAGTTAAACTTGACTACTACAAACAAACAGATGGAGGTAAAGTTAATAATTAGTTTGTATATGTAATGTAAATTAAGTTTAGAAGAAAATCAAATAGCTAGCAGTGACACGAGATGGGTCCCATGAAAATCACCTACCTCTCTTGGATCTAAACTGATTGATTTATTTATACCTAATAAGTTCCTTCTGAAGGGCACCCCCTTGTTTAGTCCTCCTGTGTGAAGTTGCACCAAAGCCAGTTGTGACACCATAGCTATCAGTCCCTTTGTTCATGCTGTCCATCACCCAGTCACTACTGGCCTTCACTCCGGCACGAGCCGACTCGGCTAGCTCGACAGTTACATCAGTGGCGCGTGCGGCTATGGCAGCCACTTGGGCTATTGTGAGGGACTTGCCACCAAGTTGGACAATTGGCTTCTTGAACTCTCCCACCATTCTCTTCACCTCATCTAGGTGACTACCCTTTAGTACCTCCGCAGCGACACCCCAGTTCAATGGGTCTGCTGCGGCCTTTATATCAGCCGTTGTTGCCATTTGATAGTATATATAGCTAGGTAGGAGGAAAACCAAATAATATGAATTATTAATATACAAAAGCAAAGCAAGAGGTAGAGAGAAAGAGTTGGGTTGGGGTTTAATTTTTTTGTTTATGATGATTGAGATGAGGACATTAGGTTTGTATTTCCTTCCTGGGTTTCGTTCATCTGCAAATGGGGCTTTAAATAGAAGAGAGCATGCATGTGGAGGAGAGAAGTTGGTGAAACCAACCAGAATTGGTTAGTTGAATACTGATCCGGGCCGTTGATGGGTCATTCAATCTGACGTGTAGAGATGGTGACACGTGGCCTGCATTGAAGGTTTATAGCGCAGCGTGATGTCATGTGAATGTCTAATGAGTTGAGTAGGTAGGTGAGGTAAGAGGATTACCATTAGAATATGGGGTGTAAAAATCATCATCATTATCTTCTGCACTGCTTTGCTTTTTCCTAGGTTGAAAAAATAAAATTCTCTAATTTCTTTCGCTGCTAGGCTGGTTAGTTAGTATGGTGCGTCGTTATTTGGTTTAGTAATATGCGCTAGTAACTCGCAGGAATTAAGAATGAAATATTTTCATGAATTGTGAATTTATCAAATATGAAAATGAAATTAACATTTTATGTACAGTGAGTGGATGATTCAAAATTAGAATTTTGAGTTTCAATTATATTTATTAGGGTTTCGACTTCGAAAGCTTGCAAACTTCATTACAAATAAATTACAATCTTCATTTGTACGATTGTACTAATGACATTGCTCGCAAATAATCTGTCAGGAAAACAAACATTTTATTACTCTTCCCCCTTTATATAAAAGACTTTTTCTAAGTGCACCGGCCTTATGCCTAGTGCCTGGTAGCATCAGGCACCGTAGCATTACTCTTATATAAATAATGACAGTAATTTAACCTTCTATAATAAATTTGAATATAAGAATACCCTATAGTACAAAACAACCCTGCAAGAGGTTGAACATGACATGAAACTCTTAACAAATGTCAACAAAAATGTGAAAATGAAATAAAAAACACTTTCGTACCTTTATTATGGTGTTCTAAATTAAGATCTATGATGAAATAATTTAGATATAGTGTTTGTGTAATGAAACCCTAAGTTCAAACTTGGGGTTTGTCAAACTTTTTACTTCAAATACATTTGATCTACAGTGCAAAAACATATGAGAAACTTGATTTTCATGGACTGAAAGAGCTTCCATTTTTTTTATTTTTTTTATTTATTTATTAAACCTCCAGTGTGGAGGGGCACCTCTGGAATGCCAGACCTTTATTACTTTTCAAGAAAATTGAGTTACAATCAATACGGGGGTACATTTACCCGTGATATAACCAAAACAAAAATTGGGCCGCATCCGAAAACCAAAATACATAAAGCCAACATATCACCAATGCTGGCAATGAAATCTACGATCCACAACCATATTTTTTAACCTCCTCCTCGTGGCCTTATTACCAACCCCACGAGCATTCCAAAACATAAAATTTTCCATCATCTTAAGCGCGGGAGGAAGATTTGCCCCTCTTAGTCTTACGACGCTTGCCCGGAAGGGCCGCCGGTTTGACTTTGTGCTGTAGATCCTTATCGGAGTGCGCCCCCAAATTTATATCATTAATAGCATGTGATTCCGGCCCCAACTCCGATTCCGACGCAGCCTCGTCACTATCATCTGTGGCGCTATTAAGTGTATTAGTGGTCATAGATTGTTTCTTTAGTCGCAAAGCACGGTTCTCCTCAAACAGCTGGACGACGACATCAAACAAGCTCCCGTCCTTGTCGTTCCGTGCTGCCGCGGGCACTGAAAAATTACCAGTTACCGCGGATTGAGCGCGCTTGGCCAAAACCTCTGCCAAACGTTCCATCACTGTCGGCTTCACCGGGGCAGCCTCTACTTCCTGTATCATTCCACTCAATTTTGTTTGCGTCACTAAAGAGTCACCAACGGCGAGCAAGTCGCGTGCTGACTGAGGTATCGCGTCCCCTGGGTTGGGACCGTGAAGAGGCTGGGGCCGTGGACTGGGAGGCCGTGGGCAGGCCGTGCTCGGACGTGGGCTGAGGTCTGACTGCTGTCCTGCTCGAGTCAAGGACGGGCTGGGTCCGTGATCAGGTTGGACCCGAGGAGTGCCCAGAGCCGTGGTCTGGCTGAGACCGTGCTCTGACGCAGGGCTTGGACTGGTGGTGAGCGCATTCTGTTTGGGGCCGTGAGCTGGCTGGGGCGAAGCCACTCCTAATTCCCCTGCCAATGAAGCTCGTGTCTCTGATCCAGGAAGCCCCAATTGAGCGTCCCCAATGTCATCGTGCGACCTTGCCACAAATTGATGTTCCGGGCAGATAACTTCATTTGGCATGTCGTCGGAAAGACCACTCTTGGCCCCTGAGATTATGTCACCTGTTGGCTGTGTCGGCTGTTCTTGAATTCCAATAGCATTTGCAATCTCCGAAGTTGTATAACCCGCCTCTAGGAGGCATTCTTCCGTAGTTTCTGGAACCTGCTCAGCACTAACATGAACCATGTTCTCACTCTCCTCTGCATCAATGTTTGCAGTGAGCGACTCAAATTTGTTTGACAAAAACACCTTACCCAGATCCATGGCCACCGGCCTCTTCTCCCCAACTTCCTCATTTATCTCCTCCCCCTGACTATGCTTTGCGCCACTCGGACCTGCTGCAGGAATGAGAGACTTATCTTTTTTGCTAACGGGGACATATTGTTGCTTGACAGTGTTGGGTTCAACCTTTGGCTTGGTCACCTCTTCATTACCAAGATCCGAGGCTTTCCCTCCGCCCTTAAGACCCGGTTTTTTTCTACAAAACTCCTCTTGGTGCCCTATCAGAGAACAAAAATCACAGTATTTGAATCCAGGGAATTCTATCTTCTGCCAGAAACCCCTATTGTTGGCCCTGTCAATCCAAACTCTGGTTGGTAATTTATCCGCCAAAGTCATCTCCACGCAAACACGGGCAAAACCCGGGCGTGACAGGCAACGAGTATGATCATCCATCCGCAAAAAACCACCAAAAGAGTTCACAATTGCTTTTAAAATAGGGGGATGAAATAAATGCAAAGGTAAGTTAGGCAACTCTACCCATAACGGCACCGAGATCGGGTCCTCCTTCAAACTGAAACCATCATGCCATCGAAAAGCTTTGAACCGAACTCCACGAATCAAAAAGGAGTCACGCGACAGTACTTTCTTTGCTTCCTCCTCAGATTGAAGGCGGACTAACACGTGCCGTTGATTCAGTAAGCCGAGTGAGAAATCGCCTAAAATGCCCCAAGTTCTGTGAATCGAATCTCGAATATCTGCCAAAGTTGGTCGGTAACTGGAGAATTTTAGGACAATCACGTGTTTTTCCATGAAAATTTTTCCACGGACTTCATCCGTGGCCGTGATTCCGATTGCTGGTGCCCCCTCTTTGTGGAAACGGGTTCCTTCGATCGGAGTCTCCGCAACATCGTCCACCAAAATTTTTCCCAAAATCTGGGCGAAAGACGGCTTAGAGGGCGACACTGTTTCCCCATGACCAGGTCCCGTGGGGGAAGGGGTGGTGGCTTGTGCCGCTGACATCACATCCAGATGTCAATCCTGGATCCAGCGTCAAAATAAAGTTTGGTTGTCGGCGGCTGGGCGTAACGGCGGCATAATCGGTTGGATCGTAACGGCGGCTAGGACGTAACACCAGCGATTTGGCGATGTGCCGTAACGTGGCGGCTCGCCTCGTACCCTGTCCCGTGCGCCAAAGCCGACGTGACACGGTCTGTGAGGTGGCGTGACACGGCCAGTGAGACGCGACCTGTGAGTGATGGGGACGTGGAATCTCTTGGCGGCGGAGGTTGGGGATGGCCAACCCACCGCTGTGGTGGAAGGACGGGATTGAGTCTCAAGGGAATGGACGGCTAGGATGAGAGATCAAAATTTTTTTAAAATAAACCCAGCAAACCCTGTCAAAATCGCCTCAGAGAGCCCTTTTCCCACTAGGATCAAAAGGGCATTCGAAAGAGCTTCCATTAAATAGGGATTGAACCCAACGACTATTTCCTCTCCCCCAATGACTATTTCGTCTTCCCCAACGACTATTTCCTCTTCCCAACGACTATTCAAGTTTGAATTTCATCCCTCAGATCATCAGTTGGGTTTGTATAAGCTTTTAATCTCAGCCATCAGATCATTCAAGAGCATTTTTATCCTTAAAATATGAAAATTTTGAAATCAGTTCGTGCCCTCACAGTCAATGCACACTGATAGATCCCAATTAGGTATTTATTATAATGGGCACATAGCAAATAACCCTTAAATAAATTTGGTCAAATATCACGTCAACCATAATTTAGGATATATTTTTGTTCTAAACCTTGATAAATTTTTTCTAAATATTGGTGTAAGCCCAACTCAGTTTGGACCAAAACCTTTTAATGAGTTGACTTAGCCAATAGGCAATGTCCATCAAAAAAACAAATTTATGAGTCAAAAACTTCGTAAACTAATTTTTTTTTTTCAAACATGTACTGTTGTAACTTGACAGTTCAGAATGAACACCACAACACTCAAGCGACTGTTCCTAAAAATTGCATGACAATTTCGATCTCCTTCATTCTCTCACACACACACATGGAAATTGGTTTCTTTCGATATGGCTCGCAAACAACTGCTAGTATGCATTAATATGGTATAAGTTTCCTTGTTTAAAAAAAAATCAAGTTTAGTTAAAAAAAAACAGGGAAGGGACTGAAATAAAAAATAAAGCAGGGACAGAATGGCAAATAGTGGCAGGGCTGAAATAAAAAATAACCTTTTCTTTTCCACACGATTGTAAAAAGCTATTTCACCTATGAAGTCGAGTAATGCTAGAGCTGGCAAGTAGGGGTAGGCACGGGACGGGATGGGACGAGATAGACTCATCCCTATCCCATCCCGTTCATACAGGATCGAGACGGAATGGGAAAAACCCCATCCCGACCTCGTCCCATCCCAAACGGGTTCAGGACGGGACGAGATCAACGTGCTCTGCTTAATCAGAGCATACATAATCTGAGCAGAATCAGACGCAGTATCATAATCTGAGTAGAATCAGAACAATATCACCATGATGATATAACATTACTAAAAAAACTAAAGATTTACACACTAAGCAATATACTAACTGAATACAACCACGACATAAAATTAGCTGCGGAAACATCGTAATGGAGAAGAGGTTAGAAAGGATGACCAATTCGGTTCTCTGTACCATCAGATGATTCGCTTTCAGTTCAATTTTATGGATGACTACAGTTCAACATACATCATAAATTTGCTATTGGCATATCATCATTGTTCTGTTCAGATCAATTGTCCAACTCGCTAAAATACCAGTATACCACGTAGTTCAATTTAGACATCTAAGTTTCCAACTTTCAAACTAACCTGTCACAAGTTTCATTGTAACTACTAATTACTGCCTGTAAGAGTTGGCTTAGGAGTCATAAATGCATGTACTTGTAATAAGAGATGACAAAATTAATAAAAAACACTACTCATTTTAAAAGTAATTTCCAATCTTTCTAGTTCATTTTGAGTTTAACAAAGATAAACTACAAGATCTAACATTAATAGTTTTATTTTTACTGTAATGTCATTTTCCAAAACTTATATCATATCAACACTGAGTTAGGAATCGGAGAAGTCAAACACTAAGTAACCCTAAACCTAAAGGAATGAGAAAAGTGATTACAAATTTACAATTATACATCACTGAATTTGTATGGGCATCCAAATATTGCAATCCTAAAATAAATAAATAAATAAAAATATTAATAATAAATATTAAAAAATTAGCTCGGGACGGGACGGGATTGGCGGGATTGAAAATCTTCATCCCATCCCATCCCATCCCATTCTAAATCGAGACGGAAAGGGATCGGGATGGAATTATTCAATCCCATTAAGACCCGGAAAAATCGGGACGGGACAGGACGAGATCGAGATCGCTGGATGGGATGCCCACCCCTACTCGCAAGGGCGATGACGACTTTGGCGGTGGAAGAAAATGTGCTGGTCTAAGATGATGATGTCGGTGAAGATCTAGATTGAAGCAGCGGCTGCTAATGCGGTCGTTTACTATGGGTGGCGATCGACTCTGTGTGTGAGGCGAATGAACTGTGCAATCGGTGGGAGATTAGATTTGTTGATGGGAGAGAGAGAAGTGATCAGTGTTGTGCCTTTGTATTGTGTGATCAACCTGCTGGGTGCAAGGTGAGGGCTATGATTTGTGTGGCGAGAGAGGCGAGAGGCAACTGGCTGTGTGGATGTGACGAAGGAGAGGCGGCTGATGGTAGTAGAGAGCAAAAGGGGAGGGAAAGGGTTCTGGTGGCGAGGCTATGATCCACTGTGAGAGGGAGAGGACAGAGATATGGTGGGGGTTTGTAATACGGGCTAGGGCATTTTTGGAGTTCAAAAGATAACGGATATACACACATCCATTTTTTAGTTCTCTTTATAAAGTAGATTGCATTTAAATGCTCTTAAGTTTTAACAACATAATTACACATTAATGATGAGATATTTTAGCAACATTTTCTTAAAAAAAATTTAATGAAACATGGCACAATTATGTCAATGTGGTTAGATCACAAGCCAATAGATGATCTGTTAGTTAAAGTAGATGTCTGACCAACTGAGCTATAATTGGTGGACAAAATATCACATCTAGGTAAAATAATAATAATAATAATAATAATAAATAATAGAGTGTTGCAAGCATTGTAATGGATAATAATTAATGTTTAATTGCAACGAAAAACTTATTTGTCAGTGGACAAGTTACCAACTTCTAAATATTTATTTGGCCGGTTATGATGGTGCGATAAGGGGCATTTTTTTTTCTCTTATAGTGTATACGATTGTGTTTATTAACTTGTTCTTAGTTGTTGGAATAGCATCTTGATTTTATATGTATACTCCATTTATAATTGTTGATCAACCTGTACTTGCTTCCGTATATGTTTCTCTGTTTTTTGTATTACAAGGTATGTGTTAATGTATGTGGGTTTAAGAGGCCATCTTTCTGATCACCATCTATTCTCAATTTTTTAATTCAATAATTTCATCTCAAACTCTTTGTTTTCTAGTGTTTGTATCATTAGCTTGTATTTAGGATGGTTCCATTGTATTGTGTTTCCCTTCTTATCTTAAAAAAAAATCTTCGTGTTTGACCGAAAAAAAATCATTAACTTACACCCATGTCAACGTCCATTAAAACTTACACCCATGTCAAAAAAAATGTTCGTGTTTGACCAAAAAAAATCATTAGCTTGTACTTGTGGCTAGCTTCGGCATGACCATTCCGTTGGCTTGTAATTTTTGTATTATGCATTCGCAACACTAAAACTACGTCCCATTGGTCTGCATTAATATCATAATTAACCATGTTTCAATCAAATTAGTGGTCAAGTTTAATATCATATATTCAATTAATATCCAATTCAATAAGCATTTTTTTGACTGGTTTTCTTTATCATGGAAAAGCCGATTCAACGATATCTATGTATGAAGAGGTCACTGTGAGCTCAATTTAGGTGATTATTAGGCATTTGCACACACATGAACCATTAGCTCACCTTGTTTACTTAGAAAGATTCTGAAGTGTTTGCTTCGCAATGTAGGGACATGAACTTTACACCTGAGGTGAAATCTAGTAACAATAATAATTTAAACCCAATGACATTAGCCTTTTTCACTCAAGGAAAATGAAGTCAAAGTTTACTTGATCAAGACTATCCAGTCAAAAAATTAGGGTAAATTAATATTGTGAAAATGATTTAGGATGAAGTAAGACTTCTTTAAGATGGACTTATGAACTCAGTCCTTGCCAACCTCTCAAGTAGAAAATAAAAATTTTGAAAGAAAAAATTCATACCACCAACTCCGAGTCTGTTACATAAAAAACTAGAAGCAATGATGAAGTGGATAAATATTTTGGATCTTTTCTGCTTCTGTCTAAAAAGAAAGCAAATGACTTTCAATTATTGATTGATAAAGTTAATACAAAACTTTCAAGCTGAAAATCCAAAGTTCTCTCCCAGGTTAGTAGAGTTGTCAGGATTAAAACAATTTTTAATTCGATCTCAGTGTACAATATGAAAATTTACTCCTTCCCCGTGCTATTACCACCAAACTTAATCATCTCGCTTGCAAATTCTGATGGAATGGTGTGGTGGACAGCCAACCCAAACACATATGTACTTGGGATCGGATTTCCTTACCTCATCATCTCAATATTTCTTCCAATAGGAATAAAAATCTTGTGGCAAACTATTTCCTCACCAAACAACACCCGTGTTCTTTAACTAAAAACTCCTTATTTCAACATGAAGAACATTTTTCAACTTCTCAAAGCTCCCACCATCACCTCTTTTGCTTGGAGAGACAATCTCATATCTCTTTAAAAAATGAAACGCCACCTTATCTGACAATGACATCCAGTGGAACATGGGATTAATCAATTCATTTATTAATTTGTTCTTAGTTGTTGGAATAACATCTTAATTTTGTATGTAAACTTCATTTATAATTGTTGATCAATCTGTGCTTGCTTCCGTATAGGTTTTTCGGCTTTTTTGTATTACAAAGGTATGTGTTAATAATGTATGTGGGTTTAAGTGACCATCTTTCTGGTCACAATCTATTCACATTTATTATTTATTATTTATTTTTTATTTCAATAATTTCATCTCAAAGCTCTTTGTTTTATGGTGTTTGTATCATTAGCTTGTGTCTTGAAATGGTTCCTTTGGTATCTTATTTCCTGTTTGATCCAAAAAGAAAATCATTATCTTGCACCCATGTCAATATCCATCCACTTTTCTCCGGAGCATGTACTTGTGGCTAGCTTCGGCATGAGCATTCAAGCTGTTTGGGCTTGTGATTTTTGTATTATGCATTTCATACACTAAAACTACCTCACATTGGTGTGCATTTAATAATATTAATATAATAATTAACCATGTTTCAATCAAAGTTCATTATTATATATTTAATTAATATCCCATTCAATATACATTTTTTGGACTGATTTTCTTTATCATTGCAAAGCCGATTCAACGATATCTAGGTACGAAAGAGGTCATTATGAGCTCACTTTAGGCATTTTTGCAAACACATGAACGTACAATCAGCTCACCTTGTTTTGAACCGTTCTACGTATCGAGGGAGGGAACGAGGATGCTCCCTCGCACGTCGTCCTGCGTCGTCCGTCGCACGTGATCCTGCGTGAATTCAAAAAAAAAAAAAAAAAAAAAAATGAAAAAACAGAGGGAATCGAAAATTTTGGGGAGAAAAGGAGGGAACCTCTCCCTCCCCCCATTTCCATCTCCATCTCCACAGAGACAGAGAAAGAGAAGCAAAACCAAAACCCCATCGAATCCTCTCTGAATCTATTTCTCTCAAAACCCCCTCTCCCTCTCCCCATTTCCATCTCTCAAAACCCCATCGACAGAGACAGAGCCAGAGAAAGAGAAAGATCCCATCCCTCGCTCCCCAACGAAGACCGAGGAAGCCTTCCCTCTCCCGCTCGACACTCCCTTTCCCCCAACGAAGACCGACGGTCACTCCCTCTCCTCGTACGAAGGTCGACGGTCCACGAAGACGAACCCTCTCCCAAAAGGTAAAGCTTCTACCTTTGTTTTAGTTTATTTTCCCTCACAATCTCTCCCTCTTTGTGTGTGATTTTCTGTTGGGGATGACTACATCTAGGGTTTCTACTAGATCTAGGGTTTATTGAATTCTACTAGATCTAAGATGACAATGGTTGGGTAATTTCTCGAACTCGTGTTATCACCACTAAGTGTTTGATTGAATTCCTAAATGAAGTTTTTTTGTGAATTGGTTTGTGTTCAGTGTTTGATGTGTTTTGGGGTGATTGATGGATACCCATTTGAGAAATGGTGATGATGAATGTGTTTTATATTTCAAGATGGGAGTTTTGTTAGTGTTTTGGACCTTTGGTAGTTAGTACTCTGGGTCTCTCTTTGAGGTTTTGAAGTGTTTGTTTCAAGTCCCAAGTGAAATTCTAGCATTTGGTCATGTTATTTACAACTTTTTTTGAATACCCATTTGATAAAAAGTGATGGTTTGTGTGTTATGATGTTTGAGGATGGTTTTTTTTATGTGTGATGGATGGTTAGTGATAGTAATTGCTTATTTTTTTTACCCATTTGAGTGTTTTTTGAAACAAAGAAGCAAATTTGAGGTGTTTGATTATGTTTTTGATTGATTTCTGCAACACTTATTGATGGAATGATCATGTTTAATGTGTTCAAATATTTCGTGACGAGTTTCTTTTGGTACCATGTATTTCCTCTTTATGATATTTGAAGTGTTTGGTTAAATTCCTAAGTGGAATTAAAGTTGATAATCTTTTTTTTATGGTTATTGACTTATTGTAAATGTCCATTTGAGAAGTGTTTATTTGTAACGCCTTAAAATGTTTCATGATGGTACGTATTCTTGAATTTGATTATCTTGTTGAATGATTCCCGAAATAAATACCAATTTCAGAATTGTTCATGCTTAACGTGCTGAATATTTTCAATGGATTGATTCCTACTCATGCATTTATGTTTGTGCATCTGCGCTCCCATCCCCACCTCCATCCCTTAATTCTTCTTTGCTATTTTCTCTGTATTTTTTATTTGATATTCCAATACCACTTAACTTCAATACCCTGTATACATATGTTGATACACCTTCATAAGACTGATGGGTTAACTATTTTTATCATTGCCTTAACATTTGTGGCCTAAATACGGTGAACCTTTACAAGTGATGGTTTGTTTATCTATTGTTATATATAGCTCCAAGGATGTACATGAACTATGATTAACATTTACTCTTTAGTTAACCACACCATAAATTGCAATTGTCTGTATATAATGAATGAACATGGACTCTTAGGTATTGGCTTCATTTGGTTATATAGATAACTTATGCCCAACGATTTTTCTTACATCTATATGCAAAACAATAACTTGTTCGACTTTACTTATCGTATGAGGCATCATTTTTGTTTGGATCAGGCCATTAATATTTTACTTATTGGTGTGATTGTTCATGTGGCCTGCAGCACCTTTAAGAAGAAGGCTCCCAAGGCAATCAAAGAGATCAGGAAGTTTGCTCAATCAGCTATGGGAGCAAAGGATGTGAGAGTAGATGTGAAGTTGAACAAGCACATCTGGAGCAGTGGGATTTGAAGCGTTCCTAGGAGGGTCAGGGTTAGAATTGCTTGCAAGAGGAACGATGATGAGGATGCTAAGGAAGAGTTGTACTCACTTGTCACAGTTGCTGAGATCCCTGCGAAGGGATCAAGGGACTAGGGACAAAGGTCATTGAAGAAGGTGATGATTGATCATCTAGTTGATCGAATTCTATTTTGTTTTGATTATGTAGTAATTCTAGAAACACAAATCCATGAGGAAAGAGTGAGACATTCAAGAATAGCTTTACCAGAGTTTTGTTTTGTGGATTCATATTGTGACTTTAGTTATATTGAGTTTACTCTGTTTATCTGATCCAGTTTTACCTTATTCTACACTGAGTTGTGTTAAGTTGAATTTCATCCTTGTTCTCTCTTGTTGGTGTCTAGAGCAAAAAAAAACATGAGATGTTACTTTTAGTTTGTGAAAGACAACCCTTAACAATGCATATTGTCTGAGTATCTTGGTCTGGATTCAGATGATTTGCGTGTTATTAATGGTATTTTACTAGAAGTCTGGATCATGATATTGGTGATTTTTTGTAAGAGCCTGATTGTATGTGAAGGTCAAAATGGTCTGAATCGCGATTTAGAAAGTGCCTAATAGAGTGACAACTTCTGATGGTCTGGAGCATGATTTAGGCTCTCTGGTTTAAAACCATCTAGGAGTAAAAGAAATAAATTGAATGTCAGTTGCAGAGACCAAGCTGCAACCAAGTTCTGGACCTGCTAAGGCTGCTATAGATCTTCTCAATGGAAATGAATTGCTATTTGCTGGTATGTCAATCTTGATTTGTGGATTCATATTGTGACTTCAATTTGTAGATCACATCAACCTACAGGTCCTACACTTAGCTATCTAATAATCCCACTGCATTGGCTTACAACACAGTTCTGAATTTCGGAGAGTGATTAATTAAGAATGATTTTTTTCCTCAAGATATCGCCCTCGCCCCAATGTTTCACTTGCCCTCGATAAGGGAATGAAATTCATCACACAGAGAATATTTACATCAAACGCATCACCTGTACAAGATGATCAACCATTTTGCTACCATCAGTATTTGCAGAATACTAAGATAAGCATAGGAAATCTTTTTGGTTTGCATATTGAAATTGGTTGCAAGTATTCACGCCTTATACAGGATAACAGGTAGAAGATGCTACAAATTTGCTCTGAATCAAAACTATGACAGCATTTAAACTGACAAAGGACTAGCATCTATTTAAACCGAAACAATATGAAGTAGCATGTCATTGGCTGGATACATGAACATTCTCTTCATTAGGTGTTGGTTCAGCAGGTGGTGACTTCTTCGTGAGGGACTTTGGGATGTCAATGTCATCTTGTACACACCGTTGTTGTGGGTGTGATAGCAGCACACACATGTGACGGAAGAGAACACGTGACAGCACCTGCCCCGTCTCAAAGATGTATCCCTCATGTTCGCTGACATTTTCAAGAGCATCCACAAGTGTATCGTATACCTTTTGAGGACAATTATCTGGGTTGGGCTTGTCATGGAGATATATCACATCTAATGTGAACAGTATCTGGTTTGCAGATCACTGAAAACGTGGCTGTACAGAGGATCTATAGTATATGAGGATCTGAAAGCGAAAATGCAATGTCAGATTTTGCCAACAGCACAAAAAGAATAATGCACTTGCTAATCATCAATGGTGAACAAAGAAATAGAAAAATGAAGTTTAAATGAAAAGAATTTCATAAGGAAAAATCCTGCTTCCCTCAATAGCAAGATAAACGATAAATCTAGCAAACAACAAATCCACTCAAACACGTGACCAAGAGAAAGCATCTATTTCAGAATTTCTGTAATTAGATTCATTAGCTGCTATCGAGTAACCTGAATGGTAACCCATGATGTCTCGACTACGGACTGCCCCTACAACGCGTGGACTGCCCCTGCAACGCGCGGACTGCCCCTGCAACTCGCGGACTGACCCTGCAACGCGCGGACTGCCCCTGCAACGCGCGGACTGCGCCTGCAACACGCTGCTGCTCCAGACCACAGACTGCGCCAACGCGCTGCTGTTCCAGACCACGCTGTCTCGACCGGGGCTCATAAAAACCTGAATTGCTTCAAATTGATACAAAGTCAGAATTTGCAGAAAATGAATCTGAAAAACTGAATATGAATTGCTTCAAATTAATACAAAGTCAGAATTTGCAGTAAATGAATCTAAAAATGAATCTAAAAAACTGAATCTGAATTGCTTCAAATTAATACAAAGTCAGAATTTGCAGTAAATTGATCAAACACATCTCAAAAAGACTGTCAAACCTTGTATTTAAGTTAGGGCAACTATTCAAGTGATATTCGAAGATTTTGTGAGATGTGTAGATGATTTTGTGAGTAATGAGATGCTGTAACATTGTATTGTAACAACTAGAATGGATACTTTTCATCATGATGCATGAACAAACCTAGCAAGGGTCAGTCCAACCCCAGTTTTCTCTTAAAATACATAAATCTGTGATTTTGAAGTCATCATGTAAGATCCATAAATTATTTTCCTTTAAAGAACAATAACATTTCTGTAAAACACCTAAAACAAATACTCCTCAAAGCATAAATTTTACAACATATCTACTTTTCTAAATGCAATAAAATGCTACTTGGCAGAAATAGAATTTCAAATAGAAATCACTGAATAGGTTTTGAAACACCTATTTATGTTGGAAAGGTTCAGATTTCTACCAGAGGAGAAACTCCCTCGCACGTCGTTCACATGCTATTGTTCTTCCACAGTACTAAAGAATTCAATATGTAATAATCAAAAGACATGTTCATATTGGTAGTATGGGTTCAACCAAACGATTGAACCACTTTCAATAAAGAATGTGGTAACATCTGAAGTTTTGAATATTTGCATTGTTGTCGAACCACTAGAATAACTCGAACATGAAAGAGATTGACATAATAGGATACATTTTTCTCTTGTGCAGGAAGCAGGATTTACAACAACTGACTAAACCACACTTTATAGTTCAAAATTCATTGGAAGTCCTAAAGATGATAAGGTCACTCACACTTTCTTATTAAACAATTCATTGAAAATATTCAGCACGTTAAGCATGAACAATTCTGAAATTGGTATTTATTTCGGGAATCATTCAACAAGATAATCAAATTCAAGAATACGTACCATCATGAAACATTTTAAGGCGTTACAAATAAACACTTCTCAAATGGACATTTACAATAAGTCAATAACCATAAAAAAAAGATTATCAACTTTAATTCCACTTAGGAATTTAACCAAACACTTCAAATATCATAAAGAGGAAATACATGGTACCAAAAGAAACTCGTCACGAAATATTTGAACACATTAAACATGATCATTCCATCAATAAGTGTTGCAGAAATCAATCAAAAACATAATCAAACACCTCAAATTTGCTTCTTTGTTTCAAAAAACACTCAAATGGGTAAAAAAAATAAGCAATTACTATCACTAACCATCCATCACACATAAAAAAAACCATCCTCAAACATCATAACACACAAACCATCACTTTTTATCAAATGGGTATTCAAAAAAAGTTGTAAATAACATGACCAAATGCTAGAATTTCACTTGGGACTTGAAACAAACACTTCAAAACCTCAAAGAGAGACCCAGAGTACTAACTACCAAAGGTCCAAAACACTAACAAAACTCCCATCTTGAAATATAAAACACATTCATCATCACCATTTCTCAAATGGGTATCCATCAATCACCCCAAAACACATCAAACACTGAACACAAACCAATTCACAAAAAAACTTCATTTAGGAATTCAATCAAACACTTAGTGGTGATAACACGAGTTCGAGAAATTACCCAACCATTGTCATCTTAGATCTAGTAGAATTCAATAAACCCTAGATCTAGTAGAAACCCTAGATGTAGTCATCCCCAACAGAAAATCACACACAAAGAGGGAGAGATTGTGAGGGAAAATAAACTAAAACAAAGGTAGAAGCTTTACCTTTTGGGAGAGGGTTCGTCTTCGTGGACTGTCGACCTTCGTACGAGGAGAGGGAGTGACCGTCGGTCTTCGTTGGGGGAAAGGGAGTGTCGAGCGGGAGAGGGAAGGCTTCCTCGGTCTTCGTTGGGGAGCGAGGGATGGGATCTTTCTCTTTCTCTGGCTCTGTCTCTGTCGATGGGGTTTTGAGAGATGGAAATGGGGAGAGGGAGAGGGGGTTTTGAGAGAAATAGATTCAGAGAGGATTCGATGGGGTTTTGGTTTTGCTTCTCTTTCTCTGTCTCTGTGGAGATGGAGATGGAAATGGGGGGAGGGAGAGGTTCCCTCCTTTTCTCCCCAAAATTTTCGATTCCCTCTGTTTTTTCATTTTTTTTTTTTTTTTTTTTTTTGAATTCACGCAGGATCACGTGCGACGGACGACGCAGGACGACGTGCGAGGGAGCATCCTCGCTCCCTACCTCGTTCCCTCCCTCGATACGTAGAACGGTTCCCTTGTTTTACTTAAAAAAGATTCGGAGTTGTTTGCTTCACGATGTAGAGATTTGAACTTTACACTAAAAAAATAAAAATAACAACAATAAAAATTTAAACCCAATTATATTAGCATTTTTACTTGAGGGAGATGAAGTCAAAGTTTACTTGACCAAGACTATGCAGTCAAAAAATTAGGGTGAAAATGATTTAAGGATGAAGTAAGACTTTTTTAAGATGGAGTGATGAGTTATGACTTCACTCCTTCCTTATCAACCTCTCAAATAGAAAATAAAAATTCATACCACCAACTACGGGTCTGTTACATCAAAAGCTGGAAGCAATGATGAAATAGGCAGAAAGATTTGGGACCTCGCAATTTAACTAATGTGGATAGCAACAATAGTACGCGGTCCCTAGTCAAATGGACATTCGAAACAGACAGAGCTAATTGAGTTTATAAGTGGCTGGCTATAAGCGCCCCCACTGTCCAAGTGGTACAAAGTACAACAAACCACACCACTTGTAAGTCCAAATTCTAAGTTTACCAGTAGACCTGCACCCCTAGATAGAAGTAACCTTGTTTTTGTATACAATCTTTGTTTATTTACAAATTTAGGGCTATTTAATCAATATAAATGTATAACAACATGTGGGTGTATAGCTTTCGATGCTTAAAAAAAAAAAACAAAAAAAAAAGAGAGGATAATTTGCCTTTGAATTCGAACACACTTGGGGGAGGATTCGTGTACACAATGGGGATTCAGGATTCAAATACGAGTAAACAGACTTCCATATAAAAACTGGATAGTCACTGGTCTAAATTAAGTGATTGAAGCAAAGCCTAAGAATTAAGAAATGTTGTTGAGCCAACACAAGTCTTTCCTCTCCCCTTCAGCCCACCAAACCCTTCTCTTTTTTGTGTTAGTTGAATTCTTACGATTCGCACAATTATCTATTAATTTTAAAAAATATATATATCTATTAATGAAGAACCATAAAAAATTCAATTATATATTCTTGTATTTGTGGACTGCCCGAAACCATGAAATTATTCCTTCTACAATGTATGTGTATTGAAATGGACCAATCGTATTGAGTGATTCTGAGTAGATACACCACAAAATTTAAGGCTAATCGTAACTTGAGTGCACTGCGAGGTATCTGGGATAATACTTCCATCGCATATCACATTTTGGAAAGCGACACACTGACAGAGAAAAAGCTTTGGATTAAGGCAAACCCTTGAGCTAATATATAACGGTTGTCTGTGTAGCACCGATCTTTATTAAAGGCAGGGAGGAGTGGACATACTCGTGTTTTACAGGGGACATTTATGTGCAAATTTAAGCCTGTCTTATGCGATTGTTTATTTCATACCTACTAAATTGGATTAAAGACTAACAATATTCATGATGCAAAGAGAAATGCTTAACTAAAATGCCAAAGATACTTATCACAAGTTTACAATACTAGTACGGATTTTCACAAGAATTTGAAACCTAGCTAGGTCGAAATCAACAATTAACTTTGAAAACAACATGTTAAAGAGTATATCAAACTCGGACCAATGAACAAACTCGTTATATAAATGATTGCTAAGAGGTTAAAGCTCTAAGACATAATCCTGCAACAACTTCGCCTAATTAAACTTCAAGAGATTCGAAGGTTTGGAGATTCATTATTAAGATAGAAGTTTTGGTTTGAATATTACCAACTTCACAAAAGATTATAACAAACTAAAAGGGACGTAATGGCATGACATTTTCAACTTCAAATTAAAGAAAATTTTGATGAAACTAGAATAAAGAGAAATTGTTGATATAACCAACTCCATTGATTAATTTAGAAGGTGAAAGTGAAGGTTCCATTGTTTAGCATATAGCTTTGCTATTGTTGTAGTGTCTTAATCCCTTCAAGTGGGGATAATTTTATCACTTATAAGTTGAACAGTTCATATGAGATTGGTCTAAGTTTATTAGGTCCTTGTAGATATCAAAAAATATGAAGATTTTATATGCTCTTTCTGGCTAAATTGTTGGGGTTGGTGTTATGTGAGTGTCACCAACCCACTTCTACAAATGCAGTCCCAACCTAAAGAAATATGTTCTTCCAATTGGTTTAGTTTGTTAGTTTGGAATGACAAGAAAATACCACACTTGTGTAGGGGGTAGGTGAGGGGTGGTATTTCAGAAATTCTAGGGAGCGAGGGGATGGGTGGTAACTGTTCCCTCGCTCCCTAGAAGGGCTTGTGGTATTTAGAACTTTTCTAACTGTTTAGAAAGGATTCAAACCAACTTTCAAGAGAATAATTGAGATGAAACTATGTTTTATTTGGAACAAAAAAATCTAGACAGCTAGGCCATTAGAGCTCGGGGGGATTTTCTCTATCTGGCTCGCTGCCCTGTGCATACTCTACTTGAATGATGTGCCATCTTCACCCCATCGCCAAATCCGAGCCGAACCGTCGGCTCTGATACCACTTGTTAGGGCACCACACACCTGCGCGCACCCATCGGTCCACTATACATTGCAATGATATTTTTTCCATCTTAAACATCATCATAATAAGCCTTTCATCTGGGTCTTGGTAGTATAGGGTTTTTTTCTTCTTCAAAAAACCTCGTTGCTATTAGAGAGTAGACCACCTCCTTATAAATCTCTGTGACAAATCTTCCTTACTTGATGTGAGACTATTCAAGCCAACACTATTCCAACACAACCTGCTGCCAATGGAGAGAGGCCCAAGCTCCAGTACTTTTTTCTGTATCTTCCTTGACCTAGAACTTGAAGACAAAGGCAATGTCTCCATGCGTTTTCATATCAAATGTTTTCTTAAGCTTCCAAGTCCAAATGAGTGTCTCTAGGCATCTCTCTCAATGATTAGAGGTTAATATGTTAAAATTGAAAACAAAAAAACAAAAAATAGGTTGGTACAAAAATCGACAAGAAATTCTTAGTTTGGTCCTATATCTTAGAGAATCCTATTTCATTGTGAATTAACAAGCAACGTATAAAATTTTATGTGGCGCTTTATTTTTATATGGAGGCAATTGTCTCACTATAATTTAGTTGAGAATTAAAATTTCACTCCTCATTGTGCATGACTCTTTTTCTCTTTTTCCACAACAATGCTTGTGTGAGTCCACGTTGTATACATTATGCCTCCACTTTTGTTTAATTAATTGAAAACATTTGTCATCTCTACAAGTTTGAACTTGTACGTGGAATCTTAGGGTATGTTTGGTTGAATGAAATTTAATTCTATGAAATTTATGGGGGATCACTTGTTTTTAAGCTAAATTTGATCAAAATGTTATAGATCACTTATCGTGAATTTCATATTTTGATCAATGATGAGAATTAAAACTCCCATGAAACATAAGAATCCCAAACTCTTTACCCCGCTAAAGAATTAAATTATCATATTTCATGAAAATTTAACTCTCCACCTTTGAGCGTACAATTTAAAATTCATAATAAATGGCCAATCACATTTTAATCAAATTTGTCTTAAAACACAAGTGGCTTCCCATAAATTCCATAGAATTGAATACCATATGATCAGTTTGATTTCAGCTTTAGAAAATTTACTAAATCGATTGAATCGATCAGTTTGATTTCAGTTTTAGAAAATTCAAAACCGATATGATCAGTTCGGTTTTCAGTTTTTAAGTGATTTAACTAACAAAATCGAACCGACCGAATATATATAATAAACAATATATATAAACGAAATAATATGTTTAATTTAATCGGTCGGTTTGGTTGGTAATTTATATAAATTAAGATTGATTCGATTTTCTTAATGTTCGGTTCAATTTTGGTTACAAAAATTTGAAACCAATAAAAATCGATTCGGTTCTCGGTTTGGGCAAAAAAACCGAACTGTAGTAGTTTTCAACCCTACCTCTTAAATTCTGCAATTCAATACATAGCTATAGATAATCATCCATCTCCAATTCTCCATCACATGTGAAATCAAACAGGACATTTCTGTTTGAGTTTTTGGATCAAACACACTCTTCCTATGCTGAGGAAAGAGGTCCTTCTTTAATTTATTTCTGTTATATTTGATAACACATCTCTGTAGTACCTCTGAAATAGCTGTAATAACCCTCTAATAGTCTAATTACTCCAAGTTGGGCTGAAACACCATTGATGAGGTCTGAACTTAAAAGGGACCCCTAGGCAAGAGCACTCCCTTGATGTGAGTCCTCTGGATTTTGTGGACCATTTGTCATCGCATTGTCTAACAGGTAAAGTTCATTTGGAAGAAGGGGGAGAAATCATTCACCATCCACATTTGTAGTTTTTTTTGTTGGCAATAACTGTGAAAAGGGGTTCTCTCCAGCTTAAAAATAAGAACAAATCCAATTAGAAAGTGTATAGTAGCATTCGTAAAAGTATACGTCATAAGTTTTGCATGCAAACGAGAAGAAGATAAATGTGTTTTGAGTGGAGGTCTATGTTGGGTTTCATGTAAACTTACATTGAGTAACCTACTCCAGATACGATGATGAATGTATATTTTCTAAAGTGCTAATTCATGTCAAAATTGGACGATTAATATTTGCGACATGTGTCTCATATTTAACCCTAATAAGTAGCATCATTTGGATACAATTAAGAAAATTATAAGGACCAATCAATTATAACATTTTAGATCCAACAAAACAAATGATCATGACTATGACTAAAAATATTAATAACTAATCATAAGCGTATTGGTCAAACATGTATGAAATCGAGGTTTATGTTTGCTTGGTTAGCTTAGTCCAGAATAAACCAAGTTTTATCTTAATTCTTAAGCAAAACATGAAGAAAATTTCAAAAGATGCTCCCCACAAGGGGAAGAAAAGGTGAGGAGATGATAGATATCCATGGTCATGGAGGTCGGGGTGTGGTAGGTGTAGAAGAGTGTGAGTGGAAAGTGAACGAGCAACTTACTACTACAAATCATCTATATTCAAATTTCAAATCAATGTTAAGAAAATGATTTAATGTCGCCAATTCTTGCTCGCTGTCCAAGTTGTGACCCTTCACCTACTACCACTTGTATTTTTCTTCCAAAAAAAAACACACAATCTTATAGAAAGTATATAAAAAAATATGTAAAGCCAAACTTCAGAAACATTTGGTGCCAAGTGATTTACAAGCACATACAGACCAAGTGTTTATATATACATGGAATTGACTTTGTGGGTGATGCACTCTCTTATATGTGTTTGTGGTGTCTTGCATGAGAGTTTTTTTTTTTTTTTTTTTTAAGCTGATTTTTGTAAGATAATCATCCCCACAAAAATTCCTTTTGTAGTTCTGCATACTGTCTAAACTTGATCTTGAATAGCACTGACCGCTGAACGTGGGTGCCAATGGATCGCATCCAAACACTGTCTTCAATTTTGTGTGTATTATGTTTCAACCACTGAAGTCGTACCATGTCAAGTTGCAATTCGCACTGACACACTAAATTTACTCAAGACTTGCACAACAACTATTTAATAATAAAAATATCTAACTTAATATTGTTAAGTCATTAAATTATATATATATATTCCTATGTTCTAATTAAAATATGAATTAACATGTACATAAGATTTTGGCAAGGGGAAATAAGTAATCATATATTGAAAGGTGTAAAATAAGTAGAGATATCAAAACATAAAGCCGAACCCGGCCATTTAACAATCATGGGTTGTCCAGTGTCAGATTTGCAGGTTGGTGTGGAACCCCTCGCTACTGAAAACAGTCTCTCTTCAATTTTCTCTATGGAAAATTCTAAATGTCGAGGTTTTGGGCGAGGAAAACAGCGAGGGAAATGAGGTGGAGGGGGTGGAAACCGTCCACCCTCCTCGGGATGCGAGCGTTGACTTTTAACGCGTGCATCTCGAGGAGGGTGGACGGTTTCCACCCCCTCCACCTCATTTCCCTCGCTGTTTTCCTCGCCCAAAACCTCGACAGCTAGCAAAGCTCTTTCTCTATATAATTTTTTGATCTTGATATTGATGACAAGCATCTTAATTTTCATCCCAAATATGTAAAACCCATGAATAGATAGATGTACACATGTGTACTTGGGATATCATTACTCAGTCTCACATATCGCGGTGGTCTCAATATTTTTATCTTTAGGAACAAAAACCTTGCTCTCTTGACTAAAATTATGTGGCAACTCTTCTCCTCTTCTCTTAATGCTCGTGTCATGTAACTCAAAGTTCTTTACTTCAACCGAAAGAACATCTCTCAGATTAGTAAAGCCTCGACTATTGCTTCCTTTGCCTGGACGGAAACATCTCATCTTTGAATAGGATGAAACATCACTTGCTTTGGCAAGTTCGTTCAGGTACTACTGTTGATCTTTGGCGTGATTGCTGGGTCAAACCCGACTTACTCCTCACGGACTGTATATTCGACTATTTTGCTCAAGATCTCCTTATCAGCATTCCTGACCTCTGGGTCACTGATAATGAGCATAGACCTCACTGGAATTCCGATTTAATTCACTCCCTTTTCCTCGGCCCGGTTGCCAGAGATATCGTGCACATCCTGATCGGATTCTTCGATTCCTCGGACACGCTTATCTGGTTAGCTGACAAGCTAGGAAATTTCACGATAAAAAATGCGGTCAAAACTTTTTCTAGGGCAGCCTTAGTCGGCTCTACCTGTCTTCCCCAACCTATCACTTTTGAACAAATGATTCTTAGCGATCTTTGGCAAATTAAGGCTCCGCAAAACGCTATTTTCCTTATTTGGAAGATAACCCATAATATTCTGCTTACTAGGCCAATCTGGTTAGACTGCACACCCCCATTGTAGATCAATGCCCTTTTTGCAACAATCACTCTGAGGATGTCATTAATCTTTTCTTATGTCCGATCATTGATCATTTCTAGCAGATCTCGCCGATTCCAATTGAATGGCATGTGAAAAATTTCACCTCACCCAAATTCCTTTTTTTTTTTTTAAATGTGAAATTCAGCTAAAACCCATTGGGAAGTTAAAGATGAAATGTTTTCTCAGTTTGCCGTTCTTCTGCGCACTATCTGACAGACCAGGAATAACTGTGTTTTTTTCACAATTACAAGTTGTACCCGACCAAATTTATTGTTGATTTTCAACATACTTGGAGCACCTGGCATCACACTTGGTTTTCCTGTCCACAATGTCCTACTTGTCACGCCCCGATTTTCGAAGGAAACGAAAATCCTAAAAATTCACGTAGGATTATCCGTTTTCCCCAAAACTCGGGACGTGAAAATTCAATAATAACATAAACAAATAGCAGCAACAACTAAACATTATTAAATTACTGAAACAAATAAAACTCTAACCCGGAAAGGACTGGCGTGGCTAGCTCACTAGCGGAACTCCAGTAACGCAGCTCAAAATCTCTAAACCTGAAAGGCTAATCGGCTACATTCCAAAAGGAATGTACCCAAGAAGCAAAAACTCACTTGGGTCAGCAATAAAGCTGGTGTGAGAAATCTTCATCCCAAAATCAATAAATCCGCACATGACAGCATCCAAATAAACAAAACAATAAACAACCACACCCTCAGGTAGTTCCTCAATGAGGCAAATGTGTCATCATCCTAATAAATAAATATGCATTATTTATTACTAATAAATAAAGTTTATGAATTATCAATCCTCATAAATGCAACAACTATACAATTCATAATCATATTAGACTATTATTGAAGTATTAACAAAACACATTTTTTTCTACCTTTAGGAAGACATGTAGTTCTCATTCAATGGTTGAATGAGCATTTAGTTTCTTCCTTTAAGGTAATCATGCACATACACAAAAATCTCGCCACTTTTCCACAATCGCACCATCCTCCTTGTGCCGAACACACCTCACCCAAGTGTGCCTCCCTTGCCATCGAAACCACTCGGAGCGTACATGACCCAAGTGGGGTGCCACCTCGAGTGTCATGTCATCTCACCCGAAGTTCGATCACTGGCAAATATTCTTCCTAAATCTACACGTACAACCGAACTCACATGGAACGGTGCACCGAACACACCTCACCCAAGTGTGCCCCCTTGCCATCGAAACCACTCGGAGCGTACATGTTCCAAGTGGGGTGCCACCTAGAGGAACATGTCATCTCACCCGAAGGTCGATCACTGGCAAGTATTCTTCCTAAATCTACACGTACAACCGAACTCACATGGAACGGTGCACCGATATGCAAGCAAGTTTGCATACCCATAATAATATCACACGTATACAAACAAGTCTGTATACAAAAAATTTCTTTTCTTTTCACATTTTTTTTTCGGAGTTGTGGAAAAGAGCATAAAAAAATATATATCAACTAAAACTGAAAACTCTTTTATGGTGACACTTTGTCAACCATAAGTAAATCAACAACGGTATCCACCATCCTTTTGGGGAACAAGTAATATTTGGCACATTGCCAATTCACACATCTCATCTCTTTGCATCATATAAAAAAAACAGTATGCATTCCAATTCGCATAAAAAAATACAAATACTCAAGCTAAAACAAGTGCTCAGTTAAATTCCAGCCAATATCTATTTTTAGACTTGTAGCCTAAGGACAGATCACCAACATTACAACCCTAACTATTTATTACTTCTACCATCACCTCTGCAACACTAATATCAACTAGACCTGTTTTTTTTCTTTTTTGAAAGTTTTGATTACTTTTCTATGACCAAGTTACACTCTGTAGTAGTCATCTTGTATTTAACATTTTTTTTTCTTCAAACTAAACACAGAAGTTCGAATGTTACTACACTTTGTTGTAGTCATCTTTTATTTCACGTAGTTACTTTCTCAAAAATTTATCGTAGCCTTTAAATTAATTTCCCATGGAACCAAATATATCTCTAGCGTAAACAATTATGAGGCCCTTTTGAAATCAGGCAGTGAAGTGAAGCAAATTATGCAGGTCATATATAGATCCTATTGATCCACTTACTACTGCTGAAATTTGAGTTCCATAGTATGAATTTGGGATTAGCTTCATCAACACTATGTCCTGGCAAAAGTCAATTGTTGGGTTGAATCATTCCAAAAATGTTTAGTAGATCAAATATCAGAATGTGAGGTTGGTTAAAGTTTCTGCTACTCTTTTTTTTTTTTTTTTTTTTTTTTTTTCCAATAATTCGCAGTTTCAATCAATTCATCTCCATGTCCATATAACAGCTAACTTATTTCTAATTGTACTTGCACAACTACACACTTTTTTTTCTTCAGATTTCAATGTTCAATGTTAGTACTATTTCATAACTTCAAAGTTGTGAACAAAAGATCACGGATGCATTACTGAAGCCAGTCTGCGAACATGTCCAAAGTATCTTCACAGTGAGGGAGTTCAAAGTTTTAGCAAGAGTGGACATAACCCAACAATAACATTTTATTTGACTGCGTTTTCTTCATCTTTTCACAATTGCCTAACTTGGTGTCCACCAACCTCTAATCTTGCAAAATATTTTGTTGCAGAAGACAGTGAATAACTCCAACTATACCTTAAGCTTTGTTGCTGTCATTCATTTAGTAGACATGGTAAGCTATAGGAGGTTATTATTGATGCCAAGATATCAACCATCACCAAGCAGAGAGAAGATACCACTCTCTTAAGTTCCAGACCAAATTTTTAGAACTAAACATGAAACCACATCGCATACAAGCAGTCCATTTCAGCAGAGATATCAACCCCAAAATCAAAACTCCCCAAACACACGGATCTTTAATTGGAAAAATCCCAAACTTCAAACAACATTTTCAAATGAACCCAGAGAAGAAACAAAACAACATTTTCAAATGAACCCAAAAACCCCAATTTTAATCCATCCAAACCTCCCTAAGATGACAATACCAATCACAACATCAAACCCCTAAACACTAAATCGCCAGTAAGCCATCAAACACACCAAAATCAACAAACAAAGATATGTGTATTTCAAAAAAAAGGAACTCATATAGAGAATGAAAGAAGACTCACCAAGGTGATGAAGTTCCTTGTCTCCTCTCTGATGCATCACCAAGCTAAGCATCTTCCTTCCTCTTTAATTCTCTGAGCCACAAATGACACCCGTGTAGAGACACAATTGGAACATTCTAGGGTTTTTGATCTGGAGTGGAAGAGGTGACAACAAACGGGGATCTTCCTTCTCCAAGCGTTGTTAACCTCTCTCGATCTACAATCCAAAGCACAGATTTGCAACCAACTGTTCCTCCTCAAGTTTCTGAATCAGTGGCTCTTCATCTCAATCTCCTCAAGCAACAACCAATGTCCACAAGGGTTCCAGAGGCAGGAAACCTCATCCCAGTCCTCGCTTGAAGTCTCTCCTTTGCCTTGGACCCCAACGTCCCCGCTTCATCCGCCATTCCCCATCGCTGCCATCGAAATGCAACAAAAGAAAAGGAAAATGAGAAAAGAAAAGGAGGAAGCAAAAGGTTTTTTTTTTTTTTTTTTTTATATGGTGAGTGGCTATTCGCCCCCACCGAACTTTCGAATGCACCCACCCTCTTTCACAAAATAAAACCCTAATCATTAGTTAAATAAAAAACCCAAATACAATTAGGTAACAACTCATCAACATTAGGGTTTACAATTTTATTTTTGGCTAAATACACACACACACTTTATCCTATTTAGCCATGGCAAACAAAAATCTTTTTCCAATTAATTGAGATTACAATATATGCCCCAATTAATAAATAATTTTTTTTATATTTATTTAATTAGGCGGGTATTACACTACTTCTAAGCTCACGACCATCCATCATGTACTTGAATCAGCAATTACAAAACCCCACCCACGTTCTGTCCCAGCTGGACACTATCTAATTTGGTCCCTACACAGAGTCTGTTAATTCACGCATAGATCTTATTACAACCCAGATCCATTGTGCCAGAACTCATATTCTTAACATCAACACAGACCTTTCTCATCATTTCCCTTTCCCTCTCCCACAAGATGCTATTATTGTTACTTATGATGCTAGTTTTTTGACAAATTCCAAACAAGGAGCAATTGGTGTGCATGCAGTGAATCTACAAGGTGAGGTGGCAGCCACAATCGTCAGCCCTAGTGCTGGATAGTACAATGGTTGAATACTATGCAACAGATGCGACTTTACTTCTAATCCATACTAGACAATGGAGGACATGCTTACTTCTAGGTGACTCTGGGACTCTAAGTTCCGCTATGAAAGACCCCTGGGATGCTCACACGCTGGGTGTGGCGTCCCCTTATTAGTAGTATCAGACGTTTGCTTTCTTTTCAATCATTTTGATATTGTAATTTTATTGATCGAGCACTAAACACTGAAGCTCCTACTACTGTAATATTATTTATCAATGAATGTGCCATTTAACAAAAAAAAGGGGGGGGGGGGGGGGGGGGGTACATAATTGAAAATATCAAATGCTTTAATTACAAGCACAACAACATAATTACACTTTGATGTAAAATGTAGTTAATGTCCACACCCAATAAAAAAAAGTAATAATAAACTAAAGTAAATGTATGCCATGTTGTAATGACCGTACAAGCGACCCACTATTGATTAGGGGTGGACATCCCATCCCGCAATCCCGATCCCGTTCCGTCCCGATATTTTCGGGTCTTAATGGGATTGAATAATTTCATTCCGATCCCGTTCCGTCCCGATCTAGAATGGGATGAAGATTTTCAATCCCGCTAATCCCGTCCCGTCCCGAGCTAATTTTTTAATATTTATTATTAATATTTTTTTTATTCATATAAACTTACAGATGACTGATAGAAACTCATAGTGTTTGCAGTGGTAACAGAAATGTTACTTTAAGAAATAAATATTCATTAAGCAAGAGAAAAATAGCAGACAGTTGCTTAGATTCCCAATAAGTGGCTCCAATTATTTAACTTACAAATATTAATAATACCCAGGTGAATATGAAAAATAAAAATTAACTGAGTAATACATATTCAGAAGGGAACATTCAGGGGCGGAGCCAAGAATTTGAGATGCCCCGGGCTGTAAAAATATTTTTTTATAATTACAATATATGTATTGATGGTAAACCATTATGAATATGTTAGAGCATCACCAATAGGTCTATATTTCTTCCCTAACAAAAGATGAAATGTCATTTTGTCAAGGAACCATGAATTTTGTTTCCCACAGTAATGAAATTGTAAAATCAGTTTGGAGGCCATTACAACGACACAATACTCTTAGTGGGTCCCATTTATCATGTCATTTTCTAAAAGTCAGCCCACTCGACTTCATTGTTAGGGAATTTATGGCTACCCTTATATTTGCATGTCACATCTATATCTAATTATAAGAAAGTTATTTTTCACGCTCTTATATGATGATAATCTTCGCAGCAGTCACAGGCAGCACATTGATCCCATCTCATCCCGTCCCGTCTCGATCCCGTATGAACAGGATGGGATAGGGATGGGTATATCTCGTCCCATCCCGTCCCATGCCCACCCCTACTATTGATATTGAATTTTTTTTTCTCACTTACTCATTCAATTCTGTATCAATTACTTGGAACATAAATTTGAGCCTATTTACAAGTCTAGAACAAGATAGCTAATGCATAACACCTAGTTTTGGTACAAGCTAAGGTCATGCCACCTCATAGCATAAGGTAGCTATAGGTGGACATCTAACATCTTCAACAATAAAAACTCACCAGTCATCTCCAACATACACAAGTAGTAGTGTCTTGTACGGGGCATCATGGCTTGGAGGGCCATAACATAGTAGTAATAGCAACTGCCAACTGGTGGTGATTCATGGACTAGACTGGAGACGATTTTCCTTGATGGGCCTCATGGTTTGGATGCAAGGCAGGAGGTGGTGCTGGAGGCCCATAAGGCATAGGAATTGAGCGTGTTCGACCAACAACCTTACCAATCAGGTAGAATGCAATGGCTACCATGATCAATACCAAGAGAATCGCTGGCAAAGATATTACCACATAACCCATCTCCTTTTTAACCCTAAAATATATGTATGTATAAATCAGCAATAAAAACTTCAAGAAATTAAGGGTCTACTTTAACAAAGTTTCTCTTAGTGGAAAGAAAATACATGGTCAGGTGAGGTAAGAATTATTCAGTTGGGAAACTCCATAATTTAAAAGTGATCAAAGGCATGCATAAAACGTGTACTACTACTTCAACGATATGGTGATATAATTAATACGAATACGTACTGATTTTCCTACCACAAGAATATGAGTATCCTCTGATCAATTCCCACTGTGTTACAGATCCAAGTTGTGAAAGAGAAGACTCCTGTCCTGTCTTAACGACTAGAAAGTGCAGAAAACAGAGTTTTTTCAATTTTGCTTTTCTCTCCCATTTGAGCCAACGTTGGCTTCCTTATCTGGGGTTCCCCTTTAGTAGCCACCCACGTGTATCAGACTAAACACAATCTAAACTTGTTTATCCAAAATACTAGTAAACCGCCAGGTTTTTCAACACAATCTAAACTTCCCCAGCATTGTTAGGGGTATTTTCGTCGTTTTAATGAAAAATATTACATGTGTTTATCCTTTTACCCTCCAAAATTTAGTTTATTTATTTTATGATAAAAAACTCTTCCCTCTCAAATATTGTTAATTATACATAAGCTCCTAACATAATTGATTTGAAACTCCTAGTTATTTATAAACTATACATAAACCTTTAAATGATTAGAATTTCCATAACAATTTTTAGTTTTTCCTCCCAAACTCATGTTATTTACATTTAAATTTAGCTCTTTAAACATTTATTAATTACACTCAAGACCCTAACATAATTTATTTAAAGCCTTCAAATTATCTATAAATTATATAAACTCTAATATCTAATTTTTTTATTTTCAATCAAAGTCAGCCCCTGTAAACATCTATTAATTATACTTAAGCCCTTAACATAATTTATTTCAAACCTTCTAATTATTTATAAATTATAAAAGGTTCTTACATCTAACATTTTGATTTTCCATTTTACCCTTCATATTTCATATTTTTACAATCAAAACCAATCTCTCTCAAACATTGATTAATGAACAGTACTAAAATGTGTATATTTTTAACCTAATTTTCAATTTTGCAAGTATGTGTGCAAGTATGTCTGATTCAAGCATGAACACGAACTAATGCCCTTTCGAGCGTTTCTAATATTGTGAAACCAAAATGCGAATTACAAGATTATAATTTAATCCCAATAAGTAAATGAGTGAATGAAACCAAAAACAGAACCCACAAAGGAAATCACCAAAAACATACAAAACAAACAACAAAACCCTAACTTACTAAGAAGTGAATCAAACATACCATGTGTGGGTACTTCTCTTGATCAACCACCCTTGTGTTCTCAAGCCTTATGTTCAAGTACTGATCTACAAAATGCAAAGTCCCTCTAATTGCCAAATCGTTCTTCAGCTCCACCATCACTTCTCTGCCCACCAAATCCTTGAAGTAGGAGAAGAACAACTACAAGAAGAAAAAAACCAACAAATCAAAAACACCCCATGAAAGGAACTACAAAACCCATCATCAAAACTGTAGAAAAAAAAAGCAAAAAATTTGACTTTGAAATAGATAAACTCAAAACAACAGATGGGGAAATCATGTTAAAGATTCAATTTTTCAAGACACAAGAAGAGTGAGAGATCTTACCATCTTTTCACCTTTTTCGCTAGAAAGAAAGAAGGAAGGATGAAGAGATTGACGAGACCTTTCACTTTGGTTTCTTCTTTGGAGCCAAAAGTGGCTTCTTCTTTCGCTCGAGTGGGAGAGGGAGGGCTTCCTCGGTCTTCGTTGGGGGAGAGGGAGTGGCTCTCTTCTCTGTCTCTGTCTCTGTCGAGATGGAAATGGGGAGAGGGAGAGCTTCCCTCCTTTTCTCCCCCAAAATTTTGATTCCCTCTTCTTCTTTTTTTGAAACGAGGCAGGAGCACGTGCTACCCACCCTCCCTCGCCCATTTCCTCGACATGTAGAATTGCTCAAAGTAAAGAGAATGTTATGAGAACTCTACATTGAGGAAAATAATAAAAATGTTTGGGGGTTGTTGTCTAATTCCAAATCATAGTCAAGCATAGTTCACCTCCTTCAAAGTCCACCTCAGAGATGATGAATCCATTGAACCACTAAAGCCCAGTGCTGAATAACAACCTAAACCCATCACCCATCTTCTTATGAATTAGTCCACCATATTCAACCTAAACCCAACTCACCAATTAAAGAAAATGGGTAAAGAGATGAAAAAGTAAACCCTAAAATTGGGTACAGATTTGAAACCTAAATTAGGTACAAAGATTTAAGATAAAAGGGGAAAGGACCAATTTTTCTTGAGCAACCTTGGTTTATGAAATTGAGAGAGAGAGAGAGAAGAAGGTAGCTCTAGAGAAAGAGGGAGAAACCGAGAAAGAAAGAGATATGAGAAAAACTGAGGAATCAATCTAGTAGTAGACTCAGGTTCTTTGCGAGATGCATCTGGTGAAGGTGGATGAAGAACCTCTTCCAAACTGGGGATGGCAACGGGGCGGATTGGGGCGGATTTGAGCAAATCCATCCCTGATTCGTAAGGAATAACGGATCCCCAATCCGCCCCGCCAATCCGTTTGCAATTTTTATTAAAAACCGTAACAGCCCCGTGCGGATTGGCGAATATCTGCCCCGCCAATCCGTTTACAGTTATCCATCTAACTACAGAAATTATAACAAAAATTACAAAGATATAAGCATCCATACAAAAATTACAAAGAAATTACAAAAAATCCACACGAAAATTAAAACAAAAATTAACAAAAAAAAAAAAAAAATCGATCTCTGATAGATCTGATATCTTGATCTGAAAAAAAAAAAAATTTCGATCTCAGATCTAATATCTTGATCTGAAATCTTGATCTTGATCTGAGATCTTGATTTCATATCTGAGATCTCGATTTCATATCTGAGATCTTGATCTCAGATATGAAATGTTTCTTGATCTCAGATCTGAGAAGAAGGGATGACCCTTCAGAGTTCGGCCTTCACTGCCTGTGAGAGAGAAGAAGGGAGGGTCGACCTCTGCCACCCTTCACGACCTTTTCTATGAGAGAGAAGAAGGGAGGTCGCTCGCGGCCTTCGATGTGAGTCGCTAGAAGGGAGGTTGCTCGAAGGGAGGTTGCCCAAGCGAGGTTGCTCGAAGGGAGAATCGCTCGCTGTTTTGAGGGAGAAGAAGGGAAGGTCTCTGCAGCTCTGCTCTCCTCTGGTTTGTGGGAGCTGAAAAAAGAAGTGAAATGAAAGTGATTGAGAGAGAGAGGTGAGAGGCAGATGTAGGTTTTTTTTTTTTTCAGCATATAAAGGGTTCAGGGTATTTTTGTAATATCCACACTTAAACGGATATCCGTGGGGCGGATATGGCCAAATCCGTATCCGCCCCGAATATTTAATGGATGTTGTTTGGATATCCGTATCCGCCCCAAAATCCGTTTAGGCATATCCAAAACCGCCCCAAACGGATTGGGTGGGGCGGATATCCGTGAAAATCCGCCCCACTGCCATCCCTATTCCAAACACAGATAATGAGAGGGAGAATAGAGAAAGTGAGAACCTTGTTCATTTCAGCGAGGAGAGACTTGAGAGTCCACTATTAAGTCACATCCATCGGATCTAATCATATCTTCAAAATTTTGTTTCATCAAAGCAATATGGGCCATAGGATTTAAGTTTATATGCATATCAAACTCCAGTTTTAAATTGAAGCTATTTTGTTAGATATAATACCAGTGTATTAGTCGTGTCAACTACACGATAGAAAGCGTGTTGTGATATCGTGCTCAAAATTGGTCAAAGTTTTTATATATGAAAAAAAAAAGGTTATAAATGATGGAAGTGAAGTTCAGATTCTTTGTTCACTTGAGACGCCCTGCTCATTCGTTTGAAAAAAAAAATTGAAAATAATCACGACGTGAAAGTTATTAGATTCTTTTTCATGCATACGGTATGAAATGCATATTGTAAAATAAGTGTTTGCATTGATCATTGATTTTATCAAAAAGATCTTTAAAAATGTATTTTAACGATATCAATTTTACCAAAATTCGACAACGAAGTTGTTAATTATGATAATTTTCATTTCGAAATAAAACACAAAAACTTTCTCTCTCTGCCACATACACATTTAACTAGATTCTAAGTTTATGTTCATTTTCTTTAAATCCTTCTACACTTTATATTTACAATTATAGAAAATAAATCTCAACCCTCAATGCAATCCTAGTTATCTTTTATCTCCAATTTCTTATAAATGGTGAAACCCTTAGCTGATTTATAAGATAGACTAGGGTATTTTATGTGCCGTTGGCACTACACATACAATTTTTTTTGTTGCTAAACATCATGTATTTAACACCACCGCCATCATCTCCACTTTCACCCTCAATGGATTTTGAAGTGAAGCTTATTATAAGGTAAACATATATACTTTAGGGTTAGATTAAGTCAAAATTTGAATCTGTTGAGGAAAAGAAATACAAACTGCTCCAAATTGATTTGGGGAATCTGCAGCGAAGCATCACGTGATCCAGAGTCTCGTCATTCTCATTACAAAGCACACAAAGACTTCTTCTAAGGATTCCTCTCTTCTTTAACCTATCTTTAGTCAATGTCTTCTTACACAACACTGACCAACAAAATAAATTAATCTGAGGAAGAATTTTTTTCACCAAAATCAGATTCTTGTTTGAGTAAATGAAGGGGTCAGAGTGGGTCTAATAATGAGTGACAACCAGCATCTCAGAAAATTCTTTCACTGAGAAACCCACACCTTTACCCTTCTACACCAACCTATCAGATCCCTCCGAGCTCATCTAATTATCCAACAATTGCATTAAATTGGCGCTCTCCTCTAGCTCCCTAACATTTAGAAATCTCTGAAAGGAAAGATCTCAGGAATCTCCTTTAGACAAAAAATGACTAACTCTATCATTTTTCTGATTGTTAATGATAAACAACATTGGAAACAAATCCTTTCGAGGTTGGTTCCTATGCCAGAATGAGAAAAGATCGCCATTGCCAAATCGAAAGGAGCTGTGAGGGTAGAAAACACATGCGCACCGAACGGTGGATTTCCACAAAGAGCACCCATAAAAAGTGTACTTTGTTCTGGTATCCCATTACCATCAGTTTCGCCCATATTTATCAATAAAGAGCGATCTCAATAAATTATAATCTTCTTCTACAAAATGCTAAAGGCGCTTGGAAAGTAATGCTAAATTGAAAGTGCTCACTTGGCAAATGCCTAATCTTCCTCGGGTTTTGGGACAACATATTTTCTCCCAATTGACTAGATGCATCTTTCTAGAGTTTGGCGTGAAACCCCAAAAGAAGTCGCACATGATCTGTTTCATCTTGGTTGCTATTGAAGATGGTACCTTGATAAGAAACAGAAGGAACATAAGGATAAAAGCTAAAGTGGATTGGACAAACGCTAACTTGCTTGCTTTCTTGAGAAATTTGCGCTATCAAGAAGCTAGTCTCAATTATATCATTTTGATTGTCTCATCCCACACAACTTTACTTTTAAATCTAGCACCCAAAGGCATGCCTAAGTACGTAACTGGAAGCTGAAGCTGCACAACCAAATAAACCCGCCAACTGCTGCAGATGATGGACTTCTCCAATAGGCAACACCACTGATTTCTAGATGTTGATTTTCAGAGCTAAAATAACTTCGATCCAAAGCATAAATTTTTTAGAGCAAGAACTTGAGTTACAGAGGTATCACAAAAGAGGATAATATCATACGCATACTGAAGCATGGAAAGAGGAATGACTACCCTCTACGATTAAAAACCCTCTCACTAGACAAGTATCAACAGTTTTAATAATCATTTAGGTCAGACCTTCTGCTGCTAAAGTAAAGATAAGAGGAGATAAAGGATCACCTTGACGCATGCCTTTAGAGCTATTGAAAAACCCATGCAGCTGGTCATTAATCTTTAGAGAGAAATTGGTTGTAGATCTGCAAGTGTGAGGTCAATGGATCCATTTGGAGTCAAACCCCATGTGAGCCATTACCAAATCCAAGTATCTCCAAGAATCACTGTCAAAGGCTTTTGGGAAATCTAATTTGATGACAAATCCTGGAACACCTTGCTTCTTCCTGGAATCAATAATTTCATTGGCAATCAAAGGGTTATCAACCACCTGCTTAGTACTGACTGCTCCACTTTGAAATGGAGAAATGACTGAATGAAGAACATTTTTCAATCTATTAGCCAACACTTTGGCAATGATCTTCGTCGCCCTGTTCAAAATGTTGATAGGTTTGAATTCCTTAACTGGCTGCACTTTCGCACATTTAGGAATAAGCAAGATGATAGTGATGCTCAACCGCCAATCCAAATTTTTTTTAGTATTAAAATCATCAATAACTTTAAGAAAATCAATTTTAGTTACCTCCCACATTTTCAAATAAAACTCCATTGAAAAACCATGCAGACCTGGAGAAACTTCCGATTTGATCTCTTACATTGCACCTCTAATTTTTATCTATCAAAAGTTTTTCACCTAGGAGGTAGCCACTGGCTGGGAGATAGACTGAAAAGTAATCATCGAGAAGAAAGATCGCAACTCATCATTTTAACTGAACAACTCCTTGAAGTGAGAGACCATGGTTTATCTAATGCTAGCTTCATGCACCACTAACTACCGATCCATGCTAAGAGCTTCAATAGAGTTAATCAATCTGCGTCTATTGGCCAAGTTATGAAGAAATTTGGACCCCTGATCCATATGACAGACACAGTTGACTCATACTTGATCTTCCATAACTTTTTATCTCATTCGGTTAACTTTGCCCACTTCTGATGCAGTTGCACTCTACGATACATCCCTCGACAGTCAGGTCCCGGATCTCTTCCTCAACATCAATGTTAATAATCAAAGCAGAAATATTTTAAATAAGTAAATTGATCTCACCCCAAACTTTAATCCTCTAAATTTTGACGTTGCATTTGATTGCCTTTATTTTCTGCCATAAGCAGTAGCCAGGGTGACCAGAGACCACTGAGTCGTTCCACCATGATTTCATCTCCCCTGTCAGGGTTGGGTGATAAAATCAACCATTATCAAAGGAAAATCAGTGAGTTCTGCCACCAATAGACGAGTTCACCAGCAGAATCCCGTGATGGTCAGAACCTGCCGCCCCCTTGAGCCACTCGACTTTATCACCAAATTTAGCAATCCAATCCGCCGAAGCCAGAAACCGATAAAGCCAACAAATAATAGGGTGCTCTCTTCAATTTGACCACGTGAACTTTCCTTCTTTCTGACTGAAATCAGCGAGCTCCACCTTATTAATGAACTGATAGAATTTCTGCATGCGTATGAATCTCCTTCCGCAACATTTCTTTTTGTTCTTGTGACAGACAACATTGAAGTCTCATGTTAACACCCATGGTGATAACACCCAGCCAACAATGTCATAAACTTCTTCCTAGAAGTGCTCTCTCAATGAAGGATCACATAAACCATAAATTTTAGACACTGACAAAAAAGTCCGAGATCATTTGAAACTCAAGAGAAAGAGAAAAACACATTTCAACACTTCCCTCATCTGCAAAAGATCATCATTCATAGCTAATAGACCTTCTGAACAGCCATTGGATTCCACCATATTCTAATCAAAAGAACTGTTCCTCCACAACCTTTTGATAAATTCTCTAGAGCATCTCTCCAATTTGGATTCCTAAATGAAAACAAGATTCGGATGATTTACTGAAATTAATCTTTGACAACCCCTTTGCCTATTAGAATTCTCGAGCCTCCTATGGTTCCACGAAACAATTTTGAGGTTTATGAAGGACCTTCGACCCCGAGGTTGATGGACTTGTCCATTGCTCTGTCAGGCACTGAACCCGCGCCACAGCTTGAACCTTACATAAGCCCTTTCTTTATCTTGACCGAGGTCCACTCCCACTGCCAAGTCAATTTCTTTGAAAACTGAACGATCAGATGCCTCATCTTGAGCGAAACGACAGCCAGAAACATAGTTATGCGCTGTTATTGACCCTAAAAACAACACCTGAATACTGTCGATAACCTAGAATTCGTCCATGAGACCTCGAAGCCTAGGGGAGCGCCTACGTGGTATGGTGTGGACATGCAACTCTCCAAATGCGAGGCACAATATTCTGCTGGCAAACTATGAACTCCTACACACTGATCTGTTGGCGTCTCAAAACCAGGTGGGTAAGTAAGCGATACAGAATACTCCTGAGTCGAGTTGGAAGACTCACTCCTTACCATCCCAACAGGGACACTACAACCTTTAAGTTCCACCCGCCCCGCTTTGTTGGATGAGCCTGATTTAGTGAACTTTTGTTTAAGTATGAATCTGGATCTGGTTGGAAAAATCGCTAAATTATCCCATTCAGTGGCTCTGTCACGCTGAGCTTTTTTAGCCAACCTACGACCTCTGTTGGCATGCATGGACATCTTGGTCAACAAATGGTCCAAGTTGAAGACATCTTCTTCCGCCGCTTCTAAGACCTTCCAATAATTGCCAGAAGCCTGTTGACCAGTAGATTAGGCCAAATTACACTTCAAATTGGACATAGGCTCCTGGCAAGATGAAAGCCCAACAATACCTTGCCTTTATCAAGCTGAGTTGTGTGAGTTGACTCGCAGACCGAGTTAACCACTTTCCTACTGAGCCAGAGATAGAAACAGGGGAATGAGAAAACATTGGATGTTGCCGGTGAGACTGACCATTCAAAGCCGAAAAACCTAGTCGAAGGCTCATTCTGCTCATCGAAAGAGGTCACCTGTGGATAGTTGGCACCATTTTCTCCATGAAGAGGACTTCCCCAAACTCATGACATCAAATCAATCGACGAATCAAAGTGGATAGAAGTTGCGACAACTAGGCCCTTATTGACATCAAAAGTTGATCTAACACCTGGAAGATTGGTGGTCACCACCTCTACAAATGTTCTGTTGCTCTAGGGGAGGACAACACTAGGCACTTCCAGAGGGAACCCCCATACTTGCTGCTTGGGATCTAGCTGAGGCACCTGCTTTATAACCACCTCTTTCAGAGCCCGAGCGAGTTGTTTTCAGCCTTTCCCTTCCACATCAGCTGGCACCCTCAGAGTTTTAGACCCTAACCCCCAATCCATGATAATAGAAAGGAAAAATCTTCCTATATTGGCATTTTTCACCACCATAACCTATCTATTGTTGATCTTCTAACTGGCTGAGAAAGCGTTGGAGCCTGATCCACAACTTTCTTAAGCTGAAACTCTATTCGTTCTCCAATCTGTAGTTCAAAAAAAAAACTTTGATTCCAATCCTCGAGTTCGATTCAAACAACACAAATCTCTTCTTGACCTTTGAACCCCAAATTCTTTCCCATAAATCTTTAGCAAACAAAGATTTCCACCTTCAAACCCCATCTCTCACAAGATTAAACACATTTGAACATGCATACAAGCATCAAAGGTAGAAATAAGATAAAAAATGAATGGTATTACCCCTTGCCGGAAATGTCACCGGCAACAATGAATCCGACTAGATTCACGCGACCAATATTTTAGTCCTCACCACAAGATCCAGATGCTCACCCTTGTCTGGTTCAAATCTTCACGCTCACCACCAAATGCAGATCCAGACGCTCATCAATGTTTGAGACCCCGCTCAAGCTCACTGATGCGGATTTTATTAACCTAAATTAATAGGCTAATTTGACCCACTTGTAATAACCGCAAGTGCACGGTGTCTAACTGGTAGACAACGACAAGTACGGGTCGATCCCACGAGGAAGGTGGATTAAATGGAATTTAATAATTTAATTAAACTAATTTTGAGGAAATGGGGTTACAGTATTTTTAAAACTAAACTAAAAATAAATTAAAAATAAGAAAAATAGAATAAAATGAAAAGATGGATTTTGTGGGCTTGGACTCACCAATGAGTTAGCAAAAAGATTTAAATCTAAATTACTGAAATTATAAACGAGAAGCTTTAGGGATGAGGATCCCTTGCTTACACCGAAGATGTGATCATTAAAATCCAATTATAATCATATTAAGTTTCTGACAAACATTAACAATTTATTTCAAGCAAATAAACTCTTACCAAGCATTAAGTGTCTTTTTAGGGCACACTTAATCAAAGTTTAAGCTTAATAATTTTTAGCACATGCTTTGAATATTGATAAAATGTTAATCTAACTACCAAACATATCAATTTTTAATCGAACATGAAAGGTGAAAGCAAATTATCAATTTTCAGAAATAAATTGTTTATCAACAATTAAGCATTTAAATCAGTAAAATAAATTAAAATGAATTATGCAACCCTTTTGGTTTGTCGCAAACTCAATGTGGTGGTACTCAGTAGATCAGCAGTTGGTCCAAAACGAATCCCAAGAAAATGAACTACAAAAGCTATGTGGCTGCTCAAAGAGAAGTCGGGGTGCAAATAACATAACTGTTTGAAAAACAGTTATTTCCCTCCAGTCGCTCGCGCTCCTCTGGTCGTCGTCTCCAGTGAGCAGCGTCGCTGCTTCTTCTTCCTCCGTGCTCCTCGCGAGCTCCTTCGTCCTCCAAGCGGATCCGAAACCTGCAAAAGAGAGAGATGGATGGAAGAACAGAGATAGATGAGATGAAAACACACACAAAAGCAGCGAGAGCAGCGAGCGATGACTTCCCTGATTCCGCTCCTGTCGCGGTGGTTGTGCGCCGCTGAAGCGCCGCTCTGTGGTGGTGATTGTGAGAGAGAGAGACAGGAAGGAGAGCCGAGATGAAGAAAGAGCGGTGATGGCGGCTCGGACGGTCTGTCTGGTTCTATCGCAAGGCGGAACAGAGTCGTGGTGATGATGGTAGCTCTATTTCGCGGCGATGATGGTGGCTCACGATGTGCTGTCCGGAGGTGGTGGTGGTGATCGGATGATGGTGGTTGATGGATGATGGATAGGGAGAGGGACAGGAACGGTGGCGGAGTAAAGGTTTGACGCGAAACAGGGTTGTCACGCCCCTGTTTCGTGGTGGTGGCGGTTGTACTGTCAGGAGGTGGTGGTGGTGCTCGGGTGATGGTGGTGGCTCTGGTGGCGGTGATAGCAGAGTGATCTGGACAGAGAGGGGGTGAGAGATGGATATGTGGTGATGGTGATGAGAATCACTGTGTGAGGAAGAGGCTTTGATTTTCTGTAAATTTTCTTTTCCCTTATCTTCCTCCCCTTTCTCATCCATTGAATTTTTGTATTTATAGAGAATTAGGAAAAAATGAATATGGACAAGTTAAGGGGAGGATTCAATGAGTGATTTAAGGAAAAAAAAATCAAAACTAAATATGGGATAATTGGGAGAATATTCTTTGGGTTTCCTCGGGCTTGGCATTGGGTTTAGGTTTATGGGCTTGGTTTTGGGTTTAAGGGTTTAGATATGTGACCCTCTACTTTGTACCACCGCTAGAATCGATCACTTGTCATTCCTTAAATTATCGCCTTAATACGATTTCATCGTTCACGCTCAAATTCCTATAAAGACATGAAAACGAAATAATTACTATAAAATATAATAATCGAAACACTAACATATATAGATTAAGGGATATATTATATAATAATTATGTGAATATAACTCACCACTCACTAGCACCTTAGTCAATCTCATTTAGTCTCTCAACGGAGTCCAGTCACAGATCCAAAGGCAGATCCGAATGTTCACCAACACCCAACTCACCAGAGACGCTCACCGCCACCTTCAGTCACTTACCAGAGAAGCTCACCACCACCATTAGTCGCTCACCTGCTCTCACCACTATTGCTCGCTCACCTGCAGTCACTCAAATCCAGTCGCTCAAAATTGAGAATATCAAATACTTTAATTACAAGCACAACATAATTACATTTTGATGTAAAATGTAATTAATGTCCACACCCAATAACAAATTTTTTTTTAAATTTATAATAAATTGAAGTAAATGCATGTCATGTTGTAAGAGCATCTCCAATGGATCTCCTAAAATAGCCAAAAAGCTATTTTAGGGGTCTCATGTGAGAAATTGCATGCTCCCCATTTTAATTTTACATTCAACTTCCCCTTAAATTTAGGAGCAACCAACCATTCCCTAAATTTGAAATATCATTAAAATATTCCAAATCTTTAATTTTCAAATTAAAATAAAATAAAAAATCAAAACATAAGGAATAGGGGGATGAAAAAGTGGAATATATATTTAAATAATGATGAAAAAGTTAAATAGGGGAAGTGATTGGACTGATGAAGAAATATGGGACCCCTTTTGGTTAAAATGGGGGATGGTTGATCCCCCATTTTAACTTTTACCATTGGAGATGCTCTAATGAACTAAAGTAAATGTATCGGCGAGCCTCTATTGATATTGAATCAATTTTTCTCACTTACTCATTTTATTCATGCTCTGTATCACTCACTTAGAACATAAATTTGAGCCTATTTACGCTATAGATCGACATCCACCATCTTCTACAAGCTTCCACAATAAAAACTCACTAGTCATCTCCATCTTACACGAGTAGTGTCTTCTATCGTGCATCATGGCTTGGAGGGCCACAATAGAGAAGGAGCGTAGTAGTAGTAGTAATAGCAAATTAGCAACTGGTAGTGATTCATGGACTAGACTGGAGACAATTTTCCTTGATGGGTCTCATGGATCAGATGTGTTAGAATATGTAGGGCTTTGTTAGAATATGTAGGGCTTGCACTCAACATAGCCAAGCCCAAGTCTAAGACTGATTCTAATCTACAAGAAGGAAAGTACAATAATAGGAAAGTCATAATATCTACCGAATAGGAAAGTCAGAATAGGAATTCAAAATACGACAAAATTGGAATATTTTTTATAGGAATTTTAAGTTTCTTGTTTCCATAAGGTTAGGTAGAAGTTATCTTATATAAGCTTGTATTCAGTCAAGGAACAACAATTATACAATTCTCTAAATATTTTCTTTACATGGTATCAGAACAACTTTCTTTTGTAACCTAAGACTCCGGGGATTTAAACTCTTCTCCGCCTCCGATAACTACACACTTTGATCATAGACACAAGAGGCGGGGAAGGGAAATTGCACTATGCAACATAGGAAAGAGGGAAAAAAGTTAAAAGAAAGTGAACAGCTGGAGTTAACGGGGAGGTAACAGACGTTTGCTCTCTGTAGTTAAACACAGATCGGAAAAAGGGAGCTGGCTATAGATCGAAAACGCAATTGCAGGGAGCTTCACTATTCGTCTCCAAAAGCAAACCTTCCTTGAAGACCCTTGAAGCTCTCTGGCACTCTTCCTCTCCAAAAGCCAGACCTTGAAGCTCTCTTTCCCTTTGATGTATGTGGTAGTGATGTTAGTCGAGTTCATAGCTTATAGGGAGTGAGTCCTCTTGTGGAACTTAATATAGTAAGTTTTTCTTGTTTAATCTTGTAAGTTTCATAATGCAATTTGAGATGTATTAGACATTGTGTTTCACAAAACAAATACAAGCACATTGTGTTTCCTCTAATTTGTTCAAGACTCGAGAGACATGGTAATTGAAGTACACAATTGAATCATCACTGCTCATTTATGCTATTTACAAATCTATGCTATGTACAAACTGGGTGTAGCACCAAAACATACCTCTTTTGTTCTCAACCAAAAGAGGCTCAACCTCATTACAGTCATAAACAAAAGGCAAAAGTAATCAAAAGAAAAATTGGCTGATACAAGAAGAGAAAAAAAAACAAGAAAAAGAAATCCATTTTCTCAACTAGATTTCTCTACAGACTTCAAGTGCCTATTAAAATTTCAACTAGATTTCTCTGTGAATGCGATAACCACACCAGCAAGTGCAGCTGCAATGTTCTGCACCAACAAACCAATGTAGAAAGAAATACTTCAATTTGTGTGTGTTATTGATTCATCCCACAACAGGGGTATATATACAATAGGGTTTCTTGTCTTACAAGAAACAATCTTACAGAATATATTCTAGATTACCTAAAGTTACAAGAATATATTACAGAATATATTCTAGAATATCCTGAATATATATTCTTACCTAACAATCTTACAGAGAATATCCTGAATATATACATGTTTCTATACTTAGAATATATACAACTTTCTATACTCCCCCTCAAGTTGGTGGATAAATGTATATCATGCCCAACTTGTCAACTGAGCTGTCAAACACTTTCTGAGATACCCCTTTAGTAAGAACATCAGCTAATTGCTCCTCTGAGGTTACAAATGGAAAGCGAATAACTTTCCTGTCAAGATTCTCTTTAATAAAATGGCGGTCAACCTCCACATGCTTTGTTCGATAATGCTGAACTGGATTATGTGCAATCTGAATGGCAGCTGTATTATCACAATGTAAATCCACAGGCCTTTGTAGCTTGAAACCCAATTTCCTTCAGGACATTACGGATCCACAACATTTCACAAACTCCATGTGCCATACCTCGAAATTCAGCTTCTGCACTTGATCTAGCAACAACTTTATGTTTTTTACTACGCCAAGTTACAAGGTTCCCACCAACAAAAGTGAAGTACCCTGATGTAGAGCTTCTATCAGTTTTATCACCAACCCAATCCGCATCTGTGTACCCAACAACTTCCAATTCATTTTTTTCAAACAATAATCCCTTACTAGGCGCCATCTTCAGATATTTCAAGATACGAAAAACTGCATTCATATGCTCTTCACTAGGACAATGCATAAACTGACTAACAACACTCACAACATAAGCAATGTTAGGTCTAGTATGAGAAAGATAAATTAACCTTCCTACAAGGCGTTGATACCTCCCTTTATCAGTAGGGACTTGATCAGGAAGAATAGCAAGTTCATGATTCATCTCAATGGGTGTCTCTATTGGTTTGCAGTCCAACATCCCTGTTTCAGTGAGCAAATCAAGAACATGCTTCCTTTGTGAAAGTGAAATCCATTTCTTAGACCTTTCAACTTCAATACCCAGAAAATACTTCAGTTGCCCGAGATCCTTCATTTCAAATTCCTTCGACAGATACTTTTGCAAATCATTTATTTCTTTCGGATCATCTCCTGTAACGATCATGTCATCAACATACACAATTAGAGTTGTAATCTTACCATTCTTGTGTTTGATAAACAAGGTATGGTCAGAGTTGCTTTGTTTGTACCCAAAAGCTCTCATGGACTTCGAAAATCTTCCAAACCAAGCTCTTGGAGACTGTTTCAGGCCATACAAAGACTTCTTCAATTTACACACCTTACCAGCGTCTCTTGGGTTATTCTTCACACCTGGAGGCATATCCATGTACACTTCTTCCTCCAAATTTCCATTGAGAAATGCATTCTAGACATCAAGCTGGTGCAAGGACCAATCTTTATTTGCTGCAAGTGAAATTAAAATTCGGACAGTATTAATCTTCGCCACAGGTGCGAAAGTCTCCTCATAATCAATTCCATGGCACTGTGTATATCCCTTGGCAACTAATCTTGCCTTGTATCTATCAATAATTCCATCTACATTAAGCTTCACATTAAACACCCAACGACATCCTACAGTCTTTTTCCAACAAGCTTGTCTACTACCTCCCATGTGACATTCTTCTGAAGAGCTTCCAATTCTTCATTCATTGTTGTTGTCCATTTTGGATCCTTCAATGATCCTTCAATGCGTCCTGCACGTTACTAGGAATAGATATAGTAGATAATTGATTAATAACAAGTGCATGTGACTCAGAAAGCCTATGGTTAGACATAAAGTTAGCTATAGGGTATTTAGCTTGGGCTTTGATGTCTGGTTCATATTGCTTATTAGGAACTCCCTTAGTAACCCTTTGTGATTTCCTAGGTTCAACACTTTCTAACACAGAAGACTCATTAGGGGTTAAAGGTACCTGAGATGGATCATTCTGAGCGAGATCTTCAGTTGCTGATGTAGAAGGGGGAATGTCGTGTGTGTGAATTTCAGATACATTTTGATCATTCGCTTCTGTCTCATGAGGGAATTGATCGCTAGGAACCAAGTGGTCATTTGTCTGCCTATTGGAAGTGTCGATCTCTCGAGACAAGTCATTTTCTGCTGCTGCGGGAACAGTTTCTGCTGTTACAGGAACTTCAAATTGTTCCTCCAAGTGTTCCAATTCTTCAAAGAGAACAATATTAGCAATAGAACGAGGATTCCCTTCACTATAGCTCTCCCCTTTAAGGGAAGACTGGGAAACTCCCCCTGAGTAATATGACTCAGATTCATGGAATGAGACATCAAGAGATATATGCATTCTGTCAATGAGCGGGTCATAACATCTGTACCCTTTTTGGAGCTCTGCATAACCCACAAAAATACATTTCTTCGCATGGGGATCAAGCTTGCTCCGTTGTGTTTTTGGTATGTGGACATAAGCTGTGCACCCAAACACTTGGAGCTCCAAATTAGGCATAGATGGGATGGACAAAAGTGTATGAAGCTTCTGATGAGGATTCTTGAACTCAATTACTCGTGAGGGAGTACGGTTGATAACATATGCTGCAGATTTCACTGCTTCACCCCAATAGGATCGAGGTACATTCATGCCAAACAGGGAAGCACGAACAACTTCCAACAACTGCCTGTTCTTTCGTTCTGCTAAACCATTCTGTTGAGGAGTACCAGAATTGGAGATTTGATGACGAATTCCATTTGACCGGCAAAACTCAGACATAAGGCCATTTACAAACTCTCCACCATTGTCAGATTGAAACACTCTGATGGATTGTTGGTATTATGTCGCCACCATTTTGTAAAAATCAGTAAACATTCCAAATACATCTCTCTTACTTTTCAGTAATGACACCCAGGTCATCCGAGTGCAATCATCAATAAAAGTTACATAATATCGAGCTCCAGAAAATGAAGGAATTTTTGCACGACCCCAAACATCGGAGTGAATTTTCATAAAGGGAACATGACATCTATTAATACTTGGCGAATATGAAATACGGTGACTCTTGGCCAGTTCACAAATGTCACAATGAAATTCTAAATCACTAATAACCGAAAACAAATGAGGCTGCAACTTCTTAAGATAACTAAAAGACAGATGTCCTAAACGACGATGCCATAACCATACAACTTCCTTCGCATTATCTACCCTTATGACCTGATTAGCTTGCCCCAAAAGATTCTTGCGTTTCTCTCCAGTCTCTGTCAGATCCAAGTAGTACAATTTCCCCCTTCTAACACCATAACCAAGAATCTGTCGAGTCAGAATGTCCTGAAATACACAGAAAGATGGATAGAACGTCACAATACATGCAAGTGTTAGAGTAATTTGACAGACATACAAGAGGTTATAAGCTAGTGATGGAACAACTAAGACGGATTCAAGAGTTAGGGTATCAGATAACACAATAGAACCTTCTCCGCTAACCAGAGTTGGAGTACCATCAGCAGTAGAGACAATATTTTGAGGGGAAGCTCTAAGATTTTCCACAAGGTTAGGGTCATTTGTCATATGATCAGATGCACCTGAATCAATTATCCATGTACTATTCGAAATAACTTTATCATTCATACCTGATTGTGCTACATTAGCAGAAGCACTGTCTAGATGTTCATTCCCAGCAGTAGCAATGGCAGCCTTGCTTATACTCTTTCGTGGATTCTTGGTGAAGTCCCACCAATCAGGATAACCAATCACTTCATAACATCTCTCCTTGCTATGGCCTAATTCTCCACAAACATTACACTTCTTATTTGCATATGGATTTGATTTACCTGTAAGACGACGAGAAGGAGGGTCGGAGAAGCCTGGAGGAGTAACCGCCCTGTTCTGAATAGCCAAAATAGAGGATTCAGTAGATACAAAATGCCCCATAGCCAGTTTCTCAGATTGCACCTTGCGGATGTAAGCATAGCTCTGTTCCAAGGAGAATTTAGGTTCCTTGCGCAGGATCTCTCCTCGTACCTGATCATACTCTGAGTCTAGTCCACTCAAAAACATATGAACACGCAATCGTGACATCATTGAAGTCTCATGGACTACACTTGCAACATTATTATTCTGAGAGGTCACCCTTTGATCAATCTCCTGGAACATGGCCACCAATTTGTTGTAGTAGGTAGGAATAGGTCGACCATTCTGCTTTGCTTCAAAACACTTCTTGTTTAATTCAAAGATCCGAGTTTCGTCAGAGTCGTCATAAAAAGTTTTCTCCACAGCTTCCCAAATATCTTTTGCAGTAGGAAGACGAATGTATCGGTTCATAAGAGAGGTCTCCATGGAATCAATAAGCCAACTTTTTACCTTTTCATTGTCTGTGGCCCAAACTTCATATCCTGGAGAATTCATATGGGGTTCAGCCATTGCGCCAGTCAAATAACCAATCTTTCCTCGTGCTCCAATGCGCATCCACATGAGGGGAGCCCATATGGTGTAGTTGGATTCATCCAATGAAATAGTTTTTGGAAACGCAGAGTTGTCTTGTTGGGTGTAGTGGTGATGAATGACTTGTGAGGATGATTGAGTTTCTGACATAATTGAATTTTCGGGATTTGACTGATTGTCATCAATTACAGATCCGGCCATTGAGGAATTCAAGTTTGAGATTCAAGGATTCGGGGATGGTTTGATTTCACTGGTTGTAGTACGCAGCGGTTTTGTGGTGTTCTTCGAGATTCGGGATTCAAAAAAAGAGAAAAATATGCAAAACAAGTTCAAAGGATTGAACTTGCTCTGATACCATGTAGAAAGAAATACTTCAATTTGTGTGTGTTATTGATTCATCCCACAACAGGGGTATATATACAATAGGGTTTCTTGTCTTACAAGAAACAATCTTACAAAATATATTCTAGATTACCTAAAGTTACAAGAATATATTCTAGAATATATTACAGAATATATTCTAGAATATCCTGAATATATATTCTTACCTAACAATCTTACAGAGAATATCCTGAATATATACATGTTTCTATACTTAGAATATATACAGCTTTCTATAACCAAGTGCATCAGCAGAAAGTTTTGCACCAATGGCTTCACTAGAGTGTTCAGCCTCATCGAACCAACTAATTTCCATGTGAACACCTTCGTCTTCGATTTGCCTTGAAAAGGGGAGATTGGCTAGGGTTTCTTCGTCTTCAATCTGAGATGGGTTGGGTTTCTTCGAGGCGGATCTGAGAAGAGAAGGGTTTCTTCGTTTTCGATCTGAGATGAGGTGCAATTCTTCTTCTTCGACTAAGATGAAAAGGGAAAAACAAGGGAAGGCTATTCGTCTTCGACTGGGATGAAAAGGGAAACAAAAGCTGGCTGGCTCTTCGTCTTCGATTTGAGAAAGGGGAAGAACCGGAGGCTTCTGTTGCTCTCTCTACTAGCTTCGAATGTTAATTTGTGTCTCGGGAAACGTGAATGTAACACTTTTTGGGGGCATGTGAATGTAACGTCATGAGAGAGGGTTTTTTTCTTCTTTTTGGTGGATTTGTGATATTCACGTGCAAAGGAGGCTCCTTTGGCGTCGTCCTGGTGCTAGGGGCTGGCTCTATAGAATTATTGAATTTTTTTATATTCTCTCTTATTTATTTATTTATTAATTAATTAATTTATTTGTTGACTGTATATTTAATAGATGGGACTCCATTAATAAACTGGACTGAATGGACTACTGGACTATTTGTTTATCATAGAAAAATAGTTGTTCTATAGAAACTATATGTGGATTTGGGTGATTATGAATGATGTCATGATATGCACACATATGCAATCCCATGGAACTCTCTTTGTGACTCAATCATGTTGAAAGACACATCTGCAAAGAACAATAATTAGGTTGAAAACACATTCGGCTGAAAATTTCAGGCTTGACCAAAATCGGCCTGAAATTTCGGTTAATCGAAAGCCCGATTTACCGGGGTTACTCGGGCCGGGCTCGGTACCTAAAATTTTGGGCTTTATAAATTCGGTCCGGTCCTCGATTTGAGCTCCACGATCCGGTTAACTGACCCGGCCCACCTCGACCCTCAATGTGGTTTTGGGTTTCCTAGGTGGAATTACTTCCTAACTGTGGTAAATTCAATTCATCAAATTATAGTGTGGTGTGGGCATAATTGTTTTCACTCAAATTGGTGTCTATTATAATCACTTTGTTGTCAGGCATGAATCTTTTGACAAATATTGCTATTTCGTAGTAGGTAAACAATTAAGCACAAACGTTGTTTGCTTTAATTTTTATTGCAATAATCACAATGATAATTGTTTTTAGCCTTGTCATCCCACTAAAATGGGCTTACTTAAAATAACTTTTGTAAAACAAGCTGATCTAATATGCAAAATAAAGTTAACTATACGTGTATTTTATACATTTAACCATATAAATTTCGTAAGATATATTTATATGTGGATTTTATTTCTTAAGTGTCATGTCACATGCATTTCACACCTCATAGCAAGTTATTCTATTGACCAAGTGACACACATTTTAGGGGTGAATAAATTATATAAGAGATGACAACTCCCGAAGTGGTAGCCGTAGAAGTGGTAATCAAGGTAGTCACCCCAGAAGAGGTAGTCAAATAATCATTCCAGTAGAGGTAATTATAACAATTACTTCAACAAAGGTGATTACCCTAGTAGAGGTAGTTACAACACTTACCACATGGTTCAAAGCTCATGCCTGGTGCAATGATAAAATTCCTACAAAGGATATTGAGAATCCTTCTAGAGATGACACTTGTCATAAATGTAATAAATGTGGACATTGGTCATGTGTTTGTCGTGCATCAATAGAAGCAGTGAAGAAATATCGAGATTCCATTAAAACCAAATAGACAAATTTGATGCAATGTGAAGATAATAGTCATCGTTCATTTCATTCTTTGAATTTACTCCCATTGCAACAAAAATTGAGAGTCTTACTTTACTCAAAACCTTTACTCATGGTTTTGAGTTAGTTAATCATATACTTATAACATAAGACAATGCAAAGGATCTGGTGAAAAAAGCATGATCTCTGATATTTTCTGAAGTAAATGTCATTTTAGCTGTAAAAAATATAGAGATAGAAAACATGAAAAACATAAATATCCCCGACTATGAGGCAACTCCAGCAGATGTAGTCATTAGCCAAAGTAATTACCCCAACAACGGTGATTACAAGAATGTTACTACATGTCTAATACTTATTTTATAAACCGCCACCTGAAGTGATCTAGAACACCTGCTACATAAAATGTATATTTCTTACAAATTAGCTAAGCTCAAAGATACATGTTATAGAGGATGTTACATTAGAATATTTGCTGTTACTTGTGAAACATATGCAGTATGTTATGTTTTGATTTGTTTAATTTATTTACTGTATACATTTTATTTGAAAGTATGGTTTATAAACTGCAAATGATGAACTATCATATATGTTTAATTGTTAATGCTACTACCCATAACTCATTGACAAGTCAAAACATTTTTTCAACACTAACCTTTAAGGCACAAAGGTTTCTATCATATCCGAACCCATGTAATTTATTGGAGGCCCTAGCAAAGGATATCCCAATCATTGAAGGCAATGGAAGAGTATCATCTTCTATCATCAACTGACCTACATTTATTTATCGAACATGCATTATATTTCTACGGTTCCTTAAAAAATTGCTTAATTTATATATATATATATATATATATATACATCACATCAAATTTTGAAAGTATGCAGCTTACATTAGAAATAAATTTTCATTAATTGTTTGGGATTATACAACTCTCCGAGTTATTGTATCACGTGACATTTTACGCCAGAAGCTTAACTAAGTCATCCTTAACACATACTCCACTTACAAGTACCTATGTACTCATTGTTCACCTAATACCCTTTTATTAGATGGTCTCATATGTGTCTTCGTCTTACATATTATTTTGTTTAGCACACAAGTTTCATCTTCACATTGTTGGAAGACATTTACTTATGTAATCTAAACTACCCATAGTGCTTAGGAAAATGCAGTGCTGGATACTGTGAAACTGCTTAGCATGAGCCCATTACGCAGACTGTTAGTTTTCATTGGTGACATTTTAACTGCTAGCTTTGCAAACTTTAAGTTTTATGAGACTATATTCCCATTATTAGGGGGAGATAGGCAAGTTTTTACACAACAACATAGTGGTATGGAACTAATGTAGTCATTTTCCGCTCCCTACTTTGACCTTGACCTGCACAAGGAACACACGTGAGCCACGGACCACAACTGTGGTAGCTGATGGCATTTCGATGCTAAAGTCAGACATGAATCTGAGGAAGGTGTAATGTTGTAAACAGGGAATTTGTAGCGTACCTTAGCTTACCAACCTCGATGGTGTAATTTAAGAAGGAGATCCTTCTCTAATTAGGAGTTGTGTTGTAGAAGGGAATTTTCCTGTTAGCCCTGTGCTCCTAGATACGTGGGGGATAGTTCCAAATCTCAGGGTAATCCGTAAGAGGAAGTTTCCCTGTGTTATATGTACTCTGGTATTTGCTTCCTGGTTGGAAGTGGAGAGCTGCTGTAATTGCCTGTCCAAAGCTGATTCTCGAGATACTTGCCTTACCAGGGCTTACGGGTATTGAGGATAGCTGTGAGACGCATGGCCTTAGCAAGATGTAGAGTTCGGGTCCGTCTGGCACAATGCATTGGGCGGGTTTAGAACCGCTTGGGACGGATCAGTGTTGGGTTGACGCTTGGACCTGTAATTCCTTGAGATCATCATGACACGTGTATGGCTCAGGACTGTGACCATTTTGGTGTATCATCAGTTACTCCCCTCGAGTAAGTGAGGCACTTAGTCGGTCCACTGACTCTTTGAAAAAGAAATTGTACCGTCGTGATGATTGAATTTAAAGCACTTGTCTCGAGGGGCGCATAATATTAATGGGTACGTGACTACTCAAGGAGGGAAGGTGTGACTTGTCTTCCCTATAAATATTTGCTGCTTCGAGGAAGATTTTCTCATTCTCATCTGCGTTGTTCCTTCGAACAATATTACTGCTACAAAGTTCGATTTGTTCATTCTATCAATGGCAGATAATGTGGAATTTTCTTCCAAGGATCTGCCGTCCTTCACTTGCCTCAAGTTCTTCGAGGGTAGCCTGGTTGATGAAACCGAGTTAATCAGGCTTCAGAGTTTATATCTTATTCTCGGGGATTTGGAAATCGTTCCCACATTCGTAAATTTGGCTCTAACTACACCCCCTCACGGGTGCATAAGTTTGCATTGGGGTATGTTTGAGTCAGGGCTCCGATCTCCAGTGCCAAGTTCTTTCTTTCTGCATTTCTCCCGCTCAAATAATTCCGATCGAGTTCAAGATTATGCTGGCAATTCTTCTGAGGGCACATGACGCTGGTCTTCGTTTGACCTCGGCGGTGATCCATCACATGACCACTGCTCGGTTGGACCCCAAGGGTCTCTGCATATTGAACTGCCCTGCTTGTCTGTGTTTGGTGGCGGATGGCGCTGAGGCTTGGGAGAAGTATTGGTTCTTGGCTTTGGTGAATTCTCCGTACTTCAAGCTTGGGAGTCTTAGAGTTTCCCGATACTTCCAGTTTGATATCCGTGAGTTTATTTGCAACTGGCTTATTATTTTTTATCCTTGATGCGACGCTGGTTTTGATGTCACTCCTCTGTTTTAGGGAAGTTTATTGTTCCGTCTCTTACTGAGGATGAGAGGCAGATAGAGAGGTAATTCCTCAAGTTTCCTTTGACGTCCATGAGGAGCTCATAATGCCAAGCAACGTTGTGTGTATCGGATTGTTGCGGTGCTCTCACGATGTCCACGCCGTGCTGGGTTCACTGGCTAAAGAGGTTGTCAGTCGTCGTTTGAGGAAGAGAAGCCTGGCCCTGCCCAGCTCGACTAGGCTTGTAGAATTGGAGGCGAACGTGCCTCCTGTCGTTGTTTCGAAGAGGAGGCAACCCTCTGACCGCACGACTTCTCTCCTTGGGCTTTCGCGGTCTGCACAGGCAGTGACCTCGGGGGGTCGTCGCTTGCTTCTTGATGCTTCCTCTTCCCCTGTTGACTTAGAGAGGGAGGACATTGGACCACGCATTGACGCTTCGTGTCACTATGGTCTTGAGACAGTCGCTCGTGCCCTTGAGCCGTACAATCCTATCCCGCCGCATCCCGGAGTCCGTGGGAGTATTGTTTCTCTATACTGTTGAGTTTTCTTTAGATATTTTGTAGATAGTAGAATTTGTATTACCGGGCAGAATGCCTGTTTTTGTCAGTCAAATTGTATTGATTGCCTTTGGTTGTTTTCGTTTGTTGATGAGTCGTTATTGTCTGCGCGTCGCAGACTGTGTTTAGATGCTTCAAAGACTATTATCTTTCGGGGAATGTCGATCATTTGGCGGGTTGCTGTTATCAGCGGGCAAGTGCTGAATAGTCCCTCATTCCTTTCGTCGTCTTAGTTCGCGCGCAATGGACTAGGCGTCATACACCAAAAGCCATCGTCATCAATCACAAACTGACTAAGCTTACCGGTTAAGTTTGGCAATCATTGTTGTTGGAGAGTGATGATCCCTTGGCGACTCATCATCATCAGCGAACAATCGCTAACTAGACTCCAGCTTCCTCAGTTGTCGTGGTCAACGCACAACAGACTAGGTGTCGGGCACCAGAAGCCATCGTCATCAGTCGCGAACTGACTAAGCTTACCTGGTAAGTTCGACGATCATTGTCTGTTGGAAAGCAATGATCCCTTGGCGAGTCGTCGTCATCACCGGACAAGTGCTGATTAAACTCCCACTTCCTCAGCCATCGTGGTCCGCACACAGCGAACTAGGCAGGGCAGTAGAAGCCATCGTCATCAATCACGAACTGACTAAGCTTACCTTGTAAGTTCGGCGATCATTGTCTGTTGGAAAGCAATGATCCCTTGGCGAGTCATCGTCATCAACGCACAAGCGCTGACTAGACTCCCAGATTCTCAGCCGTCATGGTCCGCGCACAATGAACTAAGCGTAGGGCAACATAAGACATCGTCATCAGTCGCGAACTGACTAAGCTTACCTGGTAAGTTCGACGATCATTGTCTGTTGGAAAGCAATGATCCCTTGGTGAGTCATCGTCATAAGCGGACAAACATTGACTAGACTCCTACTTCCTCGCCGTCGTGGTCCGCGCACATCGGACTAGGTGTCGGGCACCAAAAGCCATCGTCATCAATCGCGAACTGACTAAGCTTACCTGGTAAGTTCGGCGATCATTATCTGTTGGAGAGCAATGATCCCTTGGCGAGTCATCGTCATCAGCGGTCAAGCACTGACTAGACTCCCACTTCCTCGATCATCGTGGTCTGCACACAGTGGACTAGGCTTCGGACACCAAAAGCCATTGTCATCAGTCGCGAACTGACTAAGCTTACCTAGTAAGTTCGGGGATCATTGTTTGTTGGAGAGCAATGATCCCCTGGCGAGTCGTCATCATCATCGGACAAACGCTAACTAGACTCCCACTTCATCGACCGTCGTGGTCCATGCACAACGGACTAGATGTCGGGCACCAGAAGCCATCGTCATCAGTCGTGAACTGACTAAGCTTACTTGGTAAGTTCGGCGATCATTGTCCGTTGGAGAGCAATGATCCCTTGGCGAGTCGTCGTCATCAGCGGACAAACGCTGACTAGACTCCCACTTTCTCGCTGTCGTGGTTCGCACACATCGAACTAGGTGTCGAGCACCAGAAGCCATCTTCATCAGTCACGAACTAACTAAGCTTACCTGGTAAGTTTGACGATCATTGTCTGTTGGTGAGCAATAATCCCTTGGTGATTCGTCGTCAAGCGATGACTAGACTCACACTTCCTCGGTCATCGTGGTCCATGCACAACGGACTAGGCGACAGGTTGATATTCGAGTCTGGTCATAGCCGGGGTGGTCGAGGGTTGTAATGGACAAAAGTAGAAATTTTAGTAAAAGCACATATTTTATTGATAATATTTTTTGAGATGCTCTACATTCCATGGTCGTGTAAGCCCATCGTCGTCTGCGTCTTCAAGCCAGTATGTTCCCGGCCTGTTGACCTTAGCAACTCTATATGGTCCTTCCCAATTTGGATTTAGCTTTCCCGTGCTAGCTCATTTGGTGTTTTGTCGGGTCTTCCGAAGTACCCAATCCCCCATCTTTTGTTCGCGTGGCTTGACTTTCTTGTTGTAGTATTGCACCATTCGTTGTTGGTAGGCGGGCAATCTTGGCGGATGGATCCTTCCTAAAACCTGGTTTACCTCTGAAGGTGACAGACATTAGAGCAGGGGCTCCATTACAGATCTCATGTATAACTTGTTGTTTAGGAGTGTACCTCGCTGCTCTGTTTTGAGTCTTTTGGCCTCGACCTTTTTATTCGGTAGAGCTCCGATTGCGATGTATTCGAGTATCGGAGTCATCCAATTTGGTTGCTCGTCAGTGACACAAATATCTCTAGGTTGTTCTTCAACGAGGCTCGATTGCTCTTGGTATTTAATGAGGCCGCTTGAGACTTCATCGGAGGTTGAGCCTTCTCTGGCTAGCATGTCAGCCCTTTTGTTGTCGTCCCGAGGGCACTATATGAGTTTTCACCTCTTGAATCTACCAATTACTTGCATTTGAAATCCCCTTTGACTTGGTTAACCACCAGTTTTGAGTCACTCTTGAACCCTCCAATTTGGTTGCCATTAGGTGATTTATCCCGATACCAGTGCTAGCTTTAGGCCTAACGGGAATTGAGGATAGTTGTATTTGCTTCCTGGTGGAAGCGAAGAGTTACTATAATTGTTTGTCCAAAGCTGATTCTCGAGATATTTGCCTTAGCAGGGCTAATTGGTGAGGATAGATGTGAGATGCATGGGCTTAGCAAATTGTAAGAGTTCGAGTCTGTCTGGCGAACTGCATTTGGCGGGTTTAGAACCGCTTGGGTCAGATCAGTGTTGCGTTGAAGTTTGGCCCGTAATTCCTCGAGATCATCATGACACATGTATGGCTCAAGGCTGTGACTGTTTTGGTGTATCATTAGGAACGATGTGAAATTATTGTCGAATTTTCAACTTTGTCTCATCTGAAAACTATAATTAATTACTTGATGCATTTAATGATGTAGCCAAAATGATAAAGTCACATGTACCAACTATGAATACACTTGCTCGAATTTGTGTCTGATGATACACCAAACTGTCCATTAATATGCGCCATACACGTGTCATGGTGATCTCGTCAACAAAGCAAAACGAGCATGATTGCCCGCCCAATCTGGCAAAGCCCAGACCACTCGAAGCCCAACGAGGCAGGGTCCAGGAGGTTGGACCCAAACAACAATGCCCTAATAAGCCCATATGCCATATGGTCAAGCCCAATACCCGTAAGACCTAATAAGGCAAGAATTTGGGGGATCGACCTAAGACAGGCAAACCAGGAATAGATTGATTATGACTACGAAATGAATACCGGAGTGTAAGTCGTGCATGGAAACTCCCCTGTATGAACAACACTCCAAACGAGAAGAATCAACTGTAGATCTAGGAGCACAAGTCGTGTAGGAAAACTTTCCTACATGGACAACTCCTAACAAGGAAAGGATCTCCAGCAAGGTATATTTTCCTAAACTAAGCCACCAAAGGCCTAGTCGAACAATGACTTTCACATGATAAATAGGCCACAAGGTTGAGGAACAAAGGTACGCTACAGAACCCAATTTACAACACTGTGCCTTTCTCAAGCCTTGTCTGACTTAAGCATCAGAGTTTCATCGACCGCCACAATGGTAGTCTTTGGCTCACGTGTGTTCCCTGTGCAGGTCAAGGTCAAGGAGAACATGATTCGACACCATCAGTTTGGCACCGTCCATAGGGAACGACAAATTTCCTAAGAAAACAGTGATATCACATTTCCTTACAGTCCAGAAAGATGGTGACCATAAGATCTTGCAATAATGGAGAAATTGCTGAGCCCTAGAACGCTCAAACCGGTGGAGCGCCGCCAGCTCAAGCGGCACCTCGGGGAAACAACCTTGACCCTCGTGCCTGCAGTAGCCGCGACGGACCATAGTGTGGATCTATTGTCAACCCAAGTGTAGCAAATCACACAAACGGTGGAGATACTCTCTCAACAGAACCCTCCACCCATCGAAGGAGACAAGGAGCCGCAAAAAGTCTTGTCCCTAGAAGACACCAGATAACATGTTCAGGAGCGCCACTTCGCCCCTGTCGGCTCTCAGTGGACCAAAGGAGAAAAGGCGACCAATGAAGACCCGGTGTCTAGGGTAGACAAACCTACCTCGCAGAACGCCCTCCGGCTCTGGGCCATCAATTCAAACGTGTTGTACAACCTCACCATCCCTGGTTCATAGGTCATATTATGAACGAGCCATTGTTGAAGAAGTTCAGCCCGCCAAAGCTAGAGTTTTATGGTGGGACATCAGATCCGTCTGACCACTTACGCCATTACCAGCATGTGATGGCTCTCAAAGAAGGCTCTGAAATAGTAATGTGACGGACATTCCCTACCAGCCTGAAGAAATCAGCGCTGACCTGGTTCCACAGTCTCCCTCCAAAGTCCATTGACTCATTTCAGATGCTGGCCAAAGCGTTTCTTACCCGTTTTGTTGGTAGCCAACGAATCAAAAAGGGCCTGCATTAGTTGCTCACCCTCAAACAGAAGCCGAACGAGACACTGAGGGAGTATGTCACATGCTTCAATGATGAGTTAACTCTCATTTATGGTTGCAGCGACGACACCTCGATCACAACCTTCACCTCGGGTCTGGAGGTGTGAAAGAATATATGTTTTTTTGGAACAGGTGGTGTGCCACATTGAAATTTTCAGCATAAGCGTTGTGCTAACTTACGCTTAGAAATAAAATTATTCTTATCAATGTTGTCATCCTAATAGATTTATAAAAATAAAGCTATTACAACAGTAATGCATTTAATATCTAAAAGAAAGAATAACATAGTTAAAGTTTTTTAAAACAAAACCAACAACTTAGACGCCAACTTAGCAATATGAAGCATACCATCATACATACCCGAATGTTAGGAAGTTTTCGTTTTTCGTTATCAACAACACTTGATTTTTCCACTCCCTTTCATAAAATGTAAAAAAAAAAAAAAAAAAAAAAAAGTATCCAAATATACAGAAGGCAAAAACATATGAAGACATGTTAGTGTCACAAAGACCTTAAATGACACAAACGTCATTTCCCTTTTCAAGTCATTAGATTTCAAAGTCGCGGAATCACCTATTACAATCCCTTTCAATGGAGCTAATGGATCAACATGGAGTCTAGTTGCATCTTCTCCCTTCAACATAATTAAGGGTATAAGCATCCTAAAAAATGAAACAGTTAGTGATAATACCTTAAAGTATTGAACTTTTCCTTTTCCATTTTGAGTTGTCGTCGCTTTTTGAGTAAATTTTTGTTCTGCACGCAAATTTGAATTTGTAGAATTACCAAGGATGTTTTCTTTTCCCTTGTTTGACTTTCCCTTATCAAGATCATTAGATTTCAAAGTTGTGATACCATCTATTACAATACCTTTCAATGGAGCTAACGGATCAACATGGCGTCTAGTTGTGTCTCCTCCCATAAACAAAAATTATACATATAAGCATCCTAAAATATTGAGACAATACAATTTTTTTCATACACATAAACATTTGGTGATAATACCTTAAAGTATTGAACCTTTCCTTTTTCCCTTTTGAGTTGTCGTTGCTCTTTGAGTATTTTTTGGTTCCACATGCATACGTTGGGCCAACTTGTGGTTTGAATTAGTTGTATTAGCAGGGAAGTTTTCTTTCCCTTTGTTTGACTTTAAAATACGAGAAGAATATAAGTAATAATCAACATATTAATGCTAGAAGTTATATAAGAAACTTATCCTACATATGACACAAATAATCCCTAGTAATAATAATAAATGAATAATAATAAGAGTAACATGTTCATCACGTTTAAGCCTTAGACCATTGTCTATAAGAAATTGATCTTACATACAAAAAGTTTGTTATAATGAGAATCACACTTTTAATAAAATAAAAGTGAAATAGTTATGGAAAAAAAAGTTGGACTATAAAATATTTCTTACGGTTCATGCCCGGTTTGAATCTAGGTGTTCATCTCGAATGGTAACCTTAACGCCTTGGTCTTTGAGAAATTGAACTTACATTTTTGTAATAAAATCATTTGAACTCCGTCACTATTTGAAAAAAAAAATTAATCATAAACTTAAAAATATATATTGGAATCAACTTGAGCAAACATCATCATTTCAGAGTACAGGGGTCTCCTTGTTGAGCGTTCCATAATTATTGTTCTAAGACAAAACAAAGAAAAATGAAATATTATTAGAATTTCTACATGAATTTCATATGAAAAGGGAAAAAATATTGAAAATGTAAAGCGAAATAGGTATTATCTAAACGAATCTAAACAAAACACCAAATAAATAAATATGAAACCCAAAATAAATAAATAAATAAATAATAAACGAATTTAAAATAATGATGACTCTAAACAAAACTCCAAAAACATAAAAAAGCCAATGTATCTCAACCAATTTTTTATGAGTCAATCTGTTGAACCATCTATATCAACAAAAAACCAAGAGATTCTGACTATCAAATATATGAAACTGCATAGTGCAAACTTCAAGGGAAAAAAGAACAAAAAAATTGAAAATGGCATATCACATCAACACTAATAAGTATATCACAAAATGAATATGAGGAAATGAGTGTCTCCCTAATAATGTATAAAAAAAACCTATCATCAAAGTCTAATTTTGATCAAACATAAGGAACCCCACCCAGACAAAACCCTTGGAAAAACCATACAAAGAGATAAACTGCATACATAGTTCATAAGTTGAGAAAGCAAAAATGAAACACTGACTTAAAAGACGAAACCCCTTGCGTGTCAGGCACCAAGAGATAACTTTATGGAGAAATGGAGTTGTGTGAGAGCGCTCTCACATCAACAACTGACCGTCTTTTAATATAGATCACAAACTCAACAGTAAATCACACTGTGCACATGCCTAGGTTGAATTCAACATTGAAGTCATTGATGCAAATTTATACACTATAAAAATTCAATAGTAAATGTATATAGTAATTTATCAATACTAAATGCAAATATTGAGGTGTGGCACTTAGGTTGCTATTTGGGACATTGTGTATGCATAAGTCCACCCAAGTCCCTCTCCGACATTTTGTATTGGTCTGTTAAGCCCACTTAACGGTGAGGGAAACACGTGAATAGTACAATATACACTAATTTATCAATAGTAAATCACACTACACTACAAAAATTCAACATTGAAGTCCCAAATGCAAATGTCGAAAAAAAAAAAAAAAAAAAAACAATGATTTTGAGCTGTGGGAAATACTTACTGGTGAGGGGAAACACTTGAATCATACAATACTTCCATAGTTTTGATGTATAGGATTAAACATTTTATTTGGATCCTTGGGGTACGATGAGAGTCAGACAACCCGACACAACAACCGAGTTTTCAATCTCTGGAAATGTTTCATGGCTCCGTATAACCAAGAGAAGCTGAATGCTTATTAATAACTTTTAAGATCAATATGCAAACATGATTAGTCAATATGAAGACCAATAAAGGCTAGATGAAGATCCCAATCTCTCAAACAGGGTCCTTAAAATTGTGAATGCTCTTCAAATGGAGCAACTAAATTTACATAATTGAAAGGGAAACTACTACCCGTGCTAACATACTAAGAGATTTCAAACTAAAAGAGAGATTTCAACATACCCAAAATCGAAAACTACCCATATCGTGAGAGAGATTTCAACATACCCAAAACTGAAAAATCGAAAAGATATCCATGAGATTTCAAACTAACCTACTGAAAAAATGAAGAGATAATGCTTGAAAGAGATTTCAAGCCAACCTTGAGAAAGAATGCTGAAAAATTGAAGTATGCTAAGAGATCCGAGAGATAATGCTAAAAATGGGAAAAAAATAAATTAAAAAATAAATAAATAAAAAAAATTGAAACCCCTTGCGTGAGAGACACCAAGAGGTCACACTGTGTACATTGCTAGCATTTTTATGCAAATGTAAATCACATTGTGTACATGCCTAACATTGAAGTCCCACTGTATGCATATGTAAATCACATTGTACACAAATGTATGCTAGGATATTCAACACTGTATTATGATGTATGTAAATGGATACAAATGTATGGTAGGAATATTCTAACATTAAAGTCCCACTTCGATTAATCACACTGTTCATGTCAATAAATCACATTGTACATGTAAAAGAAAAAATTGAATCATGGCATGAGAATACATGCTTGGGTACATCATGCGATCTATTTGTGGCCGCCTTCAAACCTTTTTCCTCACTATGTTATACTACTGCAGTTTTATCCTAGACACCCAAGGCACTTTGCAAAACTGTCGAGTCTCTTTTTTAACCACAATTTATTTTGACTCATGCAGCAAATATGAAATATGAATTGTCAAGAAGATGAAAAAAAAATTTGACTAAAAGGAAGGGGAGATAATTTGAGCTGAAGCTTATTTTATTTTTACTGTTTTTCCAAGTCAGGCAGACCTGGGATTTTTCTTTACCTTTCAAAGCTTTGGGGAATTTTATCGATGAATGTATGTATATGCTTTTTTAACCTGTAACCAAGCATGTATGTATATGCTTCTCAGTCATAATGACGTGCCTGTTTTTAATATATTTGGCATGCTTGTTTGATAAAAAATAAAAATAAATAAATAAATAAATAAATAAATAAAGGAATCATCATGTTCATGTTATGAAGAAACCAAATTAATTAGTCTGACTGACAATGATTTACAGGATTATGGTGATGATGTTTTTCAGAATTTTGGATTAGTTACAGAATTATACATACTTGATTTGATGAAAGCTTGTGGTAGTGTTTTTCAGGATTACGGTGGTGATGATTTACAAGACAATGGTGATGATTTTTTTAGGATTAATGCATTTATGGTGGTGATGATTTATAGGATTAATGCATTTAGGTGATAGTAGATGGTGTGATAGTAGATGGTTTGTAATGTGATTAACAGCTTAATGTAAGGTGATAGTAGATGGTCTGTAATGGATTAGTTAGTTACAATATTAGTTACATTATTTGATAAACGCTTGATGCATTTAGGTGATAGTAGACGGTCTTTAATGTGATGGTCTTGATTATGCTACAGGTTTTGGTTTGTGGTAGTGTTTAAAACATAGTTGAACTATGAACATCATACCAAAACTAAGAACATCATACTGATTTCAACATACTGAAAGTGAAACTAACATACAGATTTCAACATACTAAGACAAAAATTTCAACATACCTGAAATCGTGAGAGGGATTTCAACTTATCAAAAACTGAAAAATAGAACAACTATCCATGAGAGAATGTTTGAGAGACTATGTTTGAGAGAATTGGGAGAATGTTTGAGAGATTTGAAACTAACCTGTTGAGAGATCCGTGAGAGAAAGACAGTTGAATCAAACTGTTTTAGTGTTTGATTGAGAGAGGGTTGTGAGACAGTGTTTGACTGAGAGACGGTTGAGTTAGTGAGATCGTGAGTTTGAGAGTGTTTGGTTGCTTTCTATGGGCCATTGGATGGGTTATCCTAAAATGAATTTGAGTCGTCTTTTATCTCCCAACTAAAACATTGAACCGTCTTTTATCTCCCAACCAAAACACCGACCTATTTTGTAAGATAGACTAGGGTATTCCCCGTGCTGTTGGAACGATATGAACACACTCACTCACTTTGCCCAAGAAATCAATTGAAAAACATATAAATAATAATATAATACAAAGCCACTCATTTCACAATTTAAAATGTATTTCATAGTTGCCCAACAAATTTGAAATTGCACACAATGGAAAATACTCATAAACACTCAATTATAAATTTATGTGTACAAATCAAAATAGATTTAGTAAAAAAAAATTAAATTAACTTACACTTGAAAGATGAGAAATTGAAACCGGGGGAGGCGAAAGAGTGTAAGTGAGGGTTAAGAGATATTGAAATATGAGAAATTGTCTAGAGTCGTTAAATTTTTATGTTTGGGTATGAGAATAAATTAAAGAAAATATTAAAAAAAAAATGTGGGGTATAAAAACTAAATACTTTTAACACCCTTGAGTTTTCAACACCACCATCATCAACAATTGAAGAAAAATAAATAAATATAAAAAATGTGGGGTATGAGAATCAAACCCATTCACTTTTGGAGCTTTGAGTTTTATGTGATCCGTTAGATTCATATATTTGGTTAAATCTTAGTCGTCTTTTACCTCCCACCCCAAACACCATCATATTTTGTATATATAAAACTAGGGTATTCCCCGTGCCGTTGATACGATAAAAGTTTAAAACTTTTCAAAATATGATCACCCTTGAGTTTTCATCACCATCATCATCAACAATTGAAGAAAAATAAATATATATAAAAAAATGTTGGGTATAGGAATCGAACCCATGCACTCTTGGTGTTTTAAGTTTTATGTGATCCGTTAGATTCATATATTTGGTTAAATCTCAACCGTCTTTTATCTCCCACCCCAAATACCATCATGTTTTGTATATATAGCTAGGGTATTCCCTGTGTCGTTGGCACGATAAAAATTTAAAACTTGTCAAAACATGATCACCCTTAAGTTTTCATCCTTCATACTTACATGCCTAATCACCACCATCAATTGAAGAAAAATAAATAAATATCAAAATGTTGGGAATGGGAATCGAACCCATGCACTCTTGGTGGTTTGAATTTTATATGATATGTTAGATTCTTATAATTGGGTAAATCTCGGCCGTCTTTTATCTCCAACCTCAAACACCATTCTGATTTGTAATATAAATTAGGGTATTCCCCGTGTCGTTGGCACTACCGTACGGTGTTAACTATTTTCATCGCGGCTTATGTTTCTATCGTGCCTCTCAGGCTTTAACTGTGTTGTAAAATCACTCAGCGAGCCTCTAGGGATTTTAGCTCAATATGTTATTAGCTACTGGTACGTGGGCTTAAACTAAACCATAATAATAATTAAAAAATAAAAAGAATACCTATCCCTATATGTTTTTATAAAAAATTACTACTTGTATAACCAACTAAATTTACATAACTCCCTAATAAGTACAACCTCCATGTGGCATTACTCCAGCAGGCTTTCACACAATCGGCGTTTTACTTCAAATTGGTTGCTTTCTATGTGAGTGTTTAGTTGTTTTCTACGGGCCATTGGATGGGTTAGACTAAAATGAAACTGAGATTTGGCAGCTCTGTGAAGGAAGAAATGTTCTAAATTAGTTGTGAATCCTTTTGGTTGCTTTCAACCAATTTGTCCATTTTCTCCAATCTCCAATGATTTATTTAAAAACCAATTATTTTTATTGCATTATGTGTAACTAAATAATTTAGTTAGGGATCGATTGAAGCACTCTTGCTACACTATTTTAATGATGCTCAATTGATTAATTTCTGATGTTATTTCAGCTTTCATATGGTTATCTATTTCAAACATATGTTTATTGTTGATGCTTATTAACAAAAAGAACCAAGTAAAATCTGTTCTTGGAATTAATCAACATGTATGATTGAAATAGATACCATGTTTTGGGTTTGGTGTTTTTGTCGATTTTCATTAATTTATGCGTTATTGAGGTGCAATTTAGTAGATATCATGCTAAATACCTTTGGAATGAAAAGAATTAGAGTAGACACTCATTCATAATGTTATTTAGGGAAATCAATAGTTTAAGGACTAGATGCTCATACTCTTAGGTTGGCAAAATTTGAGCATTAGAATTAGTTTGTATAATTTTGTGTTATTGTTCAAAGAAAATGACTAATGGCGCATATCGAATCCCTAACTTATTTATAGACAAGTAAATCCCTTATAGGTTCCAAGGTATTCTTTAAAAAAAAAAATAAGAGGGGGATTCCTCATTTGAAGGGAAGTAGACTACTCAAGAATTTTGCTCAATGGGAGCTGGCCATGCCTGACATTGTTACCTTAACCGCAAGGAGGGGGATGCCAAAGGTAGGGCCAGTGACTGGAGTGAAGTCGTAACAAGGTAGTCGTACCCGATCAGTGCAATGGGGTGTGTCTATTTATCTATCTTTTGACTCGAAATGGGAACAGGTTTGAAAAAGGATCCTAGAGTGTATAGGGTTGGGCCGGCCCCTTTTGTCTCAGTAGAGTCTTTTAGTGGCATGTTTTGGTCCTCTTTCCCATTATTTAGAAAAAGTGAACCACCGGTTCAGGTACATAAGTCCCTCCCTACAACTCATGAATTAAGAATTCTCACAACAATAAGGTCTACTCGACACGGATTAGAACAATGGATACTAGGCGCTGTGTGTATTGACTCGTGCAGTGTTATAGCTAATGTGTTAAGTATCTCGCTTGGGGAGTACGGTGCTAGTTATCCAATTACAAAAATGACCCCATAGGCTTTCGTTTTCGCATCTCTCTAAAATTGCAGTCATGGTAAAATGTTTTGTTATGCTTAATATCTTTATTTTGATCTGGCCCATTCCTCGAAATAAGATTTTACGGGATCCCTATCCACCAAAATTTCACTTTTGGTTCTGGAGAATGAATAATCATTGAGTCCTTCTCTTTCTGGAAAACATACGAAGTGGGGTATTGGTCATGGTCTCAAAGATATTTTGGAGGCTCATAAAAGTCCATTTACCGGCCAAGATCATAAAGGCCTCTATGAGATCCTAACAACGTCGTGGCATGCTCAATTAGCTCTTAACCTAGTCTTTTATTCCCTTGCCTGGCATGATCAGTACCTAGCCAAGCATTTTCTTGTTTTCTTCCAATGATTGATGAAATCATGTATCAGATTTTAAAACTAAAATACTTGTTATTGAAGCAACACACCGTGACGCGCATATCGTGTCATTGATCATCGACCCGCTTCTATTTGTCTAGATGTGATCCAAGTGGGTTCAAGTGCCTGAAGAGTATATTTACCGAAACAAATATGACTGCCTCGATAAGTTCAATTTTTTCTTCCTTCGTTAAGGTGGAAAACTGAACCAAGAATTTCCTTTCTTCATCATCAATCGAATCATTGTTCGCGATTCCGGCTTCATGCAAGCGAGTTGGAGCCTGCAATCCGAACTGAGAACGGGATATTCACATTTCATTTGATGGTCAGAAGTGAATTGAAAGCTTAGCAATGGTAATTCTACCCCGGGGGAGAAATAGAGATGTCTTCTACGTTACCCGTAATATGTGGAAGTATCGACACAGGAAGAATCAATTCTAGACTTATTGATAATCCATGAGCAACTCCCTTTTGTAGTACCCTACCCCAGAGGAATTTGAATCCTGGCAATCTCCTTGAATGAGAGACGTCCATTGATTAGGCGATACCCGAATTTGAACTAGGGAAAAAGGGATTTGCAGTCCCTCGCCTTACCACTCGGCCATGCCGCCAAAACGGAAAAAAAATAGATGGATTTTCATTATTTGAACTCCAGTATTACCGTTATTTTCGTTTGAACATCATCTTTACACCTTGTCTTTATTTTCAGTTTAACAATTATCTTTTCCGTACTCAATTATTTATTAGATTTCATTGAAATAGAAGTGTTAGGAAAAATGTTTTAAACACAATTAATCCAATCCTCGTGAGACTGGTCCCGTTCTTGCTATCTAGACTACTTGTTTGATCTTGTGCACTTGCGAGTTAAAACATACATTTAGAAGTTTATTAATTAGGTTAATATTTGTACAACAAGTTTTTTAATGGTCCTCATGTTGTGACCAATGTTTTCTCTCATGAAGCTGTGGAGGTTCATGATAAGGAGAAAAATCTAACATTCAAGGTGAATGGACATAGAACGAAGCCCTACATTGAGATGAGCTTTGAGCCTAGAAATGAGGAATTGACTCTCCACTCTGTTCAGTACATGGCATGAGGGTCACATAATCTGGTTGCAGAGTATAAACTTAGCATTACTTGGGAGGTAACCAAATGAGCAAAGGATAACTTTATGCTAAGGCACACTCGAGTTATAAAAATTAAGCTAAGTTCCTCCCTTGCTTATTTTTTTATTTATTTTATTATTTTTGTATTCTGGTTTGTTAGGTTGCTAGAATGTTTTCTTTCTTCACCTCACCATTACACCTGATTGATTTAACATTGAGGACAATGTCAGATTTAGGTTGGGGTGTGAAAGAATGTTTTTCTTTTGTTTATCTTGTGATTAACTGTAGGTCGAACTAAAAAAAAAAAATTATTTAAAAAATTTAATTACAAAATTAAAAAATAATAAAATTTTGCAATGATGTCTTGACGTGGTTATGTTGAACTTAATGATGGATTAAGTTGTTTTTTAGAGTGTTGTTCAGCTTTAGTTTTGATTCAAAATTCATTAGTGAGTTAAAATGGTGAACACATTATCATATTTCTAGGAAATATGAATTTGTACTTCGTATTTTTTATTGGTGAATATTTCACATGTTTCACTTTGAATTTAGCACATTGACATATAGTGCGGGGTATGAAAAGGTGAAACCAAATATGCATACTTATATCTTAGGATAAATTGATAGATTTGTTGGATGAATAACCTTGGTAGATGTTAATGTATAAATAAATTAGTTCAGCTTCGTAGTCTTTTTTACTCGAGTTAGGAAGATCGTAGAGGTGTTTCTACACCTAATGCCCTAAAGCCATCTAATTTGGGAGTCATTGGTCTAAAACTCGATAAATTGGTCAATTAGAAAACTTAAGGGAGCTAGACATTGTACATGTGAAGTTGAGTTGTGGCAAGTTTAACTTTGTAGTCCTTTTTACTCTAGTTAATAAACTCGTAAGGTTGGTTTTACTCATAATGCCCTAAAGCCATCTGGTTTGGGAGTGGTTAGTCTAAAGCTTGATAAATGGGTTAATTAGAAAACTTAAGGGAGTTAAACATTGCATAGTCCACACATACATCCTTGATTAAAAAAAATGTCTTAATATTTGTTAGTACCCATTGCCTTGGTAGATTCATCAAATGGAAATTCCAATGAATTCTGAGGTCATAAATCATGTATATAGGGCAATATAGAAATTTCTAAAAAATTAAGAGAAAACCCCATATAGTTTGACTCAGTCAAGGCATCTTTAAAAAAAAAAAAAAAAAAAAATTAGAAATTGTCATTTTTCAATAAATAGGGGTGACATTACTAGGGTTTGTATAATGGATAGTTACAAGCACATAAATTAGAGGCTTTTGAATAATTATTTGAAAAAATTAATTACATTACTCACTAGGCGATAGACATTGATCCTTCATTTTTAAACGTCATTGTAGCTCATGCATGTATATGGCTTACTCATGTGGTGGTGTCTTTAATGGAGGGAGCATCATGGGCTGCCAGAGGAGGAGGGAGACCCATAAGACAGAGGGAGGGATGCACTCGAGGCCCATGAGAGAAAGAAAGAAAGAGAAGCGGTAGTAGCTACTTGTCTCCGACCAATGGCCCTCCCTGCCAATGAGGTAGAATCCATTGGTAGCATAGTTACCTACCACTAAGATAATTATTGGCAAAGCAAAGATACTACCACCGGCATAAACCATCCCCTTAATTTCCTTCCAACACTCTAAAAGATAAAATAATCAGCAATAAAAACTAAACATTCCACCAAAAGCCTATTGAACCAATGCCGCATGCAGTCTTAAGAATGCGGGTGGGTGGTAATGGGGCATATCTCAAGCAACAATTATGAGTTATCTTTGCACTTGAACACAAACAGTAATTCCAATTCAAATTTGTACGAAACATATATAACAGTGATACTTACCACTTTATACCGGAACGATATCAGTGCTGTCTATCTCTCTAACCAATTCACTCTGTTGTTACCTCCGGTAGCTACACAAGTGAAAAGAAGAGTCTATAAAAATAAAAATAAAAAGTGAAAATGATGTAATTAAGATATTTACAGGGGTATTCAATTATGGATTTTAATAGACTGTGAAAGATTTTAAATTTCATTAAAATATAGGGGTATTCAATTAAGGATTTAAAATAATACATGTAAATATAGGGGTATTCAAATACAGATTTTAAATGATTGTTTTATAATCCATTAAAATCAGGGGGTATTCAATTCATGATTTTCAAAAGTCCACCAAAATTAGGGGGTATTAAAAAAACAGTGAATTTTGATGGATTTGTTGACTTGATGGACTTTGAAGGATTTATGTGTGAAATGTATAAATATCAAAACCCTTTTCAAATCCAGCCTCTTCCCCTCGGATTTCAATTTCTCTCCTTCATCACTCCCACCAACATTGTGCGTTTTGGTTTCTCCTTCAACTCCAATTTCTTCTTTATCTCAGGTATGTTTCCAACATTTTCTCCCTTTTTTTATTATTGGATTTTCTCATAGTGCAGTTGAGAAGCCGAATTGGCCATTAAGTCCCTCAATTTGTTGAACAATCTCAAAACCCTAATGGCAGATTGCAAGAGATAAGATATTTGATGTGTTGTTGAGATTTATGTGCCTGATTTGCTTTGTAGCCATGGCAAGAACTCATCCCGGATCCAAATTCGTGCCTTGCATCTTTATCTTCCACAAATCCACTGTCACCAACAAACCCACTTCCTAAACCATTCCTTCCAAAATCCCCCAAATGTCTATCTTTATCTGGCCACTTCTCTCCTCAAAATCAAATATGAGGAGTTGAATAAAAATGTGTAAACCATGGGTTAGTTCCTGCATCAATACATTTATGTCAACAGATATGGCAAATTGATGGGCTTCAGATGCTCTGTCAAGATAGGTGATGAAAAGAATAAAGCTTTTATGTTTGTTGCAACCAAACCATGGATCGAACAAGATGAAGAAGAGGAGTTTTAGCAGTGGTGGTGGTTGTATTGTGAGATGAAGAAGATGATGTGTTGTTGTTATCTTTGAATGTTGAAAGTCTTTGGAGAGGTGAAGGGGAAGAAGAAGCTATTGCCGATGATCTCTGCATAGCTGCTGCTGACCATTACCATTATAGAGTGTGTATGTGTGTGAGTTCTTCTTCTTCTTCTTCACTTGTCAATTCTCAGATATATCAGAATCCAAAGCATATGCACCCCCCAAATCAAGTGCATTGAACACTGCACACCCCAAATCAAGTGTGTTGAACTACTCCTGCTAGTTTAGTTCCACTCCTTTTGTTCTTGGCACATCATTTAAAATGGTTTACAATATGAGCAGCTATAATTGTCTTCAATTTCAATAGTGTGAACAATTAACAAAGCATTAATGGAGTTCACAATTCTCCTATGGTTGGCAAGAATATGAAAAAGTTTAGAACAGAAATCACCATGTTTACCCCATTGGATGCCAACTTTAGGTTTCCAGCAGATAAATTTGCTTTTTAAGAAGTTTATTTTGCTCCACTTTTGCTTCCATTTTGCTAATCCATTCATAATTAGTCAAGGGTTTGTTCTCTTCCAAGCTATCAAGAGCTTCCAACCTAGCTTTTGCCTTCAATGAAAGTGTTCAACTTGCCAAAGTGATTGACATTCCACTCTGAGGTATCCTTTTAGCTCTTTCATTTTCTTCCAAAGCACAAAACCAGGAGGACCAGAGGCTTGAATAGCCTTCCAACTATCTTCCACCGCTTCGAAAAGCACTCATCTTCAAACCACATGAGTTCCATTTTGAAATTGCAAGGTTTGGAAGTATCCTTTTAGCTCTTTCATTCGCTTTGGGTTAGGAATTGGGCTAAAATGGAGGGACGTACGACAGTGGACGCACCATAGCCTAGCCTAAATGCAATGACCAGTACCCATATTTACAGAAATTTATCAATAGAAATTCATAACAATCCTTTATAAAATTCAGAAAATCCAATAATAAAAATCCATCAAAATCCAGTACAAAATCCAGTCACTTAAAATATATCAAAGTTCAGTGGATTCTGTAAACTCCTTTGAAATATTTTAAAATCCATGAGATTTAAAAATTTTCACAGTCTATTAAAATCCATAATTGAATACCCCCCCCCCCCCCCCCTGTTAGTAATATTAGCAATAGTAGCATTTTAGGTAGTATCAGGAATTCTAGTATTATTGTAATAGGGTTTCCATACATTATTTCCTATTAGGATCAGGGTTTGTTTTTTATAAATAGGAGCGTAGATAGGTAGTCCATTGTATATGAAACTAAGTTTATTTTGTTTATCGGTTTAATTCATTTATCATCAATTTATTTTATGCAATTATTGTATTGTATTCAATTCAATTTATTTTACAAGTTCAACTCTTCATAAAAGAATTCCAAAATCACAATGCCAACCGATATTGACTATGTGGTTGTTTGGGTTTTGTTTGTTTTGACACGGATTGGATTACTTTTCTTAGTTTTCCCGTTCAGAGAGTTCGGCCATTGATTCGATTTTGAACAATGTTATTTAAGTGTGCAAGAGACAAATTGTTTCCATACTGCAGTAACCAACTGTTAGTCCATCATCTCTAAGGCTTTTACAATTGTGTGATCATGGTCCACTGTAAAAAGTATACTAAATAAATGGAATGCTATCTTCAACCTCGCTTCTCTCCTATCCACTGCCTAACATTCTTTAAGTACGTAAACCTAAATCCATCCCTGTTTCATTGCCTCGACTCACCTTAATACAATATATTAGTGCTCTATGATTGCTCACTGTAATATAAGTGTTTGTATTGATCATTGATTTTATTGAAAATATCTTAAAAATTGCATTGTAATGATATCAATTTTACTAAAATTCGACAAGCAAGTTGTTAGTTATAATAATTTTCATTTCGAGAAAATAAAACACAAACTTTCTCTCTCCACCACACGTACATTCCACTCATTTTAAGTTTTATGTCCAATTCTTTTTACCATTCTACATACTTTATATTTACAAACATACAATTATAGAAAAGTTAATCTCAACCCTCAACTCAATCATAACCCTCTTTTATCTTCAACTCTTAGGAATGGTGAAATCCCTAACTTATTTATAAGATAGACTTGGGTAATCCCCATGGCCAATGGTGTTATGGCCTAGTGGTTAGGGCTGTGTGGATTTGTCCCCCACGTCCTAGCTTCGAATCCCACCTGCGGTATGGTTACTTTCTAATGGGTGTTGACCTATAGGTCGCTCAATTGATAGGTTATGGGATCCTTCAAAACCCAACTCGCCATCCAAAAAAAAAAAATCCAAAAACTTAATCAAACCCAATTTTCATGCCAATGGTAGCCTGGTTGGATGGTTACGACTGTGGTGGTTTAACCCCCACGTCTTGGGTTCTATACCCACCGGCGGCACGCTTGCCTTTCAAAAAAAAAAAAAAAAAAAAAGTAATCCCCATGCCATTGACACTCCATATTTTATTTATTATTAATTTTTTGTTAAATATCATGTATTGAACGCCACCATCTTCGGTTCTCCACTTTCATCGTCAATCAGTTTGAAGTCGAGCCTATTATAAGGTAAAAATATATACTTTAAACTTTAGGGTTAGGCTACGTCAAAATCTAAATCAGTTGAGGAAACAAATTAAAATGTCGAGAGTGAGTTCTCTCCAAAAGTTTGAATTCTCCAAAACAGGAAGTTAAGGGTTTTTGTTTAAATATGCGCTAAGATGCCCATCTCATTTTTTTTCCTGGTATGAACGACATGTGTCATTCCTTTGAAAAATACTAATGACGTGAAATGTATTAAGCTTTTTTAATAATAAAATATATATTTTAAATATTTAGCGCTTGTATTGATCATTGAAAAATGCATTCCAACGATATCAAGTTTATTAAAATTCGACAACCAAGTAGATAGTTAGGACAATTTTAATTTTGAGAAAAAGAACATACAAAATTTTCTCTCTCCACTGCAAGTACATTTCATCAACTTTTTTTCACTTTTTTTTTTCTTTTCCCTTCTACATGTTTTACATATACAAATATGTCATTATAGTAAATGAATCTCAACCCTCAACATTTTTCAACTTTTAATCCTACCCATCTTTTATTTCCAATTCCTTATGAATAATGAAACACCTAAGAAGTAGTGTATTACCCATGATGTTGGCATGATTGGAAGTAGGTTGTGGCATTAGGTCAATCTTGATATTTAAACCAATTGGGAAAAAAATGTTTTACAATTGTCGTAGTGAGTTTTTCTCATACTTGATTTTCCAAGAAAAATGGAGTTTGGGGTTTTTGCTTAAATGTGCCTCAAGATCATGTCTTCTTCTTTGATAAATATTGAAAATATTTATGATCTGAAATGTATTAAACATGATTTTTTTAACATGCATAATTTGAAAATTGAAGTGTTTGTATTGATCATTGGTTTTATTGTAAAGATCTTTAAAATTGCATTTCAATGATATTAAGTTTACCAAAATCCGACAACTACATAGATAGTTATGATAATTTTGATTTCAAGATTATAAAAAAAAAAAAAAAACACACAATAATTTCCCGCCAAATGTTCATTCCACACACTTATTTTAAGTTGTATGTTGTCTTATATTTATAAACATGTCACTATAAAGAATGAATCTCAACCCTCAACAACTTCCTAACTTACAATCATAACCATCTTTTATCTCCAAATCCTTAGTGAAACACCTAACTAATTTGTAAGATAAAATTATTAACAAACATAATCCATTTAAAATATAGGTAGTTTGGACTTTGGATGATTAGTACAAAAAATAAAAATCAAATGCTTGATAACCACAACTTAACTACATTTAAAAGAAGTGTACACTGGTGTAAAAACCATTTAGATTACACACTAGGGGTGGGCATCCCATCCCGCGATCCCGTTCCCGTCCCGATCCCGTCCCGTCCCGTCCCGATTTTTCCGGGTCTTAATGGGATTGAATAATTTCATCCCGATCCCGTCCCGTCCCGATCTAGAATGGGATGGGATGGGATGGAGATTTTCAATCCCGCCAATCCCGTCCCGTCCCGAACTAATTTATTAATATTAATTATTAATAATTTTATTTAATTATTTATTTTAATGATAGTGTTGGTCACTAATTTTCCATGATTGTTTCTTGCGCCATCTTGATGATCCAACAACAACCATTGGAGGAGTTTCAATGATGGTCACAGCTTCGCATGTCTCCATCTTATGAAGCTCTAAGAGTAAAAACAGGTTATGAAAAGAAAAAGATTCAGGTTAAACAACGCTCAATCCAGAATAAGAAAATATCAACAAAGTAAAGCAAGTTTGATACAATAATTCAATCCAACAATAGGAAATGAATTTTTAACAACACGCTTCTTGGACAGGAAAAATTAGCAATGGCCAGCCCAATAACAGCAACCTAAAAGATGCGGAAAGAACAACAGGCAAGATGCATAAGCACCTGTTCATATCTGAGAACTCGTTACATGAGCTGTCAGCCTTTTACTACAATTGAAGTAAGGGGTAAAATTATATTACATAATCTGACTTTTTATTGTTTTTATTATGTGACACCAAAAAAGGTTTAAAAACTGGAGTGATTGTTAGAGGCACCTAACTTGCCAGGACATAACTCCGTGCTTATAGTCCAGAATCATCACAAAGAGCTTGCACTAAGAGATGACTACTAGTCCTGGACTTGCAGATTTTATTTTTGAGGAATAGGAATTAAAAATGAGTAATACATGCTCAAATTGAGTGGTTAAAAGAAGAAAATGCCATGCAACATGGTAAAGATAAGAAAAAGGACAACATACACAACTTGTGAAACAGAGGTGTGCAGCGTGAAATAGGTTGCAAATTTTTTGGATGTTGCTTCAAATTTTTTGGATGCCGCTGATCCCGTCCCGTCCCGATCCCGTTTGGGATGGGACGAGGTCGGGATGGGGTTTTTCCCATCCCGTCCCGTCCCGTCCCGATCCCGTATGAACGGGATGGGATAGAGATGGGTATATCTCGTCCCATCCCGTCCCGTGCCCACCCCTATTACACACTTTAAGATAAAAACGGCGGAGAATTGTCAAAAGACCTTACATAAGAAAATGAGCGTTTGAAAAATGATAACTATATTTGAGTTTGACTATATTGAAACTGACACAAACACCTCTTTTTCTCTCTCCAACCCTGAATGAGATCCTTTGCCCATCATTCCCACTCGGCCAAATCAAGAAGATAATGAAGGTAGACAAAGATGTCACAAGGTGAACTCTTAAGCCATGTTCCTCATCACTCTCTCCACCGATTTCTTTATCTTGTCTGAGAAATCTGCAAATGTCACCATTGAGAAGAGGAGAATATTTTCACACTTGACAACCTCTAAATCACGGTGAAACGCCAACCCATTAATGATCTCCTCTTGGATTCTCTCCCCATCCCTGTCCCGGCCCTAGATTGGCCCTCGATAGCCAAGACCACTTTTGTTGCTCATGTTGATAAGCCCCTTCTTATGGGTACTTGCAGCATTTATATTATCTTCAGTAAATCTACCAAACTATCAATCTCATTTCAGTTTTCATGGAGTTGGGAGATTGTTCTGTTTCGACTGATTTTGTTGCTCGAATCGCTAATTTGATATGTTCGTCTAGTTGACTGAGTTGGAATCATTGCCAGATCTACACAGTTCGTTGGCGTAGACCTCAGTTCGTAAGGGCAATATAGAAATTAAAAAAAAATAATGAAGAGAAAACCTCATATGATTTGTCTCAGTCAAGGCATCTTTAAAAAAAATAAAAAAATAAAAATTAGAAATTGTCTTTTCTCAGAATATAGGAATGACGTGGCTACGGTTTCTAGAATTGATAGTTACAACCAACCTTTTTTTTTCTAAGTTGACATAAATTATAGGCTTTTGGATATACTTGAAAAATAACATTAATTACTCACTAGACAATAGACATTGATCCTTCATTTTTCAACATCATTGTAGCTCATCATGTATATGAGCACTACTACGATGCCTGGCCCTGTGCCTGGTGTTGTGCCTGGTAGGGCTAGGCACCGTTGATATTGCATCGGGATAGGTATAACACCCATCTCTAGGCAAGATCAACGGTGCCTGGCACCTACCAGGCACATCACCAGGCATAGGGCCAAGCATCCTAGAATTTCTGCATGTATATTGCTTACACAGGAGGAGGTGGTGGTGTATTTGATGGAGCATCATGGGCTGCCAGAGGAGACCCATAAGACAGCGGAAGTTGTGGCTTCCATGGGGGATCATGGGCTGGACCCAGAGTACTCAAGGCCCATGAGATAAGGGAGAGAGTAGCTGCTTGTCTCCGACCAATGGCCCAGCCAATGAGGTAGACTCCATTGGCTGCAATTACCATTAAGATAATCATTGGCAAAGATACTACCACCGGCATAAACCTTCCCCTTAATTAGGCAGTATTAGTAATTTTAGTACTATTGTCACAATAGGGTTTCCAATTAGGACATTATTTCCTATTATGTTTAGTGGGTGTTATTTAATAGGACTGTAGGATGAAAAAATTTGTTTATTAAACAAAAATGGATACTTATTTCCATTGTATGAAAAATGAAAATAAGTTTATTTTGTTTGAAAAATGACTTTTAAGGCAAAATTGACAATTTAAATTCCGTAGTTGATGTAATGACTAATTTGTGCCTAATTTTATAGTTTTATGACCAACAATGACTATTTCATTAACTCATGATAACTCATAAACTTATATGACATATTTACCTTTCCTAAACAAATAATAATATAATTTTATACTTTTGTAACCAACAAAGACTCTTTTATTAATGATTCTAATTTTATTTTATTTTGTTATTTTACTTCTTTTTTTACCCTTAACCCCTCCCACCCCATTAATCATTTTTTTTTGTTAATTTTTTTTATGTTATTTTGTTTTTCAATTGCAATTTGAACAATTATTTTATGACATTTGTTAGCTACAAATGGCTGCATTTATATTTTAATGTTATCATTTTTTTTATTCTTGAATATTTTTTCACTTTGAATGTGTTTGTATTTGACTGATTATGAAGGTATATCTGAGTTTGAAGAATTATTTAATTATTATTTTTGTTTCAATTAATGGTTGCTTCAATTATCTGTCACTATTTAGTTTACATCTTATTCAATATAGATTCCCATATATTTTACTTTTAAGGCTATGATCATGCTCTGTGGTAGATAGTTGTGACTAAATAGCGACAGAGACTAACATTTATTACTTTACAGGTACCCATGTAATGAAGAATAGGAAATCAAATTTCGATAGTGAGAAAATTGATTTTATTAACTATATTATGGAATAAGAAGTAATGATAATTAAAACTAAATTTCTAATCATCCTTAAGAAAGGTAATGCACGGGTACCTGTAAATTTCTAATCAAATTTATGACTAGTTAATCAAATTGATTTTTATTAACTAATTAAAATAAAATTTCTAATCATCATTAACTACATTATGCAAAATTTACCAAACCTTAACATAATAATTTGATTAATTTATGAGTCAATGAAAACTTAAGAAAACTTATAATCGGTTGGTCGTAATTAGAATCATTAATATCGATACCTACCAACGGCATGGGGTGGAATGGGTTAAAGGTAAAAAAAAAAAAAGTAAAAATAGACAAAAATAAAAATTAGAATTATTAATAAAATAGTCTCTGTTAGTTATAAAAGTATAAAATTGGGTTTTCTATTTGTGTTAGGAAGTGTAAAGATGTCCTATAACTTTATGAGGTAACCTGAGTTAATAAAAGAATCTTTGTTGGTCATAAAAGTATAAAAGTAGGCACAAATTAGTCATTACATCAACTACGATATCTAAATGATCTATTTTGTGAAGAAGTAGGCCTTAAAAGTCATTTTCCGTATTTTGTTTATCAATTTATTTTTTAACGTTTTACTTTGTTTATTGTCAATTTATTTCATTCAATTATTGCATTTTTTTCAATTCAGTTTATTTTACAAGTTCAAATTTATCAGTTAAAGAGTCCAAATCACAATGCTACCTGATATTGACTATGTGGTGTTTGGGTTTTGTTTTGAGATTACCTTTGTTGGTTTTCCCATTAAGAGTAGGGGTGGGCAAACGGGTTGAGGAACCGCGGATCCAAATTGAACCGGACCGTTTAACTCTAAATGGTTTGGTTTTTATTTTTAAAAGTATGAAACGATTCGGTTCGGTTCCGGAACCGTTCTTAAACGGTTCGGTTCCGAAATCGTTCTTAAACGGTTCGGTTCCGGTTCCTAAATTTTTGTTTAAAACGGTTCGATTCCGATCCGATAATTAAACAGTTATATAATAAATTTAAAACCAGAGCCAGTCTCACAACAATGTCTGTATGTCCAAGTGGTTAAGGAGACAGACTTAAAATCTGTTGGGCTACGCCCGCGCAATTTTGAACCCAGTTGACGCTTCCATTTTTTACTTTTTTTTTCTTTATTTTACAAAAGCCATGCATTTTGGTTTTTTGCATCTTCCATTGAAACTGAAAGACACCCTCACAAGCAATGGATTAGCCGCGGGACTAAGAGGGTTACCATTGTACCCAAAGACATCCAACTTGCTCGTCGAATCAGGGGTGAACGTGTTTGATTGCTTGTAAAATGGGCTATGTATTGTTAAGATGTTATTAAGTTTGATTTAACTTTAAGAATTATATGTAACTTGTCCTATTGAGATAGATAGATATCTATTAATGAATTGTTGTTTATCGAATTTGACATTTTCTATCTTTCACATGTTGTGTGAGATGAATGAGTTGTTGTTTATCAAATTTGACACTTCACTACTTGTGCAGTTGTGCTAGAGTGGCTTAATATTGAAACCTTCCACATCTAGTGGGGGAATAGAAATGGTTTTTAGTTTATCACCAACTCTTACTCACAGGGGATGCATCTTCAAGGTTGCATAATATTATACAGGAACCGTTTGAAACCGAACCGTTGTAAACGGTTCGAATTAGGTTCGGTTCCAACGTTCAAAATGGAGGAACCGTTCCGAATCGGAACCGTTAAAATTTAAACGATTCGAGTTAGATTCCTCAAAATTTGGAAGCGATCCGAACCGTGCCCACCATTAATTAAGAGAATCTGGCCATTGATTTGATTTTGAACAAGTTGTTTTAGTAACAAATGGAATGCCATCTTCAACCTCTTCTCTTCTATCCACTGCCCTGATATTCTCCAAGTACAAAAACCTAAATCCATCCCTGCTTCATTGCCTCAGACTCACCTTAATATAAAGATCAGTGCTCTCTGATTGCTCAAGCTTTACGAGGGATAATAATAAAAGAACAGTTACAACAATCAATAATCTCAAACTTGAACAGCGTCTCATTCAAATTAGGGGGCTACTAATATAAGCTCAAATGTAGACATTCAAAGAGTTGCTTCAATGGCTGTGTTTCATATCAAAAGAGATTAATCATCTCAAAACTCAAAACACCTATTCAAATCCATCTGACAACCCCATTATACCATCTTGTAATAAAAATGGCAAACCATCAACCCCTATTTTTTCCCCTTTACATTACCCTCTGGCTTTCTTTTGCTGCACTTTCAATTTCCAGAAACTTTTACTGTATTGTATGTGTATATGATCAATGCAAACGAAACTGCAGCAATTACTTGTACAAAATACATGGTGAGTTGATTCCCACAGTTGAAAGGCTCAAATCAGATCCGGGTTCCAGCAAAACATGGAAGTAGACTACTGTCACCACAACTGCTATGAGTCATACAAGGTGGACCCTGGAGCTTTGCGTGAACTGGACAAACCATCATGGGTACCACCTGGTTTATTAGAAAGTCGACGCTTGTAACGCTTGAGGACAGAAGCCAAATTCTCTTTCCCTTTTGGGAATGCCACGTCTCCTGCTGCAGTGCCTGTTCGACCCTTTCGACAAGAGACTGCAATCTCAACATCCTTGATTAGTTCAAGGACATTGCTTGCACTCGTGCATTTACCCCTGCCCAGTTTCGCAGCTGGGGGCAGTGACCCATTTGGTACTGGTGGACTAGACCTCTTTGCATTTGCAGCTGGAATTTGGACACAGAAGCAGGGATGCAAAGGGGATCGCGGCTTGGAAAATGCTGGATCGAGGATTCCCTACAGAGAGATACGATTCACATGAGACTCATTGCCAAAAATATCTATAACTAGTCACGCGCATGCCAAAATATCAATTGATATTTTCATACTTTTGTGATAACTCTTATCACATTTCATTAAGTGCTCAACATCGCATTCAGAAAACTGGAGATAGTGTCCAAAGAAGGCTACCACTCTGAGCAAAGATGGCCAACAATTTCCTATGGTAGATAAGCTGTATGCAATGTTATGGTCAATGTTCGAAGCTCGAAACTGAACTCACTTGAAAAAATAAGTAGTTACAACTACTGATTTGGGGCCAGGATCGACTGGGATAAGTCAATTGTACAAAATTTAAACTTATAATAATTATTCATACAAAATTTATTAAATGAACAGATAATATGTTAAGAAAGAAAATGCCCATAAGAATTATTAAATCTTACATATGTAATGAAACTCAACCTCCACGTAGTCCAATTCAATTTCATAATCAAGTCAATCACTTGTACTAGGTAAATTTGTGGGCTGACTGGACTCAGTATCTCATAGGTCAAGTCAACTCAGCCAAGTTCGTAATTTATTGGTCAGATTTGCAAACAATTATGGTCAATTAGCCAAGCACTGTGCCTTCGGTTTCTTCATATAAATCAGTCAGTTTTTTCTGTTTCCCATTTATTAGTCGGTTCATAATCCATCTAATTGGTAAATGAAGTCAGTGTCAATGAAAATTACCTGAAGGCGATTGAGAACATAAGTATATTTTCCCCATAATTCTGGGCGGCTTTCCATAAGTGAAAGCTCCAGGATCCGATGAATGCACCAGACACCAAAACTAACTATCAAATCCACTTGCCAAATGCAGCCATCTCCACAGTTGGAAACAGAAGAGACCATAAACTTGGCAAGACTTGAATCCTGGTTCTTGGAAGCTGAACCATATCTCCTATCAGTATATTGGGCATCACCAACTTGGCCTATCCGATTGAAGTCTTTAGTTTCAACTTCATAACGAAATTTCTCGCTTGCAGCCACCCGATCAATCAAATCCTCATCAGCCCCACCATTCAGTCTAAACAACCACTCACATCCCTCTAATTTCATTATCCTCATGAGACAGTACTTGAAAGACTGAAGCAACTCAGTCTCTGAATCAAGAGAGTAAGTGGAATCTGGCAGAACTGAACTCAGCTTGCCTCCCACTCCATCACTCACACGATAAGTCTCACCTGCCCCACCAAACAACTGTTCAAAAGGTTGTCTGGACCAGAGTGATTTGGTCTCTTGGCTTGATCCTGGCTGCATCAAAAAAGCATTTCCATACGGCTTGGATGGAGAGAGTTCCTTGAAAGCCAAAGGAACTTTGATTCCAGATCCAGCATTTGGCTGTGGGGATTGACTGTATGGCGTTCTACCAGCAGAAGGCCCAAACCCAGGAGGACCATTCCACTTGGAACTTTGATCAGCCGAGTAGGAATCCTTGAGAGGAGCTGCAATCCCTGAAATGTCTGGCAAGCTGTGGTACTTTTTTGTGCAGACTGGAGACGTGACACTCTCACCAGATCCATAAAAAGAAGGATCATTGAAAGATCTCTCTGTTTGCAACCTGCTAGTTCTTGTTCTCACAGGGCTATGCATGGTCGATGCATTTACAGTACTAGTGTTGCTTTTTGCATTTCGTGCAAGGGCATAAGTGAGAGGATCTCTGTAACTCGCAGATACAAAAGGGGAAGATGGGGACTTGTGGCTTGGTGAATCCAACAGAGTGTTCAATGGATCTACATTTCTATCTGTAACCCCGCTGAAATAAGATGCAAGTTGATAACCTTGTACATTAGCCGGCTGGAAATTCCAGCCTTCAGAAGATGGAGGCAGGCGCAAACTAGAATAGCGTTTCTCACCAGAATCAAGCACATCCCTTGAATAACTTTGCATATCTCTAGATGGTGGCAAACGCAAACTAGAATAACGTCTCTCATTAGAATCAAGCATATCCCTGGAAGAATTTTGAATGTCTCTAGACAGTGGCAAACGCAAACTAGAATAGCGTCTCTCATCAGAATCAAGCATATCCCCAGAACTTTGCATGTCTCTAGATGGTGGCAAACGCAAACTAGAATAGCGTCTCTCATCAGAATCAAGCATATCCCTGGAAGAACTTTGCATATACCCATCCAAATATTGCATGTGAGCTGGTCGCTGTGGTAACTCTGTTCGAAATCCATAAGATGACTCTGCATTGCATGTGATCCTTTGTTGTTTGGCGAAATCATACATACTTGAATTCGTTGGAAGCACAGATCCTCTTTCTTCAACTGAAGCGAAGTATCCAGAAGATCCAGTCCCAGTATGGTTTGCTTTTAAAGAATCAACATGTTTCGGATCTAGTCCAACTAACAAATCCAATTTCTTTGCCTTAGCATCCTTAGTAGCTTGCCCATGGAAATCATACAACTGTCCCCAAAACTCATCAAGGATGGCAGCCAATTGACGCCTAGCAGCACGACCTAGTCCAGAAAGTCTAGAAAGGCTTCCATTTCCACTACCGCCTTCATCAGCTTTCCCACTGAGACTGCGAAAGGATCCTGGGCCTTCAGAAGTCGAAGTAGGCTCAGAAATCTCTCTGGACGGTTCCTCTGGCTCCCAAATATCCCCCTCATCGTCATCCTTCTCAATCTGAGGATCTTCATCTACTTCTACTAACTTTTCAACTAAACCAACAGATTCATTCCTCTTTGAGGTATCACTATCCAGCAATCTGTCATTAGCAACTTCCTTATCGACAATTGCCATAGGGGAAGACTCGACGACAGTTGCTGCCTCTTCATGATGGACTGTCGGGGATTTCCGATCTGTTGTAAAATTCTCCTCAACGACGATATGCTCCTGATCAGAATCCAGAATTGTTTCAGACAAATTGAAATCGAATTCCACACTTGAACCATCCAAGTTACTATCCACGGATCTCTCTGCTGCTGGCTCTTCTTCTGTGAGCTTGTCATCATGATATATAAGACTCAAATCATAATCCTCACCCACAAAATAAGACTCCAATGAAGGTCTTTGCGAGTCCAAAATTTCATGCGAGCCCCATTCCCATGTTTGCATATCTGCTTGGTGAGTTGCAGATTTCAATGGTGTAGATGCTAGCCAAATCATCAAAGCAAGGGATGCACAGGCAGTGACAATAAGAAAAGCATAGGGAACCGAGGTAAGACTTCCCACGTTCCACGTCAAGTTACTAATCCAATCACTGTGACCGAACACCATCTCTACAACAAAGATAATATTTAGGCCAAGCATTCCGATCAAGGTAATTAAAGCTAAATACTCCAGAAACTGAGAAATTTTTAAGGTGCCCATTATCGATCTTGATGACGCCACCCGAAAAAGAGGGATTACAGAAGATGGAAGCAGCATAGCCTGTAAAACCTGAGTGAATACTAGCAGTTGATATATATCTTCACCCCCTGAATTCCATGTGGAGTAGAGAGCCAATAAAATGACAGTTATTCTGACTAATGCTCGATGAAGCCAGACAGGTGGTTGCACCCTAAATAAGTCATTCAAGACTACTTGCCCACCAATATTCCAAGTTAAGGCAGAAATCTGACTAGAAACAAATACGATGAGCAAAAGAGCAAACAGAGCTGTAGTACTCCTCATTACCTGTAAAGATGATATACAATGAAAATAAATCAGTATGAGTCATAACAATAAATTCTGTTGCAAGAAATGCCATGCACAGAATTCCAATATAACTGCAGAACTAAACATTTATCTTCTAGAAAGTAGAACAAAACCTGATCCATTAGCAAAACTATATCCTGGAAAGTAAGCACGACAAGGCCAGCGCTATTGAAAATTGTGGCTGCTGAGTTCATCAACACATAATTCACCAAATAAATGCCACTATAGACACAGAAGATAGCAAAAAAATGGTCATAGCATAAGGCACTCTTGGATACGTTTGCTGGTTCCTGTTGCTCCTGCATGAAGATAGAAAATAGACAAAGTTAACACACTAATAATAGATATAATCATACAATGATAAATAAACAAAAACAGATCAATAGTGACAGTCTTATTCAATGATAGTCAAACCAAATAAATCTCAATAAGCCAATGGGTGCTAACTCAACTGGTAAGACTTGTAGTGATGGTATCACAAGTCTAGGATTGGCATTATAAAGGCATTTGAGTGGTTATGGGATTCATTAAAACCGTGCTCACCCTTCAAATAAAGAACATAAATCCCAATAACAAATTAGTATCATATGTTTCTGGATACTTGAAATGGGTGCACTTAGGCTTTTATATAGAGGCATTGATGTGACTCAACCAGTTTAGGTTTTTTTTTTGAAAAGGCCAAAAATCTACCATTCATTAAGAGAAAAAAAAAAACAAAAAAAAAACAAACAAACAAACAAGAGTTAAAATCCTGAACAATTTATATTCCTATATGCATATACATTCCTGATGCAGTCGTTTTTCGCTCCCTGCTTTGACCGAGTCTTGTTGACTTGCACAAGTAACGCACGTGAACCACGGACCACGTGACTGATGGTACTTTGATGCTAAAGTCAGACAGGGATCTGAGGAAGGTGTAATGTTGTAAACAGAAAATTTGTAGCATACCTTAGCTTACCAACCTCATGTCTTATATATAGTGCAGGAGTCCTGGTTCGACCAGGCTATCGAGGGCATAGTTTAGGAAAGAGATCTTCATGGAGATCCTTCTCTAATTAGGAGTCGTGTTGTAGGAGGGAAGTTCCATGTTAGCCCTGTGCTCCTAGATACGTGGGAGATGGTTCCCTATCAGAAAGTAACTCTTAAGAGAGTTTTCCCGCGTGATATGTACTCTAGTATTTGCTTCCCAGTCGAAAGCGGAGAGCTGCTGTAATTGTCTGTCTGAAACTGATCCTCGAGATACTTGCCTTATTAGGGCTTACGGGTATTGAGGATAGTTGTGAGACATGTGAGCTTAGCAAGCTGTAAGAGTTCGGGTCTGTTTAGCAGACTGTATTGGGCGGGCTTAGAACCGCTTGGGCTGACACTGGGGCCATAATTCATCGAGATCATATGACACATGTATGGCTCAGGGACGTGACCGTTTTGGTGTATTATCAACTACTCCCCCCGAGTAAGTGGGATGCTTAGTCGGTCCAATGACTTTTGAAAAAGCAATTGCACCGTCGTGATGATTGAACTCGAAGCACTTGTCTCGAGCAGCGCATAACATTAATGGGTATGCGACTGCTCAAGGGGGGGAGGCGCGATTTGTCTTTCCTATAAATATTTGCTACTTCAAGGAAGATTTTCTCATTGTTATCTACGTTGTTCTTTTGAGCGATAGTACTGCTGTAAAGTTTGATTTGTTATTTCTATCAAAAGCAGTTAATGTGGAACTTTCTTCCAAGGACATGTTGTCCTTCACTTACCTCAAGCTCTTCGAGAGTACCCTGGTTGATGAAAACGAGTTGGTCAGGCTCCGCAATTTGAACTGTATTCCAGGAGATTTGGAGAGCGTTTGGGGATTTGGCTCCCATTACACCCCTTCAAGGGTATATAAGTCTGCATCGATGCATGTTTGAATCTGGGCTCCGATTTTCAGTGTCGGATGACGTCTGGCGTTTCTTTCTTACTTTCCGCATGCCTCCCACTCAGATGGTTCCGAGCGGGTTCAAAACTCTGCTCGTGATTCTTCTGAGGACGCATGATATCGGTCTTCATTTGACTACGACGGTGATTCATCACATGACCGCCGCTCGACTGGACCCTAGGGGCTTCTATATATTGAACTGCCCTGCTTGCTTGCGTTTGGAAGCGGATAGAGCCGAGCCTCGAGAGAAGCACTAGTTCTTGGCTTCGATAGATTCTTCTTACTTCAAGCTCGAGTCGTAGAGTTTTCCAATACTTCCAATTTGATATTCGCGAGTTTTTTTTGTTGCTGGCTCATATATTTTTATATACTTGATGCGACACTGGTTTTGATGTCACTCCTCTGTCTCAGGGAAGTTTGTTGTTTTTTATGTCACTCCTCTGTCTCAGGGAAATTTGTTGTTCCGTCTCTTAATGAGGAAAAGAGGCGGATAGAAAGGAAATTCCTCAAGCTCCCTTTGATGTTTGTTGAGGAGGTCGTAATGTCAGGTAACGTTGTGCGCAGCGGGTTGCTGCGGTGTTCTCACGGCGCTCACGCCATACCGAGTTCACCAGTTGAAGGGGTTGTTCTTGTCGTTCGAAAAAGAGTAGTCTGGCCCTATCTAGCCCGACTAGGCTTGCCGAATTGGAGGCGAGCGTGCCTCCTGTGGTTTCTTCGAGGCGGATGCGACCTCTAACTCTGCGGCTTCTCCCCTTGGGTTGTCGCGCTCTGCACAGACGACGATCTCGGGGGTCATCGTGATGTTGTCGCTCCCGCTGTTGACTTAGAGGGGGAGGACATTGGACCATGTGTTTATGCTTCATGTCATTATGGTCCCGAGATGGTCATTCATGCCCCTGAGCCGCACAATCCTGTCTCCTTGCATCCCGAAGCCTGCGGGCGAGTTCTCGCCTTGGAGAAAGCCTTTGCAGACCTGCGAATGTCGTACTCAGATGCCCTCTACCGGATGGACTCCTTGATCGACCAGTTGCAGAGTTATGGTACTGCCGTGAACTTGGGGGTCGCGGTTTCTGCCACTGAAGCGGAGTTTGCAGGCGTAAGATCTCAGCTGAGGGCGGCCAAGTCATTTGGTGTCGACCCGTGCTAAACTGGGGCGGACGAGGGCTGAACTGGAGCACCTGGATGCGGCTGTGGACAGATGGTCGCCCGACTTGGAGGTCCAAGAAGCCAAAAGAAGGCGGTCGAAGACAGAATGGGCCGTCGAGCTACGGCAGCTGGAGTCTGCAGTTGACGAGAGGCTCCACCGCATTCATGAGGCGGAGCGCTTGTTGTCGGAGAAGCGTTCACATTACGCTGCTTTGGTAGGTGCAGTGGATTTTGACATGTCAATGAGGTCGTTAATCTCATCTAAGGTCATTCGGGGCAGGTTGGAGCTTCTGGAACTGATCAAAGGAGAGCATCCTGGTGTCGACCTTGATTTTGCCCGCTACAGAAGGGTTGCTTTCAAACCAATTGCTCGAGGGGAGGGCTCTGGCTCCGCAGGACTAGCTGCACAGAAGGTTGTCTAGGCTTAACATAGTTGTAACGTCCTTCCCCTGACAGATAAACAATTTTTATCTTTTTAATGAAAGTATTGTTTTGTCCTACAATGTCGAGCTTTCTTTCGATGCTTTGTAGAACGTAGAATTTGGACTACAGGGTAGAATGCCCGTTTTAGCCCGTCAAAGTGTATCGGCTAGGGGTGGGCATTTGAGACCGAAACCCCGGCCCGGACCGGGAATCGGACCGAGCGATCCGGTCTGGTCCGGTTTTCTATTGTTATTTTTTAAGTCAGTCCTGAAGCCCGGCCCAGCCCGAATACGTTGGTCCGGTTATGGGTTCCTATTTTCAAAGCCTGATGAGTAACCAGCCCGGGCCAAATATTTTAAAAAACAGAAATTCTAAATGGCGAGGAAACGGGCGAGGAAATGGGCGAGGGAAGGGAGGTGGCGGGGTGGGAACCGTCCACCCCGCTCGGGATGCGCGCACCAAAAACGACGGCACGCATCCCGAGCGGGGTGGACGGTTCCCACCCCGCCACCTCCCTTCCCTCGCCCATTTCCTCGCCCGTTTCCTCGCTATGTAGAACAGCTCTTTAAAAAAACTAAATGCCGATTGTCCCCAAAGCCCAAAGAGAATATCTCCTCCTAAAGAGAATATCTCCCCCAAAGCCCAAAAAACTAAACAACATACAAATGCTCTAGGCCTCTCGAGAATATCTCCTCCATAGAGATTAGAGAGCCTCTATGAGCCCTAGAGAGACCATGGTCAATCTCTCCCCAACATCTTCACGAATAGCATCATCAAATTGCTCCAAGATCTATGCTCAAGCGCGCGCTTGCTGAGGTGAGCCATGGCGAGCTTGCGAATACGTGTGGTGGTGGTGATCTTGACCTTGTTTCCATCTTTGTTGAACTTGTACTCGATCACCTTCTTGATCCCATTTTCGTCTAGGCCGATCACGATGGGTGGTGGGAGGAGGAAGTCCAGGTCCTCTCCGTCGTCCTCGTCCAGCTCCCCCAATCAGACCTTGTTCGATTGTTGGGGTGGTGGGTTTGCAGTTTGCATTTTGCAGAGCCTGCTCGTGTCGCCATGGCTATGAGTGTGAGATCAGAGAAGATGAAATTGGAACTTGAATTGATGTTGATGGTGGGTTTGCACTAGAGGTTGCTACAACATATCACAACATTGAAAGTGTTGAGATCAGAGAAGATGAAATGTTGATGGTCCACTTTGCAGTTTTCTTTTTTGCATTAATCAGGTTTGTAGATACTGTTGAATTAATGGTCGTTTAAGTGAATTGAAGCATCAATTGACTCGCACCAATGTTTCCTTTAATGGTCGTTTTTGTCGCCATGGTTTGTTTTGTTTTGGTTGTGTCGCCATGGCTGTGAGTGTGAGATCAGAGAAGAATATTTGAGTTTTATAGTAACAGGGGGAAAAAATAGGGTTTAGACCGAGACTGGCCCAGCTCGGCCCGAAAATTCGGTTAACCGACCCAAGTTGGTCCGGTCTCGGTCCATAAAATCCCAAGTCTAAAATTTTCGGTCCGGGCCTCGGTTTTGGATTTTTGGGCCGGTTACCCGGACCTGCCCAGCCCTAGTATCGGTTGCCTTCGACTGTTGTTGAAGTGCCCCAAAGACTGCTATCTTTCGAGGGGTGTTGATCATTTGAAGAGTCATCGTCATTAGCGGACAAGTGTTGACTAGACTCTTGTTTCCTCGACTGTTATGGTCCGCACATGGCGGGATAGGTGTTAGGTGCCAGAAGTCATCGTCGTCAGTTGTGGGCTGATTAAGCTTGTTTGGTAAGTTCGACGATCATTATCTATTGGAGAATAATGATTTCTTGGCAAGTCGTCATAATCAGCGAACAAGCGTTGACTAGACTCCCACTTCCTCGGCCGTCATGCTCCGCGCGCAGCGGATTAGGCGTTGGGCACCAGAAGCCATCATCATCAGTCGCGAACTGACTAAGTTTGCCTGGTAACGGCGATCATTGTCTATTGGAGAGCAATGATCCCTTGGCAAGTCGTCGTCATCAGCGGACAAACGCTGACTAGACTTCCACTTCCTCGGCGATCGTGATCCGCGCGTAGCAAACTAGGCGTTGGGCAGACGTTAGAATCTGGACACAGCCGGGGTTGTCAAGGGTTGTAACAACAGTGGGAATTTTAGTAAAAGCAAATATTTTATTGGTAATATTTTTTTAGATGCTCTACATTCCACGGTCGTTTGAGCCCATCACCGTCTGCGTCTTCCAGCTAGTACATTCCCGGCCTGTTGACCTTGACAACTCTATATGGTCTGTCCCAGTTTGGATTTAGCTTTCCTGCGCCGGCTTCTTTGGTGTTTTGTTGGGTCTTTCTAAGTACCCAAACCCCCACCTTGAAGTCGCGTGGTCAGACCTTCTTGTTGTATTGCGCCATTCGTTGTTGGTAGGCGGCTATCTTGGCGAAGGCTAGCTCCCGCTTTTCTTCAAGGAGGTCTAGCCCAACGCGCAAGGCTTCGTCATTGCCTTCTGGTCTGAAGCTTTCCACTCGAAAAGTTTGCACTTCAAGTTGTACCGGAACCATATGCCAGAGCAAAAGGTCTCTCCGGTAGGAACTCTCTTGGTCCGATACGCCCAGAGTATTTCCGGTAGGTCTGAACCAATTTTCCCTTAGCAACATCAAGCTTTCTTTTGATAGCCTCAAGGATTGTTCAGTTGGTAACCTCTGTCAGCCCTTTGGCTTGGGGATGCCCTGGCGAGAAGAAGTGGTGATCAATATTCAAACTTTTGCACAGTTTTTTTAACTTTGATACCTTCAAACTGAGTTTCGTTATCGCTGACCAATACTCTGGGAATGCCAAATCTACAAACGATAGTGGCCCATATGAATTTTTCGATCTGGACCTGCCATATTTTTTATAGGGGCTCGGCCTCGACCCACTTGGTGAAGTAGTCGACGACCACAAAAATGATACTGAGAGCGGTTTGACGATGTTCATTCCCCATTGTGTGAATGGTCACGGACTAGTCATCGGAGTTGGTGGTTGGGCAGGCATATGTGTGTATGGCGCGAACCTCTGACATTTGTCGCACTTGCGGACAATATCTCCAGCATCCCGCTGCATGGTTGGCCAATAGCATCCCAGAGTTAAAGCTTTGTGGGCGAGGGTTCTTCCCGGATGATTCTCGCATATACCGCTATGGACCTTTCTCAGGACCTGACTCACTTCTGAAGGTGACAGACATCGTAGCAGGGGCCCTGTCGCAGATCTCCTGTATAATTTGGCGTTTAGGAGTGTACCTTGCCACTCTGTTTTTGAGTTTTCTGGATTCGACCTTCTCGGTTGGCAGGGTTCCAGTTGTAATGTATTCGATTATCGGAGTCATCAAATTTGGTTGCGCGTCTGCAGCGCAGATATCTTTAGGCTCTTCTTCGTCGAGGCTTGATTGCTTTTGGTATTCGATGAGGCTGTTTGAAATTTTTTCGGAGGCTGAGGCTGAGGCTTCTCTGGCTAGCACGTCAGCTCTTTTATTGTTGTCTAGGGGGCATTGTATGAGTTCGCACTAATCAAACCTGCCCATTATGCCAAGTACCTTATCGCGATAAGCTATCATGCGGCGGTCTTTTCTGTTGAAATCCCCTTTGACCTGGTTGACTGTCAGTTTTGAGTCGCATGCCATTAGACGATCTAGACCAATCCCTAATGCTAGCTTTAGGCCAAACAAGAAGGCTTCGTACTCGACCTCGTTATTTGAAGTCGGGAAGCCAAATCTGATTGTTTTTTTCTAGGGTGAAGCCACTGGGGGAGTGGAGCATGATTTGGGTTCCGCTTTCCTTCCCAGTTGAGGACCCGTTGTAGCGTAAGATCCACGCCAGGGCCTTCGACTGGTGATCTATCTTCGGCTCTTCTCCACTAGTGAACTCAGCAATGAAGTCTGCCAGCACCTTGGCCTTGATGGCGATTCTTGGAGCGTAATTTATGTCAAACTGCCCGAGCTCCACTGACCATTTTACCATCCTGCCGGATAGCTCGGATTTATGTAATACCGAGCGGAGCGGAGCGGATGCTTGGTCAGGATCACTATAGAATGGGCCTGAAAATAGGGTCTCAACTTTCTGGAGGACACGACCAGTGCCAGAGCCAAGTCCAGATAGTGTGACTCCGTTTCAGCGAAGGTTTTACTGGTGTAATACTGGTATTTGGGTTCCTCGATCGTCTCGTACGAGGGTTGAGCTGACGGCATGCTTGAAAACAGACAAGTACAAGTAGAGTGTTTCCCCTGTCACAGATTTTTAGTGTACCTCCGAACTCCCCATGTATGCTTTCAGGCTCTGAAAGGCTTGTTCGCACTTTTCGTTCCAAGAGAATATTTTGTTTCCTCTTAATATCTTAAAGAAATGGAGGCATTTGTCAGACGACCTTGATTTAAATTTGTTGAGTGCTGCTACCCTCCCAGTCAGGCTATGAACGTCTCTGATGTTGGTCGGGGCTCTCATGTCGAAAAGGGTCTGAATCTGTTTGGGTCAGCTTCGATTCCCTTCTTGTTTACTATATATCCTAGAAATTTTTCAGACTCAACTCCGAACATGCAGCTTTGTGGGTAAGCTTCATCTGGAATTTCTGAGTTGGTTGAACGCTTTGGAGAGGTCTTGTATGTGGCCAAGGCTACGGAGGCTCTTGACCAGCATATCGTCTATGTAGACCTCCATGTTCCTGCCGATCTGTTCTTTGAACATACTAATTGGTATGTAGTGCTTGAGTTCTTTAAGCCGAATGGCATTACTCTGTAACAGTATATCCCCCTTTTCCGTTACGAAAGAGGTTTGCTTTATCAAGGAGTGCATCAATATTTGATTGTAGCTCGAATAGGCGTCTATGAATCTGAGTAAATTGTGCCCGGATGTGAAGTCTACAATTTGATCGATGCGGGGGAGTGGGAAACTGTCCTTCGAGCAGGCTTTATTCAATTTTGTGTAGTCCACACTCTCCATTTCCCTTTTTTCTTTTTTACAACGGTATTCGCTAGCCAGTCGGGGTATCGTGCTTCCTTTATCGTACCTGCGTTCAGTAAACGTTGTACCTCCTCGTTTATAATCGCATTTCTCTCAGACGCCACGGGCCTCTTCTTCTGCCTAACGATTTTCCTTGTAGGGTCCATCTCTAGGCGATGGGTGATTATTGACGGGTTGATCCCACCATGTCTTGCATGGTCCAGGCGAACATGTCTTGGTTACGTTGTAGCAGCTCCGTGAATTGCCTTACCAACTATTTGCTCAAGCGAGATCCGATTTGGACAGCCTTGCTGTTGAAAGGGTTGTCGAGGTAGACCATAATGGTTTCTTCCTCCAGTTTACCGGCATTGGACCTACCCCGAGGGCTTATGTGAGACCCTAGAGTGGGCGGACCTGAGGGTGAGGGTGAGGGTTGGAGCCCAATAGGCCCAACAGGCCCAATAGGCCGGAGAGGGATTGGATGAGATACAAAGGGGAACATAGTCCCACATCGCCTGGGTGCAGGGGGGGATGTGCTACTTATGTGCGAGGTCAGATCCCCATAATAACAACGCGTTTTAAAGTCGTGCGAGCCGGTTGGGCCTAGAGCGGACAATATTGTTACTGTGCAGATAGGGTCGTTGCAAAATGATATCAGAGCCTGACCCAGCCGGAAGTGTGCCAACATGGACGTTGGGCCCTAAGGGGGGTGGACTGTGAGACCCTGGAGTGGGTAGACCTGAGGGTGAGGGTTGGAGCCCAATAGGCTCGAAAGGGGTTGGACGAGCTACAAATGGGGACATAGTCCCACATCGCCTGGTGTGGGAGGGGATGTGTTATTTATGTGTGAGGTCGGATCCCCATAGTAACAACGCGTTTTACAGCCGTGCGAGCCGGTTGGGCCCAGAGCAGACAATATTGTTACTGTGCGGATCGGGTCGTTACAGCTTACTGGAGCCTCGTCATTTGGGATCGGTTGTTCTTCTCCTATGTCTTGGCAGAACAGAGTCATCTTAGTCACAGAGCCATTCGCTGACTAAGAATCGTTAGGTGGCAGTGTTGTGACATTCTCTGGCAATTGTTTGATTGCCCTTTAGAGTGCATGTCGTTTGGTTCACCGGATATTTGATGCACTGGTGTAGATGGAGACCGTCGCTCCCATATGATGTATCTAGGGCCTCCCCAGAACTGCGTTATATGCCGAAGGTGCATCAATCACTACGAACTCTTGAAACAGGGGTTTTTTAGTTGACTTTTCTTCTGCCATTACCGTCAGTTGTATCTTTCCCACGGGGAGTCGCTTTTCGCCGCTGAAGTCAATCATTGGACAGTTATCAGGGGTTAACACCCCTCCTTTAATTGCATATTGTGAAACGTGCAGAGAAACAGGACGTTCAGTGAGCTCCCAGTATCAACCAAGGACCTTACTTCCCAACTTGTCAGAGAGATGGTCACCACCAAGGGGTCATTGTGCGAGAGTTGTAAGCCCTGGAGGTCTTTCTCCGTGAATGCTAGCGGTACGAGGTGGTCACGCTTCTGAGCGTATGGCCTAGAGCTGGGTATTTCAGACCGAAAGACCGAACCGAACTGAAAATCGAACCGAACGGGTAGGTCTAGTCCGGTCTTTCTAATATTAATTTATTCCTTGATCCTAAAACCGGCCCAACCCAAACTTCTCGGTCCAAAACCAGCCCAATCTCATCCTCCCAAAACTTAAGCCCAATCTTATCTTTCCTCTCCTCGTTCTCATCTTTCTAATTGATATCTCCTTGCAACAGAAAGAAACAATAGTCACCAACCTTTCAGACGATGTATCCTTCTTGATTTCGCCTCCTCCTCAGCTACCTCTAATCGGATCTCGAACAAAAAGTTATTCCATCTCGGCCTAGATACAAAGAAGACCCCAAGGCCTCCATAAAAAGCAAGGAACATGACCTATCATCTAAACCACCTCACCATCCTCAACCCCCCAATTTTTTTGACGAAACCCATCCACCTCATTCTAAAGAAATTGAATTGTTCCAGTGGATCAACTAGCAAATCTACCCAAGCAAATGAATCTTTGTTGGATCAGAAAGATCCACATTGCCAAGGCCTCTTATTCGACCGTGCAATTCACAGATTGTTGAACTAAACCCCTACAGGAATCTTCCAACCTCATGATTTTTCTCTTTGAATGAGACCCTTAGAACATGCACCACCTCATAATTTACAGTCTTTCCTTACCTAGCCCCTCCTTTATGTACCAACTTGACCTTTCTAACTTTTCCAGATCCGAATGTAAATGAACCCACCAATTCGCAACCCTCTTTTTTGTCATCGTTTCATTTCCTACCACATCAAAAAATTATTATTAACACTAAAGAAAGAAAAGGATGAGTTTGAAACAAACGCAGATGAGATCGTTTTGTCTTCCATACCTTTTCTTCTTTCAATATACTAACTAGTGAGAGAATTGTTGGAAGTGGAACTGTGCGAAAACCGGAAGGAGGATGTAGGAGAGAAGGAAGAGGGTGTGGGCTGAAAATTTCAGGCTTGACCGAGACCGACTCGGACCGGCTCGAAATTTCGATTAACCAAAAGCCCAGTTAACCAGGGTACTCGAGCCGGGCTCGAGCTTTAAAAGTTCGGTCCGGTCATCGGTTTGGGCTACAAGGTCCGGGTAACCAGCCCAGCCCACCCCTAGTATGGCCCCAGTTGTTCGCCATGTATCGCTTAGATCTTCATACCTCGGAGAGCCTTATTCCTGGATCTGTTTGTCAGTTCGGACTCGGAGTGGGCTCCATAAGTACGCATATCCCGTCAGTCGATTCCTCCCAGGGCCCAATTTTGCTCCCGGTTGTTCGTTCCTCTTCTGTGGCAATGTAATTTTGCGCTTCCCTTGTCAGGTCTGTCATACTGGCCGGTGGGTAAAGTCAGAAAGTTGTAGAACTTTCCTTTTTCCATACCGTTGATGAAGGCTAAGACAGTCGTTGTGTCGTCATGTACGTTGACGGTGATCAACTTACTGCTGAAATGGGTCAGGTATGCCCTGAGTGTTTCGTTAGGCTCTTGTTTCATCGATCTGAGCATTTTTATCATTGACAAAGCTTGACGTATAAATTGGGTCCTTAGACCTGATTCGGTGTCCGTTGGTGGTACCGTTGTTTCGGGAACGTTGGTTTGACGCCTGCACACTATTTGTTCCGTCAAGGGTGGGGAAGCAGCGCCAGGCTAAGCGCTTGACGTTTCCCCTTGTTCTCCATCATTGTGTGATCTCGTGGTCACCATCTCTCTGTATCTTGATGGGAGATGATGTTAGTGAAAGGCTAGGAACTTTGTCGTCCCCACGGACGGCGCCAAACTGATGCAATCGTTTTTCGCTCCCTGCTTTGAACTAGTCCTGCTGACATGCACAAGTAACACACGTGAGCCACGGACCACCGTTGTGGTAGCCGATGGCACTCCGATGCTAAAGTCAGACAAGGATCTGAGGAAGGTGTAATGTTGTAAACAGGTTGTAGCATACCTTACCTTACCAATCTCATATCTTATTTATAGTGCAAGAGTTATGATTCGACTAGGCCATCAAGGGTGTAGTTTAGGAAGGAGATATTCATGAAGATTTTTCTCTAATTAGGAGTCGTGCTGTTGGAGGGAAGTTCCATGTTAGCCCTGTGCTCCTAGATACGCGGGAGATAGTTCCCTACCCTATCAGAGGGTAACTCATAAGAGGAAGTTTCCCTACGTGATATATACTCTAGTATTTGCTTCCTAGTCGAAAGCGAATAGAATTGTCTATCCAAAGTTGATCCTCGAGATATTTGCCTTAGTAAGGCTTACGGGTATTGAGAATAGTTGTGGGACATGTGAGCTTAGCAAGCTATAAGAGTTCGAGTCCGTTTAGCGGACTGTATTGGGCTTAGAACCGTTTGGGCCAAATAAGTGTTGGGCTAACGCTGGGGCCCATAATTCCTTGAGATCATCATCATGACACGTGTATTGCTCAAGGACGTGACCGCTTTGGTGTATCATCAATTACAAATCGTCATTACATCTCTTTCATCTAAATTAATTCATATTGATAACTTGAAATCCCTTAAGTCAAGGAACATGGTTCTGACCCCTACAGTACAGCCTATTATAATGAAAGAAAAAAGTACACAGATGGACATACAGATCTTACAAAATCGAAAAGATTCAGTAAATTGAATCCACAATCAATATATAAAATCCATAAACAAGGCAAAATCCATGATATTTCTAATTGCAAATAATTTGAAAAGTTAACCATGAATGATCTAAACAAAAAGCATTAAACCAGAACTGAATCACATGCAGCACGCAGAAAGGAATATCCAGTAAGAGTATTTGACAATAAAACTTTAGATAGTTGATCATGACCATCTAGTTTATGCAAGTTAATCTCTAAGACTCAAGTTGTAATTCATCAGGCTTATGCCACTAGAAAAGCGTGATATAAGTCCTTCAAATTATAGAATCTGTACATACAAAGCTAACAAACTGGAGGTCTAAGATTTGTATGAATCTAATGCTCCCTAGACTATATTGTTGAACTCTGTCCAAGACAAAGAATACAAAAATGTTGTTAAACATAAACCGTGAAATCACTATCATTTAAGTCAAATCTTTTGTAAAGATTAACGAGGGACATAATCATGATTAAAACAAGTCTAAAGCATGCAAAATGGAAAAACATCAGCAAGGAGATTAAAAAAAAGGAGTGTACCAGTACAATGGAAGAGTGAACATAAAAGTTGTGGGGCATAATGCTTGCTCCAAGAAGACTCATGAGTGTGAATGCACTCTCCCCACTTAAACTTGCGAGGGTCCCACTCATGACTTGTGGGGCTTCAGGTAAATTGATAAGGGCCCCAAAGACATAACATGCCAATACAAATCCGGCTGTGCTTACCAATGCAACTTCTGCCTTGCATTTAACCTAAACATCAAATATTGAGAACATACCTTAAGGCACATGTTAAAATTGATTTATGTCGAAAGCAACATGAAGAAGTAACGAACTTTACCAGTAAGTTACACAGTACTGGATATAGAACAGCATCAGTGGCAGTGAACAGAAGACAAGTCAGTAGGTTCACCCCAAAGAGTAGATTAAGTCCATGTGCAGTGCCAAGAATCTAGCACGGTCAACGGCAAAGAATGTCAAGAAACCCAAAAGATGGAGCAATAATCCATATGCCTAGCAGACCTTATGCTCACATACACAACTCCATTCGCAACAAAGAAACTATGGAAAAGGCAACCATCACAGGTAGCAAGAAAATTTACCATTGTTAGGTCCAACACAATTATGGAAAGCTCTGCTTGAACTCCCAAAAACGTGCATATTTGCTTATTGTACTCCTTCCCGTAGATCTTTTGCAACGACACCAAAAACACAGAATTAGCAATAACCAAGCTAAATTTTAGGGGAGAAATGAGCTGCCATTGAAATTGAAACTTGTAACAAAAGCAATGTCATAATGAAAATGAACATTGAACAAGTTTTGAAATATCAACAAGTCACAGAAAACTAGAGAGTTGATTTTTTCATAATACTTGTGCATATGTACAAGCTTATCAAACAAAGTACAAAATTTTCCATTCCAGTATTACTTTCCAACATTCCAAACTAACTACAGAAATTTATCATGATACAATAAACTCGTCTCTGAGGTCATATAATCCTATTACATGGTTAAAAAGATGTGATATGATGCTTCATGCAGATTGAAGCTTATGATGAATATCATATAAAGAATAACACTAAATTTAAAGGAGCAGAGCAAAGGAATACCTGCGCAAGGTTCATTCCAGTGACAACACCAATACGAGCTGACAGGTATTGACACAGGATAGCAAAACAGTTGAAAACAAATAACGGCAAAACAAGGTCATTCCCAAAACGGGCACCCCCTTCTATAACTGCAGACCATTTTCCAAGATCAATATATCCCATCGAAATTAGAAGTATGGGCCCCACAGCTGGGAAGAAGCGAGTAACCATACTTGACATTGAATTCACATTGGTAGTGTCAGCTTCCATTTTTTGGAACTAAAATGAATATGCTGTTGCCTATGTGGTGCAATAGTTGAACGCAGATTTCTAGACAAGTCAAACTTCTAAGAATCCCCAAGCTCAGCGAACCACATACTCTCATTTGACAATGCTTCAATAGTTACAGCGAATGCCTTATATTTGACAGTTCATTCGAAAGGTAGCTACTACAGAATCAGAGTCCGATCCCTCTCATCTGAGAATAGAAACAAGTGAGACAGCATGTCCAATGAGAGATTCAATGAAGCAAACCCTGATGTTTTCGAACTGCCCTCTCCACAAAAAACTGAATAGCTTCTTCTTCGATACAAATTCATGTACTTAACAAAATATGTACTCCCAGCATTATAAACATGACAACAACATAACATCAGCTAAAGCGACAATGCTGGCTAGTAGCTACCAGTACACATAGATATGGCACTTCTTGATATTCCAAATTTGCCTCTGAATCTTTCCACAAAAATAGAAAGTCAATCTATCTGCTCAGAGGCCCTGACTATAATAAATTAAAGGGTATATCTAGATAAGCAACCGAAGAGAGAATTTCCCGACATAATTCATGAAACAGGGTCCAACCAAAGCTGTCGAGCTCGCCAATTGCAACCACACTCCCACCTGAAGAATATATGACATCCATGTATAAAACATGTCAATTTGCAAAGGAAAGGATGGAGTTATAAATTAACAACTTGGATCTTAAATACAAAAACCACACTATTAAATGATCACTATATATAAAAGCAAAACAAACATCGGTAAAAACACCGAAAAACAAGTGAATTCACATAATCATGAACATTCCTGCCCAAGTTAACAACACCGCGGGTTATGGGTAAATGCGAAATTGCCATTGACCAAAACTAGACAAATTTCCCTAGCATTCATAAAGGGACAAATTAAGAAAATCTAACTTAACAAACATATGTTCATCAAACTAGATCTTAGTCCACAGAATTAACAACGATTTCAATTTAGAAAGCGCAAATTATCCGAAATGTTGGAGCATCGCAAAACGTCAATCTTTACTTCCAACTCCAAAAAACGCATCATAAATTCAAACAGGTTCCATTAATTTGCAACCACTGACAGACACAATCCTCCCTAACACAGAGCACTAAAGAGTATTATTGGATAGCTTCAAACACACTAAAATCCTTTGTCCCAATACCAAAACAATCAATCAAAATTAAACAAATATGATCAAATAAGTCAAAGGCTGAATCAGATCTTCTCTCCAAAGTCCAAAACATCATTTCTAATTCACAAGGTGGCACAGAACCCTAAACACAAACCCTAATCAATAGAGATAAATCAATCGATTCAAAACCAGCAGTAAGAAGCAACATCATCAAATGGATCTAAGAACGAAACAGAAATTCGAATTACAGTCAATAAAACTGATCATCGATCATCAACATCATCTGAAACTAGCTAGGGTTTGAAGATACCTGTGTCTTTCGAGGGTTTTGAGAGGTTTTTTTTTTTCCACTGGAAAAAGTAAGAGAAGCGGAGACTAAGAAGAAAGAAGCTCGCTCACACGAGCGACAGCGAGAGATGAAGATAGAAGTGAAGTGAAGTGAAGAGAAGAGAGAGAAATGGGAAGTTTGTAGAGGAAAGAAAGTTGAAATAAGTAGAGAGAGAAAGTTGAGATAGCCAAAAAAAAAAAAAATTAGAAAGGAAATGACAGTTTTTACTTTGTTTGCGCGCGATTACTTACAGAAACAAACAGTGATATTATGAGATGAATGTTTCGGATTCCGGACAAGAAACGAGGTGTTATCGTTGTCACTTTGGTACGTGGTAGTTTCTTTCCCATATTATAGCGATTTTATTGCATTGCTCATTTTTCCGTTTAAAATCAGAAAAAAGATTTAGTGTGTTTTTATGCATATTTTTGTGGTCCGTTTGGGGTACGCACATTTCTACCCTTCACTTTAATAACAATTCCAAAGGACCAAGTCTCTATTTATAGCAGCTCCATTTAACAATGAACCGAAACTAATGAGATATGGACGGTTGGGATTAAACTCACATGAATTCGAGAAAATTTTGTTGATTTTAGTTGTTGTTTTTTTTTTTTTCATATTTGTAGTCGAACACATGGAAGGTGATACTCCCCATCATTGGTGTTAATTGTTCAACCAACATATGAACATGCCTTAGATTTTTTTCTCAAATATTGATTGGTTGTTCGTGAATATTATAGCTTTCTTTTGAATATGATTGTTGAGTCCGAATTTGCCATCTTTGTGATAAATCATGGTCACAAGGTCTGATAGTTTCGGCCATTGGATTTGTTTGATCATGTAACTAGAGTTACGATTAATTATTTTATGAATCCTAATTTTTTAAGGAAGCTAATCTAAAAAAGAATTTCTAATATATGATTAGTTGTTTGGTTTGTTATGGAAATTTTTAAATAAAAAAAACTTTGTGGTAAAGAATCTTGTACATAAACATGGAAAGTAAATATATGTTTTTTTAGGTCTCCACATTTATAGTCTACTATCTATCTTAGATATTTTTAAAAAGAGTTTGGCAACATGCGGCAAACATTAAACTCTATTCCATAAATAAGTAAATAAAAAGTGTCATTCAACTATGGTTTACCCGAAACATTAAGAATACCTGTAACAAAAATGTTGCAAGTTACAAGGTTAGAACGCCCCTAATATACTTATGTTGAGAATTGAATAATTATTGAATCTCGCCGGCCATACCTAAAAAATTAGAGTTATTATTCACTCCAAAGTACAACATACCAAGCTGGCGATGAGATAGCCTCATCATGATAAGCATATTGACATCTTGAAATCATCCAAAACAAAAACACTAATGGACGCAAGCAAAAAGAATAAGCTAAATGAGGTCATGAGAAATCAATAAATGCTCCTCTACACGTACAAATAGTTTGAACAAGTTCTGGATATCTCTTTGTTATACAAAAAAAGAGTGTTGTTTTCATGAGGTAGTTGAGTTGTAGGAAAATAGTGAAATTCTAGGGAGCGAGGGACACCCCTCACCGCCCACCCTCCTCGAGATGAGCACGTCCCTCGCTCCTCGCTCCCTATAAATAAAGGTTGAGGAAAATAACTTGTAATCTTGAACAACATTCAATGCTTTTGTGACACATGGAATATAATTTGTGGTGTTCAACAACTTGTCTGCCTAAATTTGATTCATGATGAACCAACCCAAAGTTATCAATCATGACCTGCAACTATGTATTAACATCAACCATTGAGCATGTGTGAGGTTGCAATTTAGTCAATGGGATATTTTCATAGTTCCCGACTTCTAGTCTAAGATCATGTTTGAATGAAAATAAATAAATAAAATTAATGAAAATTATGTTTGCTGTGTCGATTTCGAGCACCAATCGGGGTTATCGCATTGTTCTTTTCAATCTTTATCGTCATCTAGAAATTTGTCAACAAGTGCCCAACTTTGCTTATCAGAGATTTAATGGTTGTTCAAATATTCACCACTGCATGTATGGATATGGAGTTTGAGATTTCAGAACATTAAAAGTTTCGTGAATGATATAAATGGATTATTATATCTTGAATAGGTCTAGCTATATCCAGTAATAAGCTTGAGTCACTAGATCTCATTCATTATATACCCTTATGTATACACAAAAGAAAGCATTTAGAGCATAATAATATTTACTCCGTATAGTTTTTACCGTATTATAAGAACATAAAGGGAGGTTGAAAAATGATCATTGATTCACATTTCAGCTAACATCACATTTTCAGTCTTGTATGAAAAACTTGAGGATTTGTGTGTCACGAGATCACAAATACATTTGCTTACCTATCATTTCCGAATAAGTGAATTATCTGCAATTATTATTTATTTACTTATTCCACTCAATTATAGGCATGTTCTTTTTTCTTTTCAAAAATACTAGGAAACTAGGTTTTTGCAATCAAGGTGATGTGGCGTGATTTTAAAAGAATGATGAAATCCCAAAAGAGATTATGAGTATCTCGAAGTTGTAAAAAACTACTCTCGTTATGCCACATCATTCTGGTTGCAAAACCTAATTTCCTAGCCTCGCTCTTTTTCTTTTTTACTTTTTTCTAATTTACTTAAATTTTGAAAATTAGTTTTTAATAGAAAAAAAAAGTAATTTAAAATGTAAGTGCCTTCAATTGGGTTATTGCACACACGAGAAAAAGCATAAAGCACGCCACTTTTTATCTTCTTCTTCCTTTTTTAAGTTTTTAGAGGGAAAAAAAAGAAGTTAAAAAAAGAAGTACATAACGATATAATGATGTCCATAGATAGACACATTGTCTCCCTTCCAAAAACTTTCTACTAACCCAGAAATTCCATTTCATATACAAATGTGTACTCAACTTAAGCCCAATGTTTACCTCGATTAAAAAATTTCCTCCTCATAAATTCTTGGCAATTTAATGCACAAAAGCACTTGTCTCTTAACTCATAAATTTTGGGAGGCATTGAGATTTAAGGGAGGACAACTAGATTCTTTCTACCTAACATGCCCCAATTAACCATGCAAACCCAAAGTTTTTGTTAGAAGATGGGAGGATGACCAACAAGTACATTGAACCTTGATGATCATATTTCAGTGTTCAAGAATACAAACAATGATGAGAAAAAAAAAATTAATATTGGTATAAAATATGATATCCATGTTTACAGACTGTTTCTTGATTCTTATTTTTGGTGAGTTTTATAAGAATAATAATTCAATAATTTGGTTATTGGGGGAGGAAATTTAGCAGTATTTTAAAAGGCTTTGGTAGTTAATCTTGCGGTTAAGTGGATCAAGCATTATTAACCAACAACTGCCCCATGTCGTCTTAAAACTTGCTCGCACTGGACAATGGCGAGAGACATGCAACATTAAGTATCGGTTAATCAATCGAGGGACCATTTGGTTGTAAGTCTAAGGTTATCGATCACTTTTCGGTGTTGAGTCAATTATTTAATTATAAGAAAGAATTATCAGACTATTGATTAAGATATGAGAACATGGGAGACAAAACCTTTTTTTTTATGGCATGATTGAGTTGATATTGTTCACGACTGACTCACGCAACAATCTTAACATCAACTCAAGATTTACATTTAGAAGACAGAATGCATATTTTCAAAGCTTTTGACAAGATAAAACTTTTGAAAGTATGAAAGGATGAGGTTTGGGGCTCCTGAGTATATAGGAGTGTTTGCTCCCTTAATCCACCAAATCTTCCCAAATGGGGTTTAAGGTCTTTCACTGGAGATGCTCACACATTTACTCAAAGAATATGCGCGGCTAAGGCAGTGTTTTGTCTACTAAGTGTTTTGTCTACTCAAGTTAGGCATATGGTTCGGATTCTGCGATATATATATATATATATATATATATATATAGCACATATTACAATACATTGCTCTAATTAGGTTAAGACGCAAAAATAAATAGCTCTAAATCACCAAGTAAAATTGTTTGGAGACACATCGACATTGCTAGTGTCGACCAAGCAAAGTTATGGCGTGCCCTCTTGTTTCATATTTTGCAGATATCAAATTGTGCATTTTTTATTAAATTGATATTTATATTTTTATTTCTTGATTATCAAGAATGCAACGAGTCATCAGAAGATAATAATACACATTGTTCATTTGTCCAACATAACTGCTCCAATAATCTCTCCAAGATGCTTAATTAATAGTGTTCCATTAACCAAACATCTTGAGTTTTAAAAGGAATATTAGGCAACCCACGTGGTTTAATAAACTTATTTTAGCACAACACATGGTGTATTGTTCACTATAAATTTTAATTTGAGCACTCAATTAAAGGATGCTAAGTATGAAATTTTAATTATTTTTCATGATCTATACCAAATGATTCTTGTTTTAGTGCGATCCACCACAATCAAACCGTCAAGAAAACTTGAATTTCATAAAACTTTCTTCACATTTGTACTGTCATTTCTAAGGTTGTGTTCCTTCCTTCTACTGTTATTTGTGGAATTTTTTCTAAGGTTGTGTTTCTTCCTTCTACTGTTCTTTAGGTGAAAAACAACCTGATGAACAACTGTTATTCCAAATAAGTGGAACCTTCCCACTTTCCAAACAATTCAAAAGCTTTTTGAATTCAAACATCCTCCCAATTCCAACTTGGCCCGAAAAACATTAGTTAACAGTCGTGAAAGTTGGGGACCAAAGGAACACGTGCCAACAAAGAGATCATTGAAACAAGTAAAAAATGGGAAACAAAATAAGATCCGAGAACATGCCCCCATATCACTAGGATCGCCAAGAACCTAGATGTGTATACCTTTTACTTGCATCGCCACGTCAGCCAATCCTCGAAGTCTGCAGTTAGATTTAGAAATTTGAGAGGAGTTTAACATAGTATAGTATACTAAACATAATAGTGTGTTGTGTTTAATTTGTCTTGAAGAAATTGATACACTGTATCTAGGAAAGACTTGAATTAATTGGGTCAATATTTGAATGGAGAATAGAAGAACAATGTGATGGCTGATCAAGCAGCTTGCTCAAGTGCCTTCTGATATTACTCAAAGGTCACTTGTGTTAACTCCCAATTTCTGGGTGCTCCTCCATTTGCTAACCTACATACCATCCTTGGTTAAACACAGTCCTTGCATAATCCTTCAATCTAATTCCTTTTCTATGGATAGCAATGAATCACATTCCAGTTTTCATTTACATTTTATCGGTTCAGGCCTATCCTATTATAGTTGAAAAATGCCCATACCATCCCTACTTGGTTCCTACACTTTAACTTTAGTAGGTTACAAAAATTGTCATATTTTTCTTTAAATATTACCTTTTTCAAAAGCTAAGCATCATATTATCTTATTTTTCCTAACCATTATGTCAATTTAGATGAGATATGCATATGATTCTTCTTTACATCATTACAACATATTTACATTACCTTTTTTCTCTAAAATTCTCCGAGCTATAAAGTTCAAGACATTCGTGTTAACATCTGCCATCACCATCTCCATCATCACCACAAACTACCTTTTGCTACCATTATCTCTTCACCCCACCTTTCCGGATTGAGGGGGGTTCATGTGCACTATGCAGAGGACCCCCTCATGTGCATCAATTCGAGCCGTTAAGCAATCTATCAGTTATTTCTCTCTCTCCTCTCTCTCTCTCCATTAAATTACAAATTAAAATCACACATCACTTATCTCTCACTCTCTCCACTAAATTATTACAAATTAAACCACATTTTTCACTTATTTTTTCACCAAAATCTACACAATTTAACACACATCTCGAGAAAAATTAAATGATCCAAATTTAATAGAACACACATTTCTAAGTAAATCTAACGGTCCAAATTTAATATTACACTAATCTCGAGAAAAATATAATGGGCCAAATTTAATGGAACACACATATCAATGTAAATCTAACGGTTCAAATTTAATAGTACAAACATCTTGGTTCAAATTTAATATGCATTTATCTCGAGAAATATCTCTCAAGATGTGTGAATTACTAAATTTGGATCGTTAGATTTTCTCGAGATGAGTGTACTATTAAATTTGGACCGTTAGATTTACCTAAAGATGTGTGTTCTATTAAATTTGGATCACTTATTTTTTCTCGAAATGAGTGTTGAACCATCTATTTTTTCTCGAGATGTGTGCAAAACCATTAGATTTTCTCGAGGTACGTGATGAATCATATATTTTTCTCGAGATGAGTGCATAATTAAATTTGACATGTATGTACTATTAAATTTAGACCGAGATGTTTGTACTATTAAATTTGAACCGTTAAATTTACCTTGATATGTGTGTTCCATTAAATTTGGCTCATTATATTTTTCTCGAGATTAGTGTAATATTAAATTTGGACCGTTAGATTTACTTAGAAATGTGTGTTCTATTAAATTTGGATCATTTAATTTTTCTCAAGATGTGTGTTAAATTGTGTAGATTTTGGTGAAAAAATAAGTGAAAAATGTGGTTTAATTTGTAATAATTTAGTGGAGAGAGTGAGAGATAAGTGATGTGTGATTTAATTTGTAATAATTTAATGGAAATAGATAGTGATTTAATTTGTAATTTAATGAAGAGAGAGAAAACTGGTAGATTCCTTAACGGCTCGAATTGATGCACATGAAGCCCCCTCAATCCCACCTTTCCTACCCTTACAAATCTACCATCATCTCCTTCTCTCAGCCTGTGACCATTGCTATATTGCCAATGATGGCCTAACCTCCTTAGATATGAGTGAAAATTTTGCTCCTAGAGTTTTCCTAGCTAAGGTTTCCAGGGAGTAAGTCACTTCAGATGCACAAGGTAATCTGCATATACTCCACATGAATCAAGGTATACTGTAATTGCAATTAACGCGTAAGTGGAATAATCTCGCTTAAAATTTTTATCAAACACTTCACCATAGCAAGCATTGTGCTGGGTCCTTTGTCTTTAAGATTTGTACTTCAATAGTCAATTGTCATGTAGAAGGCACATTGGTTCAAATGCGAGTCAAAGTATTGAAAGTAATACAATGTTTTTCTCCTTGAAAAACTATGGAAGAGAGATGTCAACGGATACTGTAAATTCAATAACCACGACTTAAGCAACCATTCTGTAAGGATACAGCAAGCCCTGAAGATTTGCAACAAAGTAGAAGATACGAAGATATTAAGCAGGACATACAATCATCGTCCTCTAAATAAACCATGGAATAAAGGCCCAATCAGTTAAGACTTCAGCCCATCACCCTAAGAAACAGTCAAAAGTATTATTGTGGTTTTATATTGCTCTCTTTGGTTGAAACTCAAAATTGCCTTTGTTACACAACTTGGGAAACAATAATCTTAATGCCAAATGAATGAACCTATTTTTTAAAATTTTATTTTCCATTGGTCAAATAAATTTGAATATAAACAAAAACGTAAAATATGTATATAGGAAAGTAAAAAAATAATAAAATAATAAACAAATAAATCATTTGGGTCATTACCCTTTTTATTTATTTAGTAATCCATATCCGAATGCTACATAACCGACCCTATAGGTTTATCAAACCAGGCACGAAGGCTACAGGATTGTTGCAACTTAATATCCTAGTCCATCTATCTCACATGGAAACTTACTTTCGCTCCGGTCCTTGCATGAAGACTTGCTTTCACTTCGCTCCGGTCTAGTGTATCTAAACAAACCGAAAACTTATCAACAGTGGAGCACCGGTCCATCATCTTCATCTGCATGAAGACTTGCTTTCACTTCGCTCCGATCTAGTGTATCTAAGCTGCCTGAAGGCTTATCAACAGTGGAGCAAATGTGCTGAAAGCTCACAAAATCCTAACTATGAGTCTCGAACCCGCGACCTTCACAAGGAGAGTGAATGCCCAATCAAGTTACAATTGGTGGACATATAGGAGAGATGCTTCTCATTCATTTTACTCGAAATTAACTAACTGCAATATTACAATACTTTCTTATTTGAAATTAACTAACTGCAATATTACAATACTTTCTTATTTGAAATTAACTAACTGCAATATTACAATATTTGCGTTACCATATTCAACTAATTTTGTAAGACTCATAGACATACTAAATTTTCATTGCTACATATATTCGCACTAGATATCTTAGGCTCCCAACCGACTTCAACTGATATGTTGGGTTCCCAAACTTTCAGCTTGCAACCAATCCAACAGAACCATCCCTTGAAAACCTTCAATATCACCTCGTACAAGCAAATGAAGACTTCAAGATCAAGGAACGTGATTTCTCGAAAAAGTCAAAATTTCACAAATATTTCTTTTTTTTTAGTTACCGAAATCCAAAATATTTATTTTTTCATTAGGCCAATCTCAAATTTCATACGTTTTAACCTTAATTTAGTATTAAACTTTTGTTATATAAGTGATTCTTATGCAATTTGTAGTTTGTATGATATTATGAGTCTTGTGGTACCCTTTATGTAATATGTCAAGAGTTTAAAATGCTTAAATTATATTGATAACTTCCAATATTTAAACTCAAATATGAGTCTCGGGGAGCTGTTTCTGATGAAATTTCCAATATTCATGATATCATGCTTAATAATTTAAACTCAAAAAATATTTTTTTCATTGGTGAAGGGAGGTACTATAGATTCAGGGAGTCATGGGTCAAATTTTGGAACATAGTAAAACAAAGTACTCACTTTGATTTGCATAAATGGGTAGATTATTTTCAGGAGAATAAAAAAGGAGAGGATGGCATGTCAAGATACCTTCTTAAAAGCATGCATCTTGGGATGTTGGGTGAAATTTGCATAAACAATAACTGAGGGATATTGGCTCACTATGACTATGCACTATGCACTATGCACTATGTTCTACATTACAAGTCGTGATAAGTGTGCCATTCCCCTTTCTTAAAGAGAACAAAAACAGAAAAATAAATAAACATGAAGAAAAAAAGAAGGGAAAAATGCTGACCTCATTATATATTTAGCCTCTCTTAACAAAGGCCAAAGATACGATGAAATCAAAGAGTTGAGGGAACTAATAACTGAACTTTCAGAACTGCATATACAATGTATTGAAACAAGGTGAATCGGAACAATTTTCACTGGTCCATAAAATCATGAAATACAATAAATAGGATTAACCTGAAGCAGCTTGTTGTTGAAACCTGAAAATATTTCGGCTCATGGTGTGTAATGAACATGCTTTTATTTAGTTAGTGCTCTTCTGATACTAAAATTTAAAGTTATAGATTAAAACAAAAACAAGGCCGAAGGAAATTTTCATATTAAATGCAATGGAACCATACAGCGTAAGGTAGGGGATCCACAATCTAAGATGACAAAATCATAGTATGTAACTCTGAGTGGCAATTTTACATACTGCATGACCAATATTTGGATTATGAATCTGTAATCCAAATTGTTCAATTATAAGACAGTTGGGAAATCATTGCAACCCTCATTTTAGAACAGAATAAATGTAAGAAATGACAGCCTGCTGTCTTACAGCTTACCCAACAATTGTAACCTGTAGTTAATGAAATATTTAGTTCATAACAAACAAATATTTTCTATGAAAGTTCACTACTGCTAAATGATACCAGTGGTTATATTCCTAGTACTGAATCAGATATCAATTACCGAAAGGATGTTTCCAATTTCGAAGTAACATTAAACAACTTATCTTCATACTTCATGCATGCAATTAGGCTAATGGCTGTCTTATAAATACAAGGAGGTGTCCAGACCAACAAAAGCAATGATGAAATTTCTATAGGATCGAGCACAAACCCCTGGAGTTTGGAAAGATTCCCGCATTGCAAACATCTGGGAATCTGGTGGTTGCTCCATAACCTATTAAAAAAAATCCAAAACAGGAAAATATTAAGATAATTAAGTTGAGAACAGAGAGGCCAAAAATTTATAACCGAAACAGTGAGTGAACCTACATAAACTGAGATTTGAAAGTTCGCAGCACCTAAATGGTCAAAACTCACTGTAGCTCAGTAAAAGTAAAATCAGGATAAACACGCATGTTATCAATAGTAGACAGATATGCTATACTGAATGTCCAACTCCACCTGCACATTAAGGATATGCTTTGGAGATCCTTTCTAGAAGAGATGCATGCAACTTTCTTTCATCGGTTTGGCTGATGGATAGATGATCATCATCTTTCCATTCAACATCAAATAATCCATCCTTTTCATTTACTTTGGCTGTGAGAGTGAGCATATTTTCCTTGAAAAATTGCAGTACTGCAGCTATTCATTGTTAAAATTTGATCGAAGCAAACGTTGCCCTTGTTAAAATTCAATCTCCACATCCCGAATAGCCAGATTAACAGCAATTCTATGATCAGCTAGATAAGAAAAAAGAATATTCCAATTGTTAAAGGAAAACAATGAAGAGATAAAGCATCTTAAAGTTTTGTTCTTTTTTTTAGTGGAGTTCCGAGAATAGAATTCAGCTTTACATTGTTGAAAACCTTATCCAAATTCACTGGGATTTTGTTTGTTTGTTTAGGCAATAGACAAGATAATATTAGAACACAAAAAAAAAGGATATAAACAGGGAGCAAGATGCTCAAACTGCAAACCAAACATACAAAGCTGAAGCCACATAATAAGTATAGGGTTTGACAGATATGGTCATACGGATGAGGATCCACTTATACTAAGTTGTGGCTTGTAACAATATATTGGATCAATCACATGAGCATTTTGTTATGAAATGAATTTTAATCCACCTGAAAACCTTTAGCTTGTGCTTGGTTGCTATGCAAAATTTTTATAGTTAATGCTCACTGGATTGTATATGCGAAAGTGGTCATTGGCATTTTTGCAAAAACAACTCACCAGCATATAAAGTATTCTGAGAAATTCATTCTTCAACCCCACCCATGAAACCACAATTAAAGAATTTCTCATCCCATTGCAACCATAGTTTAATTTTTGAAGTCCCGGCCGCCTGACTATGTTAATTTTTGGCATAATCACCCAGGCGAACATCAGTGAAATCAAGATTAGCAAATTGGGTCCTTGAGTTTGGATTTCTGGCTCCTTCTGTTTAACTCCCCTTTTAGGTCTTCGTTTTGGCCACATTACCCATTAACACACAACTTTCATGCTTGATAAACATGAACACGTTATAAGTTAAGCCAGAGGGTTTATAATACCAAATTTTAAGTTCAATGAAACATTAGAAACCGATCAATCATTACCATGCCCTAAATTCGATCTTAGAATAAAAAATTTCAAGTTTTTAGAATTTGAATTGAACCCTACATTTCCCCATGAAATTGTATTTCGATGTAAAGAAATGACTGAAACTAAAGAGAGAGATTCGGTGATTTGCCTGAGAGTTTTGAGAGTCCAAGAACGAGAGTCGGATGAGTGAGTGAGCACAGCGTTGAATGAGAGATCGACGACAGATGAGAGCAAAGTGTGAATGACATATTTTTAGGTGTGTGAGTCTGCAGAGCGCTTTCGGTGCTTCTGTTCCGCGGAGAGAGAGAGAGAGAGAGGAGAAGACAGAATTCAAAGAACAGAAATGGGTTCTGGGTTGGGCCCTTGTTTGAGGTCTCTTTATGTCCATGGGTCAGGTTTTTTTTTTTTTTTTTTTTTTTTTTAAGTGAGACTAAGTAACCAGGTTTTGTAACCATATTTTATAATCAGAATGATGTGGCATCGTTAGGGGAGATTTTTTACAAACTCGAGATACATAAACACTTTGGGGATTTCATCATTCTTTCAAGATCATTCCACGTCACCATGGTTACAAAAACATGGTTTCCTAGCATTTTCATTTTTTTTTTGTGTCATTTAGAGTTGGCTGTTTACATGGGTCATATCGTGTTCGGGTTAAGACTTTTAGTTTGACATGATAACTTCCGGATTACATAGGTTGGTTGTGTCAAACAAGTCATCTCGTGTTGGCTTGCACCGGGTTAGCAAGTCAATTTTGAATTAACATGTCAATTTTGAGTCATTTTGGGTCGGGTTACCACAGGTTTTTGTGCTAAGGTAGATCATGTAAATCAAGTCGTGTAAACCCATTTTATGATAGGTCATGTAAATTTGTTTATGGGTCTTGTTAGTGTTAAACCTATACACATGTGACCCACCAACCCATCTGACACCACTCAACCCATTGTAAGTTATTTCCGATGGCGATGTGCAACTCCGACTTTTTTACGCCACCATCCATTTAACACCACCACCTATTTTTTGACACCACCAATATAAACACAAATATCTCTAATGCGTCCAAAATTCGGTCTCCTGTAAGTATGACCTGCAAAACAAATGTTAGATTGACAAAGACTGCCTTTTTAGTGGTCGAAGACACTCCAATAAGAGTCAGTAACTCAGTTGGATATGGAGATAAATTTGGACAGAATTCAATTAAAGTTGCATACTTTTGTCGAATGTTTTTTTTTACCTTATATAATGGTAGTTGTTAATTCCCTACTTAACTTAAGCATGTGAGGCGCAACGATGGGAGACATTCTCTATAACAGTCTCCTCCTTTATGAAGATATGTCCTCAGAGGCGTAACTCCTTCCACGACTCTTTTTATCTGTAACGTTATTCTTCTTTAAGGGAAAACTTTATTGGGCCTTTGTCTATGATTATTCTGACGGGCCTTGTTTGGGCTTTCATGACTGAATTTGCCATTTTGGGCTTTATGAATTGCTTGGTTTTGGGATACTTGATCCTTGTGATGGACAATCTCTGTCATGTGTACAGCTACGATAACAGTCTTATTTGATGTATCATCAGCTACTCCACCCTTAGTTAGTGTGTATGCTGACGTGACCACTAACTCGATGACGGTTGGACTTTCGATTTCATCATTGTCTCGCATTTAATGATGTTAGCAGCTTTTGGTGGGTTTGGTATTTTGATCTCTCGTTCCTCTGTTCGTTTTCACGCACATTTTGGGATTTTGTATAGCCATCACATCTCGAACATTGTCCTGTGAGCAGTCTCTTCGTTGCTCGGCTCTATAAAAAGGGACGTGATAAGTTTGTTTCTTTCTTCACACTATCTTTGAAATTAAGGCTTATTCTTCTCTTTTCTTCTTCGATTTCCTTGCTTTTTCACTCTTTTACGATGTATGTCGGCAATATACTAGATGGCAAGGCGTTTGCTACTTGCGAATCTTACTTCTCGCCCAAGAAGTTTCTCAGGGGACGTTGAATAGTATTCGCTTCGAATATTCTGTCATCTGACCTCGAGATCGTTTTGTCTAGGCAGAACGATATTCCTTGTCGTCCAAGGACTGGTTATATTGCATTTTGCCCGTGCATGTTCCAGTCTAGCCTTCGATTCCAAGTCCTAGAGATATTTTGGAAATATTTAGCCTTTTTGGGCATTCCTCCTGCTCAAATGGATCATAATGGTTGGAGGGTTATGGTTTCTACTTACGCGATAGTCATTCTTACTAGCATTCCCTTGACCGTTAGGGCACCCTGTGGTTGGTCTGTTGGTGACCAAGAATATTTGTTTCCTCCACTCTCCTATCTGTTTTTGGAAGCTTAATGATGATATCAGGGATTGATCAAGATTCTGGTTTTATGCTTATGTCAAATCCGACCATTTTAACTTACGAGGTCGTCAAATTATGTGATTGTTCTGAGTCCCTAATAAACGAAGGGACCTGCTATTATATGTGGAAGAACAAATGATCAGTAATCGTTTCTTGAAGCTTCATGTGAAGGCGTTCTTTTCTAAGGACATTGTGGCACGTAGTGGCTTGTACACCATGAGTGAGACGAAACGTGCATCGCTTACTAAATCTCGAGCTGCTAAGATCGTTGCTCGTGTTGTTCCTGTTGATGTTAGTGATGCTAGCGTTGATGGAAAAGTGAGCTCTAGCAGGGAAGTTACAGTTCTCAATGTTTTTGTCAGCATTGGTGTTTCTGGCTCGATTACCAGGAAGAGGAAGCTTATGAGGCATGCCAGTCCATCAAAGCGATTAGCAATAAGCTCTGGCCGTGTTCCTAAGAGGAAACGACTTTCTAATTCTGCTCGTGGTACTACTCGGACTGCTCCTCGTCCGAGTTCTTCTGATAAGGAGGATGGTTTTTCTTTCAAGGAGGTCGAGGAGATGAATCTGGTGATGGAGAGGAGTAAGAAAGAAATAACTCGTCCATTGGATGATAATGAAAAAATGTTCCTTTCAGCTTATGGTTTGCCCAACTTCGTTGAATGGTCGGATGATGACCCTCGAGTTATTGACAACAAGATGTTTCAACTTGTAATGGAACAGTCTAAGGATTCGAATACGACAAAGACCGCATCTGACTTCGAATTTCACCCTCTGTGTGAACAGAAGATCGGTGATTGTGGTTGAAGTTCTGAGGTTCCTCCTCCGTCTTCCTCTATTACCGTTGATGACACCATGGAGTTCCTAGTTTCTTCTCCTGCTCGTCCAACTTCAGTTGCTGCTACCACTATTGTTTGCCCTACTCCCGCCACAATTGTTTCACAGTGAAAAGGCAAGAGTGGTTTTTCTGTTATCACCGTTATTCCGACCATTCTTCCGGCCGTCGAGGGCGGGTCTTCAGTGCTCCCTGATCCTCTAGTTCTTCATCCATTAATTGGTTGGAAGGAGCCCAACCCGACATGAAGTCGGATGGGAAGTTTTGTTGGTTTACTGAAGTTGACGTGTAGGATAGTACGCGCAAGTTGATCAACGAATGGCATAGGCGGACGATGGAGAGGCCTTCAATGCCTGTATAGGAGCCTAGCAGTCATCTTGACTACGGCCTCAAATAGATAATGGATGAGATGAATCACCTCACTTATGTTAGGGTGATGGAGTCGGGCTATCAGGCTGGTCATAATCAGGTGGCTGCTCTTGAGAGAAAATGGCAGCGCAATTATTGGTGTTTACTCGTGTTCTCCATCAATTGGACGTGTTGAAAACGCAGTGCGCGGAGCAAGAGAAGGCGATTGGGGTTGTTCAAGCTTATTTGAGGGAGGTGAAGGCTGCGTGAAATAAGTCCGCAACTGAGCTTGAGTCTTTGATGGCCGAATTGAACGGAGCCTGTACTCGGTTGAACGAGGTGGATAGGGAGTTATCCGTTGAGAAGGTTGGTCATGATGAGGCCATGCGTTTAGTTATTGAGCAATTCGTCAGCTGTTAAATCGCTGAGGAGCGGGTGGAGCAGTTAATAGCTGCGTTTGACAAAGTTAAGTCGAATATTTTCACAATGTTGACCACTGTTGAAGGACAACTCATCTCGACTAAGAATGAGCTTGTTGCAACCAAAAATAGGTTGAGGATTGGAAGAGAATTGTTGATGGACGAGTTGAGCTTCTCGACTATATTGAGGGGGATGGCGTTGATTTATCCAAGTATCATTGTCTGGTCGATCAAGTTTTCGAGGATGAAGATAGCAAGGAAGGTATTCCGGGTCAGTGTTCTAAAACTTGATAGGTAGTAGGTGAGTGAGAAGCAGAAGACTAGCGCTCAGAGGACTAGGTGGAGGCCTAGCGCTTATTTATTTATTTATTATTATTTATAATTTATAAAAATTAAACATAATAGCATATAAATTACTTCAAATTCAATGCCAAGATACATAAGAAAAATGTATATAAAAAATAGTCTTAATTTTTTTTTATTTGAAACTGGAAATAAAAAATAAAATAAATTTCAAAAAAAAAAAAAACACGCCCAGTCGGCCGCCTGGACGACTCTTAGCCGCTCAGTGCCTCGTCTAAACCGATTTTTAGAACATTGTTCTGGGTCCCTTAAGTGATCCAGTGGATGAAAAACCATCATTCCCTCCTCCTTCCAATATGGCTCTATCACCTACTCTTATTGTCGAAGAGAAAACCTCGTCTCCTCCTACTACTGACATTGTTGTCCCTCTTCCATCGGATGCTCTTGTTGTCGATGCTTCTACTATTTCTTCTCCATTTGTTTTATCATCTTCTCTGAATGTAACAGAATGATTTCATGAATGAAAAACTTTTTCTTTTGATAATCATGTGTTGCTTTTTAGTTTACTTTCTGATGCGTATGTTTTCCCTTTAAAGTCGGGATTCGTCTTGGATCAGTCGCGCTGACTCATTGTACATGATAGGTATGTGTTTACCTCGTCACTTGCACTCTCCATACTTTGATAATTTAGTATTGTTCGTATTTCTATTTCTTGCGCTCGTTTGTTGACTACCCAAAGTTTTTATTTCTTCGGTGTTGTCGATCGGGTTGTTAAGCTTTATTGGTTCATTTTTACTCGTTAAGATTCTTGTGTGTCTACCTCGTGGTCGAATGTGTTTGGTCACTCCAAAAGGTTTCCTGAGTAAGTCTTGACTTGTGTGTTGAAGTCTTGTAGACGTATTCTATATTTTGACGCATTGGTAGGGCCAGGAGGCTTTATGAACATATCTTGACTTATTTGTCCAGGATTTTTATTTCGTGGTCCGACATATTAGTCGGCCCGAAGGTAAGTTGACATGTCCATCCCAACTTTTACTTCGTTGGTCTGACAGATTAGTCGACTCGAAAGTGATCCAAATAAGTTGACTTGTTCATCTCAACTTTTACTTTGTTGGTCTGACATATTAGTCAACCCGAAGTTTTTTACGAGTAAGTTAACTTGTTCATCCCAACTTTTGCTTCATTGGTTTGACATATTAGTCAACCTGAAGTTTTTTACGAGTAAGTTGACTTGTTCATCCCAACGTCTACTTCGTTGGTCTGACGTATTAGTCGACTCGAAGTTTTTTTACGAGTAAGTTGATTCGTTCGTCCCAACTTTTACTTTGTTTGTCTGATGTATTAGTCGACCAGAAGTTTTATACAAATGAGTTGACTCATTCGTCCCAATTTTTACTTCATTGGTCTGACGTATTAGTCGACCCGAAGTTTTATACGAGTAAGTTGACTCGTTCGTCCCAACTTTTACTTCGTTGGTCTGACGTATTAGTCAACCCGAAGTTTTAACTTACTCGTTCATCCCAACTTTTACTCGTTGTTCTGATGTATTAGTCAACCCAAAGTTTTTTACGACTAAGTTGACTCGTTCGTCCCAAATTTTACTTCGTTGGTCTGACGTATTAGTCGACCCGAAGTTTTTACGAGTAAGTTGATTGGTTCGTCACAACTTTTATTTTGTTGATCTAACGTATTAGTCGACCCGAAGTTTTTACGAGTATGTTGACTTGTTCATTCCAACTTTTACTTCGTGGTTGATCAGACCAGAAGTTTGTTGTTTTTGTCTAACTTATGCATCCTGGCGTTTTGCTCGTGGCTTCGCATGTCGATTGCTTTGCATTGTTTGGCTTTAATGCCTTAATTTTACTGCCCGGGGGTAAGGTGGAGAGTTTGAACTCGAAATTTTATTGATCCCATTTTGGGTGCTTATCTATAGTAGTAGTAGTCATTTTCCTCCCATAAAGTTACTATGTGTTGTAGAGTCCATTTGTGAATATGCATTGCATCTTTCCGACTGTTGCTCGAATGATGTCGTTTCTTATGACAATACGGGGTTGGTTGTTGCGCGCCCTTGTTGTTTGAAGGGTATTTATTTCTGATTGTCGGGTTTGGTTTCGTATTGCCCTGGAATATGTTTTGGTGTTGTTTTGCCTTGAGTGGACTTAACTCGTTCGTTGCAACTTCTTCCTTCATGATTCTCATGTAGTTTTGATAGTTGTTCGTTACGTATATGGTTGTCAAGAGGTAATTAATAAACTCGGAATGCTTCTTAATCAAGTCCTTGGGTGTGTGTTCTTGATAGGTGGTTCGGACAGGCGGAATAGAATCCAGCCCCAAATTGTCCAATCATGTACACGTCAGCACCGACTGCCAAGGCATTCATGTGTTTTTGTATCAAGTTTTATTTGTCAAATCAAATTTGTTTGCGTCAGTTCCATTGTCGGTAATAGAGGAGGCATTGTTGGCTTTGTCATGGATAATGATGGATAATGTGGATCGAGCTTGCATTTGTCAGTAAGGCCTTCTGATTATATTTTCGTAGTCGTTTTTCTGGTCTCGCTTGATGGTGTTGGCGCTCCTACTTCGACATAGATCAGCTCGAGTTGGCGGTGTTATTGGTTGTTTATTCGGTTGGCTTAACTGTTTACTTCCTCCAGTTATGCAATGTAGGGCGTCTATTAGTTCTCTGGGTCGCTCTTTTGATCCCGCAATGGTGTCCACCTTAACTTTCCCTTTGGGCTGCTTATATGGCAGCCCAACGAATTCATCGAGTCGTCTTTTTTTAACCCAGTGCTCAATTTCGTCTTTCAGATTGTAGCAGTTTTTTATGTCATGCATGTGATCCTTGTGGAAAGAACAATACTTGTTCTTATCTCACCCCTCTGTGTATCCTCTCATTTTAAGCGGCCAATTGACATCCTCCCATTTCGCCATGGACTTCAGTATGCTCGCTCAACGCGTTTTCAAGGCTGTGTATGGTTTGTACGTCTTCTTCACCACACTTGTTAGTCATTCATGCCTGAGCCTTGCCGATTGCAGCTTCCTGGTCTCTTGTTGGTTGAATTCAGACCTCCCATTGGTCCGATGCCATAAGTTTTCCACTCGAGATTTGTCATTTTTCTTCTATCTTCTCTTATTTCTCGCCTTTTTTAAGGCCTTCCCTCTAGAATTTGTTTTTCTTCCTAGCGGCTACCATCTCCTCGAGAGTGATGTGTTTTTGGTGGTCTTTAATAGAGTCACCATGTTCTTCGGAGGGTCTATATTCAGAGAATAAAAAATGGTCTTCTTTTTAGTCCGAATGTAAAATTAGCAATGGTCGTGTCATCGCTGCAACTGTCGATCATTGTCAACTCGTTAGTAAAACGAGTAACGTACTCCCTTTTTGTCTCCTCGGGCTTCTATTTGATGTGAAGCAAGTAGTGTGGCCCTTCCTCATCCGTTGGCTGTCGATAAACCTCGTGATGAAAGCGGCAGCTAGCGCCTGGAAGGAGTCTATCGACCTTGGTGGTAGTGTCACGCCCCGATTTTCGAGAAAAACGAAATCCTAAAATCCACGTAGGATTATCCGTTTCCCCAAAACTCGGGACGTGAAATTCAATAACAACAGAAACATTTAGCAGCAATGACAAAAATATAGTTTAGAAAATAGGAACAAACTAAAATTTATACAAAACTCTAACCAGGAAAAACTGACGTCGCTAGCCCCACTAGCGGAACTCCCGTAACGCCGCTCAAAAGTCTATAAACCTGAAAAACTAATCGGCTACATTCCCAAAGGAATGTACCCAAGAAGCAAAAGCTCACTTGGATCAGCAGTAAAGCTGGTGTGAGAAATCTTCATCCCAAAATCAATAAAATCGCACGTGATAAACATCAAGCTAAACACAAACAATGCACAAACACACCAAAAGGTAGTTTCCTCAACGAGGCAAAAGTGTAATGCAAGAAACACAGTTCCAAGAATTTAGTTCCTCATCGAGGCCATCATATCATCATCCCAACTAAATAAAAATGCATTTACTTATACTTACCCTATAGGAGTCGACTATGACAAGTCTGACCTGCAGAAATGTTAGTGGACTTGTCATCCTGCATAAAAAAGATTAGAAACAATATAAACGTAATTTATTCGTTTTTATTTGAATTTGATTCATCTTTTTAACGGATTGATCACTTAGACGATACCACATTCGCACCACCTCCGTGCCGAACATACATGCCCGTATGCCTCTCTCATATAAAGGAGGACTACTCCGTCATCCATGCCCAAGTGGGGACATCACATACATGCATGCATCGCGGATACTCCTAACTATATGAGTACCAAAAGCCACTCTTGGGCTATCAATGTGCATAAACTCACGTCACATTTTTTACGGATAAATATCAAAGCCTATTTTAGGCATAACAATTCACCTCATTTTCGCAAGACTAACCCGAAGGTTATTTTAGTTTCTCTAGTAAGAAATGGGTGCCCCAACTCCGCAAAACGACCCGCTGGTCATTTAGTTTCTCTAGTAGGAGAGGGGAAATAATAAACAAAAGAGGTGTGGTAGTTCTAAGTGATACAAGTTCAAGTGGTTTATATTTTCAGAAATCAAGGTTTACCAATATCATTTATTTTTGATAATTCAGAATTCCTCCACAATGACATTTTGTCATACATAAGTCGATTCACAATCGTATCCACCCACATTTTTGGGGGAAAACATAGCATATTCATAAATCATGCTTTATAATAACACGGTGATCAAGTGACATTTTGTCATTCATAATGAAATCCACCCCTTCCTTTGGGAGAACATAACCATTTCAAGATGCATACATACAGAGGAACACCATTAATCTTAATTGGTCCTACATCAATAGAATCAACGAGACATCAAAACAAAACCAACCATAGTGCAAAATCAAACACTACTACACATAGTACTCTCCATATGAATGTGATTTTAGGGATAAACACATATATCCTAGTTTGGCAAAAAGTATCTCAAATGCTGAATCCAACAAAGCCACTACATGCAATCTCCTAAAAGACAATTTCAACACATAAACATGAAAGTGCATGACAAACATGGGTAGACACTAACTTACCCCAAAGCAACCATCCAAATCCTAGCACAACACACATATCTTAAGTTGTTTGAAAACATCCACAAATTCCTAGTTAGCACCAAATAACTCCTTTGAGCCACATGGACTTAGATTAGCAGGTACGGGTGGGCCTAACTCCTTTCTTTCTTTCAATTTGTTGGCTTCCATTACAGGCCATTTCAGCTGCTCTTTGTTGCATGATTATTGTATCATTAAATTTCCCTTGTGGGTATAGAAGACTAATAAATCTAGTCATATATATATATATAAGAAACCAAAGAGATTACTGATATGAAACCAAATCTTTTGAAAGGATGACAATGTCACTAGCATTTTTTTCTCATATTTCCATTATAAAAAAATAATAAATAAAACAAATAAAATCTCAACTTCAATAAGAAGCACTAGTATCATGGTGTGAGATCGACACTGATGCAAGAAAATAATTGAAAAAGATATAGAGCATATTTATCACTTTGTAACTCACTGCTCAAACCCACTTATTTCTAATCCTGGAGTTAATTCCAAATTCCATGTCATTCCCTAATTGGATTCAAATTGAAGAAGTGAATAACTGTCATACAAATCATAAGAATCTGACTATTTTTGGTATCTAGCAAATATACCAGTTCAAGTATAACACCCTCTCTATTCTCCCAGGATATTCTTCCCAACTTAAGAATCCCCATGCAGGAGAACTTCCATTGCAAACTAAACACATAATCAAAAATCAAATTTCAACAACCTACTCTCCCACGAAAGAGAGTTGAGTTAAAAAAATGGGGTTTAACTTAAAAGCCCCTTCTGAAAGATCTTCTGATTTCAAACAAAAAAGTACATAATCCAACAAAATCAAACAACAATCTAAACAAGCCATATTTCAAAAAAAATCATCAAGTACAATAAAAAATCTCAACTACCCCCATATACCACCATCAAACATTTGAGTTGAGATTGGGTTGAACACAGAATCCCATATGCAGGATTCAATGAATTCAATCAGAGACATACAAAATCCAGCAAAATGAACAGAAATCTAAACACGCCATTTTGCAGAAAACAAAGATGAATGCAACCAACTAAGTAACAAGAAAACTCTCACAAACCTCAGATCAAATCATTCAACACAGTATTCTCCATTTCATACAAAAATCAGAAGAGGAAAATCGGAAAACTCACAGTAAAAGAGAAAGAAATGAAAAAACTCACTGATCTCCATCGCCATCGGACCACCACGCAATCCTCCGTTTCTTCCCTCGCACAAATCCTCTCACTGTAAGCCGCCATCGAAGAAAGAAAAAGAGGAAGAACAACTCTTCCTGTTGCACAAGAGAAGAAAAGAAGGAAGAGTTTTTGTTTATATAGTGTGGGTGGCTATTCGCCCCCACTGGACTTCTGAAAGCACCCACCTTCTAAACTCACCAAATAAAACCCTAAATTTTGAAATTCACATTCAATTAAAAGTAACCCTATTTTATTTAATTCAAAATAAAATAAATTAGTTTTATGAAATTCAGGGGTGTTACATTATATACACGTTAAATGGAATCTCGTCCCGAGATTCGGATGGTAAGACAGTTAACTGAATTTCAAAAAATACGAGTTGTCAAACAAAAGAAGATTTTAAAACACAAATTTCAATTAAATTTTAGAAACATAAATTATTTATTGTTATTGGAAAAGTAGGGGTGTTACAGGTAGGCTGTTGAACCAACTCATTGATGTGGAGGTGAGACTTGTTGGAAATGTCATGCATAAGATGGATTTTGTGCTCTCTTTCAATGCCATCATGTGGTGAAAGTATCGCAAAGTCTGTTGGATCAGTGGTGCCATTGTACACTTCAAACTTTGGTGGGTGAACTTCTTCGGCATCAACGCGTTGGAGAATGGTGGTTTGGCCAACTTGTATAGTACATTAGGATCCGTGACCCCGATCCTGAATGAGATTTCAATAGGGGTCCCATCACTCTATGGGGGGCATCTTGTGGTGGTTTATTGTTTTTGAGATTCACTTGCTGAGGTTCTGCAAGAACTTCAGTACTTCGGACTTGGTTGGCAGAGTTTTGTTGGGGCGACACTTGGACAAGGTCGGTGGATTAAGTGCGCTTTTGAGTGAATTTGTCCACCATTTTGATCATACGGTTCATTTGGGCCATGAGTAGATCCACACGAAGGTCCATGGCAGCATTTCCAGATGTTTGGGATGTTTGGGCTATCACAAACTGGCTCCCTGTTGTCGAACACGATTGGCCCAATGGTTGTCACTGGATTAGAATTGTGCAGTGTTGGCAATGCAACTTCATCAGTTGGAGGATTGCTTTGATCGTTGCTATGTTGAGGGTCTATAGAGTGTCATATCTGTCCTGAAAGCTTTTCAATCGCTAATCAGAACTGAAGAAGTTTCCTACTGCAGACTTTCTTTTGAACTGAAACTGTCGTTCCCCACGGACGGCGCCAAACTGATGCGTCCAAAATCCGTTCTCCTATAAGTATGACATGCAAAACGAATATTAGATTGCCAAAGACTACATTTTTTGTGATCGAAGGCACTTCGATGCTTAAGTATGTAACTCAGTTGAAAATGAAGATAAATTTGGACATAACTTTGTTAAAGTAGCACACATTTGTCGAATGTTCCCTTTAGCTTATATCAGTATAGTCAAAGTCATGGCTTTTCACCGCTTAAAGCCAAAAGCGAAGTGAAGCCATGACATCTCGCTTCACATTTGCCAAAGCGAGGTCATTACATAAAGCGACAAAAATCGACTATTTTTTGCACTTTTTGTTGAAGCGTGAAGTGTTTAAAGCGGTAGCTTCATGTTACAAAAAGAATCTCCAATTTTTTTTCAAATTCTCTTACTGATTTTGGTTGAAAAAAAATTAGAAGTGGTAGGGAAAGAGGAAGACCATGAACAATACACAATTATCTTACTGATTTTCTCTTATTTTGGTCGAAAAAGGAATGGAAATTGAGAGGGAAGGAAGATGAATAGAAATGAAGAAGATATGAGAAAATTTTAGGCGAAAAAACCCACTGAATTGCTCAAACGCAGGCGAAGGAAGACGATGGACAATACACAGGGGATGAGGAAGACGATGAATAGTACGTGCAGGGGGAGGGAAATCTGTTTTAAACTTGGGCGGCTATTCACACCCACTACATTTCTTAGAGCACCTCGCCTAGAAAATTAAAAAAAGAAATAAATCAATATTTTAAATTCATTTAACATTAACACTATGTAATTAATATATAATTAAGGAAATCATGGTTTTAATTTTTCAGAGCACATACTTCCATTATGCATTTTTTTAAATATAATATAAATTATTTTTTAAGGGTCGCTTCACACTTCGCTTTTTGAAAAAAGCCAAGCCATCAGATTTCACTTCGACTTCGCTTCACGCTTTGACTACCTTGCCTTATATAATGGTCGTTGTTAATTCCCTACGTGACTTAAGCATGTGAGGCGCAACGATGAGAGACATTTTCTGTAACAGTCTCCTTTATGAAAATACTTCATCGGAGGCGTAACTCCCTCTACTACTCTTTTTCTATGTAACGTTCCTCCTCTTTAAAGGAGAGTTTTATTGAGCCTGGATTTGGGCCATTATCTATGATTTATTCGGACGGGCCATGTTTAGGCTTTCATGACTGGATTCACCCTTTTTGGGTTTTATTAATTGGCATGTTTTAGGATACTTGATCCTTGTAATGGATGATATTTGCCACGTGTACGACTGCGATGATAATCTTATTTGATGTATCATCAATCTCAATTCACAATTTTCTCTCTTATTCTCTCCCACCCTCAACGGTTCCTCCACATAACAACAACAACAACAATATTTTATCTCTCACGTCTTTGATGTTATTGTTGTTGCCGCAGTTGCTTCTCTCCCACCCCGCTACACCATCGTCGCTGCTAGCATGCCCTATTTTTCCTTTTTTCTCTTCCTCTCTTCCCTCTATTTTCTTCTCATTAATAACAAGTTGCAATAACGGCAGCAACTGCTATTCTTGTTGGTTGTTGTTGAGAAGAAAAGAAAAGGTTGCAGCAGCTTAATGTTAATAAGAAAAGAAATGAAAAAAAGATGAGGGAAAAAAGGGAGGGCGGGGAGGTGTGTAGAGGAGCAACAGTGACAGTGACAATGTTGTTCTTGCTTGCTGTTGGGAAGAAATCGCAAAAAATAGAATAAGATAATAGAGGGAGAAAAAAGTTTTTATTGGTAGTGTCCCCTAGTAGGTTCAAAATAAAAGAGTGGTGGTGTCAAAGACGAAAGCTGGTGGTGTTAAAAAAATTGGACCCAGTTTCAAATTAAAAAGGAACGTATTAAAACAACATTTGTACGAAAATTGCCCAAATGAACAGTGATGCGTCCGTCATGCCCAACTTTTGTTTTTTTGTAAGTATTCTAATCGAACTTATGAAATTTCAGTTAAGTCCAAGTTAAATTGATGTAATATGAAATGGTGATGCAGTCGTTTTCTGCACCCTGCTTTGACCTAGTCCTGCTGACCTGCAAAAGTAACACACGTGAGCCACAGACCATCGTTGTGGTGGCCGATGAGTCGATGACACTCCGATGCTAAAGTTAGACAGGGATCTAAGGAAGGTGTAATGTTGTAAACATGAAATTTGTAGCGTACCTTAGCTTACCAACCTCGTGTCTTATTTATAGTGCAGAAGTCTTGGTTCTACAAGGTCATCGAAGGCATAGTTTAGGAAGGAGATCTTCATGAAGATCCTTCTCTAATTAGGAGTCCTATTGTAGGAGGGAAGTTCTCTATTAGCCATGTGCTCCTAGATACGCGGGAGATAATACTCAATCCAAGAGCAATCCCTAGAAAGAAGTTTTCATGTGTGGAATATACTATGGTATTTGCTTCCTAATTGGAAGCACAAAGATGTTGTAATTGCCTGTCCAAAGCTGATCCTTGAGATACTTGCCTTAGTAGGACTTACGGGTATTGAGGATAGTTGTAAGACGTGTGGGCTTAGCATGCTGTAAGAGTTCGGTTCCGTCTGGTGGACTGAATTAGGCGGGCTTGGAACCTCTTGGGCCGAATCAGTATTAGGCTGACACTATGGCCTGTAATTTCTCAAGATCATCATGACACCTGTATGGCTCAGGGATGTGACCTTTTTTGTATCATCATCCACTCCCCTTTCCGAGTTAGTGGACCGTCACATCGGTTCGCTAAGTCATCTTTTGAAAAGATACACCGCTCATGATGATTAAGTTTGAATTGTTGTTTGAGCCACGCGCTACATTAATTGAACGATTGTCAGTTTAGTGGAAAAAAGGCGGGAACCTAATCCCTATTTAGGTCATCCATAGTGCGGAGTCTGACTCTTTTATTTTCTTTGCTTTCGAAGATATTGCTATGTTCATCTTTTGATTATAAAATATTTGTTCATCTTCTTCATGGCTCAAAAAAACCTTATTCTGGCATGTAGGCCCCACTATGTACCAAACATCACGGGTTAAGCCTGAGGATGGGGCCCTTATAGGAAGAGAAATGTTGTTGGGGCCAAAACTCCTCTTTTGTCTGATGTAGAGGAGCCATCTGAGATACTTGCCTCTTTCGTGAGTTCGAAGAGGTCTCATGTTAGAACTGGGTTGCCTTCAGCACGACCCATTCCAGTGAGAGAAGAGCGTGAGTTCGATCGGCCTGTCAGGGAGGAGCCCGATGTATCCGGTTGGGAGAAAGATTACCTACGGTTTGTAAAAGGTTGAAGACAGGTCGAATCTTAGTGATGCGCATGCCGAAGCATTGAATGAGCCGCTGGTGCGGGTTGCAATGGTGACTTCTGCCGATGTTGATTCGCGCAGAACTGTACCAATAAAAGGTTCATGTGAAGGTCCGCCTGAGGTTGTGGAATCTGATCGTCCCATTGGTGTGCTATCTGATAGTGGTTGTGGTGGCACATGCCAAGTTTCATGTAGTCTGCATTATTCACCGTCTCGTTCTAGGCCACAACTCGAAGTATTTGAGGGTCCTTTAGATAATTCGCTTCATCATCTCCCTCTGGATCCTGTCAATCCGTCTCACACTAAAGGGTCAACTTTTCTTGACAAGGGAAAGGTCGCGGAGGAAAGCCTGGGAACAGTGACAACTGCGAAGGGTGGTGCAGGTGTGATTCCTGATTCGGGAAAGCTTCATCCAGATACGCGGATAAGCTTGTTTGCACCAGACTTGGTAAAGATGAGCACTCGGCTCTGGCACCAAGAGGTTGATGTAGAGTATGCTTCGAGGAAGCATATAAGAAGGCGTCACAGCTGACTGATGGATTGCGCTCTACAACCCGATGAGGATATGCTAGAAGGGTGTATGGATAAGGGTTTAAAGTACCTTATACTGGGTATGTCTCACTTGAGCTAGGTGGTCGTTGCTGAGACGAAAGTCGAGGCGGCTCGTGAAAGGGTATACACCATGGAGCGTGTCTTCTCGCACATGCAGGCGCTGTATTCTAAAGCGCTTTATGAAATTGAGCGGTTACAGAAACAGGCTGAGGAGAAGGAGCTGGAGCAATTAGCCATGGTCGCCGAGACTCAGAAGGCTCGTCTGGAGGCCCTTGAGCATAATCTGGCAGAGGCGGTGTCCGAGAGAGACGGACTCAAGTGGGAATTGAGTCTGATCTGTCCAGATGCAGAGGCTATGCAGGGAGCTGCGGCTGAGGTGTGCTATGAATTGTGGTATTTTGCTGAAGAGAATGCTTCGAAGGAGGCTGACTGAGCTGCTCAGAAGCAACAATTGGAATTTGATGTGGAGTTCAATGCCCGGGAGGCAAGGAAGGCTGAGGACCAACTCAAATTGGAATGGCATGAGCTTAGAACTATGATGAGTAGTCTGGCCACAGAGCAGTCTTAGGTTGACGCATTGACAGGAAAGTTGGAGTTGTTGGAGCGTGAACTTGCTGACGCGAAGGTATGAGAGGAAGAGTTTTTGCAAGAACAAGGCAAATGCGAATTCCGCTGGGTCGTACACGGCAGGCTGGCGCTGATGAAGGAGGAGCATCTGAAGTGGGATCTCGACCGCTATAAGAAGATGTCGTATGTTACCTTTGCGTCATCTAACGAGAATGACAGTTTGGACCCTGATGCCCAGGCCGTAGTGCGTGTGGATGCGACTCCTGCTCCTTCCCCCACTAAGCTTAACTCTTCTGTTTCTGTACCTTCTCATGATAAAGAGTGAACTCTGTATTCTTGTACCCATTATGTTTTATCGTTAACGAAAACAGTTTTGTGTTCGTTGCCTCTATTGTATGTTTTTCGTTTCACCTTGTCATCTTGCTTTGGCATAGTCTGGTTGAATATTTTGGACATCGAGTGGTCTGTCTGCTGCCAAAAGCTTGACCGTTTACGTTGCGAATGACTCAGAGTCACTATTGCATAGTTATGTCCGATAGCGGGCATGTTGCAGACAGTTTAGCCTGGGGTTGGTTTGCCCGAGCTGTGTCTTGTTCTCAATGTAAGCTACTGGAGGCTTGCCTTGCTTGTCTGATTCGTCGGCTGCAGCTACTGCTATGGGTGAGTTGCCATAGCCGAGCATACGCGTTGAAGCCTTTGTATCGAATCAGGTGTCGTAAGCTCAGGCTGACACGCTATGTAGCATTTTTTTGGCATTGGCCGGATGATCTATGTGTCAGCGCAAGTTGTCTTTGCTGGTAATAGGATGCCAGTCTGTTTGAGCGTGAAGACCCTGACTTAGCTAGATTCGACTTTGCGGCCGTTGTTTTGTAAGAGAGTGGTGGTTGCGTGGCGAGCTACTTGGGGCTCCAACCTTCTGAACCATCTATGTCCGAACAATGTGGACTACAGTTCGGGGATTAAGGATTTGGCGACTACGCTGAAGAGCAGTAGTCCCGTGGCGAGCCGTCGACATCAGTCGGGGACTGACTAGTCTCCCACATTTCGAAGCATCTATACCCGCACGGTGGGGGCTACAAGTTCGAGTCAAAGGGGTTCAGTGACCAGGCTGAAAAGTAGTGGTCCCGTGGCAAGCTGTCGAAATCAGTTCGGGACTGACTAAACTCTCACTTTCCAAATCATCTACACCTCTGCGCATCAAGTTACAAATTTGGGAGTTTTCGGCTACCACGCCAAAGAACAGTGGTCCCGTGGCGAGACATCATAATCATTTCACGACAGACTAGACTCCTACCTTCTAAACTATCTACACCCGCTCAGTGGGGCTACAAGTTCAGGGTTGGTAATTCGACGACCACACTGAAAAGCCATGGTCCCGTGGTGAGCCATCAGAATCATTTCGTGACTGACTAGGCTCCCACCTTATAAACTATCTACACCCACTCAGTATGGCTACAAGTCCAGGGTTGGCAATTCGATGGCCACGCTGAAAAGCAGTAGTCCCGCGGCGAGCCATCGAAATCGGTTTGTGACTGACTAGGCTCCCACCTTCCAAACCATCTACACTCGCACAGTAGGGGCTAGAGGTTTGGGCTTTGATCAGAAGCTTTCGTTGCTGGTCGTCACTAGCTAGGCTTACCTGATCGGGTTCGTTACTAGCTAGGCTTACCTGATCGGGTTTGACGATCATTGACAACGAAGGGGCATCGATCCATGGCGAGTTGTCGTTACTAGACGTGATGTAATACCCGCCTAATTAAATAAATATAAAATTTCTTATTTATTAATTGTGGCATATGTTGTAATCTCAATTATTCGGAAAAAGATTTGTTTTGTTTGTCATTGCTAAATAGAATAAGGTGTGTGTGTGTGTGTTTAGCCAAAATTTGAAAACCCAAAAAAATAAGACATTTGCCTTAAGTAAACTAATTAGTCACACTCTAAAAAAAAGGGTGCACATATACTTTAGTTAAACCCTAATCTTGATGGGTTTTATTCAATTTTCTTGGGCTTGAGTTTGGGCTTTCATGAAAGTAATGGTTAGGGTATTGGTTAGAGGGAAATAAAGGTTAAAGGAATAATAGATGAGTGATGGTTGTGTTTAGCCAAATAAACCCTAATTAAAAACTCATTTAAGCCCTAGCCTCCTTTTTTCTCTCTAGATACACACAGAAGAAAATAAAAACTTACGTTGAAAAAGGTGGGAGGTGCTGAAGGAAGAAATTTGCTCAAATCTTGGGATTTTTGCAAAAAGAGGTGAGTAAAACTCAATCCCTAGACATTTTGATTTTATTTACATCTTTAATGGAGGAAAAAAAATCGATTTGACATTGTTGGTTTGATTTATATCTTTAATGAAAAATCGATTTGAAATCTTGGTTTGATTTAAACCTTAGATGAAAAAAAAAAACGAATTGACATCACTGTTCATGTTGATATTACTGTTCCTGTTCCTGTTTGACATCACTGTTCACTGTTCTGGCTTGACATCACTGTTCCTGTTTGATATCACTGTTCACTGTTCCGGTTTTACATCACTGTTTTTGTTTGACATCAATGTTCAATGTTCCTGTTTCGGTTTTACATCACTGTTCCTATTTGACATCAATGTTCATTGTTCCTGTTTGACATCACTGTTCCATGTTCCTGTTTGACGTCACTGTTAAAAAAAATAAAAAATTGATGGCATGTGTAACATATTGGGATTAAAAGATGGATGAGGTGCATGTAGTATTGAGGATTCAATGGATTTTAATGGGAAAAACTGACTGGAAGGTTGGTAAAGATGAGGGTAGATGTCCTAATCTTTTTCTGAACTAATATGTCACTTGAGGTGAAGAAGAGTCATTACTGAGATTGATACACTGGAGGAGTAACCATGAGAACGATATATTGTATGAATATCGATATTGGCTGAAATTAAATTAAATCGTAATCTGTAGAGACACAAATCACTGAGAACTTGAGAAGCGTGGTGTGTTTCTGGTGTAAATTATTTTTATGTTTTTTTTTTGTTTGCCCAAATTAGTTAAGTTTGAAGCTACAGTTTTGTTGCTAGTATTATTTTGACATAAGACTTTCTTGTTGTTTCCTTGGATAATTGTGCATTGAAATCGATTGTTATGCCGAAATAACTTGTTAAGGAGTGTCCTTATATTGAATGAGTTTGATCCCTGTTGGATTATAGAAAATTTATGTATGAAAATATTATTTGTTCCCCAAAAGAATGGTGGATACTGTGGTTGATTTATTTATGGTTGACGAAGTGTCACCATAAAAGAGTTTTGAGTTTTAGTTGATTTTTATTTATGCTCTTTTCCACAACTCCAAGAAAAAAAATGTGAAAAAAAAGAAAGAATTTTTTGTATACAGACTTGCTTGTATACGTGTGATATAAATTTTGGGTATGCAGACTTGCTTGCATATCGGTGCACCGTTCCATGTGAGTTCGATTGTACATGTAGATTTAGGAAGAATGCTTGCCCTGGATCGAACTTCGGGTGAGATGACATGTTCCTCGATGTGGCACCCCACTTGGAACATGTACGCTCCGAGTGGTTTCGAAGGCAAGGGAGGCATACTTGGGTGAGGTGTGTTCGACACAAGGAGGACACAAGGAGGATAGTGCGATTGTGGAAAAGAAGCGAGATTTCTTTTTGGTGTATGTGCATGATTACCTTAAAGGAAGAAACTAAATGCTCATTCAACCATTGAATGAGAACTATATGTCTTCCTAAAGGTAGAAAATGTGTTTTGTTGATATTTTAATATACTATGATTTGTATCGTAGTTTAAAAATAAATTACATTTATGAGGAATGATAACTTAGAAATATTATCCTGTTGTTTCTAACCTTTTCATGCAGGATGGCAAGTCCACTCATTTCTGCAGGTCAGACTTGCCATAGTCAACTCTTATAGCGTAAGTACTAGTAATGGCATATTTATTTATTAGGATGATGACACATTTGCCTCGTTGAGGAACTAAATTCTTTGAATTGTGTTTTCCTTGCATGACACCGTTGCCTCAATGAGGAACTACTTGTTGGTGTGGTTGTTTATTGTTTTGTTTATTTTGATGTTGTCATGTGTGGATTTATTTATTTTGGGATGAAGATTTCTCACACCAGCTTTATTGCTGACCCAAGTGAGCTTTTGCTTCTTGGGTACATTCCTTTGGGAATGTAGTCGATTAGCCTTTCAGGTTTAGAGACTTTTGAGCAGCGTTACTGGAGTTCCGTTACTGGAGCTAGCAACGTCAGAGTCTCTCCAGGTTAGATTTTTATTTATTTCAGTAACTAAATCATGTTTAGTTGATGCTGCTATTTGTTTATGTTGTTATTGAATTTTCACGTCCCGAGTTTTGGGGGAAACGGATAATCCTACGTGGATTTTAGGATTTTCGTTTTCTTTGAAAATCGGGGCGTGGCACATGACAACACTAATTAGACTCCCACTTCCTAAACCATCGGAATCCGCATTTGGCGGACTAGGTTTTGGGACATACCAGAAGTCGTCGTTATCAGCCTTGGCTAACTAAGCTTGCCCGGTTGGAGATAGGTTCCGCCTATTTGAGGGCATGTGAACCCATGTCCTCTAGTGTCTCACACTGTGTGGACAACATTACCTTAAATTAAATAGCGATTCGTAGGTACGATCTATGCATCAAAGCTAATTTGGATTTCTGGTGCTCATGCCAAGTATGTAGCAAAATATTGTTTGAATAGCGGGCCGAGCCTATGGGCCCGCGGAGGAAAAGCTAGAGTTTCCTGCACGGTTGCGCTACGTGTACGACATAGGTCGCACGATAACATGTGTACGACGTAGGCTGCGAGACGGTTGAGTATCGATTACTCCCCCTCAATTGATGGGGTTGTGTGCAGCGCCATTAATTGGAAGAACGTGGTCTACGCAGTTTCCTCGAGAACCGTCATCTCTTCCTTTCTCATACGGTATTCAGTGCTTGACAGTTAATGTTGGAGGCCCATTTGGTGAACCATCATGTCTACATAATGGTGTTCTCCAATCGTTGTAGGCACTATCTTTTGCATAGTGTATCTCTTGTAATGCTCTTGTTTGAATAAAATGTTTTAGATTTTCCAAAGGCTGAAGGGAGATCTCCAACAATGGAGTTTTTGAATGTTCTGACATTTGTACCGATCAGGCACGATCATAATCGTTATTATGCGCGGTCACCTGTCCTAGGTAAGCACGTAGTTGATATGCTGAAATCTCGTAATTTCTTATCATTTTTCGGAGAAGAAGTTCGCACTCTCTTCTAAGGGAATAGTTTATTGTTCATGTGTTGGTGCCTATCGTTGTTCCTGAATGTTTAATTTCAGATATAGTACCAGCAGCCATTGTCCGAGCGTCTGCCTCCACCGCTTCTCGATTAGCTTCGTCTTCTCACCTTGCGCTGGAAGTCGGTATTCAGGTTGGTGTGGAATTGGACATGGCCTGTCAGAATGGGCCATCGACTCTTAGACGTTCATGTATTTCCTGCCGCGGGAAGGCACATGCGTTCCGCGTCCACCTGATACTTGTCCCAAGTTCATCTGGTTGATCGGATCGAGTGTGTGAGTTGGCCGTAAATTTTTGTGATGCACCTGGTTGCCGATTTTGTACCACCTCATACCATATTTGAGGGTTATGTTCGCGGAAGCGTTGAACATGATGTTATCATCCTGCTCTTGCTCATTCCAGTCTTCGTGGAGAAGTTGAGGAGTGGAGTCTTCTTCGGATACCTTACGTTGTTAGATCGTCGAAGTGAGTATTTATTTCATGTCGCACTGTATTCAGATGCTTGTAGCATGTAGTCTTTTGTATCCGCCTCAAGGCACCCGTTGTTACATCTTTCTAGTAATCAATAAAGTTTGTTTTCATAATTCTTTCTTTATTTCTTAAATGATTGCAAATCACATAAGTCTTGAAGAACGAAAACTCTACATTGACTATGAAAAGGAAAATAAACAATTGAAAAAGACTAACTATTGACGGAGAGAAATTGATCCTGACCCTGATGTGAATTCGGATGGCCCTTGTGGATCGTTAGTGTTTTTAGCGGACTGTTGGGCTTTGATGGCGTTACAGATGTTACTGAAGAGTAAACCTTGTAGGGGGTTTGTTACCGCATCGACGGAAGGTCGGGGGTTGCGTTCCCGCGTGCCTTGGCCTCTGTCGTCATTCGACTTGGCACTAGTTCAGGCTGCTCCGCAGGATGTAGTTGAATTTGGGAGCATTCTATTCGTTTTAGTGCGGCGTAATGATAGCCTCGTGTCGTAGGTTGGTCTCCACGTATTGTCCCTTTGGAGCAGTTAACGGTGTAATTAACGCACTGGTGAAGGGTGGAGACTACTGCTTCTATTTGGTGGAGTCATGGTCTTCCTAAGATAAGGTTGTAGGTCGATGGCGCATATACTACCATGAAGTCTAGAAACATGACTTTTCTTAGATGCGGCTCTCCTGCCACTATTGCTAACCTTATATTTCCGATGAGGAAACATTTCTCCCCGCTGAATCCAATCAGCGGGTAGTCTGTAGATGTCAGGTTTTCCTTTTTGAGGCCCATACCGTGGAATGCGTTGTAGAACATGACATTGTGCGAGCTTCCTATGTCCACCAGAACTCTCTTTACCTCCCACCTTGCAATGGAGACCGAGATGACTAGGGCATCGTTGTGCGGCGCTCGGACTCCTTCGAGGTCTTTGTTCATAAAGGTCAAGGTGGGAATGAGGCTTTGAACCCTCGAGTGGCAGATGCGTTTGTCCTCGTCCGCGGGTTGTGTCTGCATCTTCAGTAGAGTCTGCTTGCGGAACCTATACGACTGGTCTTCACTCGGTCCGACTCCATGAAGGACATAAATTATCTTTGGAGTCTCCTCTATTTATTTAATTGACTTCCCCCCATCCCTAGTTCGTTCTGGTCGCTTATCAGATTTCGGTAATTCTTTTAGTTTGCCCCTGCAGATCTAGTACTCAACCTCATACCTTAGACTCTTGCAGTCCTTGGTATCGTAGGCACCCTCCTTGTGGTTCGCGCAGTACTTATCGTTGTCACGCTTGGAGGGGTCTCCGCGCTACTTTGGGGGGCACTTCAGATCTTCCTAGTTTTTCATGGAGTTTGGTACGTTCGACAGGCTAGAATTGAGGGGTGTCACAGCTCTGGATCCAACGTAGTTGGAAGCTTTTTCTGGCCTGGACCGACTAGGGTTTGACCCGTTGTCACTGCATTTTTTCTTGCCCATTTTTTCATTCTTGTGTCTCTTTCCCTTCTTCTTGCCCTTAGGAGCAGATGTCTTCTTCTCACCTTCGGTTTTCCTCTTCAGGTCCTCAACTCCTCCAAGGTAATGTGTTTCTGGGCGCTCTTGAGGAGCTCCGTCATGTCCAGAGGGGACTCCAAGGTGAGGTCTTCGTAAAGTTTTCCCTCCTTGAGGCCCGCAATGAAGGGTGTCACGGCTATGTCGTTGTTGCATCCGCAATGAGAGTCAACTCGTTGTTGAAACGCGTGACATACTATCTGAGTGTCAAATTAGACTTCTACTTTAGAGTAATTGTTTGTAAGTGTCTCTCATTGAGTGATATTAATAAAGTGGTGCCATGTTTTTTTTTTAAATGACAATTTACAGGAAATTTGATTCTCAAATAAAATTTTGAGGTTTGGGACTGTAGGAGAGTTTCATCCAAACATAGCTTCAGTCTTCTTCTTATTTTTATTTTTTTTGTTTATTCACATGATAGATGCATTGCCATGCATGTTATTGTTCTTCGTGGGCTAATAAGAGTGTTTAATGATAGTAACTGTCACAAAGTAATTAGGTTTTGTTTAACATAAAAATGACAATTAGCTGCTAAATTTACAACGGTGTGTGTACTTGTGTAAGCGATCAGCATTTTTCTACTATTCCCAGAACTTAATTTGCTTGATTTTTGGCTTTCGGTGTTGGATTGAACTGGTTAATGACATTATTAGGTGGGATAAATTGCATATTCTCAGTTAATAGTTCCCTTCTTTTGGGTGCAGGATCCAGTTATTAAACCGCTGCACCAACTTGATTCAAACGCTTTGGATGATCTCGTACATGAGCTTCCTTTGTCTGTAAAGAATTCTGATTATGATCGAGTAAGTACTATCATTAATGTAGTTTGAACTTAATTATGCTTGTGTTATTTTCTTATTTCCTTTACTAAATCGTTCAAACTTGCTTTTAATTTGTTTATTTTTTTTGCTCGCTTGTGTACAGGTTGATTGGTTGAACAGGTTCATATCTGATATGTGGTCTTATGTAGATAAGGTGATGCTATACACATACAATGCCTCATTCTGGATGTATCGCAGACAGTGCAAATGAATTACCATGTAGGTTCTGATTTTGAATTTAAATCGACATTCTTGTACAGGCAGTATGCAGTATGATAAGAAGAATGGCGGAACCAATCTTCGCAGAGTACACTGGGAAGTTTCAATTAAAATCTATAGACTTTGAAGAGCTAACTCTTGGAACTTTTCCCCCTACTCTTCATGGTGAATATCGAGGCTAAGTGCATTAGTCAATAGATACTTTGTGTTCATGGGCTAGTATAAAGTTGTATCTTCTGACAATTTGAGTATTTCATATACTTTATCACCATTGGTTCGTCTCCTTTACCCATTTTGCTTAGTTCTCAAGTTGTGTTACATGCTTGAAGTCCTAAAAGTTAATGGCAAGGCCACCACTAAATGAGTGATTGATAGGTGGTAATCTTATCAACTAATTTTACATGGCAGGTGTGAAAATTTATGAGACAGATGAGAAAGAACTAGTTTTTCAGCCAATTGTTAGATGGGCTGGCAATTCGAATATAACTGTGGTGCTGAAATTGCTGTCTCTACCAGTCGTTGTGCAGGTACGAAGAATTCTAATGTCTTGATCCTCAAAATACAGTTACAGTTCGCTGTTCTTGGTATTTTTTCTTAGCTAATGAGAAATGTTATTGAATTTTGTTTTCAGTTGGTGGATTTTCAAATATTTGCTGCTCCACGTGTAACCTTGAAGCCTCTAGTCCCCACTTTTCCATGTTTTGCAAATATAATGGTTTCTTTGATGGAGAAGGTAAGTGGGGTAAAGAAAAACTCAATTCCATTGAGCTAGTCCTGAACTAATTAAGGATTTCCCTCTAATTCGAATTGGCAGAATTGGTGAATTTGAACTTAATTAGTCAACTCAATGGAAATGTCTTCAAAGTTTTGCTTGAGATTGAAGTTGTTTTTTCACATCTAACTATCTTGTGATGCATTTGCAGCCGCAGATAGATTTCGGAATGAACATGCTGGGATGTGATGTCATGGCCATTCCTGGTCTCTATCATCATGTTCAGGTATGTGCCTTATTGGTAAAAATTTTGTTAGTAAAAGTAGGATTTATCAAGCAGTCTTAAGTTTGTTATTATTAGGAAGGGAGATTTAATAGCATTTGCTTGAATCCATAAGGAGCTTATGTTAGACAACCTCGTTAGACAACCTTGTTGAAGTTGCAGAATTTGTAGATTTGATTATGTTAGACAACCTCGTTAGATTTCCTGACTAAGCATTTATAAGTTTGCATTTGTTGTAATTGTCTTATTACAAAGACAGTAACCGTAACTTCAAAACGTACAAGCTTTCAGATTCTAAAACTCTTCGAGCTACTTTTGTTTTGTTGCAGGAAACTATTAGAAAACAAATTGCAAGCTTCTCTGTCTGGCCCCAAATTCTTCAAATTCCAATTCTTGACCTTATGGTGTAAGAAGCCTTTAACAACCCACTGCATTTCCATTTGGAGGAAATAGTTCTTCTAACTCTTACTTTTTTTGCGTGTTCTTATTGTAATAGAGGAGCCACTAAGAAGCCTGTCGGCATATTACATGTAAAGGTGGTAAGAGCAGAGAGGCTCATGAAAATGGATAATTTAGGAACTTCAGATCCTTATGTTAAACTCAGCTTGAGTGGTGAAAGACTGCCAACTAAGAAAACCACGATCAAAATGAGAAACTTGAATCCTGAGTGGATCGAACACTTTAAGCTTATTGTGAAAGATCCAGAGTTGCAAGTGCTTCAGATGCAGGTTTATGACTGGGATGTAAGCTTTCATGATGTTTACCCAGATTTTGAAAATCCATAGTACATTTTCAGTTGAGTTAAAAGTCTTTATGTATTAGTTTTGCAGGTCGGGTCACATGACAAACTTGGAATGCAAATAGTTCCACTAGGTTTGCTTGTACCTCAAGAGACAAAATCATTCAAGCTTGACTTGCTAAAGAACATGAATCCGGAAGATCCACACAATCAGAAGCAGAGAGGGAAAATTGTGGTAGAACTGACCTTCCATCCATTCAGAGATGATAGCAGATTTAGTGGACCTTTGGATGGACATAGTAGGAAGAGCAGTTTGGTTGAAAGCTTGCCGGAGAACCTATCTTCTAGTGGGGCTGGATTGCTGCTAGTCACTATACAAGGTGCTAAGGTCCTTGAGGGGAAGCATCACAATAACCCTTTTGCGGTTATCCATTTTAGAGGAGAAATGAGAAAAACCAAGGTGAATTCATTTATAGTGTGTGTCTGAATCAAATCAAGTATGGCCCTTGGCTTAAGACATTTTTATGCTTGGAGGAGACAAAATCTTTGATGCTAAAACTTCCAAAATAGGTAGACTTTTTTTCCTTGTGGTTCTTATTTTAAGTGCCTGCTCCATATAATTTCTCTATAAAGCTTAAACCGGTTACTCTTACATCACATATGTAAGTAGGAATCTTGCTTTTTCATGCTCAGTTCACGCTGTTTAGTCCCTTTTTCTATACATTGTATGATAAGTGTACCAAATTAAATTTACATTCTCATTTGATGCTCCATGATTCATATTTCAAATCAAAGCACACATTATATGTGTAGATAATTATTTTTCTTTAAATTTCATGCACCAACAGATGATCCGGAAAACACGTGATCCTTTTGGAACGAAGAATTTGAGTTCATGTTAGATGAAGATCCTTTGAACGAAAAGATTCACATTGAAGTCATAAGCAAAAAGACAGGCTTTAGTTTCCGGCAGAAGGTTATATCCTTATTCTCTACATTTTTTTATTTACGGTTCACATTCATATTCTCAATGTTTTATAACTCACTCATCATTACACAGGAGTTGTTAGGACATGTAGATATCTATCTTATTAACGTGGTTTACAACGGACATATCAATCAGAGATATGATCTTATCAATTCGAAGAATGGAATAATACATGTTGAGATACGTTGGAAGACGATTTGAGGATGATGCTAGAAGGTACAGTTTACATTCTTGTTGCAGTATATGATGTCTGTCCATAGAAAAGAAAATTCATATTCTCAATTCTTTTTATGTCTACTTGTAAGAATTTGATGTCTGTTCAATGTAAGTCTACTGCAAGCTGGTACCATATTCTTTCATTTGGCCTAAAAATTCTGTCAACCTGGGCCTCGAACAAAAGGCCTGCTGGTCTGAGCTAAGCTTGGATCTGTATTACCCGTTCTGCAATGAAATCTTTTGATGTGTTTGGTGCATTGTTTGTTTGGAAGTTGATCTATCATTTTGTTGTTAGTAGATATAACATACTACCATCTGATTCATATCTTAATTGTTGGTTAATCCACTGGCTTCCTCTCCCTATACTATATCGATCAATCCAAGTTTATTCTCTAGGAGTTTGTTAGCTTAGCTACTTCAAAGTTCAATGCACATCTCAAGTCATCGATCAAGGCCCAAAGAAACTCTGTGCAAGCCATTCGGAATTTTGATATATTACGGGTCCAAACACTCAAGTCCAGTGGAGTCCATTAGGCTTTGGTTGTTCCATCCATTAGGAGATCCCTATTGTCTTGTGTATGTGTTTCATGTAGTGTTTCTATGTTTTTACCAGTTGTTTCTTACACTTTTTTCCATTCAAATGCAATAGATTTGTCTCAATATTTTTTTCTTTTCCACTTGTTTAGTCTTACTTATATAAATTCGTCTCTCGTAGTGATTGACTTTTTTGTTTTATTCTCGTAATTTATGCTCTTTGTTATTTTTTGGAATTTTCGTGATATTTTCATGTTTCATGCACTCAGTCGTAGATTATTTTTGCATCGATGGAACACGAGATTCACTAGTCTCATCATTTATGAATTATCTATCAAATTTTCTTTCTTGTAAACAAAACAGGGCTCAAAAGACAACAACAATGCAAGAAAAAATTCATGGCAAAACATAAAAGTGTGAGCTTTTTATGAAATCTCACATGAGATGTCTTTTGACTCCTTATGTGGTTGTTATCAAAGTCCTCCCCAAAGAGTTGAAGGTGATGAAATGGTGAAAGTATTAGCAATCAATGAGGTTTTTATAGTCCCAACCACCCTGGAAAAGAAGTACCAAGTGTGAATTGTTGAATAGGACCATCTCCAACTTAGAAGATGTAAACCCTAACTCCTTGAGTTAGTATGTTCATCTTTAATGATTTGTTGGCCTAATCCACTTGTCTCAGTAAAAAATATTTAGTGGTACAGTGACTGCACATTTCTACTTGTCAGCCTAGATCTAGCCTGAAAAATTTGAGGTCTCAAACTAAATTTGTGAATGTTAAAAAGTAAGAAAACACAAACACCCCTTGGAGTTCTCCGCCTTGCTATTACATGCTACCTCAGATACACGGATGCGTGGGTGTGATCAAAGAGGATGCATTTGAATAAAGTTTTCTTATTAGAACAACGCTACAAAGCGCTGACAACTTTGATTATTTATACATTGTCAAAGAAATGTTGTGTTTTGTTTAAAAATACCAGTCAAGCATATATTATTCAACTAGTTTAATTGGATCTCTTATCTATATATGCTAAGTAAAGTTGACTCTGTATTTAAGTATAATCTTCTCTCCCTCCTTTGTTTCAATCTGTCTGTGAGTTCATCTTGTTGATTAAACAGCTCAGTTTTCTTGACCAGTCTATTTCAAAATTTTGTACCTAATTCTCTTTACAGGTTTTGTTAGACTTAGAACTAACCACAACACTCCTAATATTGGCTTCCAATCCCCTTCATGTTACATAATCACATTAACAGAGATGCTGATTGGCTTATATAGTACAAACAGTAGGTCTAACTGTACAAGTCAAATGCTCAAAGTTGCCAAATTATACTTAATTTTAACAAATAAACAATGGGCACATGTACATTTATAGGTGTATATAACAAAAAAAAAAAAAAAATGGTGTTTATCGTGCTCACAATGTTCCGTTATTGTTGTTTTGAAGGTTCTACACTAGTCATATGGAGATTAAGAAAAAAAACAGGGTATTCTCATAAGAGCTCCATTGTTTTGGAACCTTCACTAGAGTTTGACCTTTTTTTGGTTGTTTCTATCGTGAAAACTTTGATGATGAATGCTGGTCATTTTGAACAATTTGGTTGAATACAAGCGTCAAAGTTGACATTGATTTGGCGGAGTGTGTATAGTTTTATTGAGTTGCTTCAAAAAATCAGAGTATATAGGGTTCAATCTTATTCTGTGTCCTGAATTAGCTTATATGTTATCTTGATTGGTTTCTAAATAGTATTTACCCATAAAGCACTTATATTTAGCTCGTATAGAGTTGTTTGATTAAAATTAAAGAAGAAAGGTAAAAGTTGCTTAATTACCTGATATCATTTTGAAGCAACTTCTACCATAACTAAAAGTCTAAAAACACTAGTAAGTTTTTCTTCCAAACCAGCCACAGTTGAAGAAAATGTGCAATTTAGGAACCTTTGTACTTTTAAACAGCTGGTCACAAAATGCAAAGTGGGTGTTGGCATTGAAACCTCCCATATGGAGTTGCTTGAGTGCCAGTGGGGGGGTGGAACAAATTTCTTCCCCCCATTCACTCACTTGTTAGGTACTGGAGCATTGAATTGAATGATTCACTTGAAAACTTTCCATGAATGAGATTCCCAACTATAAGAGTTCATGCCACTTTAACAAAAAAAAAACTAAGAGTTCTTACCACACTCAACATGAAAGATTAAAAATAAATTGAAAACAAAAATTGCAATAAAGACCCAAAATGATCCTGAAATTTGAGTGGAGTTGTCTGTTCCCACTTATATTTTACTCCATATAAAGCCCTCCTCTTTTAAAAGAAAAGGGCCTACTTTTAGATATAAAGTTATTCTTCCTCACAAGAGAACATGAATAAGGGACCAAGGCAATTACTCCTTTTCATTTCTTCACTCCTCCTTTTAAGAGAGAAGAGAGCACCATATGCTTTCAACTTGCTCGCTATGTATGTGTTGTGAGAGAGGTTGATTATATTGGAGTAGTGGAGAGAACCATTAATTAAAGGACATTCTCCTCAAAGGGTTCCTTTGTGGGGATAAGGTTCCCTTTGCTAGCCCTCAAGTTTGCCATACTTTCTGGGGCAAGTCAACATAAAAAGGCATAAAGGATGCTTTTTTAAGGGAACCTGGCCTCAAAATGGTGATCCCATCCCCGTATGCTCATTTTAAAAATATGGGTTGTTTGGCACTAATGACTCTACTTAAGCATCATTTTAATTCTTTTTTGCTGGAATTAGTTAGTGCTATTAAACACTTGTTCTAACTGGTCGGTCGAATGTACGATGCAAGCATGGCAGTGGGGTGCTAGGGTTTGATTGTGCTTCATTCGAAGCGAATATTTTCTTATTTGGTGACCAGTTTGGCTGTATATGTTTATATTTTTTTTCAATGGTCTAGCTTTATGGAGATTTACATAGATCATGCAAAAAGAAGTGGCCTTTCTTAATAACTAGCTGTATTGAATCCTAAGCTTTTGAGGAGAAAAAAAAAAAAAAAAAAAGTGGAATTTTTTTAAAGATTTTAGTTGCTTTCTTTTATATATTCTGTCAGATTTTATTTTATTGAAGAGGTAGGAAAAATACAAGTATAATCTGATCAATCATTTCGGTGTCTCCCAAAACAAATAGATAATAATCACAGAGTGTCATGAGTCATGTGTGTCACGCTAGGTAAGTCAACCCTAATTCATCCTGATCTTTTGTACAAAGGGGGCCATCACACTAAACCGCTAAAAGGGGGGTTCACTTCTTAACTTAACCCTGTATTTCAGGCATTCCTAGTTTTTTCATACAAGTTAATGCCATGCTTCATTTTGTTCTTGCCACAAAATCTTTTTAAGGAGTGTCAAATAGTTTTAGTTTGATTTTGACTCCTTTTAATTATTTGTAAGATTTTAAGACCACAATTAACTTATACCATAATTGGAACTGACAGTAAAAAAAAACTAAGGAACTCCTTTTATTTTTTAATTATTTGTAAGAGTTTAAGCCCACAATTAACTTATACCATAATCGGAACTGACAGTAAAAAAATTAAGGACTCCAGTGGACGAGCCTTAAGGGAAATTTTCCTCACAATACTCTTAACCCTTTAAAGTGTCATATCCAAGAAAATTATCAAGAGGAAAAAAAAAAAACACGTATATTGATTGAGATAGGATCTCTTGGAGTTATATCTTGTTTAGAAAAGCAAGCATTGAAGATAAAAGGTAAAGGAGATGGGCTCATGGTGTCTGAAAATTTTGTTTAGGAAATTTATTTAGTGAGAGCTTTCAAAAAGGATTACTTAAAAAGAGTGAAATGACATTATGGGATAAGGGAATCATTGAAGTTAAGGGTCAGTTTTCTCCATGGATGCTTGCCTAGATTGGTTGAAGCCAACCATAATACAATGATGTATGGGAGATAATGAAGTGGGATTCGGTGAATTGGTAAAGCATCTATTGAATTGAATAGTCTCAGCTAGCCATTATAGTGACCCCATCTCTCTGCCAAACCAAGCGTGTTTGTTGAGAAATTTGGATCTAATGACTTAATGGAATTGCTCCAAAATAAGGTTAACAATTCTAGTCAGCCTTTTTTGGTGGCCTTGTTTTGGTGTTTTTATTCACCTCCACAAGGCTGGCTAGAATTTTTGATCCCCATCTCACCTCCACAAGGTAAGTTTTTCTTATGCTTATTAAGACTGGTAAAGTTTTGTGGCAACACAGTCTATTAGGGTTTATCATCACGTCTTTATTAACCAGGTTGATCGTAAATATTGTTTGACAATGTAGTACATAACATATCTTGCTTACTATAAAATATAAACCAAATAGTAGGAATGCGTAGAAATTTGATATAATCCCTAAAAATTACTATGTTACTGGTGATTACTGCACTCGTTCTTGTAGAGTTTTCAATTAAAAAGAGACATGATAATCTTTGCACATGATCTCAATAAATTAATGCGGACATGCTAGGCAGCTCACATTTTAATCATAATTATAAAAAATAAAAAAAAAACTTGGGGCCCAACTTCAGATCAATTCCTTGATATGCCTAAGAGCTAGCGTGCCTTGAATTTTGTTATAAAAAGAGCCAAAATAGTTGAATCTAAATCTTAACATGCAGCAAATTCAACAATTGAATGAGCTAATTTAGCTGGAAATAAAATGCATAATGAACAGCTGTGTGTTGATTTTATTCATTTCTTATCAGTTTTATGATATCATATGTTCAGTTTCAATCCTTTATGCCAAATGTCAACAATTGCAACCAATTTTATGAGTGTAAATGAAGGTTTTCTTCTTGTTTATTTTATTTTTTGTTTGAAAATGTCAGCAATTGCAAATAACTTGGAAATTTAATTGGTATTGGTATTGGTATATAGATAGATCCACACGAAACAAGATTCAAAGTGTACAGCTAGCTAGCAATCAATATATTGTATATGTAGTTGACAAGTATTCAGTTGGATCTGGTTTTAGATGTGTTCTTCGCTTTGACATGCATCTTTGTTTCTAGAGCATTTGCGATCTACAATAGGTAAACCAAACCAAACCAAACCAAACCAAACCAAACCGTAGAATATATATGTTAGAGGGAGGATTAAGTGAAAATTCAGCCTCTCCCTGAATATTTTTAGTATTGCCACACTATTATATTATGATACGTACGTATTCATTCCTGTTGTGAGCATGCCAATACATTCTAAATCACTATTTTAATTTTTTTGTGTGTATAATGTGGATTACAGAAAAACTAATAAATTAACCTCAATGTGAAAACTTTGGACGTCTTATTGTGTGTTTCAAGTCTTCACCATGCATGGACATGGTTGATCGAACTAGTTGATCCGGACCATACATACATACATACATACTAGACAGGCTGACTAGGAGAATCTCTGAAATTGCAAGACTTTAATCAATAAAACTCCAACATATATAGAGTGAGTGAGTCCCACAAGCAGCTTTGGATGATGTAAGCACGTGTGGATTGCTCTTATCATCATCTCTTAAACGTCTCACATTATGAATGATATAACTCAAAACACACATCTACCACCATTGATTAATCATCCCCAACAATCATACATCATGCATGGGTCCCAAAAACCCACTAAAAATTGTTTTTCAACTATGGTCATTAGTACTCATGTGATATATTGAGAGAGATGGAGAAAGAGGAGAGAATCCCATTATCTTTTCCAACATATAATGAGGAGTTTAGAAAGTGGAGGAGGATGCCCTTAAACAAAGCTAACAGTGAAAAGTGGGGGGTTTTGAGAGAAGCCAGGGCTCCTCCTTTAATTGCTTTTATTCAACCTTTCTTCATGTCAAATAGTAACTTACAAAGGCTTTGACAATTAAAGGTTTTGACTAGTAAAATGAATGAATCAATGTGCTTGTTTGCACACTTTTTTTGTAAAGCATATTCCAAAGGGAAAATGTATGGTTATGATGTATTTGTGTCTGATGTAATGCCTGCTATCTCCATTTGATTTCTATGTAGCTTGGTCATCATCTCAATGAAGGAAAAAGGTTAACCCGAATTCCGATTTGAACAGGTTGGAGGCGCGCTCAACCGAAAAAATGACACAAGTTTGAAAAAGAGCATTAACCTAAACCAGTTGTGCGCGATTTTGAGTCAAAGTAAGTTCCAAGGCTACGTACATTGAACAAATTGGCACTCACAAACAACTTGATCATAGAATTTTACATGGATATTGCATCATTTCAAGAGGATTCACACCCCCACATATATACTATCAAATCCAAGTCTTGATGGAATGTTTTTGTTTGGCATGTGATACCCACCACTACCACTAGAAAGAAAGATTGAGATTGAGCATAATTGGTGAGTGCTCTCAAGGAGCATCATGAAAGCCCCCCATGATGAAAAATATTTTTAACTTGTTCCATCTAGTTGTAGTTGTGGTGTATGCCATTGTTTTGGTAATCGCTAGCTAGCTAGTAGAGGGAGTTTGGACTTTGGTCGTCCCTCTACTCTATGCACACATCGATGGTTCTTCCCGAATTCATGTGTTGCCCACTACAATGACATGTCTTCTTCACCCACCAAACCCCATTTCCCATCTCATGCTTGAAACTCCCTTGTTCGAACTTTCTACATTAGTCAAATTTAACAAGTTTGGAAAATCCAAATTTGTAATCAACGGTGTGGAGGAAGATGTTAAATATATATAATACTATGGATGTTGTAATTGTGTACCAGTTATTAAAGTTTGTGATATATAACACTTGCAATTAATTTGACAAAACTCTTTTATTTCATAAGCATGTAACGATCTCCTGGCATTCATCTTTTGTGTTGATTAGGATAAGTTAAGGGCATTCGTCATGGTCCTGCTGATCTCTTGCTATGATTGATGTATTTAGTTGGGGTCAAATGAACTTTCATCCTATCCAAAGTTAAATGCATAGCAAGATGTAGGTAGGATACATGCATATTGTTGGTATGGAGCGTATGTTTTTGCCAAATATACATACAGCAAAATGTAGTACAAAGAAGCCTTCCTTATTTTGCTATCATTGGGTGTTGTAATTTGTAAATGCCCATGTGAATTATACAAACCAAACCTACAAATATAGATGTGTGTTACATCCCGTTTGTTTTCGACTTATACAAAATATGAGGATATCGCCCATACGAAATGAAAATACATTAACAACGTACACATCGAAACAGTAAGCTCATTTTAATTGTTCATACATGTTCCACACAATTCAATATAGGCTACTACTACTAATGGTGTATTTAAATACAAATTTACTTAATAATTAAATGAATTATTTTGCTACCTGGATAGTTAATATGAGCCCGACATTAACATTAGATAGAGGTAGCCAATTGAGAATTTTGTGGTGCAGGAGATTTGACATTGAAACTTTGAGAGGGATGTGATGTGCCAATGGAGGCGGGGTTAGTATAAAAGCAACCCACAGATTGAACACCACACCTACTTTTCTTTGCACCTTAATTTTTCTAGTTGAGATATTATTAACACCTCTCGAATTCTAGAGTTTCATCATCTCAAATGCCTTCCTATTTGATTCCATTTGCGAAAATGCCATTTTTGTTTTTTGGGCCTAATCCAGCCAATTTTTTGTTATTTTTCCTTTACTGCCACTGCTAGATTCCTTTCCACTTGTTTGCTTTTTACCAAAACTCAGAAAAATGAAATTAGGAAATTAGAGGATGGAGTGTATGTTACTTCCAACATTTTTATCACATTCCCTACATAATCTATTATTAGTATATATTTTTTTTAATCACAAACATCACTGCAAAGTCAATAATTTGTTGTTAGATTTTTCTTATTTGCTTCAACATAGTCGACATGTTCCCTCTCTCTCTACTTCAACTTTCACGTTATTCAAGCTTTGAACACCTTCTTCAAACCCAAAGATAGTTCTGAGAGAGCGATGCTAGGGAGCACTGGTGTTTTGTCTGGTATCTCGCCTGGCGGGTGCCAGGCACGTGTCACTTCAGGGGCATCAAAAGGGCAATAAAAAAATAAAAAATAAAAAATAAAAAATAAAAAATAAAAAATAAAAAATAAAAAATTTTGAAAACACCATTCTCAAACCCGCAAAAACAAGGATTAGGGCTCCAAACTCCGCCTCCTCCACCCCTGCTACCTCCGTCGAAAGCAAATTAGGGCTCCAAACCCGCGAAAGCATATTAGGGCTCCAAACTTCGTCGTCCTCCACTCCTCCGGTATTTTTCTCTCCATCACCACTTCTCTGTCTCCTCCACCGCTGCCACTTCTCTTTCTACTGTTTTAATTGTGTGATTGGATTAGATGCATGAAGCTTGCTTTCGAGTTAATGATGAAAAAGCTGCATTGTGGTTATCCAATTGTTGTTTCTCAAATGACTGTAGTGTTCTTAGATTAGAGTTTTGTTGATTTTGGTTCCCACCCAAAATCGTTGTTAATTATGAATGCACATCAGAAAATCAGAATTCTTCATGAAAAAGAGTTTTCAATCAAACACTTGGAAGTCTTCAAACATTAGAATTATTCAATCAGGTTCGTGTGACTGTTACAAGAGATGGGTCAACATGTAATGGAAACCCTAGATCTGATTCTCGATCTAGGGTTTAAAACCAAGTGACTTTGGGTTTAAAACCGAGTTCATGCTGCTAGAAAAAGAAACCCTAGATCTGATTCTCGATCTAGGGTTTAAAACCGAGTTTAAAAAACAAAGTTACTTTGAGTTTAAAATCGAGTTCATGATTCCCATTGATTCTTGCTTAGTGAGTCTCCTACAAACATCATCTAGGGTTCATGACTCCCATTGATTCATGCTTAGTGAGTCTCCTAAAACCGAGTTCATGACTCCCATTGTTTCATGCTTAAAAAACAGAGTGACTTACCTTTTGTTTAGCAGATTTGTTGAAACACTGGTTTTGAACCGTACCTGCGAGCAAGCCTTTGTGAAGAATCGGTTTCAGCGAGTGAAATATCTAGGGTTTTCTTTGAATGAGAGTGAAATTCCGATGAGGGATCTAGGGTTTTCTTTTGAATGTGAGAAAAATGGGATCTAGGGTTTCGAGAGTGAAATTCTTTTGAATGAGGGATCTAGGGTTTCGAGGGTTTTAAACTCTGTTTTTTTTTCCAAGACCAGCCACGTGACTGGCACCTCACGGGTGCACGTGCTTGGCACCATCCAGGCGAATTTTCAGTGCAATTTAGAATTTTCGGTTCTGAGATGAGGCAAAAGCTCGGATGACCACTTTGATGCCTAGGATAGTTGAATACCAAAAAATCAAACCAAAAGATAGTTTTGGAGTGAGTGTAGGAATCAAGGGTTTTCTTTTTAATACTAAAAAAATAGAAAATAAAAATACATAAATTGGAGGGATGTAGAGCCTTACCTGTGATGAAAACAGCCAATAAAAACACAATTAAATTTTATATAGATGTCGATTAAACTTCTTCCTATTGCTCCTAGTTATTTATCTCGAGTAAAGAAGTCAAACTGGATTGAAATTTTAGCACATTGCTTCTAATGTTAATCAGTAGTTTTCTCAAATTTTAAGATCAAACAAATTAATAAATATTTATTTTAGTTTGGGTAGCATCATTTTAACTGAATGAAACTTAATCGAGTCCTAGTCCTTTTAGTCCAAAAGTTGAATCACAGTTTTGCCAGTTACAACGACAATGATATGTTTCGTTCGTTATGTCCGCTTCAATTTGAATTTATTAAATTTTTTTTTCTTCTGTTCAATGTTCAACATCCATTGACCGTAACTGCTAAACTTAGAAGGATGAGGAAAAAAAATCAGTAAAACCATCTTTTAAATGATAGAAATTTTATAAATGTCTATCAAGGTTGACCCCACTATTTTAGATAAACGTGTTTTTAGCAGTTATAATATAAACTAATATTTTTACCTATTATATACACCACGCAACATATATGGTTGCAACAAATTTCTACTGTTTAAAGCATCTGGCAATACTTGACTCCCTGACCTGACACCAGGCTTTAATCCGGCCTACTAGCAATCTGGACAAACTTCTTTGGACTTTTGACAAGAAAGGGTTTTTTCGGTAAAGAGTGCAATGTAGGCTTTCACAATGAGACATTTGGAAAGTTCCACTTCCATTATCCCCCTACCTTTGGCCCTAAATTGTTGAGATTCATCTGGAGAATCAAAGTCCCTCCCAGTGTTCAGTTTCTCATCTGGAAGATCAGGCAAAATTTAATTCCCACGAGGGCTAATTTAGTTAGGATACACATCCCCATTGAGTACAGCTGCACCTTTTGTCATGCTCAGCAGGAATATGTGTTCAATCTTTTCCTTTTTTGCTCTATAATATCTTGATTCTAGCTTCTTTCTCCTCTCCCTATTAATTGGGTGGCTCCTAATTTCCACCTTCATTCTGTGCTAAAAGTTTTTGAATTATATGAGACTCTGCCAAAGCTCATGCAATGAATTCTGATGAGTTGCTTTCCAAGTTCACTGCCATTTTGGTGACGATCTGGTATTTGCGTAATCAAACTATTTTTAACAATACCAAAGTCTCCCTATGCACTTTGTTTTCCCATTGTAATAATCTCTGGGAGTCTTGGTTCAAGCAATGGTTCCTTACCAGATCGAATTTTATCAAACCCCATTTTTCATTAATCCCCCAAATTCTGGACACAACCATTTCAGACAGACAACTTGAATCTTGCTCTGAACCTAGCCTATGTGGTCCCTTATCCAAATCCTAGGTTTACACCTTCACAGCTGGTCTGGGATCTGATACACTCATCTCGCACCCACTGGCTCAATCTCAAAGCAAACCACGCTCGTCCAGTTCCACTCAATCTTGATGGCGATATAGTTATTGTCACTTTTGATGTCTGCTTTTATTAGTCTACCAAACAGGGAAGCGTGGGAGTTTCAGCAACCGACATGGCAGGGAATGTTTTGGCTTATGTGGTATGTCAGATAGGCGATAAAGTTTCAGACAGCACGATGACTGAAGGATATGCAACGAAAGGCGACCTTACTTCTCATTCAAACTCAGAGATGGCAGAACAAACTTCTTTTTGGAGATCGGCGACTCTGCTTGACCTCATTCAGGATGAAGACTCTCAACAACTTTCTCCTATGAGTTGGGTTTGACGCTCTCTTATTTGTAATATTAAACGACGTACTTCTTATGCTTCATTTTGGCATTGTAGATATATATACTTAGAGACCTTAATGGTAAGGCTCATCGCCTGACATCGGATGCTGGCAAAATTAGTTGTGATAGCTAGTTGTTTTTTATATATCGCGTAAGACTTTTAACAAAAAAAAAAAAAAAAACTGGGAATATTAGAGTATCAGCTTACTCATTTTCCACTTATCCGATTGTTGAATGAGATTACTTTATTATTTTCTTCCAACCATTTTAATAATTCCACTTTGACCATAACCATCTCAATTTTTCAAGGAGGTTACATAACCACCTTTATATAGGGTAGTTTGAATTAGGCTAAATAATTTAAATACGAATTAGTTGACTAGTGTGCTTCGTAGAGTTAATAGGACTTGAACAACTCATTTTCCGTATTTAAGAAATAATGATGTTCCAATTTGCATACTTGTGGTGTACATATTTTTTAAATTGTCCTGGATCACAAGGATTCGGATCAACAAAATCAAACTCTAGGAATTTAAATGTACATTTCTCATTGTCTTAAAAAATTGTTAACATTTGAATTTATTTTCATTAAGTTTTATTTATTTATTTATTGCGATGCTACAATCTTCAACTCTCAAGAGTTTATAGCACGCGACTCATGTGGTTTATGATTACTAATTGGGTTCATGTATTTGAAAATCTAAAAAATTGATTTAAGAAAATTTCAATTTTAATGAGACCATATTTATAATCTTGAATATATATATGTTCACACGTAAATTCCGTTTTGACTTTTTATGTTTTTGTTCACTTTTGATACAATGGCCGGCAATGTATTGTATTGTACGCTCACACAAAACCAAGTCGGTTCGAAATGCGTGAAAAGTAGATTAGATGTGGATGTCCTCCATCACTTCACTTGCCTTGCCTTGCAAATTTTTATTTATTTATTTCCAAAACAGTATCTTAAGAGTATTTCTTTCTTTATTAAGAATACATTAATGCAGTGGGCATATCTGTAGTATATTAGATTTAAAGGGGCAGTTTAGGAAAGCGAAGAGTAGAGCAGTATAAAATCCTCGCTCTCCTCATTCGGCACAAATCGTTTCTTTATCTCTTAATATTCAACTCTGATGTTGCTTGCCTCTCTGAAAATCTCAAAGGTCAAAACCAAAATCAGATATCTCTCTCTCTCTCTCTCTCTCTCTCTCTCTCTCTAATGGCGGCAAAAAGAAGAAACTTATTTTTTCCTCTTTAAACTCTCACCTCATCTCTACAGCTTCATCGTGCTTTCTTTGATATTTATTATTCAGAAAGATTAGTGAAGGGAGGAGCATTTTTTTTATATCTCGTTGACAGGAATTGAATGCAGTTTGGTTTATTTGGTGAAGAAACGTAAAAAAAGGTTTTAAGATCGGATCCAGAAATGGGAAGTAAATGGAGGAAAGCGAAAGTAGCTCTTGGATTGAATCTGTGTGTGTTCGTACCGAGAACCCTAGAGGATGGACCTCAGAGTCTTGATTCTGCGAGAAGATACTCTGACGCCGCTTCTCTTTCTCCTTCAACCGGTAGAAACTCTGAATCTATTGTTGTTACAGCGCCAACTACACCTACACCTTCTTCGTCTGGGCTTCGCTTGTCCAAAACCGGCAGCAGATCTTCCAAGGTTCGTCTTTGATCTCTTTCTCTTGTACATCCTGTGTCTCGCTTATTTGTTTTGTTTTCTCCTGTGCAGAAAACATATTTATTTCGATTTTTCTTGTTTTTATTTATTTGCTAATTTTAGTGTTATAATTCTTAGATTTCCATGAAAGATGAACAGAGCGATATTTTAGAGTTTATCTTTGTGAAATGATTGAAAATTGAGTGGGAGATGAAGATGGGTTGATTTTGGTAGTGAGGTTGTTTCAACGTCGCAGTGGCTTTACCTTGTGGGGATAAAGTGGTAGTGGGTTCTTTAAGGACCATTGTCGTTTGGCTTATTTAAAAAAAGTGAAACTATACTAGAGAGAGAGAGAGAGAGAGAGAGAGCTATCTTTCCTTTTTATCCATCGATCCTTCATCCATCCCATTGAGAAGGGAAAGTGGGTTTCTTTCTCTGCTCAGCACTACTACTCCCTACACTCATCCATATGCAGTTTGCTTCTTTTAACAAAAGTCTGTGGACCGGTAATTCTTAGCTTTCCAGCGGTAAGAGTTTCATCAAAGGAAAAGTGAGGAAAAAAAGAAATGAAAATATGGGTACTATGAACTCATGATTTACAAATCGCTGACTGAGGTTATCTTTTCCTGATTGACTTGTAACAATTTATGTGTGATTGTTGAATAAGTCTACTATTCTGGCTCCAAAAGCGGCTATTTTGGGTTATAATCATCTACCATTGTTTTCATCTTTTTAATTTTTTTTGCAAAGTCTCAGTCTTGATACATGGACCTGTCGATGCATGTATTGTCAGTGATGAGCTTGAGATGCGTATAATTGCTTATAAAAAATGTTCGTTCAGTCATCTAGGTATGCAGGTGGAGAATGACACTTGTATAGAAAAACCCATTAGTCACAATCTATGATACGTTTCAAAATATTTGGATCGGCGACTTCCAGATATTCCACTTGAGTTTTAGAGGTGTCCAATTTGAGGTCTATATTATTCAATTGGTGTTGTCCCTTTCTATGTTTTATGTATTTGGTCTATAATTGGGCTGCTTCAGCCTTTTTTTCTTGGTCTTAAGTGATCATTTTACCATGAAAAAGACGACCTTTTAGATATCTTAGTCTCTATTCAGGTTTATATTTGATATCTGGAGGCATATGATGCATTGGAATTGGTCTTGGGATTTATGTTAAGACGAGATGTACTTATTTGTGGGTTAAGTAAAAGGTGGCCTAGAGATCACTTGCAGATGTGATTGCTAATCCAACATTCTTGACCGGAAATGTTGCGGTTGATACAGGGATACCTACTTTTGCTGCTTGCATGAATTTCGTGAGAATAAGTATTTTGGCTGTGAGCACATGGCATAATATGTCTGTGCTATAAATGACAGTTGTTGTTGCTACAGTGCTGTTTGTGTTGACATTCCTAGGTAGTTGAACGCCAAGTTAAAATTTATTGTAATAGTGTGTGGAGTCGCTCTGCTCCTCAAAATCATTTTAAAAAGCTAGGCTAGATTTCCGTGCATAACACTTTCAATCGAGTAAAGATAAGTTTTGTACTGATTAACTATTAACTAAATGAAGTTGATACTGTTTCTAATTAAAATGAAGTTTTGAATTACATTGCTAATAATGTGTTCCTAGAAATATCTTGAATGAGGCAATAGGCTGTTGGACATAATCTTTCTCTTGATAAAGCAATTTTATTTAGATGTTAGTTGAATGACTTGTATGCTCGTCTAGCTTTTACAAAATGAAAGGTGTATAGTGATTTGATAGTGCAGCAGAGTCTTCCTTATTAATTTAATCATGATCTGTGCCTAATCTGGGTTTTCTCTAATTTGCAGAAGACTTGTGCGATATGCCTAGGTACCATGAAACCAGGCCAAGGTCATGCCATCTTTACTGCAGAATGCACTCATGCATTTCATTTCCATTGCATTGCTTCTAATGTGAAGCATGGAAACCAAATATGCCCAGTTTGCAGAGCAAAGTGGAAGGAAGTGCCCTTTCAAGGACCCCCGTCAGATGTGCCCCATGGAAGAACAAGGATCAACCCCTTAGATTGGCCTCAGGATGACACTTGGATGACAGTAGTTCACCGTCTTCCTCCTCGAGTTGATAACAATAGGCATAATGCGACTGTTTGCCCAGCTCGCGAGCCTAGTATTTTCAACGATGACGAATCATTAGACCGTCAAAGTGAGACAGCTGACAGAGGATCCCCTGTTCGAGATGCTGTCGATAAAATTCCCATCAGACCAATGAATATCAAAATATATCCAGAAGTCTCTGCTGTTCAGCGGTCAGTTTCCCAAGAGAATTTTGCAGTGTTGATCCATCTCAAAGCACCTGCTGCAACTTCAATTGGTAATTTGGGTAGAAATCTAGTGAGCACATCACCAACCTCACAAAGTTCACGTGCTCCAGTTGACCTTGTCACAGTCCTCGACGTCAGTGGCAGCATGGCAGGTACCAAGCTTGCCTTACTAAAGCGAGCTATGGGGTTTGTGATACAGAACCTTGGTCCATCTGATCGGCTATCAGTCATCGCCTTCTCATCCACAGCCCGGCGTCTATTTCCTCTTCGCAGGATGACTGACTCAGGTAGGCAACAAGCTTTGCAATCTGTCAACTCTCTGATATCTAATGGTGGGACTAATATTGCTGAAGGGTTGAGGAAGGGTGCTAAGGTGATGGTAGAGCGCAAGGAAAAGAATCCTGTTGCCAGTATCATACTATTGTCTGATGGGCAAGACACATATAGTGTCAGTACCCATGACAGGACTGCAAGGCCCGATTACCAATCACTTCTTCCGTTCTCTGTTTGGGGAGATGTCAACTCTGGGTTTCAGATTCCAGTCCATGCTTTCGGGTTTGGTGCAGATCATGATGCTGCATCTATGCATTCCATTTCAGAGATATCTGGTGGAACCTTCTCCTTCATAGATGCTGAGGGTTCGATTCAGGATGCATTTGCTCAGTGCATTGGTGGGCTTCTCAGCGTTGTGGTGCTGGATTTGCAGGTGGCAATCAAATGTGTGCACCCTGAAATTCATCTTGGTCCATTTAAAGCAGGAAGTTACTCCACTCGGGTGATGAATGATGCAAGAACAGGCTTCATTGATGTTGGAGATTTATATGCAGATGAAGAGAGAGATTTTCTTGTATCAGTTAACGTACCAGCGGGTTATCAGGACAAGATGTCCTTGGTGACTGTGCACTGTGTTTACAGAGATCCTGTTTCCAAAGAAACAGTAACATTGGAAGATGAGGAATTAAGTATTGAGAGGCCTGAAATTGTCAGGCAACCGATTGTTTCAATAGAAGTGGACAGGGAGAGAAACCGTGTCCGGGCAGCACAGTCAATGGCAGATGCACGAATTGCAGCAGAAAAGAGTGATTTTGCTAGTGCCGTGTTAATTCTCGAGGACTTCAGAACAGTCTTATCCGAAACAATTTCTGCGCGAGCTGGTGATAGGCTTTGTGTTGCACTTGACGCGGAGCTGAAGGAAATGCGAGAGAGGATGGCTAGTAGGCGGACTTATGAGCTGTCGGGTAGAGCCTATGTTCTGTCAGGACTGAGCTCACATTCATGGCAAAGGGCAACAGCACGTGGTGACTCAACTAGTGGTACAAGTCTTGTACATGCTTACCAAACCCCTTCCATGGTTGACATGCTAACGCGATCACAAACAATCTCAGTTGGCCCTTCCCCTCATCCTCCAATTAGGCCTTGTCATTCAGGGCCACTTCATCCTCATCCAAGGTACCAACCTCAACCGAGGTAACTGGTAAGGTTTCCTTCTAAAATCATCACTGATTTACTTATGTCCTAGCGGGTCCATCTTTTTTTTCTTTTCTTTTTTAGTTTTGTTCAATTGGGGTGGTGGTGATGAGGTCTGATGGTATTCTATGTGGTGGGTAAATGGTTCTGTAAATTAATAAAAATGCGTAGAAGTGGGAAACTGATTTTTGGGGGAGAAAACGGGGTTAAAAGGAGAGTTCACAAGATTGGTTTCTTTTCCTTGAATGTTTTTTTAGGGGTCAGTGTACATAAAGAGAAAGGTTTTTTTCTCTTTGAGAAGAAAGGGGGTACAAGTTGTAATTTGTGGGGGGATACGTGGGGTTGCATTCTTCACTCAATATATAAATATATCCGCTCTTGATTCTTTTTGAACGTTTTGTTGCAAGTTGTAATTTGTGGGGAACGTTTTTGTGCATTCAGTTTCTTTTGGTGGAAAAAATCTCACCTTGTTTGAAGTTTTGCACAACTGTGGTGATATAGGATAAACTTGATGTAAGTGGCATGGAAGAGATTCGGATTAGGTGATTAAAAATGTAGAAGAGCTAATGGAAGAAGTTTCAACTTTTTGTACTGGTTCAGTTTCATTGGTTGCAAAATAATTGTGATAATTTACCTTATTGTGGTGTAAATGTTGGACCCATTTACTTGATACACCAAAACAGATACTAGTATTGCGACCAGCCAACGTTGGTCGTGTAAAAGCTGAATGATTAATGAATCTGCTTGGCCTTTGGTTGGACTAGACAAATAGAGTTCCAGTATTTGGTTTTGTTTGAATTTTGATTATTCTGTTATAAATTCCATAATAGACTTGGTCATTTATCATCTTTAGATAACTTCTTGTTTTATTGAGCTTCCATATTTGAGTGTGAGAAAGTTGGGATGTGAGGGTGTCCTGGATACGATTGTAGGTTCTGGATTGCTGCTACTGAATGGGCAGTAAAGTTGAATATGTTTTGCCATCAGGGCTTAGTCTTCCTGAGCCGCATGAAATACTTGAATGTTTTCATGGGACGGTAAGGTTGGTCCCTTGTTCTTTGTTTCCCAGAAGCACCATCAGGGACGCTTTATTGATATCGGCTTGTTTTAGCACGGGATGATGCCATTGCATTTGTGTTTTGTCAATTGATATGTCATAATATGTGTTGTTTTCTCTGACAATGATTTCTGCAAGAAGTTAAAATGGAATGGGCTTTGAGGGCCCGAGACATTTATATATGGTTGGTTAGTAGTGGTGTGAATGTGGTCCCAAGTTAAAAACCCCACTCGCCTGTGTGTATGATGGTTAGTTTAATTGGTGTAGGGATGAGAATGTAGCAACTCTTGTATTACTGTAGTAGAGGTACCCAGTACTCACGTGACCTCATTGATCTTGGCACTGGGCAGATAATAGTTATCCATTCTCCCCTTTGAGATCATCATATCATGATTTCTTTTTACCTAACTTGTGGCACTTGTTTTGTATTTTCCTATTAGAAAGGGTAAAACATATACTGAGATGATAAAAAGTAAACTGCGAAATTAGGGAGAGGAATGTTACCACGGAAGAGTTGGACCTTCAACTTTAGTCTATTGGTAACTAATCAAATATTCATATTGAGTTCTGCAGTCTCAATGCTTAGCGATCCTGGGACTTGCATTGCACATGAATATTTTATATGGATTTTATAAGTATAAAATTCTCTACTGTCAATGCTTTACAATGTTAATAACGTGCCTGGTTTGATTAAACTTTGATGAGTAAGCACATGCTGCTTTGAAGATTTTCATAGTATTATGTTTGTTTAAAAGACACTCTGAGCCATTAAGATGCTTAGCTGAATAAGAAAATGTTTTGACAAGGGTGATCCTCAGTTAAGGCCAATATCACCGGTATCTGTTACAGTTTTCTATGCTTGTTGCTAAAACAGTTGCAATTTCTAGACCTGTAAAGCATCCTTGGCTGTGAGAGAGACTACACTGTAGTATTGTTGATTCCATACCTACCTTAAATGGATCTTAATATTGCCCCAAAGTCCCAAACCCATCCCACTTTTGAAACTGATAATAACCCTGCGTGAGGAACTCTTCTAGAGAGTCAGGCCAGCCCAATACCATCCGTCATCCTAGAGATGCTGGAAATGGCACAATCTCTAGGATGATGGATGGATGGTATTGGTGCGGGCTTGGCTCTCTAGGAAACATTGTTGCGTGAGATTGATGTTTGCCCCTAGGGCTTTTTCTAAGTGCACCAGGCACCGTAGCATTACTCTTGCCCCTAACCTGTCTGACACATAGCGTGTGAGATTGATGTTTGCTTCATTTACAAGAGGCATTGTGAGGTGCCTAAATCTTGCACATCCTCTACTACAATCCTATTGACATCTCTGAAACAAACAATCAAAATGGATGTATACCCCTAACCGAACCCTGGTTTGTTTGGCTGAAGCCAAGGATAGGAATGCTGGGACTGGTGTTTGTGGACTTAGAGATACCATGGATACCTGTGGGTTTCAGTTATGCAATTGCTGTATTCAGTGTGTCTGATTAACAAGGCTGTAGTTCACATTCTTTTGTTCCATAAAGGTCCCATGGACAGATTTGATCATAAAACTGTAAACAAACTTGTATGAGACTGACTGACTGACTGACTGAGTAAACAGTGTCAGCAAAATAGGGGTCCAGGAGCAGGTGGCGTGTAATACACTCCATCTTTCACGTGCTTTCCTTCAAGTGGCAAGTTATAATAAGAATTGGTGGTGGAGTACCCATTTCATTTCGTTGCATTACACTCTCCTCCTACATAAGACGATATTTAACTCTCCACTGGACTGGACTCGGAACACTCTGGTGGATATGGCCAAAGGTTTGAAAGTTGAAGCAAACGCCACTAGGCTCGCATCCCGAGAGCATAATGACACGACAACCTCTTCTTTGTTTTCAGTCTCGTTTCAAAGCATAATAATGTAAACCGATCTTCTTCTTCTTGCAAGGCTCATTCGCATCCATCGGCAGTTCGATCGAGTTTCCACGAAAGGTCTTATGTTCCAATGGAGGCTTTGTAATTCAGGTAATTGTTTGTTTTCCTCCGCAAATTTTAAGCTCAAGTAAGTGAGTTGTTTTTGTTTGCCGAGTCTGATGACCAGCATTTTGATTTGTAATTTGTTTTTTTTTTTTTTTTTTTTTTAAAATCTTGAATCGAAACCAATTCGGCCTCGCATATATATATATATATATATATATTTCATTTGGATATCTACTCTCAAATCAATGCCTGAAAATTATAAACCCTAAACCTCCCCTAATTAGGAAGTGATTTGGATTTTGAAAGCTGTTATATCTCATCTCATCTCATCTTCTAAAGCGGTGCATTTGTGATTGAGGTTCTGTTTCATCGCTATCAAGAAGGTGAAGGTTGGTGATGTAGAGTCGGCGCTTCACTACCGACACTTTTGCTGAGATATGTATGTCAGTGCAAATTTGTCCTTTATCCATTTCCAACTTCTTTTTTCCGAGATTAGGTCGATTGGGTTCCACAATTAAGGATAAACAAATCCTATAATGATACATGCAGATGGACATGATGCATCTTTTTAGAAAGAATTATTATCTTTGTGATTTTCGCATCTTCAACGCCCAATTTCAAAGCTTTTTTTTTTTTTTTTTAATCTCTAATGAAACTTTTCAGTCTTCAAAACTTATCTAATATAAGTTTTCCAAGATACCGTATACTAGGTTGTTATCGAAGCTTTGCGTAGTTCAATTACACCAAGACTCCTACTATTTAGTTTCAGCTTTTAGGGAAAGAGAGCGAGGGATGGGTGTAAACATAAAAGAGTAGAGGAGTTGGTGCACTTTTTTTTTTTCTATCCAAAAACATTGAATGACCAAAGCCCAGCCTCTTATTGGGTCTAATCCATGGGCCTTCTTTAATGTCTGAGCTGCTCCTTCACTGACGCGCAAGTATCCGTCTTGTTCCAACTAGCCGACACTGGTTTGGTGGAGCAGGTAACAATACAATAATCTATCTATCTAACAAGACCAACCCACCCTTTCCTCATTTTTTTATCAAACTAATAAAAGTCAAGAAATTTAACCGTTGGACACATTTGAAATTTCAAATCTCTCCTTCTCTCTCTCCAAACTTACAACTTACTGATGAATCAAGAAGCCACATGGGGGGAAAGTGGGGTTTTTTTTATCCTCTTTTGGTTACTAAGTCCCCATCAGAGTTGTAAAAATGTTGCTTTCACAGAGGTCTGCAACTGCAATGGGGGGTTTCCTTGATTTATTTATATATTTCTTCTTTATTTATCAACCCCATTTGCTGTCAGATGTCTCTTCTGCCTCCTCCCTTTTTATCTGCTCCACCCAAAACTAGTGATTGATTTTACTCAGCTTGGAAAATAGAATCCCTTTTACTCTCTCCACCATTGCTTTGACTTAATTCTTCTGTGTTTGAGCTCTCCCCGCCATTGCCATTCTTGCGTCAGAATCTTGGGGTTTTGGTGGAATTACTTCAAAAGTCTCATGGGGTTGGTTGTTTCACACCCATTGTTCAAAAAGTTTCTTCCTTTTGTTAGAATTTGAGATTTTATCTTGCAAGTTTATAGCTTTATTGTGTGTATCTTTTATGTTCTTGTTTGAAAATCTTGACTGAAATCCCATTAGAGAAAAAGTGGAAGTGGGATGGTGGGTTTGAACTAGTTATGCACTTTAGGTGACCATAGTGATGCAATGAAGTCCTAGTTTGATTAGTAAATAGGTTCTTGGAGTGGACCATGTAACTGGAACTGCTTATTTAAGTATTTAACTGTGGTTGATGGGAAGTTTCTATCAAAATCTAGAACAAAGTTGTCAAGAAAGCAGGAATTATTGGCATTTTTAGTTGAACCGAATGGGAAATCACAGCATGTAGTTGATCAAACATTAAGTTATCAGCTAAAACTAGCATCTGTTGTTGGTCAATTGTATGCACTTATTTTTTTTCTTGTTTGTTTTGCAAAATATAATTTTATTTATTTATTTAATATGTTGGCCGAGCATCATTTGCCTCAGAATTCGTGTTCTTTGCTGGGATGTTTATTATCTGTAGACTTTGTTTCTTATATTTTGTTAACATACTATTTCCAGAAAGTAAGTCCTACCTGTATCGTTGTATTCATTTCTGAGTTTCTGCTACTAAGCACATTAGGCATACTTTCAATTATCTCTAATTAATCTACATCAATTTTTTTACTGCGAAAGTATTTTCTATCTTTATGATAGTTCTTGCCATTATTTCCCTTCATTACGTATACAAAATTTGATTTTTGGCCAGGATTATAGGTTAGTTGTCATTTGGGCAGGTCGAGGCTGCAGAAATTTGGCAAGGAGGTCAACTACTTCTCATGAAGGTATAGTTCAAGTGTTGCATGATTTCCTTTGTTAGAGACAACAGAATCTATAGGTTGCTGTGTTTTCATGTATTCCAATTGGAATAAAGTACGACCATCTTTTACTCTTTATTTTGAGCAATGACCTTAATGTCATCTACTTTCTCATAAATAACCAAATATTAATTGTAGAAATTTCCTAGTAACATTGTTTTTCTCCTCTTTAAATGAATTTTTGAGTCTCAATGCTTTTTAAAATTAGTTTATTATTTATATATCAATTAATATATTTAAGGAAATGTGTGCACATTCTGAGAAGGATAACATTTTGCATGGCTTCAGATAACTTGAAACAATGATAGGTAATTCATCAATAAATCTATAGCATGTTGTACAGGCTATTTGTGAACATTTGTAATCATCATCATCAAAGCCCATTCTCGAGATTTTCGGGGTCGGCTACATGGATTTTGGTTCTCCAAGCAATGCGATCTTCCCACATATCCTCGCCTAATCCAAGCTCAATGATATCTTCATTCACCGCCTTCATCCAAGTTTTCAACGGTCGTCCCCTCCGTCTACACCCTCCATTAACTTGCCAATCTAGACATTTTCTAATTGGCACCGTGCTTGGTCTCTTCCGCACATGACCAAACCAAGTTAAACGTCTTTCTCTAATTTTGTCCTCTATGGGCGCTACACATAAGTATCTCCTAATTCTTTCATTTCTAATTTTATCCTTACGAGATTTACCACACATCCACCTTAACATACGCATTTCTGCTACTGTCATCCTATGCGTATGTTGTCCCGTTGTAGCCCAATATTCTGAATCGTATAGCATGGCTGGTCGAACAATTGTCTTATAACATTTCCCTTTTAGCCTTGCAGGCATCCTTCTATCGCATAATACTCCTGACGCCATTCTCCATTTTAATCAACCAGCTTTAATCCTATGGTCTACATCTTCTCCAATAGCCCCATTCTTTTGAATTATAGATCCTAGATATCGAAAAGCCTCACACTCTGGGACCTCTACACCTTCGATCTCAATTGCATTACTTCTCCCTCTTGGTTCACAACCAAAGTTGCACACTAGATACTCCGTCTTCGAACGGCTAATTCTAAAACTTTACTCTCTAAAGCCTCCCGCCACTTAACTAATTTCTGACCTAAACCTGCACGAGTCTCATCCATTAAGACAATGTCATCTGCAAATAACATGCACCAAGGTACATCTTCTTGCAGATGTCTCGTCAACTCATCCATGACCAAAGCAAAGAGATATGGACTTAACGCCGACCCTTGATGTAGTCCTACTGACACTGGAAATTCACTGGACATCCCACCTACTGAGCGAACACTTGTTACAGCCCCTTCATACATATCCTTAATGATATCGACATAACATTGAGACACTTTCTTCCTTTCAAGCACCCACCAAATTAACTCCCTGGGGACCCTATCATATGCTTTCTCCAAATCAATAAAAACCATATGCAAACTCTTACGTGCCTCTCGATATTTTTCTATAGTTTGCCTAAGCAGGAAGATGGCCTCCGTAGTAGACCTACCTGGCATAAATCCAAATTGATTCTCCGAAATCGTGGTTAAACTCCTAAGTCTTCGTTCTATAACCCTCTCCCAAAGTTTCATCGTATGATTCATAAGCTTTATCCCTCTATAGTTCGATCAATTCTGTATATCCCATTTGCTCTTATAAATTGGTACCACAATGCTATGCCTCCATGAATCTGACATTTTTCTAGTTTCCAAAATCCTATTAAAGAGCTTAGTTAGCCATTGAATCCCAACTTCTCCCAGACATTTTCATGCTTCAATTGGTATATCATCCGGTCCAACGGCCTTCCCTGTCTTCATTCTTTTTAAAGCTTTTCTCACTTCTGTGGCACTAACTCTGTGATGGAACACGCGATCTCTCCCTTCCTGTGAAGCATACCCCTCCAAGTTTAACTCCCCTACATGTGTTCCATTGAGTAGGTTCCAAAAGTAATATTTCCATCTATCTAAAATAGTTTTATCCTTTATTAAAACTCTTCCATCCTCACGCTTAACACACTTAACATGACTCAAGTCCCTAGTTTTTTGTTCTCTAGCTTTAGCTATCTTGAAAATATCCTTCTCCCATTCCTTCGTACCTAGCCTATTATAAAGAGCATCATACGCTCTCTTCTTAGCTTCCTCTACTGCTCTACTACTCAACTTCTTAGCTTGTTTATAAAGCTCATAAGACTCTAGGCACCTATCTTTTTGCCACACCTTAAAACATCTTTTCTTTTCCGCAATGGTTTGTTGCACATCAACGTTCCACCACCATGTCTCCTTACTATATAAACCTCCTCTTTTGGCCTTTCGTAACTCTTCCTTCGCACATCTTCTTATTCGGTTTGCCAAATGTTCAAAAAGATCCTCGCCACTAGTCTTATCATTTGGTTCTAGATTCTTCCAACCCTCTGAAACTGACTGGCCACCCAAAATCTTCTTTCTAAATTTTTGGCACATATCTCTCCGTAAGGTCCACCATTTAATTCTCGGTCTAACCTATTCTATAGCAATACGATCCCTACTCTTAAGACAAAAATCGAGAACTAACAGCCTATGTTGGTCAGACATTCCCCTGGTATAACCTTACAATTTTTATACCTACCTAAATCGTGTCTCTTCACAAGAAAATAATCAATTTGACTTCTATTACGCCCACTCGCAAAGGTCACCAAGTGATCTTCCCTCTTCTTATAAAAAGTATTTACGATCCCAAAATCCTGAGCTAAAGCAAAATCTAGAATAGAAATCCCCGCGGTGTTTCGATCCCCAAAGCCTTGACCTCCATGTACCCTCTCATACCCAACTCTATCCTTACCGACATGGCCATTCAAATCCCCGCCTAGGAAAACCCTATCGGAAGAGGGAATTCCAAGAACTAACTCCTCTAAAGAGTCCCAAAAAATCCTTCTTAGTCTCCTCGTCCAAACCCACTTGGGGTGCATACGCACTAATAACATGCACTATCTCTAGTTCTAAAGCTAATTTAATACTTATGATTCTATCCCCAAACCTCCTAACGTCGACTACTGCATCCTTAAAAACTGTATCTACCACTATTCCCACCCCGTTCCTAGTTCCATCTTTACCAGAATAGAAGAGTTTGAACACTCCTCCTAAATCTTTAGCCTTGTTCCCTTTCCATTTTGTCTCTTGAAGACAAACTATGTTTACTTTCCTCCTACGCAGGGCATCCACTAATTCTATTGTCTTTCCCGTCAAGGTTCCTATGTTCCAAGAGGCTAATCTAATCATTCTATCTCTAGCTCTAACCTGGACTAGATTTTTTACTCGCCCCCATCCAGAATGGTGCGAGAACCCTTACCTATTTAACACTACAGCCGGGCGCCGCTGCAGCGAGCCTTGCTCATTTGTCACTACACCCGAGCGTAGGTGCAGTGCGTCGCTTATAGCGGGGGACGCCCTATCATTCTGCATTAATCTTTTTGAACTAAAATCCATGAAAAAGGATGTGATGGATTTTTTACGGTTGGCTATCACAAGCCTAACACCAACCCTCCTCCTTTATCCGGGCTTGGGACTGGCCGTTGCAACGGGCAGAGTTTGTGAACATTTGTAATATCAATCTAAAATGATTTATTACTAGACATTGTCTTAGTAAGTCATTTTGTGACGGGTTCAGCGAAAGCTTAAAAACCAAACCTAATCGAAACTTTGATTATCAAAGTTTCACAACTTGAATAAATTCTCAAAACTCAAAATTAAAACTGATTACAATGTTCATATGCCTATTTAAATAAAAGAAAACTTAAACCTAATTCTTAATCGGATTTCTAATCCTTCTTAGGCTTATGATGGATCGGTCCATTGTTTAAATAATACAAATAATCTAATATTCCATCATTTTTGTGATAAAGTGAAACTTGAACGTTCCATTGTTTAAATAATACAAATAATCTAATATTCCATCATTTTTGTGATAAAGTGAAACTTGAAGGCAACACTCTTTGAGATTAATTACTAATTGTTGCTTGCAGGTTTCATTTGTTTAAGTGTGCAGCGAGAAATGAAGCTCCAAGTTGGGATTATTTGTATAATTAGTGCTTTCTTGTTTCAATGCGCATCATGTGGTTAGTATGCTTAGCAATTCTTTCTTCCATTGATCATACAATATGTACACCAGTATAGAATGTAAGGTACTCTTCTTATAGTTTATAGTTGCATGTGGCACCCATGCCCTACCAATACTCAACATTCAATATCGTGCTTTTGTTTTCAAACTAGATTATTGTTTGGACAGTTACCTTATGGACGCATTGACAAGAAATTCCCAGATTGAACAAGTTTGTTGCTTGAAGCTTGTTCCTGTTGTGTACATCGTTTGGCACTATTTTTTTGGTTGTACTTGTAACGATGTGTTACTATATCCTTACAGCCAATCATTAAATTCCATTTTCATTGTTTTGATATGAATTTCTCTTTGAGGTTCTGTACTACATAAGAATGCAGACCCTGTTTCATTGCTAGCTTACATTGTTCAACTTTTTTGTGCCAGATGAAATTCCTAGAGGGCCTTCTATAAACAGATGGGCATGTTCTTGTGCTTCTATTCAAGAAACAAATCAAACCAATGTTGTTACAACGAATTGTTCTACCTCTTGTGATTGCAGGCCTGGTATCCTACGAATTTTTATCATGTTGCATTGATTTATTCATTTTTTCTTCCTCTAAGATGTTCTTATCATGGATGATGAAAGCGGAACTTTTGAAGAATGACAAACAACCCATTAAGCCATCAAATAGAAGGGATAGATGGAAAATACAAGAAACAATACGCGCCGCTTGAATTTATACAGTTGTATCAACTTTCTATTCAACCTGATTTATTATTGTTATAGTTGTTGTTTTTGGGTCTTTCCTTCTTGCTATGTGACGACACCAGTATATGTGTCAATATTGGACATGGAAACAATATGTTAGACATGTCGCTTTAAAAACCTACCAATCCGAGGACACATCTGCCGATTATAATATATTTTATTTTATTGTATTTTAATTTTAATTTTTAAGTTTTGCTATAAAGTACTTGTAATGTTTATAAATAACTGAAACTTTTGAAAGATACGTGAAATAGTGATCTGAGCATGGAGTGTCTAAAGTGTTACAATGTGTCCGGCATGGAATCTATTTATTAATTTATCTAACATCATATACTTTGGAACATGAAGTGCCCTTCCTTGTTACATAATTATCCTGACATAGTAAGAAAAATGCATCTTCGGCACACTTCCTGATAAACTTTAGTGGATCTTAGCAAGAAAGATGTAGGGAAATGGAAACAATTCTCTATTATTTAGGTTCTTTTCCAGGAAAACAATTGATGATTCCTTCTTTTGTCAGACATTGTTGATATGCAATTTTTCCAATTGAATAGTTGTTTTTCCATGAAATGCAATGCATGGGTTGGTTTATAAGGATTTCTGTTATGTGTGTTTCATCGATCATATATTTAGATTTCCTTACATATAAATAAGGGATTGATGAGAATACAACACTTGTGCAATCGATCATTCTAAGTACAGTAATTTCTGATGGCAGAAGCAAGTGCTGGTGGATCAACTGGAGATAGATGGACCTGTAATTGTGCAGCTGAAGGATTCCCTAGAGTAGACAGTATCCATGATTCTATTTGTTTCACATCCTGCAACTGCACTTCAAGTAAATTTTCTTCGATCACGTGAGAAGTTTCATTTAGAATGCCTTGAGGTTCAAATTTATGTTGGTTATTATATAATTTTGTCACTCAAAATGAACTTAACAATAAAAACACCGTCTGTATTGATGCATGATGGAAAACACACATCATTGAGATGTTCTTACTGAAGTGGTATCTTAACCCATGAGGCAATTCTTAACAATCTATATTAGTCTATTACGTATATATGTCATTTTTTTGGGAGAGGGGGCAGAGTGTGGTTGATAGCCGCACTTTGATAACTTAGATTCCATCGCATAAAATGACGTACAAGAGTATTTATATTCAATTTTGAGATCCACTTTCATTCAATGACATATTGAGTGCATGTTGATTCTTGGGAGGCTACAAAGGCATGGACTTAGCATGCTCAAACGTGACGAGGCATGTGACGATGACAGGCTGATAGAATGTTGTTGGTGAAGTGAAGTTGATGGGGAAATGAATATGCACAGGAAAATTGCTACTCTAACAACGAAAGAAAAAAATCTTAATCATCACCCCAAAAGTTAGCTTTATGAGCAGTGGCAGACCCAAGATTTTAGTCGGGGGGGGGGGGGGGATGACAAATAATTATTTGGTTATAATAGTAATTATCCAGGGCGGAGCCAATTTTTTTTTCCTATCCAAGCTAGTTACTAATAAAAGTGTAATCCAATTTTAATCCAAAATAAAGTCACAATATCGATAACCTTAGCAAGGGCAAATGAGCATAATAACAAGAATATATAACTAAAATCACATAATCATTAGGATAAATATCTAGTTGAAACTTAAAAAATCTGAAATTTGCGCAACATAATAAGATCCTAATAAAATTTCATAGAAAAAAAATGGTTTATTTGAGCCTCAAATTTTGTATGAGTTGGCTAATGATATTTATTTTCATTGAATTATATAGTTATTATTTTATATATTAATTTCAAATATTTTTTGTGGGGATTTTATACCACTTGTGAATAAATAATTCATTTTTTTTAATGTTTGCAATTACATATAAAACTGCATTGAAAACAAAAAGTAGGGGTAAGTCACAATGACAAAAATAGTAATTGTCAATAGCCATAAAAAAAAATCATATGCTCTGAGAGAACCGAAAATAAGTTTTTATTAAACTAAACAATTTTTTAATGTTTGCAATTACTAATAAAATTGCATTGAAATTTTAAAATAAAATTAGGCGAGCTCCAAGAGTATCGGACTCGGGTCGTTTACAAAAAATGTTAAACTTCCAACCAAAACACCAACCAAGACATGTTTAAATAGTTGAATAAACAAATATTGTGTTATACATTATATAATTGATTTTTTTGTAAAGCTAACTATTTATTAAACATATTTTAAAAGTTGAAAGGGGGGGCCTTAGTGGATCCACCCCTATTCAAGGATTGTGATTTCGCGAAATTATACAAAATTTCGCTGAATTTTTCGTTTTTTGAAATTATGAAAAGAAAAAGAGCGAAAGAAAAGTTACATTTTTTCGAGAGTTTTTTTTTGAAAATTTGAGGTTTTTTCGTAAATTTTAGGATTTTTTTTTGTAAATTTCATTTTTCCGTAAAAATACAAAAACCAGCTACTAAAATTTACATTTTTTCGAAAAATTTCGAGATTTTTTCGTAAATTTTGAATTTTTTTTTCTAATTATTTATTGATTTTTGAAACCACCCCCTTAATTTCCTATTATCACTTCTTCTACTTGTATATTGATTTTTTAAACTACCCCTAGATTTTCTAATTATAGGTATTTTGGTTTCTTTTAATGTGTTTAATATATTTATTTACTTGCATATTATTTTTCACAAATTTAATATACCCTCGAAATTCATTATATCTCGAAATTTTTACGTCTTAAAATCAGGACACCGAAAGTAACTTGAAAAACGAAATCACAATCCTTGCTTATGAGATTAGCTCTCTCACAGTGGCACTCTAAGAGTCATGGGCAGATGGTGTATTGTACATAGGAGGGCCGAGGCAAGAAATGGTTTTTGGTGATAACATATTTGCCAAAGTATTATCGCACTACTCACTTCAGCATATGTTGTTGTCAGAAAGTTCCAAAGTTTAAATTTCAGGGTCATCAATTTTAGAAGAAAAAAAATCAACAAATTTAATGTGATATTTGGAAGGAGCTGAGACAGTTGATTGGTTAAGTGGTGGTTTCCGTCATGAGAAGAAAGTCTTCACTCTGTAAATTTGCTTTTCGCATTTTCCTCTGTCTTTCCTGTTTACTGCTGAATGTTAAAGCTTGAAACTCATTCTGATTGCATCTTTTAATGTTCATTGTGTAGGTTCTTTGTCCGACCGAAATTCTTCCAAGAGGCACATTTCCAACAAACTCATTGTGTATATTCTCTTGTTAAGTGTTGTTAGCACAACACTTGCTTTTCTTGGATCTGTGGGATGTTATGTTTCTCGGAAGGACAAAAGTCAAGTTCAATCACCAGTATTTTCATCAGACAAAGAGACAAGTTGCAACAGTGCGAGCAACTTAATAAGTCATACATCTATATCGGTGCTAGAAGGCACTGCTAATATGAAATCTCCATTTAATCCCTTAACAGGTAGAGAGAATTTTCATTTTATTCGAATCCTCTCTTTTTTTCTTTATAAGAAATTTAAGTGAAGCTACACTATATTTCATACTCAAAGTCACTTTGATAGATTTGTTTAATTATATTGTTATAACAATTTTATGACCATTATTCTAGTATTTGATACTATCACCCTTATGTCAACCCATTGCTTGGTACTGAAGCATAATCTTTATCGTCATTTTTCAGGGTGTCTGAGAAAAGCATCCTTTACATTTAGAGGCAAAAGAGGAACAATACCTGGAAGTCTAGTCCAGTTTACATATTTCGAATTGGAGCTAGCAACTAATAGGTTTTCCAGTTCTAATATTATAGGGCTTGGAGGAAGCAGCCATGTTTACCACGGCCAGCTCAAAGATGGGAGAACTGTCGCTATTAAGCGACTCAAAACTCAGGGAGGGCCAGAGGCGGACTCTATCTTTTTGACCGAGGTACCTGATGAAAATTGCTATCTTTTCAATTCAAGTTATCACACACATTTGTGAAAAGCGAGATAACTTTTTCTAGCCTATGAGATAACTTTGCGTTTTCTTTGTTTACATAGATTGAGCTGATATCAAGACTTCACCACTGTCATGTGGTGCCTTTGCTTGGCTACTGTTCTGAATCCCAAGGAAAGCATGCTGAAAGGCTGCTTATATTTGAATACATGTCTAATGGTAATCTCAGAGATTGTTTGGATGGAATTCCTGGGAAAGAACCAATTGAATGGGGGACTCGGGTCAGCATTGCACTTGGAGCTGCAAGGGGTCTGGAATATCTCCATGAAGCCGCCGCTCCAAGGATTTTGCATAGAGATGTTAAATCGACCAACATTCTGCTAGATCATAAGTGGAGAGCTAAAGTAAGTGTCTTGAATCTCTCAGATAGTTTACAAATCCGAAGTATTTCCAAAGATGAATTATCTTATTTAACTTGGGTCTATGTCAAGGCATTGTTTCTGCCATGCTTTGGTTTAACCAGGAAACCCATCCCTTGGAATATTCAATTAAAATTTCTAGATAGACTAGAGGGGGAATAAAGATAGATATCATGTTACAACGTACAGGAAAGGATAGTTGACATTCAAAATTATTTTCATCATTTTCATTTATGCAAATATATACAAAAACTATCTTTTGTGGAGTTCAAGTTATCTTTACTAATAACAGCGCACACAGAGTTAGGTTGCAAACTTGGCACTTCTCCAAGAATGCCCCTTCAAGTTAACTAAATGTTTATATGGTGGTTTTTATAGTGGTTTTGTAGTAAGATTTGTATGTTTTGACTTTTGTGCTAGAGAAGAGAGCATAGTACGTGTAAAAATCTTCGCTTGGATGAAACATGGTGTGACCTTTAACCCGTTGAGACAGATTTGATGACAATGCTCATTAATTACTTTAGTTAACTATAATAAAAAAAATATCTCATTAAAAGAATGAAAGGGTGATATACATTAGTTGAGGGACGCATGTGAAACTAGCTTGTGCATTCAGCAAAAACATATAAGGGTTAAACTCTTTCATGGCTTCATTTTATATGTGCAGATAACTGATCTGGGTATGGCCAAACGTTTGCTGACTGATGATCTTCCAAGCTGTTCCAATTCTCCAGCGAGAATGCAGGGGACTTTTGGATATTTTGCACCAGAGTATGCAATTATTGGGAGGGCCTCTCTTAAGTCGGATGTTTTTAGCTTTGGCGTGGTACTTCTGGAGTTGATCACCGGTCGGCAACCCATCCAGAAATCACTTAATAAAGGAGAAGAAAGCCTTGTCATATGGGTAAGTGAAGTATTTAATTTGTTAATGTGCAACGCTCTCTGCTTCATGCCCAATGTTGTGACACTTGATAATGTTCTTCGTACACTCCAGTTCATGTCCAGTGAGATACTTCTTATATGCATCACTAATTATAACTTCTGTGAAAGGAGATTTAGTCAATTTTGGTTAATGGTGATTCTGGTTTGAGTGACATATTGATGACTGGTGTGATTAGTAGTTATATCAATGTATTTTTACGCAATATTTGCTTTATACAAAAATTGGAGCAACATGAAATGGAGTGAAGTTTCTCTTGATATTTCTGATCATCATCACTCATGTATCCATGTAATGATTCCTTTCCTTGAAGAAAAAGAAGATCAACCACTTTCTGATACAAATATTGTTTCCATGAATGTAGGCTACCCCTCGTTTACAGGACAGTAAGCGTGTAATCTCAGAATTGCCTGACCCACTTCTCAAAGGAGACTTCCCAGACGAAGAGATGCAGATAATGGCTTATTTAGCAAAAGAGTGTCTCCTATTGGATCCTGATTCTCGACCAACTATGAGTGAGGTTGTTCAAGTTATTTCCACTATTGCACCGGAGAAATCTAAGAGGCGGAATTTCTCTGTAAATCTTTTTCAGGTAATATATATGTAGTCTATTTCTAGTCAGTGAATATGTTTTTGTTTCAATTTTTATTTCCTTGTATGCTTTGACTTCAACTTTCTAAATTACCTGGATGAATATAAACAATGATAAACCTGAAACAATAATTATATTAAATATTCTCAACATTGAATGATTTATCTCCAAACCCCAAACCTCGGGAGAAAAGATAATGACCAAGGGTCAGGTCATGGGTGCACTTGACATGCACATTTGGTTTGTTATGTAAGACCAGCATCTCCTTGCATGTCAAATTGGTGAGTCCCATTGTACTTTATGGTCAGTTCCCAATTGATGGAATATGTTGCCAAAGGAGTGTTAGGGAACTCCCTCGTCTGCACATTTGTATTTATTAACTGAAAAAAAGGTTTCCAAGAAGAGCGAATATTGATAATATGGAAATTTTCACTTATTCTATTCAAAATATTTCAAACTGTCAATAGGAAAATATTTTTTCACTCATTCTTTTGCTCGTAGGAAGCTGAAATATATTCTAAAAATGTGCTAAATATTGAGATCACAAATATTCTGAAATTTACCCCCATCAAGTTAAACATGAAGTCGATGTTGTATCTTGGACCAAGTCGAAGTAGACCAATTCGAGTATCTGAACTTATCTTTTAGGTTTTATTTCATCTACTAGCTTCATGGACTACTCTCCAATATTTGAGAGTAGTCTTGAGTCTCGACTCTTGATATGCCAAGGTTGCCGTTGAGATTTTGGTCCCGAGTTCGGATCTCAAGATTCATGTGTATTTTCAATATCAATCTAGAATGCGGTGTACGTGAAAATTTGAAATCCAGCATGGCTGACGCCGGGTTTTTCATTTTCTCCAATGCCCTTTTGTCCTCTCTCTTGTCGCAAGTTTTTAATGGTTTTGTACTTCTTGCAGAGTTCACCTAGTGGTAGCATGAGAAATATAGCAGAGAGAGATAGATTTGAAGAGCGTGAAGTTCCTGTTGATGTAGAAGAGATTAAACTGTCTACGTCAGCCAAATGGTCTGCTAGATGTTCACTACCACTAATCGTAGACCGTATACCATGTGATGAAGACATCATCAAGGAACGTGATGCTGCTTTATCAAGTAAATATATAGAAAGATTAATTCTCTTAACTTCAAAAGCTAGGAGTTGGCGTGCCTCTGATGATGAAAGTGTGGACATAGCTGAACCTCGTTTTGAGTCATTCTGGCAAGCAAATATGCACTCCCTGTGATAAGTAAACCTCTACTACACACTGGAAAAAGAAAGAAGCTTATGGGCAAGAAAGGACCAACAATTACCGTTGGTTTCCAGTACCACTGAATGGTCTCTCAACTTGATTGATCTAGGACTTTTTGATAGCTGTAACAAGTTCTGACTTTTATTTATTTATTTATTTTTGGTTTGATTATTAATCTAGTTTGTTTTTAGGGTGGTAGGGGTGGGGTTTTGTATTTAGTTTTCTTGTTGTGTAAGTAGAGAAAATGGGTACGAATGCCAATGCGGATTCAGATCAATATCATGTCCACAAAAAAATCGCATGTTGAACAAATGGTGAATCTGCTTGTAACAACCAAGCAATTATAATAAACTGTCTTTACCGTGTATTTATGTTCACCAATTCAAATGTGAATTTGTTCTTCTCACCTTCTTGACTCCTCTCCCACTCCACAAGTGTATCAATCAACTGTGACTTAGGAAGCACAGATATGTCACCAATACACCTTAGATACGACACATATAAATTCAAAGGGTGATTAGTCTTTGCAAATTGCCACAATAGAATCTTCCTTTCTCATATTATCTTCTCACTAAAACTTCTATCGTCTGTAAACTCGATTCTCACTGAAACGAAACTCGAGTTTGACTCTATTCTATACTCGATTCTCACTTGAGTTTGGAATAGTTGTTTTTGTTCTTCTTCGTTTCTACTTCTCTCTTCTCTGAATTTTCTTTCTCCACACTCGATTCTCAGTACGAAAATGTTTGTGTGAAATTTAGCGAACCTTCTATGTTGTTTCATAAGTCTCACATGATCGATTACTTGAAGCAATTGTTTTAAAAAATCAATTGATCGAAGCATCTATGTTTGATCCCTTAATTTTGATTAATCGCAGAGGGAGCCACCAAAGAAGGTAATATTAAAAACCATTTTATTTTGTCCATCTTCCTTTGTTAAGTTCCCTAAATTTAGCTCATTTTGTATTGGTCATATTGTTGCTCCCCTTTCAACATTTGCTATTGTCTTCTATCTCTTGTTTCATACCATTTTTAGGCACATTTGATAGTTGCGTATAGGTACTTATTTAACTTAAAACGTATGAGCAACTAAATGTATTGGTTGATAAAATTGGGTGTTGGGATTGCATTACCGGCTTGTTGAGTTCATAATTTTTGGTAACTCTTTTACTGACAATGACAAACCGGATAAGTAGGTCTAACTAGTTTTCCTTTTCTTAACCAGTGTTTGTTTGTTTCGTTTTTTATTTGTGTAACCTGTTGAAGGCTTGCAGATTTCAATTTGTATACATTTACTTGTATGCTTGTAAGATAGAATTTTAAGTGTCATCTATTGATTGCATACGTGTTGATGATTTGTTTTCTTATAGACATGAGAAAAAGGAAATTAGAGGTATTGCCCAATTATAAAATGAATGTTGGTAGTACGAGTGATGCTAGTGTTGTAAAGAAGGGTAAATCCGAAGATTGTGCCCAAGTGACACGCCCTTCGCAAAATCCATAAAGCAAATCAATATTAAATAAATAAACTTTTGGAATTTTTTTCGTCCTTCATAGATGATGAGAAAAGTGCCTTCATGAACACTTGTTTTTCTCATTTATCCTCAACCTCAAGAAAATTCAATTTTCAGACTATCTGGTGACTTAGGTGAGGAAGTTTTGGAATGCGGATGATTCCTTTTTTTTTTTTTTTTTTTTTTTTTTTATTTTTTTTTTATTTTTTTTTTTTAATTTTATCAACTACAAGTGAGTTTGGTTTAGTCTTATAGATGTAGTTGTTATTTTAAAGCTTGGAGTAAGACTGATTCATGAGTATTTCCACTCTTTGAATGAAGTCGTCACTCGAACCGAGTTTTGCACCACCTACTTTTCTGGTAATGTCATTAGTGAAAATGAAAATAACCTTCTAAGTGCCAAGAAAAGGGATAGGAATGAAGGGGCATGTGTTGAAGTTCTTACAAAGTTAAATTTGTTGTACCTTTTACTGATTTTCCACATTCTAGCTAGAGGTTGTACGAGTAACTTTAAATATGCTAATTTGGTTGATGATTTGGAAATATTTAACAATCATCCATGGGGTGGTCGCGGAGCACATTGTGTTCTGGTGGACGGTTTCAAGTATGTTACTTGAGATATAAACAAGAACCAACTGCCTTGTTCGTTTGCTTTCCCAACATGAATCTTCATGCATTTATTAATCCCGAAGATGAGGGTTGACCATAATTATATGAGTTACGCCCTAAAGTTTCATGCTACAATGTTGCACCCTCTTGGGGAAAAACAATTTAGTAAAGAGCTTGGAAAGATTAATGTAGTTGTTGATGTGAAGCTTTATGAGGACGAACTAGTGTGGCCTTGTGTTGTCGAAGCCATAAAGGTATTGTTTATTGTTATAGTAATTAATTTATCATCGGTAAATTTATACTAGATTGTAATGAACAATTTAAACCCTAAACCCTTTTTGCAGATAGAAGAATCGAAAGCTTCTTCCATTAGGCGTAAAAGGTGATTGAATTATGATGAGGAGGTGAGGTATAAGCATTGGTTTTTGTTTACATCTAAATTATTTTATTTAATAAAATTGTCATTATTTATGTGAAAGACGTTGACAGTGAAGGACGAGGTTGTAAAAAAGTTCACACTGAAGGCAATGCTGATGATTTTAAGGTTGGTGAAAAGGAGATGGTCCCCATGTAGAAGGTAGTAATCACATTTAATGGTGGGCACAAGATGGGATGGACCTCATCCCTATCCCATCCCGTTCGTTCGGGATCGGGACGAGATAAACTTCATCCCAACCTCGTCCCATATGAAACGGGTTCGGGACGAGATTAACAGAAAATAAAACATTTTGTTTATTTTACATTGATGTTATTCTTTGTTTTCAAATGTAAATAATTGCATTAGCTTTACTAGTACTTATATGAAAATGATATATATATATGATTGTTCATTGTATATAAGAATATGTTTTGCTATGCATTTTTAGCATGTGAACTTTTATAAGAAGATTTAGTAAATTGAGGTTTCAGTGAATGAACATTATTTGGTACACAACTTGTGTTTTATCTAGAATAGACTACTATGTTATTATTTTCATGAATAAAACAACAATAGAAAACAATTCCTACTAGAATAAAATCCATGTGTTATTATTTTCATGAATAATGTTAAAGTTATTAATAATAAATGTTTAAAAATCAATTCGGGATGGGTGGGATTGAAAATCTCCATCCCGATCCCATCCCACTCTAGATCAGGATGGGATATATCAATCCCATTATGACCCAGAAAAAATCAAGATGGGATCGGGATGTCCTCCTGTAATCACATTTAATCAAAATTTACTTATGTAAAGTTCATGACTATTTTATTAACCTATTTACTCTTCGATCAATTTATCGGTATGAAAGAAGAAATAATGTCTGTGATATTTGACACAACAAGAAAGTGAGTTTTAGACAAAAGTGACTAAGTTATTATTATTGCATACCTACTAGACAAATTAAAATCTGACACAACATTCAAATTTTAAGTATTACACATTCGACATTTTCCATTCGATACCAGTAAACCAAATGTTGCATCCATTCCATCGACTCTGAGACAAATAATTTAAAACATATTTAAGTAAATCCAATACAAGAAATTATTTTGTTTTAATTCATTTTTGCATTTTGTACATCGAAGATAAGTTGGAGGGAAGGATAATTTATATCCAACAATTGTCGTTCAACACATAGTGTAACATAGGAAAATAAGTCAACAGTTGTTCCGCATTCGAGAGAAAGAGGGTGACATGAAATTTCTAGAAGAGCGAGAAGTATAGGAGATCACGTTCTTATAACTTCTCCCAGAAGAGGCCGTGTTGATATTTGAACGACTTTAATGAGAAGACAAAGGGATACAACTTCCAAACAACTTCGATCGCACGGTTGCGTTATCCTTATCAGAAGTACTGCAACAATTAAAAACATTGAGATATTTTAAATATAAAACTATTAAGCTTTATATCTTACCTAAGAGGAACTTCTGAAATTTCACATGCGTTATTTGCAACGTTCGCAGAATCGGAGGATGATCAAGGTCATCCTCGCATTTGATTCCACAACTTTAAAGGTTTGCCGACCCTAGATCTTTGAATACAATTTCACTTGATGAAAGTCACACTTGTTATGCATCAAACACACTTCTACACATGATAAATACTTGATACAAATTTCATTATCATTCATCTTCGATAACTCCTCAATGCTTTTGATAAATTCTTACTTGGAAATTTTCTTCTTCTTCTTCTTAATATTGCCTTTGTATGTCGGTTCTTCATTATTATTGGTACATGTCACCCCAACATACGAACACAAAAATTTCATTTATGCATACAAAAAGTTGACAATTATTACAGTATTGAGTTGAGACTAACGTAAGTACATTAAAAGAATAAGGATTATAAATAACACCCAGAGTTAAAATAAAGTAAGGTGCCGGTTGAATTAAGCTGATGATGAATTATAGATAATCACTATCAAGGTCTAAATTAACGCTTTCACATTCTTCCTAACATAAATAAGACCGCATCGAGAAAATATCATAATATAATCGGTTCAAAACTATAAAGAATCGATATAGGACATTTTCGTAGGCTTATAGGACATTTTCGTAGGCTTATCTATACTGTCACATGCGCACTAAATAATTCAAGGGACGTACTGGATGAAAGTGGCTTTCTTAGGCTTACCTAAACTGTTATACACAAATACAACACAAAGTTGTAGGCTTATCTGTACCGGTGCACAAGGGCACGAAACCAATCCTAGGTGATAGTTTATTGCATGATAACCATCACAACAGACATGCTAAACGATGCATGTATGATGCTACAGAAACCTACGTCAAAGTCGATGCTCTCATTCATCCACTGTTACGTCATTTAAAAACTTTCTATAAACCACATATAGGTGTTTTTTCATACGTATAGTAGCTTAATTGGAAACAAAACAAAACAACCAAATATGTATTTGTTCTATTAACTCGCACAACGATCTATCATTTGTTATGATAGTATATTCAAAGTAAGTACGATTAAAGTCAATATTACCTAACATGGATTGAAATGGAAGTTAAGCAATTGAAGGCAATCCACGTGAAACTCAAATTGTTAGCTTCAAACTTAGATGGTCGAGTAATAATGAACAGAGAAATTGAGAGAGATGATTAACATAAATGGAGAGATAAGAAAGGAGAAATAAAAGAGACGATGAAGAACAATCGATACAAATGTGAAGTGACATGAACAATAATTTGAAGTGATTTTCTTCAGCAACCAACGACTCAGACTATAAGACAAACCATTACAATCAAAGAATAAAGGAGAATGCAATTTTTTTCATGAACAAGAGAAGACGAGAGAATGCAATAGTTTCCATTTTAAGGGAGCTTTGAACTTTTGGCAAAGAAGAAAAGAGAAAAATAGAGAAGAGAGAATGAGTGAAGTTTGAGCAATGCTAGGTTGCACTGCTAAGTCACCTAGAATTTAGCCTGGATGCTGCCAGGCACGTGCTACATCCACGCATGCCAGGCACGTGGGATTAAAGGTGGGCAAAAAAAAAAAAAAAAAAAAAAGAGAACCCAAATCGACAGAGAAGAAATTTTTTTGAGGAACCTTCTTCAACAAAACCCTAGATCTGTTAGATCTGTTTCTGTAATCAATCCAATCCAATCCAAGAAGAACACAACACAAAGGTATTTTTCTCCATTTCTTTCTCTCCTTTTGATTTTGAAATGCTATCCCTTTCTTTCTGCGTGATTGTCACTTTGATTCAACGAAGAGTTTTTTTTACAAAGTTGAGACTTGGTGATGGTTTTCAAAGTCTTGGTGATGGTTAAATTTGTAAAAAAAACTCTTCAAGTCTTGGTGATTGGTTTATGCTAAGTTTACTGATGGTTTTCTTGAAGTGTTGTAAAGTTTTATGTTGCTTATGTTGTGATCAGTGTTGTAAAAAGGTAAAACCAATTCCAAGGTTTTTTTTATGTTGCTTGTAACAGATCAGTATATCACTGCAAGTTAACATATCTGGATGAAAATGATGTAAAACAACCAGTTTGGATGCTACTGTAAAAATGTCTTTTAACCACAATGATTAGCAACTGTATTTATATTAAAATCCAAAATAATTAGCTAATTTGAAAATTTGTGATTGTTAGCCTAGTAACATTTTAGGCTTTCCTGGGTGTTGTATGATTAGCAATTGTATTGTTAGCCTATATATATATGATTGTTAACTTCAGTATAGTAGTATTGTTAGCCTATATATATATATAATTGTCCAGCATACGTGACAGAGATTTAATGGGGTTTTGCTTGTGTTGAATTTTTCATATTTTCAGGGATGGATACATTAGAAAATAATGAATGCATGGAAAATGAAGAATTTTTAGATGAGATAAAAGAGCCTTGCATAGGGATGGAATTTAACAATATTGAAGAGTTTCAGTCGTATTATCATGATTATGGTAATAAAAAAGGATTTCCAGTGAGAGTAAGGGCGACTGAAAAAGATGTGGATGGAAATTCTAGATATGTTATTCTTGCATGTGGTCCGACTGGGATTTCAAAAAGTAAAGCAGAAAGTGTTATAAAATTGCGTCCCATGGGTAGATGTGGTTGTAAGGCTAAGATTAGAGGTCGTATACGCCCTGATGGAACAGTGAAAGTGACAACAGTAACTGATGATCACAATCATGATTTGAGCCCTGGAAAATCGAGATATTATCACAAAAATCGAGTTATGAGCCAATATGTGAAGAAGAGACTTGAATATAATGATAGGGCGTGCATTAGGCCAAATAAGAGTTTTACTTCGTGTGTGGTTGAAGCTGGTCGGAATGATAATATGACATTTTCCCAAAAAGATTGTTACAACTATCTGCATAAAATAAGGCAGTTGAGACTTGGTGAGGGGGATGCGTCGGCACTTCATAACTACTTTCAAAAGATGCAAGCCAACAATGCTGAATTTTTCTATTTGATGGATTTGGATGAAACATGGAGGTTAAGAAATGTATTTTGGGCTGACGCATGGAGTAGAGCAGCTTACAAGGAGTTTGGTGATGCCATTACTTTTGACACTACATACTTAACTAATAAGTACGAAATGCCATTTGCTCCTTTTGTTGGGGTGAATCATCATGGTCAGTCAATACTTCTTGGATGTGGATTGATCTGTAGTGAGACAATAGAAGAGTTTGTTTGGCTTTTCAAATATTGGCTCGTGTGTATGAATGATCGTGCTCCAGATGCTATAATCACTGATCAGGATAGAGCAATGAAGAGAGCCAACGAAATTGTGTATCCCAACACACGCCATAGATGGTGCCTATGGCATATTATGAAAAAGTTGCCTGAAAAACTGTCGGGTTGCAATCAATATGAGGCTATAAAGTTTGCAATGCAACGAGCAGTTTATGATTCCCTGTCTCATGAAGAGTTTGAAGAATATTGGTATGGGTTCATTGAGAAATTTAACCTTCAAAATAATGATTGGTTGAGTGGATTATATGATGAAAGAATTCGTTGGGTACCCACATTTCAGAGGAATACTTTTTGGGCAGGGATGTCTTCAACACAAAGGAGTGAAAGTATGAATGCTTTCTTCGATGGTTATGTGAATTCAAAGACCACTCTAAAGCAATTTGTAGAACAACATGAGAATGCACTACGAAGTAAGGTTCAAAAAGAAGTTGATGAAGACTTTAGATCCTTTAACCGTTGGCTTCCTTGCATTACTCCGTACGAATTTGAGAAAAAATTTCAAGCTGCCTACACCACAAATAAATTTAAGGAGTTTCAAACAGAGATTGCAGGAAGATTATGTTGTGCAGTTAATCATGTCAACGAGTTGGATGGCTTTCAGGTTTATTATGTTCCGGAAGACAGGTTGATAGGAAGCGCATACAGATCAATCAATTTTAAAGTTTATTTTAATGATGACGACTTCAATATTAAGTGCAATTGTCAGTTGTTTGAGTTTAGGGGGATCTTATGCAAACATATTTTATCGGTATTGTCGCAAAAGAGGATTAATGTTTTACCAGAAAAATTTATTCTTCGAAGGTGGAGGAAAGATGTTAAGAGGTGTCATAAGAAGGTTAAAATTGTATATTCAGATTGGGCATTGAAGCCTGAAAATTGTTATCGGTATTTTTCAGTGTTTTTCACTGTTTTTCCAGAAAATTTTCCAGGAATTTGTCAGTGTTTTTCACTGTTTTTCCAGAAAAATTTCCAGAAAATTTTCACTGTTTTTCCAGAAATTTTCCTAGGAATTTTTCACATTGAGATAGAAACCATACAATAGCAACACACCATAGAAATAAACAAAACAGAAACAAATACCATCCAAGATCTTAAAATTCATTTACCATCCAAAACATATTCATTTACATCTCACATACTATCCAAGATCTTAAAAAACAAAAGTACAAGAATTAATAAAACTACTACTAATATACTGTTGATTAGGTCCTTAGTAAAAGCCCAAGTATCGTTGACTTGATTTTCATGAGCTTGATTGCCACGAGCCTCGGGAGCATTATTGGGTTGGTCCACCACCTCTTCAGTGTCGTTTGTTCTTGACTCCTTTGTTCTTGTTCTTGTTCTTGATTGGTGCTCTCTTCTCGACTCTTGTTCTCTTTCTCTTCTCGCCTCCTGCTCCTTCCACATTTCATAATCTTCAACCGCTTCTTCAATTGAATTGAAACCCTTGTAGACAACATCCGTGTACCCGTTTACTTGTAGTGCGCAACTTGACCAAGTAACATAAATGCCAGGTACATGCCCACGATAAACAACATAAGCTACGTATGTCATTCCTGCGTTGGCAAAGTAACAGATGTTAGTTGGCTCTAAACCAAAATCAAAACTTTACAACACTGATCGTAACATAAGCAACATAAAACTTTACAACACTTCAAGAAAACCATCAGTAAGTTACATTTTTTTTTCTAGTTACTAGAAGAGGCTTATGCACTTTATGCATCAATATGAGATAAGTTTCTGGAAATAATTACGACACATTCATGCACTTTAAACATAATCAAGATTGGTTTTTTTTTTTTACTCTGAACTTCTATACTTTTCCCTTTTGAAAGCCTACTTCTCCAATGAAGTCAGCATCATCTTGCCCAGGCAAAGAACCTGTCAAAAAGATTTATATGATCCAATCTGATTCATCAACTATGTTTAATTTGTAGGAGAATAACACCAAGTGGAAGACACACGCAATGATCCAAAATGACAAAGAAGACTTGTGAAAGAAATTCTTCAAGGTGAAGACTGGAAAGAGATAACAAAGAGAATCGTTTGCTAGCAACTACAACTAGTTGAAGGAAACATTTTCACATATTTCTTTTCCCTGCTATTTTCATTGATATATAGCATCAAGGAGTCGAATTTGTATGGTTTTGTTACAGAATTTGTGATAGTTTTGGAATAAGTTTTTCAATTACTCCATGTATCTTTTCTCTTTTCGCATTCCTTTTCTTGTTTGAAATTTGAATGGATTAGTTTCTATCATTATGCACTGAAAATTCAGAGAAAATCCACTGAAAATTCACATTGCTAACAGCAACACTGAAAATTCATATTGCTAACAACAAATAAATTGTGTTGATTTACAATTGAAAAACAAGGAAGTCCACTGAAAATTCAGAGAAAATCCACTGAAAATTCACATTGCTAACAGCAACACTGAAAATTCATATTGCTAACAACAAATAAATTGTGTTGATTTACAATTGAAAAACAAGGAAGTCCACTGAAAATTCAGAGAAAATCCACTGAAAATTCATATTGCTAACAGCAACACTGAAAATCCACTGAAAATTCATATTGCTAACAGCAACACTGAAAATCCACTGAAAAACCATCATCTTCATCTCTGAAAACAAGGAAGTGATTGATTTACAATTGAAATAGCATTCCAGAAATTGAAATAGCATTCCAGAAATTCATATTGCTAACAACAAAAAAAATGAAATAGCATTCACTTAACATAGAAATAGCATTCACTCAAGTGCAAGTTCAAGACAAGAAACGTACAATCACCAGATGAGGAAGAAGAAAACTAAAACTCAGATCGAAAATTCACTTAACAATCCCAAACATAGAAAACTCAGAAACTAAACAAAACCCAAATTCCAAAACTAAACTAAACAGAAAACGATGTCTTCAACACAAAATGTTTTTCATTATACCTCGCTTGCGAAGATTCCTAACCCGAAGCAGCCTCACGAAGATTCCTAACCCGAAGAGCAACCTTTGAGGTGTCGCAGGATGATCTCGCAGTCGCAGCTGAAGCCGATTGGTTTCAATTCAATTTGTGTTACTTGGTCGCAGGATGATCTCGCAGCCGTGTACCCGTTTACTTGCGAGCCGATTGGTTTCTAGCAGATTGGATCTAGGGTTTCTATCGAAATTGGATCTAGGGTTTATGCGAAAGAGGGATTCTGAAATGGTTTTCTCTGTCGATTTACAATTTGGTTTCTCTTTTTTTTTTTGCCCACTTTAAAGGCACGTGACTGGCATGCGCGGATGGTGCACGTGCTTGGCACCATCCAGGCTAAATTCCAGGTAAAAAACCAGTGCATTTTAGAATTTTCGGTGAAGTTTTACAAGTGGTGGTCCTTTACAGGCATAAAAGGGAACAAATGTGTAAGAGAAGTTGTTTTCAATCGATCACATTTTTCTCAACAGGAATTTTAGGGGGCGAGGGAAAGAGAGGTTCCCTAGATCCTTTTTTTTGTTTTTAACAAAGCTGAAAAAAATGACCAAATAGATCAAAACCTCCAAACTTTCACCACAGGTCACCAAAAAAACCATAAGCAACAACCAAAAAAACATAACTAAAGAGAGACCATATAAAGAAAAGCTCTAAAACATGAACATGTTTTATCACTCTCTTTTACCTCTCTCCTTCTTCAGCTCAGTTCCTGCTGTTCTGAGGGCAGTCTCTTGCGAAGTGCTCTTCCTCGCCACAGGTATAGCATCCGCCACCACCACCGCCACCGCCACCGAAGCGTCCACCACCCTCACCACCATAACGTCCACCGCCTCCTCCACCACCACCACCGCTGGTTTGCTGAGAACAGTCTCTAGCAAAGTGTCCAGACTGTCCACAGTTGTAACAGCTTCTATCTCCACCACCCCCACCACCGCTAGAATAACCACCACCTCCGTATCCACCTCTCATTTCTCAATAACAATTGGGGAAAAGGGTAAAAATTTCATTAGCATTAATTCAGGAAAAAGTTGATATTGGGCTAGAGAGCCAGGCCAGGCAAGCCGGGCCCAATACCGTCCATCATCCTATAGGCTCTCAAGAAATTTTCATTTTTTTTCCCCAACCAGAAACATCTTCTGCTTTCTCAGTTCTGCTGGCCTTGAAAATTTTCATTCCCCGAAGGAAGGAAAATAAAACGTCTCTCTTATGAAAGCCTACCCGCCTACTTCCTCCTTCCCTCTTCCATGCTCCACTTTTCTCGTCAATCGAGGCGCCTCCTTCTTCACCCTCGCAAAACCCTAAACCTCATCTCTCTCATCGCGACACCCTCTCTATCCACCTCAGCAGCTCTCTACGATTACAATGACCTCCCCATCGTCCAATATGCCGACCCCGTTCAAGAGATCCTCACTGGTCTCAAAACCCTTGGGAGGAACGAATTTCTTCGCAGTGGGCATGCAAGAACCCTGATTTCTTTCTTGAACACCTCTCAAGTGGAAAGGGTTCTTGGGAATTTGAGTGGCGAGGATGGGGACTCGGCATTGGTGTTCTTTCATTTGTTGAGGAACCATTATGGGGTTCAGCATTCCAAGGCTTCACATTTCATTGTTTGTCATGTTCTTGCCGGGAAAGGTGAGTTGAAGGACATCAGGAGGGTTTTGAGAAGGATACTTGTGAAAGAAGGTGCGTTTTTCTTACTGTTTTGAAGTAAAGTTTCGATTTTTATGGAATTTAATGTTTTGTTTTTAGTTTAAGTGTTGATGTAAGTTAGTTGCTTTTTGATAATATCTTTTACCCAGAGTGTTGTTTGAGAATTGCAAGACCCATATTTTTAGTTTTTGAATTGTATGTATTGGGTAATGTTTGTGGGAGATTAGAAATGCTTCCAGATTTTCTCTTTGTTCTCGCTATTTGAAGTGAAGTATGGATTTCCCCGGTTTTAATGAATATTTAGTTTAATTGATGATCAAAATTGAATGCTGTCTAGAGAACCATTTTGAGTCTGAGTGTTATTTGAACTAAACTTGAAGCGTTCTGAGTAGAACTTTGCTATTTTTTTTATTTTAAATTATTGAAATTATTCCTCAGGTTCTGGTTCAGCGCCCGGTATGTGTGAGATACTGTTGAGCAATTTCAAAGACTGTAGTTTCAGTGAGTTAGTATGGGATATGTTGGCTAATGTTTATTGGAAATTGGAAATGGTTCATGATACCCTCTTTGTACTTGGTATGATGAAGGATCTAAATTTCCAATCTTCAATCTCAACCTATTTGTCTAGTGGGGTTCCGGGAAACAAGTACACTAATGCAATCTTTATTGGTGGTCTATGCAAACAACTGAGATTAGGGGACGCGGTAACGATTTTCAGGAAAACAAGAGGAAAGGGTTTTGAACCGTCTGCTATGTTATTTAACTCCCTTATTTCTGGGTGTTGTAAGGTGGGTTATGTTGATGTTGCCAATTCTTTCTTTTGTATGATGCTCAAGTATGGTGTGCTTCCAGATGAATATAGTTATAATACGCTTATTCACGGGTTTTGTGCAAAAGGCTCCATGGAGGATGCATTGAAGATTTCTGATGATATGCAAAAGCATGGAGTTGAACCCGATGTGATAACCTATAACACTCTTCTTAATGGATATCGCTTGCTTGGATTGATGGATGGAGCTTGGAAGGACATTCATAAGATGATGCTTCATAATGGTGTGGACCCCAATCAAGTTACTTATACAATTTTGATATGTGGGCACTGCCAGACGGGAAATGTTGAAGAAGGATTGAAGTTGGGGCAATAGATGCTTGAACGTGGTTTAGAGCTGGGTGTAGTCACATGCAGTGTTCTACTTAGCTGCCTGTGTAAACGTGGACATATTGACGAAGCCTTGATGTTGTTTGATGAAATGGAATGTACTGGCTTGGAGCCAGATCTTGTGACATATTCAATACTCATTCACGGGTTCTGCAAGAAAGGGGAAGTACAAAAGGCAATTCAGGTTTATAACAAAATGCCATCTAAGTGTATCATTCCCAATTTCTTTGCACATGCTGGTATTCTCTCGGGCCTATGCAAGAACGGGATGATGCTAGAAGCTGAAACGTATTTTGGCACTCTATTAAAGAATGGTTTGGTATCAAACATTGTCTTGTACAACATAATGATTGATGGATATGCAAAAATTTCTAACATTGAAAAGGTTAGAAAACTATATAATGATATACTGAATAGTGGTCTGTCGCCAACTATTGTCACCTATAACTCCATGATTTACAGTTTTTGCAAGAAAAGACAACTAGCTAAAGCTGAAGGGCTGTTGAAATCTCTAATGGATTGTGGTTTGGCACCAAATGCTATCACATATACTACGTTAATGGATGCATATTGTAGAGAAGGAAGAATAAATTGCATGCTTGACTTGCAGAAGGAGATGGAAAAGGCTATTGCACCAACTGTCGTGACTTGCTCTGTGGTCATGAAGGCATACTGCAAATGGCAAAATGTGGAACAATCTCTTAGGATTTTTCAGGATATGCATGCCCATGGTCCTATCCCTGACCAGATTGCATACAATACCCTCATCCAGGGATTCTGTAAAGTCAAGGGCATCAGAGCAGCTTGTTTTTTGCTAGACAGAATGCTACTGGATAACCTTAAGCCAACTCCTGTTACATACAATTTGCTTATTGATGGAATGTGCAGGTTTGGAAATCTAAAGCATGCTAAAAAATTATTAGAAGATGCTCTATGTCGAGATGTTACATTGACCAAATTTGCATATACCACATTAATCAAGGCACATTGTGTGAAGGGAAATGCACAGACAGGAATCACACTTTTCAATAAGATGGTCGAGGAGGGGTATAAGATTTCAATTAAAGATTACAGTGCAGCCATTAATAGATTATGTAAAAGGTGTTTAATTGACGAGGTTAAGATTTTCCTACAAATGATGCATTTTGGAGGTATATGTCCTGATGGAGAACTGTGTGCAGAGTTGATTAAGGCTTTTCAGCATGGAGCTGATCATGGTTCAGTTTCAGAACTGCAAGCGTTGATGATCAAAAGTGGCCTTAATCCAGATTAAATCAATCTCAAAGGCAATTTCATATTCTTGAGAGATGGTGAGTTACTTATACCTTCCGAGCATTTGGAGTAGCAGAAAAGTTGTTCAGCTATGTTATTTAGACAAGGTATGATTTGTACTAAACCTTTTTATCTATCTTTTATGTTAAGAAGAATGCATTTTCATCTCATGATTGTTCTCTTACCATAGTTCACTTGGACAGGTCAATTGAGGTAATCGTGTAGTAGTTGACATGATTAAGTTTATCTGCTGTAGACTCACATGATGCACATACAAGGTGTTGAAGTGCGATCTTCCATTTTATCAATCTTTCCCAAGATATCACTTTAGCTGAAAAACCAAGTTGATTGGATAATCATTTGGATTTTGCTATGGGCGCTTTCAGTGCTCGGTCACAATCTATCTCGATATTGTTCAATGAAACTTCTTGTGATTATGTTTATCTCCTCTGGCAACCTTCGGCTTGTGAACACCTCACCATAGTCATTAGGTCTCTCACAAAAGGTAAGCTGTTTTTCTACTGTGTTATTTTCTGTTCCTCTGACATAAGTGTTTCATACTTTACTCCCTATTTTGCAATGTTGCACATTATTTTCAGCGGTATGTTGGTACTATAGGACATTTGGTGGATGTTGCATCTGTTTTTTTTTATTACACAAGGTTGTTTCTCATGACCTAAAGCTGACAGGAAAATTCATGTGTGTGTTTTTTTTTTCTTTCACCCCAAAGCAGGTCCATACCATATTAATTGTTCATCAAGAGTGCTAATAGTTAAGTTGGAGTCAGGCTTATAATATATTCTATTTTTTTTATTACGATGTACTATATGACGACAAAATATTGATGCAAATTGTCTACTCCTGATGGTATATTAGTATTAGTATTTATTTTAATTATTTAATAATTGGGCCAATCAAGTTTAGGATTTTATTGGGGTTTTGCTTTGTTTTTGCTTAAATTGGTTAGAAATCAAGTTTGTAGGTAGTTTTTAAAGTTTAAAAGAATTGTTAACAGTGTAAAGAAACTTTTGTCTATTCAAGTTTCTGGTTATTTGTTTATTGTTTCCGATGTTCACTACAACACAAGTGACTATTGATAGCTTTTCATTATAGCGTTTTTTGAGTTAGTGCTATAAAAGCCTATTTTTAATGACATTGCTATATGCAAACGCTATAAACAAAGAAGAGCGGGAGTTAAAAAAAAAACCGCTCGATTCTCCTCAAAATTTTTAGAATGTCTTTCGTCTCTCTCACCAAACGCAAAACAAAGACAGCTCCTCTCATTCCTCTTGTTGCCATATCTCTTTGGGAGTGAGAGATTGAGGGAGAGAAAAATCGAGAGGACTAGGAGGAGCCTTCCTCCACAAGAACAAGATTCGATTGAAAATGACTTGGAGCTGTAAAAATCTTCATGGATTTGGAGCTGTAAAAATCTGGAGTCTGCCGGCTGAAATCGGCCATCTCACAGCATGAAGATTTCGAGAAGAGTTCATTGAAGATGACTTCGAGAAGCTTTGCTTTGGCCTGAGCTAAGATATCATGATATCTTCAACCGGCTTCGATTTTGCGTCTATGGGGAAGAGATTGAGCTGGCGAATTAGCTTCTTTGCTTGAAAAACTGGAAAGTCGGAGGCGGTGGGAAGGTGGAGATCGTTGTGAAGGATGGCGAAAGAAGAAGAAAATGCAGAGAGGAAGATGAGAAAGGCTATAAAGGTGAGACCTTTGAGGTAAAGCTTGATTTTTTTTCTCTTTGATTTCAATTTGGGGGTTTGGGGAAGTAGGGTTTTCAATTGGCATATCAACGCAAGGTGGATAGAATGGGGTCAACTGCATATCAGTTTCGATAGATTGCTAGTTGATTTGGACTGGGAATTGCTATGGATTTCGTATTCTGATCTTATTCATGTATGCATCAGTTTAATCGTATATACTCGCACATGTCATTTGGGAAGAATTATCATCCTAAAGGAAACTACACCGGTGATTCTGATTCTTCTCAACTTTTTTTTTTTGTTTGTTTTAAATTAATTTTTCTATAAAGTTTGCTCTAAAATACTGTTTATAGTCATTTAGTAAGGGAAAGTTTGAGTTTTTGTGAGAAGGCTGTGATATGTTTGTGTAGTTTAGCTAGATATATGATAAAAACATGGATAAATGGATGATTATGTGATCAGGGTTCGTTTTAGAAGTTCGATGGGTAAATTGAGTTTAGTTTATCATTAAGAGGATAAGTTTGGTTGCACACAATTGAATTCTTAAAGCAATAACTTTTCGCTCTAAGCACTTAACATCTATTCTTGAACATACCAGCCACTCTGTATTCAATTCCTCTCTTTTTATACATGGAGAATATTAATAGACATGTAGTGTATAGTGGAGAACTGATTCATGTGGCAATTACAGGTTGCAGTTTGAGAGTTGTTACCATGGTACGCTCAGATATGCAGTGTTGCTGCTTTGGTGCCACAAAATTTCAAATAAGGAAGGGTCATACTCTTAATCATGAAGACATTATTGGTAAGATCATTCTTACACATTCAGCCTGAGAATTTTCTTGGATGTACTACAATTATAAATGAAATTTATGTTATGGTAGTGTATATCCAAATCAAGACTGTTACTGATCGACATTTATCTGCATCTGTTTATATGAATCAAAATGAAAATAATGGCAATGTCATGTATTATTGAACCTTGTGCTAAATTTGTTTTGGTATATTAGAGACTCTTAGCCAAGTCAATTAAGTGTTACCCCCAGGTCCCAAGACAAATCCTTCTGAAAAAAAATGAATTTCAATGAGAATTTTACAAGGAAGTATCGCTCTTTGTATTATGGTAAAGAACTTTTAACATTGCATATCGAGATCATCATATAAAACATTAGTCAATAGAGCGCCTCTAAGGTCCAACTAGTTTTATCAGTTCATATGATTTTGTACCTCTTATGTAATTGCGAACACCATGTCAACAACAATCGCAAATGTGCATGTTCTGTTTCCTGACAAGCAGAACTATAGGGCAGAAAAAGACAACTCAGTCTTGACCCTAATTATAGTAAACTGAGATATGGTAAAACGAAGGGAACTATTGATGGATAAGAGAGAATATTTTCGCTAAAGTGCAAATTACTGAGGGTGTATCTAGTGACATTGTTAAAATCTCACTTCTGTGAATGAGATTTGTTCAACTAGTAACATATGGTCTTTTGTTAAATACTATATAGTTTGTTTCAGTAGCCTCTTTATTTAGAATGAACCATGGGTGTCTTCTCACTCATCAAGATTAAAAAAAAAGTTTTGTAACCCCTAATTGTAGTTGCATGAATTTAATTGGTTGCATAAAATGCAGCTTTCTGGCACTGCAAAAGTCTTAAAAGCAGTGATTATGTGAGAAATAACTTGAAAATTCAACATTTGAAGTCACTCCAGATCTGTGTTAACTTGATTGGATACTAAGATTTTATAAATATGAATCTAATGTACTACTTAACATATCTCTGTTTTGAATAGAAAACAGGTTTTATTGCAAATAGATTAGCAGTAGATTTTATAATTTCCATAAATTTCTATGAAATACTTGTCTGATCATGTTACTGTCAGCTTTTGCATAATCTACTGCGTAGTCAGTTGATGGCGTCTATTGGTTTGTACCTGAAAGTATGTGTTGCACTTTGTACAACAATAACTTTCTTTGATTACTTCAAGAAATCTGGCCATCAATAGCATTTGATAATAGCGTTTTTTTTACTTTGTGCTATGAAAAGCTCAGTTTTTATAGCATTGTAATATTAAAACTCTGTGGAAAAAAAGGGCGGGAGTTAAGTCAGAGTGATACAAGTAGACACTGTGCTATAAATAGGACTAGAACTGGAGGAAATAGGGGCATTCATTGATTTGTAAAAACAATTGTACATTGAGCATTTGCTCTCTAGGAGACTAAGGCATCTCGAATAGCCTTCTTATCATTCCATATCATTCAATACAATTCATTTGTTACTACTACTCTTTGTATTCAAAGTTGCATGATCAACATTCATTCTTGCACATCTCTGTTTAGTAGTTTGTTTGTTGAGACTGCAAGATACAATCCATCTCTCTCTGATTTCTGCCAAGAAGATCTGAGTTGATGTGCTTCCCTTCTGCAGGATATAATAAGAGTAAGTCAGATCATAACACTGTCAGGTGCTGTTCTTATTCTGTCGGTTCTTATTTGGAGTTCAAATTGCATTTCCAATTGCTGTCAGTTCTTATTTGGAGTTCAAATTGCTGTTCTTATTTGCATTTCAAATTGTTGTTCTCGTTTCAGGTGCTGTTCAAGTTTGGAGTTCAAGTTTGGTTACAATGTGGTGAATTTCCAATTGCTATTATTGCTTCAAAGTTTACTTTAAAATCAATTGCAGCAGAACCAATTCATGTCCAACTGAATTTGGCAACATATTTCATATGGCTGTGCTCATGGCTATTGCTTGGTTATTCTATCTCATATGGCTGTGTATTTCATTTAAAGGTAATATTTTATTGAGCACAAATCAGTCACTGTTTCTCTTGTCGCTTGTGGGGAGTTAAAAGCTGAAACTTTATAACTTATAAAAGTGGTTTCTATATCTGCTTGTCAAGAGATAATGATGGAGGTCACTAGATGGGAGAAGGAGGCTGGAATTGTCCCAAATGCCGATGTAGATACTTACATGAAGGTATGTTGAGCAACTCTTTTCTTTGTTTCTTCCATGGCGAGGAAATATCTGATTTGATGCACTGATATTGTTTCAACTGTTAGTGGCATATAGTATGATATGGGTAGCTAATGAACACATTAAAACAGAAGTTCTAAGACACAAATTTTAAGTAAATATTGGGAATATGGTGGGTCACATATTTAAGGATTGATGAGTAGTGACTAGGGATATCCTTTCTATCTTTTCTGGAAAATGCACGTTTTAGCTCGATTGCTGAGAAATTTGCGTGGGCAAACTGATGACCAAATAGTTCTCGTTTCAAACTAAACTCGGGTGTGTAATTAATTCTTGCTAACAAGTTTCTATTAGGATATCCAATGGACCTATATCCCACTGAACCTACATTGTCATCGATGGTTTACTTTACAAAAATGGTTTTATAGAATAGTTTTCTTTTAAGTTTATTTATTTATTTGAGGGTTAATGAATATATGATCTGTAAATGATGTTTTATTGTATTAAATCAGACCCTGGACCTTTTTGGTCAATTATGCCGTGAAAAAAGATATCCATTTTTTAGGCTTGATGGAAACACTCCTATCAGTAAACGACAGAAATTAGTCAACTGTTTTAATGATCCTTTATACTTCTGTTATTTTACCTACGTAACATGCGTGTTCTCTCTTTTGCCAAGTTTTGCCTATGCAAATAGTATCTGTTGTATATAAAAGCTTCTGATTTCTCTAAACATTTATGACCATCACTGCATTTAGAAATTCTAGTATTTATCACTTATAAAATCCTTATGAGGAGCTTAACATATCTTGCTTAGTAGTCTAAGATAAACTTGTATGAAACTCTGTAACTAGGTGATGTAGATGATCTTTCAAGAAAACCTTAAAAGGTGACTTTTCACATGGAAAACACTTTCATAGGCTTCGAATAGAAGAATGGGTGGAATTCTTATGATCCATTGCCTTTATATCACTTTGGTTTAAATATGATATTTCTGTATCAGACGAAGTCATGGCTTGCCCTCTCAATCCATGGAGATAAGAGTCAAGCAGAGAGGGATTGGGTTCTCTCAGAGTTTTAGGCTAGAAAGAGTCCAATAATGACAACTACAGATGTTGCAGCACGTGGTTTAGGTATGTTCACATGTATTACAATTTCATGCATAAACTATTATCGTTCCCTTGATGCAATGAACTGGGTGCATTTGCTGATTTGACATGATGTAGTGGAAACAATTGGTAGACTTATCATAAGAAAGTCGAGAAAGCTTCTCTCCCAGACAATCACGTTCTCATAGACTAATGACCCTACATAGTTAAATAGAGCTCATGGCAAAATTTGAGGTTTATTTTAGTTTGATTCACTTTTCCGTGAAATGATCTGAACTGGAAGTGTTTATATTGGAATCGTATCTTGAAAATGTCATGAATGGTGCGAAATTTGAGGTTTATTTTAGTTTGTTATAAAGTTCTTACATTGTTACCTTTTTGAGATATATGAGACATGATAAAAGGAATGCAGATTCATCCATCAATGAAAAAACATACCTGTGAAAATTTCAACATGAGTACATACTGGGCATAATCCTAAACTACGAAGAAGTAGCCTACCATAGTATATCTTAAAATGTATGTTAGTGTTGTTTTAACCTTGAGAGCATTGTAGTTAGTACTAATGTTCCATTTTTGACTTCTTTGAATGAACTAACAGGTACACCAAAAGTAAGAGCTCATGGATTAGACTCTTTACCTCACAGTCAATCTAATTGACAATTTTTTGTAGCGTCAGACAGTGGATAGAAAGATGCTGCAGTTGGTTGGAGTGATAGCCATGCTCTTGGCTTGCAAATACGAGGAAGCCTCGTTTCTTATTGTGGATGTTTTAATTCTGATATCAGACAAGGCCTATACAAGGAAGGAGGTTCTAGGCATGGTAATTTATTTTCTAGACATCATAAAAGATATTTGAATTTAGTCTTTGTTTTTGCCTATGCTGTGGCTAAACTCATTTGTTTATTTATGTGCACAGATGGTGTAGGCATCAATCCGCAGCAAAATGCAGGTGAGTCTAATCTTGTCCTGTATTTGAGTCACTTTTCTAAGGTCTTTCCATATCAAAAACTGGAGTTTGCCAAAGACTTTAGAATTCCAATGCTTCAAGAAGATTTTGAGCTTCAACTTTAGTTGTTTCTGAATAGATGAGCCTGGATTTATTCATTATTAAGTTCTAACATTTAGAATGATCAGATACCACTGAAGTAATTCATAACTCACACTCCGAGTTGCATGATGCAGGATATCTTCTTTGGACAGTCATGAAGCAAGACAGCTTCAAGCATGCCTTGATGCTGTGAGTTCTGCATATTAGCAACTTTCTTTAGGCATTGTCAGAATTAGAAGTGGGGTTTAAGCTCAAATATGTTTTATATCAGAAAGCTCTGAGTTTCTACTGAAACCTTATGTAATTGATTTCGACACTGTAGTCGATGAGATGTGACCGATGAAAGCTATTTACCTTGCCTCTTTTTGTACAGGTAATGCAGGGTCTTGCAAAATCCATAGCATGGGACGGTGAAGGTGCAGCGTGCTTGATTGAGGTTTTGTATTACCAAAACAGTTCTTAAACACAAAGCATGTTGAAACATATACTGTTAGAGAGCCTACGCCTCATGAATATACTGGCATAGTCCTTTTTTTCTATGCATGAAAATTTCTTGTTCTGTCTGTAACTTATTCCATGCTCTATTATTTCATTGGAAAACGTTTTTAAAACTTTTTTTTTTTTATATGCTTTTACCTGCATCCATTTATATTCAAGTTATGTCATTAACTGAATTATATGCCACTTTTTGTTGACTTAATTATCTTATCTTCGATTCTTATTGTTTTGTTTATTCTTTGAGTTTTCATGTATCTCCAGTTTTTCAAGTGTCATTCTTCTTCCAATCTTTTGAATATTGATAATCCAAATGAAGGATTCTTGATTAATTTGACTGTAAGGAATGGATCTCTATTGTCTGTCCCGCATCCCTCCATACCTTGTAAATTATTTCAGTGCTTTCTGCACTAGTTTTAAGCTTTAACATCCTTCTCCTTATTACTTTGTAGTAAGAAAGACTATGATTTTCTACTCTAGGCAACTAAATGAATTGGTAGTATTTCTGTACCCACTTTCTCTATTCGTATTTCTCTCTGCTGATTACAAATTTGCAATTTTTACTGTCATGGTTATAGGTGGATGCTGTGGTGTATCTGGTTGATGCCTATGACAAGGAAAGGTTTGCCGAATCAAAGAAAGAGCTAGATGCTCTACTATCAGATGAGTCCCTGGCCACTGTTCCCTTCCTAATTCTTGGGAACAAGATCGACATACCTTATGCAGCTTCAGAAGATGAGCTACGCTACCACTTGGGTTTGACCAACTTCACCACAGGTAAGGGGAAGGTGAACCTCACAGATTCGAATGTCCGTCCACTTGAAGTCTTCATGTGCAACATCGTTCGGAAGATGGGATATGGTGAAGGCTTCAAATGGCTCTCTCAATACATCAAGTAAGTTGAGGAAGGAGAGGCAGTGGATGTGTCTTGGCTACCAAAAGTGGTATTTTCCTGCCATCCTTCCTTTGCCTCAATCTCTCGTGTGGACTTGTTTATGTTGCCAATTTGGGTTTTAATAGAGAGGCAGCAAGGAAAAGCAGACTCAGAAAGAAGGTTTATTTGTAGTAGATCGACTAGCAGACTCAGAAGCAAGGGTGAGCCAAAGTGAATTTTGGATGCTAAATTGAGTTTTATTAATGTCATTTTCTTACTGACTTGGTTGCCTTTAAACTAACCTTATTTGTTTTTGTGGCCACATCTGGTACTTGGGTTGATTTCTCAAATTATTAAGGTGATCACTTCAGGGTGTCTGTTTTTTTCGTCTCCTTTTATTTTACTTCCAAGCTTCTGAAGACGCAAAACTGGAATAACAATTATTACTCACTGTTGTTATACAGTACTTGTTATACAGTACTTGTTATACAGTACAAGTGATCTAATTTTGTTCTTAAAACTGTTTGTTTTGAACTGAGCTGAATAACTTGGTTTTGTTTCAGCATTTTTATGGCAGTTGATGAGGTTTAATATGCTTCAACTCTTGAAGAACTTGAGGTTCCACTCCCAGAAAAAGGAAATGACAGATGCAGATATAATAAATTGGGCAAATAATAAAGTGGCTAGCACAGGAAGAACCAGTCAAATGGAGAGTTTCAAGGTATCGAAACTATTTACTTTTAATTTATCCTCAGATTTTAAACCTTTCTTTATATGGTTCTGATAGCAATTCCAAATTATGTTTAGGATAAAATCCTATCAAATAGTATGTTACTAACTTTACTATGTTCTACTTTATCATGGATTTTAGGCAGATGTAGGTCTTGCCATGGGCATTGCTGGAACTGAAGTTGCTAAGGAAAGCTCAAGACATCATTGTCGTGGATGACAACTTAGCTTCAGTTGTTGTCAGTCTGAAGATTATAATGTCATGTTACTATTTTGATTTTTCAAGACAGTTCAAATTTGACGCGATTGCTCATTGTATTGAATAAATCCTAAAAGAGCTCATTTTATGCATGCTGCATTTACGCAGGTTTTAATATTCTTATTGTTTGATATACATGGTGTTACTGGAAATCCTATTTAGGTACTTTACCATTTTCTTCATTATGGATTTGTTCTTCTAAATTGTAAGCTGGGGTCGTTCTGTACATGCCAATATTCAGAAGTTTTATACGGTTCCAGCTCACAGTTAAGTTGCAGCTCTTGTAATAAATGTTGTGGCTGCAATTTATTTGGTGAAGGTCCCTGTGAATGCAAAAACAACATCTGGCTACTTTCACCTCTAAACATAAACACAAAAGAAAGAAATAGATGAATCTTTGAAAGAGTAGGTAGACATGAACTCTCCCATGCATAAACTTGGCTTGCTTGTTCACTCTGTAATCGATCGACTTAAACAAACAACGAGAGAGATGGTGGCCAACTAGGGCATACAAAGGGCCATATGAAAGGAGGTAGGTAGTCATCATTAAGCCCAGGCTCTCTACTTGGGATTATGTTTATAAACTCAACGTTTTCGATGTTTTAACATTGAACCAATCCATATTTCCTCGCACATATCCTTTCCTCCATTCCCTCTTAAACACCATGAGGAGGTCACAGTCTAAGAGATGAGTGGCTTAATTAAACAACACTGCCTTCTAAATTGGTAGTTTATGACAGGAAAGAATGCTCCAGTAGCCATCCTAATACATCCACTAAACAATCTTTTACTGCAATCTTTTTTATTAAGATCGACTTCTACAATGATCCAAAGTTTTCCACCTACATTACAACTATCTTCTCCTTTATGAATCCGGTTGTATTGATGTCATTGCACATTGGACTGACTCTCCTTTTAAGAATTCAATGACATAGAGTTTGTGTTGCTGCAGGTTGTTTAGACACTACTTTCTACTCCTACTGATTGACCAGATGGCATCTGGGCTCTTTCGAGTGGTTGCTGCATTGTCGAGGGACATGGTTATAGCTAACGCATTTGGATCCTTCGTGTTGCTAGTGGTACTGACACTTGGTGGATATATCATGTCAAGAGGTATAAATCAAAATCAACCCTACAGCTCAATACTACACAGTTTCAACTAGTTTTTATGGTTTCATTCTGAAAGACACTTTCTAGAGGTCACTTATATAGCAAAAATACCATGGAAGACTTTGCTCATTTATCAAGAAGTAATTCTGCCACTCTGATTTTCTAATTTGAACCTATCTTCTATCTTTGTGTCATATCTCAAATCTCATCCAGCGTATTTTCCTGACTCGAATTACCATGGAAGACTTACTATTGTTGTTGAGCTAGTTGCCAATCCTTCTATTATATTCATGGACGAGCCAACCTCTGGACTTGACGCTAGAGCAGCAGCAATTGTGATAAGAACAGTGAGAAACATAGTGGACACAGGACGAACTGTAGTGTGCACCATTCACCAGCCTAGCATTGACATATTTGAAGCTTTCGATGAGCTATGCAAACTTCAAGAGTAGAGAACCAATGATGTTGTTCGATTTTCTTTGTATTTGAGATATTTAAGTTTGTGTGTGTGTCATTGTATTTGAGATATTATTTGATAGATTTTGTGACTCAATGTAATACATTATCTTATTAATTACATTACTTTGCCTTCTTCATGGAAATGTTTAAGTTTGGCACATTTAGATTTTTATTTTCTAGAAATAAAACTTATAAGATGTAATAAAAAGTCATTTGATAGCAAAAACAAAAAAATAAAATAAATAAAATAATTCTATGTATACTTACCATAGCGTTTTTGAAATGCTATGGTAGACTCTACGATAGCGTTTCTGAAACGCTATCGTAGACTCTACCATAGTGTTTTTGAAACGCTATAAAATGCCAACTTACCATAGCGTTTCAAAAACGCTATGATAGCCCCTGTTTCTATTATAGCTCCGGCTGTCATAGCGTTTACTAAAACGCTATGGTATCCTACCATAGCATTTTTTAAACGCTATTAATTAAAAATTTTCTTGTAGTGGTTAAACCTATCAATTTGATATAGAGCGGTAAATTTTTTGGACAAAGATACCGCCTAAAGGAACTAGAGTCACCAACGTAAGGATGAAGCGCATGGAGAAAGTCCTTGTGGACATCTCGGAGCAGTTGAATGTTGTCTTGGTTCGTCTGGAACCTGAAGCTATTGCGAAAAGTCACGTTGTGAGGCTGGACAACGAGATGAGATATTTTCAAATTCGTCTTAAGAAGAGAAGGTGAACTCTAGATTGGGAAAAGACTTATTCATATGATGATTACGAAGGTGAGGAAGAGGAATCTGACCTTTCAAAGTCAGATATTCAAGCTGTATACGAATTGTCGCGTCTTGATGCTATGAAATCTTTTCATTTTGCATGGAGACTTGCTTTCGCTCCGATCCACTGCCTCCACCTTGCATGAAGACTTGCTTTCGATTCGCTCCGATCTAGTCCATCTAAGCAGCTACATTCCACAGCTGAAGGCTTATCAATGGCGAAGCAAATGTATTCCTAATAATCAGGTGAAAACTCACAAAATTCTAACCGGTGAGTTTCGAACACGCGATCTCTCACAAAAAGAGTGGATGTCCGACCAACTGAGCTACAGTTGGTGGATTGCCATGAAACCCATTGTTACTGATTTGGAGGAACAATATCCAACAAGGTAGTTTGCAACATCTTTTATGAAGAGAATGAAAAAAAAATGCGAGGTTGTGGAAAACAACCCTAATTTTCCCAATTTGTTCGAAGTCCCTAACTCTAGGGTTGCGACAAAAACAAACTTTGTGAATCGCTAGTTGCGATTTGCATAAAATTCCCAACAGGTTCCTCGTCAGAAAAATGCAAAGAAAATTGATGAAAGCCCTAACCCCACCCAAACCCAAGGAAGAGATAGAAGAGGAAGAACAAAGGTGAGAGAGGACATGGACTTACCTGATTGGACCTGGAACACCGCAAAGACATCGCCCATTTTGCGACAACAACCATCGTCTGAGCAACAGTAGGCAGCGCATCTATTGGACCCACCTCTACGCACATGTGGGTATTGATATTACTCGATATGTTTGATGATGGAAATTTAAGAACATAAAATCCCAAGTCCTGTGCCATTTTGTTAGATGTCAAACAAGGTGTTATGCTGTAAATATGTATAAGTTATAGAGGTCACTGCTGTTGCTTGTTGCAGAGAAGAAAAACAGTAAATATTTCAAGAGTTTTTTGTATTTTACATAAAAACATGTACCAAATATCTGAATACGAAATTGTTTTTCATTGTTTATGGATATTTGACATAAATGATGAACCTAGCTTCTCGAACAACATTTCAATTCTTTGAATTCGAGATCTTGTTTACTACTATTTTCGATTTTATGCTCACATTGTTCATAAATCTCATAATTCTGTGATGACACAATGTTGGTTAATCACACATATAAGTGCAAGATCAGTCCCACAATATGGAACCATTTAATCATTTGAGTGATGAGAATTTGACAACCCGAATCAACTTTTTAGTGCCATAGTCTTAAAATTTCCATAGGTGATTTTTGATCTCATTATCTGCTGCTCGATGAAGTGTTTGACTCTCATTTGTTTGGACGCCATATTGTTTTTACCGATGAAGTGTTTGACTCTCCACTTCTTCATTGCTATTGGTTTTTGCATTAACAAAATTATAATATGTTAGTCTCAAGTTCAATAATACAATGTCAAAACCATTTTTACGAGGTAATTCTACCGCCTCAACCATTTTTATGATTGAATTTATGTTATCTCTTGCATTGATGATTGCTTCTTTTATTTTTTATTTTTATTTTTTTAATACTTTTTAATCACTTTTTTTTTAATGAAAAATGATGCATATGCCTCGTTACGCTTCGCCTCGAGGCTGAAAAACGTCTTTTAAAACACTGCTTGCCACTTTTAATTTGTTGCTTTTCATACTCAAGCACAATCTTTTCTTCCCATGTTTATCTTTTCAAAAAACAAATAAACAAATCAAACAACAAAAGCTGATTGTTCGGCCTTCCGAGCCAGTATATCAAGTTTTCCAATAAGAGTACGACATCAACTATTTCTCCGATATGGTGATTTTCCAATAAGAGTACAACATCAACTATTTCTCCGATATGGTGAATATTTGAGATTTTTACTCAAAGCAATGACTTTCTATTATAACTTCAATGCATCGATCTTTTTTCTATTAAGTTAAAAGTTAAAACACGGGCACAACGTTGAAGATTATGTTATTACGGTCTGACCACAATACCCAGCAGATTGCAACTGGTAATCGATCCAATTCATTTAAGCTTTGAGTTGTGAATGCTGATCCTCTGCGGCATCAGTCGGATAGCCAATGTCATTTCTAAGCTGTACAATGTGTAGCTTTATCTCTCGTTGCATGATCTTATGTATATATTGCCTCATTGATAGTATGATGCTAATCCTGGCTGCTTCTTTACTTGTTAGGTATCTTATATTTTCGTCAATCTCGTGTGCCAAAATCTTCAGGACATAACACAAAGTTCCTGTATGTAAAACACAGGTTTGAGATGTGTGGTCAGTTGATATCCTTTACTATATTTAAGTATCAAAACTTCAAAATTGAAAATTATGCTTGCTTTGAACTTGGATCCATATTTTGTAATTGCAGACACACGTACAACTTGGTGCGGATCAGTGGCATTGTTGTTCGCATGTTGACGTCCCATATATAGGCAAGGCTAATTCCTTGATCTATCAGACCTTCAGTTCATTGTCATGTTTTCCTTAAATATAATAGATCTTTAAACAAACGTCATTAGTAGAAATAGAGTGATGCACATCAAGGTCTTCCGCCTAGGAAGTTTAGGAATTCCCCTTGTCACTCTGGCTAATCTTTATGAAGCAGGAACTGTTCTAAATGCTTTTTGCCTGATAGAAGCTTGGCCAGGCTGGTTGATTTAGAAATCTGTTAACCAAAAGTGGCTTCCTGGAGACAAGAGTCTTAGTGGCACCTATCTGTCTCATCGAAGTCTTAAACTTGTTCCCCCAGTAATATGATATTGTAAGCCTAATAACTCTTGTAACTTTTACTGGACTACCGTTGCATATGAGTGTTTTAAGGAAGCATGAACTTATGTGATAGGTATGCCTAATATTATCAATTAGCATTTGATTTCTTCTAGTAATAACTCAATACAAATTAGTTTCTCTACTTGTTTGTTTTTCATACTTCAGTTTGATTTTACCTTCATTCTGTTGGAGCAGGGATTTCAGTGTTGACTCGAGATTGTTCGCACTGGTATTCTTATGCACAAGTGAGTTTTTGTCTATAAAGAAACCAAATGGATATAAGTGGCACAAGTCTGAACTGTATACTGACCTCAATAATCCATTGACGCGTTGATCTGTCAATTTATTTTTGTTTCAGGTGCAGCAGAAGAGCACTAATGATCCAAGGGTGGAGGAAAATATGAATGCCAAATTTTCTAAAGGATCAGGTAAGAATACAGCTTTAGCCTAGGTTCAAGTTGTTTGAAAGCCATTCTATATATCTCAGTTTCGTTGTAAATATAATCTGTCACTAGTCGCTATCCAGTGTTGTGATCAATCTTGAGTTCCAATGCCATCTATTTTTTCATTCAGAGCCTAAGTGGAGTTTTGATAAAGCTCAAGTTTCTTAACCATAGCTCAATCTAAATGCAAGTTCTAGCTCAGAGCCGACCAGGGGATGACTGGATTCCCTCTAGGTTGGCCAATTGAAGTTGCACCTATAAATAATACATCAAAAGAAAGTAAAAGTATTGATTTGTAACTTATTTCCAGGTATTTCTTTTCAGAAATTCTAGCCGGCCTGGTTTTCTCGCCTGGGAGGGGGGGGGGGGGGATTTACATTTTTACCCCTCCAAAAGGTGTTTTGTGGTTGTGTTTAAAGAGGAGGGGCAAAAATGTAAATTTACCCCCTGGCTTGAAAACCAGGCCGGGATCCCAGGCCAGCTAGAAGGGTTCATTTCTTTTTCTTTTCCATTCTTCAGAACTGACATCCCTATAATGACTAGGGGATTGATACTCTTCGTCTGCGTATATTCAGTATTGATTGTATCTAAAAAAAATCAATAAGTACAAATTAAAACTTTTGGTAATTTGGATAAAAATTTGAAGTTGGCTAACAAAATGTTATATTAAATTTGGGGCATTAGTTTAAAAAATTACACACCAAGCCAATTTTGCTAGTATGCATTAATATGATATAAATTAATCAAAAATCATTTATTAATAGCACACAATGTTGTTTGTAACTATTAAGAAATTGTGTGGGCAGTTTCATAATACCAAAATATAGGTAAAATAGCAAAGTTGTAATAGTTACCATTAAGCACAATTGATTTAGCTCCTAAATATTAAGAAATGTATATGGCATATTCGGAAGTAAAAAATTGGCAAAAGGTAAAATAAAATAAAATATAATAGTGTTTTTATGAAAAGTCATAATTTGCCCTTTACTTTTCACTTACCCTTGATTTGGCTTGTAAATAGTTAATTAAACTTTGGGAGAGCGCATTCAAATTCAAAAGAGATTAGTTGCCTAAATAGTCAAGATGACAGCTGTTAAAAATTTTAATTTACCGTTACTATTGTGTTTTGTTGTATTCTCTTTCTAATGGTTCCTCCACCCTATAATGCCTTATATGTTGTAATTTTGTTTTCCTGATATTACTATTCTGATCCAGCTTTGTTGAAGGAACCCAAAAAACGGTAATTGGAGTTGGACAAATAATTGAATAAGGGAGTGCGACTACAAGAAAAAGCCATTGCATGTATATAGCGTGGAAATGTGGGGCGGAACATTGTATATTTTGTATTCTCCATCTAAAAGAAAGTCCTGATTTAGAGAGCAAGGCCAGCCCATCACCATCCATCATCCTAGAGATGGATGCGTTTTCAGGAGAATAGCTGCTTATGCAAACAAGAGCCCTTCTTGTTGTTGAGGAAACGGGCTAGGGAGGGGGGGGGGGGGGGGGGGGTGCAACCCTCCATTCCCCTTCAGATGTATTGAAGAAGATGGCGTGGATATCATTTGATTCATAAATCCAACATAATATTGTTTTTTGCACCCTAGTTAGACTATAGTTTGTGTTATGTATGTGGAATCTATAATAAACTATGTCCCATGCACAAATTATGATTTTGTATGCGGAATTTATAATAAATTACGCTATGTAACGACATTGGCAAACTTTCAGTGTGGCAAACACGAAATAATTTGTGTGCATAAGCAAGTCTCCGAGGGATGAATGTATAGGTATGTTGAAAGGATTGATTCATTATATTTATTGAAAAGTCAAAATATGACAATTAGAATTTTTTGTATAGGAAGATTTAAGTTTTTCGTTTCTTAGGTAGAAATTAACTTATATAAGCTTGTATTCAGTCAAGGAACATAATAACAATAATACAGTTCTTCAATTATTTTCTTTACATGGTATCAAAATAAGTTTCTTTGGTGACCTAAGACTTTGGGGATACAAGTTCTTTTATGTCTATGACAATTACACTAGACGCAAGAGGCGGGGAAGAGATGACATCGTTGTCAGGAACATCCTCAACAGCAAAGTTCAGCCAAATTTAAGGAAAATCTCACTCTATAATAGAGTTCATGCACCATCGCAAGTTCAACCAAATCACAAACAATCCAAAGGTTTAGCAAATCACTTTTAAACAAATAATAACTTAATATCTAGCAGAGCAACAACTCAATTTCCAGCAAGTTCTCCAAGTGAGAATTGACCTATTTCTCCGCCTTCGCCTATGACTTCCCAAGTTGACTCACCAACAAGTTCCCAAAAATAAATAAATAATAATAATAATAATAATAATAATAATAATAATAATAATAATAATTGTGTTGACTCGAATTGAGCAATTTTCTTCATACCAGAATTATCCGAATTGGATAGTCATGCTGACTACTCGAATCGAACCATTAGCCGAGCCGTTTACTCGACAGTCATGATTTCTTCATACAAGAATCATCCAGAATTTTTATCCAAAATTTTGCAGAATTCGACTTCATAGTTTCCTCCAAATTGGTCTTCACCAAATCGGACTTCAAAGTTTCTTCCAAGTTGCATATTTGTCCAGCTTGCAGTGTTAGAATATGTAGGGCTTGCACTCAACATAACCAATCCCAAGTCCAAGATTGATTCACATCTACAAGAAGGAAAATACAAGAATAGGAAAGTACACGAATATGAAAATCATAATATTTACAGAATAGGAAAGTCAAAATATGACACAATTAAAATATTTTGAATAGAAATTTTAAATTTCCCGTTTTCACAATGTTAGGTAGAGGTTAGCTTATATAAGCTTGTATTCAGTCAAGGAACAGAACAACAATAATACAATTCTCCAATTATTTTCTTTACAACTTTTGCCTTATACAAAAAGTTGAATCCAATCTATAATTCAAAAAATTTCAAGTAGTGACCATGTTGACATTTCTCTATCTAAATTTATCAAATTAATTGTTTTGTGTTATTATTTTCTTTCAAAATTTCAAGTTATTTGTAACTCGTTAGAAGGATGTTGGGTGTCTACTTGCCAAATCATTAATCCGATTTTGTGTGAATTAGAGGGGAAATTCTAAATGGCGAGGAAACGAGCGAGGGGGTGGGTGTGACCGCTCATCTCCTTAAGATGCGTGCACAACTTCAAGATGTGTATATAACTTTGAAATGCGCGCATATCCTTGAGATGTGCAACTTCACGAATCTCGAGGGGGTGAATGGTAAAACCCCACCCCCTCGCCCCTGTCCTCGACGCCTAGAAGGGCTGGAATTAGAGATCATTATAAGCGATTTGAAACCTTTCAATACATAAAATATTGATTACTTGAAAAATAAAACAAAAATCTTCGAACAGAAATCATAACCTTTTAAAATATTTTTTTGTTAGACGGTGGGGAGGGTCAACACGAAATCAAGATCCCAGACTTTTGCATGACCATATGCCCAAACCACGTGAATGTGATATGTGATATGAAAATCCAGGCTGTCGAATCAAACAACATCTCATATGGGCCCTATGCCCAAACCAAATTCAATCAATTCATTTCAGAAGCTCTCCTTAAATAATTAGGTTATTTGGGCCCACTGTTCTAGGCCCACTATAGTTTTATTTGTTTAAAGTGGTTCCATCGGTCATGGATGGACCATACTCACATGTTGGCTGTACATGCCACGTGTAAGCAGCACAACTCACTCGTTATCCGGTAATATGCATGCAGTGTGGTTAGGGCACAAAGCATTATTATTACTTTGGGAAATTCTAATTGGCGAGGAAACCGGCGAGGAAACGCGCGAGGGCGGGGGGGTGGAACCCTCCATCCCCTCGAGATATTACTTTAAAGAACAAACTTTTCATGGGTCCAGGCCCAAATCTCGCCCAGCGTCGGTCGCGTGCGCATAAGTGACTAATTTTCCTCAATTGCCCTCGAGGAGCCATCTCAGGTTGAATCATTGTGACCCACAAAACCAACCTCTTAAACTATTCATGGCAAGTGATTTGAGTTAATTTCAATCGTTCAAGTACTTTTCAGTGATAATGCCATTGCAATTAATGATCTTGGATTATCTTGATTATGTTAAAGAAAGAAAGTCTACCTATGTTACAGAATAGAAAAGTGTTATAAAATAAGATATGATAGGAAAGTCAGAATATAATAGAAGTCTTAGGTTTCCTATCTCCACAAGGTTAAGTCAGAGTTAGCTTTAGAAGTTTGTATTCAGTCAATGAATAAACAATACAATAATACAATTATCAATTATTTTCTTTACATAACAACTTTCTTTGGTGACCTAAGACTTTGAAGATTCAAGCTCTTCCCCGCCTCCGACGACTACGCTAGACGCAAGAGGCGGAAAAGAGATGACAGCAGCAGGAACATCCTCAACAACAAGTTCAGCCAAATTGAAGGAAACACCACATCAAAAGGCTTGATTAGCTACACGGAGATGGCCACGGTTCAAAACCGTTAGTTTATTTGCCACGACCCACAAACCGTGGCTAAAATGGCCAAGGGCCTAAAACTGTGGCTATAAAAAGAAAATGCACCTGTGTTGCACGTGCCTGTGTGGAGAACTCACATCCATTGGCGCCATTGCGAAAACACTTTCGCGGTCTTGCGAAAAAAATTGGCGCTCCCGCTTCCTTCCATTTTCATTTTAGGGTTTGTTAGAAAATCAAATAGTGAGAGAGAGGAGCAGAGGAGAGTGTGAAGAGAAAGAATCGCTCCATTTTTATTTCAAATCAGAGTGAGAGAGAGGAGCAGAGGAGAGTGTGAAGAGAAAGAAGAAGAAGTGAAAGAAAGCACAAACTCAAGATAATTTTTGCTTGTAAGATGATTTATGTGTTATTTGGGTGCACAATTGTTCAAGAGATTGTTGAGATGGAGGTGTTTTCGAAAGGAGTTGCTTTAGATGAAATAGAGAATTTTTCTTTTGGCTTTTACTCATCCGTCTTCGAACCACTTCGTCACTCTTTTTTGCACTTATTGTATTGAATCGATTCATGATTGTTTGCGATTGTTGAGAAATATATGTGGATGTATTGTGTGTTGTTATCGATATCGATCGATTTGAGATTCAATTTGATCTGGTTTCGATTCGTGATTTCTTGCTGACTAATGTTTGGTTTGGATTGCAGCACTGTTTTGTGTTTGTTGAATCTGTTCATTTCAATATTTTAATCAGTCAATCGCGATTGTTTTCTTGCTTCTTATCAGTCTGTACTCGCTTAGCATACTCAGATAATTGTGATTTTAATCTGGTTTCTATGTGAAAGAGTTCTGTCGTGATTTTTTTTCCAGTTTTGATTGAGGCACTTTTGTGGTTTCTCAATTTGTTTCAACATTTTAATGTTTTCTGGTCTGTTCACTCAATTAGATACATTTCATTCAGTTCGTTGTGATTTTGTTCGATTTCGATTTAGTTGCATTCGTGTTCTTTCAGTTTGATCCATTTCAGTAGAGTCCAGTCTTCCAACTCCATGTCGTTTTGCTGCAAGAGTTCTCTATATTCCTCTATGCCTTCCACTCCTGCATCCTTGCGCTTGAAGGGACCAATTGATGTGAATATTGAGTATCCAACGATGCAAATAACTGCAACTACCAAACTTGGCAAAACAAGAACAAATATTCCAATCTGCATACCAATTAACATCAGTAACTGGACCAATACCTTGGGCCAATCTTTTGTATTCTGTTCTAAAACTGGATGATTTTCTTGGATACTATATTTGGGATTTTGTCATTTTGAGGGTTGAAATCGTTGGTAGCCATAGATTTATAATCCGTTTGTTTTGTTGTTGGTGTTGATTTCGTGTGTGGATATGTTTCAGTTTTCGTTGCAATTTCTCTCTTTCGGGAACAAGAGAGTGGAAGAGGTTCTTCTTAAGGTAAAGTTTGTTTAGAAATTGGTAAATGTTTTCTTTGCAATAGAGAGTTGGTTCACAGATCCGTCCCTTCTCTTGCTTCATCTCAAACACCCCCTTTTGTATAAGTAAGTTCTCTTCATTTTCATCTTCTTCTTCTCTGATCTTCGTTTGTGCTTGTTTTGATTGATGTTTTAGGTGTTTTTGGATCTGGGGTTCTCTTGATTCTGCCAAAGAATCTCTTGTTCCATTTTCGTTTCAAAAGTGTTTCTTAACTTTGATCCATCAACAACAGCTCATCTTACTCTGATGCAAAAGGGTCTTGACATGCCCTAGCTACCAACATCGACGAGCTAAGGTTTCAATTTTTTTTCCTGTTATTATCTGTTTCTTCTCTTAAAATCAGGAGAGATTTGTTTCCCTCTCACCTAATTTATTTCCTCTCTTAAATCTAACAGGTTGAAGGGAAAAGGGCTTCAGTAAACCGTTTGGTTGGGGAGCTGGAAAGTGAATTTCAGGTATGTTCTTAGTGAGATTCGGTGTATGGAAGCTGATTTGAAGTCAAATTAAGGAGTTTATTTTGTGAATGCTTCAACAGTTGTTGATAGATTCTTATACTTAAATAGTGGTTGATAGATTCCTCGTGGGCTTCGTTTGTGGAGATTTTAGAGCTTACTGGAGTTAATTGTTACTGATCGGGTAAGTGAAATCATATATTTAATTATGATATTTGGATCTTTGTCTCCTGCAAGCTTGCATATGCGATTTTGAAAATTTTTGGCATCGACCTTCACATTCATGTTAAATTTTTTTAAATTTGAGCTTACTTCTTGTTGTACATGTATTTGCATGTTTGAAATTAGTATTTAGCTTGTGAGATAAGTGCTATGTGGAGGTGTTTTTACTATGTGTTAGGAGAGTAGAGTTGGATGTGAATTGGACACCAAATTTGGCTTGAATATTCAAATTTTTTTTTACAGTAGACGTGTTGCATTGTAGTCAGTCAGAATTTGAAATAGTTAAAAGCAATGACAACTTAGAACATTTATTTTGGTTTCTTTTGAAGATGTCACTGTTAGTTTTGGAAAATATATGTTAAGAATTTTGGCAAAACATTGGTATCAGAGCCATGTTAAGAATCTTGCAACAACTAGTTCAGATTGAACTACTTAAGAATCTGTTGATCATAGAATCAACGTTATCTAAGGACCAGTTAGTTCTTAGTACAGTACTTCCCGACCCTTTTGAAACGGGATCACCGGGAACTTTTCTAATACCTCCTCACGGAGCATCAAGAAAAGTCTGAACTGAGGAAGTCTGGACGATAATAATGTCTGATCTATATCAAATAGATTCTGATGTGGAACAATGTGAAGAAGTTGAAATTCATGAAGAACATGAAAATTTCAAAGCTGATGTTTTCATAGAAGAATCTAAGTTAAAAATGATTGCTTCACAACATCTAAAACTTAGTGCTGAACAAATCTTCAGGACTTCATGAGTCTTAACGAAGATAGCAAAATCTTTGATCACTAGGAAAAATCATGTTTATCTCGGTGTTTCATTAAAAGAATTTACTTTGGATATTAAAGATACCACTGGTAGAATTAATAAACCACTAATAACAAAAGAAGATATTAAGCTAAAAATGACTAAAATACCTTCTGACATAAGAAAAAAGATTGATTACATTCACATAGGTGGTGTACAAATCTTTATAAAGTCTACATTTAGACAAGGAATCAATAGTCCTATTCTATGTGCCTTACTAGATAATAGGATTAATGATCGTGAAGACTGTATTCTAGGTATCTGTCAAGAAATCTTGGTTATGGCAAACTGATATTTACAAGTTACCCTAAGTATGGTGTGCCACTCAGCACCAAGAATATAAATGAAATCCTAAGTTTTGTTCATAAGTTTGAACGAAGCGACTTGATGAATGGAGACAAACCATTCTCCATCACTTATCTTGTAGGATATGCCTTAACAAATTCTCATCATATTATGGGATATAGAAAAACTGAGAATATAGAACTTGATGATGTATTCTTAGATGTAGGTCGTGTCCAAGACATACCTATCAAAGATATAGAACCCCTAAAGTCAGTATGGTCTTTAGACGTTTCTAAAAAGAAACCTATGCTTGGAACAAATCCAACAAGCATGATTAAGAACAATATAGATTCATCTGCGGTGAGTCTAGCTCTTCTAAGGAACCCAAAAAGAACCTTATGGAAGAATCCAGAGAAATGCTAAAGAGCATGTCTCAAAGAATTGAAGGTCTGAGAATTGATATTCAAGGACTTCATTAGGATGTCATTCAAAGAACATCCTCACATATATTATGAAGGCAAGCTTTGTAATATTGAAAAACAGTATAAAGTAGTAGCAGAAAAATTTGTTGACTACAAACATAATGCCACTGGATCAGGAATCCAGACGTGTGTCAATATGATGAACAATGTCAATGAGATCTTAGGATGTAATTTAATCCTTACTGATCACATTGCCCAACAACATGGTCTTACAAATTCCATTACAGACCATGAGGACTTATATAAACCCACTTTCAAGGAGGGGGGGGGGGGGGGGGGTTATAAATCTCAAAAATCAGCTTGAAGAACAAGCAAAAGAGTTTGATAAATTTATCAAACAAATCACACATTACCAAGAAGAGGTAATAACAAAACTGCTGAAGATATATGCCATTACTAATTGCTAGAATCGTATATATATATGTCACCTAATTTTCATGAGTGTTTGACTAAAGTTAATCTTTTAATTTTTGGTGTGTAGAAATGTCAACAATTCCTTTAGATAACTCATGGATGAACAAACGGGGAAATGCAATGTATATATACGACGTTAGACAATTCCAAAAGTTTGTTGAGGATAATGCAAATGGAGATAGTCTTTTTCCTCGCCCATGTGTTCGATGTAGGAACTCGAGGGGAAAACATTAGTGTTGACAACATAGGTGTTCATTTGTTAAGCCATGACATTGATAACAATTATGTCACGCGGATACATCATGGAGATAATATAAACAAGCAGGTGATTGATGTACCTATAACAGAAGTGGTTGAACCTGATGATGCATTTGAATATCCTAGGATGAGCGACCTAGTTGATGATGTATTCCTCAACATCCAAACTGTGGAGGCTGATGATGGGATAAATGACTTGAATGACACCGTTGAAGAATGTTTTGGCGATAATCCAGAAGGTGGTCCGGAACTTTCTTGTGAACCTGAGACAGTTATGAACAAGAAGTATCAAAAGTATAAGGAAAAAGCGACTGTGCCTTTGCACAATGGGTGTCCTAAGGATAAGACCACGTTGTCCACCATTATTGAATTGCAGAATTTCAAGACTCGTTTTAGTTGGAGTGGCAATAGTGTGACGATGTTGTTAAAATGGCTAAAAACCTTATTACCGGATGATTGTAATTTGCCAGATAACTACCCAAACATGAAAAACACAATTAAATATATGGGGATGGAATGTAAGACAATACATGCATGTGCCAATGGATGCATACTCTATTGGAAAGAATATGAGGGTCTGGTTACTTGTCCAAAATGTGGTTCTGGTAGGTATAAGGTTTATGTGGACGACGATGACAACGAGTCTGGCAAGGTACACAGGAAAAAGCTAAAAAGGTTTTAAAGTATTTTCCATTGATTCCAAGGTTGAAAAGATTTTTTAGCATACCGTGGATTGGTGAAGCAATGACTTGGCACAAGGATGCTTGTTCAGATGGGAATTTGATGAGACATCCATGTGATTCAGCACAATGGACTTCAACAAATATGAGATGGCCAGAGTTTGCCTCTGATAGTAGGAATTTGAGACTTGCAATATTGACTGATGGTTTTAACCCACGTGGAAATCTAAGTAATGCTTATAGTTGTTGGCCAGTAATAATAACACCTTTGAATCTTCCACCTTCTTTATGCATGAAAAATGAGTTTTGTTTGTTAACCTTGTTAATATCAGGGCCAAAAGCACCCGGAAATAATATTGATGTTTACTTGGAGCCATTAGTAGAAGAGTTGAAGGAATTGTGGGCAGATGGTGTTTCAACTTGGGATGTGTATACTAAAAGCAATTTTCGGTTGAAAGCAGTGTTGTTTTGGGGTATCCATGACTTTCCTACTTATGGGACTCTAGCTGGTTGTAATGTTCATGGTTATAATGCATGCCTTATTTGTGTTGATGATGTAGAATCTGAACGTCTTTCAAACAGTCGGAAGATATGCTATAGAGGCCATCGACGTTTTTTACCTACAAAACACAAGTTTAGAGATGACAAGGGATTCAACAAAGATGTTGAACATCGTCGTGCTCCACGACGATTATTTGGCGAAGAAGTTGAACGAAGGATAGTGGAAATTTTGGAAAGTAGTTCTACACAAGGTAGGGTTAGTGGTCAAAAGCGCAAGAATATTGTTGATAATGATAACGTCAATGATGAACTAACCAATAACATTGCGCCACCATGGTCTAGAAGGTCCATTTTATTTGATTTGCCGTACTGGAAGTTTGTTGAGCCACGACATAATATTGATATGATGCATACTGAAAAGAATGTCATTGAACACTTATTGAACATATTGTTGAATGTCTCTAAGAAAACAAAGGATGGTGAGAATGCTCAAAAAGATATGGAAGACATGAAAACTCATAAGAGATATTGGTTGAGCCATGACACTGAAAGGGGAAAAACTTCAATGCCAAAAGCATCATTTAACTTGACCAAGAAAGAAAGAAAAGTATTTATGAATACACTAAAAGAGTTGAAATTGCCGAGTGGATTTTCATCCAAGTTGAGTAATTGCGTTCTTGGCAATCCCCTGGAGCTAAGAGGACTGAAGTCACGTGACTACCATGTCATTATGCAACATTTACTTCCAGTTTTGCTTAGACATGTTTTTCGTGACAAGAAGGATAAAGATTTAAGAATTGCTATTCAAAGAATTAATTTATTCTTTAATATCTTATGTGCTAAAGTAATCAACAAAACAGATCTTCAGTTGGCACACAAATGTGTGATTGAGGCAATTTGTGTCCTTGAAAAGGAGCTTCCACCTTCATTCTTTGTTATAAGTGTGCATTGCATGGCTCATCTAACCGAGGAAGCGATGCTTGGTGGTCCAGTTCGATATCGATGGATGTATCCCTTTGAGCGGTAAATAACTTTTCTAATTTTAGTACACGTCATCACGTTATCTTATTATATTATATACTAATTTATCATTTTATTTATGATTGATAGGTTAATGAAACGATACAAAGACTATGCTAAAAATTTCAGATACATAGAAGGATCAATAGCAGAAGCATACCTTGTAGATGAATCTGTTACATACTGCATGGAGTATATGACAAAGCCACGGTTTGGAACTCACAAACACAGTCAAGAGGAGTGGCTTGATGTAGATGATGAGTATGCCGATGAAAAGCCATTGGATAAAGGAAAAAAACTATATGCTAAATAATGTACAATTTAAACAAGCTCGAAGATGGGTTTTCAATGCACTTGCTGATTCGAGTGATTGGGAAGAGTAAGATATATAATATTTTAGTTTTTTTTAATTACTAGAAATCTAGAATTATGATAATATGGTAACTTGTGCAGAAAATACAATGAATATTGCATGGAGTTGGCTACCCAAAGTAAACAAAAAAGGGTCAAGGAAATTCGTTGAGAAAGCCACTGATTTTATTCCTTGGTTGTGTAATGAGGTATTTTATAATGTGTATTTACTCATATATATATATAATTTTTTTTTTCAGATTTCAGTTCTAAGATGATTTGTTTTACAATGTAGTTGGAGAAGGCTGGGGAAACAAATACCACACTTTGGAGGTTAGCTAATGGTCCACAATTTTTGGCAACCCGATATCCAAAATATTGTGTAAATGGTTTCACATTTGCGACAAGTTCTTCGGATGAATGTTTGGTGACACAAGATAGTGGTGTCTCCATGGATGCCATTGCTCATTTTGTTGCTAGTAAGAAAGATAAGAGGCCAAAGGACAAACTAGTCAAATGGTATGGAGTTGTTAGAGACATTCTGGTGCTAGACTACATAGATTTCAAAGAAACAGTCTTCTATTGTGATTGGGTCAAAGTGGAAGATAAGAAAAATGCATATAAGGTGGATCCAATTTGGAATCATGAGATGGTAAACTTGTCGAAGCTAAAAGACAAAAGAAAAGTGGAAGAGGATCCATTCATTTTAGCTCAAGAAGCAAGTGGGGTATTTTATTCGAAAGATCAATCAAATGACAGGTGGCATGTAGTTCTACATACTCAAAGAGGCTTGAACACTAATGTCGATAAAAAGGAAACTCCCACTGTGTATCAAAGCATCTTGAAAGACAACCCCAACCTGAAGAGCTTACTGGAATTTTAATTGACTATGCTACAATATTTTTTGATGCATTTCTAATGCTATTTTAGTCATCCTCTTTGGTTGAGACCAATTATTTTGTCTTTGTTTCTTATTTTGACTTTTGAGTTGGGAAATGGAAGCTTTGTAGCTAAGTATTCAGATTGACTTTTCCAATGCTTTATAAAAATCTATTTGTGGTGATATGCTATGGAAGGAAACTATCTATAAATGTAGTGTATATAGTTGTTTCTTATTTCTTTTTGTTTGATAATGGTTAATATCTATAATGTCATTGATAGAAACGGGTAGTACTCGTGGCAATCTCTCCAACAATGATGTCACTACATCTACAAATGATGACAGTGAAGTTAAAAAGACCATAAAGTTCAATGTCCATGGTTTAGCAGTTGGACCTGGTGCTAGAAATTTCAATAAACGCATTGGAAGGCTTGTTGAAACACTTGTGCCCATCAAATTCAAGGGTTGGCACCATGTTACTGAGAACTACAAAGAGGATGTGTGGAATGCCCTCAAGGTGAGATTTTACATCATTGATTTTCATAATGTTTTATTTTATTGTCAACTTATATCTCAATGGCTTATTTGCAGCGTGAATACGACATCCCAAATTATGGGAAAAGGAGTGTGCATTTGAAAATGCCAGATATTTTAGAAGGTTCAAGACAGATCTTAGGAAGGACTATTTGGATAAGTATCCTACCATTGAGGAACAAGAGAAACATGTTCCAAATGGTGTAAGAGAGGAGGATTGGAAGGAGTTTGTTCGCTATGAGAGCACCCCTGAAGCGAAGGCAATTAGAGCCCAAAATGTCAAAAAACAAAAAGGCTTCAAAGTATGTATGGAGGGGTTGCCAAAAGAGTGCTGCAGAAGTGGAGTATGAAATGGTAATTGAGTTTCTAGCTACTAGTACAATAATAACCATTTAACTATATAGGCTGAGACTAATATTTCAAGTATATAGGTTGAGAAGAACTTGATGGGGAACCAGTCACACACACTGATATATGGATTGTTTGTCACAAGGGAAAGGATGGAAAACCCACGCATGGTGCTGAACTATATATGGTATGTGCCCAATGATTTCTTTTATACACAATTCTTAATTTACTTTGTAGTTGTTTGAATATTATTTGTGTCTTGTGTTATTTTATTTTTTCATTCTTTTTAAGGAACAAGTTAAAGCAAAAAAGGCCGCCTTGCAAGAATCTTCAACCCACGGTACCACTGACCTCACTATTGATAATGATCCTCTAAGCCAAGTGTTTGGCCAAGAAGAAAGGGAACGTGTTCGTTGTGTTGGAACCACCATCTCTAAAACGAAGTATGATGCTTCACTTCCCGCTCGTTTATTGCTTTTGGATAAAACATTGGAAGTAAAAAAATTGAGCCAAAAATATGATAGATTGGAAGAAAATGTTCAATGGATACGAGAGAGACTTGAAAATGGAACTTATGTGAGACCATCAACAAGTAAGGGAACACAAGGAGGGACACAAAGAACTGAAGATACACCTTCATCCCGTGCACAATCGACAAGGCAACCAGAAAATCCATTACCTCCATCTCCATTACCACCATCTTCTCAAGGTGTTGCGAGGTTTCCTTCTCCAAGCAATCATGTTCCTTCAGTGTCAAGGACTTACAAAGTTTGTGATTGGCATAAGAATGTCATTGCGATAGCAAAAGAGGTTGTTGATCCTATCCATCGATTCTCTTGCGATTGCCATGGATCATTGAACCCTGCAACATAGATCAGACTTTCCTTATGCTTCAAATATATGACTGAGGTGAAACTTTACAAGAGTGATCCAAAAGGAGACATGATGGGGGATTTGGACGTTGGTGATTTCTTTGTATGGTGTAAAAATCATGTGGAACTTGATGATTGATAGTTACAACTACCTTGGTAGTTACAACCTTGAACGATATCCTTGATGCTTGCTATTTTTGTGGACTTGCATGCAATACTGTAGTACTTAGTAGTGATACGTTCATTTTTGTTTTTTGACTTACACACTCCTGGCTGATTTGGTTTTGGTAGTCCCAAATCTATAATTTTAATTTGGATTTGGTAGTCCCAAATATGTAATCTTAGTAGTGTTGTTTTCTTGTTGAATATATATATATATACTTACCTATGTTTTTTAAATTTATAACAACCCTTTTTTAACTCTGCCAATGTAAATGTTCTTTTTTACATTGTCGGTCCCAAGCCCGGATAAAGGAGGAGGGATGAGGGTATGTTTACCTTTATCAATTTTTGTGTTAAGTTTCATTATATTTTTTCATTGTGATATGGTTATCTGGTTCTTATATATATGCAGCAAACTCAGCAGACTGAAACTCAGCAGGTGCTAGTGTGAAAAAGATTCCTCTTTACAAGGTACATATATTTCTCTAGTTCAGCTGTTTATTAAGGTTTTATGTTTGTCTTCCCATCTGATTGATTCCTCTTTTGATGAGGTTATTGGGATTAATCACAGTAAATGCATGTATGTATTCGTTGTTCAGAGATGGATATTTGATTTGACAATCTAAGATTTTTTTTGCAGGTATGGTTTCTTGGAGAAAATGCAAATTTGAATACCAGATATTTTTAAGTTCATATCAATTTGAATACCATAACTTTCATTAGTTATTTTTAAGTTCATATTAATTTGAATACCATTGTTCCAATTTGTTTGTTTCTGATGTCGATTTTGTTTTCTTGGTTTATGGTTTGTTAGGCAACTCCAGATATGGTTGTCACTCTTCTTGAAGTTGCAAAAATTTTTGCAACGAAAGTTCCAGGAAAGATTGATGCAGACGTATTACAACTATTATGGAAAGTACGTTCATACCATCACATGTAATATAGGATGACCATTAATTTGTGTTTTATAACTACAATATTTTTTTTTGAAAATATTTGTATCTTTTCTTTTCCAGACATGCCTTGTTGGAGCTGGACCCGATGGGAAACACACAGCTTGGAAGCGGTTACAATAGTCCTTGATTTACCACGTCCGCAGCCTGGGTCTACATTAAGATTTACATCTGTAAATAGAGTTTCGGCATCTGACCCAAAGTCGGTTCTTGCATTACAACGATTAGTGCAGGCAGCAGTAAGCATATTTTTTTAATTGAATTCTTCTTCTACAAGTTTCTTTTGTTACATGCTTCCATGACTTGTCAATGTAGCGTCATGCAATTTGCATCGATTGGTGGAGCACTGCATGAAATAGACGTTGTTCTTTACTTATCTGAGCTGCTTTAGGCTGGCCTTAGGCTTGCACAGTTACACTTAACCCATATCAGATGAACCTAGTTTCTACTAAGAACTTTACAAAATTGCATTTTGACAATCTAAGATTTTTTTGCAGGTATGGTTTCTTGGAGAAAATGCAAACTATGCTGCATCTGAGTATGCTTGGGAATCTGCGACCCCTCCTGGTACTGCATTAATGATGTTAGATGCAGATAAAATGGTTGCCGCTGCCAGTTCACGAAATCCTACTCTAGCTGGTGCATTGACTCGACTCCAAAGGTGTGCTTTCAGTGGGAGTTGGGAGGTAAACTTTTCTCTTGTCACTCTTTCTTGAGAGCTAAGTTTGTTTCTCATGTTGTTTGAAAACATTTTTTGTATTCTTGAATATAACATCACAGCATCATCTTTCTTGTTTTGCCTATTAGTGAACGAAATTTCATTTTCAGGGGTATTTTATTTTGAAAATTATTAAGATTTTTATCCCACCCTCCGTTCATGTGGTGTTCACTTATATTAGGAATCACGTTGTCTCCCTTTGATATTCATAGTTGTGCATTCTCTAATAACTCGTTTGGGATGTGTGATATCACTTTTCAAATCATTCACTGGGGATCCCTTTGATATTCATAGTTGTGCATTATCTAATAACTCATATGGGATATGTGATATCACTTTTCAAATCATTCACTGGGCAGTATTCTGATTTATGAAGTGTGGTTGTTGATCATATTCTGTATGCAATTTTTTTATGGGATTAGAACAATATACACACGTTTAATTATGTTTTACAGAACATAGTGTTAACTATTTAAGACTTCTCATTTCTTGATGATGCCATCGCAGGTGCGCATTGTGGCTGCTCAGGCTCTTATCACCATCGCTATCAGATCTGGCGAGCCTTTTAGGTTACAGATTTATGAATTTTTATATGCCTTAGCTCAAGGTGGAGTACAATCTCAATTTTCAGAAATGTATCTTAGTAATGGAGAAGATCAAGGAGCCAGTGGCACTGGTCTTGGATCTTTGATAAATCCCATGTTAAATGTCCTTGATGAGATGTATAAAGCACAAGACGATCTGATTAGGTAAGGTCTAAGATGGATATTTGATTTGGTTGAATATTGAGCTTCCTTTAACTCTGATTTCTTTATCTTATCTACATGGATGTACAGAGATATGCGAACACACGATAATGCAAAAAAGGAGTGGACAGATGATGTACTAAAGAAGCTATATGAGACCCATGAGAAGCTGCTTGATCTGGTCTCGTTGTTTTGTTTTGTTCCAAAGGCTAAGTACCTACCTCTTGGACCAACAAGGTATCAGTTCTTTCGATGGTAGATAGAAGCTTGAAGATGGATATTTTGTTTTGTTGTGGCATTGATTTTTTTTTTCGTGCCCCCTTTAAAATATGGAATGAGAAACAATTCCAAGGTGAATTTAATAGATACTTGGCTTCATTTGAATGCAATTCCAAGGTTCCATTTTACGGTTGATTTTGTATTTATCTAGCATATAGTTTGTGGAATACTATTCGTGCCAGAGGCATGACACGGTAGTCGTGTCGTAGGCACGAGTACACGCCACATGGCAAGTGTCTGGTCGATCTTAGTAAGGACTGATTTTGCAGGTGTGGGGCTGTGATTTTGCTGCAGCAGCAAAAAAAATGTAAATTTTTTTTCGATTATATTAATTTGCAACGGTTTCAAACCCTCGCAACAAACCAGATTTCTTTCTTTTTTTGAATTTTGTTTTGACTGGCAACGGCTTAAAACTGTGGTCCTTCATGCGTGCAACGACTTAAAACCGTGGTCCTTCATGCTTGCAATGGCTTAAAATCGTGTCATTCATGCTTGCAACGACTGTGAGACCAAAGAAATTCAAAATAATTGATATATGTTGCCACGGTTAGGGAACGTGGAGAATTTAGCCATGCCGGGTAGCCGTGGCTAAATGCAGAAAATAATCAAGCGTCCTCGAACATAAAACCGTTGCTAATAAGTATTGCCACGGTTTATAGCCGTCAATGGTGATTTGGCGACGCCTCAAATGGCCAGGCCTCTAAGCCGTGACAATAGGTTACCCCCATGGTCCCAAACCGTTGCTGATGGGTATTTTTGGTGTAGTGAAAATCACACTCTTTAATAGAGTTCATGCACCATCAGCGCCTGATTTCTTCCCCCCTTACAAGAGAGGAACACCCTATTTTGCTTTTAGGATTGGAGTGATTCAGAGAAGCAGAGATGAGAATCGAAGATGAAGCAGTCGCACAATCGCTTGTCGCCAAGAAATCAAAGATGAAGATCGAAGAATTTCGTGTTCAGCGAAAAAGATGGACAAATCGAAGTGCTCGATTGATCGATGATAGATGATGATCTTCTTCTGAAGCAATATCAGCGAGCGATCGATGATTCTTCTGAAGCAATGTCAGCTGACAAGGATTTGTTCCAACTGTTCGTCGAGAGAGATCAAGAAGAAGACCTCGTGAAGTCTCTTCCAAATATTATACCAAGCAAGGCCCTAGAAAGCTATTTTTCTTCCTCCCTGCTGCTATGTTGATATGAGACCGATCTGTTGTTGATGATGATGGCTGGACGATGTTCGATTGATGATGGATTGATGATGTTCTGATGATTGAATCGATTGCAATGGTTCGATTGCAACGTTCTGAGATTGTTGCTCAACAATGATGATGATTGGTTCGATGATGATGATCAAGATTGATGCTTAACGATGATGATGGATCACTGTTGCAGTGTTTGTGAATTGTGGCTGCGTGGAGAAGCAAAGATGGTGAGATTGCGTGGCTACGTGAGGCACTACTTCTAACAAGCGAGAAGGATCACCGGCGCGGCAGCTCGGGTTAAGTTAACCAGAGAAGCCTTGTTCTGATACCATGGTTTGTACTACCTGGACGGCACCACCACCACAAAAAAAATAAAATAAAAATTCTCAACTCAACAAAAAACATCAGCAACGTCTCTCTGGTGCACATGACAGCAACACCCAAACAGATGTAGACCACACGACCTTTCTCTCGTCCTCCCTCTCTCCCTATCACAAGTTCGATCGCACATCGGATCGCATAGCAGGAAAGAAACGAAGAAGAAACAAACAAAGAAGAAGAAGAAGAAACGGAGGGAAAAAAAGAAATTTGAATCTCTTTCACTCCGCTATTCACACCCACCATCTTTGGTTACTAACAAAATCTATGTTGACTCGAATTGAGTCATGATTTCTTCATATAGAAATCAAACCCATGATTTCTTCATATAGGAATTGTCCAAAAATTTTCAGAATTCGACAATCATGATATTTCGAATCGAACCATTAGCAACTTCACTCGACAGTCATGATTTCTTCACCAAATTGGATTTCAAAGTTTCCTTCAAGCTGCACATTTCGTTTATGTCTGCATGTCCAGTTTGCCCGAGTGTTAAAGAAAGAAAGCATACCTATGTTACAGGATAAGAAAGTGTTACAGAATAGAATATGTTAGGAAAGTCAGAATAAAATAGAAGTTTAGGTTTTCTATCTCCACAAGGTTAGGTCAGAGTTAACTTTATAAGCTTGTATTCAGTCAATGAATAAACAATACAATAATACAATTATCAATTATTTTCTTTACAGATTGTGACAAATGGTTTTGATCAAATGACTTGATTGATAAATAAGCTATGTTTTAGTTTGTTAATATAATACACACAGTATGATACTAACATGAATGTGACAGTACCACCATCCTTTATCGTGGAGGTTAATATAGGAAGACCGGCGGAGCATTCATGGTACGAGTGCTTGCTTGCAATCCAACTCAACAGAATGTGAATATGAGGAGTGAAAGAGAAGCTGATCATAGTAGATATGAAAGAAATATTATTGAAAATATGGTGGCATATGATATTGCATTATTTGCTTCAATTAACATGTTTTATGAGAAATGTGTTTGTCAAAAACATGAGGCTAAATGTGCCCTTACATGTTCTTCACCTCATGGAATATTGTTTCAAGTAACAGAGAATTAGAGATCAAAATTGAGAGATTCTACTTTACTATGTTCTACAACGTAGATCTTGTGACAGGTTGAAGTGCACTTGTAGAAAAACCACGTTGAAAACTTGGACTTTTTGATGAAAATTATAGAATTAGACTACTTAATGGGCAAGTTTTCCTGAATTGGTTGGGTGAATCCTTTCTGTCACCTATGTGATAAAGAGTAGTTCCACGCTGCCTGGTGGTCCATGCCAGGATGGTACTAGGCATGTGTAGCGGATGGTACTAGGCACGTGGCTACCTTGACAAAAAAAAAGTCTTCCCACCTTCTCTCCCTCCTTACAAAAGGTCTTGTTCAAAATTGTCCCTCCCCATTAACCTCTCATCATCTCCTCTTTCACACAAAAACAGAGCAAACAATTTCTCGTACATAGGCTTTACTTTCTTCAAATACTTCCTCACTACTTGTTTTGCCAACGAAGAGTGTGAAACAGGAAACGTGTTTGAAACAGGAAACTGTGTTTGGACTCCTGTTTGAAACAGGAAACTGTTTGGACTTCTGGAAATTGTTTTTTGAACAGGAAATAAATTCTAGGAAACAGGAAACTGTTGTGAAACAGGAAACTACTGTGAAACAGGAAACTGCTGCCAAACAGAAAACTGTTGTCCCTATTTATACTAGGAACTATAGGTGTTTTTATTATGATGATTGCTCCTAGAAAAACTGTGATGCACAAGGAGTAGAAAAAGACAATTGCTGAAATTGTTTCATCTCTTGTTGAGAGATTGTGTGAAGATAATTCCTTGAAATTGTTTCATCTCTTGTTGAGAGATTGTGTGAGAATTGTCATCTTCTTGTACCTTGTTCTTGAATATAGTGGAATCACCTCACCGTGGACGTAGGCAATTTGCTGAACCACGTAAACCTTGTGTCTCTTGTGGTATGTTCTTAGTTTTCTCTAATTTCTTTCATTGCTAGTTGCTTTATTTAATTGATTGGATCCTTGTGGTACTTGTGTGCAATTGTTGGTGTCTACCCGCTTCCGCAATAAGGCGCAACAATTGGTATCAGAGCACTAAGGGAAATTGATCTTGAATTGTTCTACTCAAGATTGTGAATATTCAAAAGTGCTAGGATTTGTTTGTGCACAAGTTGTTTGAAAAAAAAAAAAAAAAATCTTAGTGAAGCTTCTTGTCTAGAAAGTCACAGGTTTTGTTTGCAATGGCATCCAAGGTGAGCAAGGCACATGTGGGGAAATATGAAATCGAGAAATTTAATGGTAAGAACGATTTCGGATATTGGAGAATACAAATGAGGAATTTGCTTATTTCTCAGAAATTACACAAGGCATTACTAGGGAAGGATAAAAAGGCTGAAACCATGTCAGATGATGAATGGGAAGAATTGGATTTGGAGGCGCGTGCTGCTATTTGCTTGTGTCTGGATAGAGACATAGTTTTTTTAGTTAATGAAGAGACTACGGCAGCTGATGTTTGGTTGAAGCTTGAGTCACAGTTTATGACTAAGACATTATCAAACAGGTTATACTTGAAAACCCAATTGTACAGACTAGCAATGGATGAGGGCACTCCAATTGGTGATCATATCGCCAAGTTTACACGGATTATCTCAAATTTGAGAGATGTGGATGTGAAGATTGAGGATGAAGACCAAGCAATTATATTGCTTTACTCCTTGCCGCAGTCATATGAAAATCTTGTACAAACAATTTTGTTTGGGAAAGATGAACTTACATTTGATGAAACTACCGGTGCACTCTTGTCCAATGAGATTCGGAAGAAAACTTCATCAAATGGTAGTGGGAAAGATCAAGCTGAAGGGTTGGTTGTTAGAGGAAGGTCTCAAGTGAAATCATCTTCAAATAGTGGAAAATCTAGATCAAAGTCTAGAGGTCCACAATGTCACAAATGTAGAGAGTGGGGGCATATTAGGAAAAATTGTCCAAATCAAGGTAAGAGTAATCATGATAACAGTTGGAAGGGCAAGAAAAAGCAAGATAAGGGTGATACTAGTGAAGCAAGTTATGCATCTAGTATGGAAAAGGATGAAGAATGTTATTCAGTTGCGGGTGAAAACACAAAAATCTCTGGGAGATGGCTCCTTGACTCTGGGTGTTCTTACCATATGTGCCCAAACAGGGAGTGGTTCACTACCTATGAGCACATTGATGGTGGTACTGTTCTAATGGGTAATGATTACGCTTGCAAGACAGTTGGAATTGGAACAATGAGGATTAAGATGTATGATGGTGTTGTGAGAACCTTAACTGATGTGCGGCATGTCCCAGCCTTGAAAAAGAATCTTATCTCGCTTGGTGTTTTAGACTCCAATGGTTGTAAGTTTACAGTGGTAGGTGGAGTTTTAAAGGTTGTCCGTGGGTCTTTGGTTGTCATGAAAGGGATCAAACAAGGTAACTTGTACACCTTGATGGGTAACACGGTAACAGGAAATGTGGCAGTGGGAACTTCTTCATCGGACAGTACTAGGTTATGGCACATGCGACTTGGGCATATGACAGAAAAAGGATTGTCTCTACTGAGCAAGCAAGGGTTACTGAAGGGTATGCAGAAACCGACTATGGAGTTTTGCGAGCATTGTGTATATGGAAAACAATGCCGGGTAAAATTCAGTACAAGCAAGCACAGGAGCAGAGGTATTCTAGACTATGTGCATACAGATGTGTGGGGACCAACGAAGGTCGCCTCTAAGGGAGGTTCCAGGTACTTTGTCTCCTTCATTGATGATTATTCCCGTTATACATGGGTATATTTTTTGAAGTCCAAGAATGAAGTATTTGAGACATTTAAAAGGTGGAGAGCAATGGTTGAGAATAGAACTGGAAGAAAGGTGAAGACTTTGAGGTCTGATAATGGTACCGAGTATACTGAGGGTACTTTCAAACAGTTTTGTGATCAGGAAGGAATTGTTCGACATTGGACTGTTAGAAACACGCCACAACAAAATGGAGTTGCTGAGAGATTGAACCGTACTATGCTTGAAAGAGCTAGGTGTATGCGCTCCAATGCTTGTCTTGGCAGAGAATGGTGGGCTGAATCAATAGCCACCGCGTGTTTCTTGATTAATAGATCGCCACATTCTACATTAGACTGCAAAACACCTTATGAGGTGTGGTCAGGTGAACATGCTGATTACAGTGTACTGAAAGTTTTCGGTTGTATTGCCTACTACCATGTGAAAGAAAATAAGCTTGATGCTAGGGCTAAGAAGGCCATTTTCTTGGGGTATGCAAAAGGCGTGAAGGGTTATCGTCTATGGTGTTTAGAGGATAATAAATTTGTGATCAGTCGAGATGTTACATTTGATGAGAATTCCTTGTTAGCTTGTACTAAAGCTAAGGAGTTGGTTGATAGTGGTGGTGAATCTAGTAACACTCAGAAAGTGGAAGTTGAAGCGTCTGTGGATGCAGCAGATGAACAAGTGGTTGAAGCAGGCACACATGATCTGAATTATGAGCCTGAAGACCATGAGGAACAACAACCAGTTGAAGATAATCAATCCCAGCAGCAACCTTTGGCCTTAACTAGGTCAAAACGATCGGTTAAGCAAGTTCAAAAATTTGGCTTTGAAGAACCGTTGAAGCACTATGGTCAGTTGAATACAGTTGATTTGGTTGCATATGCACTCTCTGTGGAAGATGATGAGCCAACTACTTACAAGCAGGCCGCGCGTCATTCAGATAGTCAGAGTTGGTTAGTAGCTATGCAGGGTGAGATGGAGTCTCTCCAGAAGAACCATACTTGGGATCTAGTGTCGTTGCCTAATGGAAGGAAAGAAATTGGCTGCAAGTGGGTGTTTAAGAAGAAACAGACTACTCTAGAGTCTGGTACTCAGTTCAAGGCAAGATTAGTAGCTAAGGGTTTTGCTCAGAGGGAAGGCGTTGACTACAATGAGATATTTTTGCCTGTGGTAAAACACACTTCTATTCGTGTGTTGTTGAGCTTGGTAGCTCATGGTGACCTTGAGCTTGAACAACTTGATGTGAAAACAGCTTTCTTGCATGGAGACTTAGAGGAGGAAATTTATATGCATCAGCCGGAAGGTTTTAAGGTTGTTGGAAAAGAAGACCATGTTTGTCGTTTGAGGAGATCACTTTATGGGTTAAAGCAATCACCTAGGCAGTGGTACAAACGGTTTGACACTTTTATGTTGAAACATGGGTTCACACGAAGTAAGTATGATTGTTGTCTTTACTTGAAAAAACTTCGTAGTGGCGATTTTATTTATCTTTTGCTCTATGTTGACGATATGCTCATTGCATGTAAGAGTATGGTGGAGATAAATAAATTGAAGTCTCAACTTGCTTCTGAGTTTGAGATGAAGGATATGGGTGCTGCAAGGAAAATACTTGGTATGGAGATAAGAAGAGAAAGGGAGAATAAAAAATTATTTCTTTCACAGAAGGGGTACCTTGAGAAGGTCATATCACGGTTTGGCATGGAAAATGCAAAGCCGGTTATTACTCCTTTGGCTTCACATTTTAGACTTTCTCGAAAGTTATCTCCAGTCACAGTGGAAGAAAAGGAATACATGTCGCATGTTCCTTATGCTAGTGCAGTTGGCAGTTTAATGTATGCTATGGTGTGTACACGCCCTGACATTTCACAGGCTGTTAGTGTTGTGAGCAGGTATATGGAAAACCCTGGGAAGAAACATTGGGAGGCAGTGAAATGGATGCTTAGGTACTTAAAAGGTACCTTGGATGTGGGTTTGGACTTCGGTGGAGATTCATGTCAGGTTCGTGGGTTTGTTGATTCTGATTATGCTGGTGATCTAGATAGACGAAGATCTACTACTGGTTACGTATTTCAGATATACGGTGCTCCGGTTAGTTGGAGATCTATGCTTCAGGATACAGTGGCTCTCTCTACTACAGAGGCAGAGTATATGGCATTGACAGAAGGTGTAAAAGAAGCATTGTGGCTTCAAGGTCTTGTAAATGACTTGGGTGTGGAACAAGATAGTGTTGAGGTTCTCTGTGACAGTCAGAGTGCCATCCACTTGGCTAAAAATCAGGTTCATCACGCAAGGACTAAGCATATTGACGTCCGATATCACTTTGTTCGAGATGTAATTGAGGATGGTGATGTGTCTTTGGTGAAAGTACACACAAAAGACAACCCTGCTGATATGTTGACAAAGGTTGTTCCTGGAGTTAAGTTCCAACATTGTTTGGATTTACTCCACATTGACTCATGTTGATTGAGGGCCCTTTGGGGCGTTGCCCTTCGGGGCGGTTTCGTGAGGTGACAAAGCTATGATGGAGTGTTGATCAGTTTATTCTCATGCCTTGTTTCGGCTCATTTTTTCCTTATAAAAATTCGCCGAGGTGGAGAATTGTGAAACAGGAAACGTGTTTGAAACAGGAAACTGTGTTTGGACTCCTGTTTGAAACAGGAAACTGTTTGGACTTCTGGAAATTGTTTTTTGAACAGGAAATAAATTCTAGGAAACAGGAAACTGTTGTGAAACAGGAAACTACTGTGAAACAGGAAACTGCTGCCAAACAGAAAACTGTTGTCCCTATATATACTAGGAACTATAGGTGTTTTTATTATGATGATTGCTCCTAGAAAAACTGTGATGCACAAGGAGTAGAAAAAGACAATTGCTGAAATTGTTTCATCTCTTGTTGAGAGATTGTGTGAAGATAATTCCTTGAAATTGTTTCATCTCTTGTTGAGAGATTGTGTGAGAATTGTCATCTTCTTGTACCTTGTTCTTGAATATAGTGGAATCACCTCACCGTGGACGTAGGCAATTTGCTGAACCACGTAAACCTTGTGTCTCTTGTGGTATGTTCTTAATTTTCTCTAATTTCTTTCATTGCTAGTTGCTTTATTTAATTGATTGGATCCTTGTGGTACTTGTGTGCAATTGTTGGTGTCTACCCGCTTCCGCAATAAGGCGCAACAAAGAGCTTGTCTTCTTCACTGCTCCGTCTTGATCTCTGCTTTTTCGGAAAACAGAGGAGAGCCTGGAGAAGGATAAGTATTTGGATGACAACTTCTTGATATGTTAGTTGTTAAATATTTTGAGTTCATCCTCCTCTTCAGCGACGGAACTTGGACGGGCCGAGTCTAGCTCAGCTAATAATACTAAATCACTCGAAATTGAGGAGTTGGAGCTACCAGTGGAGTCTCGGGAAGTGTCCAAAGAAGAAGATGAAGTGGGTGAAGTTAGTAACAGAGTTCGAACCATGGAGAGGCGGGGAGAAAGGTGGAGAGGAAGGAGTTGTCCTTTGTAGAAGAGCTCATCGGCATGACAGATATTCGAAGACAAATTGCGAGGAGATAAAGCGATGGTGAACTCGAAGTCGGATGACAAGTGAGATGGGGAGGATGGGAGTGTTTGAGATCTGCCAACCCCATCAGCTTCTCCTTTTCTACTTCTACTTCTTATGGTTTTGCTCATTTTTGTTGTTTGATCACATTTTGAAAGGGCGTTTGAAGAAATTATGAGAGAGGAGTTTTGTGTGGAGAGTGTTTGAAGAAGAAATTGTGCAGTGTGAGTGAAATTATGTTAGACCAAAGTGGCAAATTTTATTGCGTGTTTTGTGATAGCGACTCCATGACCATATATAGATTGCTTTCACAACTATGATATTTGTAACTCCATGAAAGTAATTCATAAGGAGGAAAAAATTTCACACTATCTATTGTAACTACATATGGTTATGCAAATTCAAGAAGGGATCATTGCTAAAAAATAAATCGATAGATCCCAAGCATTGGGTCAATGGAGTTTACTGCAGAAAATTTAGTGTTATTCAATGGATATCTTTAGTCCATTATGTAATATATTTCATCAAACATCATAATCATAAGATACAAAATATTTGCAATATACCAAGACCTGAGTACAATAATTAACAAGGCAACAAAAGAGATGGTCTCTATCTAATATCGAGTTTGCCAATCTAACAATCTTCCAGATCTTTCTTCCTCTGGGAATAGGAACTGATCAAGAGACCCATTTTTCATGAACTCATATACCAGCAGCCTATGGCGACCTTCCGAACAATACCCAATCAACCTCACCAAATTCAAGTGGTGGGTGCTACTAATAGTTGCAACCTCCATCCTGAATTGTTTCTCCCCTTGCTCAATGCCTTCAAGCTGCTTGACTGCAATAGTAGTTCTATTTGTAAGAATACCTCTGTAACAACCCCAAAACCTCCAGCTCCAAGTTTCTCCTTGAACCCTATGGTACATCGCTGAAGTTCCTTATACGAGAACTGAACAAGAGCACCTGATGCATACTCAAGACGTGCATATTGTGAAGACAATGCCCCAAATTTAGGGATGTTCCTACAACACCAACACCACAGTCCACTCTCCAAAAGCATCAAACCGAATAACGGACATAAAACCACAACAACAATTACCCACGAACACAGTCTCACTGCCCTCTTTACCTTGATATCAGATGAAGTGGGATTTGTTGAAAAATTGATGTCGGCAGTTGAAAAATTGATGTCGGCAATACAAATTGACAAAAAAGAAGGAAGAAGAACCTGGATTTCGGCTTGAATGTGGTGGATCTGAGTTGAACTTTCAAGAAGACAGTCGGTGGAAGGTGATGGAACCCTCCATCACCGCCACTCTCCACCGCCAAAGAGAACCTATAAAAGGAGGAATCCCCTTCCTCTTTAGATAATATTTTTCTTCCATTGAGAGAAATCTGAGAGAGATTGAGAGATTAAGAAAAACTTCTCAACTCTGTGTTTGTTTTGTGAGGAAGAAGAAAGGGGTAAGGAGAGAGAGAGTTTTGTTTTTTTATTTTGTTTTGTTTGTTTGTGTTATACGCAGCCTACGTATTTATGTGGTGTCACTTAGACACTTGTATTTGTAATGTCTTTGACGTTTTGTAGCTCTCTCCATTTGTAATCTGTCTATTTCATCAGTAAAGTTGGCATTTGTCATGGACGTAGGAGTGTTTGCCGAACCACGTTAAATTGGTTGTCTCCAGTATTTGTTAGTATTTTGTTTGTAGCTTCGCATTTCGACATTTGTAACGCTTCCGCACGTAAAAAATTGGTATCAGAGCCGAGGGTTAGTTCTTGGGGTTCATTTGAAGCTGCGTGGACCAGTGGTTGATTAAGTTTGATCCATCAACTTCTAGATCAAAGATGGTTAATGGAAAGAACAACTTCTGGATCAAAGATGGTTACCGCTACAATCGGTAAATTTGATGTCGAAAAGTTTAATGGCAAGAACAACTTCGGCATGTAGCAATGCGAAGTTCTGGATGTGTTAGCAAAGAAAAATTTGGATGATGCTTTGGGAGACAAGCCGGAGAAAATGAGTGAAGAAGAATGGAACAAGTTGAATCGGCAAGCTTGCGGGTCAATAAGATTGTGTTTAGCGAAGAAGCAAAAATACTTTGTAATGAAGGAAACCTCTGCTAAAGTATTGTGGAAAAAGTTGAAAGATAAGTGCATGACGAAGAGCATTCAAAATAAGCTCTTCCTCATGAAGCAACTTTTTCGGATGAATATGAGACTCGGGATTACTCTGTCTGAGCATTTGGATGAGTTCAATAGGCTTATTGTCGACCTATTGAATTTAGAAGAAGATGTTCCGGAAAATACAAGGCTTTGTGCCTTTTGAATTCCCTTCCAGAAAAATATGAACATCTTGTTACGACTTTGCTAACGGGAAATGAAGAATTGAATTATGATGAGGTGGCTACGGCGTTGCTCAATTATGAATTCAGGAGGAAGGATCTCAAGATCCATCGGGATGCAACGTCAGAAGTATTGGTAGCGAGGGGAAGATCTGAAAAGAGGTATGTTGGTAATAGAGGAAGATCACAGTCAAGAGGAAAATCTGTAGACAGAAGGTTTTTGCCGAAGGATGAATGTGCCTACTGTCATAAAAAGGGTCATTGGAAGATTGACTGTGAGGTATTGAAAACTGCAATAGAAAAAGAAAAGAAAAGGTCAGATGCGAATGTAGTGCACAATTTGGATGAAGATGAGAATGAGGATGATGCTTATTCGTTGTTGTCTGCAACTTCAACATTGGTGAGTCATTCTAATGAGTGGATGCTTGATTCGGGTTCTACCTATCATATGTGTCCCTGTAGGGACTGGTTCTCTAACTTTAGAGAGTTGGATGGTGGTGTTGTCTATATGGGCAACAATGATGAATGCAAAATTGCAGGGATAGGTAAAATCAAGTTGAAGTTGCATAATGGACTTATTCGGGTCTTGAATGATGTATGGTATGTACCCGATTTGAAGAAGAATCTCATCTCCGTTAGTGCTTTAGAGTCCAAAGGTTACAAGGTTTCAGTAAATGGTGGAGCTCTAAAGATTGTTTTTGGTGCACTGGTGATTCTGAAAGCAGTTTGGAAGGGTAACTTGTATTTTTTGCAGGGGAGTACAGTTACAAGGAATCGAAAAGTTGAATCTGGTGGAACAACTTGTGTTATTGAAGGCCCTATGGATGTTGCTTCTGGTGGAGTTACTGATAGCTCCAAAGATGTTTGTAAGAAAATCTCGAGGGTTTGGCATTTGCGTGCAGGCAGTAAAAGTAAGAAAGTTCTGCACAAGTTGTTGAAGAAACAATTGGTAGAAGATATGAAGATGTGCAGTATGAAGGTTTGTGCACATTGTGTTTTTAAAAAGTCTGGGTCGAGACTCCATGCTAGTCAAGGTGGAGTTGGTTTGTTAGTTTGAGCATGCTTTAGTATAAGGCACCTTCGGGTGTATGGCGCCTATGAGCGCGTTTGGAGGGGTGAGACCCTCAATTAGTATTGGTTTGATTCTGTTTGTTGGAAGTTAGTTGCTTGTTTTGTTCGTGGTTGTTGTTGTCGGCTCAGATTTGTGAAACCTTCACCGAGGTGGAAAATTGTTGAAAAATTGATGTCGGCAGTTGAAAAATTGATGTCGGCAATACAAATTGACAAAAAGAGAAGGAAGAAGAACCTGGATTTCGGCTTGAATGTGGTGGATCTGTGCTGGATCTGAGTTGAACCTTCAAGAAGACAGCTGGAGGAAGAAGGAAGAAGATGGTGGAAGGTGATGGAACCCTCCATTACCGCCACTCTCCACCACCAAAGAGAACCTATAAAAGGAGGAATCCCCTTCCTCTTTAGATAATCTTCTTCTTCCATTGAGAAAAATCTGAGAGAGATTGAGAGATTGAGAGCTTGAGAAAAACTTCTCAACTCTGTGTTTGTTTTGTGAGGAAGAAGAAAGGGGTAAGGAGAGAGAGAGTTTTGCTTTTTATTTTGTTTTGTTTGTTTGTGTTATACGCAACCTGCGTATTTATGTGGTGTCACTTAGACACTTGTATTTGTAACGTCTTTGACGTTTTGTAACTCTCTCCATTTGTAATCTGTCTCTCTCATCAGTTAAGTTGGTATTTGTCGTGGACGTAGGCGTGTTTGCCGAACCACGTTAAATTGGTTGTCTCCAGTATTGTTAGTATTTTGTTTGTAGCTTCGCATTTCGACATTTGTAACGCTTCCGCCCGTAACAAGATTAGGAAGCACCGGTCCACTGACCTTAACAAAATGGGATTGTTTGGCTTTGAGCAGAGGAAATGTTGAAGAAAAAGAAGAAGAGGATTGGAAAACAGGAGAGCTTCATTTTTGTTTGCTCTGTTTCTATGTTTTTGTGTGAAAGAGGAGATGAGGAGAGGGGCAATTTTGAACAAGACCTTTTGTAGGGAGGGAGAGAAGGTGGGAAGACTTTTTTTTTTTGGCTCAAGGTAGCCATGTGCCTGGTACCATCCAGGCATGGACCACCAGGCAGCGTAGATTTTTTGATGTGAAAAATGCAATTTTAATCATTCATATTATAGGTGAAATAGCCATATAGGGTGAATTTAATCTAAAGCAAAAACAAAAGAAAAAGAAGAAAATAATCACAAAACAAGAAAAAGAATAATGAAGAGGAACTAGAGCAAGTAATCCATACAAAGTTTATATATATATATATATCTCAAATGGCAACAACAGAGAATTCCAAAAGTAAACGCCTTTGACATCTGTCATCGCACCATTTGCTACTAGTATCAAACGTAGTCAACTCATCACCTTTTGATTGATCCCTCTTCCTTGTCTTGTGGTTCATGGATCCATCGCTCTGTCCACATCTCCCTTTCTCCATATTGAAAAAGATACAATTTTTGTAGTTGTTTTGATGATTGTTCTGTCAGTTTCCATATAATTCTTCATCTTCAACACTGAGAGACAGCTAGCATAACCCCATTTGTGACTAGAAGAAGAAGAGATATAAAACCAGTTCTGAGTTTGAAACCAATAGATTTCAATTTACTCCACTTAACCAAAATTTAATTTTTCCAAGTCTAGTAGCCAAATTTGAATTCTTTTGACCATTGGGTGTCAACCAGTTTTTGGTAATTTTCAGTGAAGAAGGTGAATCAGTGAGTGAGACTGACTAAAGGGGTCTAATTTGGGTGCTTTAGGAGTGGAGGCAGAGCTCAAGAAATGAATGTAAGTAAAGTAACATACTTTGAATGATTTTTTGTGTTCTTGAAGATTTTTGAAAGATACCCATTTATCCAATTTGTTGTTTGTGAGTTTTGAATTGAGAAAAACCTCTCTCTAGCTTTATTTTGTTTAATGAGTTCAAGATCCCACGATCAGTCTTTTCTTTAGCTCAGAATTCTTTATTGGAGATGATTCTTTTCCTCCTTAATATGTGGATTTGAATTGGGTTTCAAAGAATAAACAACAAAACTCGGCCAAAAATAAAGAAAGATTCTTGGAGGGTATGTGCCTTGATCACATGTTTGACCAAACACTTTATGCCCCAAGAACAAGAGAGCTTCTTTTTTGAGTTTGTAGGTTTTATTTTTTTCACATGGTTCTTGACAAAAAGAGTGAGTGAATTATCTTCTCATTGGTGAATGCTAAAATCCCATACCTTCTATGTTTTAATCCATTTTTATGGTATTTATGGAACTCTGGGTTTTTCCTTTCCACAGTATATCAGAGGTGCTAACTGAAGCTGCATTGTAGTTCTTCAGATTGGGATGGCTTACGACAACTCTAGATCCGTCAGGTTTGTATTTCTGCTCTATTTGCACTTGGGTTTCACACAACTCATTAGAATTTCCAATTGTTGTTTTGCCATATTGACTTTGATTACACTTCAAATTATGTTGATTAGCTGCACTAAAGGGATTCAGTGAAAATTTGCATCAAATTCATGAAGTATGATAATTTTCGGATATGCTCAAGAATTAGAGATTCACCGTGAGTACTATCCTCTGTTACTGAGTTGCGTTTCTTCTTAACTTTGTCAGATTTCAAGATGATCTTGAACTTGCTAAGTTATCAAGCAGCAGAAGAGAGAATGTACTTAAGCTGACTTACAACATTGATGGAACACAACTACCAGAAACTAGCGCTAAGGAAGGACTTCCGAAAACAGGCAGGTCTTTGAAAGCTAAAGTATTGTCAAGAGTCTTGTCGGAGGACTATGAGAGAGTAAAGAAGAAGATATTGGATCCCCGGGGGCCTGTTCTACGGCGATGGAACAAAATTCTTTTAGTTGCATGTTTAGTTTCACTTTTTGTAGACCCTTTGTTTTTTTACTTGCCAGAGGTTAAACAGGAGTCATGCATAGATATATGGATACCACTCGAGATAATTCTTACATTCATACGATCAGTAGCAGATGCCCTTTACATCATTCAGATTTATGTTAAGTTTCGAACAGCTTATGTTGCTCCTTCCTCTCGTGTATTTGGGAGAGGAGAGCTTGTTATAGATCCTTCGAAGATTGCTTCAAGGTACCTACGCACAGGTTTCTGGATTGACCTTGTTGCTGCACTACCACTTCCACAGGTACTATTTTTTGCTGTTTGTTTGCTAGATTTCCTCTAGTAGTTGATCTCCAACTTGTAAGTGTTTGATTACCATGCTCAAATTTCATTTTTTGGGAATATTTTGTAGGTATTAATTTGGGGTCTAATTCCTAGTCTACATGGTTCGACAATGACCAATACCAAAAATGTCCTTCGATTCAGCATCATTTTGCAATACCTTCCGAGGCTTTACCTTATCTTCCCACTTTCTTCACAAATTGTCAAGGCCACTGGGGTTGTAACGGAAACAGCATGGGCAGGGGCTGCTTATAATTTGATCCTCTACATGTTGGCAAGCCATGTAAGCATTTTTCTTTCCAGTGTCCTGTTTCTGAGGACTAGGTTTATGGTTACGATATATATTTACCTTATTTTCAGGTGAAAATATCTAACTGTCTGTATTATATCTTCATACTTGGTGTAGATATATGTAATATAGATCCTCTTTCTACAGGTGAAAATATCTAAAATATTTGATACCTTGAACCCTGGTTATGAGCGGAAATTCATGAATAGATAAACAGAGATAAAAAATTCTACCCTTCTATCATGGACCTAGTTTCTCCCAAGAAAATGTCCTGCATGACATGTGAGCAAAGAATTCATTATGCTAGAGTTAGCTCTATCCCTTAGTGTCTTGTTAGCTATCAGAAATCAATTGGGTGTGATCAAGCTGCCATGTAAATTAATGTTGTTGGAACAGGAATAGATTGCCCAAACGAAGTGATGCTTAAAGTTAAATCAATTGTATAACCTTTTACCTATATGTAATAAGTCTAACTAGATGAGATCATGGTATATTAAAGTGTTACCTGATTCTTTATAGATCCTGGTTCCATGTACTATTCTCCATAGTACTACCTGATAGTCTTTCTAACCCAACTGGCATACTCTAGTCTCTTCCAACACTCGGTGTGAAGGAAAGGGATGCGAGCTCACATAATATGCCCATGGAAGTAAATACTTTTAAATATTTATTTTTATTTGTAACAAATTTATAAATTAGTGTTGGGGTGTTGATTGAGGATGCGGTAGAACATCACACAAAATTTATCATCTGAAAATCCTCCTAGTACTACATGATTTTATTTGTAGCTAATTAGTGGATTAAATAGACTCAACCTGTGTATCTATTCTTCACCTTGTTTGCTTATGTTTTCTATTCAAGTCATTTATCTGTGACTTATTACTACTATAACTTGAAAACAGGTGCTTGGATCCTGTTGGTATCTCTTATCCATCGAGCGACAAGAAGCATGTTGGAGAAAAGTCTGTAGTCTTCAGAGTGCATCTTGTGGTTATGGATTCTTTGATTGCCATAGCAATGAAAGAAGTCAGTCAACCTGGTACAAATCAAGCAACATGAGAGATCTTTGTCATCCAAGCAGTGACTTCTTTCAGTTTGGTATATATGCTGATGCGTTAAATTATGGCATTACATCTTCCTTTTTTCTTAACAAGTACTTCTACTGTCTTTGGTGGGGGCTTAGGAATCTGAGGTAATCACTCTATAGCTCACTGTCTGTACTCCCTAATAGATGTTTTACTTCTGATTTTCATCTGGTTTAATGATGTTTATCCACTGTATTCAGCGCTTTGGGCCAGAACCTGTCAACAAGCACTTACGTTGGAGAAATAAGCTTTGCTATCATAATTGCAATTCTTGGTTTGGTACTCTTTGCTCTGCTTATTGGGAATATGCAAGTAAGCTGATTATTCCTTTAATTGGTTATAGTCCTTTGGTTTATCTCCATTACACATAAATAAGAAATTGAGCACTTAAAGGATTCTCGACACTTTGTCTGAATTGATAGAGATCAAATACAACTTTCACTGTTTAAGTTAAGCAAGTAGAATTTTGGTCACTTTTGTCTAAAATGTCAATGACCTCTTGCATCAATATTTCCAATCAACAGACATACCTACAATCTACAACAGTAAGATTGGAGGAATGGAGAATAAGGAGAACAGACACCGAACAATGGATGCGCCATAGGCAGTTACCCCATGAATTAAAAGAGTGTGTACGAAGATATGATCAGTATAAGTGGCTTGCAACCCGAGGAGTAGATGAAGAATCTCTTCTCAAAGGTCTTCCGATGGATCTCCGCAGAGACATCAAACGACACCTGTGTCTTGATCTAGTTCGAAGAGTAAGTCTTATACCCCTCACACTTATATATTTCTGCAGCATACAGCATTTTGCGCAGAATTTATAATATAAGAAATCAATAGTGTGATTGCTGATGGGTTTCATTTGTTACAGGTTCCTCTCTTTGATCAGATGGACGAGAGAATGCTAGATGCTATATGTGAGAGGCTAAAACCAGCCTTATGCACGGAAGGCACCTGCCTGGTGCGTGAAGGTGACCCTGTCAATGAAATGTTCTTCATTATTAGAGGCCACCTTGATTCCTTTACTACCAATGGTGGTCGTACTGGGTTCTTCAATTCATGCCATATTGGCTCAGGTGATTTTTGTGGAGAGGAACTGCTGACATGGGCTCTAGACCCACATCCTGCAGTCATTCTTCCGTCTTCAACCCGTACAGTTAAAGCCATATCCGAAGTTGAAGCATTTGCTCTCATTGCAGAAGATTTGAAGTTTGTAGCAGCCCAATTTCGTAGACTACATAGTAAGCAACTTAGGCACAAATTTAGGTTCTACTCACACCAATGGCGTACGTGGGCTGCATGTTATATTCAAACAGCATGGCGTCGGTTTAAGAAAAGGAAGGATGCAGCTGAACTCAGAGCTAGGGAGAGCCCATTGGCAATGTCACCAGGGCATGGGCAAGGAGCAGCTGAGATATCTGTGCCACCACCAGGATCAGGCTTTGCAGTGTATGCGACACGCCTAGCAGCTAGCACTAGGAGGAATGTGGGTGCAAAGCTAATTGGGTCAGAAACTAGTAGCGCTAGCCCATTATTTAAGCCATCTGAGCCAGATTTTGCTTTGGGGGAATGAAGATACAACTGTTCTTCAAGGCTCAAGCAGAAGAGGCTTCATGCCTCATTTACCATTTCAACTTCCCATGGCAAATGCATGTGTTTTATTTATAGAATAGGCTTTTGCATTTTTTCTGTGGGGCTTGAATGTATGTATACAACATTTTTCTACTAGCACATAGACAAAAGAAAAGATGATCCGTCGACTTAGAAAGCATATTTCAAGTTACTCTTGTAAGTAATTTTGCCAGTAATTTTTTTTTAAGTCTAACTAGCCAAGAAAAATGCAAAGAACGTCACGAAATAATTCATTTACTTTGTCACGTTGAATATCCAAGACTTTGAACAACTCATTAATTACTATCCTACCAAATACTTCGGAAGATCACATCCTAGACCCTACCTACACCTCATTTACCTCACATGCTAAATTCCCAGATGCTAGAATAGATAAAAATCACAGTTGGAGAATGGTGTTGTTCTAATCCAACTCTCTAAAATGCGGTAAACTTGATTCTCATTGGGTTCTTTGGAAAATGAGGTCTTTAAGACGGGCAAGGTGGTCATTTCAGCTATTTGAATTCATTCACAACAGAACTATAGGCTGTGTTGCTGAACTCCACAGTGAAGCCAATTCTCACATAATGAACAGTGAGCTGATTCAGCTGACTAAAATGGTATCAAATTACTCCAAGCAAGGACAAGTAGATTATGCAAGAAAACTCTTTGATGAAATGCCTTACAGAGACTCTGTTGCCGGGAACATAATGATCAAAGCTTATGTTGACAACCGCAGACTAACTGAGGCACGGGAATTGTTTGACGAAATGTCTGAACGAAGCATTGTTTCATGGAATTCCATGATAATAGGTTACGTCCAAGCAAGACAAATGGACATGGCACTGAAGCTCTTCTTTACAATGCCAAATAAAGATGTAATTAGCTGGACTACTATAGTTTCAGGACTTACTCGAGTGTCTCGAATAGCAGACGCGTATAGATTGTTCAGACAAATGCCCGACAGAAATCCCATTTCTTGGTCTTCAATGATATCGGGTTTACAACAAAATGGATTGTCGGCTGAGTCGTTGAGTCTCTTTAGAAAAATGTGGGTGGTAGGAGTTCGACCAACTTCACATGCATTTACTAGTGCTTTGGCTGCTTCTGCAGATTTATGTGCTCTGTCTGTTGGAGAACAACTCTACTCTCAACTCATTAAGGGCGGATTTGAGAGTAACAATCATTTGTGTAACTCTGTGATCACTATGTTTATGAAGTCTGGTAATTTAGATAACGCGAGGCGTGTTTTTGTTAGTATGGATCACCCTGATACAGTGACATGGAATTCTATGATTGTGGGCTGTGGACAACATGGTTATGGTATGGAAGCAATCATGGTTTTCCATAAAATGCAGAAGGCGGGGTTTCTTCCAGATGATATAAGTTTGTTGGGTGTTCTTCAAGGGTGTGCACACTCTGGGTTGGTCAAGGAAGCAGTCATGTTGTTTAGAAGCACGGAGACAGATTGGGGGATCCCACCTGGACCTGAGCATTATATGTGTATGGTTGATGTGTACTCACGCGCTGGGTTGCTTAAAGAAGCATTGGGGATAATTAGTGAAATGCCGTTTGAACCGGCATGTGCTATGTGGAGGATGTTGCTCAATGGGTGTAGGATTTGGGGGGATTTGAAAATGGGTGTGTTTGCAGCTGATCATATTTTAAAGATTGAACCTTATAACTCAAGTGCATGTTTGATGGTTATTGATATGCTTGTGTCTCTTGGGAGGATGGGGGAGGTTGAGAAGATAAGGAGGCGGATGAGGGAAGAAGGAGGTACAAAGGAATTGGCCCATAGTTGGATTGAAGTGAAAGGAAGGATACACTTATTTACTATGAAGGACGAAACTCATCCTGAATTAGAATATATTTACATGACACTTGAGTTGTTATCTTATGATGTTGCCGAGCACAGTGATGTCCATTTGCATGGGTGACTTGTGCATTTTCTCCTTTGAATGAGTCGTTGATCAATGCAATAATGGTTTATATCTGTGCAAACCTTTGCTGTAAGCAGGGGACTTCAGCTTCTACAAAAATGAAACTGGAGCATATATTGGATTTTTGTTGGATTTTTGAACTGCAACCTGGTAATCCCCTTTTTGATGAAATAGTAGTTTGGTGAGGTTTTGTATTGAAGTCGGTTCTATGGTTATCATGCTTTTCATTTTATTGTCACGGTAACTAATATGTTCTGTTTCTCAAACATTTCCAGATTAATATATTGGTTTGAGAGGAATGCCATCATAAAATCTGAATTCTTGTACCATAACGTGCCTCCTAATGGCCGTTGAGTAGTTGATGGACATGGTTCTAGCTCCTATTCTTTTTGCACTCCTTTGTTCGAAGGAACACCTCATTGAGCACAACTCATGGCAATGGTCAGTTCTCACAGTATAATCAGTTGAAGTTAGGGAGATCGTCAATTCATGCATGTATTAAAGAAGAGAATGTGTCATAGAATCACCAATAGGATGTGAGCATTTGGTGAATCCACCAAAAAACAGGATATGTGATTTTCATCTAGTTCCATGTTCATGCATCTTTTCTGCCATGTTTAGAATGTCCATCATTTAACAACTAGGTTGACTTCTGATGGCTAGTGTGATATGTAATTTTACTGTTTATCTTAAACGAATTTGTTTGATATTTTAACATGCTCTTGTATTTTTTAGTTCTAGAAAAATCAACCGCAATTAGCAAAGTGAACACTTTTGGACAATTGACCAATCATTTAAACTTATATTTGCTATCAGAAGTGTTTGATTCATTTGCCAGGACAAATTTTTTTTTTTTCTAGAACAAATGTACCTCTTTCTTTGTATTCTTAAACTTTGCCAAAGAAAAAATTATGAATCCTCTTACAAATGAATTGAATTGCAATCTACACTCTAAGGGTAAGAGTTACTGTGATCCTAATCTTTAACTACAGAAGAGTCAATAACTAGTTCTTGAATAACCTGTAAACAAAAATTTGGTTAGTTGAACTCTAAAAATTTCCATTAGCAACCAACTTCATGCTCTTCTTCTCCATCTGCAGAATGTGCAGCTCCTGATTGCGACGCTTTTGAATTTCTGGCATTTGATTTTTTAATCCCCAATTTTGCAAGAATATTCCAACTACTCTTTGTCTTCCCAAGCTTCTCAAGTTCTTGTCTCATGCTCATGCACTCTTTCTCAAGCTCTGAAACTCGCAACCGCATGTCGTCAATGCCCAGGAGTTGGTTGTCATGTCCATCAGATGCATTGTTAGCTTGGGTCCCATTCCCATTTTGCCCATGATTATTCTCAAGATTTTCGGAGACAAAGAACCACCCTGCAATTGATGTGCGGAGCCGAAGCTGTTCAAAGAAGAGGACTTGCACGACTACTCGTAGAGGTAATCTCTCGTTCTGGGCAGCATGTGTGCATGCTTCTAAAGACAGTTTTTGACAGTTCATGAGCCTGCAAAGCTGCTCCCTCTCGGAGTCTGTTAGCAGGGGATGTGCCTGAAATCAAAGTATGATAGCGCATTAGATACTGAAATCAGATTCAAGTATGAATAGTTTTTCAATAAATTGCTTCCCCCTCCCCTCTCTTGTGTGTAAAGGAGAAAGAACAGTTAATTCCAAGTTTAATGAAGATGTATTAGTGCTTATTTTTGGGGGGTAATATACTATCTACCAACTCTACTCACTGAAGATTATCCATGTTTGCACAGGAAGCTTATTTCAAGGAAGATGCTTACCTTGAGGTATATGTCGATGGCTCGGTAGATACCATCATCAAGTGGCCTAGCATAATCAGGTATGACAGCTACAAGAGACTCAAATTTCAACAATTTTAAGTTAACATCCGGAGCAACTTCTGCAAGGTACCCATCTACCAGCTTGGCCACCATGGTAATTGGTGTCAGTGGGGGAGTGCCATCCATCAACTGCTCATCTTCAATTATACAAGGAGAAGAAGATGTGTTTGCAGCTTCGTCTACTGATATGAAGTGATCAAGAATCCGCTGAACAACATCAATATCATAAAGAGTCTCAATGGAGAAGCCCATGTTTGGTATAAGGAGATCCTCCAATGCAGCATTGTCCAATTGGGCTCCTACCTTTTTCTCCAAATTCTCTCTACATGACAGACTTGCATGTAAGAACATTGCAGTATGGAGCAATCTGAGCAAGAATTTGGTAGAAGTTACTCCCTTCTTATTAGGTAGTAACCCAACAATCTCTTCAAGGAGAAGCCTTTGATATCCTTCTGATGGAGAAGGAATATTAGATCCAGGGTTGACATGGTTTTCCTTGAAGCTCGACTGTCTACTTAGTCCTGGCAGATATCTTTTTGCATAGTACATTACGGAGCCGGAAATATTTTCTGGCTTCATCCCTCTTGCCTGAACTGCTAATATCAGTCTTTTATAAAGTGGTAAGCTGAGGAACGACACGTCCTCATACCACCAATCTTCACCAGTGGACCGTGGCTTGGTTTCTGTGCATATTCCATTCCACAATGTAGTGCCTCCTGGACTATGCATGCTACTTTGATCTGAAATTGGCCAGTTAAATAAGGTCGGATCTGAACAGGATTTCATTGCCAAGGAATTTATGCATCTCGAGACAATATGGATCTCTTCAGCATGTAGAAGAACCTCGTCGCAAGCTTCTAGGGCTTTGATCGAGTCCGTCCAACTGCAAAAAACTTCATTAAGAAAATCTTCCGTCTGTTTGATGAGATTTCCTTCTCCGTAGGATTCGTTCATCTGAAGATATTCAGCAGCACATCTGACACTGACTACATTCAGGGCTGTCAGTTTTATTTTAACTCCGTAACAGAACTTGGCTACAAGTTCAAAAGATTTGGCTCCACCAGGTATGTCATGAAGCTGCAAAACACATTTTGATCCATCTTCACCCGAGAATTCTTCAATTAGCTTTTCTAATACCCCACTTCGTGAGAGCAATGGAAACTGCATGAAATACAAACTATTAAACTTGTGCTATGAATGTAGTCTATGTAACAAGGGCATGAATTTCCAGATATTCACATTAGTATGTTGCAACCCTATCGACATTTGCACAAAGGACCTAGGGTGCTTGTTATAGTTTTCTCCTTTTGAGTACCAAGAGTTTTCATGCAGCTTTGCGGTTTCCATGTGTGTGTGTGTGTTTGTGTATATAGTTATATTTAACTTTTTTTTTTTTTTTTTTTTTTTTTTCTGGCTTCTTGTTGAATAACAGTAGGATTTCCGAAACAAAGAATAATGTACCTTATGAAGATGAAAGGCCATTTCTCTAACTTCAATAACAACATCACTGGTAAGCCCTGTTGTGCATATCCTGCAAAGAGAAGGGTGTCATAACAATTCCTTCTCATGTAGTATAAAATGGAAAGAACAATGGTAGTATCGTCTCAAAGGTTAATACACAAATAGTATAATATAGCGTCCACTCCACGATGCAGTCACAGACAAAACTTCTTGCAGGGTTAGGCTCACTCCAGCTTAGCTTGAATTATAAGTTGCCTTTACCTTACAAGTCTATAGCATCAAGTAAGCTGTCTGTAGTTTTGATTACAAGTCTATAACACTTGAGAGTTACATTACAATAAGGTGTCTGTAGTTGGTTGCAATTGCCTTTCAAGACGTGCAGTTATCGGTTTAATGATGTAAAAAAGGACAGCATGATCATAAAAATTAACATCAAAACTCATAAACTCTTGTGGTGAGTAAGCATGAATAAACCCATTAAAAAGCTACATAAACATGTAATTGCACACTCAATTTTTTATTGTAGAACCAGAAACTAAGAAAACCCAATTCAGTTATCAGAATTTCATTACGAGGGATCTACATGAATTACTAAAGGATGCTAAAGAAAGAAAAAAAAAATGTTACCAGGTTTGGCCATCGCGTTGAAAGGCTTCAGATTTGGAGCCCAGTTTCATGCATGCCATGTTATGAATTGGGGAGTCTCAGAACCACAACATCTGTAAACATGAAGGCATAGAAATTAGGAAGAAAACTGAGAAAGAAACATCGTATCTTCTCTGTTCTGAGATGTTGTGTTATGATCTGTCTATTTACTTTTCTTGTAAATGACGTGGAAACAGAAAGAAAGAGAAATATGGGGTCCGAGTCTAAAGGAGTAAGTGAAGGTTTCAGTTATGTTATGTAACATGGAGTTACTCAATTCCTTAAATACGTAATATCATCCCTCCTAATAAATTTCCATTTTACTCACAATATTTTTCCCTTTGAAAGAATGTAAAAGTTGGGATGGACACATACACCAAAGACCGGGGGAAAATGGTATTATTTTGCAATTTGCACAAGTTATATGTGCCTCAATATAGCGCCAATAGCCTCTTTGACGCTCGGTTCTAAGTGTGAATCTCATGAGCTTGTGATGCGATAATTTGTTTGAGAAAGTTTAAATTAGGAAAAGAGTGATCATATCACCTTCTTAGGCACGATTATTATGAAACGAAACAGAGCTCCAAATGTATAATCGGATGCCGGAAATGGTTTTATGGGCAATGTAATTTTTACACCTTAGTTATTATGCTTATAAGCCTATTCTGTTATTCGCATGGCAGAAAGTTACAAGGCCTAGATCACCAACGCCCAACTGAGTGAGATTCTCGAAAAATTGAGATTGGATATCAAGTGGCCCTGAAAGCCCACTATTTTGCATTGTCTCTGGACCTTGTTGACCTGATGCCCAAACATGCCGAGAATGCTCAAACCTGATGTGGGTCATGGGGATCACCTCAATTGTCTCTGCGGTGAAACATGGTTTGAAATATCAATATTGATGCGTCCAAATCCGTTCTTGTCAATTTTTGACCTGCAAAATGCACAACAGCGAGCCAACGACCACCGTTGTGGTGGCCGAAGGCACTCCGATGCTAAAGTCATGCGACTGAGTAAGGATGGATGTAGACTATAAATTAGATTGTATGTGCATACCTTTCTCATCCCTCTCGTTCACCTTATGTAGCGAGTATTTCACTCCTTTATTAGCTCCATTGTCGAGGCGTGATGGAGGGAGGAGATACCGCTTAGGATCTTACCCATCCATGACTGAGTTACTATCGACACTTGGCTCTATTTGTGACCCAATGATCAAGAGCTGTGCGAGTGGATCCTAGGCTCATGACAACCCAGAGGTCTATGTTCGAGCCTTATTGTTCCGGGCCAAACTCCAAGATTCGCACCATGCTAGGCCTTTGTAATATGGGCTTGGGCGCCTGACTTACGAGTTGAATAGTGACTAGGCTAGGCCGGATCATACTTGGGTCTGCTTGAGACCGCTTTGAGGCCTCTCCGTGTTAGGGTTGACCTGTGCCACGTGTACGACTATGATCAGATGATTGTTTATGTCTCCTCAGTTACTCCCTCTAGTTAGTGGGGTTGCGTATAAGGCCACTAACTAGCTATGCGTGGGGATTGTGTGATGCCATGATGGCGTATTTCGACGCCTTTTCGGTTTCTACGTTGCAATTAATGCTTATGCAGCGGTTAAGTAATTGCTTCTTCTGCACGCTAAGCTTATATAAGCATGCTCTGTGAGAGCTTGATCTTTTAACCTTCCAAAGCTTATTCATGTTCTCTATTTTGTCAAGAACTCTTCAATCAGGTCCAGTGTAAACCTTTGTTAAATGATGTCTACGAGATTTTTTCATGAGCGGCACGCGGCTTGCCTTGAATTCTTCAGGGAACCCTTAATGTCGGAAGGGGATCTGGCTGACCTTCGCGGTCGTGATTCGATTCCTAATAACTTGAGGCTGTCGCTCATTACAGAGGGCAAGTCTCCGGTAATTCCAAGGGATGGGTATATCAGTTTGCATAAGGCCATGTTCAGAGTACGCATGCGTTTCCTCGTTCCTGATGCTATTTGGCAATTCTTGTCGTACCAGGGTATTGCCCTAGTCCAGATGGCACCCAATGGGTGGAAGATTTTGATCATCGTTCTGGTTATGTCTATGAGATTTTTTCATGAACGACACGCGACTTGCCTTGAATTCTTTAGGGAACCCTTAATGTCGGAAGGGGATTTGGTTGACCTTCGCGGTCGTGGTTCGGTTCCTAATAACTTGAGGTTGTCGCTCATTACAGAAGGCCAGTCTCCGGTAATTCCAAGGGATGGGTATATCAGTCTGCATAAGGCCATGTTCAGAGTACGTGTGCGTTTCCCCGTTCCTGATGCTATTTGGCAATTCTTGTCGAACCAGGGTATTGCCTCAGTCCAGATGGCGCCCAATGGGTGGAAGATTTTGATCGTCGTTCTGGTTAGGGCGAAGGATGCTGGGCTCCATCTGTCGCCTAAGTTAATCCATTCAATGGCTCCTATTAGAATAAATAAACATGGCATTTGCTGGCTAGTAGAGCCTTTTTGTCTGGACAAGCTTCTAGATGATATGAAGAACTGGCAGAAGTATTGTTGTTTTGCTTCCTTGAAGTCTGAGTACTTTACTTGTGGTGGCCATCTAATAATCAGCAGTTTCAGGAATCCCAGTAAGTTTCCTATATTCTTTTCTTTTTTGCTTTTAATACAACATTTGTTATTGTCTGATTGGTCAACTGTTATTAAATAGAGGCATGATTATGTCGTTTTTTCTCCTGAAGAGAAGAAAGTGAAGGTTGGATTTCTCGTTTTGCTGTTGATGCCTATTTCAAATGTTCTTAAGCCCGAGAATATTAGGAGGAGTGGTCTGTTATCCAATGAGACCGTCAGAATCGGGTGGTCTCTAGCCGCTCTTGTCGGCTCCTCTTTTGGGACCGATGTCCAAGCACTTCAAGTGCAAAAGAAAAAAGTGGCAAAATTGCCTAGTCCGTCTTAGAGGAAAACCGCGGTGGGTTTGTTTTCCCCCTTTCTCAAGTCCAAAAAGGCCAATGTGGGGGTTGTTTCGCTGTCTGGCCCCGAAAGAGAGCTTGTGGAGCATTTCCGATTGATAGTCTCTTATCATGAGACTGATGAGGTAACTACTGAGCCTGACAACCCTTTTCACCGAGCTATGGAGGAGTCTGCTAAGTTCACTCCTCCTGTTCTTGCTCCGATGTTAGCCATTGAGAAAGATCTCTTTCATGTTGTCGGGATTGTCGAGCCCAGTAAACTGAGCACGTAGCAGATTGAACGTGCCTTCGACTATCTTCTTCAGGCCACCATGAGAGTTTCAGTTGGTGCTGGCCTGATTGCAGAGTTGTCTGCCCTGGGAATGTTGTTTGTGGTCCGTTCATGGATCCGACTGCAATTGTGGAGCAACATGTCCCGGAAGATGTTGCTCATGAGCTGCTCGAGTCATTTTCTCCCCTCCCGGACCCCCAAGTTCGCTCATCTTCTTTGCCTTCTGCTGCTGACAAAGGGAAGGAAGTTGCTGAGTTCCCTTCGTCTGCAGATGTATCTAAATGATAGGCGGGATTGATCCCTGACATTAGGGTTCTTCATGCTGACTCCCGTGTTGACTTACGTGTTCCGAGTGCTATCCATCTCAGCTCTAGTGGTCGGCATATGTGGCATCAGGAGGTGGACCAGAGAAATGGTTCCATGCAACTCCTGTGGAAGTGGTTTTCTTGGCTGGTTGACCATCCATCGCTAGAGGAGATACCTGCGAGAAACCATGTCAACAAAGGGCAGAAACACCTGATGCCGGTAAGTTAGCAATTGTCTGACTGTCTTTTGATTCTTCACCATAATTATTGTTCATAACCTTGTGTGTGTTCTTTGTTCGGGGGATGGCTCACTTGGCTTATGTTGGGATAGTGGGCACCGGCGTGGAGCTTGTGCGGGACAGAGTATATAATCTAGAAAGGTTGTTTGTTGAGCATCAACTCTAGCTTTCGGATGCCCTTTTTTAGGTAGATTCGATGGAAAAGAAATTGGTTGCTCAATCCAATATGGAGGTTCAGCTGAGCGAGGCTCAGGAAAGACTGGGTCTGGCATTTATTGCTAAGTCAAACTTGGAGGCCCAATTGGAAAGGGTTCAGGAAGGTTTGGACGAGGCCCTAACAACTCGAGCCACTTTAATGGCAGAGCTGAAAGAAGTCTAAGAGAGTCGAGATAGGTCGATAGTTGAGCGAACAATGGCTGCTGACTGTCTATCCTCTGCTCAGAAATCAGCTGCTAATACTCAAAGCGCATTGGAAGGTGAATGTGCTGAGGCAGTGCGTAGGAGGGAACTCTACGAGGTTGCTCAAGCGCAGTTTCTTCAGCTCAACTAGGAACTGGACTCAGAGCGCTTAAGCCGAGTTGATGATGATCGCAGGCTGGAAAATTGTGCGAATGATCTGACAAAGGTGATCAGTGAGCTAGCTAACCTGAAGGCGCAATAGGATGCCAAGGAAAGATAGCTCCTTGAGGCTATTGAGAATGTCCAATTCAGCAAGGTTATTGTGGGTAGGCGGGAGCTGCTTGACTTTATTGAGCAGGATCATGAGGATAGGGACATTTTTGCTTACAAACAATTGATCTTTGCTTATTTTTAGGAGGGGGATGATGCTTCATTTTTTGCAGGGTGGCCAGTGGCGTTGAAGTGGACCGAGTACTACGGAAATGACAGCGAATCCTATTTTTCCTGAGCCTGCCACTGTTCCCGCCGTCCATGAAGCTTTCCCTAACTCTACTCCCTCTGATCTTGCTGCATGAGCAGTGTTTTTTTATAAGAAAAATTATCAATACAAAGTTTTTTATTTCCTTGTTTTGTGCTTAAGCTATATCTGTCATACTCGGCACTTTTAATTTGGGCTAAGATTAAGCTGAATAGACTAATGTGTCACCAATACTCTAAGGTTGGATTTAGGTAGTCAAGTCCCTTTGCGTCTGTAGTAGTTTTTAGTCTGAAGTGGAGCCTCTTCTTAGCATGAATGAGCTATCACTTGATAATAACGCTAATTTAACATTTAAGAAGGCTTAAGTTGCAGAATAGTCCCCCTTATCTGGGCAGATCAGGTTCTCGCGGTGTCGTAAGCTTTACATCGAAGAGGAGTTAAACTTGTGCAAAATTCATCTGGACGACCAGACTTCCACAACAAATTCCAATATTGTGTTGAAGTTAGAGCGTTTGGGAATCATATCTTGTCTGAGCGGACTGAACTTCTACTGTATATGAACTCAATCTTGATGAGGAGTTAAGCTGTGGAGAAGTCGTCTCTGCTCGAATGGGCTAGACTCCTATAATGATCCCTAATCCCGAACAAGAGTTAGGATGTGGAGAAGTCATCTTCGTCCGAAAGAACTAGACTTCTACAGTATACAAACTCAACCCTGAAGAGAAGTTGAGCTGCATAAAAATCGTATCTGTCCGAATGGGCTAGACTCTTGTAATGAACCCTAATCTTGAACAGGAATTAGGCTATAGAGAAGTCGTCTTCGTTCGAATAGACTAGACTTCTATAGTATACAGGCTCAATCCTGAAAAGGAGTTGAGCTGTAGAGAAGTCATTTCTGCCCGAATGGGCTAGACTCCTATAATGAACCCTAATCCTCAACAGGAGTTAGGTTGTGGAGAAGTTGTCTTTGTCTGAACAGACTAGAATTCTATAGTATATGGGCTTAATCCTGAAGAGGAGTTGAGTTGCGGAGAAATCGCTTCTGCTTGAATGGGCTAGACTCCTATAATGAACCTTAATCCTGAACATAAGTTAGGCTGTGGAGAAGTCATCTTTGTCCGAACGGACTACACTTCTATAGTATACCAACTCAAACCTGAAGAGGAGTTGAGCTGTGGAGAAGTCGTCTCTGCCCGAATGGGCTAGACTTCCATGATGAACCCTAATCCTGAACAGGAGTTAGGTGATGGATAAGGCATCTCTGTCCGAACAGACTAGACTCCTGTAGTATATGGGCTCAATCCTGAAGAGGAGTTGAGTTGTGGAGAAGTCGTCTCTGCCCGAATGGGCTAGACTTCCATGATGAACCCTAATCCTGAACAAGAGTTAGGTTGTGGAGAAGTTGTCTTTGTCTGAACAGACTAGATTTAAAACGGATTAGGTTACTTATGTGGCGAGTTGTCGACATCCTGAATAGGACTAGACTCGGTCGTTGTGCGCCATCATGGTCCCTTACATGCGGTGAGCCGTCACAAGACTGGACTTGGTCCGTTTTGCAACACCGTGATTCCTTGGGCGGACTAGGTCACTTATACCCAGCGAGTTGTTGACATCCCTAATAAGAATAGACTCAGCCACTGTGCGCCATCGTGGTCCCCTTGGTCGGACCAGATTATTCATGCACGGTGCAACCGTCATGATAATGGGCTTGGTCCGCTTTGTGGTGTCGTGGTTCCATAGGTAAACTAGGTCACTTAGACGCAGCAAGTTGTTGACATCCTTAATACGACTAGACTTGGCCGGTGTGTGCCATCATGGTCCCCTTGATCGGACGAGGCTATTCATGTGCGGTGAGCTTGTCGCGAAACTGGGCTTGGTCTAGGTTGCGGTTTCGTGGTTCCTTAGGCGGATTACGTCCCTTAAAAGCAGCAAGTTGTCAACATCCTTGATAAGACTAGACTCGGCTGTTGTGCGCCTTTGTGGTCCCCTTGGTCGAACCAGGCTATTCATGCACAGTGAGCCGTCGCGAGACTAGGCTTGGTTCGCTTTGCAGTGCCATGGTTCCTTAGGCAGACTAGGTCACTTAGACGCGGCAAGTTGTCGACATCCTCAATAGGACTAGACTCGACCGCTGTGCGCCATCGTGGTCTCCTTGGTCGGACCAGATTGGTTCTGTATACAGAGTTGAGTGCGAAATAACATCGTTTTCAAAAAAGTATCTTTATTGATAATTCTTCTTTAAATGCTCTACATGATATTCTCTCCACTCAAGTTCTCTGACCAGTAGGCTCTTGACCCGTTGGTCCTTCTTCAGGGGACTTTTCAGGGTGAAATAACTATTTGCTTGATTGCTTCGTCACCACGTAGTGGCACTCTTGTGCGGGTGACTGATATCCCCTGATAGTCCCCGCCTTATTATAGACGAGGTACTTGAGGTATTGATGTCGAGTAGAGACCACCGCTCCCATCTGGTGGAACTAAGGCCTGCCCAGAATCACGTTGTATGTAGAGAGGGCACCTATGACTATGAATTTGGTGATTAGAATCCTTATTACGTCTGGCTTCCCTGCTACCACAAGCAGCCTAATGCTTATGACTAGATAACTCCGCATGCCACTGAAGCCGATCATGGCTTGCTTGTGTGTCTTAAATTATTCTTCCCTTAGCAGCATACTGCAGAATGCCTCAAAGAACAGGACATTGGCTGAGCTCCCCGTATCTACCATGAAATCTTCACACCCCACTTTGCTATCCTGATTGTGATGACTAGGGCATTATTTTGCGGGGGGTGGACCATTGCATGTCCTGCTCCGTGAATGCCAGATCCGGGGTCAGATGCTCTAATCGGGCATGTTGGATAAGACGGTCTCCATAGTAGAAACTCGTCTGTAGTTCTTGGACTGCTATTTTCCTTGACTGATTAGATTGTTATGGTTCATCGTATGCACTGTGCAGGACGTAGATAATGTCCACAGTTTTCTGCTCTACCTCTGGTGCATGCTCTTCATTTTCCTTCCTTTCAGATTACTTTTCGTCGGGGCTTATGAATTCTTGGAGCCTCCCCTTTTGTACCCAGTATTTGATCTTATTCTTGAGACTGTATTCGATCTTATTCTTGAGACTTTGGCAGTCCTGAGTAACGTGACTGTGGTCCTTATGATAAGAGCAATACTTGTTCTTATTGCTTCTTGACGGTTCACTCTTGAGTTTCGAGGGCCATTTCAGGTCCTCCCAGCTCTTCATGACAGAAAGGACCTTGGACAGACTGACGTTGAGTGGGGTGTAGTTGGGGTACCTCATATTGACCTAATTGACGACCTTGTTGAGTTTCACCTTGTCAGATCCGACCATGCTGTCATTTCGCTTCCTTTCGGATATGTCCTCCTCCTCGTGCCTCTTTTATTCTCCCCTATCTCGAGTCTTGAGGGATTTCTCGGCCTCATTCTCGCCTCCTTTCTTGGATACCACATCTCCTCGAGAGTGATGTACTTTTGTGCACTCTTCACTAAGTTTGCATATCCTTTGGAGGCTCTAGGGTGAGGAAGTTGTAAAACTGACCTCCCCAAAGGCCGGAAGTGAAGGCAGTAACAGACATGTCGTCGCTGCAATCGTCGATCAGAGTCATCTCGTCGTTGAAGCGAGTGAATACTCTTTGAGGGTCTCACCATGCTTCTGCTTGAGGCTGAGCAGATAGTGAGGCCCCTTCCTGATTTGCTGGCCCCCTACAAACCAGGTAATGAATGCTTTTGCCAATACTCGAAATGAATCAATGGATTTTAGCTGTGGAACCAAGTCAGTGCAACTTTCTTCAGGCTGGTAGGGAAAGTTCTACGCATAATGGTTTCTGAACTCTTTTTTAGTGCCATCACATGGTGGTAGTGGCATAAGTGGTTCGATGGATCAGATCTCTCATCATAGAACTCGAGCTTTGGGAGGACGAACTTCTTTAGCAAGGGCGCTCATGATCTCTTCCAAGTATGGAGGCACGGTAAGATCATACAGGACATCTGGTTTGGTCTCTCCGATATCCCAATCGAAGTGGGTTATTGACTATGGTCCTGTCTGCTTTTGAGATGTGGTTCCCACTGACTTTTTCGTTCTTCGGGTTCCTCTTCTGGCCAACCCTTTAGTACTCATCGGGAAGTTGTCGCTTTCAAGGACATACTCCTCGACATCTTTTTAGGTCAGGGCCCTCCCCGGGTTTCTGCCATTCTCTTATAGTGGCTGTCGATCCTGGGTAAGCCTTTCAACCACTCGTGTAATATGATTCATATGGAGTAGAATCAGGTCTATGTGGGATTCGACCGCATCTGCCTCAATGACTGGACCTTGCGGATGCTCTGCTTCCTCGATTGGATCGACTCGGCATGGTCGCGGGGCTTACCTGGCCGAAATGTTTCCTGGCTCGACATTGTTATTGTTAACTCGGGTCTGGTGTTCGTGACCATGTCTCGAGACTCTGCTAGTTCAAAAAGTGTTTTTGTTTCAAGGAAAACTTGTCGTTTTCCCACAGACGACGCCAAACTGATGAGTCCAAATTTGTCTCTGTCAATTCTTGATCTGTAAAATAAACAACAGTGAGCCAGAGACCACTATTGTAGTAGTCGAAGGCACTCCAATGCTAAATTCATGTGAAGTCAGGATGGATGTAGACTGTAAATTAGATTGTAAGGGCGTACCTTTCTCATCCCTCTCATTCACCTTATATAGCAAGTATTTTACTCCTTCATTGGCTCTACTATCGAGGCATGATGGAGGGAGGAGATACCGCTTGGGATCTTAACCGTCCATGACTGAGTTTTGTTCGACACATGACTGTCTTGTCTACATGATCCCCTATTTTGGTTCCTATGCATGTGGTTGTATTCTTACATGATTGTTTGATTTGGATATTTGAAGGTTGTTGTTGGGGAAGCTAGGGTACCTTTTTTCTACCGAGCGGGTTCTGAATTTGAAGAAATGTAAGTTGCCTACCTTGTTGTTCTCAAGTTATTTCTGTAATCCTACTGTAATAAATAAAAATAGTAGTTGAAATTGTGTAGCACCTTGAATCGATTTGAATCATTAACTCGGTCATCTTGATTGATACAAAAAGCACATACAGACACTTAAAAGGTATATAAAAGCACTATGCTATTCATGTATCCTGAATAAAAAGCATTTTTTTTCATAGCAGTGTATGCTCATCATCCTGGGGAGATCTATGGTTGTAATTCTTTAAATCTTTAATTGTTGAGTCTGTCACCTTCATCTAAATTTATACTATGAAGTATTACAAGCAAGGATGCTTGTTGGAAACCAATACCTACCACGTAATATTATGGAGGAACCTAGGTGATCCCTTTTGATACTAGGAACTCAAGCATTTGATGTTATAATTTCCTCATTTTCGGTTCTGAACGCGCTATGTATTTGTTTTGTTTGTCGAACATTAGTGCGGCAAAGTATTCTGAATCTCTTTTTTAATTGGATTGTGGATTTTCATTTTCAATCTAACTATAACAACAAAGAAATTTAGTAGTAGCTAATGAATATTTGGTTAATATTTAGTTGGTTAATTTTCATAAATGGTCAATGATCTTCCTTTTTTTGTATTATTTATTATTGCTATTTTTTCACTGTAGATGCTATGTTGTTATGTACGCCTTCAGGGTTTCTAATCGATTCAATTCTTAAGCTTTGCTTTCATATTCTTGAAACTGCTTTCAAGAAGAAAATTGTTGGACTTGTCACCAGAAAGCAATACGTAGAAAAGGTTTGGATTTTTTGTGGTTTTTCTTCTAGTTCAATCATTTGTCACAAATTCCGAGTTTAGCTTGCATTCTAATTTCTCTTTTAAGAGATTTTTTTAGTTGTATTTGTATTTTATAATAGGGTTATTTACCTTTTAGCCCCCACTAATTCAGGTGAAACCAAAATCTGGTGCCACTGGTTATTTTAATTCAATCTAACCCCCATTTTGGCTCTTGACCGTTAAGTCAACTCATTTAACTAGCATAAAACATTATTTTTTTGAAATTCCTCTTTTACCCTTCACCAGCATGTGCGAAGCACATGTTTGCTTCCCTCTTATCCAAACGAACCCTGGTTCACTTGCAATCTTTTGAATTGGGAGAGAGAGAGAGAACCGCAATCTGTTGAAGAGGGAGACTGTGATCGGAGCTGAGGAACATCAAAGCTTGGTCGGTGGATACATGGGTGTGTGGAGAGGTAAGTGAATGTTATATTTTGTGTATTTCACTTCACTGTTGCTTAAACTATGTGAATTGGACCGTTGGGGAAGATAGGTACCAAATGGAAAATTTAGAAATTATGTGAGGGTCAAAAAAGAAATAAACAGTGAAAATTTTTTTGTTAGAGAATTATGTGTAAAAATTATTGTTTAATTGACTTGCATTGTTTGTGAATGGCCAGGATAAAAGAAATAAACAGTGAAATTTTTTATATATATATTTTTTATTTTGTTAAAGAGTTATGTGTAAAAATTATTGTTTAATTGTTGTGAATTTATTAGCAAATAATGTAATAGTATTAAGAATTGGAGTTTATGTATGTAATGAAGTTCAATAGTAATCTAATGGAGTTTACCCTACAAATGTTTGAGTTTGAATTGTCAGCTCGATAAAACTTCATAAATGTAATGCAACTCGGAATGCAATGGATGTCAATGCAATGCAATGACAGTGATAAATACCCTGTAATGCAGTGGATGTCAAAGCAATTATCATGAAAATCACAAAAACTGTTGGACAGTGATCAATCCGACCATTATGAAAATCAAAAAAATTGAAATGAACAACCTGCTGGACAGCCCAAAAACAGTGATCAATCTGCTGGACTGGCAGGGATCAATACAATTAACAACCTAAAACACACATACTTGCCAATGAAATGAACAACCTGACCAAAAACAGTGATTAACCATTGAACCAACCTGCCAACAGACAATGTAATAAACAATGATCGATACCCTGTCATTGAAGCATTGAACCAATGCATTGTTTACATACTAAACCATTGTTTCTTGTCTTACATCAGATATCCAAGGAGATTTAACCATACAATACCCTAGATTGGCTTACACAATGCAAAAATAAAAAAAATAAAAAATAAAAAAATGTGCAAAAAATACGTTGGATTCTTTTTTTACCCCCACATAATTCCTATATTTACCATTTGGTACTCATATTCCCTAAACAAATTTTCACACTAGTTCAACCAACAGCGAATTGAATACACAAAATACAAGATTTTCGCACTAGATTTTCCTAAATTGATGGCCATATTATGATCTCCTTCTCCAAACTGTGGTTCTCTCTCCCTTTTTAACAGATTGTATAACCTAGGGTTTCGTTGGGATAAGAGGGAAAATAGGGAAAGAGAGAAGCTAACACGCGATTCACACGTGCTGGTGAGGGGTAAAAGAGGAATTTCAAAAAAAAAAATACTTTTTCTGCTACTCAATCGAGTTGACCTAGCGGTCAAGGGCCAAAATGGGAGTTAGACAGTGGCACCCAATTTGGGTTTCACCTGAATTAGTGGTGGCTAAAAGGTAAATAACCCTTTATAATAATGCATGTAGGATTGAACTTATTAGTTGTTTTGTTTTGATTAAATTCAGATAGTTTGAAATGGATAAAACTTGGATTTCTTAGTTGAGGAATACACTTGAATATGTGGGAGGGTTGAATTAGTTTTTGGACTTTGCACTTGCAAACAAGTCATATGATAATAGAACAAAGTGTCATTGTCCTCGTTGTGCTTTTAGAAAAATGGGTGAGTAGAGAAGTGGTGTGTGATCGCTTGATTTGTAGACCATTTTCGAAATGGTACACTGTTTGGTTACAACATGGGAAGTTGGGCACAAGTCAAAGTTCTACTGTCATGCCTGTAGTGCAAGATAGTCAACCTATTCAAGATCCAATGCAAGACATGATCCATGATGCTTTTGCATTTTGTAGGCACCATGCCCATGAAGAATCTTCCACATCACATGGACCTCATGAAGGGGATGGAAATATGGGGGTTATAAACAGTGGGTTATGTGATAAAGTTAAAAAAGTTTTTTGAGTTACTTAAGGATGAAGAGAAAAGGCTATATGGAGGGTGTTAAAAAAGTACTCAAAATTATCTTTTTAGTTAAATTGTATCACATTAAGTGTATTTCCGATTTGAGTGACAAAACAATGCCAATGATAGTAGAGTTGTTGCATGATGCATTCCAACATACAAGGATCCCCGATACATTCTATGAGGTCAAGAAAACCATTAATAAACTTGGTCATAATTATACTAAGATACATGCATGTCTGAATGGTTGCATGTTGTACCAGGGATTGGATAAAGAGAGACAAACATGCAAATGATGTGGCACATCTAGATGGAAGCTGAAGTATAAGGGAAATGCAAATAATGTGCCTATAAATGGTAAGAAATGAAAAATGCAACATGCAAAGGTTCTTCATTATTTTCCGTTGATATCACAGTTGCAACGATTGTTTGTGTCTTCTATGACTATTGCTGATATGAGATGACATGCTAGTAAGGATAACAAAGATGGTCTGATGCGACATCCGAGAGATTTTGAGGTATGAAAAAATTTAATTAAGCATTTCTTGAATTTGCTTTGGATGCACGTAATGTCACCTCGGCTTGGCTAGTGATGGGTTTAATCCTTTCGGGAATATGAGTACTAGTTATAGCATTTGGCCAGTGGTTCTAGTTTTGTACAACACTCTTTCTTGGAAATGTGTGAAACAAACTTCTTTCATTATTTCAATGATCATTCCTAGTAAGTGGATGTCAGACAATGATACATACATTTACTTACAACCTCTTTTTGATGAATTGAAGGAGTTGTGGGTTGGTGCAAAAGCATATGATGTTTCGTTGAATGAAAGTTTCACAATGTGAGCAACTTTAATATGGATAATAAGTGATTTTCCAGGGTTAGGGACCCTATCAGGAAGGAATACACATGCTAAAATAGTTTGTCTTTCATGTAACTTTGATACGGAGCCTTGCTGCCTTCCACACAGTAAAAAGTGGTAGTTCATGGGTCTTCGGCGTTTTCTAAATGTTGGTCACAAGTTTAGATTGAACCGAGTTCGCTTTAATGACAAGCAAGAGAAAAGGACTGCATCGATACAATTATCAGGAACAAATATTTGAAACAAGTAGATAATATTAACGTTACATTTGGAAAGACACCTGAGGTTGAAGTTATAGGTAAAAGAGCTCATGGAAAAAATACTAGAGTTGGTGAGGCGCAACAATGGAGGAAGAAAATCATATTTTTTTGAACTTTTATATTGGGAGCATAACTTGATCAGTCACAATCTTGATGTTTTGCATATTAAGAAAAATGTTTGTTACAATGTGATGTACATCTTGCTTAATGAAAGTAGGAAGACTAAGGATCATCTTAATGCCCGAAAATATCTTCAATCAATGGGTATAAGAGACGATCTCCAGCCAAATAAGAATGAGAAATACCTTCCTAGTATTTTTATAATGACTAATGCAAATAATGACATATTTCTTAGGACTTTGATCTATTTTGCCAGATGGTTACTCAAGTAACATATCCAGATGTGTTGATTTGAAACAACGCAAGTTGTTTGGGTTGAAAAGTTATGATTGTCATATTCTTATGAAACAGTTGCTGCCAATTGCAATAAGAAATGCATTGCCTACTCCAGTGTCCACAATTTCGTTGATTTGTGCTTATTTGTTCGACACATATGTGGTGAAGTATGGAATCCTCAAGACTTGGACATTCTACAACATTGAATTGTGCTTACTTTGTGCCACATGGAAATCTTATTCCCTCATTCATTTTTTACGGTCATGGTTCATTTAGTAGTTCATTTGGTTGATGAAGTCAAACGTGGAGGCCCAGTACATTATCAATAGATGTATCCTATAGAGAGGTAAATATCATAAACTAAAATTTATGAATTATCACTTGGTTTTCTTATTCTAATACATTTACTTTTTATAATCCTGAAGGTACTTAGGACGTTGGAAGTCTTATGTACGTAATAGGGCACAACCGGAAGGCTGTATAGCTGAAGGATACCTATCCGATGAAATTCTTAACTTTTGTTCAAGATATTTAGATGATGTGGAAACAAGATTCAATCGAACACCCCATGTTGATGATGGGGTAATTGGTGTTGGATCTTCTAAAGTGGCAGACCGGTGGGGGGTTCTTCATATTTCAATCTAACATCTTTAGAACATATGCAAGCACATTGTCATGTGTTGATCAGCTACACAAAATTGAACCCGTTTCTACAGTGAGTAAATTCTAACATTTAATGTGATTATTCAAAAAACCTTGTAATGGCTTATACTAATTTTTGATGATGTAACATTTAGGGAATATATGACAGAGTCTAAGAGAAGGCTAAGGAGTCATACAGAGTCACACGCTAAGATAGATAAGTTGGTCCATAAAAGACTCGTTGATTGGTTGAGGAGATGCATAAGTATATATTATATCAAATTCCGAACATTAGCACAAGAAAAGGGTTTGAAAACTCAGAATAGTGGAGTATTTGGTTCATTTGGAGCTAGAAGCTATGCAAGCAACGTGATAATAATGTCAAAAAAGGAAGTGTTCATTATTGGAAAATTGATAGATATCATTGAGTTAAACTATCATGGCCGTTTCATAATTACCTTGTTTAAATGTCAATGGGCAAATACCACTATTGATAGAGGGATTAGAATAGATGATTTGGGCTTTAGTTCCATCAATTTTTCTCGGTTGATACATATTAGTGATCATGAAGATCATGAGCCATATATTCAAGCTTCAGAGGCACAACTTGTGTATTATGTGGAGGATGAGGTGGATAAAGAATGGAGTAAGGGTGGGCATCCGATCCCGCGATCCCGATCCCGTCCCGTCCCGATCTAGAATGGGATGGGATGGGATGAAGATTTTCAATCCTGCCAATCCCGTCCCGTCCCGAACTAATTTTTTAATATTTATTATTTTTTTATTTATTTTTATTCATATAAACTTACAGATGACTGACAGAAAATCATGGTGTTTGCAGTGGTAACAAAAATGTTACTTCAAGAAATAAATATTCATTAAGCAAGAGAAAGATAGCAGACTGTTGCTTAGATTCCCAATAAAAGTGGCTCCAATTATTTAACTTCCAAATATTGATAATACCCAGGTGAAGATGAAAAATAACAATTAACTGAGTATTACATATTCAGAAGGGAACATTCAGGGGCAGAGCCAAGAATTTGAGATGCCCCGGGCTGTAAATTTTTTTTTTTAATTACGATATATATATTGATGGTAAACCATTATGAATATGTTAGAGCATCACCAATAGGTCTATATTTCTTCCCTAACAAAAGATGAAATGTCATTTTGTCAAGGAACCATGAATTTTGTTTTCCACAGTAATGAAATTGTAAAATCAGTTGGGAGGCCATCACATCGACACAATACTCTTAGTGGGTCCCATTTATCATGTCATTTTCTAAAAGTTAGCCTACTCGACTTCATTGTTAGTGGATTTAGTGGTTACCCTTATATTTGCATGCGACATCTACATCTAATTATAAGAAAGTTATTTTTCACGCTCTTATATGATGATAATCTTCGCAGCAGTCACAGGCAACACGCTGATCCCGTCCCGGTCCCGTATGAACGGGATGGGTATATTTCGTCCCATCCCGTCCCGTGCCTACCCCTAGAATGGAGTATTTTTGTTCACTTAAAGCCAAAAGACTTGTATGACAAAAGACTCATTATATGAGAATATGCCTTATCAACAACAAAACTTAGATGGATGGTTTCAAGATGATAATGGAGACTTTCCATTGGCAATGGATGATATAGATGATGAACCTCCAATCAATGTTAATATTGACAATTGATGCGTCCAAAAATCATCCTCCTGCGAGTTTGACCTGCAAAATAACTGTTAGACTGCCAAAGACCACCTTTTTGGTGGTCGAAGGCATTTCGATGCTTATGTCAGTAACCCTGTTGGAAGAAGGAAGTAAATCTAGACAAAACTCAGTTAAAGTTGCATACATTTGTTGAATGTTCCCTTTACCTTTTATAATGGTTGTAATTAACTCTCTGCATGACTTAAGCATGTGAGGCGCAACGGAAGGATATGTTTCTGTAATAGTCTCCTCCTTAATGGAGATGCGTTTGTAGAGGCGTAGGTCCCTATAAGTCTTTTTTTAGGTGCAACGTTATTCTTCTTTACTAGAGAACGCGCATTGGGCTTTGATTCGTCAGGGTTTGGATTCGGATCCTGGTTATGCCTCCTTAGTGGTGGGCCTAATCTAGGCCTTTGTAAGTGGCCTCAATCCTTCTGGGATTTTGTGAGCTAGCCCAATGGATCGGGCTTTTTATTCTCGTGATGGGACTTTATGCCACGTGTATCGCCGTGATGATCGGTATATTTTGATGTATCATCAGCTACTCCCCCTTAGTTAGTGGGTATGTTTGCATATCCACTAACTGTAGGGTGGTTGGTATTTTGATTGTAATTTTGCACTGAACTTGATGCCTAATAACTTTTAGTTTCCTAATCGTCTTGGTTACTTCGTTGTCTATTCATTTTCACGCACATTTTCAATGCGCCATTATGTCTTGTATGTCGCTCTGTGAGCGGTTCTTCGTTTCTCAGTTGCTTAAAAGGTGTTGTGGCTACTTTCCTTTCTTTACGCCATCTTTAGTGTTATTTATTTTCTTCTACTGCCTTTTTTCCTCGTTCATTCTTCCCTATTTATGATGCCCAACAAACAAAGCCTCTCGGGCTACCCTGGATAGCGTCCGTCCCAACTATTCTTTGCAATAGGATCTTGAAATCATTCTTCCTCATGAAATCGACAATCCTTGTTGTCCAAGGAAAAGATATATCGCCCTTATCCTTGCATGTTCTACGCTGGCCTCCGGTTCCCTGTTTTGAAGTTGTTCTAGTCATATCTAAACTTCTTGGGTATTCCTCCGGCTCAAATGGGGCCGAATGGCTGGAGGGTTATAGTTGCTACAATGGTATCTCTTTAACCCCTTGAATCTTGTATTCCTTTGTGGGGTTCAGCGTGAGGCCCAACCATGCCTGTTTTCTGTATTCTCCTGCGTGTTTTGGTAATCTTAATGATGACATCAGGGGTTGGTCGCGGGATTGGTTTTATGCGTCTGTCGGTTCTGGCCACTTCACTTTGCGTGGTCTTCTGATAGTAAGGTATTTCCGAGTTCCTCTTAAGCATCGGAATATGAAATTGACTGCTAAGAAGCAGATTATCAGTGGGTGCTTCTTGGGGCTTTCGATGGTCCCTTTGGATTCCTATTTTAATGATGATATGGTGAGGCGTTGATAGGCTTATAAATGGTACATTTTACACCCCTAATTATATATTTGTTATGTTATATTAATTAATAAAATACTCTCATTACGTGTATTTTGTGTATAACGCGGGAATTCAGGTATTAATCATCAAATATGCACAAAATGACACAATAAGGCTAAGTTCAACAACTAAAGAGCCCATTAGAAGTTCACACATGCATTGTCAAGGATCAAAGATTTTCAAGCCCAAAGGCCCATGAAATCAAGCCCAAAAAAAATATCATCATCTACGAATCTCGAGGAAATCAAATTGAACATCCACATGGCAACTTCAACATAGCAAAAGGAATCTCTACACATTCCACCTCTTATTCTACTATTCATTATCTTATACAATTCCTTATTTTATGCCAATATATTTTCCTTATTTTACTCCACTATCCATTCTCCAATATAATTTCTTATTTTATGCCAATATATTTTCCTTATTTTACTCCACCTTTTTGCTTCAAGAGTTTGATCTAGAAATTTAAGACAAAAAAGGAATGGAAAATGTGGTTGTTGACCACTTATCCAGAATAATTGTGGAGTCAGAAAAATGATCGTTACCAATAACAGAAACTTTTCCTGATGAGCAATTAATGATGATCGCTCATGTCCCGTCACAACCACCTTGGTATGCTGCCATTGTGAACTTTCTTGCTACAAAGAAAATTCCAGAACATTGGTCTAGGCAAGATAAGTTCAAGTTTTTATTCATGGTCAAGTATTTTTCTTGGAATGATCCTTATCTCTTCAAATATTGTCTAGATTAAATCATTCGTAGATGCATCCCTAAATTGGACCAGAGAGAGGTCTTGGCATTTGGCCATGATCATGCCTATGGAGGCCGTTTTAGTGCAAAGAAGACTGGTGCAAAAGTTTTGCAATGCGGTTTCTATTGGTCCCCCCTTTTTCAAGATGCCCATGTGTACTGTCAAATTTGTACAAAATGTCAACAATTAGGGCGTATATCTCGTAGACACATGATGCCTTTGACTCCAATCCTGATTGTGAAGCTCTTTGATGTATGTGGTATTGATTTCCTGGGTCCATTCCCAACTTCATATGGTTTCACCTACATCCTTGTTGTGGTAGACTATGTCTCCAAATGGATTGAAGCCATAGCTTGTAGAACCAATGACCACAGGATTGTAGTCAACTTCTTAAAGGAGTACATCTTTTTCCGTTTTGGCACACCTCATGCAATCATCAGTGATAGAGGTTCCCACTTTTGCAATAGAGTGTTTGAGAACTTAATGAAAAAGTATGGAGTTTCCCACAAGGTTGTTGTATCATACCATCCGCAAACAAGTGGTCAGGTAGAAGTTTCCAACAGACAAATCAAACAAATACTCGAAAAAACTGTGAGACCAGATAAAAAGGATTGGAGTTTGAGATTGCCCGAGTTTTTTTGGGCTTACCGCACTGCATTCAAGAGCCCTATAGGAATGACGCCATACCATCTAGTATTAGGCAAACTTTGTCATTTACCTGTTGAGCTCGAACATAAAGCTTTTTGGGCAATCAAACGTCTTAACTTTGACATCGATAAAGTTGGTGAACATAGAAAGTTGCAACTAAATGAGCTTGATGAACTCAGAAATGATGCATACGATCTATCCAAGAGGTATAAGGATAAGATGAAAAAGGTCCATGACAGTCAAATCATGCGAAAATAGTTTCAACTAGGTCAAAAAGTACTTTTGTACAATTTCCGCCTTCACATATTTCCGGGGAAGTTAAAGACCAGTTGGTCAGGACCTTTTATAGTCAAAATTGTTCCCCCATGGGAAGCCATCACAATTGAGTACCCAAAAGGCAGTAGTAGCTTCCAAGTTAATGGATAATGCCTGAAGCCCTTTTTAGAGCTTCATAACCCAAAAGTTGAGGAAATCCTTATGGAGGACCTTGTCTACGAAGATTGACTGTTTTTTGTATTCCTTCATTGTCTATACCATTTTTTGTTTTTGTTTTAACTAATTCTACATATCATGGCTTGTTTTGGACAACATTCATTTGAACATCAAACAAGCTTATGATGCTCTCTACCCTTTTTTTTCATTTACATTGTTGTTCCTCTTTTGACCCACAGTGTCATACTAAGAACATTGAGGATAATGTTTGATTTAGGTTTGGGGGGAGAGATTTCAAAAATCTAATGTCTCATTTCAAAATGGGAGGTCCAAACACAGTTCATAAAAAAAATTTTAAAAAAATAAATAAATAATAATAATAATAATAATAATAATAATAATAATAAATTCGTCTTTATAACCCAAGTACTTATCCATAATGAGATTAGGTTCCATATCTAGTTGCAAAGGCATCTGAGGGTAGGATTTGAAACTTTGATAGTTAGTAATTTGTCAATATTTGACAAAAGTTTGTACTACTCATAAGCTAGGCATTTTCTAAGAGTTTACATTAAGAGTTTTAGCTTCAATGTTCTTAACTAAAGTTGAAAAAGTGGATTAATTATCTGGTGAACATGAAAATAATAGTGGAGACTTGAACCCTGTGAGATTTCTAGCATTTCTCCTTTCTAAGGGTCAAACGCTTATTCTGAATTTCTTGAATTCTACATTATCTTGTTGCATGATCTCTATAAATTTTTATTTCTGTAAAAAAATTGAAAATAAAACATCAAAGTTGAATCACACCACCACAGTACGTTCTAAAATTCACCCAAGGCATAGAAACCATGTAATTCTTAAGAAAGGAAGAAAAAATCATTTGTTTGCCTAGATTGAACATTTTAACCTACCCATGTATTGTTTACCCTTAGAGTATGTTTGAAGTCTGTCATATTAACAATTTTGTTGTTAACCCACTAATTGATAAACCCAAATAACCCAGTTATGTTTTCCTGACCCTTGTGATTTTGAGAAAGGTTGGAGATGAATGTTAAAAAAAAAAGTTTTATCACCATCAATGGAATATGTATATACTTATTAGTGCCAAAAAAGTGTAGAAAGAGTTTCATATTCCATTACCATTTTGTACAAGGCTATAAAAAAAATGCCTTTGTTTAAGCCAATCCATGCTCCGTCACAACCTAGTCAAAATCTTTTGATCTATAAGAAAATATGGCCAAAGTGTGGAGGGTGAATTAAGAAATATCGTGGTGAATGAATCAACATTCCTTCTTGAGATCATATTTATTGTATTCTTGAATTCCCATATTTTGTTTTGCATGTAAACTACCTCTTATTCATTGTTTCATCTTATACACATACATTTGAGAGAGAAAAAAGTCAAATGTCTGAGTGATTATATACCTTGTGAGATTTGAAGTTGAAACGAATTTTCTAGAATGTGAACCAGAGATATGTCCACTTTTAAACTGAAGTTTGCAACAAAAAAGATGATCAAACTCTTAATATAAACTTGAATGAATAATTCCTATGTCTTTTGTATAGTGCTTACTGAAGTCATTTATTTACTTAATACTGACCAATAAGTTACAAGAATACATCTCTTAAGGCTTACGCATTCAAGTAGGAATTCTGAGGTTAAATAAGGAAAGAATTATTTTTTACCAATTTTTTATTCCGAGTATCACAAATGTTTGTGGGTATCATTTCTGGAAACCCTCACGAGACTACAACTCATCCACTAGGGGAACCTAGAGGTTTAAAGGCTTATTACATATGCTAAATGTAATCGTGATTCCTACGAAAGTGAGTTAGTTTTTATTTTTCTTTTGCTCGAGGACTAGCAAAATGTAGGTTTGGGGGGATTTGATATGCTTATAAATGGTACAATTTATGCCCCTAATTCTATATTTGTTATGTCATATTAATTAATAAAATACTCTCATTACGTGTATTTTGTGTATAACGCAGGAATTCAGGTATTAATCATCAAATATACACAAAATGACACAATAAGGCTAAGTTCAACAACTAAAAAGCCTATTGGAAGTTCACACATGCATTGTCAAGGATCAAGGATTTTCAAGCCCAAAGGCCCATGAAATCAAACAAAAAAAAAGTATCATCCTCTACGAATCTTGAGGAAATCAAATTGAGCATCCACATGGCAACTTCAACATAGCAAAATGAATCTCTACACATTCCACCTCCTACTCCACTATCCATTCTCCAATACAATTCCTTATTTTATGCCAATATATTTTCTTTATTTTACTCTACCTCCTACTCTACTATCCATTCTCCAATACAATTCCTTATTTTATGCCATATCTTTTCCTTATTTTACTCCACCTCCCATTCTTTTTCACCTATAAATACCCCATGCTTAGATAGGAGGACTTGAAAAGAAAGAAAATTGAGAGTTGGAGATTTAGAGTCTTGAAGAGTTTTACTTGTAAGTTTTCTCATTTTCTTTATGTTTATCACCATGAGAAACCTAAGGTTTACCATGAGTGGCTAAACACCCTCTTAGGGTGTGAGTGAGCCCCATGGGAAGATGACCTCAATTAGGTATTCTCAAGATATTTTCTTCCATGTAAATTAGACCAACTTTGTGATTAGCATACTCTATGTACTTGAATGTCAATGTTTAATGAAATCGATTGAAGTTTTGTTTTTCATAATCATGGATACATTTCTTACTCTTGTTTTCATCTTTCTTAAAGTCATAGATTCAAGATGTCTTCACTAGTATGAGTCTAACAAACCCACCCCTTTAACGCTTTAAGTATGATTGTAGTATAAGGTTATACATGATTTGTTAGATATTAGGTATTTCATTTAAGTATGGAATCCTTATATGCTTTCAGATCATGCTTATAATCTTAAAAATGATTATCCAATTGGTTTGATTACATAAGCTTCATTTTATAATTTTCCATCTTTAGGTGAGATGAGAACCTATCTAAGGATGAGTTATGGTTGGAAGAATAAAATCTTGAGATAAGCTTAAGAGAACCATCAACCCATGGTGGTGATCTCTAAAGCCCTAAGTATCTCCATATTTGATTGTAATTTATTTACATAGTTTTTATTTAGTTTTTAGTTCAATCATTTCATCAACCACTTATTTTCTGACTACGTTAAGTATTAAGATGATTTAAAGATTAGTTTTCCGATTTATAGCTCTCCTTGTGGGATTCAATCAGTATTTTTCATTATCTAACTCAAAAGATAACCATGCACTTGTGGTATGATTTGAGATCGATCAGGCGCAGTCGTCTATACATAATGAATGAGACCGAAAAAGCTTTGTTGACCGAGAGGCAGGCTACGGAGATCGTTGTCCGTGTTGCCGGTGATGAAGTGGTCGTTGATCGAAAACTGAGCTCTGATGTTACGGATCTCAATGGTCCTATCCGTACTGCTACTGGTCTTTCTAGAAACAGAAGAGTAGCGAAGGCTATTAGTCCATCGAAGCGGTTGTTTCTGTCTTTCGACCGCGTACCGAAGAAGAAATGACTTGTTGATTTTGTGCGTCACACGACTCTTATTCGGATTCTTTGGATAGAGATCCTTCGAGGGAGGCTCGTTGCTCTCTACAGGAGGCGAAAGATATGAAGTTGGATCTGGAGAGGAGTGAGAAGGATATTGTTCGTCCGTTGGACGACGCAGAAAAAAAAGCTTTTCTCCGCTTATGGTGGTCTTGATGTTGTTAAGTGTTCTGATGAGGATCCCTGGTCTTTGGATGACAAGATGCTCCAATTGGCTGTTGTTCAATCTAAAGATCTCGTCAGTCGTGGTCGGGTTCCCAATTTGTAGTCTTGTCCTCCTTCTTCCCCTCTTGCTGACGAAGGGATGAAGGTTTCTCCTTCCGCAGCCTACTTGAATCCTTCTGCTACCATTCGTTCCGTTTTTGCCGACCGACGAAATGGTGATGGAGGTTCTCCTGTTGTTCTTTCATCTTTCTCGGCCATGGGTGGTGGTGGTTCTTCCATACTACCTGATCCTCGTGTTCTTCATTCGCGGGTCAGTTGGAAGGAACCTACTTATGAAAAGATCCGGATTAAATCGGATATGAAGTTATGTTGGTTTTCTCATTTTGGTGTGTAGGATGGTGCACGTAAACTGATAAATGAATGGCACAAGCGGTTGGTGGAGAGGCCTTCGATGGTCGTGCTGAATCTGAACCGTCATCTTGAGGACGGTATCAAGCTTGTAATGGAGGGGATGACTCATCTTGCCTATGCAGAAGTGATGGGCTTGAGTCAGGTCAATCACAATCTTATGGTTTCTTTGGAGAGGAAGCTTTTCATGCTGCTACTGGTGTTCTCCCATGTTCTTTACCAGTATGACGCGTTAAAAATGCGATGCTCTGAAAGGCGGCTGAGGTTGCTCAGGCATCGTTGGCTGAGGTGGAGGGTGCATGGGATCGATCTGTAGCCACACTCAAATATCTGATAGCTGACCTAGAAGGCGTGCACACGTTTGCTCGATGTGGAGAAATAGCTTTCTTCTTAGAAGACGTTTCATGATGAAGCCACGCGGGCCATGATAGAGTACTCTAACAATCGCGATATTGCTAAGAAAAGGGTAGAACAATTGTTGTCTTCGATTGGTGAGGTCAAGGCTGACTCCTCTGTGATGCTCACTGCTGTCGAGGGCCAACTTATCATTGTAATAAATGAGCTTGCTTCTGTTAAGGATAGACTCTGTGTCATGGAGGTGGTAGACTAGCAACTCGTTGTTGATGGTCGGACTGAACTTTTGGATTATATCGAGGGTCTTGGTGTCGATTTGTCCCAGTATCGTCATCTGATTTATCAGACTTTTGAGGACGTGGAAGGTGCCACTGAAGATCCTCCGAGTGTCCCAATGGATGAAGAACCACTTCCTCCGCTTGAAGAGAGAGTTCCCGTTGGTGATCCGGCTCTTGTAGGTGGTGGTGTTGAGGACGTTATAGATTTTCCCCTTAGTCTTCCACTGCTACTGCTGAATGTAATCGAATGGATTTTGAATGACAGGAGTTAGCTCCTTTATTTTCCTTTGTATCAACTTTGTTCATCTATCGTTGTCTTGATAATTCGTATTTGATGTTCCACAGATATATTTATAGCAATCTTTTGGTGATTTGAATTTTCCCATGTTTCGGTACGCATGTCTTGATCTTGTGTTTCTCGTCTCCGAATTTTTGTGGAAAGTTGTTTTGTTCGCTTTTCTACTTTGTTGAAACGTCCGTTCGATCTCCTCATGACATGAAGTTGTTTTGCTCAATTGATTCGTTATGTTTTGTCAATGTAATACTCCAGTCGTCTCGAAGTTACTTTACCTATTAACTTTCACTTCGTCGACTCGACGTCTCGGCCGATCCGAAGTTTAAGTTTTTGGTTTGACTCGGGTGTCCAACATTTGCTTCGTTTTGTGCGACATTCTAGTTGTTTTATTTACTTGACTCGTTCATCCAACTTTTTACTTCGTTAATTCAACACCTCAGTCGATTCAAAGTTTTTGTTTTAGTTTGACTCGGGTGTTCAACAATTGCTTCATTTTGTACGACAATCTAGTCGACTCGAAGTCATTTTATTTAGTTGACTCATTCGTCCAACTTTTACTTCGTTAACTCGACACCTCGGTCGATTTGAAGTTTTTGATTTAGTTTGACTCGGGTGTCCAATATTTGTTTCGTTTTGTGCAACATTCTAGTCGACTCGAAGTCATTTTATTTAGTTGACTCGCTCGTTCAATTTTTACTTCGTTAACTCGACACCTCTGTCAATTCAAAGTTTTTGTTTTAGTTTGACTCAGAGGTCCAACATTTGCTTCGTTTTGCGCAACATTCTAGTCGACTCAAAGTCATTTTATTTAGTTGACTCGTTCGTCCAACTTTTACTTTGTTAACTCGACACCTCGGTCGATTCAAAGTTTATGTTTTAGTTTGACTCGGGTGTCTAACATTTGCTTCGTTTTGTGCGACATTCTAATCGACTCAAAATCATTGTGTTTAGTTGACTCGTTCGTCCAACTTTTACTTCATTAATTTGACACCTCGGTCGATTTGAAGTTTTTGTTTTAGTTTGACTCGGGTGTCCAACATTTGCTTCATTTTGTGTGACATTCTAATTGACTCGAAGTCATTTTATTTAGTTGAATCGCTCGTCCAACTTTTACTTCATTAACTCGACACCTCGGTCAGTTCGATGTTTCTGTTTTATTTTGACTCGGGTGTTCAACATTTGTTTCGTTTTGTGAGACATTCTATTCGACTTGAAGTCATTTTATTTAGTTGACTCGCTCGTTCAACTTTCACTTTGTTAACTCGAAACCTCAGTTGATTCAAAGTTTATGTTTTAGTTTGACTCGGGTGTCCAACATTTACTTCTTTGGTTAATCAGATCAGAAGTTCATTGTGAATATCTTACTTGCATCCTGATTTCTTTTTAGCTTTTGTGTCGATTGTTTTTCATAGCTATGCTATGAAACTATTTTATTTTTGTGAGATGTCGGTTCTGAAAATGAAATTTTATTGATTCTTTTACCGTTTTAGCAGTCGTTCTCCTGGAATGGCTCTGTTACATTGTAGAGTGTTTCTTCTTTTATTTCTGCATTGCTAGTCTATCTTTGCATTGGCATCCGTGCCTCCGCTATTCCCTTTAATTTAAGACCTTATCTGGTTGGGTCGTTATCGCTCCCCGTTTGGTACGGCTTGATAGGGCCTGATAGAGTTTGTTAGTTACTTTATAAATTACTTTGTTCGAATTTGTCTCTGTTGCTAAGATCTTCAAAACGTTGATCTTTCAACTTTGATATAGGTTTGTTCGGGTGGGAGGTGCTTCTTTCCCAGAGCGGATCAGTGTAGAGCATATATCAATCCCTTTTTGGTCCTGTGGTTGTTGTGTCCGCCTTTTCTTTGCATTTGAACTGTTTGTCTAATATGTCGATAAACTCGTCCAGTCGTCCCCTTTGGAACCAATGTTCAATCTCTTCTTTCAACTTGTAGTAGTCCTCGGTATCATGTCCATGATCCTAGTGGAAATAACAATATCTGCTCTTGTCTCGTCCTTCCGGGTCTCCTTTCATCCTGGTCGGCCAGTTGACATTCTCCCAATTTGATCAGTGTTTTAAGGTGTCTGTCCGACTTGTTTTTAGGGTTGTGTATGGTTTATATTATTTCCTCATTACGTTGGTTATTCGCTCGTGATTGGGTCGTGTTGATTGCGATTTCTTGGATTCCTGCTGGTTGGGCTCCGTGCGTCCATCGCTTCGATGTTTCTTTAAATGACTAATGTCCTCCCATGATCCGTCGTCTCGTCTTTTTTCATATTTTCTTTCTTGCTTTCTCGAATGTTTATCCCTCTCCTGATCATTCTTTCTCCTTGCAGCTTTAATTTCTTTGAGGGAGATATGTTTCTGTGTTATTTTCAACAGGACCGCCATGCCTTTTGGGGGTTCTAAGTTGAGGGCGTCGAAGAAGGTGCCTATCTTCAACCTGGCAACGAAAGTTGCAGCGGCCGTGTCATCGCTGCATCCATCAATCATTGTTAATTTGTTGGTGAAGCGAGTAACATGCTATCGTATTGTTTCTTCTGGCTTATGTCAGATGTGCAGAAGGTAGTGGGGCCCTTTCCTCATCCGTTGGCTGCCAATGAATCTGGTAATGAAAGCAGTGGCTGAGGCCTGGAAAAAATCTATTGACCTTTATGGCAGGCTGTTGAACCAGTTCATTGCTGTGGATATGAGGATGGTTGGAAATGTTCTGCACATGATCGATTCTGTGGTTTCTTTTAGAGCCATTATGTGGTGGAAATGTCTTAAGTTATCAATCGGGTTAGTGGTACCATCGTACACTTCGAACTTTGGCGGAGTGCATTTCTTTGGCATTTCCTTCTTTATGAGTTCGTCAGAAAATGGTGGCTTGGCCAACTCGTATAATACGTTGGGATCCATGACTCCGATCCTGAACGGGATCTCAGTAACCGTTCCGCCGCATTGCAGAGTTTTGTCTCGGTTGAGTTCATTGCTCTCGACGTTTTCCTGTTGGGGTTCTACTAAGGCTTCATCACTTCCTTTAGTTTGGATAGTGGAATTTTGTTAAGGCGGTGCTAGAGTAGGGTCAGCTGGCTGAATGCGTTCCTGGGTGATTTTTTCCAGCATCTCTGTCATGTTTTCATTTAGGCCATGAGCAAGTCTACCCGAGGGTCTATGGTAGTGCCGACGACATCCGCATTCTCATATGCTATTGGTTCGGTGTTTCGGGTTACATTCTCTCCTTGAGCCGTTAGTGATGTGTCAGTGGGAGAGTTGTCATGATCATTATTGGATTGGGGGTCTGTAGACTGCATTATTCCTTCTGATGGCTTTGTCGATCTTTCGCTAGGTTGTGGTGAGCTTTGTCACGTGTTTTTGTTTTGGAAAAGGAAACTCGTCGTTCCCCACGGACGGTGCCAAACTGATGCGACCAAAAATAGTCATCCTGCGAGTTTGACCTGCAAAACAACTGTTAGACTGCCAAGGATCACTTTTTTTGTGGTCGAAGGCATTCCGATGCTTAAGTCAGTAACTCTGTTGGAAAAAGAAAGTGAATCTAAACAAAACTCAGTTAAAGTTGCATACATTTGTCGAATGTTCCCTTTACCTTTTATAATGGTCGTAGTTAACTGTTTGCGTGACTTAAGCATGTGAAGCACAACGAAAGGAGATGTTTCGGTAACAGTCTCCTTAATGTAGATGCGTTCGTGGAGGCGTAGGTCCCTCCACAGCTCTTTCTTGGTGCAACATTCTTCTTCCTTATGAGAGAACGCTCATCGGGCTTGGATTTGGGTTTTGATTCGTCTGGGCCTGGATTCGGATCATGCTTACACCTCCTTAGTGGTGAGCCTAGTCTGGGCCTCTGTAATTGGCCACAATCCTTCTGAGCTTTTGTGAGCTAGCTAAATGGATCAGGCATTGTATTCTCCTGATGGGACTCTATGTCATGTGTATGGCCGTGATGATCGGTCTATTTTGATGCATCATTAACAATATAAATGAAGAAGATTTTGTATGAAAAATTGTGTTTGTTGTAATACATTACTATGACAATTTTGCTTTTTGGTTTCAATTATGTTGTCTTCTCCTATTCATTATATAATTTGTTATTTCACATTTTGGCTTTAGTTTAAAGTTTCAGCGATGCCTAGGCCTAAACGTTTCCAAGTTGAATTAGATCCTATAGAGTGCCCGACAAAATCTTGATCATTTCAATCCAGTGCTCAGTTTCATCCAGCTGCTACATCTGAGTCTCATCCAACTGCTACACATGTCTCTCATCCAGCTGCTACATCCGTCTTTCAACCACCTGCTACATCCGTCTCTCAGCCACCTAATACATCTGAGTCTTATCCAGCTGCTAAATCTGAGTCTCGGTCAAGTGTTCATGAACACAAATCCAAGAAGTATTGGACAGTGAATACAATTGGTATGTAATTTAAACTTATTCAAGATAATAAAATGTTGTTGCTAATTTTGAATGGAGTACAACGAATATCAACTTACTTGTCTGAGATGAGCAAGGACTAATAAAATAATCTCATATGAGGGCACATGATGTTTGGTCACTTCCTAGAGGGACAAAAGTGATGATTTCATTTAATATTGAGCATCAACCTAATGGAGATGTAGTTGGTCTCTTAAGAAGTTTTTTAGGACAAATTGGATCTGATTTTAAGGCTTTTCCAATTGGATACAATTTTTGGAAGGATGTGCTAAAAAGTTACAAGGATGGCGTGTATACCACTCTTATACAGTATGGCTTAATGTGTGCTTGTCAATTACCTTGTTTGTAAGACTATTGATAATGATTTGAATATTAATGGCTATTAATTTGAAGGATAAACTACATGAGGAAGATCCAATGGGAGAAGATTATATCGTGCAAAACACTGGGAATAAATGGAAGGACAATAAGCATAAATTGTTACATGAATTTTATGATTCTACACTGCCCAGATATGCTAATATTGCAAAACACCCCAAAAGGCATTGATCGTAATGATTGGGCACATTTTATTGACTACCGCTTGGACTAAAGGACAAAGATAACACAAAGTACTTACATGATTCAATTAAATAACTAGAAAAATGCTAACAAATAAGTTTTTATCTATGCATTGATAGGAAAAATGCAAAAAAAAATATTGAAATACGGAAGAAACTAACCGATCCACACACTGAAGGATCGAAAAGCAATTCCAGGTTAAAGGCTGAGATGGTAATTAATATTTTACACCCACCACACTTTAAATTATCATTATCAGCCATACTATTCAAAGTTATATGACTTCATGACATTGGTGTAGGAATGTGAAAAGCTGTGAGTAGGGGGAGGTGTATATTGCAACAAAAAAAAGGAAGGGTATATGTATCTGACGAAGCCAGGCAGATAAGTGTAAGTAATTTAAGTACTTCCTTTTGATTGAACTACATTAATTAGTACTTGGATAAATTTGAATTCAAAGTTTGATGGCTTACCTCATTCATACAGGAGAAAATTTTAGAGATTGAGACTGAAGATTTCAATCACGATCCATTTGACAACAAGATTTACTTGCTAAGGTGTTAGGAAAAGAAAATTCAGGCCGAGTTCGAGCATTGGAATTTGTCCATGTCCATATCAAGTCTTTGCCAGCAGCACTAGTAGGTTTAGTGGGATGATGGTATCCTCACAGCCAACGCAAAACAATGTTGATCCTCAATTGCAACAGAGAGTTCACCAGCTGAAGTCACATTTAGAGATAGAGACATTAAATAGGTAGGCATTTGAGGGAGCATTGAAATACATTTTTCAGAAGTTAAATGGAAATGTGTCTGCTGAGTTTGCAAACCTATTCACTACAGCCGTATGTATCTTTACCTTTACATTATTTGAATATATATATTAGTTATCAGTGATATCGATTACTTACTAAATATAAATCAATTAATTATTGTAATATGATTCAATTTAGAGTAATATTGTTGACTCATCATTTTCAGGCACAAGACAAAGGAAGTGGACAAACTTCACCAGCAACTACAAGACCCTTATCATCTAGTCAAAATAATAATGAGGATTTTCATCAACTCCACACTTCATAGCATTGTCTTCTAATTTCTTTCAAGAACGTGGTGATGGCTTGTATCATTTGCTGAAGTAAATTTGACTTGATCTCTAAACTACCAAACTTCAAGAAATTCTACATATACTAGCTTTGATATTTTGTTAATTTTGGTGACAATATAGTTGAAGTGAAGTTTTGTTGAATGATTTTGGCATAAAACAGTTGTGTAAAACTATGGGTTGTTTATATGTTGAAAAATGTGATTACAGGTTGAAAAATGTATATATATATATGCATATAAGAATTGTCATGATACTAATGACTGTCATTAGCGGTGTGTAACCGTCGCTAAAAGGATTATCAAATGGGATTTAGCGGCAGTTGAAAATCATCTCAAAGTGCCTCATGGATTTTAGCGTCGGTTGAGAACCGTCGCTAAAAAAAAATGGATGGTTCATCAGATTTTGCTGACGGTTGAAACCATTGTAGAATGCTATCAACCGTTGTCATTGTCCCATATTTAGTGACGGTTATGCCAGCGGTTGCTGAAAACCATCATTGAATGCCCTAGCGATGCCTTTATTAGCGGCAGTTGTGTAACCGTCGCTGTTTCATTTAGCGACAATTATAACCGTCGCTAATTGCCTTTGGCCACAGTCGCTAAAATATTGTTTTCTTATAGTGTTTTGGGACTCAATACTTGATTGGGTCAAGGGCTGTGCGTGTGGATCCTGGGCTCGTGACAGCTCAGAGGTATGTGTTTGAGCCATATTGTCCTGAGCCAAGCTCCAAGATTCACACCACAGTGGGCCTGCGTAATTTGGGCTTGGGCGTCTGACTTACGGGTTGAACAGTGACTAGGCTGGGTTGAATCATGCTTGGGCCTGCTTGAGGCTGCGCTGAGGCCTCTCCGTATTAGGGTTGGCCTATGCCAAGTGTACGACTGTGATCGGATGATTGTTTTGATATATCATCAATATGGCTAGAATATATGGGCATTTGAAAAAGAAATAAATGTTGATATTATAGATAATTCTTGTAGTATTCAGATATATCGGGATAGATCATGAATATTTTGGATTCATTCATAAAAAATAAAAAATAAAAAAAGGTAAATATCGGGATAATCTGAACCATGGTGAAACAACTCTTCAGTTATAGTGATTCTACATGGCGAGGAAACGAGCGAGGAAAACGGCGAGGGAGGGAGGAGACCGTTCATCTCCCTCGGGATGCGCACAAAAAAAGTCAACGCACACATCCCAAGGGGATGAACGATTCCCTCTCTCCCTCCCTCGTTGTTTTCCTCGCCCACTTCCTCGACATTTAGAATTTCCCCTTCAGATATCAGAGTTGTCTTCTTTAGTTGTTTCTAAAATACAAATAGCGCGTAAAAAATAAATGAGTTGTATGGGCACGTTGACAATCAGATGAGCCCGTCTGATTCATACACATGGTTATGTTTTTTGGTGGGGACATTGTAGGGAGATTAAGATTCAACAGTGTCCGAGTCAACCAATCTTGATATTTCTTTTATTAGTTTATAATCAATGTTTGAGACTTGTTAGATCTCTCAATTGGATTCTAATTCTAATTAATGAACAGTCAGAGTCATAATAGTGATTAATATGATGAGTGGTAATGGAATTTTGACTTTTCGACTCCGATCTCGAGAAACACTTGATGAGAGGCACTGTTAATGCCTTTCTTCCAATGCTCCATCCCTTGCAAACATAAACAACATATTCCAAGCTCATGTCTTTGAGGGTTGTGTTTCTACAAATCTAATCTATTAATTCATTTCATTATAGATCTAAATATATTCTAATAGACAATTAATTGGAGTTCATCATGGAGCCGTACATTTAAGAGATTCCAAAATCCTCCTAGGCATTTGTTGCGCAGGTTGCACCAGTAACCAAAGCTATAAATTGAGTTTAAAACTCTATGGAAGCTGATGGCAACTTGTAGAAATGAGTGACCCATGTATAATGTACCTTGTTTTCTCATGGAAGAGCATTCACAGTGGTAGGAGGAGATTGCCCTCTTAATTATATTATTATCCTTAAAAAATAAAAATAAAAATAAAAATCAATTTGCATTGCCAGGAATGATCTATTTACTTTTTTTTTTTTTTTTTTTTTTGTGTGTGTGTGTGTGAGCCATTCTTTTTAGAGCGAATCATGTTTGCAAGTTTGATTTTCTTCATGAAGTTTTGTTTGAGACAATAAAAACTTGGAGCACTTAAAATTTTATATGTTGAGAGGTTTAAGGTCCAAAATTGGAGAATGCTTCCCTTAAAACCAAATTAAGCCCTATTCTTTTAGTAGTTTATGGTTCCCCATTGGGGGTGCTCTTAAAATCATTAATGCAATCAACTACATGTTCTTCTTTCCTTTTTCTGATCACAAAATGGCTTAACCTAAAACCTCAAACTCGATTTCAACGAATTTGGAAATGTTATAAATATACCACCCTCAACAAAACTTTCATTTTCATCTGTCATATATGTTTGGTAAAATAGTTTCAAAATTTTAGTGAATTCATCACCCCTAGCAAAATATCAATGAATATAGATAGACATGGAACTAAGCAAACGCATGAAATGCAAAAAGTTTGCAATATACATTCATGATTTATCAATAGGTATGTATGTAATTAGTCCAACCTAGTACACCATAATTTACTTTAAAGTACAAAATACTTGGTTCTAAAGCATCACTTTGATCCAAAAACAAGTCATAATATTGATATGTAATCATGCTTTTCCCATGCAAATTAATTTCATCAATTAACTTGTCCAAAAATTGCTCTACTGAAAATACTTCAATTCACAAAGAGAGGTGGGAGCACATCCACATGAAACCCCATTGTGTGGAGTGGGGAAGTATAAAGTTGTAGAAGAAAAAACATTCAATACTTTCCTTGGAAGAGGGTCTAATGCATGTGCAATGCCTAGAAACCATCTCTTGGGTACCACTCCACACACTCGCATACACAATAGGAAAAAAACACTAATTTAAATGGGCCCTTTGAACACTTAATAGCTAGTAAGACAAACCATGAAGTAAAATAAATGGTAGGAGAGGAATGCACATGTTAATCTTCTACAAATTTTGGCCAATTTAATTGACTATCTCTTTCAATTGTTAGGTCATTTATAACTATAACCATTTGCATGTGTATATTTGGAGAAGAATGAAAGGGAAAAGTGAAGAACTACCTTTTTCTTCTCTTTATGGCTTATGGAGTGCCATTATAACTATATTTTTTTTGGCTTACCAAACCTTGCAAGTTGTTGGAAGTCATATATATATATATATATATATATATATATATATATATATATATATATATATATATATATATATTTTTTTTTTTTTTTTTTTTTTTTTTCTTTCTGTAGTGCTAAGATGATGGGGAGAGGGATCAAATGATTTGGTCAAATTAAGGGTGAGGGTCAAATTCATCATTCCAAATCAAGGTGGATAAATGGAGGTTGAGTTGGATATCCTTAGGAAGATTTGACTAATGTGGATGGGTAAAATGAGAGAGGAATGTTTGATAATTCTATAAGTTGAATGGTGAGCCTTTTAGGTGAATCTTTAATCAAAGGACTCATAATTCTCTTGTCATTCTTCAAGGTGTGGCATGTCATGTTGGTGGATGCAACCTAAACTGATTTTTACACCAATGGTAAACTAATTTAAAAGTTGCTAAATAATCATTTGACATGATATGCATCGTAAAGTTTATACATACTTGTCACATTTTGTACTGACTTTCATGAACTCTAGTAATAAAAAAGGTAAATAATCATTTGACATGATATGCATCGTAAAGTTTATACTTGTCTCATTTTGTTCCGACTTTCACGAACTCTAGTAATAAAAAAAAGGTTTACTTTGATGATTTTTTTTTAGTCAAGAGACATAGGGTTCGGCTATCAATCTTAGGGGTACGCTTTTTAAAATTTTGAAAAACTACATTTAATTCATATGGCCCCAAACTATACATAGAGCATTGGTTTTCCAAGATTATAGAGTTTAAGTTAGGGTTTCAATTGAAAGTAATAAACTAAAACTTGAACACCAAGCAAGCAACACTAGACTAAAAAATAACGATAATAAATTTTCATAAGTGTGATATACACACCAAGCAAACCGTTCAAAGAGAAAATCATTTGATAGAGATATCAAATATTATCTTCAATTAATGGTTGAATGGTGTGGTCTATAGTCGGTAAGTTTATAAAGTAATTTGCAATTTTTCAAGTAACAAACGAAATGGTTTGTGGGGGGGGGGGGGGGGGGGGGGGGGGGAATAGCAATCGAGCTAGATCGATTTTTAGGATAATAAACCTATCTATCATCTTTTTGAAGACGCAATAGTATCACCATTGTTGCACGTCATGGCAGCCCATTAACAAAATATCGCGGTCTTAATCTCAAAGTGCTTTCTCTTACCTCTCTTTCTCATCTCACCTCGACCTTTCCAAAGAAAAAAAAATTTAACTTATTTCACAGAAGGGAGCGACCTTCTTTTTTCAACCAAACACAATCTTACTTTTCTAGTAATTTTTCTACAACAAACCAAGTAAAAAGTAAAAACAGAAACTTTATCCGTTACTCCAATAGTTTCCGTTAATTTCAGATGGCGCCTTTTTCAAATGGAAGTTAGCCTATCCAGCCAATACCTTCTAAAGAGGACTTTTTCGTCATTACAAACACAATTTCCTTTTACTTAAACTGCTGATCACTCACTAATTTTCAAGATCACATGGTCTAATTTTTTTTCAGTAGCAGTTCAGATTCTCTTCTTCAATCAATTAAAATTTTCACTCTTCAACCACACCGAAACAAAAACCATAAATCAAAATTTAAAAGTTCTTTGTCTACTTGATGACGAGGAAGATATAGAGAACAATTTTGTTCTTTTTCTTCAACAAGCAACCAAACCCCATTTGAATTCTCCATCGCTCAACCCATTAACCTTTCCAAGTTTGGCAAGTCAGCATTACAAGGATTAGAGATTGCTGAGTACATACATTCAACTTGAAGTTAAGTCAACTCTACAATATCAATCTTTTTGTTTTTTTGATTTAAATATCTGTAAAGATTCCACTTTTTTTTTTTTTTTTAAGTTCTCCGCAACTCCACGCAGTCTCTTGAGATCCATCAATGGCGGGGTTTTTATGGTTTTAACTCACTTTGCTTTAGAAGAAAAGGGCTTTGGTTGCGCGGGCTTTCTACATTTTTTATTCAAGGTAAACAGAGTAAAGCTGACTCTGTGTGCGTGTGTGTTTTGACAGATTTCTAGCTTTGTTTAGGCGTTTTCGAGATTTAGGTTTCATTCAGTGAAATTAAAATATGGTTTTGGAATTTCAAATCGAGAATTGGGAATTTGGATTCGTCAATATTTGTGGGTTTTAGCTATTTAGCTTATTTTATCATCAACCCATAAATTCTAGCTGTCAGTTCTGTTTCACTAATCTTTAATTTACTAATAATATCATCCTTTTTAAGAAGTGTTTTATGTCAATATAGATTTACTCTAATGGGTTTTCTTCCATTTTTATCATAGAAAGAAATAAATGTCGAATTCTTTTAATGTATATGTTGATTAATTTCTGTAAATCTTGGGTGATTCTGTTTTAATCAAGATTTCTGTTAACGGGTATATTGAATTTTCGTGATAGAAAAGAAAGACAACAAAGTGAGTATTATGTGAAAGAGATTAGTTTCGAGAGGTGGCGTTAAAAATGCAGGGGTCTTGCCCTGTATTTTTGCCACTAAAACAGGCTTTTAGTGGTGTCGGAGGGGGGGAAATGTATGAGGAGTATTGAAGGAAACGCTTCACTTATATTTTTCTAGTAGTGAAATAGCTCCCCATGTGACCCTTTGAAGCATTTTTCATGAACTTCTTCCTAAACTTTTCATATATATGCTTCTTCTGGCAACAGGATCTATAGCTCTTCAACATTAACAAATCTTCATTTCTCTGTCTCACCTATAATCCCCTCTGGATCCCTGTCGCCGCCTTCTCTTCTTCGCTCTCTTCATCTCGATAATCATCAGTGTATGCATCATTGTTTCGGAACTTGTGGTATTAAGAGTGGTCTGTTTTTTATGGGTTGGTCTCTTTCTTTCAATCAAGTCTTGGTTTAAAAGGAAGTGAGTTTCATTGGTTCCACCGGTTTCCTTCTGTCTAGTTTAACAGATTTGTTCATTCTGTCCATTTGTCTTTGGTTTGGGTTGTGGATTAGTGAGAATCAAGTTAGGATTTTATTCAGGTTGTAGTTTTGAATTCTGATTCAGACTGTCAGTTTGAAGCTTCGTCGTCTATTTATTTGGTACTAAACTGTGTACTTCATTGCCTTGTAGATCACTTGGCTTGGTGTCTAATATTGCGCTATGGGTTTAGGTCGAACCCCCAATGCGAGAAGTGGGGATTACTTGGAAGGGATGATCAATGAGTATGTTGGTGGAAAAACCAAGGTTAGACCTCAAAAGAGTTCTTCAGCTCGCCTTGTCACTCTCCTTACCTGCCTCCAATTTGCTTTTGCAATCTATGCCACCTTCCTTCTGTATTACATGAGTCCCACTGTTGATTTACGAACCAAACCCGACTTTGTATGGGCTACAAGGATTGCCCAACACTGGAAACAATTCATCATTCCTCCTCACGTACTTGGACGCTATCAAGAATCTTCTTCTCTCCTTGGGGCGGAAATTCCACCCATAATTGAGGTATGTGAGCATGAGGAAATTGATTTCCAGCAGAAGAAGTCAAATGATGCCCAGATGATTAAGTTGAAAAGGGAGTTGTATGATGAGGTGTCAGGTTTCCAGAGTAAATCTATCGGGACAGAGACGCTCTCTGAGTTAATGGCAATGAACTCAAAGTGGAAACTAGGAGGGCCCAACGTTCCGAAAGTGACTGTGATTTTGAACCATTTTAAGAGAAAAACTCTTTGTTCCCAGCTTGATTCCCTACTTCATCAAACACTTCCCTTTCACAATGTTTGGGTGCTTTCTTTTGGGAGTCCAAACGAGCTTTCCTTAAAGAGAATTGTTGAAAGTTACAATGACTCAAGGATCAGTTTCGTCAGTTCTAGCTATGATTTCAAATACTATGGAAGGTTCCAAATGGCTCTACAGACAGAAGCTGATCTTGTATACATCCTTGATGATGATATGATCCCCGGGAAGAAAATGCTCCGAATACTGTCTCACGTCGCAGGGACTGAGAAGTACAAGAACTCGGTGTTGGGCAGTATCGGGAGGATCTTGCCTTTCAGACAAAAGGACTATACGTTCCCGAGCTATAGAAAGTTCAGATCAAAGGAAGCAGGGCTTTATTTGCCTGACCCGGCCTACGATATCCTTGTGGACAAAATTGTTCAGGTTGATTTTCTGTCAAGTTCATGGTTTTTATCCGCAGAGCATGTAAAGACACTCTTCATTGAGGCACCATTCACCTTCAGTACAGGGGAGGATCTACATCTCAGGTAAGTTTTTAATTGGAAACAGAATCCTTTATGTCATATTTCTTTGAGCATTGCATTTATCTAAGAATGTTCAATCAATTGATGAAAACCATTCAACTATAAAGTTTGAAACGTAATTTTAGTTCTATCGTGTTATAAGAGTTTACTTCAGAATGAATCACTTCTCCCGAATTAGTTTCATGGCAACCTTTTTTATTGTCTTTTTCTTGTCTAGATTGGCTAAAGTCAGCTAAGAAGAAGTTAAGAGTACTAGAGTTTTAACTTTAAAAGGCTTGTAACCTAGTTTATGGAGAAAACTTGCTAAAGTGATTAATGTAGTGCCAAATGTGATCAGAACTTTTCTCTGTGCATCATTAAGGTTTTTTAATTAGTCCAGTCTGCTTTAATCTAGTCTCAAAGTAAACTAGTTAGTTTAAATGATATTTGGTTCAAGATTTAGAATAAGTTATTATTAGATCATCTTCTTTAGTTGAAGTGTCACTGTACACTATGTTAACGATGACAGGTCTTTTTTTCCAGATTCTCTTCTTCACTTCCTTCATTTCTTGTGTTTCCTATAAATGCCTATTTTGATTACAAGGATTTATTTATTATGCCAGTAATTGATGATCATGCAGAAAACCTGTATCAACCTCTTGATGGAGAATCCTAGACGATCTTGTAAAACCCCATACATCATAAGTTACTTCTGAAATAGGTTAAAATAATGGTGAATAAAAATAGTATTAGAGGTTGATCCTGTGTTAAATCATTGTTTAATCGCTCTTGCTGTTAGAGAGGTTGACATCTGTTTTCTTTGAGCCATCATGAAAACAATATTGAAAAGGATGAAAATCTGATGAACAAAATGGAAATTTTGGCACAATAACGCAGACCATGCTTGTTATGTATATAAGTTGTCCATAATCTGAACCAATGGCACTGTTATATTTCTTTTATTTTCCTTGATCTGACCGTTCCAATTATAAACACAACCCTGCAGCTACCAGCTTCAGAAGTACAGAGGTGCTGGTTCATTTGTGCTTCCAGTTGATCCCAAAGACAAGGAAACCTGGGGTGACAGTGAACACAGACTAGCATATGTTTCTGAGACCACAGTAATCTTCAAAGATATTGTGCAAGTTCGAGATGATCAATGGTGGCGAGCACTTTCAACTGGTTATGTCACTCAGTGGGCTGCAATGTATCCTCAGAAAATAGATGCACTCTTCTATGCCCACTCTATAGATGAAGTTAAGGCACTTGCGCCTCTACTTGAAAAGTTCAGGTCCACAGTCGGTAAGAAGGCCTATATTGCTGTTTCAGGAGGCAAGTACTGTCCATGTGAAGAAGCTGCGGCTGCTCTGGGTTGGCCCAAAACAGTTTGCCGGGAGAGAAGATTCAAAATCTTTGATTTGGCAATTGATGCACTCTCGGAGATATCAGATTCAGAGGTGCCTGTTCTACAAGGTGTGTACGCTAGCATCAAAGGGCTAGTTAAAATTCACAACCCCAGTGTACTGATCACGGTGTCTGATATTCATCCAAATGTCGAGAAAGCTTTGAAAATGGCAGCAGAGAATAATTCAAACAGTTCAACATTGGTTCTTCTACCAAGAGCTTCGGTGTCCAAAGTTCTCTGGATGGCTGATCTACGAGCAACTGCATTGCCAAGTAAGAAATTTTACCTTTATTAATTGTCAGTATTGTTGTCAATGTGTTTTCAGAATTCAATCATAATTGCATTGTTTCTCTGCTCTGATTATACACTTATCTAAGCAAATTTCTCTTTTTTACATTCAGATTGGAACCGTATGCGGCTCTCTGTTAACATCATCACTCAAAACCGTGCTTCTTCACTTACTAGACTTCTCAAATCACTTGCTGATGCCCACTATCTTGGGGATGAAATACCTATAAGCTTTAACATGGACAGTAGAGTTGATGGGGAGACTATCAAGCTAGTGAACTCGTTTGACTGGCCTCATGGTCCCAAAACCCTGCGACGAAGAATTATCCAAGGAGGACTAATTCGAGCAGTCAGTGAAAGTTGGTATCCTTCATCAGATGATGATTACGGTCTCCTACTCGAAGATGACATTGAAGTTTCTCCATACTACTACTTGTGGATAAAATATGCAATCCTGGCCTACAACTACGATCCACAAGTGCCCCTCCCTGAGCTCTCTTCGATCTCTCTTTACACTCCACGAATAGTTGAAGTGGTGAAAGAGAGACCCAAGTGGAATGGAACTGAATTCTTCAAACGTATCCATCCAAACACCCCGTATCTCCACCAGCTACCTTGCAGTTGGGGTGCAGTTTTCTTCCCAAAACAATGGAGGGAATTCTATGTCTACATGAACATGAGATTCACCGAAGATGCCAAGCAAAACCCTGTTCAGATTCCAAAGTCTAGAACGAACGGCTGGCAAGCTTCATGGAAGAAATTTTTGATTGACATGATGTATCTGAGAGGCTATGTTAGTCTATATCCCAACTTCCCAAATCAGCAAAGCTTCTCAACCAATCATATGGAACCGGGTGCGCACATTAGCGCGAAAGACAATGTTGTTAGGCATGACAAACGTGACTTTGAAGTGCCATTGTTGCAGGAGGACTTCAAGGGGTTATTACCAAATGGAAAATTGCCTCCGGTCTCAAGACTTCCATCATTGAACCTCTTCAACCAAGCGGTTTCTCTGAAGGGACTTAAGGCAGCAGGAGCCAAGTTGGGTCAGGATGTGCTTGCCTGTAACAATGCCACAGAAGTAGTTGCTGTTGATCATGAAACAGGTCTGCCAAGCCATTGTGCAAAGTTCTGATTATTTTACATTGTTGTTAATCATCATTCTTTGTTTTATAACTGCATAGGGGGGTGAGGTTCATTGTGTTGGTAAAGAATTGAGAGGGCGGAAACAGTGGGAAATTTCAAGAAGGTAAATTTTTGTGTTTCCTTTCGATTTCCCCAAGGGAGTCGGTGAGAACTAATGGAAAGGGACGTAGGATGTGTATTGTTTGTTACACTTGCTGTGCATGGCAGAGCATTTCTAAACCGATGTAGCCAAAAGTGGCTCTTTCAACGTTAAAATCTTTGCAAATACGTACATGCATGTCTGTGAACTTCTATATTTCGTACGTGAGGGGTTATTTCTTGGTTTTGTCCAATCATTAATAACTTGATTATTTTTAGATTATAGTAGATAGAAACAACGCTCATAAGGAGTCCTATTGAAACCAAGAAATATAGACCTGCCTGTCATCCACACCGGAGTTTTCCGAAAAAACCTGCTAGTGGAGGAAGACCTCCTAGGGATAAGAGACATAGAGCTAAAGAGAGAGCAAAAAATGATCTTTTGTGTATAATCCTGCATAATCTCGAATGTTATCAGTTCCGGTACGTAGACCAAATGATACAATGCAAGCAAAAGTTCCTAGATTCATGGAGATATATAACAACATATAAGCCACCCACGTGGATGGACTGTTGGAGTTAGTTAGATTTACTCCTGTAAATCATTTCTTAATAGTTAAGCAAAGTCTGTTGTAAATATTGGTTTTGACTCAATTCATTGTAGCCACGTCAGCTTCACATGTATTTAAAGGCTTGTACTGTACGTCAGAGAATTCATTCAATACACATAAATTTCTCAATCATGTGTTCTGCTTTCATCTTCTCTCTTTCCATTGTTTCATCTTCAATTCTCTGTTTGTAACTTTTCATGGTATCAAAGCATTCTTGAGATCAGTCTCTTTGATTGTTTTCATTGTGTAAGATTTGATTTCTCTATATTTGGTTTCTTTAACCACAGATCATCTGAGATTTTCTTTCTTGATCATTAAGAGTGAGCACCTAAGGTGTTTGAAGAAAATCCTCTGAATACTCTTGAGACATGGCTGGACCAGATAGTTCAGATCCTTATTACCTTCATCCATCTGATCATCCAGGGATGATATTGGTGTCCAAAGAGTTTACTGGTAAGAGTTTTGTTTCATGGCGAAGAGGGACGTTGATTGCTTTATCAGCCAAAAATAAGCTTGGCTTCATTGATGGAACATACAAGAAGCCTGCAGAAACTTCAGCAGATTTCTCTAAGTGGCGAAGATGCAATGACATGGTAATTTCTTGAATCCTTAACGTTCTTGAGAAAGATATTGCTGAAAGTGTGATATATGTGGATTCAGCCCAAGATGTGTGGAAGGAATTGAATGATAGATATGGTCAAGCAAATGGACCTAAGCTGTTTCAGTTGCAGAAAGAAATGTGCTCGATCTCTCAAGGCTCAAGTGATATTGCTGGTTATTTCACATCTTTCAAAAGACATTGGGACGAGTTGAATTCTATCATCTCTTGCCAATGTCCACATGTAATGCCTCTGCAGCTCTAGCTAAATATGAGCAAGATCAGAAATTGATGCAGTTCTTGATGGGTCTGAATGAGGAATACAAGACCATCAGAGGGAACCTCTTGATGCTTGAGCCTTTACCAACAATTGCTCAGGCATATTCCATCTTACTTCAGGAGGAGAAATAAAGAAAAGTCTCTGCTACAAGTAAATTTCTAGTTGATTCTGCTTCTTTTAATGCAAATAGTTACAAAAGGGGGTCAGTAGCAACATAAACCTCAATACAATTTCAAGATGGAAATGAATGATTCAAAGAGAACTAATCTGTCTTGCAAGTATTGTAAGAAACCAAGACACACTTATGAGCAATGTTACAAGTTGCTGAACAAAGAGAAGTCTAAAAGGATTGTTGCTAATGTTGAAATTGTGACACCTGATGGTGGACAGAACAAGTTGCAGAACTCAGTTCGTGTATTGCCTGGATTCACGCAGGACCAATGTAACCAGTTAATGGTTTTGTTGAGCAACAAGCAGAATGATAAGATTGACACTGAAACTGCTGGTGTGACTTCGGCGAACTTTGCAGGTAACCTTACTAGTACTTAGATAAATTCTGAAGGTTTAGCTACTTGTTTCAGTTGCACTTCACCTTCCTCTTTCAAAACCTGGATCATTGACAGTGGTGCCTCGGACCACATGTGTCATGACTTGAGTCTTTTCTTGCAAACCTCCACCCTTGATTCACCATATGTGATTACTTTACCTAATGGCATGAAATTTAAAGTGTCTTTAATTGGATCTGTTAGAGTCCTCCCACAGATCATTCTTGAAAATGTGATATATGTCCCTCATTTTCACTATAATCTGTTGTCCATTCATAAACTGATTGCTCAGTTCAACTGTCAAGTCACTTTCACCATCCATTCTTGCTTTATGCAGGGCCCTTCAATGAAGAGGCTCGTGGTTCTTGGTGAAGCAAGAGCAGGACTTTACTTGTTACATGTTGCTCTTACTGTGCCTGATATTTCCAATTCTGATTTCCTTTCTGTTTCCTCAATAGCCTGAGAAATTTTACATGATGATTATATATCTTGTAATGTCAATTCATGTCATCCCATAGTACTTTGGCATAATAGACTTGGTCATTTGCCATTTAATAAAATCAAAGCTTTACCTGTATTTCCTAATGATGTTGATAAGAATATGACATTTTCTGCTCCTTGTGATGTGTGTCCAAAAGCTAGGCAACATAGACTTCCTTTTCCCCACAGCCATATACATACCTCAGCTATTTTTTACCTTGTTCACCTTGACATATGGGGGCCCTATCATGTAAGGACTTACAATGGTTTTGCTTACTTTCTTACTATAGTAGATGACTATAGCAAATGTACATGGACACATCTTTTGAGTAGCAAAAGTAATGCCCTGGATCTTATAAAATCTTTTCTCAACATGGTTGAAACCCAATTTCAAAAGAAGGTCAAAGCTTTTCGTTCAGAAAATGCTCTTGAACTAGGATTGAGCAAAGAGGCTACTGCCCTATTTCTTTCAAAGGGAATCATTCATCAAACTAGTTGCACTGACACACCCCAACAAAATGGCATTGTTGAACGGAAACACAAACATCTATTGGAGACCTCCCGAGCCATTTTATTTCAATCCAGTCTTCCAATCAAATATTGGGGTGAATGTGTGCTCACAGCTACCTACCTCATCAATAAGTTTCCTTCCAAAGTTTTACATGGTTCTACTCCACATGAAGTCCTGTTTGGTATGCCACCTTCCTATGACAATTTGAGGAGTTTTGGTTGTTTGTGTTATGTATCCACTCTTAAGAGGGGAAGAAACAAATTTCAACCCAGGGCATCTCCTTGTGTGTTCCTAGGTTATCCTTTTGGTAAAAAGGCCTACAAACTTTTGAACCTTGAAACCAAGCAAATAGTTCTTTCTAGAGATGTAACATTCTTTGAACACATCTTTCCCTGTAAAGAATCTACCAATCCCATTTCTTCTGCTCCCTTATTTCCCTCTCCTTCATATCCTGCTGATGTTGACACTTCACCTACTGCAAACCCCACTCCTAGCCATCCTGTTGGTGTTGACATTTCACCTGCTACAGATTTCACTTCTTCACCTAATGCAGACCTCATTTCTGCTCAATCAACACGGCACAGTCCACTATATTTACCTCAGTCCTCACCTCAACCAATTAAGATCTTCCCGGGTTCACAATCCTCCTTCTTATTTGAAGGATTATGTTTGTCATAATGCTTGCAGCTGTCCTGCTACTGAGTCATTCTGTTTTCATACAATCACTTCAAATGACAGTTCATTACACTCATTTTGTTTCTCTTCTCTTTCTCCACAAAATCAATTTTTTTAAGTGCAATTGAACATGTTTCTGAACCTTTCACATATGAGGAGGCTGCTAGTCTGCCTGTTTGGCAAGAGGCCATGAGCAAAGAGTTTGATGCTCTGCATGCTAATCACACCTGGGAACTCACTGTTTTGCCTCATGGTAAGAAACAAATTCGTTCCAAGTGGGTATATAAGGTGAAACATAGAGTTGATGGTACTATTGAAAGATGTAAGGCTCATTTGGTGATAATGGGGAACACTCAAAAAGAAGGGATTGATTATCATGAAACCTTCTCCCCAGTTGTGAAGCTTACAACAATAAGAGCCTTGTTAGTAGTTGCAGTCAATAAACAATGGCCATTGCATCAATTAGATGTTAATAATGTCTTCTTACATGAGGATTTAGATGAAGATATTTACATGACCCCACCTAAAGGGTTGGTTCTTACTCAACCAGGACTTGTTTGCAAACTCAAGAAGTCTCTATATGGCCTCAAACAAGCCTCTAGACAGTGGTATGTGAAGTTAGCTGATACTTTGAGATTGGAGGGGTACCAAAACTCTAAAAATGACTACTTTTTGTTTGTAAAGAGAATGAGAACTTCTATTGTGTTCGTGGCTATTTATGTAGATGACATTATAGTCACAGGGAATGAAGTCACTGAGATTATACACTTGAAACAAGTGCTGGACAAATCATTCAAGATCAAAGACCTTGGGGAGTTACATTACTTCCTTGGTCTCGAGATTCTTAGAGAACACAATGGGATTATTCTCACTCAGCAAAAATTTGCCAAGGACTTACTTTCTGATTTCAATTGTTCCAAGATGTCTCCCACCTCTACTCCCCTGCCTGGACAAGTCCGACTCAAACTTGGTGCGGGTGATCCCATAGATGATCCCAGTATATACAGAAGATTGGTTGGCAAATTAAACTATTTGACACACACTAGACCTGATTTGGCTTTTGCTGTCCAGCACCTAAGTCAATTTATGTAGGATCCTCGTGTTCCACATTATGAGGCAGCTATGCATACTCTTCGATATATCAAAACCAATCCCAACCAGGGTCTTTTCTTCAATACCAGTACTTCATATACTTTGCAGGCATTTTACGATTCAGATTGGGCTGCCTGCCCTAGTTCCAGGAGATCCATCAGTGGTTATTTCATTACTTTAGGAGGTTCTCCAATCTCTTGGAAATCTAAGAAACAAGTTACCGTTGCGCTCTCTTCAGCTGAAGCAGAGTATAGATCAATGAGGCGAGTAACTGTTGAGCTCGCTTGGTTGACAAGGCTATTAGCTGAATTATCTGTGGAATCCATTACTCATGTTCCCTTGAAGTGTGACAGTTTATCAGCTATCCATATTGCTCGCAACCCAGTGTTTCATGAGCGTACGAAACACATCGAATTAGATTGTCATTTTGTGCGGGAGAAACTGCAAGATGGTTTGATCAGTCTTTCATATCAACCTACAAAAGAGCAGCTCGCAGATATGTTCACAAAGAATTTAAACCCCAAGCAACATCACTACTTACTTGGCAAGTTGGGGGTGTCCAATTCTCTCCACCCTCCAACTTGAGGGGGGATGTCGGAGTTAGTTAGATTTACTCCTGTAAATCGTTTCTTAATAGTTAAGCAAAGTCTGTTGTAAATATTGGTTTTGACTCAATTCATTGTAGCCACGTCAGCTTCACATGTATTTAAAGGCTTGTACTGTACATCAAATAATTCATTCAATACACATAAATTTCTCAATCATATGTTCTGCTCTCATCTTCTCTCTTTCCATTGTTTCATCTTCAATTCTTTGTTTGTAACTTTTCATGGACTAGTATCGAGTTATGTTGATTAGATGAATCAACAGGTTTCATATTGCATTTAACTCAGTTCATGAATTTAAAATAAGCAAACCCTAAATCTTTGAAATGATTGACTAACATTACCTTCACCAAGGTGGGATTTCAGAACTCTACCCCCTAAAAAAACTCTTTTTTTTGCTGAACTCCCAAAATTTGACATGCAACTGTGGATGTTCTTTGATCTTTTCTGTAGTATGAGATTTTCTATGTGGTTTGCACACAAAAAATAAGAAGAATAATAAACTGATATATATATATATATATATAAATTTTTTTGGTTGCAATGGAAATTTCTGAATGTTCAGACTGTATAAGGAAAAGTTTGATAGTATTGTCTTTGCAAAAGCTATTTGCAAATGTACTTTTTTTTAATATCCACGAGAAATTATTTCTATATGGAGCATGTAGTTGAAAAATAGTATTAACGTGAAAAGCAAGGTACGACTCACAACTCGTTCTTTTTTAAATGAGTGAATGACTCATGTAACAACATGTGAACTTGCAAAAATTAAAACATTTTCTCAAAACATATTGCTTCCAAAGTAATTAACATAAATGAACTTTTTCTTAAAACACATTCTACAGACCCTCAACCCTACAACAATCAAGACAATCCTTTAACCGGAGAAATTGCGCTACCAATAGCGCACGATACAGATCCAGCGACGAACGTCGGGACGACCATGTCTGACAACGGAAAGCCATAGCACGAGGTGGCTCAAAGATCCCGACATCTAGAAGTGCCACCATGGAACCTCGTGTAAACTTACTCATGGTCCAGATGGAGCGTATGATCAAAGCAGTGGAAAAGTTCAACCAGGAGCAGTCTGTCGACCCCGTCCAAGCACCGGCCCAACAAAACCTGGCCAACGAAGTTCCTGTAGAACCTCAACAAGTAAATCTCGAAAGTCGTGAACTGCTTAAAAAAGGGACGTGACCCCTGCTGAAATCTCATTCAGGATCGAAATTATGGACCCTAATATATTGTACGAACTAGCTAGACCATTGTTCTCCGACGCACTCATGGTGACTCCCATGCCAAAGAAGTTCACCCCGCCAAAGTTTGAAGCGTATGATGGTACCACTGATCCGACAGGCCATTTGTGACACTTTCACCACATGAAGTCGTTGAAGGAGAGAACAAAATCCATCTTATGCAGAATGTTTCCAACCAGTCTCACCACCACAATGATGAACTGGTTCAACAGTAGGGATGGCAGTGAGGCGGATTTTAACAAATATCTGCCCCGCCCGCCTTGATTGGAGCGGTTTTGGATGTGGCTTAACAGATTTCGGGGCGGATACAGATATCCAAACAACATCCGTTAAATATTCGAGGCGGAGACGGATTTGTCCATATCCTCCCCACGGATATCCGTTTATTTCGCATTATTACTAATATACCCTTCAGTATTTAAAAGACTATAACCAACCCTAAACCTAATTTCTACCATTCAGTACTCAAAAGACAACCCACTGCCTCTCTTTCTTCCTTCTTCTGCTTCTACTTTTTCTCCTTCTCTTTGCTAATCTTCTCACTGCCTCCTTCTCCATCGAAGTACAAAATTACAAACAGAAGACATGTCCATCTCTCTCATTGAACAATTGCGGTGAAGTGGTGCTTTGTTGTTGCGCTTCTTGTCATCCTCACTAGTTCTCAGGTTCAAACGAAACCCTAATTTTCACATCAATCTCTCTCAAGATCTATTGCTACTTTCTTCTTTCTCTAATCCTTAACTTTCTTTTAGATCGATCTCCTTTTGTGTTGCATGCTCTCTCTCTCTTTTTGTTGAAAATGGATTTAGAAGTTCTTGATCTGTCCTGGAACAAGATTTCCGAGCAAAATCTTCTTCGGTGGCTCGTTGTAAGTGGGTGCTCTCAGCTCAAGCGCTTGGATTTGGAAGGAAACCACATCTCGGGTAACAATTCGGTGTCGATTGTCAAGCTTTGCAACATCTTGATCTCGCTTCAAATAATTTCTCTAGATATCTTTAGCTTTTTTATCTGTAGATCTGAGATTTGAGATTTGTAGATCTTAGATCTGAGATCTGTAAATATTTAGCTTCTTGATCTTTGTTATATGAAGATCTTTAGACATCATGCAATCAGTCCCATTATTAATGGGTTTTATTTTTTGTTGTAATTTTTGTATGGCTTTCATGTAAGTAATGGGTTTTTATTTTTTATTGTAATTTTTGTATGGCTTTCTTGCCGCCTCAGTGATCTGGTATTGGTGTTAATGATCTGATGTTGAGAAGATGAAGTTTTTTTTTTCTTTTTCAACGGATATTCAGGCGGGGCGGATATCTGTCAATCCTTCTGGATCGGGGATGGTTTTATAATTTTGTATAAACAGATTTTTGGGGCGGATTTGGGGATCCGTGGTCACCAATGGGGCGGGGATGGATTTGTCCAAATCTGCCCCATTGTCATCCCTATTCAACAGCCTACCCCCAAGGTCGATAAACTCATTCCAGGTGCTCGCTACCGCCTTCATCATGAGGTTCATCGGTAATCAACGAATGAAGAAGGGGTCGCATTATTGCTCCACATCAAACAGAAGCCCGAGGAGACAATAAGAGAGTATGTTACTCGTTTCACTAACGAGTTAACTATGATCGACGACACGGCCACCACTACTTTCACTGTCGGACTGAAAAGGGGACATCGCTCTATAAGAAATGATAGTTGCCAAGAAGAAGAACGAATCCGAGAGGGAAGCCCATTCGAAGATGCGAGAAATGAGGGAAGAAAGAATGAGAGATGACATACTCTGGGAGGAAAACGTTCAGTCAAAAAGCATCGAACTAACGAAATGCCTAAATTCAACCAGCAATAACCCAAAAAACCACATTCGACGAGGCCCAGACATGAGCGAGTGACAAGCGTGACGAAAAAGACATACAAACCATATACGACCTTGAAGACCAGCCGAGCAAACATACTGAAACACATGAAAAAATGGGAAGATGTCAACTGGCTACTCAAGATGAGAGGAGACCCCGAGGAACGAGACAAGAGCAAATACTGCCTTTTCACAAGGATCACGGACACGGTGCTGAAGACTGCTACAACCTGAAAGATGAAATTGAGCATTAGGTTCAAAGAGGACAACTCGACGAATTCATCGGGTTATCAGATAAACGGCCCAAAGGGAAGGAAAAGGCGGAAGCCACCACAAGATCAAATGAGCAACCCAGAAAGCTGATATACGCCTTACACTGCGTAGCCGAAGAAAGTGGCGAATCAAGCCCACCAATAACATTTCCAATTCGAGCAGATCTATATAGAACTAGAGCACCAACGTCGTCAAACAAGACAAGGTAAATCGATACGACAACTCAAACAAGGAGCACAGATAAAATTGGCAATTCAAATGGGAGCCAAACATTAGACAAAATCCATAGAAGCTTACAAGCTTGACCATTATCCACAACAAGGCCAACAATGTTTCCCACATTACTGACAATGAATACAACGCAAACAAATTCTACAAACTGACGAACGTAGCCTTGGCAGCAGGTACTAATGTGAGCATGGTTGGACAATTTGGGACTACATTCTATTCTGCCCATCCAAACCAACCTGCTAATAGCACACACCCAACAACTTGATCAAGGAGCATTCCAAGTTTATTAGCTACCTTACGACAACCATATACAAACAACGAAACTACAGAGAACCATAAAGGAAGAAATTACAACAAAAATGCTAAGAATACTCAAGGCAGAACAAATCAAGCAACAATAAAAAAGATACGATGCAGACTCCACAGCATGACTTTATGAGAAGGGAATGACTACTGCTACTAAAGAATGTTTTTTTTTTGAAAGGCAAAAAAAAAAAAAAACTCTATCTCACGCCAAGTTCAAAACTCTATCTTACGCCAAGATAGAGTGTACATCAAACACCCGAAATGGGGTTATCAATCAAATTCCAAGTTCAAAACTCTATCTTACGCCAAGATTGTGGCATCAAAGCCATACAATAAGAAGCAATCGACATACCAAGCCCCAAACAAAATGTCAGGACGAATAAGTCAGACACGAACCTTCTGGTCTAATCAACCACAAGGTAAAAGTTAGGACGAAAAAGTCAACTTACTCAAATAAACTTCTAGTCGATTAATGTGTTAAACCAACGAAGTAAAAGTTAGAACGAAAAAGTCAACTTACTGAAATAAACTTCAAGTCGACTAATATGTCGAACCAACGAAGTAAAAGTTATGACTAAAAAGTCAACCTACTCAAATAAACTTCGAGTCGGCTGGTATGTCGAACCAACGAATTAAAAGTTAGGATGAAAAAGTCAACTTACTCAAATAAACTTCGAGTCGACTAGTATGTCAAACCAACGAAATAAAATGTAGACAAAAAGTCAACTTACTCAAATAAACTTCGAGTCTATCGATACATCAAATGAACAAGTAAAAGTTGGGACGAACCAATCAACTTATTCAAACAAACTTTGGATTGACTAGTATGTTAAACCAACGAAGTAAAGGTTAGGACGAAAAAGTCAAACTTATTCAAACAAGCTTTGGGTCGACTAATATGTCGAACCAACGAAGTAAAAGACGAAAAAGTCAACTTATTCAAATAAACTTCAAGTCGACTAGTACTTAGACTACCGAAGTAAAAGTTGAGACGAAAAAGATGAGACGCTAAAATATAGGGGTGGGCACGGGACGGGATGGGACGAGATATACCCATCCCTATCCCATCCCGTTCATACGGGATCGGGACGGGACGGGATCAGCGTGCCAATCTTCTTCACTTGCAGGCCCCAGTTTGCAAGCACCCATGAGTATAATATAAAGCTTAAATGGTGGAATCAGAATCTAAGCTGGTATACACCCAGCTAGTATTGAATCAAAAGCTGACTTCCGAGTGTAAGAATCTCCCGGAGGCTGTAAACAAAACACTGAATTTTGAAACATTTTCATTATGTCGACTGGGCTATTGCATTTGTATGTTCCTTTGTAACATTCCAGCAATTTACACTTACCCTTTGATGCTTCACATTGCTCAATGATCTGACTGCATATTGAATCCACAAGTTTTGGCCATGGTGCACCTGCGAAGCAAAACAAGTACTTTTTCTTTTGTTTCCGCATTTTCTTCTGCCACTGGAGCACTTCATTATCTTTTGAAGGATGGAAGTATGAGGGGTAAGGTATTGCAAAGTCGTTACTATGCCATGGACTTGATTCAATAACTAAAATTGTCATGTTCTTAGATTCTGGCATGAACATTAGACTGTTACCCCAATCTGAATCGACGTCTCTGGCTCTCCTGAAGTCCCAAGTTATCCTTCCCGCAACCATGAAATGATCTCTTCCCCCCAACACTTGCCATTCGGGTTTATTACTGATCCACTGAATTAGGCCATGTGAAGTATAATCCCGCATAGATGTGTTAAACCCCCATAGATACCGACCAGCATCTAGGCCTGCATAGAATGGAACATAGATTGCTGAAGCCAATGAAGAATTCTTCGTCAAACACTTGTATTGCTTCATTCAGTTATGGAAGATAACATCCAATGCAAATTGGTCTGTCATGAACCATCCTTTATCAGTTAAACTTAAAATCCCATTCTTGTTATCAAGCTTAGGACCTAGACCTTCATTCGACAAGTAATGACACATCCATCCAAGAACATAATGTTCATGAAAAAAAAAGAGGACAGTGACACTGGCACCATCAGAATCTAAGCATAACATTCACAATGAAAAGAAACCATCGAGCCTAGTCATTTTCGTAACGCCTTTGTATGGGCATCCACAATTCTAAAATAAATAATTAAATAAAAATATTAATAATTAATATTAATAAATTAGTTCGGGACGGGACGAGATTGGCGGGATTGAAAATCTTCATCCCATCCCATCCCATTCTAGATCGGGACGGGACGGGATCGGGATGAAATTATTCAATCCCATTAAGACCCGAAAAAATCGGGACGGGAACGGGATCGCGGGATGGGATGCCCACCCCTACTAAAATACACTTCGAGTCGACTAAGATGTCAAAATCAATGAAGTAAGAGTTGGGACGAATAAGTCAATTTACTCAAATAAGCTTTGAGTCAACTAACACGTTAGTTCGATGAAGAAAGAACGAACAAGTCTACTTACTCGGAAAAACTTCGGGCCAACCAACACATCAGAACAATGAGGCAACGACGAATGAGTCAACTTATTCAACCCTATACATTAGATCAAGAAATTCGAACACATAAGTTAAAACATAGCTGAAAAGACCCTCTGGCCGATCAAAATATAAGATCGGGAAGCGGAAGCTGGAGGTATGTAGTACAACCAGTGTTCTAAAAATCGCTAAGCGCTGGGCGGGCGGCGAGCAGGTGCCTAGCGCCTAGGGGCCTAGGCGGCACCTAGGCGGTCTTAGGTTTTGTATTATTACTTTAATAATTTACAAAAGTTAAGCATAATACCTTATCAATTACATCCAATTTAATGCCAATATACATATGCAAAATTTAAAAACATGAAAAATTAACAATCGTGAACAAAAATTATTAAAACTCAAATGACTGAAGTTGGTCATGATGGGTACTTTATATAAATTTGAATTTGTGTACTCTTTTATTTTTCTTCAAATTGCATGAATAACTTCAGTTATGTTTGATAAAATCTACATTAGTAAAATTGGTACCGGCAGATCCTTTGAGAATTCCATTAAGTAATCATCATTTGCTACATTTAGACATATACTGAATAAAAAACAATTAAATAGTTTATTTCTAAAAAATAGGAAAGAAAATAAAATAAGAACAAAATCAGCCTTATTAAAAAATTTAAAAAATTAAATAAATAAAAAAAAATCGCCCAGACCGCCTAGAGTACGCCTAGGCCGCCTAAACCCCTCCTAGATCCCGCCCAGACTGCCCAAAACCGCCCAGACAGCCCGCCCAGCCATTAATCTGGGCGGTTTTCCACCTTCTAACGCCTAGGCGGCCGCCTAGGCCGATTTTTAGAACACTGAGTACAACTACGACATACCTAAAAGTAAGAAAGTGCGAGTCAAAACCATTCAAAACCAACTAACACTTCAAAACATTTTTGGTGCATGAATACTCGAGGATCCGATGAGGAAAATCCCTCGATTGACAGGAACAAAGAAAAAAAAACTTCGGGTAGTCAACAAGCAAGCACAATAATAGAAATGTGGATAAGCCTGCATCACCAACACTTAACATTATATTACAAACAACTTGATGAGGGGAACACACGTGTCATATACGACGTGTCAACACACACGACCCAAAACAAATCACGACTTCAAAGAGAAAGCATGCGAAGCGGAAATTAGATAAAAGGCAATACAATATTGTCAAAAAGAAAAGTTTCTCATACATAAAATCATTTTGTTACATCCAGAGAAGAAGAGTGTACATCTGGAGAAGGAGACGGAAAAGAAAATAGAAAGTTCGGAAAAGATACGGCAGAAATGGCAAGAGCATCGGATGGAAGAGTAGCAACAACACTAGTGGCGGAAGGAGACAGTTTTTTCTTCAACTGCAAAAGCAGGTAATGGAGCATGATAGGAAGAGGGAGGAGACACGTTTCTCCCTTCATCTACGGGATCGTTTAGAAGAACATGAGTATTTTTCTCAGCATCTTCATCTTTAAAGACTTGATCAACCGAGTGATGGTACTCGGATAAATCAACACCAAACCTCTCAATATAGTCAAGAAGCTCGACTCGGCCATCAAAAATTCTCCTTCTATCTTCCACCTTCGCAATCCTCAACTTGTCGTTAGTGGTTGCAAGCTTCTTTTTAGTTGAATCCACTGCCTTTCAGTAGTGCCAACATGGCTGAGATATTGGACTTCACTTCGTCAAGCGCGGCCCTTAATTGTTCCACCCACCCTTCAGCAATTCTACGGTTGACATATTGCTTAACTACATAATGAAGAGCCTCATCATGGCCAACTCTCTCGACAAAGAACTTTTTTTCCAACTTGTCCAATCGTGCACGAGCCCCGTCCAAATCAGCCGTCAAAGTCTCAAACTTCGCACCAGACTTACCTCTAGCAGCTTCTGCTTCCCTTTACGAGGCCAAAGCAGCCCCAACTGCCCTTTCCTACTCCACGCACTGCGCCTTCAGCAAGTCAAACTGACGAAGGGCATGAGAAAACACCAACAGCAGCACCACCAACTTTCTCTCAAAAGCAACCACCTGGCCACGAACAACCATGTACTCTGATCCCATCACCACGGCATAAGTAAGGTGATTCATCCCGTCCATTATTTGCTTAAGACCATAGTCAAGATAGGTGTTGGGATCCAACACAGACATCAAAGGTTGTTCCACCGCCCATCTGTGCCACTCATTGATCAACCTATGTGCACCATTCTGCTCACTAATCTGAGTAAACCAACAAAACTTTTGATCCGATTTGATACGGATGTTCTCTGGGTTCAGCTTCTTCCAACTAATCCAGGGATGGAGGACGCGGGGATTCGGAAGCACTGAGGAACACCCCCAACAGTAGGAAAAACGGGCGAAACAACGGTGATAACAGAAAAACCACTCTTGCATTCTCACTGCGAAGTAGTCGCAACAGGAGCATAACGAGTAGTAGTAGCGACAGGAGCAGAGGAACCCATAAGAGCGAGAGAAGAAACTAAGAATCCTGCCACATCATTGATAGGGATGGGAGGAGATTGAAGAGGGAGAACCTCAAAATTCTGACCATGGTCATCATTCTTTTTAGACTTCTCCACTGCCAATTGGAACATCTTATCATCGATTGCCTGAGGGTCGTCGTTAGACCATTCAACAACATTGGGAACACCATAGGCGGAATAAACCTCTTTTCATTGTCGACCAACGGACAAATGGTCTCCTTCTCACTTTTTTCTAGCACCAAGTTCATTTACCCATCCTCCTGAATAAACAAGCGATCCTCTTTTATAACCTCTTTATTAGAACCTAGATGAGGTACAGTCTGAGCATCACAACGAGTTGGAAGCCGTTTCTTTTTTGGAACATGGCTGAGATTTATAGACAATTGCTTTGACGGGCTAGCGGGCCTCGAGAACTTCCTCTTTCTGGAAGTTGGGCCAGCAATACTGATGCTAACATGAGTATCGAGTACATGTCTACCCGAACTCACTTTTCCATCAATGTTAGCATCACTAACACCGGCAGAAAAAATGCGAGCAACGATCTCCTCAACACGAGATTCGATGAGCAAAGACCACTCCGCTTAATTCATATGGTACAAGCCACTACACTCCAAGATGTCCTAAAAAAGAAGTGCCTCCACGAGAAACATAAAAAGTTTCAAAATTTGATCAATGATCCTCTACTTCTCCAAAGTTAACTGCAGATTCTTCCATTTGTTAGGGCCTCAGAACGACTGTATAATCGGACGACCTCGCAGTTTGAAATAGTCTGAATTGACAGAAGCGTAAAACCAAAACCTCGACCAATCTTTGATATCATCATTGAACTTCCCAAAACAGACAGAAGAACGGAGGAAGCAACTGTCCTTGGTCACCAACAGACCAACCATCGAGTCTAGAATCCTAACAGTCAAGGGAATGCCAGAGAGGATGACCCTCGCATAATTTGAAACCATAACCCTCCAACTATTAGGACCCGTTTGAGTAAGAATAATGCCTAAGAAATTCAAATATTCCCAAAACAGCTCTGGAACTGGGAATCGAATGCCAGAAAGGAACATGCTCTGATAGAGTGCGATATACCCAGACCTTAGACGACAAGGACTATCGTTTTGTCTGGGCAAATTATAGTCAGAACAAACATTGTTCATTGTCGCCTGAGAAACTTTTTTAGGCGAGAAGTGCCTCACCACTTAGAATATCACCAACAGACATCGTTAAGGAATGAAATAGTAAGAAAAACAAAGGGGAAAAAAGAATAAGCCATAATATCTAAGATAGTGTAAAGAGATAAACAAATCAATCGCGCCTCCTCTTATAGAGTCAAGCAATGAAGATATTGCTTATAGGATGACCTGCAAGATATGATGATTGCACAAAATCCCAAAATATGTGCGAAAAATGAACGAACAAATAAGATATCGGGATGTCAACTCACTAAAAGTTGTTAACAGCATTAAATGCGAGGCAATGATGAAGCCGAAAGTCCAACCGTCACCAGGTTAGTAGCCACGTCAGCATGCCCACTAACTAAAAGGGGTAGTAGCTGATGATACATCAACTAATATTGTCATCGCAGCCACACACGTGGCAGAAATCGTCTATCACGAAGATCAAGTATCCCGAGACCATGCCAATTTAAAAAACCCAAAGAAGACGAATTCAATCATGAAAGCTCAAACAGGGCCTGTCAGAATAGATCATAATCAGATGCCCAGATTCAGGCCCGATAAAGTTCTCTCTCAATGGGAGGAACGTTTCATAGAAAAGAAGTCGTGGAGGGAGTTACGCCTCCGCGGATGCATCTTCATAAAAGAGGAGATTGTTACAGAGAATGTCTCCCCTCGTTGCGCTTCACATGATTAAGTCATGCATAAAATTAATTACGACCATTATAAAAGGTAAAGGAAACATTCGACAAATGTATGCAATTTTAACTGAGTTCTGTCCAGTATTATCTTCATCTCCAATTAAGTTACTGACTTAAGCATCAGAGTGCCTTCGGCCACCAAAAATGTGATCTTTGGCAATCTAACAGTTGTTTTGCAGGTTTTACTTATTAGAGACTGAATTTTGGACGCATCAATAATAATCAACAACTTAGATGTAGGTGGGCATGAAATGTCAGAGTCTTTTAATAACAAAAATCAACCATCATACATCGATTGTCAACAATTAGGGAAGGTGGACCATGATGGAATTATGGCTCATGAGAGGAATGGGAGCATAATTCAAGGAGTTGTGGGCTTATATATATCAAGGAAACAATAAAAGGAGTCCTATTTGTATAAATACACCACTATTAATAACTAGAGGGGGCGGAAGCTAGAGATTTGTAGAAGAGTGGTTACAGAGTTGCAAAGAAGAAAAATCCAAGTTAAGGGAAGAAGAAAAAGAAACCCAAGAGACTAGGGGTGGGCACGGGACGGGATGGGACGAGATAGACCCATCCCTATCCCATCCCATTCATACGGGATCGGAACGGGACGGGATCAGCGTGCTCTCATTTTTTGACAAATTACTGCTTACCCAAGACCCAATTTGCTTAGTTGAAAAGAGGCAAAGACAATTCGTAGAGCTACACATAAATGATAGCCTTAGATTGAGTATGCAACATCATATTAAACTACCATAAATGATAGCTGAAATTCACCATATAATTAAGATTTCTGCAGAGTTTTCAATGATTAAGAGGTGGACAATATAATGGAAATGGTGGACCTGCTCTACTGTTTCGAATAGTGAACAAAAGAATGAGTAGATTTGGGGTGCTAAGAAGAATGTTTCATTATTGCTTTAAAAAAAACAGTCATTAAATTCATTGTCTTGACATGAAATAAAACTCTCCAATGTAGTTAGCAATCCCATTTTGAGTTTTAAAGAGTTTGCAATTAAATAATTCAATTAGAATTCTAGAAATAAACCAATATCAAGTAGTTGCAGATATAGACTAATATCAATTACACTGTTTCAACTAAATTCATTTTTCATCAATTACACTAATATTGCAATCCTAAAATATATAAATAAATAATAAATATTAATAATAAATATTGAAACATTAGCTCGGGACGGGACGGGATTGGCGGGATTGAAAATCTTCATCCCATCCCATTCTAGATTGGGACGGGACGTGATCGGAATGAAATTATTCAATCCCATTAAGACCCGAAAAAATCGGGACGGGACGGGACGGGATCGCCGGATGGGATGCCCACCCCTACAAGAGACTATAGTCTCAAAGCCACTATGGCCCTATTGTAACATTGATTTCATTTATAGTGGAAATAGTTTCACGAGCTCAGGGAGTACTCATCAATTTTCGGGGAACCTTGTCAAAAAATATTGTCTTGCCCCATTTTATTTGTTTTATTTTCATTATTTTTGCATTCACTCATTTGTTAGTTTGTTAATCGATTTAGGTCTAAAATACACATACAATGAGTATCAATGTGATCCAAAATTGTCCGAACACCAACATTATTTCCCCCAACCAATGAGTTTTTTTTTCTCTTGGGAGGTTGATTGGAGACAATACAAGCATTGCCTTTGAGATTTTTCACCAGTTAACAAAAAATCATGGGTAGGCCAGGTTGGTTTACTCTCAAGATGGACATGGCTAAAGCCTGTGATTGGGTTGACTCGTGTTCCTCTTTAACATCTTTAGAGCTTTTAGGGTTTTCTAAGACTTAGACATCCCTAATTTCTCAACGTATTTCTACTGTTGAATACCATGTTCTTATAATGACATTCCCCAAACTAGATTCACCCCTTCAATGATCTATAAGTGTGAGACTACCAATCTGATTTTAGGTTTTAGACCTAAACATTTCTCTCCCCCTGTTCTCACTTGATGTTTACTGATGACCTGATTTTTTTCTAAAGCCTCATTGAACCAATGCACCAATATCAAATACGTGTTTTCCTATTATTGCTAAGCTTCTGGTCAAGCTGTTAACTTTGCCAAATCTTCCCTTTTGTAGCTCTAATTGGCATCCGAGGCATCAGAGGATTTATATATAAGAGATTACTAGGGTGAAGTTCAAGAAAAATAATGATAAATACCTAGAAACTCGTTTGATCACTTCTAGCAACAAAACTAAGAACGTTACTTATATTGTAGACAAGATGAGACACAAACTTGAAGGTTGGAAGACTAATTTGCTCACACAAGCTAGTAAGACTACACTTATCAAATCTGTGACTTTTTTTTATTCATGTTTACATTATGCAGTCTTTCTTATTACCTAACACCTTGTATGAGCAAATAAACCAATTGATGAAGACTTTATGGTGGAAGGGTAATGATGATCAAAGGCCATGCTATCTTATAGCATGGAATTCTCTTGAAATATATGAAAGAAGGTGGGTTGAGGATCTCCTCTATGTTTGAGAGAAACAAAGCACTTTTTAGTAAACTGATTTGGAGGATGATGAAAGAACTTGAATCTTTGTGGAATGGGTTGCTTAAATTTATATATTGCCCTCAGACTCCTACCTTAATAGCTGACTTCAAGAAAGTTGGTATTTCTTATGTTTGGAGATCAATGGGAAAAGTAGTGGAGGATTTTGTCAAAGGCGTTAATTGGGTTATAGTTGATGGAAGGAATGTGATCTAAAAAATAGCAGATGGTTGGAATAATTTTACCTCTTCGTAAGCATGTTTCTTATGTGTCTACCATGTTTGTGGATGAAGTCCATGATTTAATTATGTATGAGGGAGATAAAAATATCTGGAATGAAGAGATTGTGAATGATGTTTTCCCTCCCATTGGTTCGTGCTATCCTCAATACTCCTATTAAGCAAGGTAATCAGGTTGACATCTAGGTGTAGAAACACACCAATAAAGGTAACTTCACTACTAGCTCTGCATATAGGCATTTATGAAACCTAAACTAGCCCAAATCCCTTCCTCTTCCCAAGGGTTTAGGAAACAATTTTCTAAGATTTGGACAGCTCCCACACCCTATCGATCCCACTTTCTTCTCTAGAAAACCCTTATCAACCACTTTCCTACTATATGCAAGTTGATACTAGCTGCCCCTTTGTCACCAAACACCATAAACCATATAACACATGTTTTTAGATGTCATGTTGCTACTCAAGCCTGATTGTTGTCTCCTTTGGGTATTAATTGGTTAATAGGTGATATCAACAATATTGCTACTATATATGAATTCATTTGGCAATTACACATTTCTAATCAACTTGATATAGGTCTGATTATTAGTAAGAGTCGTTTTTGATAGCATTTGGCAAGCTCGAAATGCAAGGTGTTTTCATAGATTGATCCAAATCCCCAACATATAGATAGGCAAGCTTGGAAAGCCTAGTGCAAATGGGACAAGGCATTCCACTAATTAGACCAAGGTGACTCACAAAATAAATCAGAAGATGCAGTACAGTCTAAGAAAACAAAGAGCAACAACAGATCTTATACAAATAAAACAACCCTCATTTTTGCTGATGTTGGTTTCTCTTATGATAACCATTCAGGTACATATGGGTTGTTTGTTGTGGATAGAAGAGGAGCTGCAATCTTTGAGGCTGGTGGACACTTAACTACAAGGGTAGACAGTAGTTTTGAAGTTAAGTTCAACGCTGCGGTGATGACTATTAACTAGGCACAAACTCAAAATTTGGAAAAGTTGTTTTTTATCTTGACTGCCTTGACGTAGTAAGAGTTTTCCAACGTTCCATATAACATCTTTGTTGGTAACGATCCTTTTTTGTTTCATAGTTTGAAGACTATCTAGATTTAAATATAAGGTTATTCCATGTTCTCAGATGCTTTAATACTCAACCCCATGTAACCGACTATGTAGCTTCTATTTCGTTGTATCTACACATCTTGGTTTAATCGAAAAAAAATCAAAAAGTGTGAATCAATGAAAGTATATCACATCATCACTGTCAAAATAAATATAAAATTTGAATGTAGAGTATTAAATTATTTTAGAAAAATATAAAAATTAATACCAAAAATGACTAGCTTGTTTCTCTCGATGTACAGTGAAAATTAATTCATCATAACTGTTGTAATAGACAATGATGCAAGTGTTTTTATAAATTTAAATAAAACCACAAATTTGAGTATTCAACATAGCCGTTTAAGTATGATGTAATCTGCGATAGTGCCAATGGCACGAGTATTCCATTCTGTTTGTCCAAATTAATTAAATTATGTTTCTTCAAAATGATGCTTTACTAAATTGGGCATCAATTTCATCCAATACTCACTTGGACAAACATGAGATAAGCTGACATTTGGTGGAGATTAAATTCCTTAGCACATAGGTTGCATTGATCAGATTTATTAACATTGTTTTACTGTTCAATAGTATTAACTTTTTACAAAATTAATTCATCATAACTGTTGTAATAGACAATTATGCAAGTGTTTTTATAAATTTAAATAAAATCACAAATTTGAGTATTCAACATAGCCGTTTAAGTATGATGTACTCTGCGATAGTGCCAACGGCACGGGTATTCCACTAATACTAAAAAAAACTACTTGCTCACTTTTTTCCTAAATAAATAAAATACAAACTGTAAAAATGCTTAAAATCAGTTTTCTCACAGTATTTCACAGATATTCCTCGTTTCAAACACCCATTCTAGGGAGTGAGGGGAGGGTGGGCGGTGTGGCTCGCTCCCTACACTTACTCAGTTTCAAATGATCCCTTTTTTTCAAGTAAAAATTCAATTCAAAAAAAAAAAAAAAAAAGGGTATGGGGATGATTTATGCGGCCGACCACGAAAAGGATGTTTTCGCTTGTTTGAAGAAGAAAAGGAGAGAGAGAAAAGACATCTGTCTCGTCGACATTTAGAATTTTCGTTATTTCTTTCTTGCACGAGAAGTGAAAAAAAAAAAAAAAAAACCAATCTGAGATTTCCAAGGCAAAAATCGTGTTGCCCATCTCTCTCTGCCAAGTCCCAACTACTTTACTACTCAGTTCTCTCCCACTCCTTCCGATCGACGTCACTCCTGTAAGTTTAGTTTCTTCACCCCTAATTCAACTACTACTACTACTTCAAATTCTTCTTTCAGTTCAGTCTTGCACTGTCTCCGATTCGCGATCAAGATTACTTAGGGTTTGTGAACTTTGATTCTGTTTCTTGATTTCCTTCTTGTTTTCTCTGTGTAAAGATTTCAAGTCTCTTTTATATTTGCTGCCGATGTCTTTGATGCTTTGTGAGTCAAGAAAGTGTAGTTTGGTGAACTTAAAGAGTCCATATTAGCTTTGCGAATTGCTGATTTATAGCTCAAATTGTGCCATAAATGGAGGAGAGACGGTTTCTTTGAGATTCTTGAATGATTTTGACGTCCACAACCTAAATCAGTGGGGGTTACTATTTCTAGCAGTATGTTATACAATATACCCATCCCCATGTGCTATTATAATAAGTTGGATTTTTTTTATTTGTTATTGATTCGGTGAATGATTTGATTCACAGCAATTGAATAGAGTTTGGAAATTCGCAAAATAAATGTCATATGTAGAAAGATTTGGGTGCTGATTTCTTCTTTTAGAAAGGAATAGTCAATAGTGAATCGTTGTTAAAACCTATTTATCACCACAGAATATAGCTTGTAGTATTTTAGATTAGATGTTTTAGTATTGTGTGTAACCTAAATTTGACTACTTAGGATACTCGCCAAGATTTTGCGAATATGCCCCAAATTGTTTGAAAGGAACTGAATTTTCTCCATTTAATTTTCAAGACTCTTTCAAATGTTTAAATGATCATTCAAGTCTCATCACCAATGATGCAATAGTCTGTGGGGAGGAGTGTTCCTAAGTAGAAAGGGGTGATATTAAAAACCCTTTATGATTTAGTTTATCCAATGATTTTCTCAATCAATTTTCTAGGTTGAAAATGCCATATATTTTCCTTTTAGAGGGATAAATAAAACCACTTTTTTAATGTATGGCACTTCCTCTCTCTTCTCGCAATGCAAAAAACTGATGATACCATCAGATTCATGGTTTACCTAAATTTGTGTTGCCCATGTCTCTCTGCTGCTACATCAAACTTTCAAACTGACATCTAAAAAGATCACATAATTGGTCGATATGTATCATTTTTTTATACTGGTACCTGTGCTATTGCAATGTATTGTGATGAAAAGATGACCATAGCCTATTCATATTTCTTTATTGCATCATTTCCCATGGCATCCAACGGAATTTGAAATTTGCGCATCCACTCTAAAATATACTTTAGTGTTATCATCTAATGAACTTGGACACTGAGCTTCCCACCTACTGAGCCTTGAGCTAATATCTTGAATATCACGTGTCAGGTATTTTACTACCTTCAACGTATACTTTATAGAAGAATTTTATCGAAGTTTGTTACAGAAAGAAAGAGGCATCATCAAAGACTGATAACATTCACTACATGAAGTGTCAACACATGTTCTATTGATCGTTCTGTGCCACCTTTTGAATTGAGTTTTCATACAAGTACTAGAATGGGGATCCCGCGCAGGTTTGCAAAAATTTTATGTTCCTTAACTGTATTCAGCTCTAGTCATTATCTCTGTCTTGAGCTCTGACATGCTAGCAGAGATCCTGCACTTTGCTTATCTCCTATTTATGTATAAGTGGTCCCTTAGAACAATTTAATCAACTCTGTATTTAATTTGTAGTGGGGTTCTTAAAAAGTCAAATGACACTGCTCGACTTGTTATCTCAACCATTATGGCAGTTATATTTGGGTTCTGTCTTGGCATTACATTCCCATCTGTTTCAATAACAAAGGTATTCTAACTTGATGCATTTCTTATATCTGTTTCGGATGATTTTTTATTTATTTTTTTCATGTGTGTAATTCCTTGCCAACCCTGCAGCTCGGTTTACCTATGAGCCTTCTACCATCTGCTAGTGTGCCCGTTGATGATAAATCATTTCAATTGCGATCTAAAGGCGATATGCATAAATCAGTCAATATTACTAGGGTAATGCTTGGATTTTTAATTATTTATGCTTGTTTTGCTAATTCTTGCTTTTGCATTTATATATTCCTTTGGAAGATGTTCCATGGTCTGTTGAATCGCTGTTCCTTAAACATAAAATATGTTAGTTTTGTTACTTATTTTTCAAAATGTTTGTCGTCTTATAAAAAATATTTTTGCAACAAATTAATAGATTCAGACTAATAAAATGAACGAAATTGCAGTAAACGAAAATAACAAATAACTTTTATTCAATCAATCAACTAACAATGGACAACCTACGCCTTATTTATAACTAACATACCTTCCAAATCAAACTTTAAATCTAATAAGAAATAAATATGAGAACCCTAATTGGAATATCTATTACAAGAATAATAGAATTGTCTAATATTACTAAAATACTCTTATTCCTAATATTAATAAATATCCTAATTCTATCAACCTCCCCGGGGTGAAGAAGCTCATATTCGAGCTTGAATCCAAGGAAGTCATACGAGCACAAGCAACAACAGAGAGAGCACACGGTGAAGTGTCCCAGTAAAAGTCAACCCCAAACTGTGCCTTTATAATTACTGAGAGCATCAACAATCAACTCAAAAATGCGCTTAAAAAAAAAAGATGTCAGTGATGCATCGTTGTCGCACAAGAAACACACTTCATGAATTGAATAAGGCGCAAACTTGTTCCAAGTTTTTAGAAAATTGACCCAAATTGGATTATAAACATTGGTCTGCGGCGATGCATTTCCAATAAGTCGACGTTGATCCCCTTCAAAAGACGATTTAGAACCCTGTGGTGGTAAACAAACTGCAATAGGCAAATAACCATAGGGTCTAGGGGCTTTAGTGAAAATTGTTGGAAGGGACTGAAATAAAAATATCAACAGAGACTTCGGGGAAATTTTAACCTCTTCTTCCCAATTCGATCGAAACAGGGAGGAGTTTGAGGGGGCTATAATGGGGGCATCGATGGGCTATAAAAATTCAATCAACTGGATCCATCAACCCTGTTGAATCGCCTGAGAGGGGAAGGGGTGGCTTTGACTTGGGCTTTATGTGGTGACGACGGTTTGCTAGGTGCCAGTGATTGGAAGGGGCTGGCTGAGCGGTTTGAAGCTATTGACCAATCTGTCCACTGAATTCAATGCCGTCAGCAGTGGCGGTGTAGGGCTCTTGTGGTGGTTGACCTATCTGTTGTGGTGGCAGGAAGGCAGTCGGGTGATTTGCGCTTCCATCGATAGTGCTAGGTGAGGGCGGTGGTGTTGCTGGGTTTTGTCCCACAGACTTGTCGAAGATCCAATCCAAGTCCGCCCTTTCATTATGCTAATTCTACCATCTTTGTTGCCCTAAATTCTATGAACATCTAGTCGTAGCCGGGAATAGTTTCTCTTTTGCTGTCAGCTCCTTCATAAACTCTGTCTTGCATCTTCGAATTTTTTTTTTAATCGAACCAAGTAGAATTGTTTGATTCTGATAGCAATTGATAGATTCGAACTAATAAAATAAACAAAATTTCAGTAAACAAAAATAATGAAATAAACTAATAGCAAATAATTTTTATTCAATCAACTAACAGTGGGCAGTCTATGCCTTATTTATAACTAACCTACCTTCCAAATCAGACCCTAAACCTAATTGGAAACAAATATGAGAACCTTAATTGGAATCTCTATTACAAGAATAATAGAATTGTCTATTATTGCTAAAATACTTTTATTCCTAATATTATTAAATATCCTAATTCTATCACAAACTCATAAATATTAGTTGCAAGTCTACCATTTTCTTTGGAAGGGATTTGCTTTCATTTGGTAATCGTTTGTTTCTGCACCTACATATAATCCTAAAATAGAACCTGATTATGGAAAACCTACAACAACTAACTTCAGCCAAGAAGTTGATGATTCTAAAGTTTTTAAAAGAAGTGGTAGACAATATTTACAAGAAAAAGTTATATTCAAGGATTGTGATTTCGTTTTTCGAGTTAATTTTGATCTCCTGATTTTAAAAAACAATTCGGTATGTAAAGAAAAAAGGTAAAAAATTTGAGGATGCATAAAATATATATAATGAATGTTGAGGGTATATGAAATATGTGAAAAAATAAGATGCAAGTAAGTAAATCTATTAAACACATTAAATTAAGCCTAAATACCTGTAATTAGAAAATCAGGGGGTAGTTTCTAAAATGAATATATTAGTAGAAGAAATGATAATTAGAAAATTAGGGGGTCGTTTCAAAAATCAATAAATAATTAGAAGAAATGATTATTAGATAAAACCCCAAAATTGACGGAAAAAAAACCTCGTAATTTTTTTTAAAAATCCTCAAATAAATGTAATTTTTAGCAGTTGTTTTAAAAAAAAATTACGAAAATGACACCATAATTTATAAAAAAAAAACCCTCGAAAAATGTAATTTTTTCTTTCGTAATTAAAAAAAAGGAGAATTTCAACAAAATTTCGCGAAAACACAATCCTTGGTTATATTACTATGATTCAGGTGGTTATGGTATTATTTAACTCGTATTAGAAATATAGATAAAAGTTGTTGGTTCAGTATACTATATGTTGGTGTGTTACCCTTTTAGCAATCTAATATGCTTGTTTGCTCCAGATATATGTTCCAACAAATCCTCGGGGTGCTGAATTACTTCCTCCTGGAATTGTCGTCTCAGAAACAGATTTTTATTTACGTAGATTATGGGGCGATCCTAATGAGGTATTTAAACCATTTTTGGCACGAGTTTATTCTGTATGCATTTTTTTTCTTTCAAATATAACTCTTTTTTTTTGGGGGGGGGGGACAGTAATCTCTCTTTCTTTCTTTACTCGAAGTCAAATAAATTTTTTTATTAGAATAAAGGGGAGACGATAAGTACAAGTCAGAGTAACTCACAACATACTTGAAACCCAATACAAAAATATCAAAACGATTACCAAATTCCCAAAGGACGCTAGCTTGGCTGGTAAGACTTGCAGATATCACAAGTTGATACCAAATCCAAAGTTTGAACCCTGCTCGCTAAGGCATTTATTGGTTATGGATCCATTTAAAACTATTGCTCACCTTTAAATATATCGAATCACTAAGCTATGCTAATTAAGCATGAAAGCTTCGAAGGTTATTCCCTTTAAGTTGGTTCCAGGAGTAACACCATTTATGCCCTTATCCCATCACCATGAATACCTTTGTGATGGTCCTGTTTTACCCTTTGGTTGACCCATTTGTTCACTCCAAATTCCCACACGAATGCCTTCATTAGTATCCAATAGAACTCTCTCCCCCCACCCCCCCAACCAACCACCACCACAAACATGCGTTCCTTATACTCTCTTTGACAAGTAGAGGTTATGGAGTTATAGTTTGTAGTTTACAACTTTATATTCCTCCACCCTCCCTCCCCATAATAAAAGGTCATGAAATTCATTGCTCGAGTTGCCACCATAAATCTTGTTCCGATATTCTATTTCCTTTAGGCATATTTTTGTTTAATCAAGTATTTCTACTCTCTGTATGCTTATTTGTTACATCTCTTACCTTCCTTATCCTTCATGGTCTTTGCCTTGCTCCATGGTGTTCTGCCCATCTGTATAACGATGGTCGTTGTTGCACGGCGTTAACTATCTTGACCAGATCTCCAAAAAATTTAATCAGTTATCACTTATTGGACCTCCTAGATTCCGTAGATTTGTGGATTCCTAGTTTTGCTCTTCCTGTTCACGATAGTCATTCACATCTTTATACGAGTGAACACTATATATGTTATATGATAGTAAACAAAAAAAAAATGTAAAATAGAAGTTTCATGAGAGCATGGTCTCTAATAGCTTCATTTTATTGTTTGATACATGTCAAATATATGGATGAAGAAATATGTCTCCATTTCTACAAGGTGGAATTTGAATTATTGTGCGGGCGCTACAATACCATGGATGTTTGTGTCAGATGATCCTGTGATGGTGAGGAAATCAACACAAAATGGACGAAATGGACAAAATGAAGAAATTAAATTACTCAAATTAGTAATAAAGATTTAATTACTATTTTAGTTTATTTTGAAGAAATGCAATGGAAAGTGTGGATATGCGATAGAAGAGGAAGGCATATACCTTGCATTCTTTTATAAATGAAAAGATCCTCCCATCACATATTACTGGTTTATGGTTTCTCGTCCATGGTTTTCAGCCTAGGACCTTGGGTTGCACTTATGGTGGAATCATAAAAAATAATTTGAACTCTAGAAAATGTGAGACAAGGAGTGGGAGTATCTAGGTGGATGGTCAAGAGTCGAGACTTTCTTTTCCTCCTTTTGGTCATGAATGAGTTGACGAGATCTCTTCAAGAAGATGTACATATTTTCTTAATTGATGGGACTAGTGAATGTTTAGGTTGGAAATTAGATAGGTGGTGGGAGACACTAGAGAGTAAGGGTTTTAAAATTAGTCGTTCGAAGACTTGGTTGTGAATCACGAGGGAGGAGTAATTCAATTGAGATGGAAGGCGTGGAGGTTCTAGAGTGTGAGGCTTTTCGATATCTAGGATCTATAATTCAAAAGAATGGGGCTATTGGAGATGTAGACCATAGGATTAAAACTGGTTGAATGAAATGGAGTATTATGCGATAGAAGGATGCCTGCAAGGTTAACAGGGAAATGTTATAAGACAACGACCAGCCATGCTCTAGGGTTCAAAATGTTGGGCTACTACGGGATAACATACGTATAAGATGTCTCGCTTCTCCGAGGGGGGGAACTATTGGTGGTAACAGAAATGCGTATTTTAAGATTTATGTGTGGTAAACCTTGTAAGGATAAAATTATGAATGAAAGAATTAGGAGATACTTAGGTGTAGCTCCCATGGACAAAATTCGATAAAGGCGTTTAACGTGGTTTGATCACGTGTAAAGGAGATCAAGCACGACGCCAATTAGTTCTAATTTGGCAAGTTAATGGAGGGTGTAGACGGATTGGACGACCGTTGAAAACTTGGATGAAGACGGTGAAGGAAGACATCCTTGAGCTTAGATTAGGTGAGGATATGTAGAAAGACCGCATTGCTTGGAGAACCAAAATATGTGTAGCCGACCCCGATAGTATCGGGAATGGGCTTTGATGATGAGGATGATTATGTGGTAGTTCTTTTTGCTCATTTGCTTCCCCAACTCAGTAGCCCTTTTCACCAATGAGCAACTTAACTGCACTTGCCTCTTAAGTAACTCATGGTTGGTTTTAATATTTCATTGTCGAATAATCTTTCTTTATTCCTTTGGGCCTGCATTTTTTTTTTTAATGTAGAAGCGTGTTGTGTTAAAACCATTTTTGAGTTTGAATTGGCATACCAAATGCCAACCTTTCCTTCAACCTTCTCAATTTACCACAATGAACTAATTTCTCACCCATTCACATCTGAACCTCAACACCGTAGGCCTAAATAATCTCAGTCGAGATAATCACAGTTTTGTTCTTTGCCACCATGAACCATGATGAAGCAATCTGCCATCCCTATCGCAAAACCCCATCTCCAACCACTTTTTGATTTAGTATTGCTTCCTCTAAACCATTTTCGGACATCGACACCTCCTTAGACACTTGGTCAACATATTCGAAAAGTTTGACCAAGTCAGAAACTGGTTGGACATTTTATAGAAGACTAATGGTCACTCAATAGATGAATTCTTTGAAATTTGACAAGTAGGGTTGTTGGAATTCTTTTTATTTTATATGAGTTGTGATCTATATCAAATGTAATTAACCAACCAAGTTGGGAATGTTGCATCATACAAATTTTTATTTTTATTTTTAACTTATTTTGGACATGACTAATATAGTAGTAACCTATGTAATTGAAATAATGAAGCATTTTGAAGGATGAACGTTTGAATGTTAGTGCTGATATAGTAAGAGTTTGACTCATGACAAGAGTTCTAAATTTGAGTTACATGTTTGAATGCTTTGGATTTAACATTTATCTTAATAGGGTTTTGGACCATAACACTAATTTGAAGAATACCTACCCCTAACACTCACTTTCATCAATTTCAACCACTTTCTTAGTTCATTTACACCCTTCAATTTGTTCGTATATTTCAACATAATATGATGTAATTGATTTTATCATATGTTTCAACGTAATTTGATGTAATTGATTTTCTTTTAGAAATAGTATTATTAGTTATATTGTAATATGACTTTTTAGTAACAGTCTAATTAGGACATTAGTTTCTTATTAGGTTTAGGGTTTGTTCTTGTTAGAGAATATAGGTCAGATATAAATAGGAGCGTAGGTTGTCCATCGTTAAGGAGGTTGAATGAATAAAGATTTTTATTTTGTTTATCAGTTTTTATTTCAATTTATTTGCTTTCAATTATCGCAATTCCCATTTATTTTACAAGTTCAACTCTATTAGGGTGTGTTTGGTTTCATGAAATCCTATGGCATGAGAATTCATGATGGGACTCCTATATTTTAGGCTAATTTGAGCTATAACTCCACATCCACCATTTGATTTTATGATCAATGGTGGGAATGGAAGTCCCATGAACATAAGAATCACATGCTTGGGGGACCAAAGAATGGGATTCCCATGTTCATGGGACTTTTATTCCTACCATTGATCACAAAATCAAATGGTGGATGTGGACTGATACATCAATTTAACCTAAAATGTAGGGGGGCCCTCATGGATGCCATGCAACCAAACACACCCTTAGAGCCATATGATTGTTTTGTTCGATTTGAAAAAAAAAATAGTCTGATAGAAGATAATTGAATAAGCTAGACTCAAACCGCTAGAAAAGGCAGTTGAAGAAGCGATGGATAGGTTGGATTCAATATTCGAGAAGAGAATGGATCAGATATTCATGAAATTCCTGTCAGGCAACACAAAGGCTATGGGACAAATCCAAACAACACCACCACTTCCAGTAGTGACAGGGGTCCTGTTAGAGTACCGACGGCGACGCTGCACGGGTCAATCGATTGATCCAGTTGATCACTGCACATAGTCATTCTCTGCCACAACAGGTCCATTGACATAGCCTGCCACTGCCTCATGTCAATCGACAAACCATGCCATTCCCTTACACCGATCGGCAACCCCGACTTCAACTCCACTTCGATCGACCTTCTCCCCGCAGTTAGTAGACAACCACCACAGTCAATCATCAACGATCAATCGTAGTCAGTGGACTTCTTCCTCCCCATAGCCAGTCACCACACCTCCACAGTCAGCGATCGACACCCTCTCTATTCGATCGATTCCACAACAACTCGTAGATCAATCCACTCACCCAAAGTTGATCAATTATACAACAACTCTCCCTCTCAACACCTCGATCGCACTCCCCGACCCCTTCAGCCCCATCGAAACCCCTTCCCTCCACCTTTCCTTCCTCCATCACTGCATCGCAGCCCACACCACCCCCTCCCTATTTTTGTTCATGAAGAGGAAGGTGTAATTTTAACCTAGTCCCTCATATTTTCACTTCAGTCCTTGATAATTTTTACTTGTCCTTTGGCTATTTACACCCCATCTGTCTGTCAATATCACCACGCTTACTTGCTTCGGACACTATTTACAGCCACCGAACTGACTATGCACCACCTCGAACTACTAGTTCTCGTCATCAGGTTGTTTATTACCACAAGACAACCCCCAGGCCATTACAAGACAAAAATTTTGGATCCGGTTTAGGATAGTTTTGAAGTTCAGTTTGAGAAGTTTGCCCGCCATAACATTTGCATTTTGCACTAATGGCTTCTGAGCTGGGGACTACTCTTAGACTTTATATTTGGTTGCACTCTTTGGATTTACGTGTTTGTGATTGGAATCATTACAAAGGTAAAGTTAGAGGTCGTCTTCTGCTCGGGTACTTCACATTGTGTTTTCTCAGTGGTTGTTTATGTTTCTTGAACAATTGTGACTTCGAGCTTGAGGACAAGCTTCTTCAACCCGGGGAGGTTGATGTATTGGGTTTCTTTTAGAAATAATATTATTAGTTATATTGTAATAGGACCTCTTTAGTAACATTAACACATTGGTTTCCTATTTAGTTTGGGGTTTGGTTCTTGTTAGAGAAGTTAGGTCAGTTATAATAGGAACTTAGGTTGTCTATAATTAAGGAGGTTGAATGAATAATTTTTTTTTTCGTTTATCAATTTATTTGCTTCCAATTATCGTATTGTTTTCAATTCCCGTTTATTTTACAAGTTCAATTCTATCATAATCCTATACGATTTCCACTTACACAATTACAACCTCAACCAACACTATAAAGACTACCACCACCAAATATACGAACTACCCCAATCACTTCACTTTTTGGACCTTTACTAAACCATACCTGATGCGTCCAAATCCGTCCTGATCGATTCTTGACTTGCAAAATGAACATCAGTAAGCCAAGGACCAACGTTGTGGTGGCCGAAGGCACTCTGATGCTAAAGTCAGGCGACTAAGTAAGGATGGATGTAGACTGAAAATTAGATTGTAAGTGGGTACCTTTCTCATCCCTTTTGTTGTCCTTATATAGCGAATACTTTACTCCATTAACTTTATCGTCTAGGCGTGATGAAGGGAGGAGATCTCGCTAAGGATCTTACCCGTCCACGACTAGGTTGCATTCGACACTTGGCTATGTTTGGGATCCAATACTTAATTTAATCAAGAGCTGTACAAGATAGATCTTGGGTTTGTGACAACCCAGAGATCTGCGTTCGGGCCTTATTCCCTGGGTCAAGCTCCGAGATTTGCTCCATGTTGGGCTCATATGATCTGGGCTTGGGCGGGGCTTATGGGCCGAATGGTAATTTGGCTGAGTCTGGGCTAGACCATGCTTGGGCCTGCTCGAGACCGTTCTGAGGCCTTATTGTGCTAGGGTTGGCCTATGCCACGTGTATGGCTTTGACTTGGTGACTATTTGATGTCTCATCATCCTCAAATCCATCCCAAAACAACGTATCCAAATTTCAACTCTACTTCCCACTCCAACTACCAAGGACATTCTCCTAATCACTCCCCCCCCCCCCCCCCCCCTCCCTCCCTCCCTCCCTCCCTCCCAATATACCTTATTTGACCTCTTTGCACCAAACTCCCTCCAACCACTTCTGTCGGACCCAAATCCAAACTTGATTTAATCAAAGATACACCTCTCAGATTGACCCAATTAAACAAAAACTCCCATAACTGACACACTTTTTGGACATTGGTCCTGAATCTCACCCTTCCCACAATGATCTCGAAGCCTTCAAACCATTTTTGTGACCTTGCCATCTTCCACTCTTTTTCCCAATTTTCTCTCATTTGCTTATTTCAAAGAAGAGGAGGATAGTATTCGTACTCATGTTGCAGAATACAACTCAAGGTTGAGTTTGTTCTAGGAAAAAAGAAGACATGAAATATATAATTTTAGGATCTGCATGCAAGATATTACGACTCTATGAGAAGATTGTGGTACATAGTATGTGTTTCTTTAGTTGTTCATTTGAAATTATAGTTTTTAGTTTGCAACCTTTTTTAAGGAAAAATTTCTCAAGTTCTTGAATTCTTTATTTTTTTTTAGGGCTATCGGAAAAGAAAAGAAAAATATAAGGTATAACATCATTGGATCAACCAAATCTTTTGATTAGCACTATATCTCAAACAATGATGGTCTTGATGTTCAAATGCATAACAGGAGGGTGAAGTATTTTAAGAAGAGAAGACTGTGCAGCAGATGCTGTGCACAAGCACTTTAACATGGGTTTTTGTAGAAAACTCTCTTTCTATTAGGATTATGATTTAGTTGTATGGTTTGTTAGATTTTCAAATTAATAGGATTAATAAAATTGTAATAGGATTTATTTCCTTGTTAGGAATTTTCCAGCCTTTGAATTGGTCTTTGCCCTATCCTTTCTTCTTGCCACAATGAGTTTTCCCAGTAAAATAGCACAAAGATATTATTGTTTAGTCTCATAGCAGTTCTCTCAAGCCTAGTAACTATGTGCCTGCAACACCTATACAGGTAGGCAGGATAAGTGGCTATGAGTTAGAGATTTGGCGATACTAATCATAAGGCTTCCATCTGTTGTGCATGTGGGCGGATTAGGTAATAGGATTTGTTTTCACACAATCAATTGTCTGAAACCTGCAGGATTTGAAAGTTAGGCCAAAGTACTTGTTGACATTTACAGTTGGATATGACCAGAGGAACAATATTAATACCGCAATTAAAAAGGTAAATATGGTAGATCCATATTATTATCTTTACTCTTTATATTGCTCTTTATCCTTTTACGAGACACTGACATTTCTATTTTGACTTCTTTTTATTTTCTGGTAGTTTAACGAGGATTTCCAAATTTTACTTTTTCATTATGATGGCCGGACAAGTGAGTGGGATCAATTTGAATGGTCAAAGCGTGCAATTCATATCAGCGTGAAAAAGCAAACAAAATGGTACTGTTCTATTCTTTACCACTGTTTGTTCAGGTCAAGTACTTGAAGAGTTGAAGTTCTAGTTTGCTCTAGCTTTTCTTCAGCCTTTTCTAGGTTTTATAGGGTTTTTGCAACTTGTGAGAGCGTAAGGGTCTTCTTATTCCCCATCTTATTTTTGTAGGTGGTATGCAAAACGATTTTTGCATCCGGATATCGTAGCAGCCTATGATTACATTTTCATCTGGGATGAAGATCTTGGAGTCGAACACTTCAATGCAGAGAGGTACAACTTTCTTTTTCCTCGCCCTTTTTAGTAATCAAGACATTCTCATTGGCCAGTGTACAAACCTCAGCATGATCTTTTCAGTTTCTTATGTTATGTCATTGTATCAGGTACATGCAATTGGTTAAGAAGCATGGCTTGCATATCTCGCAACCAGGTCTTGAGCCAAACAATGGATTGACATGGCAGATGACCAAAAGGAGAGGTGACAGAGAAGTTCACAAGTAAGAATTTATGTCAAAAAAAAAATTTGATATAGTAATAAGATGTGAATAAGGAACTGAACTTGTTACAACAGCTTTCAAACAGTTTCAAATAATGTCTCACCTCTGTGCAGGGAAACTGAAGAGAAGCCGGGCTGGTGTTCTGACCCACATTTGCCACCATGTGCAGCGTATGCCCTCTCTATTCGTTTCTTGTACACACCACACCTCAGATACACACATCCAAGGATGCACGGATATGGACACGCGTGTCGTATCAGACACGGACACGACACGCCAACTCGACAATTTCCAAAAAATTAGGACTCGGGGACACTCGACACGTCATACTATTTTTTAATAAGTCATAAATATAAATAATAATCTAATAAAGTGTTTTCCTAGAGTGTATTGAAGAATATGACACTGTTGCAAGAAAAAAATTAAAGTAGAGAAAAAATATAGTAGAGAAAAAGTAGAAGAGATACGAAGCAAATGAGAGAAAAATAAGAAGTAAAGATTAAGAAGAAGCGTAGGCTATCTTTATATTTTAGTGACTTTTTTTCCTATTTGTCTTTAATCGCAATTGAAATAATCATTATATCACGTGGTTATTTGCAAACATCTGAAAGTAAAAAATAAAACAAAGTTGGTTTTCAAGTCTTAACTGTGTTGTAACCAAGTTTCGGATGTATCGGAGGCGTGTCTGTCGCGTGTCGGAGGCGTGTCGATTAAGTGTCGTGTGTCGGATACGTGTCGGACATGGATACATTAAATTTTGGAAGAGTTTGTGCTTCCTTGACATTCCATCATGCTTGTACATGAGACATACTTTACGTGCTCATAATTCCTGGAACTCTTGTTGAAGTTAGAGGAATTTTCTAATTGGCGCAGATGAACCACATGGGATTCTGGTCAAAGTTAAGTGACCCGTGTATTTGAACTCATTGGATAGACATTACCTAACAAACGTACAACCTTTTGACCACATGATCTAATCAAGGGGCTTCTTTACTAGTAAAATCAATTTGCATGTGAATTTTGTCTGTTATCAATTAACAGAGAAGGTATTTAGGATTTCAGAATTATTCTATGAATAGAATAATGATGAAAGGGTGGTCAGCTTTTTTCTGTTTTCTGTATGATGTCCAAGTATACTTTTTTTTTTTTTTTTTTTTTTTTGAAAGGCAAGCTTGGTTTTTAAGGATCCCATAACCTATCAACTAGGCGACCTACAGGTCAACACCCATTAGAAACAAACCATACCGCCGGCGGGATTCGAAGCTAGGACGTGGGGATCAAACCCACACAGCCCTAACCACTAGGCCAACACACCATTGGTATGTCCAAGTATACTTGGTGAAAACACTATATAGAGAGGATATACTTTCTGTGTAAGCCCATGTTAATCATGGCTGCTCCTTTGTATTAAAAATCCCTCAAGGATTTCAGCATTAGGTTGTTTGAGTTTGGGATGAAAACCGTTGTCATGCCACTGCTAGCAATAATTTCCTTCTATTAATACTTCATGTTCTCTCTGATTCAATGACCCTTATTTTGTGCATGGACTCAGTTTTGTAGAGATTATGGCCCCTGTATTTTCTCGGGAAGCGTGGCGTTGTGTGTGGCATATGATTCAGGTGCCATTTTGCTTTCCAGGGTTACACAGATTCTCTTAAGTTTTGTTTTTGTAATATTCCTTTGTTTTTTTACACCCCTATTGACAAAATATTTGATGATCTGTTTGTAGAATGATTTAGTGCATGGATGGGGATTAGATTTTGCACTAAGGAGATGCGTAGAGGTCAGTGAATTCTTCTTTCTATAAATTATTCTTTGACCTGCACAAGTAAAATATCAAAGGTAGACCTACGTGTTCCATTCTACCTTTGACTATTTTTAAAGCCTTGGAAGGAGTTCCTCTGATCCCGGTGTTTTTCAGTTGGGGAAGTTTTTAATGTGAGCACAGACTACACATTACATGACAATCATATGACCTATGTTTTGTGGCTGTAGTTACATCTTAGGTTTCCTCTCTTCTCATGGTAGTAGACTTTCACATCCACTTCATTTTTGTTCTTTTGATCTCATTAAATGTATTTTATATCTGTAAAGAAAGGAACATCTCTTTTTTTCCGGGTTTGAAAGGAGACTTCTAAAAGATTGAACAATAGGCATTTAGTAAATGAAAGGTTCTGTAGATCAGATGTCCGAGATTATTTTGTTGAGTGTAAAAAGAATAGAGCCTATTTTTCCTAATCTAGGTTTTACTTGTTATATTTATAGGGAGATTTCCTTATCTATGAGGCAGGTTTCCTTATTTGTTCCTCATCTATGAGGCAGATTTCCTTGTGACAAACTAATGAATAGAGAGAGCAATTCATTACAAATGACAATGGAATTTTCACTTGGTTTTTCTAATTTCAAAGGCAGGATTTCTTTTTCTTGTTTTAACTTCTTTTTCTTTGTCATCTACACAGCCGGCACATGAGAAGATTGGTGTGGTTGATTCCCAGTGGATTATTCATCAAGTCATACCTTCTCTTGGGAACCAGGTGAATCATCATTCTGTGACATCAAAACATTTTCAATTGATGCCTAAGACCTTGAGTGCGTTCGGATATTATGTTAAAGATTCTCAACGTACAATTCTCCTATGACATCTTTATTTTGTGTGTGGATGTGTTTGTTTACTATGAATATATTTGGTAAGCTTCAGAAAAATTCCACAATCTTTTGATGTATGTAAATGTGTAAGTCGGGTGATGATGCCACGTTTTCATTGTCCATACCATTTGGATATTATTTACAAGTTACAAGGTGTTAGCTTACCATGACTTTCTCTTATCATTTGGTTCTGAAGCTGATTATGTAGAACTCTAAAATCGTGTACTTTTATTTAGAAGTTGTTTCTCTAAACTCTTTAACTCCACAAACTTTCATGTATTTTTCAGGGTGAATCTGACAATGGTAAAGCACCTTGGCAAGGGGTATGTTACCTCAATTTCCTATCTGATGTACTCTTTTCTCAATAACTTAGGGTGTGTTTCATTCCGAGGAAAATTTGCCTGGAAAATTACAAGAAGAAAAGAATAGGAATGGAAGTGGGAAAAGTTACTTTATCTTGAGGTTGAAGATGACTCTAATTTTGACAAATATTTCTTAGGTCTCCACCTAAGAAAATATCTTCCACTATTTTGTAACAAACCAAGAGGATAATGATCGTTACAAAATTCATGTTCTTTATTATTTCTTCCTCTTCCTTCTCACTCTTGGCAAATTTTCTCCTTGAAATCAAACACCCCAATGGTTTTGTTTTTCATTATCAGTGCAAGTTTACTCTGCTCTTGAAGTTATTGCTTTCATTTTCCTGCATAGTGTATTGATCAATGAGGGAGAATTTTGTCCATTTATAGAAGTGGAAATAATTGTTGAAAGTTTTCTATTGAAATTTATCTACATAGTAATATCACGCTCTAGAATGGTAACACTGTAAATTGATTGTAGTAGTTTTTTTGCTTTTTGTTGCTGTTTCACTTGCCTAGAAAAAAAGATAAAAATAAAATATATATGCAAGGACCAGACTGCAACTGTTGTTTTCCAGGGAAACTTCTGGCCGTAACCATGTCCACTCTCCTGCATTTGTATTGTACAGAAAACAGAATCTATGCATCTTTGTACTCCCCTAATTTGTGTGACATCTTCTAACAGACATTTCTCTTCCTGTAATTGCAGGTGAGAGAAAGGTGCAGAAGTGAGTGGGCAGAATTCCAAAAGCGCCTTTCAAATGCTGATAAAGCGTATATTGAACAGATGAAGGGGTAGCTTGAGCCTTTATATATTCACCTACGTTTATCTTGATGTAAGTTCTTTTTCATTCTCTTTCTCATTCCAGTGCCTGGTAAGAGTTATATTGTTATGTGAAGTTTTAACCTTAAGCTGAGGTTCTTTCATGTTTGCTCCACAGGAAGAGAATTACATTATGTCCATAAATCAGTAAGCTCGGAGTTTTCTTCTTGGTTGTTCTTAGTATAGTTAAGTCTTCTGTAGTTATTGCTGTATACGATGTGGAAAATACTGACGTGACACCATCTACTGTATTCCGTGATGGTGTCTTCAGCCCAGACATCCAGAATTTGGGAATTGAAGAGGCGTCTTGTGCAGGTCATCCATCTGTAACTTCACGGCTGACAGTTTTCCTGTCAATTCAAAGTTGCTTCTGTACCATTTTAGATGACCTTATGGATGTTCTCATTTGTGATCTTGATCAGGGCTGTAAACTGGTGGTTTTCATTTTATTTAATTTTTTTTTACGCCAATAGGGACGAAGGTGATTATGTACTATTATTTCATTATACAGGATTTATGTAATATTAATGAAATTGTTGTTTTGCCTAATGTCATAGTTTCAGTTGTTCTTGCTAACGCATGTTCGAAGTGATGTTCAATATACCCAATAAGGCAGTAAATGTGTGGGAGACCAAGATTTATGAAGCAAAACAAAGGACCAAAAGAGATCAACTCAACTTCATATCTTCGTTGTATGAACTAATATTATTAATCTTTTACGAATATAAAGAACATAATGACTCTATATTTGTATTCATAGAAAATAGTGAAAAAAAAAAAACTCTTAACTTAAAATTCCTCTCGAGTTTTCTTGGTGGATGAGTGAAGTGGCAAAACATGGGGAAAATCAGCATATAACCATTACAAAAGTGCAGTAGAGAAAAGACATTCCTAATCATCCAAATAGCATGGGCACTTTTAAGTATTTAGTGGCAATATCGATGAATATGGTATGTGTGATGAAATCTTTTCCGGCAATAGCTAATTGGTTTATACAAAATTGCACACCCCCGATGCTAAATTCAAATGGTGCAAAGTAATGATAAAAACACACTTTCAATGGGCTTGAAAAGTGAGACAAATGTTTTAAAATAAGTGTTGTGATCTTTAGGTAAAAGTACGTAATCCTCATCTCTATTTTTCTTTACAAACTATAAACTTGAACCATCTTATAATATATATTATACTACTTGTGATTCTTGGTGGAAATATAAGAATGTTATTACTTAGCTGGGTGATGTTGAGAGAATAGAGGCCATGAAAAGGAAAGGAGGTGGTATTGAGTGAGTTTCAAGACTCTTCACCAAACATATTATTTTCAAGGATAATAGGGTTGGGGGGGTTTGCTTGAATTGGGAGATATCTCCCTTAACGAAATGTTCATCCTACCTTCCATTCTTGTGTATTAAGATTCAATTTTGGTAACATTAACAACAAAAAAACAGATAAAAGTGAGTAGGTAAAATTTTGCCATATTATGCAGATTGTTGAAGGGTCTATAATACCCTTTTGCGTCCTCTCATGTTGACATTATTCATTTCATGATATCTAATTAGATTAATAGACCAAAACAAAGACCCCTCATCTTAAAACATGAATCACTTTCACGTCTGTCCACTCAGTTGAATTTAATATTTTGAAAGAATATTCAAGTAATATTAATTTGTGACGTTCTTATGTTTTATGGTTCATTAAAATATACATTATCAATTTAAAATTCAAAACGAAAGTAGTCTATCAATTTAAAATATCCCTTTTTCTTTGTTTTTTTTTTTTTTTGGTTATCTTTAAACTAGATTAAAAAGAATACATCAAACTATTTCTCCAAAATACATATATATATATATATATCCAAGGGCATTTCTGTGAGTTAAAAAAGTTGCAAGTCTTACCATAAGTAAACAGCCAACAAAGTGTGGAGGGAAAAAAACGTTTGTTTGATTGCTTGTTGTCGCCGTTAACTACCTTACCTTCTAGAGATTCAAGAGAATAGTAACGAACCTTCACACCAATAGTAACGGCGTTAGAAGGAAGTACCACTACCAACCAAATCAAAAAATATAAAGGGAAAACAATCCATTCTTCTTTTGTCACACAAGCCTTCTCTGTGTTTTGCTGTGACTCTCTCAAGTTAAAGTTACTTCTCTCCTCCACCACTTTCATTCACTTGTAAGACTTCTCAAGTGAGAATTCAAAATATGTTCAGGTCTTGTCTTCTTCATCAACTATATATATATATATTCAGTTTTTCTTGATATACTTACTTCTCTTTGATTCATTTTTGGGTGAATTGGGTTTGTTTATTGGTTTTCAGGGATTAATACATTACACACTGAAAGAGTGAGTGGTTTCTTTGAATTGGTTCTCTATAAAGAAGGTAAACTAATCTTGTTTTTTTCAGGAAAAAAAAAAATCTAGTCTCTCTTCATTATTTCAAGAGGGAGGGATTTTGGACTTGTTAGCTGCAAAACAGAACACCACACCACACCCATTATTTGCAAATCAGAAAACCCTTCATTTTCATTATTTCCTAATTAGAATCATGAATACGTATTGTATTACATGTTGTCATCATTCAAAGTTTTCTTTTATTATAATATATATTTATTTATTCGTTTTTAAAGGAGATTGCCTACACTCAAATGATGTTGGGATTTTTTATTATCGCCAATTGTAGGATTCTGAACTCACAAACTGAGGTATTTGAGCTGCAACTTTTGTAATCATTAGAAATGCTAAAACATTCTCATCTCAATAAAAACCCCACTATCAAGAAAATGACTCTCTACTCCAATGCATAAAAATGATCAATTTTTGTCACACTTTTGTGCATTTTATTGACTTAAGCTTGAATCAACATCAATTTTGATGGTACTGTGAATATCATGTGATGAACAGGTTGGTGTTTTTGTATCAGCTTATATCATCATCAATAAGAAGAAGAAAGATGGGAGAATCAACAAGCAACCAATTGGGTGTGATTGGTGCTCTGGCTCTTTCAGTTGCATCATCTGTTGCTATTGTCATTTGCAACAAAGCTCTCATGAGCAACCTTGGGTTCCCTTTTGGTAACATGTCTATTTCCATCACTTTTTAAGTTTTTTATTTTTTTTACTTTCTTTAGACACACTCATTTGAGTGTTGAAGGGAGTGATGGTTTATATCACCAATTATTTTTATTTTTTTTTTAAATTCATTAATATTTTACAACCATCATTATCCTTCCACCTAAATCTTGATTATAGCCAGAACAATTCTAGCCAGCCTTATTTGTTAGCATTTTTTGAGTTTTTTTTACACTTCTATCCCTTCTATAGATAGTGTTTGTGGTTGTGTTTTAAAAAGAAAGCGTAAAAATGTAAAAAAAACCAAAAAAACAAAAAAAAATACCAAACAAGGCTGGCTATAGACTTACTCTTATAGCCAACATCTAATTTTGTTTATTTCCTTAATAATAATAATTAAGAATTGCACTACTATAATTTATTTATTTATTTTTGAATTTTTAAATGGTGGTGGGGAAATATTTATTAATCTTACTTGCCTAATTTTCAATATTTTTGCAGCAACTACATTGACTAGTTGGCATCTAATGGTCACATTTTGCACCCTGCATATGGCTCAACGCTTCAATGTGTTTGAGAACAAACCAATCGACACTAAAACTGTGGTCCTCTTTGGCATCCTTAATGGCATTTCAATTGGGTTTCTCAATTTGAGCCTTGGGTTCAACTCCATTGGCTTCTACCAGGTTTAACCATAAAAATAATGTGAATAACCAATTTAGCCCCACAAACTTTTATTTTAACTTTTTTAAGTTGTTGGTTCTGCAGATGACAAAGCTAGCAATAATTCCATTTACAGTACTATTGGAGACTTTCTTCCTCAAAAAGCAATTCAGGTTGCATTTCAAGAAATCAATCAACTTTTGCAATTAGTGTGTTTTTTTAATGGTTGCTAATATTTTCACGCCTCCAATGTTTACAGTAAAAACATCAAGTTATCTCTCTGTGTCCTACTGCTAGGAGTTGGCATTGCCTCCATAACAGATCTCCAACTCAATCTCACTGGCTCTGTTCTATCCATTCTTGCAATTGCAACTACTTGTGTCGGACAAATAGTATCCATTTTTCTTCTGTAGTAGATTGTAAATTTTTTTTTTTAATCTAGATTGGTGGTTTGCCTGGGTAAACTTGTCTCGGTTTTTAGTATATGCCTTGAAATGAAGGTTTCCCTTAACCATAACTTGAACAGCTGACAAACACCATTCAGAAGAGGCTCAATGTGTCATCTACACAATTACTCTACCAGTCTGCCCCATTTCAGGCAGCTATCCTTTTTGTTTCAGGTCCTGTGGTAGATCAATTACTCACCAAGCAAAATGTCTTTGCCTACAAATACAATCCTCTAGTTTTGGTATTTCCCTTAACTTTGAATCATAAATATTCCAATTCTCAGTTTTTTTTATAAATGTAGATCTCATCTTATAGTAAAATTATATGCAGACGTTCATCATCCTTTCATGCTTGATTTCTGTATCGGTGAATTTTAGTACCTTCCTTGTGATTGGTAAGACATCCCCAGTGACATATCAAGTCCTTGGTCATTTGAAGACATGCCTTGTCCTCGCCTTCGGTTACACTCTATTACATGATCCATTCACGGAGAGGAACATCATTGGCATTCTCGTCGCCATTTTTGGGATGGGTTTGTATTCTTATTTCTGCACTCGTGAGAACAAAAAGAAGCAAACCAGTGATCTCTTGCCCACATCTCAGGTACCTAGCTTTTTTCTTTATTCATCTAATACTACAATGTCCCAATGTTAAACCCTCTCTTTTTTTTTTTTTTTTTTACAGATTAGAGAAAAGGAAGCGCCACTTCTGGGGGCCAAGAACTTGGGTCACCAAGATAAAGAAAATCATGAAGTGAAGAGATCTAATGGGATTGCAAACAATAAGGACTCTGTTTGATAGTAGAGATGTGAGGCTTCCAAGTCACAAGATGGCCTTCTAGAAATCCAGACAGTTTGATGAGTGTAAATGATTCTTTGAATAAATTCCCACAAGTTTTCCTTTACTTTCCATGGAAGGGAATTGTTCCTTACTTTTGGGTCTATGTTTGTAGAGATGGGTTAAATGTTGATAAACTTAATTTTGTTGGGTCCTAAAGGGCATCTTCAATTGTATTAGATCATTCTGCGTTATGTTGGTTAGTGTAATTCTTAATAGCCGTACTACAAACGCTTGGAGATTTGTGGAAACTTAGAAACTCTCCTTGCATCTTTTTAGATTGACCACAAATCACCCTTGTAGTTATCTCTTTAGTGAAATTTAGGAGCCAAATTCTTTTAAGCTGAAAAAAAAAAGTTTGAAGATGTTATTATGCAAGTCGAACATGTTATGCAATTTGAAAAAAAAAAAAAAAAAAAAAAAAAAGGAAAATGATTTTTAAGTCCTATTTTTTTCACAAAATAGACCATTTAGAGACCGTAGTTGATTTAATGGTTAATTTTTATACTTTTATGACCAACAATGACTATTTTATTAACCCAGGGTAACTTATAAAGTTATAAGATATTTTTACCCTTCCTAAACAAATAGAAAACTTATTTTTATACTTTTTACGACCAATAAGACTCTTTTACTAATTATTTTAATTATGACCAACCAATTGTTAGTTATGTTAAGCTATATAAATTGATGATTTCTGACCTATTATTTATAAAATCACTCTCCAAGACATATCTAATAGAGTATCATATTGTTCTTATTATTTATTAATTTATTGATTATTATTATTCTGCAATGATCAGTCACAATTTTTTTTCTTGATAGTCTCCTCAACTTCAGTTGTCACTTGTTGAAAAGATTTTCGCAGCTTTGATGTATCCCCAATGACAAATAGCACAATCTTTTCTTTGTTTCACAAATATTAATCTTTGTAAAAAAACCAAAAACTTGAGTATTATTCATGTAGATTTCTTGTTTTTTTGCAATTCAAGTATTGGGGCTATCTCAATAATTTGAATTAAGAGGTAAACATTGTGGTCTTTTATAGTTGAAATCGTGCCACAAAAAAGAATAATAATAATAAATAAAACAAGTTTGTGGTATTTCTAGCTCCATTAGATGTGTTTTGAAAAGTGTAATTTGACGGAAATCATCAACTTATACAGCCTAAACCAAACAGATCCAACGATTATTGAAGTCATGCGATTTACAACATTGAATAACAAACCGATGGCTCTGTATTTCAAAAAATTTAACAGTTTAAGTTTTGAAGCTATTAATGAGCGAGTTCAGAGGTAAGGACTATTAATATAGCCTAACGTAGCAGTCATTGGTTGATCATAATTATAGCAATTAATAACTATCAACTTATATAGCCTAACCTAGCAGCCATTGGTTGGTCATAATTATAGCAATTACTAAAAGAATTATTGTTGGTCATAAAAGTATACAAATAAGTTTTCTATTTGTTTAGGAATGGTATAGATATCTCATAACTTTTATGGGTTAACATAGGTCAATAAAATAGTTTTTATTGGTCATAAAAGTATATAAGTAGACATAAATTAGTCATTACATCAACTATGATGTCTAAATGATTTATTTTGTGAAAAAGTAGGTCTTAAAAGTCATTCTCCGAAAAAATACATTTTCTAAAATTTTCATGCAACTTTTTTAGCAAGTTATGATATGCATCCAATTCAAAGTATATGCACAAATAATAAAAGAGAATCTTTTCCTTATTAATTAACAAGGGAATTGCTACGTATGTACCCAAGTGTTTGGCTCGATGCCCCCAATTTTATCTTTTAGATTTAACTTGTAAAAATTGCTTGGTATACCCAACCACTTTTTGTAACTCTAAAACAAAACAACTACGAAAGAAAATTACACTTGTTGTTGATTGGAGATTTTGTATGGAGGATTTTCATAATGTAAATTTTTAAATGTAAAATTTTTTAGGTTTTAAATGCAATTTTTTGAATATGATATAATAGTTGCAACAATTTTGTCAATCCCTCTGTGGTTGACAAATACATAGAAATATAACGAATGCATGACTGAATTTTAGTTTAATAGATAATTGTTACTTTTGTTTTTTCATTCAAGAGTCAATAAACACTCTTAGACAAAAAAAAAAATCACCAACAATTGATTTTTATTAAAAAAAAATGATAAGTTGGTGTTACATACTTTAGGTTGGTGCAACAAAGTCAAACATCCCAAAATATTGGAATAACAAAGAGTTGGTGCTATTGAGCCAAATAGTCGGGTACACGTAGCAACTCATATTAACAAAGATTATAACACACTCTCTCAGGAACAAACAAATTCTTGAGAGGCTATTTTCCCGGATGCCTACACCTCCATACAAAGATCCAACATATGGGCTAAATAATTCCAAACCAAACAAGAAAAATTTACTCTTAATAGGAAACAATTCTTGTTTTTCTTTCCTTGTCTTGCAAGGAGAACTTTCCTATATCCAACATAATCTTAAAGCTAATGTGATACTAGCTCAACCGGTAGGTTTGTGGCAGATGACAACACAAGTCCAGGGTTCGAACCCTGTCGGTGGCATTATGGTGAGAGGGTTAAGGAAAAGAAAAAACATAATCCTAAATTATAAGCTTCTAGAATTTTGTAAACCTTCAAATACAAATATACTTCCATAAACTTAAATTTAATAAAAGATTGTATTGTAAAAATAAAAAAGATATTTGAACATTACGAACAAAAAAATATTTCGACAACCTATTTAGGACCCCTTTTACTTTTCATTGTAAATTAAGGACATTACATGCACATGATTAAATGAAAATTATATCATTTTAGCTGTAATTAAAAAAAAATTTAAAGACCAACATAAGAAACAACATGTTACAAAACATGATTGCAAAAACCTGATTTCCCAGCATTTTTGTAGAGTTTAAGCTTGTTTGTGTTAGGCTAAAATCTTAAATTTCAGATTCAAGTCAGATAACCATAACCTGGATGGAAAATGTGGGCTTGGTCAATTAAAGCCCATGAGTCTGTTTAAATTGGGCTTCTTGATTTGTCTACGGATATTCAATACTCACAATTACTTCTTCTCGTTCTACAAACTATCTTCTATCTCACAAGGGTTTTTACTTACCAACTTTATGATGGAAAATGAAACCTCATATAAGTAAGATCTTTGCATACTAAATATCCATCCTACCTTGGTAAATGGGCTTAGACAAACATCCTAGGTTCACTATTACAATATGTACATCTTAATTTTATTCTTCATTTGGTCCTTTTTATGTCCAAAATCATCATACACTCTAATCTTGCATGTTTACTCTCTGTGCCATTTACATCTGCTAGTCTCCCCTTGGTGGTACTTTGTAGGTGACACGAATGGTTCCCACAATCACCCCACTCCCTTGCGAGTAAAGTTGAGATTTGCTGCCAAAGAGTACTGGATAAATTTCCCTCAACTAACCAGTTTGAATCCAAGCGTGCCATTTACTCTACTCTATAACAGGTTCATCTTCTTACTAGGGGTGGGCACGGGGCGGGATGGGACGAGATATACCCATCCCTATCCCATCCCGTTCATACGGGATCGGGACGGGACGGGATGGGAAAAACCCCATCCCGACCTCGTCCCATCCCAAACGGGATCGGGACGGGACGGAACGGGACGGGATCAGCGGCATCCAAAAAATTTGAAGCAACATCCAAAAGATTTGAAGCAACATTTGCCAAAAAATTTGAAACAAACATCCAAAAAATTTGAAGCAATATATACCTGTAATTCTGTAAATAATTTGAAGCAACATCCAAGAAGTGATAAACTGTAAATAATTTGCTATGTTCAAGATGACTTCTGGACTACAGCCAGAATTTAACTATCATTTCTTAGTAATCTTTATGAACATTGTAACAAAGAAAAAGATGCTTTCAGTTATTCAATCAACTAGGAATTTATGCCATCCTTCAGTATCTGTTCAGCTACACAGCAAGCACATCAAGTTGTCAACTATTGAATGGAACCTACTAAGGGAAGCTCTCAGCCCAAAGTCTCTATCTGACTGAACAATCCTAAACCTTGACCACATTCAACTCTAGAGGAGTTTTAAAAGTTACGCTACTTAAATTACCAACGTTGTGTATAAAAATCAGTTTTAGCCATCTTTTGAGTTAGCTTAATTACTTTCCCAATTTGGACATTTATCTATATAATTTGAAACATTGCAGGGAAGTGATTGTTGGATATGGAGCCCAAAATGATTAATGGTATTCAAAACAGTCAATATCATAATGTAAAAACATATTTGTATTAGATCATCAAGATGGCGCAAGAAACAATCATGGAAAATTAGTGACCATCACTATCATTAAAATAAATAATTAAATAAAAATATTAATAATTAATATTAATAAATTAGTTCGGGACGGGACGGGATTGGCGGGATTGAAAATCTCCATCTCATCCCATCCCATTCTAGATCGGGACGGGACGGGATCGGGATGAAATTATTCAATCCCATTAAGACCCGGAAAAATCGGGACGGGACGGGACGGGATCGGGACGGGAACGGGATCGCGGGATGGGATGCCCACCCCTACTTCTTACAGTTGATCAGAACAGGAGTTTAAGAGTTTTTGTTTTAGATCTTCCCTCCTCCATCTCTCCGGCATCGATTCCCAACGTGGATCACTACGCTAACCACCCCATTGATTATGAGTCAATCTGCGTCACCCTTGGGCAACTTGAAGCATGGATGTTTCTTCATTTATTTTCTCTCGTCGTCCCAGATGAGAAGAAGAGGGGATGAAGAGGAGGAGAGGTGGCAATGGTGGGAATTGATGGAGAAGAAAAAAATGTGGGGGGAGGAAGATGATGAAAGGTGGCGGGGTAATGGTGGTGATTGATGGAGAGAAAAAAAGAAGAGGGGGGGGGGGGGGGGGGGATAGGGGATGACGAAGTGGTGGTCATAATTGATGGAGAAGAAATGTAGTAGGTTTTTTTTGTTTATATTGATGACGTTCTTAAGAAAGTAGGACATTGATGGTGTCTTTTAGTGAAAATGATGTTATTTAACAACAATTTTTTTCAAAATATGGATTTATAATTTGGGGCGGACCCATTTGTGGACTTGCCTGCCATAGGAGATTTTTGAAATTAATTTAAGGAAAAATTACCTTGTAGGCATATTTTTCAATAAAATAAACCAATTAAGTATCATTGTCTAAGTACTGGCATTAAGTCTAATTTTTGCATTTTATGATCAATGAGATCTGGAAACAAATTAAAAAGACAATCTTACCCTTTCTAATTTGAAAAATGTTAAGGTAAATTCCGAGATATCACCTATCATCCATCCGTATCAAATTTTAACACAAAATTCGATGGGAATCAATGACATGGATGATTCTTCCCCAAACCCATCTCCATTAAATTTCTGTGATTGGAAATGTCCCATGAAAACCACTTTCTCTCAGTTTGATACTAATCCAAATCAATCAACAAAGCCCTAAACCCAAAAGTTACCTGTTTGTGGAGAATTGGCATGGAGGGTGGGTTTGGTTCACCATTGCTAGAGTTGGGCACATAAATTTTGAGTTTGTAATTTGATGTGAAGTGCGCAAGATTTGGAAATGGTTGAAGGCCCTTTTTATATGGCTTCAAGTTGAGGGATCTATGAGAAAGTCCAAGAGCTAATGGTGAAGATGAGGGGATGGAGAGCCTATTGAGGCTGGGTTCAAGTCCATTTGGGCTTCCTTGTGCAGGTAATCAATTTCTGGATCAAGAGAGAGTTCACAACTTCAATTTTAAGGCTTCAGATTTAGCCTTTAAGGGTAGTCCGATGGTAAGCTGGTGGGTGTCCTCGAAGACATGATAGGACGGAGATGGGTTAAAGTCTTATGCAAAGATAGTGATTTCGTTAAACTAATTTTAAAAAATAGTTCGGTATGTAAAGAAAAAACGTACAAATTTCAAGAATGCATAATATATATAATAAATTTCAATGGTATATGAAACATGTGAAAAAAATTAGATGCAAGTAAATAAATCTATTAAACACATTAAATGAACCTAAATATCAAGAAATTAAACAAACATATAATAAGAAAATTAGGGGGTGGTTTCAAAATTCAATATATAAGTAGAAGAAATAATAATTAGAAAGTAGGGTGTGGTTTCAAAATTTAATAAATAATTAGAAAAAAAAACTTCAAAATTTACGAAAAAACCTCGAAATTGTTTTAAAAAAACCCTCGAAAAAATGTAAATTTTGGTTAGGGTTGAACAAAAAACCGATCAAAACCAAACCGACCAGTTCGATTTAAGTTGGGTTGGGTTCGGTTTCGGTTTTAAAAAATTCAAAACTGAAGTGGTCGGTTCAATTTTCGGTTTCTATGTGATTTTAACCGACAAAACCGAACCGACCAAATATATATAATAAATAATATATATTTTATATAAAAACAATATAATATGTTTAACATAGTCGTTCGATTCGGTTTTATTTTCGTTTTAGTTGATTCGGTTAGGTTTGCATGTTCAATTTTGGTTCGGTTTTGTCAATGGTCGATTCGGTTTGAAATTTTTGAAACCGCCTAAAGTCGGTTCGGTTCGGTTCACGGTTTAGGTGAAAAATCGAACTGTCGGTTCGATTTTCAACCTTAATTTTGGTAGTTTATTTTTGTGTTTTTACAAAAAATTTCCCAAAAAACCTCGGAATTTTTCGAAAAAACCATTGAAAAAATATACTTTTTTCTTTCGCCCTTTTTCTTTTCGTAATTTCAAAAAAAACAAAATTTCGAAAAATCACATTCCTTGGTCCTCGGGAAGATAACATTTGTGATTGAAGCGTGTTAAAGACACAAAGAACACACATCACATCAAAGGACAACAATCCTATCAAGATGAAAATTGGTTTGGCATATAACAATCATTTATATCATTGATTTTCATCGAATTTAGTGTTGAAAGATATTAGCGATGGGTGATAACGGATAGATTGGGATTTGCATTGTAAAATTTGAGATTAGGAAGGATAAGATTGTCTCTTTAATTTGTTTCTTAACCATAATTAACAAATTAGGTCTTATTAGTCATAAACTATAAAAATTAGGATTTATAGGCCAATACCTAAATTATGGTACCTAAATGGTCTAATTTATTGAAAAGTAGGCCTTCATGGTCATTTTCCGTTAATTTAATCCTAAATAGCATAATAAATTTGTTTAGTTAAATTTTGAATCTTAATCGTATAATTAAAACTAACTATTGATGGTTATTGAATCAACAAATAAGAATTAGATAATAAAAAGTTTCTAAGAAATAGTGTAGCACTAGATCATATCTCTCGTAACTTTTACTTAATCGAATTATCCTACTTTTACAATGACTAGGGTGTAGGCTCTACGTGCACGAATATTCAATATTTTTTAAAAATTTTATTTCAATAAGAAAAAAAATTCTAAACAAAATAATTATATATAACTTTAAGGGCCTATGTATAGTTTATAAATAAATAAAGGGCTTCAAATAAATTATGTTAAGTGTATAAGTATAATTAATTAATGTTTGAGGGTTGGTTTTGACTATAAAAGTACGAAACGTGGAGGGAAAAATGAAAAATTCAAAAGTTAGATATAAAGGCATTTTTATTATTTTTAGATAGTCGGAAGGCTTCAAATAAATTACATTAGGAGCTTAGTTATAATTAATTTATGTTACAGAGGGTTAGTTTTGATTGTAAATAATTTAATTTGTGAAGGTAAAATGGTAATGATGTGTAATAGTGTTTTTAATTTGAATGACATAAACACCCTTGTCACTATTTACCAAACTTTTGATTTTTCTTGAAAATATTAAAAAAATTGAGGACATTTTCGAAACCTGAAAATTAGGTTGAATACATGGTTCCTGTTCATTTGGGAACTCTCTCGTTATAACTGTTTAGATATCTCTCTCCCTTTAATCCTTTATATCAGCAACTCCTTAAATCTTGGAGGCAACAAACCCACGCTTCCAATAACAAAGTTTTGTAAACAAATCAACTCCTTTTCCTAAGATTTCTCATTATTTATTTTTCGGGCAAATGTCAGATTGGTACATGTGAAAAACTTAAACTAAAGAAGAAAAAAAAAACCAAAAGAAAATTTATTATCAATTTGGTATTTGTGTCGTGCAATTCCTCATCACGTGCCACCCTAAAATTTTGAAAATCAGGGTTTTGCCGAGTGGAGATAGTGGTGGTTGAATTATGAAGAAGAGATGATAAGGGGGAGCAAGACTCATTTGCTAAGATTTAACCTTTTTTTTAAATAGGTACTAAATTATAAAATATGTTTTTTTGTTACTAAAAATGAGAGAGAAAATGTTTTTTGGGTTACATAGACTTTAGTCACTAATTATAATTTGAATTAGAGTATAGTCCCCATTTGGGCGTGATTAGAGAATGGTCACCAAAGACACAGACACCATTAACGCTCTCACGTGTTGTTCACGTGATGAGTGGAAATGAACAAAAAACCATTTCCCATCCCACGCCCCACCCACATGACACTGCTTGAAACGTTCTTTTGCTTCTTTCCCATCCCCCTATTCAGATCCAACCGTTCGTTTGGCCCACACCGTATCTAACGGTCGTTAGGACTCGACAATTAATCATCTTCCTCAACACACACTACAAAGATCGACCCCTCTATGTTCTCTTTGTAAACTCCCTTACTTTCTTCTCCTTGTTTATCACTATTACTACCAAATTCTCGTCTTTTCTCTTCGGTCAATTATTTTCCATCTCTGTAACTGTCTCGCTTCCAAAGAACCTCATTGAACCTCTGTTTAGAATACAATTCTCTAATGGGGGTGGAAGTGGTTTATCAAAGCTTCGAAGGTAAAAAAACGAATTCGTGTTTGATTTTGGTTCATTAAGCTTTGTTATTGCAACTGAAATTTTGTATGGTATTGACCCCTTATTTTGTTGTACTACGAGGTCGAACATGAATGCAAAGTATGCGAGCAATTTGGCTACAAGGGGATGTTTGTCCCTGGTTTTGTAGCTGTTGTAAGATGCCAAATTGTGATGGTATTATGAGGTTATGGATTGTTAAGACCAATGAGAATGGAAACAAATAGGAAGTTTTTGGAATGTATCGTGGGCATTGTGCAGGTTATGAATGGTTTGATGAAGCTATAGCATTGAACAAAAGTTTCATAGCATTAGTGGACCTCAATTTGCACCGCCAGGAGGGTGCTTCAATTGTGGACAAACCAACCACTGGACGTAGAATTGCCCATGGTCTGATTCTCCATGTCATATGAGTGGTTGTGAAGGAAGGAGGCAGTTGTTAGCCTCTAAAGCTAGCAGTACTAAGGTAAAAAAATAAAAAAATAAAATAAAAATACCTAGCATGTAGCCTTTGTGAAAATTGTAAGTGGTTGGCTGATGCTTTAGAAGAGGAAGGAAACATTTACATGGAGATTGGCAGGGGAAAGAGGAGGATAAGGGCAAGGAGAAAGAGGTGCATGTTCCTAAAATTAGTGTTGAGATGGGCTCTGAAGAATTATGTAAGTTGTTTGGGGAGAAGGTTACTATAAACAAGTAAAAGAGAAATGGTTCAAGTTGAGGTGAAGATGAGTTGATTCAACTTGAGATTTATTGTCTGCTTTAAGCTATTCAATGATGTCTACTTATGCAATTCAATGTACTGGTGTCATCCAAGTATGGAAAGGTTGTAGTTGTACAACATATTTTGTGTTTCTGTTGAGATGGCTAGCAAACCACAAACGACACAACAACTGAACAATAGTTGAAGCATATCCATAATACCAACAATAACAAACAAACTATTTCAAAACAAAATTTCATTAGTATTCATCTTACTGTAATTAGGACAATAGGCTCTCCATCTAATAAGAAAATAGGAGTTTGATAAATGTATTAAACATATAGCAACAAAGCTATGCTAAGCACCTCATGGTGGCAAAAAAAAATAAAAAATAATAATAATAATAATAATAATAATAATAATAATAAAAAATAAATAATAATAATAAATAAATAAATAAATAAATAAATGGGGGAGCCATGACCTATGTCAATATGGACCTATAAATAAATTCCCAATCAGTTTCATGTAACTAGTGCCTCATTGCAAAACATTAATCAATCAAAACAAAAGCCAGTAACAATTGTCTTAAAATTATGAACCATAGGGCTAGGGTTGTTTAAATGATTGGAACATGGTGCTCATATTGGTCTCATAAGTTGCGTTGCTTGGTGTCTTATTGGGGTATGCTTTTGTGGAACGAAGCCAACATTAAACACATGTCTTACCAAGAAACTCGCCACACCCACATCATCAATGAATGCAAATAAGTTGATGACCGTTAAATTATTAAGTAAGTAAAGCAACCAATTAAAGTAAGAGAGTCAGTTGAATTTAGGTTATTACCTACTAATGAGTTTGAATGAACATGGCAAATCTGTTGTGTAAGATGTACTTCATATAAAATAGGGACTTGAGTTGTTTGTGTTAGACACGATGACTACATTCAATATTTGTACCCAATAGGGCCAACATCCTTTCGTTCAAACATAAATAAGCTTGGTTCATTACCTGCAACTATTGTAGAGTGAATTTGATGAAAGGCATGTGAATTAGGTGCTTGAGATGTTCCTGTTAGACATAAGAATGCACAATGTTTTTATCATACGTTCAATCATGCATAAGCTCATCTATCTTAAATATATTGAGTGTCGTGATACCTTATGCATGTCGTGGACCTTGTCTTGCATGTCCAGTGGTTGTGGTACTATTTGCAACACTTGGCCATTTTCTTGTAGGTCCATTAGTGGGGTTAGTTGTTGTTTTACTTGGTCCTTTGCATGTCCTTGTGTTATGGCCAATTTGATGACATTTATGGCATTTCCTTTGCTTCCTTGCTCTTGTACCATCACCTTCATTTCCACCTCTCTTTTTAGACTTCCTTGGTCTACCTGGTGGTCTATGTAAAATTGGTGGGTGCACCTCATACAATGGCTAGTAATAAGAAAACCAAAACAGATGATGTATAGTTTAAAACATTTATTAAGAAAACCAAACTAGATATGCAACTCTTCCTAGTCAGATAGATCCCTGAAAGGGTGGATGCAATCAGCATTGGTTTCTCTATAAGCTGCAACAAAATGGTATGGACTTTTAAAGCTGATCAATGCATAAATGAGAATGAAGGGAAACAGATTGCAAGTCAGTTTATGTCAATGTCATTTAAAACAAACATAATTATGAAAATTTTCCATAAATAACTACACTTACTTTGACCAAATTGGTTTCATAGAGGACAACACCAGCACTAGATGCACACACGGTAGTCTAGTCAGTTCTACTTATTGCATGTACATGTCCTCTTAATAGAATCAACTATCCATCTTGAGTCATAGGAATTATGCACACAAAACACATCTGGTGCAGCAAGAATTAAACCATAGTGCCTAATCAATGATTCATACTTTTCAATGAGTTTTGTAGCCCTTGGTACCAGAGATTTAGCATCTGACTCAACAACATTCTTCCTTCTCTTGTAAAACAGGGAAATGACCATTATGTGATAATTGTCAACAAAGTTGACAATTCTTAAATCTAGCATCGACTAATTGAAGCTCTCTAAGAAGTTGTTACATGTTTGACCACCACCACTCTGAAAATTGATTCTCCAACCGAATATGAACCTGGGACAACGACCTTGTATCCACCTATGTGTACCTCGTTCATTGTTTGAACTCTGTAATTGAGGCCATCCACTAGGCTTTCCTTCTGTCTCAAATCTTCAGTCTTATTAAAAGGATTGCATTTTTTTATGTTGTGTTTTCCAAGCCATCAATATCCAAATATAATTTTACAAATACATTTTTTAATCTCTTCTTCAAAACTTAACAAAATCGAGTTTGGGAAGATGACAAACATGGTGAGCCGCTTTGGATAAGAAAATTTGTAAAAGTTGGGGAGAATTATTGAGGAACGAGAAGAATTGCAACAAGTACATATTTATAGATTTAGTGTGGAAGCACATTTGTAAGGTCCAATATTTGAGACTTTGGCTTTTTAAGAGTAGTTTAGATAAAAGAAAACATATAAAAACTAGGTAGGTAAATTATTTTTTTCTTTGTTCTAAAAATCGGCCTAGGCGCTAGTCGGCTTGGAAACGCCAATGTGACCTGGGCAAGTTTTTGATATATTTATTATGTTTTCTATTTCCAGTTTGGAAAAAAAAAAAAAACAATTAAGACTCTATTTTTATGTTACTCATTAATTTATATGCTATTGTGCTTAATTTTTCATGTTTATACATTTTGCATATTTATCTTGGCATTGAATTGGAATTAATTTATATGCAAAATTTGCTTAAATTTTATAAATTATAATTTATTTAAAAAAATGCATAAGCCACGACTAGGCCTCTGGGCTCTAGTCCTCAGCTTGTCGCCCGCCTACCGCCTATCGATTTTTAGAACATTGAAAAAAATCATATTCAATTTTTATATATGATAAATGATATCAGCTTGTGATGTGGTTTGTAAGCTCTTCGGATTAGATAATATGATCTCAATATTAGTTTCATTTAGATTTTCTTATTTATTTTCTTCATTGATTTTCTCTAGTAAGCTTCCTTAATAAAATCAGCTAAAAATGCTCAAAATCTTTTCAAACTTCTCTCCTAAATTTTCACACTCATCATTGATTTTTCTCTAGTCAACTTCCTTAATAAAATCAACTAAAAAGGCTCAAAATATTTTCAAACTCCTCTCTTCCTAAATTTTCACACTCAACAACTACAGTCTATGGTGAAGAAAAAAAATATATATTCTCGTAAAAAATCTTTAGTAACCACATAGTTTTGTTCGGTATACTTATGAATTTGTGGTCGCTATGCAAGTTTTCCTATCACCTTCAAAGTCTTCTTCTTGTAGAGAAGAGTTTTTTTTTTCACCATGAAGAGATCCGAGCATTGAGAATTTGGGAAAAGATAATAGAAATTTGAGAAATGACTTTTAAGACCTATTTTTTCACAAAATAGACAATTTAGATACCGTAGTTGATGTAATGACTAATTTGTGCATACTTTTATACTTTTATGACCAACAAGGACTATTTCATTAACCCATGTTAACTCAAACCTTATAGGACATATTTACCCTTCCTAAACAAATAAAAAACCTAATTTTATACTTTTGTAACCAACAATGACTCTTTTATTAATGATTCTAATTTTTATTTTTTATTTTTTACTTTTTTTAACCTTAATCCCCCCACCCCATTAATCATTATTGTTTTTTTTGTTAAATTTTTTTTTATGTTATCTTGTTATTTAATTGCAGTTTGAGCAATTTTTTTATAACATTTGTTAACTATAAATGACTACATTAATATTTTCATGTTAGCATTTTTTTTATTCTTGAATGTTTTGTCAGTCTAAATGTGTTTGATTTGACTGGTTGTGAAGGTATATTTAAGTTTGAAGGGCAAATTTTTTTTTGTTGTTGTTTCAATTAATGGTTGTTTCAATTCTCTGTCACGATTTAGTTTACATGAAATTATCTTATTCAATATTGGTTATCATTTTACCTCTGAGGCTATGATCATGTTCTGTGGTAAATAGCAACAGAGAATATAGTATACTACTTTATAGGTACCCATGCATTGAAGAATTGGAAATCAAATTTTGATAGTGGAAAATTTGATTTTATTAACTACAATATGGAATAAGAAGCAATGACAATTAAAACCAAATTTCTAATCATCATTAAGAAATGTAATGCGCAGGTACCTGTAAACTTTTCCAATCAAATTTATGACAAGTTAATCAAATTGATTTTATAAAATAATTAAAACTAAATTTCTAATCATCATTAACTACATTATGAAAAGTTTACCAAACCTTAACATAATAATTTGATTAACTTGTCTATCGATGAAATTTTATAAAAACTTATAATTGATTCATAATTATAATCATTAATATCGATATCTACCAGGGGCATGGGGTGGGGAGGGGTTAAGGGTAAAAAAAAACTAATTATTAATAAAAGAGTCATTGTTGGTCATAAAATTACGTTTTCTATTTGTTTAGTAAGGGTAAATATGTCATATAACTTTATGAGTCAACCTGAGTTAATAAAAAAGTTATTGTTGGTCATAAAAGTATAAAAGTAGGCACAAATTAGCCATTACATTAACTACGATATCTAAATAGTCTATTTTGTGAAGAAGTAAGCCTTAAAAGTCATTTTCCAATTAAAAAAATCGAGTGTTTTCAGTTAGTTTTATTAAAGAAGTTGATCAGAGAAAATCAATGAAGAAAATAAATAGGAAAGTCTACAAGGTAGTTAATATTTCGATCTTATGATCTAATCCGAGTTCTGTAAAGAAGAGGCACTTAGCATTTGTTTTTATAATACTAACAAATTGTCCTTGTATTACTGCTCATTTGTGAAACTTAGAAGGTTTTTTTTTTCCAATTTTTTTTTCTGAATATCATGACAAATTACAATTTGATACTAAAAAAATGTAATTACCTAAAAGACCCTATTTTCAAGTCAACATAAGCTAAAAAATGATTCTATCAATTAGTCATTCTAGAAACACCAACCACATCACCTAGATTTACTAAAAAAAGAATACAATTTATATTTTTGAGTTTTAAAAAATATTTTGACCAAGTTGATTGATATTTGTGGTTTCCTTTATTTTTATAGAAGTCTTATTTTGCCCCATTTATTATAAAGGAAAGCAACATGTTTCTTCATTCACTTATATTCTCTCTCATATCTTCCTATCTTCTTCTACATTGTCACAGTCCAAAGTTTTTTATTTTTCCATTTCTTTAGGAGTGAGGTCTATCCCAACGGGCTACCACAGACCACCACCTCTACCTCATCCATTCTGATTCACCACTGGTGACCCACTTTCATTTTTTGTAGCACTTACACCAGGGGTAAATATGTAGTTTTAGGTTAGAAAATTAAATAATAGTTGTCATTTTTCTGATAGACATGATCTAATGCAGGGAGTTTTGATCAAGGCTCCGACTTTTTGATATCATCATTTCTGCTGAAAAACACCACCACCCCTACTTTTTGAAGGACACCACAACTTTTATATTGGACACCGTCATCTACTGAAGAACATCACCAATATAAACAAAAAAAATACATCACCACCTCTCTTCTCCATCACGAACAACACCGCCACCTCGCCTTCGCCAAGCGCCCCACCTTGCTACCGCCAACACCACCATCTCGCTTAGCCATCGCCAGCCACATCACTCTTCCTCTGTTTCTTGTTCTCCTCTCTCTTCAGGAACAACCCACCTGCCGCCGGTTGCACCGCCCCTCCCTTGTCCCCGTTTTCTTCTCCATTGCTCTCGTACAAGCCTGCGCGAGGATGGGTGGTCTTTGCGAGTAAATTTTTTTTTATCCTCACACAAGCATTTTTGAATGGATAATCCATCCTCGTGAAAGACTCTGCGAGTACGAGTTTTCCACTCGCAGATGCCTGTGCGAGGGTCAAATTTTTTTTTCCTTACAAAGGCCTTCGCGAGGATGGGTTCCATCCTCACTTATTCATCTACAATGACAATAGAGGGAAAAAAAAAACAGATAAGGGGATTGTCAGATATGTTGTCTGGCTATGACTAGAAGAAGAGGTGAGGCGATCGTCTAGTGTGTATGGCATGAGAGGGCTGCGTGGAGGACTGGAAACAGAGGGGCGGTTGGCGAAAAATGGACTGGACGGAGACGATGGGGTTTGTGGGTTTGTTTGTTGTGTGTCTGGTCGATCGGTGTGAAGATAGAGGGCAACGAGCTCTGGTTGGCTACAAGCAGTCAATAAGTGTTGTGAGAGGATGCAAGGGAGAGATCGGGCTGAGAGATACTGCATTGGGGTTGTGTATGCAAGGGTTGCGTGTAGCGAGATATTTTGCAAAGAGAGAATAATGAGTTGGTGGTGTTCTTGTTGATGTACTAAGAGAAATGAAGAGAAGAAATAATAGAGAGTGTGGAGAAGAAAATGAACAATGGGAAGATAGGAAATTTATAGTGGTGATATTCTTTAGCATGTCCAAACAAATATGGAATTTTTAGTAGTGGTCCTTCAGAAATGGTGGAGTAAAAAATGAGAGCTTTTGATTAATTCACTAAAATTTGTAATTTTTATTCCACAACATTGACCTTATGGTGTGTTTGGTTGCATGAAATCCTATGCCATGAAAATTCATGAGGGATCAGGAGTGTGATTCTCATGTTCATGAAACTTCTATTCCCACTATTGATGGATTTGAAGTGATATATCAATTTAACCTAAAATATATGGTCCTCGTTAATCATAAAATTGCATGCCACCAAAGACACCCTTAATGTATTTCTCGAGGCATTGTCCCCCAAGACTCATAAATACAATCTTCCGCGACTTGAATTGGTAACTGAAGCTGAAGCAGCCATGGAAGCTCTGCGACGATTCGCTCTACTGGTAGCATTTCTCTCCTTCGCGGCCTCTTCGTCTTCTTCTTCTCCCGTAGACGAGCTTCAGATCGTCATCGCAGAACGAAGAGTAAGCTTTTCTATCGATCGGATTTCTGTTCACGTCTTACAGTTATGCCAAGATAACGTAATTAGGGTTCTTGGAATTCAACCAACACAATAATCTGTAGAAGATCTATGGTTTGGTATTTCTTGATTTGCATTTGAATTCGTTTTGGCGAAATTTGGAGATTTTAGGAATTAGGGGTTTGGTACGTTAGATTTGTAAATTGGATCTTGGCGCAGCATCCGGAAAGTTGAAACTTTTTCGATATTTTGTTTTAGTATTTAATAGAGACCTTGACCTTTTGATTGGAGATCAAACCACCTAGATCCTTTGATTGGGGATTCAGCCACCAATAAACTAAAATAAAACTTGTATTGTTTGCTTAAACTCTATTACATCATATGTATTTATAACTGAAAGCAAAATAATAATTCATAATTGAATTCAAACCTAATTATAATTAAACAATAACTCCTAATTCAAAAAGAGAATATTATTCTAACTAAGACACTCTAATCTCAAGTAAATACTAAATGGGATTGGTATCCTAACATCCCAAGCCTGAAAATCTGGATATCGACACGAAACTGCTCGTAGTCTTCCCAAGTAGCTTCCTCCATAGGACTGTTGGTCCACTTGTTAAGCCAACGTGTAACAGGCTTATTATTGCGTTCAAATAATCCTCAATCAAGTAGTTTATCCTGTGCTTAGTTGATTGGGAATCGTTTGACTTTTGCTTTGTCAAACAAGAGAGACTCCCAGTTCTAGGTTCAATAAAATCAGCAGTTTCAACATCAGATCTGATACGGAAGTTGGTATTGAACTTCCCAGCATGTTCTCGAGCAATTAATTTAGTTGAATCTTTGTCTAATGCAAACATAAATTTGGTTTCAATCTCTTAAGCGTCAATTTTTGAACCCACGGAATTGACTATATTGTCTAAATCCCCATTTTTTCCATGGCAAGTTTCAACTATTCTGTCAGTCAAGACCTGCTCATTGTCATATTCTGAATTTTTCAGGCAGTCAAAATCCGAAACTCCTTCATTTGATGGTAAGTCGTTGTTTGCATCCTTATTTAAAGGAAATGTGGTGTGTCCTCCGGTGATGGCATTTTCACCATTATCATTGCACTCACTAAGCCTTATCACAGTAGCCTTTACATCAACCTGCATCGTCTGATCATTTGAAGATGTATTCTGTCCAGAAGCCAAAAGCCACTTCGACCAACCATCACGCTTTCGTACTCTGTCATCCTGGACTTCTACCGTACTAGAACTATGCATTACATCCAGAATTAAAGAAATGTCTGTAGTCATTCTCTTCACTCTATTAAAGTCAACAATGTTGGTTATCGGAACCCATCCTTGGTCATCCATCAATGAAATAAAATGGTTGTCCTTTTGCAAATTCTTAGTACTGAAATAATACTCAATTTGCTTAACAATATTAGCCCTCAAAGGCAATGTCTCCGAGGCAGTTGCAGGAATTCAAGGATGTTGAGGATGTTGAATAACGCGAAGAGGAGGACCTCCTAATGCGTTTGGATGATGATACATAGGGGTAGGGCCAGAAAAACAGGGGCCCCTCATAAGCCCTGGACTAGGACCAAGATAGGGAGGAGGCCACACAAAAGGCCTTGGTCCACTTTGTTGCATGCTAATATTTTCTCTCGGATTGAATGCTCGATGATGGCGCCATATTTTATTTAAACGACCAGCATGTTCTTGTACAACTTGTCGTCGATTAGCAAAATTGTCAGCATATGCATTGGGCTATCTCGGTGGAGGCTGAAAGATTCTATTATAATCCATAGCACCAACATGACCAGGTGGTGCACCAAAAGTATGCGCGGGGGTTCCATATGGAGATCTTAACATATGAGGATCGAAGATTCCAGGATAATGTTGGTAAGCATGAAGAACTGGAATGTGTGGAGCAGGTACAACTGGTTGAAAAACAGGCAGCATTGGTGGTAGGTGATAAGGTATGGTTACAGGAAAGGGCGGCATGCCATTTGAAGGATGAGTACGCTTATTAATACCTGCTTTCTGATGATGGGCCGGTGGATGTTTATGGTAAGGATTATTGCTATCAAGCCCATCTGTTTTTTGTGGCACGAATGGTCCCCGCACAGGATTGCGCCCTGAAGTGGCGGGCACTGTTGGTGGTGCCTTGGAAACAACAGCATCAGAAATAGGAGATTCCTTGCCAGAATTAGGAATAATTGGCTGTTGTTGTTCCGTGTGAACGTATGGGACCGGGCGATATGGTTGGAGATTCCTTAATGCCTCAAGAATAGCGGCATTAGTGGTCTCAAGTGCGTGGAGGTGGGATGAGATCCCGGTAACTTGAGCAGTAAGCGCATCGACTTTCTCGTGTAATTCAGCAACAATCATTATAAAGAGGGAGGTTGGTGTGGTGTGAATATCCGAAAGAAGATTAAGGGACGGACTGGGGAGAATCCCTATGGGTGCAAATAGCGATGATTTAAGGGACGATCTTTGAATTGGATGAATCGATGATTTAAGGGACGATCTTTGAATTGGATGGCTGCGATGGTGGCGATGAGGACGAGGGTTGCGATGGGGCGATGAGGACGAGGGCTGCGATGGGGCGATGAGGTGGGTTACTGAAATTGGATGGCGTCTCGGGTTGCTGAATCGATGAAGGTGGTTTCGATTGAAGATGGTTTTATGAATCGATGAAGATGGTTTGATGAATCGATGAAGGTAGGTTGTTCAAGCGATGAAGGTGGGTTGCTGAGGTGATGATCGATTCTGATTGCGGAAGCGATGAAGGTCGGTCGATGAAGGTGGGTTTCTGTGATCTGCGATGGAGGCGATGAAGAAGTGGAGACTGGACGACGGTTGCTGTTGCTGTTGCAAGGATGGTGACTGGGAGTTGCTTTTTTTTTTTTTGACAATGGTGAAGTAACAAAAAAAAATTTAGCTCAGAATCGATGATACCCTGATACCAGATAATAAAGACCTTGACCTTTTGATTGGAGATCAAACCACCTAGATTCTTTGATTGGGGATCAGCCACCAATAAACTAAAATAAAACTTGTATTGCTTGCCTAAACTCTATTACATCATATGTATTTATAACTGAAAGCAAAATAATACTTCCTAATTGAATTCAAACCTAATTCTAATCAAACAATAACTCCTAATTCAAAAATAAAATATTGTTCTAACTAAGACATTCTAATCTCAAGTAAATACTAAATATGATTGGTATCCTAACAGTATTAAATTTGAGGGTTTTAGATTCTTACTTCAAGTGAGGATTTTTTAAGTCATGTCCTTGCCTATTGATCTGTGAAGCTGCTCACAACTTACTAGTCCAACACATTCTTTCATGGGCTCTTCGAAAAGAGTAGCATTCTTATATGTTTGGACTGTGCACAAAAGATTAGAACATCAAATGTTGGAATATTAAACCTACTCCAATTATCCATGAAAACCGTGTGAATTTAGGGTGTAGGTGTAGGATTAGCACCGACCGATGTATGTTGTAGTTCCATTACCTCGCTTTCGCGTGATATATGATTGGATTCGCTCTCTACAAGTTCTAGCCTTTAGAGAATTGACAATTTTAGTTCAATGGTCAATTCTCGGCCAACACAATTGCTGAGGTATTTTTCAGTCATTACGCCGAGGTGGAGTATTGAAATTAGAAGTCCACTCCACCGATTCCGTAGACCCTGACCTTAATCCTGATATATGCTAGATGTGACCTTTCTATCAGCTTAAGCTTTTAGAGAAGTTGACAATTTAACACCAAATAAGATCACTTGCAAATGAAATAGTGGAAGCAAGATAGATGGTGGCCATTTCAGTTTATAATGTGTTGGTTCGGTTTATGAATTTCGTTTAAACTGAACCGTGCACATTCCAGTCAGAGATAGATTCTTGCATGAAACTTTTGGATTTTTCAATGTTTATTATATATTTTCTTTCATCCTTTCCTCCGATAACAAACTTCTTGTCTATATAGATCATTTGTGATGTCTGAAAAAGCACCATGGAGAACCACGGAAGCATAGTAGAGGGAGGAGAGAAATAGAGAAAACAAAATTGAGCATATGATGGTGAAAGTGACTATGTTGACTTTGAGTAAAAAGATGTAGTCAAAGACTCGTCTTCAATCACAAGTTCTCCCTTGTCCGTCCCTCATTCTCTCCTCTCCCCTTGCTTATTTTCACTGTTTCCATGTTTGTTTTTTCATTGCAACCAAACAAAACCTAAATTTTATTAACCAAGTCCCAGTCCGATACAGTCGCAATATATATGCATTGATACATATACATTTGATTCCTGTGTATACAGTTAAAATTCACACTTGTACTATTTTTTTGAAGTCATTGTGACACTTTTTACTATTTGGTGCAGATTGACTTAAGCTCTCCCATTGTAAAAGTTTTCTTGACTTTGAAGGTACTTACTAATCTTTAGGTGCTGCACATCAAATTTGATGTGTTATGCCGCAATTATGAAATAACACTTGGTTAAATTGCTTTTCGTTCAAATATCGGTGTTCACATTTGATTGATGGTTTTCAGGTTGAGAGTATTGGGGCATCTCCTGCTTCAGAAACCCTTCTTGCATTCCCACCAACCCAAGTTGAACATTTAGCATTGCTTAAAGCAGCAGCAACTGTAGGGAAACGGAAAAAGAAAACGTATGTGACTCTTACTGTAAAACCCACAGAGATACCTGATGCACCAAATGGAGCTCGATTCTACTCCATCTCTTTGCTCAGCCCATTAAACTATGGCGAAACTGTAACTCTGGAAGTGCTTTATATTCTGACGCATGCTCTAGAACCTTTTCCAGCAGAAATCAGTCAATCAGAGTCTCAGTTGGTCTATTTCCGCGATAGTGCTACAATATTATCTCCTTATCATGTTAAAGAACAGACGACGTATATTAAGATCCCTACTAGTAAAGTTGAATCTTATACGAGAGTGGAACCCTGTGACCGTGCATCTACAGAACTAAAGTATGGGCAATATAATGATCGGCAACCATATTCATATTCTCCCATACTTGTTCATTTTGAGAATAACCATCCATTTGCTGTTGTTGAGGAGCTTGTGCGAGAAGTGGAGATATCCCATTGGGGAAACCTGCAGATTACGGAGCGTTACAAACTGGTTCATGGCGGCGCTCGGCATAAAGGAATCTTTTCCAGGTTAGAATCACAATTTCCTTTGTACACACGTTTTTATTTTCTTAATCTGTTGAAAATTTTGAGCTCATAAATTGCTTAGACACGGCAAATGTTTTGTAATTCATTTTTAATGTCCTTTTTTGAATTTATCTACAATGAACAATTTTTTGGATTTAAATACCTCATTTAGTTGGTGAAACCAAAATGTTTTAGCTAACAATCAATGTGAAAGTGTATGCCATTTCCCTAAAAAAGTATCATTCTATTGCAAATTATCCCCTTTATGCTAACCAGTTTGATTTTTTTTATTCTTATTTTTTTTTTTAAATTTATAGTGAATTTGTACATCTAATGTTTCTAATTTCTCACATTTTTATATTTGCTCTAGCTTTCTCCTATAAGTTTATTACATGGTTTCATCACATGTTTGCTTGAAATATACCTTTAGCTCATCATGGGTCAGAAAGGTTATAGCATCAAAATGTTCGTTTACTGTCTACGTTGTCAACTACAAGTTCTCGACAAATGTTTTTCATTGACACCCTTTCCAAGAATACAAATTATATGAAAAATTGACGTGTAGAAGTTATGACATTTTCGACTTTAGGAGATCTGCCCTTTTTTGCCTTGGAGTTGTGTGATTATGAGTCTATAGGGAATCTTGGATGGGATGGATCCATCTTAGGGAGGAAAGGGATATGCATTTATGGAGATGGGATTCAAGACATGAATTTTCCATCAGTTATTGTTTAACAAGTTGGAAAAAGTTTTGAAAAGGACAGTTTTGAAATTTGAAGATCTAAAATAATTTTTATTACTCATGTATGACCAATCTTTTCTCTACAGTATTAATGTTTTCTCTCTTATTTATTTGTGCTTTACATACAATATGTTTATGATGTACCATCATGCCATTAGTTCCAACCAATCGGAGTGGAGGTGCTAACTATTTGACCACAACTTAGCATGTGAGGGTTGTCTCGATGACAAAGCTAAAGTTCTCTTGATTTATGATATAGTTTGTGTTAAATTTTGATGCTTTTGCATGGCAGGGTTGATTATCAGTCAAGGCGATCTATTAGTGGTGTATCTTCATTTAAGAATCTTCTCGTGAGCCTACCTCCTAGGGTGCATTCTGTGTACTATCGAGATGAAATAGGGAACATTTCAACATCACACTTACGCACTTCTGCAAGAAAGGTACTCCAGACCTTGTCATTTGTTCATAACTCTCTTTTAGAGGATTATTGTTGATTATTTACATGCCATCAATTTATAGCATGTGGATCTTCAAGGTATTAGAAGCCCTTACCCATTGTGAACAAATAAACTTAATACTGGAGGGGCACTCAATTCTTTTGAGAATCTTGTAACTTTTTTCTTTTCGTGTCAAAGGCATGCTAAAACATTCTTGTTTAAACAAATGTCTAATGATACTTTTCAATTTGGGTTGTACTCGCTGCTTTACTAGCATACCTATGTAAGTTTGTTTTGTGTGTACTTAAATACACCAAATTTCCATAACATGTCTCCCGCGTGTGGAATTAGCTGTGCAGGTTTGTGTGGCATTTGCTTTGTATCAGAATCAAATACTAGCTCACATTCTATGTTATGGTCGCAGAATGATTTAACCTCATTCCAATGGCAAGCATTACTCTTTTATGTAAATTTGTTATTTGATATTAGAGTCAATTCACGTGTTTCCACAATCTCACTGCAAAATTAGTGGACCTTATTTATAAGCTGTTTAGAAAAAGACGGGGATTCTTCCTAAAGTATTTAGAAAAGTTGTATACCTTTTACATGTTCTTGTTGGGTTTTTATTTTTATATATTTATTTATTTAATTGTTTTATTATTTGGGATTATTCAGAGCGAGCTTAGTGGATAATGGGGACGAAATAGTTGTTGGATGGTTAGAGCATCCTATTTTAGAGATGAAGAAGGGCACTTTTTGTATGTGGTATGCCAAATTGCCAGCTTTGTTGACAGTTTTGGTAAATGAGACGAAATTGTGAGAGCCGATGTTCCTTTTAGAAGGGCGGAATCAAAGTGTAGTGTTGAAAAGTAGGGGTAACTGGTGAGTTCTATGGTTGCGAACTTAACGGAGTCAATTATAGTGATTATGAACTTTTATTATTATTATTATTATTATTAATTATTGTTTTTGTCATTATGTTGTTTTTAGGATTATTCTGACTTTCAGGTCTTCCCTTGATCAGTCAGAACTTGAAATAGAGCCTCGCTATCCATTATTTGGAGGTTGGAAATCAACTTTTGTCATTGGTTATGGGCTACCATTGCAAGACTTTCTCTTTGAGTCAGCTGATGGCAGGCGTTATCTAAATTTCAGTTTCGGATGCCCTCTTCTCGACACAACAGTTGACAAATTGACAATAAAAGTAAGTGTTATTTTGTGTCTGGATTCATCATTCTGTCGGTCTTTTCTGCATCCAAACATTTATCATATTTACTGTGGATTAAAATGTATTATCTTTCAGGTGGTGCTGCCAGAGGGTTCAAAAGATCCGTCTATTGAAATTCCCCTTTCGGTGGAACAACATTTGGAGGTAACTATCTATCTTGCAAATCAGATAGAGGTCCTACTATTCATAAGGATTTTGATATAAAAAAATGTTAGGATTGAGAGTTGGAGAAAATGTTGATGGTGGAGATGCATTCTCAACAATGTCATATTTGTAAATAAGATACATGTAGAAAGGCAATAGAAAATAAACAAAAAGTGAAATGATTATGTGGAATGTACATCTAGTAGAGAGCAGGGGGGGCGAAATGAAAAATATTTATTAGTTGATAATAGTAGTTATCAATGGTAAAGCCAATTTTTTTTTCTACCTGAGCTAGTAACTAATAAAAAAATACAACTATAAAAAATACATTGCATATATCAAATTGGATCCAGTGTAGTCCAATTTTAAGCCAAAATAAGGTCACTATCGATAATCTTATCAAGGAGCAAATGAGTATAATAACTAGAATATATAACTAATATCACAAAATAATTAGGATAAATATCTAGGGTTAGCTAAAAAAAATTGAAATTTGCAAACCTAATATGATCATAATACAATTTCATAGAAAAAAATAGTTTATATAAGGCTCAAATTTTTCATTGAATTCTATAGTTATTATTTTAGATATTTTTTTGTTGGAGGTTTTATACCACTTGTGAAAAACAATTTATTTCTTTAATGTTAATAAATTTTTATTAAACTAAACATTTTTTAATGTTTGCAATTACTAATAAAATTGCATTGAAAATAAAATAAAAATGTACTCGAAGAGTATCGAACTCGAGTCTTTTACTGAAAATGATAAATCTCAAACCACTACACCAACAAAGACATGGTTAATTGTCGAGGAAACCAACGAGGGAGGGAGGGAGGACCTTCCATCTCCCTCGTGATGCGTGCTTTCCCTCCTCTGCACGCATCGCGAGGGGGATGGAGGGTCCTCCCCCCTCCCTCGCTGTTTTCCTTGCTGGTTTCCTCGACAATTAGACTGACTCATAATTATTATATTGTATTCTAAATTATATAATCGATTTTTTTTAAAACAAAAGTATATATAAAAAAATATTTTAAAAGTTGAGGGGGGCAGTTGCCCCCCCTCGCCCCTTAATAGGTCCGCCCATGGTGGTTGCCCCCCCTGGCCCCTTAGTAGGTCCGCCCATGGTGGAGAGAGAAAGTTTTGTGCTTTCTTTTTCTCAAAATGAAAATTATTATAACTATCTACGTAATTGTCTATTTTTCTTAAACTTGATATAGTTGAAATGTATTTTTGAAGATCATTCAAATGAAACCAAGGTCAATACAAACACATAAAAATTTTAAATGTCTATTATTAGATAATGCATTTCAGACCATAAGTATATTCAATATTTTTCACAGAACGAAACGGGCATCTTAATATTCATTCAAACAAAGATCTCGAACTTCATATTTTAGCGAAGTCAAAGTTTGAGAACTCATTCCCGTGGTTTAAAAATGGTTTTTTTTCGAAATTATAGATCAAGTTTGACCCTAATGCATGCCCCGCTTCCTATCGTGACAACGGCATGGGTAATACACTTTAATGATAAGCCAATTTATGCAGACACTCGATATGTTGTAGAAAATTTTACAGACAAGTTATTAAGTTAATCATGTCACATTTTGTAATGCTCATCTTTCTGTGAAATTTTACCTAAGAAGCTAGAATTTCAAATAGACATGTACAATGAAACAACTTACCACCCAAGGAGAATGCTCCCATGTTTCTTTAGAAAATAGTATAGAAGTTCTAATTTTTCCTAGCACGAAATGGTAAAGTCATTACTCAATCCTTACAAAAATAATATACATTACCGCGTCAAAAGGTTTATTGTTATTCTTTACATTATCTCTAAAGTATTGTCTTCTGGATCTTCTACAGGCAAGTTACTCCTATCTTGATATTGTTGGAAGGACTGTGGTGGTTCTTGATAAGGAAAATGTGGTCCCTGAGCACAACACTTATTTCCAGGTGATTTCTTCACCCTTAAATGGTCTTTATAGAAATGGCCTTCTGATACCTAAGAACTTAATTTTGAAGACATTAAAAATTTATTCCAAAGAAAAAAAAATGTTATAATCCACGCTTGCAAAAGAATTGGAGGTTCTTGAAGCTCCAAAAGCTTTAATGAAAGGTGTTTGCTCTTTAAAGGTTTCTTCCCCACTAACCCCCACCCCACCCCTTTCAACCCAAAGATATGTCAAAAGCACTATACCTTGGCAATAGGGTGAACTAGTTTGTGCAGTTGACTTCTTTGGTTAATTTTAATTTTTTGTACATGTTTATGTGATTTTTGCAGGTTTATTACAACTTCAACACAATTTTTATGCTTGCCGAGCCATTGATGTTGGTATCTGCATTTTTCTTGTTTTTTGCTACTTGTGTGGCATACCTACATATTGATCTCTCAATCAGAAAGTCATGATAATCTTCAAAAAAACGAAGGTTAGCTTTGGCAAATTAGTGGGAGATGTTAATGCCTCTGCAAAATGAGAAATATTTTTCTCTATGTCTCAGGTGAGATTTTGCACACCATTGTAGCCTGTGATTTGGTTCATGTTCCTTGTGTTTTTTTACAGTGACGCTAGAAACAATTGACTCCTGTAAGTTAATTATAGAACAGTTTTGTCTAACCTATAGCCTTTTAGTGTTTTATTTTAATTTAATGAGAATAGACAAGTATCCAGTTGTTCCAAATTACACATTTGCATTATCTTTCCCAATCGCATGCATTTTTAGTTGTTTTTTTTTTGTATAGATGCACTCAGTTGTATGGGTAAGGCTCATTACGTCCCCCCAAGTTATTTATTTGATTTTAAATATGATATGAACTGCAGATTGAACAAATAAGAACAGGAAGAAAAAAACTCGGATGATTGAAGAATGAATGAAAGCTTTATTGAAATCTGTTTATTGGCAATTCAAGAGGCCTAAACTCTCCACAGAGCAATGCTCTTTGTACAACATATTTACAATCTGAATGCATCCTCCCTTCTCCTTACAGCTCTCTTTATATAGCATTTGTACCTACTGTCCAGCTAATACATAACCACTTGTTACAACCACTTGCATCTAATACAGACAGCTAGCTAATGCAACTCACTAACAGAATCCTAACAACTTGATGTATCTTGCTAATCCACTTGTTAATGCCACTTGATAACATCTTCTTGCCATTTGCTAATTCTAACAGAACACTAACAGAATTATTGACAGAGCACTAACTGACTATTACTAACAAGCATACTAACTTCTTGATGCTCTGACAGCTAATTGATCCCTCACATAGTATGGACTCTCATCCGATTGAACCATGGCCCGATTCCTGGATGACTCACTGGTTCACTGAAGTGTAGTATACCTGGTAATCCCCTGTTGCCTTGTTGCTTGTACTTATGCCTCTGATACGTAGGGTAGACTGGAGGTCTATCAATTCCTCCCCCTAAGACAGCCACCTTGTCCTCAAGGTGAAAAGCAGGAAATTGAGGATTGATCATTGAAAAATCTTCCCAAGTGGCTTAAAAATGGGCAAACCCTTCCAGTGAATGAGAACCTCGACAATGGAACTACCCCCCTTAGGACGCACCTCCAAAACTGTCAGCTGCAATTTAATGGACTTAATATCCTCATATAGCTCCAGTGCTTTCTGCCAATTCTTGGCATTACTACAGGTACCCATCAGTGAACTATACGCAACATTCCCCAGTTTTGCCCCTTAGTTCCTAGCTTCTTGTAGAAGAACGAAGGCAACACCTATTTTCCCAGCATGCCCTGCAACATCTACTACAGCTGTTATAAGCTTCTCAACCAAGAAACCCTTCAAATTTTCATCTTTCTCAAGAGCTTTCACAAATTCAGAGAGCTCATTAGGAAGTCGTGGTATTTGTCCATCAAAGCTGAAAGGGTTTGTATCAATTGGTTCAAGCAAGGTCAGATGCCTACGAAGGCCATCGATCCTAGCAACAATTATAGAAGCTAATGCCAAGTGAGGATTTGCACATCCATCAAAGACCTTGAACTCAAAGTCGATGACAAATCCATCAGGAATTTTCGGTGGACATGCAGTTCGTAAGGGAGCTTCCCTGTTTTCTTTTCTCCAACAATGATGCACCACTCCATGTATTTGGTTGAATGTGATCATAACTGTTTGGAACTGGGGCTATAAATGCCATGATTGAAGGAAGGTGATTAAATACTCCTGCAATGAACTTCTCCCCAACCTTGGACATCCCATGTTGAGATGACTGATCAGATGCCATAAAAACATTCTTTCCATTCTTTAACAAACTTACATGCACATGAGATCCTGAGCCACTATCATGCAATCGGTATTTAGGCACAAATGTCGCATGTAATCCATGTTTTCTTGCAATAGCCTTGATAACTTCCCGAGTAAAAATCAAGTTGTCAGCCGCATGAGTAGAGACTGTATGGGTTAGTGACACTTCAAATTGCCCATTTCCCAGATTCTGCATGTAACTGTTCCACTGAAATATTCAAGAACTGGAAAACTAAGTAAACTTCCTGCAGCAAAAGGGTTGCGGCATTGAATCCTGAAGTGGAACAATAAGCGGTCGAGTCAAATGGCATCAGTTCTACTTTCCCTTTCCTTAATACCTTCTCCAAAAGATAAAACTCGTTCTCAAAGCCTACAACAGTTTCCAAGTTAAATTCATCTTTCAAGGTCTTTGAAACCCTTCGCAAGGCCTCTCTGAAACAATACTCCCAAGCTTCACCAGATTTAATTTGCATGTCAGCTAAAACCATTTCTTCATGTTGTGCCCATGGAAGCCTCCACTTGGTTGACAAATCAGGTATCAGTGTGATCTCACCAACACCAGTAAGATTAGACTCCTCAGCTGGTCCATCACTAAATGAAGTCACCCCCATACATGCAAAAGTTAAACCTACACCTTTCTTCTTGACAACATCATAAAACCTCTTTACCGTAACTGCCTCCTGTGCTCAATCAAACTGGCCAGTTTTTGCACATGTCTTTATCAAGGCACCAACAGTAACATGATCTGGATCTACAGCTTTTGGCATTTCAAGCTTTCTGAATCTTGCTTCCTGTCTATAGTTATGGGTTCCCAACCTGTCTTCTACCAATGAAGTTTGCTGCCCCAAACCCACACCTTCCACCTCCTTGAATTGCTCTGATGAAGAGGCTGTTCGTGAGGATCTTTGAAATAATTTCTCCAACTGTTCTAGTTTCTGTGCAATGGAATGTAATCCTTGCCTGATTGAATCATTATCTCGTCTTATCATTTCGATCCTGGCTGCCAAATTGGCTGTTCCAGACTGAATTGTTGATTTTCCTGTCATCTCGGATCAACTGCTCTGATACCAATTTGATATGAACTGCAGATTGAACAAATAAGAACAGGAAGAAAAGAACTCAGATGATTAAAAAATGAATGAAAGCTTTATTGAAATCTGTTTATAGGCAATTCGAGAGGCCCAAACTCTCCACAGAGCAATGCTCTTTGTACAACTGATTTACAATCTGAATGCATACTCCCTTTTCCTTACAGCTCTCTTTATATAGCATTTGTACCTACTGTCCAGCTAATATAGAACCACTTGTTACAACCACTTGCATCTAATACAGACAACTAGCTAATGCAACTCACTAACAAAATCCTAACAACTTGATGTATCTTGCTAATCCATTTGTTAATGCCACTTGATAACATCTTCTTGCCACTTGCTAATTCTAACAGAACACTAACAGAATTATTGACAGAGCACTAACTGACTAAACAAGCATACTAACTTCCTGATGCTCTGATAGCTAATTGATCCCTCGCATAGTATGGACCCTCATCTGATTGAACCATGGCCTGACTCCTGAATGATTCATTGGTTCAATGAAGTGTAGTCTACCTGGTAATCCCCTGTTGCCTTACTGCTTGTACTTATGCCTCTGATACGTATGGTAGACTGGAGGTCTATCATAATACTGGTCGGGGTCTGCCTAAGCCCCTTCCCTTCTGGGGTGGTATTAAAAAAAAACTTTCTTGTTAAGTTTGATGTAGACAGTTATATTCATATAACTAAATGCTTTAGAGATTTTTAATGAATGCCAGAATAACTTACCATCTCCCGTCACAGTTTCTTCCTTTTTTGCCTTCTAAACCTTTTAACCGAACAAATTTTGCTGGACATTTCTATTTTCTTCATCATTACGTTTTTATTACCTACCTCACTTGAATGAACCTGGAAAGAGGACTTACCTCCTAGTGTGCCATTTGTTATAAAGCTTGGAAGTTTTAATCGTTATATCTTGCCTATAGTATAGATGGTTAAAATTGTATTAACATAGTTTGCTTTTGCATTTGAACTTTTGATAATTGTAAAGCTAGAATGTCGAAAGATGTTTTTTTTTTTTTTTTTTTTTTTTTTGAAAGGCAAGCAGGGTTTTTATAGGATCCCAGAACCCATAAAGATGCCGCAAGCTGGGTTTGAACCCATGACCTAGTGGTACCATCCGCCAAGCTCTAACCGTTGAGCTGTCATGCCATTGGCAATGTCGAAAGATGTTGCTAAATCTTTTATGATAATCACAATCTCCCCACCCACCTACCCAGCCACCCACACACAAGAGGAGAAAATATGACATGTGAAGCTGCCCTGTTTGGTTGGGGCCTTTGGATACAAGGGTCTTAGTCCATGTTCAGTCCTGAAAACATGCATCCTTTCTGGACTATCAAAGATTGTCATGATGATGGGACAGTTAGAGAAGAAAAATCGAAGTTGTTCCTTAGAGGCCATGGCTGGCTAGAATTGTTGAACTATAAAAGCTCCCTCAAATGATTCAACTTTTCTTGCAGAAGTTTATGTCAGTAACTATGCAATTGTCTGTTGGTCTGGTTTATCATGTGGTTCATATCTGTATTGGGCTTGCTTAGCTACATATTAGTTCTCCCCAATGTTTAAATGTGATATTGGGGAATATAATGTCAGATGTGGAGATTTCCCTTACTTCCAGGCTCTAATATACTTGAATGATAACTGTGTTTGCAACATCCAAAGAGACATTGTATTCTTACTTGTGTACAGTGAAATCTCAAGATCGTCATAAGTTCCCTGCTACTGTTTTGAGGATGATTTGTGTTGTGACGCCTTTTTATTCTACACTGAAACAATGTCCCAGTTACATATTTGGAATACGCCCAAGCAATTCTTGTAGGACATGGGATGGATTCCATCCCTGCATGCAGAAAATTTCAATGCAGATCATTAGAATATCATGTTGGGGAAGAATTTTAAGATTCATATCATATTCTTCTGAAAAGTTTCCTGCTGAGGAAGATGGTCCCTGTGCTATGCTGTATGGGTAGCTTTTCGACATGAAAGATAATCTGTGGATGAATAATGGCATTTGACCTAGCTTGTAAAATCTTTTGGGTGACACTTGCCAAGCTTGTGGTCAATTAAAAGGAGGTTTATAGTGTTCTTGCATAGCTCCAAAAACACCTACTGTACCGTTAGGGGGAGTCGGGTGCTGCGGTGCAGCCTGTGCAGCAGCCCGCACAGGAGGATGTGCGTGATGAGGGGCTGGAGACTACGGTGGGGGAGCAAGGTGTGCAAGTTGACGGTGAGCTAGGGCGAGGAAAACGAGCCAAAACTCCTTCAACACGGTATCGTGATTTTGTTACTCATACTATACGGAAAATAAGTCCATCTGAGAATTCATCTGCTCCTTCATCTTCCTCAGGTACGCCCTATCCTATAACATATTTTGTGATTTGTGAACGTTTTTCTGTGAGACATAGGAATTTTCTTGCAGCAGTGACAGTGGGACATGAGCCAAAGCATTTTAAAGAAGCCATGAAAGACCCGGGATGGCGAGATGCGATGGGTAAGGAGATACGAGCCCTTGAAGACAATGAGACTTGGGTAATGGAGACTCTTCCACCCGGAAAGAAAACACTAGGGAGCCAGTGGATATATAAAATTAAGTATAAGTCTGATGGTAGCATAGAGCGACTCAAAGCAAGACTTGTGATCTATGGCAATCATCAGGTGGAAGGAATTGACTATAACGAGACATTTGCTCCTGTGGCAAAAATGGTGACGGTTCGTATTTTTCTTGCAATTGCTGCTATTCAAAATTGGGAGGTACATCAAATGGATGTGCATAATGCTTTCCTTCACGGTGACTTAAGTGAGGAGGTTTATATGAAGGTTCCTCCAGGTTTCAAGAATACAAATCCTAACATGGTTTGCAGGTTGAAAAAATCGTTGTATGGTCTGAAACAAGCTCTCCAATGTTGGTTTGCAAAACTGTCAACAACGTTGAAGAATTATGGATTTGTGCAATCCTATTCCGATTATTCATTATTTGGGTTGTGCAGGGGAAGAACTCAGATCAACGTGTTAGTTTATGTTGATGACTTGATTATTGCAGGGAATGATAAGGTTGCATTGACAACTTTTAAAGATTACCTTGGCCGGTGTTTTCATATGAAGGATTTGGGAGTTTTGAAATATTTCTTAGGGCTAGAAGTAGCCCGTAATCCAGAAGGAATCTTTCTTTGCCAAAGAAAATACACACTCGAGATAATTTCTGAAACGAGTTTATTGGGAACAAAGCCCGCGGCATTCCCTATGGAACAAAATCACAATTTGGCCCTTGCAAAGGGTGAATTTCTTGCGGATCCGGCGCCGTATAGGCGACTTGTAGGAAGATTTATTTACTTGTCTGTGACGAGACCTGATCTTGCATATTCGGTTCATATTTTGTCACAATTTATGCAACAACCTCATGAGGATCATTGGGAGGCGGCTCTCAGGGTCGTGAGATATTTGAAGAAGAGTCCGGGGCAAGGGATTTTGCTTCATGCTGACAGTGACCTAAGTCTAGAAGGGTGGTGTGACTCAGATTGGGCTAGTTGTCCACTTACGCGGCGTTCCTTGACAGGATGGTTCGTGTTACTTGGTTTTTCTCCTGTGTCGTGGAAGACCAAGAAGCAACAAACAGTGTCTAGATCGTCTGCGGAGGCTGAGTATAGATCAATGGCCGCAACAGTGTGTGAGTTAAAGTGGCTTAAACAACTTTTGGGTGATTTGGGTGTGCGACATCCGAAGGGTATGAAGTTGTATTGTGATAGTCAGTCGGCGTTGTACATTGCTCAAAATCCAGTTTTTCACGAAAGAATAAAGCATATAGAGGCAGACTGTCATTTTGTTCGAGATGCAGTGACTGAAGGGATGATTTGTCCATCTTATGTTTCCACTAGTGTTCAATTGGCAGACATCTTTACAAAAGCGTTGGGGAAAGCGAAATTTGAGTTTCTACTTCTCAAGTTGGGCGTTCGAGATCTACACGCTCCAACTTGAAGGGGGGGGGGGGTATTACGATATTATTGAGACTAAAATAGGATAGTTTATTGTGCATATCTTTTGAGAAATATTTTTCCTTATGACAGTCTTTGTATTTTAGGTAAATATATTTTTGTGATTAGGAGGATCTTTAGGAGATCATATCTTTGTGATTAGGAGATCATATCTTTGTGATTAGGAGGACTTTTAGGAGATCAACCAAGCCTTGGAGAGCAAGGTTCTTGGCAATGTTTTGTACTATATATACTTCGTTATTGTGAATGAGAAAGGAAGAGAAATTGGGTGGAGAATTTGTCAAAGATTCATATCGTATTCTTCTGAAAAGTTTCCTGCTGAGGAAGATGGTCCCTGTGCTATGCTGTATGGGTAGCTTTTCGACATGAAAGATAATTTGTGGATGAATAATGGCATTTGACCTAGCTAGTAAAATCTTTTGGGTGACACTTGCCAAGCTTGTGGTCAATTAAAATGAGGTTTATAGTGTTCCTGCATAGCTCCAAGTGCCAAGTGGCATGTGACAATGTCCTAGTAAGGGAAAATAATTGCATTGACTTAATTCATTCTGGTGTGTGAGTAACGATGTCAAGCATATGATGATACAATGTACACTTGGAATTGAAAAATAAATTCCTTTGTACAAATAGAGATCATGTAAATTGATGATACCTAAAAAGGCCGCAATCCTTAGCTGTACATGTGTCATGATGATCTTGAAGAACTACAGGCCTCAACATCAGCTCAATGCTGATCCGATCCAAGCGGTTATAATTTCACTCATTTCAGTCTGTCAGGCGGACTCGGACTCTCACAACACGCTAATCCCACACGTCTCACAACGATCCTCAATACCCGTAATTAGGGGTGGGCAAGAATCCCGGTCCCGACCCGTCCGACCTGGACCAGTATGGTCCCGAACCGATTTAAATTCGAACCAGCCGGTTTATACAGTTTTTATCCCGGTCCCAGACCGGTTCCAACCGGTTCGGGACTAGTTTTCACTAATTTTGTCCCGGATTGTTCCGATTACTAAAGTTAGCCCAAGCCCAATTGATTTTTATCAATTCTAAGCCCAAGCCCACATCTCACCACTTGCAGAACTATTAAAACTATAGGTTAGGAGTCAAGTTAGCCATCCATTGGGTTGAGTGGACCATAAACAAGGGAGATATCACCAACATTGTGTTTATAAATGTGGTTGAAGTGGAAAAGTACATTCAAAATGTGAGACAAGTATATTTGAAGCTTCTTTGGTCTTTATGAAGTATGAACCACCTCCACACAATCTTGGTGGTTCAACCACAATTTCATCTGTCACCCTCACTGTGTTTTTTTGTGGGAGAAGAAGATCTAAACACAACACATTTGGTCCTAGCCATTTTTGGTATGGTTTTACTTTACCTACTGGATTCCCTCAACTATAGCAATAAAAACCCCAAGTCCAAATGGGTGCAAGTCAAATTAGTTTTTAAGCATATTAGGCTAGTTCTTTGTTACCTTTTGGAAAGAAGCTAGATCCACAACATACAAAAGTATCGTCCCACATTTAAAAACCTTCAATATGCCTTCGTAATGTGATTAAAATTAGATTTCAAGGCCGAAAGCTTCAACTGCTATCACCCATCGACTATAAATTTTATACATTCCAACCAATTTGTTGGAAGGGTGTAGGGTGCATAACCTATAAACTACTTCATACCTATGCAATCCACTTATACATCTCCATACCAATATACTACGAGACAATTACATGCTCTAATAACCAATATATCAATATACTTAAGTATAAGTGACAATTACATGCTTCAATATACCAATATACTTGTGTATAAGTGACGATTACATGCTCTAATCTACTACTAGTTAACATGGGCCTTTTTTGAACCGGGATGGCATGGTCCCGACCCGGACTGTCCCGGTTCAAAATAGTCTGGTACCAATCGGGTCAGCCCAAAAAAATTTGATTTCCCGACCCGTACCGTTCTCGTTTCACTGTACCGGGACCGAAACCGGGATTAGCCCAAACCCGGACCGTGCCCAGCCCTACCCGTAACCCTCCTTAGGCAAGTATCTTGATGATTAGCTCCAGACGGGCAACTACAGTTGCTATCTGTTTTCAACTAGGAAGTAAACACCATAGTATATTTCACACAGGAAAACTCCCTTTTACGGATTGCTCTTGGATTGGAAACTATCTCCTGCGTATCTAGGAGCACATAGCTAACATATAACTTCCCTCCTACAGCACAACTCCTAATTAGAGAGGGATCTCCACGAAGATCTTCCTAAATTACGCCTGCGATGGCCTGGTTAAACCATGACTCTTTGCACTATAAATAAGACACGAGGTTGGTAAGCTAAGGTACGCTACAAATTCCATGTTACAACATTACACTTTCCTCAGAACCTTGTCTGACTTTAGCATCGGAGTGTCATCGACCTCCACAACGGTGGTCTGTGGCTCACGTGTGCTACTTGTGCAGATCAATAGGTCAGCAGGAACCAGGTCAGAGCAAGGAGCGAAAAATGACTGCATCAATTTGGGTTAGTTCGTGGGGACGACATAGTTCGTAACTTTCACTAAGCATCGCCTCCTTTAAAAAACACAGAGAGATGGTGACCACCAGGTCACGCAGCAACGAAGAACAAGGGGACGCGTCCAACGCTCAGGCCGTCCCTGTACTGCCCCTTTCAGTAGTTTCTGTCATGCGCGGGCATCCAACTCACGGTCTTGCGCCAACGACAGCACATTGAACCCCGAATTGGATGAACAATCTTTTTTCATGCACCAGGCTTTGTTTATAATTAAGGCGCTCACATCAGTGAAACAAAGGCTCGACGAGACACTAGAAACATATCTAACCCGCTTTAACAATAAGTTAACCACCGTCCACACGTGCAACGATACAACGGCTGTTTCAACCTTCATAACGGATGACGGAGAGGAAAGTTTTACAACTTTATGACGCTAGACTCTCCTGTGAACATGACAGATCTAACGAAGCAAGCACAAAACTTCATCGCCGTGAGAGCGAAACAGAGAAGAACCGAAGTCTGGGAGCCACCGGTCAATAGAATACATGTGCTTCACGGAACACATTCCGAGTTCGAGCTATCCAACAGGTCTAGAAAAAAGGCTCTACGAGATATGAGGATCCAAGCGATACGTGGCGAACGGCCGACGCAACATGGTCGGAAGCAAGGCCCATCTGTGTTATTTACGGAGAAGAATCTACAGGGCATACAATTTCCGCATGACGACGCCTTGGTTGTGACAATTTCCCTGGCAGGTTGGGAAGTAAAAAGGTCCATGTTCGATACTGGGAGCTTGATTAACGTCTTTTTCCTTCGTACACTCCGCAACATGCAATTAGACGAAGCGACATTAAGTCTTGATGGTCGTCCAATGACCGACTTCAGTGGCGAAAAACGATTCTCCTTGGGAAAAAATACAATTGACAATAACAACGGGAGAACGACCAACTCATAAAACCCTGTTTTAGGAGTTCGTAGTAATTGACACGCTTTTGGCGTACAATGTAGTTTTTGGGAAGACCAGATACACCAGATGGGAGCAGCAGTCTCCACCTTGCACCAGTGCGTCAAATACTCAACGAATCAAACAGTCGGTACATTGAGAGGAGATCAATTGGTGGCCAGGGAATGCCAATACATGGCGACTTTGCCACCCGACAATCCTCAACAGACAGCCAATCCAACGGCCAAGACTACCCTCTGTTCAACCCGAAACATCAAGGAATAAAGATCAGCACCAGGTAACGAGGCATCGGTAAGCCCTCGAGGCCGACCCAATGCCGACAACCAGAGGAAGAAACTATTATAGCCTACCTCGACAGCCCTCAAAACAGCAAGGCCATTCAGATCGGTTCCCGCCTAAGCAAGGCAGTGGTGAAGCAATACGGAGTTGCTACAGCGTAACCAAGACATCTTCGCCTGGACCATGTGTGATATGGTCGGGATCGATCCGTCTATAATCACTCATCGCCTCGAAGTTGACCCTAAAAAAAAATCGTTAGTCAGAAGAAAAGGCTTGTGGCACCCGAAAGGAATGAGATCATAAATGAGGAAGTACAACGTTTACTCGATGCAAACATGATCAACGTTTACTCAGCCATTAGAAGATGTAACAAATACTACAATTCAAAAAGATAACGCAATAACAATGAAGAAATCTTTCTCAAGATGGTGAATATTTATAGGGAAGGTAAACTACATTTTCCCTCCTTGAGTAGTCGCGTACCCATTAATGTCGTGTGCCGCTCAAGATGAATGCTTCGAGTCCAATCATCACAACGGTACAATTGTCTTTTCAAAGAGTCAGTGGTTCGACTTAACACCCCACTAACTTGAAGGGAGTATCTGATGATACATAAAAACGGTTACACCTCTGAGCCGTACATGTGTCATGATGATCTTGAGGACTACAGGCCCCAACATCAGTCCAATGTTGATCCGGCCTGAGCGGTTCTAAGCCCGCTTACTTCAATCCGCTAGGCGGACTCGGACTCTCACATCATGCTAGGCCTACAAGTCTCACAACTATCCTCAATACCCGTAAGCCCTCCTTAGGCAAATATTTTGAGGATTAGCTTCGGACGGGCAATTACAGATGCTCTCTGCTTCCAACTATAAAACAAACACCTGAGTATCTTTTATACAGGAAAACTCCCTTCTACAGATTGCTCTTGGATTGAGAACTATCCCCCGTGTATCTAGAAGCACAGAGTTAACATGGAACTTCCTTCTACAGCACGACTCCTAATTAGAGAGGGATCTCCATGAAGATTTCCTCCCTAAACTCCGTCTACGATGGTCTGATTAAATCAGGACTCCTTGCACTATAAATAAGACATGAAGTTGGTAAGCTAAAGTACATTACAAATTCCCTGTTACAACATTATATCTTCCTTAGAGCCATGTTTGACTTTGGCATTTGAGTGCTATCGGCCACCACAACGGTAGCCTGTAGCTCACGTGTGCTACTTGTGCAGGTCAACAGGTCCGCAGAAACCAGATCAAAACAGAAAGCGAAAAACGACTACATCATAAATGAACCTAGATACAACCACTTTATGCTTCGTTCCACTGAGTTTATTCTACAAATCTAGAATGGTAGAGATTTACAGACTACATAAAAATCATATATCTGATATTTATAAGACCGTATCCATCATAATATTCAGAGCATCAAAAGTCTGATTTTCCAGATTTGCAATCACCCAAAAATGAAAATCTCAATCTTAAGAAATCTCAAAGCTTAATTTTTTTTTGTCACAATCCAAAATCCCGATCACAATTTAGTTGACCAGACAAGCGGGTTGAGCCCACATCTCAAATTGTCAACGTGTGATTGGAAGGTCATACAAAGCAGGACCCACATTGTACACTCAAACCTGCAATTGTTTGACCCACTAAAGAGCCTACCCTTTTTTTGGGTTCCAAATAAACAGAAAAAAGTCAACAACGGGCAGGGGCATTTGAGTCAAATCAACTGACACAACCTGTTCAGACAATCCTCTAAAAATATGTGTCGCAAAAGCTCGAAACTTGCACAGTCTTGTGCTCCGCAAAACCTGCACCTCCTCGGCGCACGTTATCTTGAACCCTGCATTTGCTTCTTTTCCCGTTTTGCCCCTCAGTGGAGAGTTTGGACCTAAAACAAAATAATCGATCGAAAACTAAAACAAAACACAAAAAACAAAACTCTCTGTCTTCTCTACTCGAACAGAGACACAGATTTCACGCAAGTTTCAAGAAGAGAGAGTGAAATTAGGGTTTTGAATTTGGATTTGGAGTGCATTAGAGGTTGTCCAAGGAAGGTTCTGTAATGGAGCTTTCTGTGGACCCTCTGATTGGCGAGTTTGTCTGATAGAATTGCAACAAAGTTGGAGAGTTTATGAGCACGAGATCTCCAAATCCCAGACAGGTAACTAACTTCAATTCCTTTCTTGTTTTTTGGTGCTATTTTTTGTCTCTCTACTGTTCAAATATTGCATCTTTTATTCTCCTTTGATTAGGGTTTTTGTTAAGGTTGGTTCTTGTTCTGTTTGATTAGTGGGTTCTTGGTAGTAGTCTTTGATGGTTTGGGGTTTCTTTATTTGCACTTCTATTTCTTGGGTATTTGTTGTTTTTGATAATTGACTTGTTCTGACAGTTGGGGTATGTTTTGTTTTGATTGGTGAAGAACAATTGATCGAAAAAACGTATGAAAGCAACTTGGGAAACAAAATTCTGGTACTACTAAATTGGTACCTAAGATTGTTTGAAGACTGAAAGATCTTATTTCGTCAGTGATTGGATTATTGAATAAGTTTGAAAGAGTTGGGATTAGTGTTTGATGGTTTCTTGCGAATTTTTTTATTAGTGTTTAATACAGTAAACTTCTTTTTGACAAAAGAATGCTATTATGACAGTTTTATTATAGTAACTGGAAGGGAAATGTGCTTTTGTTCTACTTTACAAGCTTTACTTGATTTGTGCAAACTTTCTTTTACTAACACTATCTGCACCGTCTATGTAGTTGGAGTTGGAAGGAAGGAGATGGCTCCTGCTCATTCATTCATCCTGTCAACGATTCTTCTTGTATTGCGTATGTGTCAATTGTTGAATTGCCTTTAAGTTACTCTATTCTGTTGCATTAACATCTGAAATGTCCTGCATTTCTTTTATGTCAATGCTCACGTAGTTCCTTTTTGTATTTTATGATCTTTTTGCTTCTGTTTAGTGGTTCGATTTGAAGATTCTATGAGTCTTCTTTTCTTTTTGGTGGGATTTGGGGGTCTTTATTTAACATACTGTAACAGTTATATTTTCTTATTATGAATATGAGCACTGAACCATCAAAAAATTTACAGTGTCTGCATCAGTAAATGTCAATTCTGCTCAAGATGGTTTGGGGAAATGCCAAACTGCTGTCAGAACTTGGGCAGCGTCTTCACTTGATGAAGATGTCAAGGAAGACAAACATACTTTGAAGGATTTGCTTTTCTTTCTCCATATCCCCAGGACTGGTGGAAGAACATATTTTCACTGGTAAGTTCCCTGTGCACAAGATATTATGTGATATATAATATCTTTGATGAATATTAATTTTCTGCAACTGAATGCAGTTTCCTGAGAAAGCTGTATACTACTTACATGGAATGCCCCCGTTCTTATGACAAGTTGCGCTTTGATCCCAGGTACCTACTCATCCTTTAGTATCACCATTTAAAGCTTTTGACCACTTCTTTTCTAATTTAATATGAATTAGAACTCATGGTGATTGAACTTAAAGTTGTTCCAACTGTGAAGATGTTCTTGTGACCACTTCGTTTAAGGATAAATCAGCCGGGTGGTTTCTCAGTGAAGATGTTCTTGTGATCATGTATATGATTGGAATAACCATTCAACCTATTCGTGGTGGATGAACCTATTTGTAGCGTTCAAGTTAATGATGACCCAATGGCTGCCAGCTTTGCTGGTGATATTTGCCGTGGATGGATCACAAGTCTAGGGTTATTAAAGTCTTACTTGCTCTTAAGAAGACAATTAATAATAATTGCTGAAGTTAATATCCTTTAACTTATTTACCACTTGTCATTTTGTAAAAAGTATATGTCGTTGTTAATCTATAGAACTTACTTGTTGGCTGAATGTCTGCATCTCAGCTTTGGTAACACTTATACTGGTCATTTACAACTATCATGCCATTTTTTCATTTCCAGTAAACAACGTCCAAGTAATTTCTGTGCAATTATTATCATCGTAATTCTGATTTTTTGTTTGGTAGAGAGATTTGAACTATTTGATTTTGTATGCAGCAAGCCAAAATGCCGATTGCTGGTTACTCATGACGACTATAGCATGATGTCTAGGCTTCCCAAACAGAGAACATCTGTGGTGACCATACTCCGAAGTCCAATTGATCGTGTTCTTAGCACTTATGAATTCTCAGTGGAGGTTGCAGCTAGGTTTTTAGTGCATCCAAATTTGTCTTCTGCAACACAAATGACTGGGCAAATACGTCCAAAGACTAATGGAGTGAGTACGTTGGATATTTGGCCGTGGAAGTACTTGGTCCCTTGGATGAGGGAGGACCTATTTACCAGGGTATACGTTTTTAAGACATTATTATTTCTCCTATTTTCATTTCCTGTATATTGAACTCTAAAAATTAGAGCGGAAACCTCAGATGTTTTCAGTGGTCCATTTATAGAACATGGATCAATTGAAAATAGAGAAATCAACCTCTTTGGTTGCATTTTAAAATGTAAACCATCTATCGAACCTAGAACGAGGGTTGCTCAAGTACATGGTATGGGGTATGATACTTAAGTGGTACGTAGTATGACAGAGGTAGTCTCATTTGGGACGTCATTTTAGTACAAACCATTCATATATTACACAATGTATAAATATTTATTGAGTGTTTAGTTAAAACAATTCTATCATTTGTCTTACTCTAAAACTAAAATTCCATTTTATAACTAGATTTAAAGCAAAAAAAGTGCAGTAATGCCAAAGAAAGTATCTAATGTTGGAAACACACACACACACACAAATAATGGAAAAGGGAGTGCTTGAATTACTAAAATGAATTATCTCTTCTCCAACCCTTCAAAACGTCCGTTCCATTATGTGGATTTCAAAGCTTTACATCTTCAGGATCTACATGCTTCAACGTATGTTTTTTTTCTTCTTCCGTGTCTCATTATTGTTCTTCTTGTCATTGTATCTATTTTTCATGTTTTCATGATTATTTCTCTTTTGTAGATTTTTTGTTGTTGTTTCTTTTCCCTCAAAATGTTAATATAGCGAATATACAAGTTCTATGTTACGGTAGAATATATAAGTCCTCTGTTCTGGTATGGCACTTTTGGTGAATTGGTGTGGGAACACACTGCGTTCTAGGTTGGAGTAACCAGAATGTTGGTCAGAAGGGGGCGGGAAATTGGGTAACCATGTTCCGATGTCCAGTCTCCTGTCATTTTTACTCATGTTGAATTCATAAAAAATTATCTTCAGTTTCATTTATAAACATACTTTAGCTTGCATTCTTAGAAATGTTACAGTAAGCAAACTAGATAAGTTGTACCTATCAATTTTAGTTTCTGGACAAATTGGGCATGCATGGTATACTTCACATGTTTCTCATAGACTCATATTAGGAAGTGTACCATGAGTAGAGCTTTGAACTCTATACTCTACTAATATTCAAGAATGTTTAACTTTGAAGAAACCTTCATTTTTTTGGAGTTCATTTGTTGCTGGTTATGATGATGCTTATGACTTGACATTTAAGAAGACTAAATTATGCAGATATGATTTATTTGTCCTGGGGTTAAACAAGTATTAGCTTTTTTGTGGAAACCCAAAACATCGTTAGATGTTTAAGCAAAGCTTAACGTGTTGTTCTTTATATTTTATAATTTTTAATTGGTTAATTTATCTAGGTATGAGAAACCCTACTATTAAAAGCAAAGTACTTTTTGTGATGTGATAACCGATGCTGATCCATGTTTTCCTTTGGTTTTCTAATGGACAGAGAGATGCCAGAAAACGTGGCGAGTATAAGGGCACCGAAGAAGCTGGCAGTTCATACAATATGAAAGAAGTTCTTATGCCACTACATGAATTTATCAAGGACCCTGTAGCTCATGATATCATTCATGATGGAGCCACTTTTCAGGTATCTCATTATACAAGTCATTGCATTTGGTTTAACCTTATATAGATGTACGTTCATCAGATCCGCGTTGGTTTTATTTTGTGATCATGTAATACTAATGACGTCTTTCATCTTGCTCCACTTTTAGCATGTAGTCAAATTTATAACATTAGTGAAATGTTGCTCGGGAATAATATGGCAATCATGCTGTACACGTCTTTTGTATTTTTCATTGAAAGAGTAACTTTAGGAGACACCTCAGATGCAAAAGCTACCAACTGGAGGTATAATTACTTTTAGGGCACAAACTCACTTTTATAACATCTCCTAAACCCAACTCATAAAGTGATTCTTCTGGGAAATTTCAAAATGGGCTTGTGATATTACACTGCTAGATTCTTTGACAATTTATATATTTGAGAATCACGAGCTCTCCATCAATTTTTTTGTGAATACGAAAGAAGGAAAGCAACATTAACTGTCATTGCTGGGAAATCTGATGTCACTAATAGATTGCAGGATTGACAAACAACTCCGCTTCAGCAGATGCTCATGTGGTGCGTCATTGTGTAAGGAAGTACAGAGGTCTTGGACAATATGTTCTTGAAGTTGCAAAGGTATTACTACACAGGTTTCAAATTGATAGGTACTGGAACAAGAAATTTCGTTTTTCTTCTGTACAATACACAATAAATATAGGCCACTGTGAATCTTGCAGAAGAGAATAGATGCAATGCTTTATGTTGGACTTACCGAGGAACACAAAGAATCTGCAACAGTGTTTGCAAATGTGGTTGGGGAGCAGATCCTTTCTCAGTTGCAAGGACTGAGCTCCAGTATAGAGAAAGCTACAGACAATGGGACAGGTAGAATCAAATAGTTTATTTATTTGCTAATTATGTACATAATCGCTCAGTGTTAGTATGATCAAATGCAAATGTATATGTAAATCAAATGGAGCTTATAGTTTTACCTTTTAAGTGAGAGCTCAGAAGCTTTCATTTCATATATAATGTAACATTCCTATAGGAATTTCCAAATTTATCATGAAGAATGGACATGAAGTTCCCCACATATGGACACACTTAATATAATTTGCATGTCTCATTTATGTGGTATCTCCACATCTGACACCAAATCTGTCTCTTGTTACATATACCTAAACCTTTTACTCATAGCCATTGGATTCATGTATCCAGTCTGACACCAAATTTATCATAAAGAATGTACGTCATGTTGTTCCCCACACATATGAACACACTTAATATGATTTGTACGTTTTGTTTATGTGGTATTTCCATTTCTGACACCAAACCTGTGTCTCTTTCCTTGTTACACAGACCACAAACTTTTTACTCATAGCCATTGGATGCATGTATCCATAGTGTCCTTGTGGCAACTCTATTTTTAGCTGACACTAGCTACAAGCATGTCTTACATGTATTATGTATAAATGAATTTCTACCCATATTTCAAGCAGATGTTTTGAAAGTGCAACAGGAATTCACATGACCAATATGTTTTTTCAAATGAAAATAAATGAAATTTTGATGTCCCAACTCATGTAAATCTCAGTGACTATGATTTCGGGGCCCATTTTGTTTCATGTTGTTATTTATATTATATAGAAATGTAAAGCTTGTGTGACATAAAAAAGTAAATTGCTTTTGTGATAAGAGTGATTATGCATTTGTGGTAAAAAAAAATTTATACCAAAGTAAAATCAGAAAATCTCCTGCTGTGGAATGTATGTGGATTGGAGTAGGATGCCATGGCCAAGTCGATTAGAGTGGCATGCTTGTTGAAGGTAATGGAGTGAAAGGAGTGCAGCCACTAAGAATGTTAAGTGATGCATTGCGTTTAGACTCATGGAGTATGAGTGGGTGTTTGTTTAATCAATATTATTGTGCAAATAAATGCATTTTGATAGACTGAGGTGTCGAGGATGGGAGGAAAAGTAAAGTGCCAAGGGAACTCAGAATGGAAGTTTGAACTGAGTTGCATGATGCTTAAAATGGGATTGGTAGAACATATGTCCATGTTTTGGAGGATTTTCTTTTTATTGTTATTATCTTCTGGTTCAAGATTGAAAAAAATCTTCTGGGAGATCACATGGAAGGACCGAGTCCTGAAATGCGTTTACAATCTCTCCTCAATCTTAACGAGTTGCTGACATATGACTTTAAGAGATCTAGAATGCTAATACGAGGGGTTTCCAGATCCTTGTTACGAAAGGTGTAGTGAGAATGATACTCCGACAATGAGCAGGGTGTTTTGACGGAGTTTGATAATCTGATTAGCTGGTGTATGCACTGAAATTTTCATTTTAGAAGGAATAATCTTTCCGTGAGGAAGTGGACGAGCTTGCGATTTTCACTTATATCTTGGAAGGAGTTACGTTGGATGATGATGATGACAAATGGGTGAGGAAGGAGGATACACAAAAGGGCTATTCAATGCTCGTGTTTTCCGAGTTTGCAAGAAATCATATGCCCATTGATGCAATTCAAAATTTCCAATGAAGTTAGTTTGAAAGAAAGATATTATCCTATCTAGAGTATCTTTCTTTAATTGATAGATCAAGCACATTGTATAACATGTAAATAATTTATTCAAGATCAAAGTGAATGAAAACGAAACCGTAGTTTTTTCATATTAAGAACCCTTGTTTTCTGAGATTACAATCAGAATTAACTTTGCCATAAACCCAACTACTCTCCGAAATATTTCTAACTACAGGGCTAAGTGGTGGTTGACCATCGGGAACCGGCAAGCAATCCCATCACTTCAAGGAGTCGTTTGATCCAATCTTCTCGCCTGTTGAGAAGAATTATTTTTGGCCGTCGGATGGCATGGGCCATCATACAAACTGTGCTGTTAAAACAGGGATCGGGTAACGAACCTAAAAAATTTCACGGTCAAATTTAACGCTAGCCATATAACGCTCATTTCACGGCCGTTATACATATAACGTTATATGTTATAACGCCGTTATCTCGTTTTATAAATATCTGTATAAAAAAAAAATACTGATCGATTTTATTTCTTTTTCAGATCTAAGAAGGCCAGAAGGGAGAAGAAGAAGAAATCGAAGGAAGAAGACTGGAAGATTTCATTTCGAAGAAGAAGGAAGACGAAGAGAGAAGAAGAACAAATCGAAGGAAGACGAACTCAAAAGAAACTCAGACTTAGAGATCAGATCTGGACCTCTGGTAAGTGGTAACCTGCTTCGTTGGAGACTTCACCTGAGAGATAGTTCTGTGCAACATTTAGTACTTGTAGGTCCGTGAGATTGAGGATTTCTGGTGGGAGATGGCCGATGAAAGAGTTGTATTCTAGGAAGATGGAGTGGAGATGAGTGCATTTGGAGAGTGAGGGTGGAATGGAGCCATTGAAGGCGTTTGAGCGAAGGCTGAGTTTGCGAAGCTGACTGAGGGAAGAGAGTGAATCGGTGAGTCGACCAGCAAGCTAGAGGCGAGGGAGTCTGAGTTCTTGAACTTGTGATTGATTGTTGCATATTACACCCCGCCAGTCGCAGGGTTCTTTGTTGGTGGATGGATCCCATCCGTTCAATGCTCCTAGTGGATCGTTGAGGGCAAGCTTGAACGAGTTGAGGGCTTCGATTTCACTAACTAGGGTTTTGTTGCTAAAATCCGCCGCGAATGCGGTACAGACTAGTAACAGGAGACGAAGGAGAAAATTTGATGATGTTGTTGTCGTCATGGTGGTTTAGTTTGTAAACAGAGAGAAAGTGTAGGTTAGCAAAGAGTGGTGATGGAAGAGGAGAGGAAGAAGAAGAGATAGGGGAATGCCATATGATGCGCCGGTGGTGCGCACTCACCCACTGTATTCCCTCTTTCCCAGAAGTGTTTTGAAAAATAAATAGAGATAGAAAGAAGATCAAAGATCCGGTGGGGAGAAGAAGGTGGGGTTTCTTTAATGGTTTTTAACTTTCTCTGAAATGGTTTGACTTGGAGTTGAGTGAGTGTGAGTGAGTTGTCTAGCAGTCAGTCAGGTAAGTTTTTCTTCCACCTAGAATAGAAATTAATATTTGGGCCTCAATGGCCTACAGTGGATGATGATGAAAGTCCATGGGCCTATTTGGTTGCTTAAAATCTGCAATGTTTTCAGCAGTTTCCTGAATGGGGGAAGAAATGGGCCAGAAGATGCACCATAATTAAGTTTTTGTGATTGAAAAATAAAAAATATATATTTTATTATATACCGATATAACCTGTAACGCTCCTAGACCGTTATGGGTCCGTTATCCGTTTTAACTGCATAGCATACAAATCTGCCTCGTGATGATATGTATCGTCAAGTTACTAACAGTTGGTGTAAAGTAATCATTCTGGAAGGGCACGTGATGGACATGCCCGTGTGCCTTCAATTCCTGATCCTTCTACGCACGTGCAACCCTCTTTGGCCGCCCCTTGGTCTTGCAACATAAATCAGCTTCTGTTCTTGAGCCTGGGCCAAATTATCAGCCAGCACTCAGGGATGGGGGTGGTCACATGCGTTCCAAAGCCTCGAAATCATTTAGGAGAAGGAAGAACATGGTTAAATCTAGAGGAAATCTGACCACTGATATCGGGCCACACATCCTGTCCTCTTTGAAGCAGAAGCTCAAATGTGTGGTGGTGGTGCCGGATTTCCTAGGGGTTTCACATAATAAGATGACAGTGGTTCTGATTCTCTTCATGAAGAGGCTTCTCCTGTGGATTTCCAACGTCTAAGTACTCAATCGCCTCCTCCAGTGCAGCTTTGTCTGTGGGAATCAGGTGGTGTCTGCTCCCAGTTAGATCCTGTCGTTGATGCACCTGCCTTGTGTGTTCTCGTCATCTATTAATCTCAAGTCTTGTGTTAACAATTGGGAATGGACTTTAACTAATGTGTATGGCCCTATTAATAATGCATATTCATCTCAATTCTGGGATGAGCTTCATGACTAGGGGATATTTTGACACAACTTGTCTTGTAGGAGGTGAAATCTCAATGATATTAAAGATGTAGAGGAAAAGATTGGGACGGGTAGCAGTGTTTATAGGAGGCAGTTTGTTGATTTCATTCTAGAGCTTAGTCTTAGTGATTTCATCCTTAAAGGGGGTGCTTTTACTTGGTGCAATAATCAGAGGCAACCTTCCGTCTCTAGGTTGGATAGATTTCTCGGTAGCACTGGTTGGTCATTGGCCGGAAATGAATTGTTACTGGCATGCTATTTGTTTGAAGCCCAATGTTAATTTAGCTAGTCTGAAACCATTTTGTTTTGAAAGAATGTGGTATGAGCACCAATTTCTTCTCCCTGATATTATTGGAACTCCATTGCACTTCATGGGAGAGGTGCCTTTGTTTATGGAAAAAGCTTAAATTGCCGAAAGCTTTTCTCAAAACATGGAACAAAGATGTTTTTGGAAAACTCTATACCCTGATTGATGATGCCCAAACCCTTCTCCACAATCTTGACTTGGTGGAGGAAGATAGGGAATTAAATGACAATGATGGGCCCAAAGAATCGATATGAAAACTGATTTGAGTAAGTTATTGAAGAGGGCACACATTTTCTGGAAGAGAGGCTGGAAACCAATGGGATAGATATGGCGAATTTTGCTCCAAATTGTTTAACAAGATTGCAAATCATAGAAGAGTGTCTAAATCTATTTTGCATCTTAAGGTGAATGGTGAAGAGTATATGGACCTGCAGTTTTATTCTCAACTCTACACCGAGAAATGTGAACGGAGACCTTACATTGACCCCAACATGTTTAAAAGACGAATGGATATCTCTGCATCTACCATTCAATATAACATCACTGAAGCTGAAGTGACTCCTGCCATACAACAGCTAGCAGGGGATGTGGCTCCTGGTTTTGATGGTTTTCCAACTTTTCCTAGTGATTTGTTCCTAAAATGTTGAGAATTCATGAGGAATGATGTGATGATGGGTTATAGAGGAGTTTAACTCCAATGGTTTTATGGAATGGAGATTGTACACTGCTTTGATTTCTCTTATTCCTAAAATCAAGAACTAGCCTCTACTGTGGATTTCAAACCAATTAGTCTTCTTAATTCTATCTATAAAATTATATTTAAGGCCTTATCTAGCAGACTTGATGAGGTGTTGCCACAGATCATCTCCCCATTTCAATTTGCAGAGATTGGAAAATGCGGCTTATTGATGGTGTGTTGATTGCCAATGAGATAATTGCTTCTAGGGAGGATAGGCCTGGGTTGATGATTAAAGTCGACTTCGACAAAACTTTTGATTTAGTCTCAAGGACTACTAAAACATGATGGGTGGTTTTGGGTTTGGAGAAAAATGGATAGCTTGGATTCACACTCTCATCTCTACTGCGTCTTTCTCTATTGTTGTTAATGGTTCCCCCACGGATCATTTTAGATCTTCGATAGGGATTAGATAGGGTGACCCCTTCTCTCAGCTTTGGTCTCCCAAGCTCAGTCTATGAGAGCTATTCATGGTTTTCAAGTATCACCTGCCTCTCCCACCATTGCCCTTCTTCAATATGCAAATGATACAATGTTGTTTATCGATGCTTTTGTTGACGAAGTAGTGGTCGACAGAGATTTGCTTTTATGGTTTGAGGTGAGAGATTGCTTTTATGGTTTGAGGTAGGGGTGGGCACGGGACGTGATGGGACGAGATGGACCCATCCCTATCCCATCCCGTTCATTCGGGATTGGGACGGGACGAGATGAACACATACTAAATAGTCTTCCAATAAAAAATAACAAAAAGAGTTTTCTCACATTACTCACACACCAATAATATCAAATTTATATACATATAACTTACATCATAAAAATAATAGATATTAAATAAATAAATATTAAACTTTTTTTTGGAAGGCAAATAAATATTAAATTTCATTTAGAATTAATGATTCAATTCATTTAGATTTCATATAGAATTTCATCTTACATTGATTTAATTTCAACACATCCTAAACTTTAATTTATAAAAGTATTTTGATTAAAATTAATAATAATAAATATTAAATAAATAAATTCGGGATGGGACAGGATAGGTGGGATTGAAAATCTTCATTCCGATCCCATCCCACTCTAGATTGGGACGGGACGGGATCGGGATGAGTTTGATCAATCCCAAAAGGATCCAAAAAAATCGGGACGGGACGAAATCAGGACGGGTTCGGGATCGCGGGATGGGATGCCCACCCCTAGTTTGAGGTGTTTTTTGGCCCGAAAGTTATTTTCTCCAAATCTATTATTTATATTCTAGTGGTTGTTGTGCTATTCAAGAATGGGCCTCTATGTTGGTACATTGAACCAAAAATCTATTGGGTACACTGTCAAAAGGATTCACATTAGTGCATCAGAGCTGTGTAAAATACACTCCACGCGATTAGTCACATTAGTGCATCAGAGCTGTGTAAAATACACTTCACGCAATTAGTCACATGAGGCGGAGAAAGAGAGCTCACTCCTGGCAGTGGAATAGGAGGTGCAACATCACCAAGGAATGGAATGTGATCAACAACGTTAACATTGCAGTGCATGTGAAGAAAAATCAACTTCATAAGCATTATCATTAATCTTTTGTTCAATGGAAAAAGGCCAATGCGCCGCATCATGAGCTTAGATCATTCCCTGTCCCTTTTGAAAGACCATAACTAAGTCACCCGATTCAAAAGAAAGAAAGCGCTTATGATGATATACAACACTCTTCTGTCTGTCATACAATGTAGCCAAATACTGGCAAACCTGCTTGTGAATCAAAATCATTTGTTCTGCCTTAACAGGCGCATCACTACTCACTGGTGCGGGAACAAGAGAAAAACCATGCACAATCTGAAAAAGGCAAATGCCTTGTATTCCGGTTGACAGTGTTATTATAAACAAACTCTGCATGAGGTAACACTGAAAGCCAAAAAGTACTATGTTCAGACATCAAACAATGCAAGAGATCACCAGACTTCTATTAACAACCTTTGTCTGCTCATCAGTTTGTGGATGCAATGCAATGGAAGACTTCAAAGAACAATGTAAACGTTGCCACAAAGTCTTTCAAAATTGTCGCGTAAATTTTCTATTGCGATCGGACACGATGCTCCTTGGTACTCCATGAAGACACCACCTTCCTGAAATATAAATTAGCTACATGTGGGGCGTTATCAACTTTTGACAAGGGATGAAGTGACCCATCTTAGAGAAATGGTCAACTACAACTGAATTGTAACTATGGGATGTAAGAAAACCCGAACGAAATCCATAGAGACATCCAACCACGGTCTCTCATGTATAGGCAAGGGAGAATACAATCCAGCGTTCGTCAACCATCCTTTAGCAGTCTGACATATATTGCACTTCCTTACGAAAGTGTTAACATCAGAACGCATGGTGGGCCAAAAGTAACATTCTCGCAATAATAACAGTACCTTACTGACACCAGAATGACCAGCCAAACTGCCACCATGAGCCACAATCAACTTCTCTCTTATAGGAGACATGGGAATGCAAAAAGCTGTACCATGAAACAAGAAACTGAATGGTTGGGAGTGGACTGACAACCAAGATAAATAGGACCAAAAAAAGGATCGAACCCATACAATGTCGGTACTCAGTAAACTCGTCAACCGAGTTGCACAATATAACCTAGGGATGGCAACGGGGCGGATTGGGGCGGATTTGGACAAATCCATCCCCGCCCCGCTGGAGATCACGGGTATTCAAATCCGCCCCGAATATCCGTTTACCATAATTTGTAAAAACCATCCCCAAACCGAACGGATATCCGCCCCGCCCCAAATACCCGGAAGGAAAAAAAAAAAAAACAGGTTTCTCAACCATCATTTTCATATCGAACAAAAAACCATACAAATTTCATTTTCAGATTACCATAATTTCATTCTCAACTATCAGATTACCATAATTTCATTCTCAACAAATTACAAATATCGAACAAAAAACCATACAAATTACAAATATACCAGATTTCTTAACAAAATTACAAAGATTTCTTACAAAAAAAAAAAAAACGATCTGATATCTGAGATCAGATCTGATCTTATGAGATCTGATGAGATCGGATCAGATAGATCAGATCATCAGATCTGATCTTATGAGATCTGATGAGATCGGATCAGATAGATCAGATCAGATTTGATCACATCTCAGATCAGATCTTAGATCACATCTCAGATCAGATCAAATTTCAGATCAGATCTACGATCTGATGATCTGGATCTGGATCTGGATCTAAGATCAGATCGTAGATCTTATTGCTAAGATCAGAGAAGGACTAGGAGAAGGAGAGAAGGAGAAGGGGCGACGAGCTGTGAGAGAGATCAGAGAAGCAGAGGTGGACGAGGTTCGCCTTCGGCCCTTCGCTGTGAGAGAGAAGAAGAGGCGGACGGCCTCCGCCTGGACCGCCTTCGCTGTGAGCCTCTGAGAGAGAAGAAGTGACAGTGAGAGAGGAGAGAAAAGGCGGACGACGAGTGTGAGAGGCAGAGATGGAGGGAGCGCCTTCGCTCGAATCGCTCCTCGCCTCCTCGGCCCGTGTTCTCTGTGAGGGAGGGAATGAGGGAGATGCAATGGGTATTATTGTTGTAATGAGGGAGAGGGAGGGATATGGGTTTAATCCCTTTTATATAGGAAAAGGGTATTGTTGTAATGTTACCTAATAAACGGATAAACGGATATCCGCGGGGCGGATATGGCCAAATCCGTATCCGCCCCGAATAGTGAACGGATATTTTTTGGATACCCGAAATCACCCGAAAATCCATTCAACCATATCCAAAACCGCCCCAAACGGATTGGGTGGGGCGGATATCCGTGAAAATCCGCCCCACTGCCATCCCTAATATAACCAAACAATTTACTCACCTGCCGAGAGCATCAACCACACAGTTTTAGGACCCCTTAACATGTTTCAAAGTGAAGGTGAAGTTCTGAACTCATTAATCCGACTACTTAGCTGCGAATTGAAGAAATGAAAGGTTTCATGATCTCAGTAAATCACGAACTTGCTATAAAGAAGATAATGTTTCCAATGGCGAAGGGCTTGGACTCATAGTAAACAACTCAACATCATAAGTGGAATAATTCAATTGTGTTTTCTGTAATTTTCCACTATATCCTAAGACAAGACAACTCTCACACCTGTCTTGCACGTGTCACAAGATAGCTTGAAAGTTTTTCTAAAATCAAGCAATGTTAATTTTGGAGTTTTAGCTTAATGGCATCAAAAGCAGCTTGACATTTGTCGTTCCAATAAAATGGTATGTGTTCCATAGTTCCATAAGTTCAGTCAGTGCCATAATAGAGTTGAAATCCTCAATAGAACGCTATAAAAGCTTACAAACCTATGAAAACTGCGTACCTAGAAGTGGAAGTGGGTATAAGCCAATCACAGATAGTAGCTACCGGGGACATCATAGTGGCGCAAGTGACAAGCCAATCACGGAAGTGGGCACAAGCCAATCACTGCCTGACATGATATACTGCAACAAGGTCACCGATGACATCATAAAAACACACTTGTTCAAATTCAAATAAAATTGATGGTCACGCAGAACCTCCAAAACTGTTTTAACATGTTGTAAATGTTCTTCCTTTGACGCGATTAACTATAAGGATATCATCAAAATACACAACAACAAACTTATTGATAAAAGGTTGAAGAATGTGCGTCGTTACCAGAATAAATGTCAAAGGGCGTTGGACAATCCAAAAGGCATGACCAACCATTCATACATACCCTTTTTCGTCTTAAATAATACAAATCTAATAATACCCACTTTTAAAGGGCGATGTTTTTCAAATAATAACTATTCAAAGGGCGTTGTTTTTCATTGATCCTCTAGCCTCGTACAAATCTAATAATACCCACTTTTAAGATCCAACTTCGTGAAAACCATGGCTCCCTATAAATTATCAAGCATGTCCTTCAGATTAGGAATAGAAAAATGATACTTGACATTGATTTTATTAATGGCACGAGAGTCCATACACATACAAAAACAATCATCCTTCATGGGCACTAGCAAAACAGACTGAGAGAATCTCTCTGATATACCCTTTGGCAAAAAAATTCATTCACCTGCCTTTGTTACTCCTCATGTTCCCTTGGTGCTATACGATACTGCGGCCTATTAGGAATTTGGGCTCCTAGTTCCAACTCAATAGCATGCTAAATATTCCTCGAAGGTCGTAGATGACCACTCCTTCACCACATCTCCAAATCTGGCAAGAAGCTATTAGTGTAGTTAAGGCGGTTGCCTAGGGCGCTCCTCAAGGCATTTTCGCAGAGGGCCACCTCAAAATGACGTAAGGTGAAGCGGTGAATTGAGGCGTTCGTCTTGGACCGCCTCACTCACCTCAAGCACCTCGGATCGCCTTAGCTCATTTGCAGCCAAAAGCCAAAAGGCCATTGCAACCAAAAGCCCTTTGCAACCAACTTATCTATTAGGGTTAAGAAGGGGTATTTAGACGAGAGAATCAGGTTGCTACTGTGTGCTTGGCTGATGCTGTGTGTAATCAAGTTCTTCTCCTTCAAATCAGGTGCTACCTCCTAAAATCAGGTACGTTTCCTCTCTTTTTGTTCTTATTATGCTGCGTTTTTTTTTATGATCTGTTCTTCTCTTCCCCCATTTCGCCAACGTAACTTTTTTTTTTTTCCCCTGATTTTTCCTTCTTCTTTTCTTCCTCACTCGAGCCATTGCAGGGGTAATCTTCTTCTCTTCCCCCATTTGATTGAAGCATCCATCTCCTCCCACTCAATCTAGCTCTATCTTTATGAGTCAAACTTAGTTTTCCAATCTCAACCTATCTGGAAATTTTCTGTAATCTGGAGTTGATTCCAGGTCTGCCTGATGATATTGTGAGGGAGTGCTTAATCCGGCTTCATTATAAGCATTTTTGCGACCTTCAAGGGTGAGCAAATGATGGAAATCTGACTTTGAGTCCAAAGAGTTTAACAAGCTGAGGAAGCAATCTGGTTTGTTACAAAACATAATTGTATTCACCCAAGCTGAACCAAACCCAGAAACCACTAGTTCAAGAAAGCATGGAGCTACACTAGTTTATCAGTTGACAACTTACGCAACTCTTGTTTTGTTTCTGCTTTCTCTACTGCTCTTGTTTTCAGTCATATAATGAGATGATGATGATAATGAAAAGAACAAGTATGACTACGTGTGCTTTCTTGCAATAAAATGACAGTATGACTACCACAAAAAAATTAATCATTAATTTTTTTTTTGTAATTTAGTTGATTAATAAAATATTCCCTAAAGAGTGTCCAATAAAATGTTAAGACCGCCTCAGTGAAGTGAGGATTCCACCTCGCCTCTGAGGCGTTTTCAGGCCCGTCCGCCTCGCCTCCGCCTTAACTACAATGGAAGCTATTGCATACGGGGTCGAATGGGCAAATCTGGCAACTGAAATTTGGAGGTGATTGTACCTGGTCGAATGATCAAGAATCTCTTGCACTATAATTCTGAATGCCTCAAGCTGCTATACCCCAGTCTTATTGCATATATTGGCAAAAGGAAGGTTGTGTGGAAGATGTTTCCTTTTGCATTTAGTTGGACAATATGGAATGGGAAACAATGCTATTGGAAGTTTTTGGGGTTGGATATCCCATCTCCCTATTTTGAATCTTTGTATGTTGGGATAGTATCATTTTGGAGCCTTAATACTTGTTAGGCTGCCATTGTTGTACTAGTCAAAGATTACCAATAAAAACTTTACCTTATGGAAAAAAATAATTTTGATACCTAGGATGAGAAACTTAATAATATTAGTGAGATTCCAAATTTGGAATGTGGACATATCCATCCCATACTTGGCAGTTTATGAACACCCTAGTTTTTTTAGAGCCTGATGCTACTTGGTGTGTTGCTTTAATGAGTGTTTCACTACTTCCTTGAATTTCTCATTTCATGAAAAGGGAGAGTTACTATCTAATTGGTTAATGGGACAGTTAATTGATTATCGAGTATCAACTGAACAAGATAGATTCATTTTAAGGATAATGTTGACTTCGGTCCCTCTTATTAATAGTGTAAATGGGTTTTTGGTATTGATATTTTGTACATGGTCCATTGCCTTTATAATGTCGATAACCGTATGCATCTTCCGGATCAAATGGATACTAACTGTCACTTGATTCATATTGATTAGATAATGATTGGCTCATTTCACAAAATTGGCAATTCAATTTATTTCAATGTATGGCTGGTCATCTATTTTTCCTCTGGGATACCTATTACAGCTACTGTGTTATAAGTATAAGAAAGGTTTATGGATATGTTGACATTGCATATTTCTCAAACATTTGACGCAACTAATAAGGATAATGTTTGTTAGTATATTTATTTTGCTTGGATAGCTTGGTAGCACCTTTTTTTTTTTAAAAAAAAAAAAAAATATTTGGTTTCAGGTTTTGTATTTTGGTGAGAAATAGTTTTTTTTTTTTGTCTGACCATAAAAAAACACCACTTTGCCTTGTTGCAGAATCCGACTCTTCGTTTGGAGATTCTGAACATGATGATGACCACCCTCAAGTAAGTGGCAGTGGACACAATTTGTTACTCGTGTTATGAAACATTAATAGATGATGTACTGCTAATTGGAAAGTTTCCCTGCATGATAGAGTAGCACAATCGACAAAAAGGGACCTGGCATTCCCTCGGCTAGAAGTGTTGAAACCAGAAATACCACAGTAAGATCTATTCAATTTGATAGTTTTTTTTTGGATGTGTCGATTATAGGAAAGATTTATATATAATTTTCTAATATGGAGACTGCAACTTGTAGATGACGGTTGAACAACTGATGGAAGCATATGAAGTGTGCATTTCGAGTTTGCGAAAGCAACAAGGTCGTCGACGTACTGTTTCTCTGAAGAAAATATCACCAGCAAAATTTTCAAAGGAGGTAAGATATGCTCACTCTCATTTTCTCATAACTTACAATCTAATCTATTTAAATTAATTATAAGTGTTGGAACCAAGGAAGCACTACTCTTCGAAAAACTTATCGTATCTGTGTCCGACACGACACTTGCTCGACACACCTCCGACACGCGTCGAACACTTGATCGTGTCGGTAGGTGTCAGACACGCTTCCAATACATCCAGAACTTGGTCAGTACACAGTCAAGACTCGACAACCGACGTTTTATTTTTACTATTAGATGTGCAAATAATCATCTTCTCCGCCTTTGTACTTCTTCTCTAAGTTTTCTCTTGATTTTTTTTTTCTATTTGCAACAACGATGAAGACGCTTTATTATATTATTGTTTATGTTTATATGACTTATTAAAAAAAATAGTATGATATGTTCCTGAGTCATAGTTTTTGGAGAACTGTCGAGTCGGCGTGTCGTATCCGTGTCTTACACGACACGTCTGTGTCCATGCATCTTTGGTTGGAACAATCATTTTGTCCATGCATGACATGATCCTCAAGGTGTACTAATAGCTTGGTCTTGAAACAAAAGTTTTAATGGTGAAACCTCAATGGCACTCCACTCTTCTCAAAACGCTGCCTATAAAGTGGGCCGCTTTTTTAAACGGCTATCTTTTCTAATCTTTTCTTTTGTCTTTCATAAAAAACTCTCCCCTCTTCAATGGTTTTTCCCTCTCCCTTATTCAATGATTTTCCCTTCTCCCCTTATTTTCAGTCTTTCTTAAAAATGCTCTTAGTGGAGGTAGTTCAAGAGGTGTTTGTGATTACTGCATGATAGTCTTTCAAGAAAATTTTGGATATGTGAGTGGCACAGGATGTGCAAGTATAAATGTAGTCTAGAGGACAAGTATAACCAAACAAAGTGGGTCACAGAGGCCTATTAGAGAAAGAAAAGAAAGGAATGCGTAATTATTTCTTTTAGCCGAGGTTGAGGTACACCTAATTTCTTGTGTTCCATTAAATGAAAATTCCTAAGTTCACAATTACAATTAAATGAAATGCTAATTATAACATATTCAAAGAGATTATTTTCTCCTCAAAAGGTTTTAACCCCCTCCCTCAGAAAATTTAAATTAGTTCTAGCCTTTAGATGAAGGAGAAATAGAATCACTTGGACATCATTTTGTTGCAAGTGAAAATACTGAAGAAACAAATTGAAAGATGGTGCACTAATTACCCGTTGGATTTTCTCATCTGTAAATATTAACAGGAAAAATTTCTGCAATTGATTAACTATCGATCTTCAATGATTTTACAAGAGCCATTATCCAAGTAAATGGAAACTCAGCAGAATTGAGTATTCCATATTACAAAAGAGATGAGGAGAAGGTGCAAACATGCAGAGTGAGGAGTAGCTTATCAAAAAGAAATAGTAGATGAAATGGATCTCAAAACATACTCATTAACAATCAGTGTAGGCAATGTATTCAGAAATAGGTTGATGTGTTCAGGAAACTGCTTCAATATCATTCATTATAAGACTAGTTCAATCAGATAGGACAAGTCTTAGATATCTTAAGGAACATAAAATCAAAGACAAAGGGTATCTCCCATTATCTTATAATATTCGGTTCTCACCCATGAGAAGTCCCATCCATGATAACTTCTTGTCACAGTGCTTGAATGGTCAGGATCTCTGACATGGAAGTAAACTGGGTCATAGCCTTCATGCTGTGCCGTGTAATGGTATTAGCCGACCCTTATTACATCTTTGACAAGTCATATACAGTATAACATAGACAATAAAGATGAAGATTCAATGGAGCTGTTCAAAATGGTTAAAATGTCCAACTGATGAATCAACAACCGCAAGGACACAGGAACAGATGATCAAATAGTGATAATTATGTACATTTTCTAAGGCCATATGATATTTCATATTTTTTATCCTACCTGAGAACAAAAGAATGATCATACTCTTATTTAATGGATATAAAAAATCTTGCTTGGGCTGCTTTACTTTATTTATTTAAGTATTAATAACAAGGATAGTGATCCATCTCCATCTGTAACTCTGTTGCAGTTATGAGCACATATTTTTTCATAACACGATTTGTACTTGAAGCTACCTGCTGTTGTATATGTTGTATTCAAAGATTGTGCGGAGCTCCTTCTAAGTGTGTATATCTTGTTACCTTTGGGTATGTCCTGTTATTGATTCATGAAAAATTTGGGTTACAGGGGCGCCTCCAGATTCCTGAAGTGGTCCTCCAGCAGATAATATCATTGAACAGTCTTGATGTGGAGCTTTATAAGCACGCCCAAGATATCTTTGCACAGCAGAGGAGACGTTTGACAATGAAATTGGTTGAAGAGGTTAGTTCACCTAATAACTGATATTTTCACAATCAACGTTTTATACTTTGCGGAAACAATGGTGGACACAAGAACTCTGAATTAACTTAGAATACAAGATAAGAAAATTGTTTTCTTGTCTAAATATACAACTGAACTTTCTTTCACTTGATAATTAAAAAAACTCTTACAACACTACTTTATAACATACCACATAGAAAACTCTAGACACATACATTAAATACCACACAAGACCCTAAACATTAAAACACCCACTAACCACCAACCTTGACTTAAAGATTTGGAGACTGTTCATATACCAAAGAGGCACACTAATTTCGTAGATGAATCCAGATAAGTCTAGCTTAATATTCAAACAACTCCCTTTAAGCTAGACATGAGAAACATCAACCTTTTCCTTAACTTAATAAAAGTTTCGAACTACAATGCCTTCGTAAAGATATCTGCAACTTGGTGTTGTCTTGCAATGCTTGACAACGTCTCAATCCTTGACGAATTTTGTGATGAAATGATATCTGATCCTTATGTGCTTGTCTGCTATGGAAAACTGGATATTTTGTGAGTGCAGTTGCAGAATGGTTGTTACAAAACAATATAGTTTCATTCGCTTGAGGATATCTTAATTAGAAATAGGACCTCAAGTCCCTCATTTGTACTAATATACATTCTGCAGGACAACCTACTAATTTTTTCAATTTTTCGTCTATGAAACTGCTCATACTTTGCACTATGTTAAACACGTTTTAAATTTTATAGCCTTCCACTACTTCATTTGAGCTGAATTTTTGAGAAAAGTTAAAGAAATGTGTCAAAGTTTAAGTTAAAGAAATGTGTCAAAGTTTAAGCTCATTTTAACACGTGTGCCTCGAGATAGGCGTTAAGTGGGATAAAGGAAATTTCTCTATTAATGTTACGAAGCGAGGGCCCATCTTAGGCGTGACACAAGCCAGTTAGTGGCCTGACTTGTGTCTATTGTCGTACTCGGGTGGTCCTTAAACACTCACAAAAACCGTTTATCAGAATATTTAATATTGGGAACCTAAATATATATCTCGAGGCACGACGTTGAAATTGTCCGAAACTTTCACGTTTCTATTAGTAATATGTAATTTTTCAAAAAATTTCAGCTAAATGGAGGTCAAAAGAGTTAAAAAATAATTTGTTTTAGTTTGCTAGGGACCCTAAACATGAAATTATGAAGGTTGTCCTGCTGGGTATGAATTAGGAAGTTTAGGGACTTCAAGCCCAATCTTCCTATCTTAATTCTCTTAACCATCTCACAACTTCCTAATTGAAAGAGCCACTACAATTTAGCTTCTTTGAAGTCTAGGAAATTGCTCCAGAACCAGTATAAAAACATAATCTTAAGTGCTGTTGTGATCAACTATACTTTCACCCAGTCACTGTCACTATAACCAACGACAACAGAGTTTGGAATCCTCTTGTAATGAATTCCATGGTCAGTAGTTCCTTGAACATATCGCAATATCCTTTTTCCACTTCCCAATGACTGTTGTGGTTCTGCAATGAATCTGCTTAGCATGCTAACTGCAAACATAAGACCATGCCTGGTTGCAGTCAAGTACATGAGGTAACACGGTTGAAATACTCAAAACTGTTTCAAAGTCCTTCATTTTGACTGTCAAATTTAGCTCGAAGAGCTTGCAACCAAACCATTATGACTTTGTCTTCCCTTTATAGGCGTTCTGGAGAATATCCCATGCTTGTTTTGCAGAGGTGGCAGATGAAATTCTTTCAAAAACAATTTCATCTACAGCTTGGTAAATGAAGAACAAAACCTTCTTGTCCTTTTTGCGGTTCTCCTTCATTTCATTGAGCTGTTTCCTGGAAACCTCGCTTGATTCTCTCGTTCTACATAACCATTCTCAACGACATCTCAAAGGTCTTGAGAACCATATAATACTTTCATACGTGTGCTCCACTGATTGTAGTTTTTTCCATTGAAACGAGAAACTTGTGACTTCAGCATATTGTTGATGTTCGAAGCCATTCCTAACTTTCAAAAACAATTTCATCTACAGCTTGGTAAATGAAGAACAAAACCTTCTTGTCCTTTTTGCGGTTCTCCTTCATTTCATTGAGCTGTTTCCTGGAAACCTTGCTTGATTCTCTCGTTCTACATAATCATTCTCAACGACATCTCAAAGGTCTTGAGAACCATATAATACTTTCATACGTGTGCTCCACTGATTGTAGTTTTTTCCATTGAAACGAGAAACTTGTGACTGCAGCATATTGTTGATGTTCGAAGCCATTCCTAACTGGGTCTGATACCACTATGTTGGAAACAATGGTGGACACAAGAAGTCTGAAATTAACTTAGAATACAAGAGACGTAAATTGCCTCCATGTCTAAAACAAATGCACAACTGAACTTTCTTTCACTTGATAATAAAAAAACTCTTATTGACACTACTTTTATAACACCTCATAGACACCTCTAGACAGATACATTAAATACCACACAAGACCCTAAACATTGAAATACCCACTAACCACCAACCTTGACTTAAAGACTAAAGACTGTTTGAACATACCAAAGAGACTAATTTCTTAGATAAATCCAGATAACTCTAGCTTAATATTCAAACATGCTTCACATCATATACTGCAACAACAGCTACATTGCTAAAAACTCTACTCAGTCACATCATTTAATCAAAGATGGATTGTTATCATGCATTTAATTTTTTATTATATGGATTGATAAAGTAAGAAAGTTTTATACAAAGCTTAGCTTTAAAATACTTAATTAAAGATGATGGTTCAGATAGGGATCATCTCGTCTCATAAATAGCTTCAAACTTTATTTGTGCCATAATAAAATTGGATATATTGCTCATAGTTTTATTAGGAAACACTGTCCTTTAATGGTAGGCAGTTGTGCTTGGGGGAAGAAATAAAAAATTGTAAGTAGCAGAGATCTGGGATGTTTTGAGGTACACCATGGAAATTGAAATATCATTGCAGTTGGACCTGTTTGCAAATTTTGAGTGAATGGGCTTATGTTGTGGTTTGCATGCTTGTCTCGAACATCATATCTCGGACTTATCATTGGACCACTACTGGGTGGTATTCAAGTTCACAAGTCAATACTCTTAACATAAGAACACTTGTGCCATTGGACAAAATAGGTGAGTAAATGTTGAATAATATTATGCTAAAGATGCAAGGCACATTGAGCCTTCATCAGCCACCTCAAAAATTTTGGAGCCTAAAAGTTGAAAAAAAAAAAATAAAAAAAATTGAAAGTAGTTCCCTTCAGGAGTTCAATCTTGGGTGTGCAGAAATAAGAACTATAAATAAATAGAGAGGGCAAGTAAATGAGCCTGTAGCCCTCATTTTGAGTTGACTGCTGCTACTGCTGCTTAGGTTGTTAGACAAATGGAACCAAACAATCATATGAATCAGTGGATGTAACATTACTCACTATATTATTTTTATTTTTACTGTAATAATGTAGTAGTTTCTGTGAGTAAATGCTTATTTGGGTGTTTTTGAATTGCAGGGGAAGCAAAAGGCCTTTAGCATCTCTTATGAGACTACTTGGAAGGTGTATTTGCCAGCGATCATGACTCTGTTAATTATTGTGGTCATCATTCTCGTTGTAAATGCAAGAAGAAGAACTTCCAAACTCAAAATATGAATTCAATTTACTTGTGGTTTACAGTTGGGGAAAGCAGCTTTCTTAGGCGTGGAGAAACGCAACAATTGGTTAAGCTTCAGATGTTGAGCCCATGTTCAAATATGTCTCCATGAGCTGTTCTTATATAAGCTTATAAGGATGGTCCAGTTTTGCTGACTAATGAGCAGTGTCAATGAAAAGAGACGTTGATGTTGAAAGAGTGAGTTGCTATTGGGATGGCGAGAAGGCTGAAAATTGGTTGCAAAGACAAACATTTTCGGAGTTGAATTTTAGGGTTTAGCGTGGAAGTCTGAAGTTTTTCAAATTGAGTATGTGATACAACAGGTTAAATTGGGAAATACTTCTGTCCTTTCCCATAAACCTTTTTTTTTTTTCAAATTTGTAGAATAGGCTTTCTCCCAACCAAGCTTTTTAATATTTATTGGATGTTGCTTTGTGAAATCAGTGTTGATATACTGAACAGTTGGTTGATTGAAAAAAAATTGCAATTGGTGCGAGTCAGTTTGGTGGTTAATGATTTGTTTTAGAGGAGTTGGTTGAGTTAATGGGTTAACTTTTTAGGCTAGGGATAAAAACTACTAAATCCCTAAAACATGTGATTCATGAATATTCATTCATTGCACAAAATACTCATCAAGTGTGCTTTCTTTTGTGACCATAATTTGGATGTAATAGGAATGGCATTAATAAAAAGCTAAATCATGGGCTTTCGTCTGAAGCCCTTTCATATTCAACGAATCTATTAATGCGAGTATCCATGTAGCTCACTAAATTGACACCTATACTGGATGTCCCTCCTGGCGTTTTCTGCTGATAGTATACACTCTGCATTTACCTTTTTTATTCCCAGTATGTTAACTCAGACTTGACAAGTTGATCTTTTATTCCTATTAGTAACGCTACAGTGCTGTAGCAATGGTACTATTGATGTAGGTGATGGTTTCAACTAGGGGTGGGCACGGGATGGGGTGAACTTTATCCATATCCTATTCCATTTGTTTGGGATTGGGATGGGATAAACCTCATCTCGATCTCATCCCATTTCAAACGAGTTCAGAACGGGACAGGATGTACATGTTCTAAATTTTGGATTGAAAATTTAATATTTAAGATTGAAAATTTTAGATTTACCAAACACACATCTTTAAGAACAACTATTTAACTTTAAAACATCGATTATTATTTCCTCATTTCATTAGTATTTACTCCGTTGTTTTTAGAACCACTATTGAAGATATTCATTTTTTTTTATACATTACTAATGAAAATGATCAATATGTTTGTCATTTAAAAATTACGAGAAACACACATTGTTGTTGTTAAGAGTTAGCAAGAAGAAAAAAAAAATGGAGAGGAGTTGAGTTAAATTCATTATCTAGGTGAGTCGCATGGAAAACTTGTGAGAATAAAATAATCATGTCAATAAATAAAACAACAAATAAAAGTCATGTCAACAAATAGTTTCATAGTTTCATACTACATATTTAATATTAAAAAAAATCGGTTCGGGACGGGACGTGATGGATGAGATTGAAAATCTTCATTCTGATCTCATCCCATCCAACTCTAGATCGGGATGGGATTAGAATCGTGGGATGGAATGCCCACCCCTAATTTCAACTTTTTCTAATTGCTTTCTGAAAGAAAATTCTATGTTTATTGTAGTAAGGCTACACTTGTAAAAGGAAAAAATTTCGGGTGAAATTGCTAAAGATGAAGAAGAGAGTGACAAATGGGAAAGTGTTAATTATCAAAAATATCTGGTTGCCCCTTTAAAAGAGTTAGTTTTAGTGATGCACATGCGGTCAAACGCTTTTTCTTAATGACGAGGAAAATGGGCGAGGAAACGGGTGAGGGAGGAGGGTGCAACCCTCCATCCCCCTCGAGATGTGTGCCATCGCGCATCTCGAGGTGGGTGGACACCCCCTCCCTCGTCTGTTTTCTCGCTAATAAGAGCTATTTCAGCATATAGTATTTTATCATCAAATCAATGGAAAACTATCCAAATAAAAAAATCAAGCTTCATAAGGGATTTTTTTTTTTTTTGGGAAAGTGAGCTGGGTTTTTAAGGATCCCACAACCTATCAACAAGGTGCGACCTACAGGTCAATAACCATAAGAAAAAAAACCATGCCGCAGGTGGGTTTTGAACCTAGGACGTGGAGGACAAACCCACACAGCCCTAACACCATTGGTTTCATACGGATCTTGATGAAACACCTGGATGGTTTAATGGAAAATGAGAGAAAAAAAATCATTTTTTTTACTATTTGACATCGACACACCTTCCAGTGATTGTGACAGATAGTCGATGTCAAGTTTAACCATCATTTATATTAGCCTTGAAAATTTTCCCCCAAAGTAGGGTAGAAAATCGAATTGTAGGTTCGCGTTTTTCACCTAAATCGCGAATCAAATCGACTTTGGTCGGTTTTAAAATTTTCACATCGAAACTGAATCGACCATTAACAAATTTTCATTAAGAAATCTGATCCGAAATCGAACCGATTCTAATTTATGCAAATCATAACTGAATCGACTAAAATCGAACTAAAACTGAAATAAAAGCGAACAGACCGACTATTTTAAACATATTTTATTATTTTATATAAAAAATATATTATTTATTATATATATTGGTTGGTTTAGTTTGGTCGATTAAAATCACATAAAAATCGAAAACCGAATGGACCACTTTGGTTTTGAATTTTTAAAACCGAAAACCGATCCAAACCGAATCAATCAATTTGATTTTGATCGATTCGGTCGATTCAATTGATTTAGTTGGTTTTTTGTTCAACCCTACTCCAAAGGTAAATAAAAGATGTCATGTTATACTTAGCTGGTTATAATGCACATAACGCGCAATTAACTGTCATCCTTGATGACTTTTATTTGTTTGCTTGTAAACAAAACCTTGTGACTTTGTGATTAGGTACAGAGGAAAGAAAAATAGGGAGGTGAGGTGGGAAGCCACAACGTGCATTGCACATGTGTTGCGAAACATCTCACATGTGTCCGTCATAAACGCTCGCTCCACTTGTGTTTAAAAAGCGTCGTCAAAGAAAGAAAGCCCCTCCTGGTTGGTAGACAGCCGTTACAAACACGTAGTCACGTCATAAGTTATGGCACTACACTCACATACATACATACGAATCAATCACCGACACTCTATTTTTATTTATTTCAATCGTGTCACCCATGCACGTGCAGAGGAGGATCTACGTGGAAAAGACTCGGGAGATTCAATTCAAGTGTCGGTAATGTGGCGTATACTAAATACGAACACAACCCGTTTAGTTATCGTGTCATTACATTTTCAGTTTTATATACAATTCTAAAATGAAAATAAACAAGCCCGCCCTGATTAAGGATACATTCATACTTATTGATCATTGAAGAAAAGCTTCCGTAGGTTAGATGGTCCTTTTCTGTCGTCAACTACTTTGTGCCGATGCATTAATTCAATCAACTAAATGAAAGAGTGAGGATAGTGAAGTAACAACCACATGCCCATCTAATATCAGATTTCAATCTTATACACCAATCAAACTTAACTAAAAAAAAAAAGTCTCATTAGACAACACTAATTGATGATCGAGTTAGATAGAAAACCCGACAAATTGTTCAAATCTTTAATGTCAATTAACTCCATGTCTTATGCATCGATCGTTCCCATAGTTTAATGCGAAAATGACATGGTATCATTTGTACAGTTTAGTTGAGTAAAGGATGATTATGTTTTTTAATTCGGATTATTTAATTTTTAATGATGAAAGTGCCACAACTTAGGGTGCATTGTCATGTGCTTTCAAGTTTTTTTGTTGGCTATCATATCATTTGATATGGACTGATGGAAACTGCGAGGAAATGAGAAGTCGTATATTTGCAGTGAGTTGTGGAAGCAAATATCATTTTATCTACTTAAAATATGATAATTATATCGCTAATTTGGGCTATGTTTAGTTGACAGAGCAACCAAACAACAAAATAAATATATGGAAAACATGGGCGATCTTATTTAAGATTGATTTATGATTCAGAATTTCATTTCATGTTATAATTGAAATTTAAAATATTAATCAAGGTATCTACTGATTTTGTACGTAATAATCTACATATAATCGAGTCTAGGATTTATTAAATATTAATTAATCATCGTCTAACCAATAGAATCTTATGCACCTGAATACCTAGCCCAAACATATTTATGATCTTCGTATTAAAAAAGCTATACAATTCATTTAAAATATGATTGATCCCCACCTCTGTTTTGGTAGGTTATTACAGAAAAATATTGTTCAGGGTCTTTATTAATTGAAAGTGATCACTAAAGACATTTTGATGATCGCTTGTGAGTTTACCAATAATCAATCTCACATGGAACTGTATTTTTCTCTACTCTCTAATGCAACTAACTGAAACTTTGAATGAACTGTGTGGAAATCACAATGCAAACACTGACATTGATGCATTGGTCATCCAAAATTTCATTTCACCAACATTTTATGAGTGGAAGTTATTCTCACCTACGCAAGTGCCAGAAAATGCCTGAAGGGTGGCAGAATAGTGAATAACCTAGCAAAATGTTTAGTATCACAATCACAAGGTAAAACCGGAACCCCACTTTTGATATGACAAAGGGAATGGGAAACGGAGAGAGTAAGAAGTAATTCAGAAGAAAGAGATGCAAAGAGTGCAACCCTAAGTTAGATAAATAAAGAGAAAAGCTGGGGGGATTGGCAACCTCATCTTTCTTCACATATATAAATCAACAAAACACAACAGGTGCCTGTTTATGAGTTCATGTAAAAGAGTCTTTTGGAAGGGATCGGATGATGAGTAAACTTCAAGTTAATGAAAAGAAGATGAACATGGAGATGAGTACTGTTGACTGGTCAGTCCATCATTTCGACTCTGTCCAGACCAATGGAATAATTCACATTCAATATAGTGGTGCACATGCATGTTGTAGTCTTCAAGAGCAATACTAAAACGTCCACAGCCTTTTATAATTAAAATTTGATGCGAATTTTTAGAATTAATATTTCTGGAAAACATTCAGTCAATTTTTTTTTTTAATTAGACAAGTGTTTAATTAAATTTCAAAGATATAAAATGTTGAAAAGTATGCTATTGGCATGGAGCATCACGTAATATCATCAATGGGGAAATACTGTAGACACGATGAAATGGTAAAACGTTTGAGAAATTATAGTATAGACATAGACACAGTGTTGAAGAGTATTTGCATCCTGACCTGAAATCAAGATTTACAATTCAAACGGTGGACCTCTCCCCAAACTTGCTCTGCTCTCTATCACAAGCTTTGTGATTCCAAAATCAAACTGTCAGACCTTTAATATTCCCCGCATCTTCACGCTTTAGTCATAATTCATGTACGGTTCTTATACTTCTGTCACACAGTCATAATTTTGCGTGTAGACTCTCCATTTCAAATGACATAAACACCCTTCCTAAAGTAGAAAACCCAATCCACCTATTGACAGCAGCAAACATATCTGACAAAATTACCAGTTTTACCTTACAAACCTAACTTTTCTCCTCCTCGTAAAAACGTAAGCCTCGAGAAACGTGTCAATAGTTTTTTACACTTTTATAAAGCTTCCCGCTCTACGTGACAAAAACCTTGAATTCGTTTTCAGGCAAATGCACACGTGGCAGAATATCACTGCAGCGATGACAGAAACTAGACATCTAAGGATGAACTAATTTCCAGCGAGTTACTAATTTCGCATGCTTTTTATAAGAAAGAACACTTTTTCTAAACGTCGAGGGAACGGGGGATGGGTCCCTCCCCTTCGAGATACGTGCCATCGCTAATTTCAAGGGGATGAGTCGTTCTCTTTCCTCCCTAATTCCCTAGACGTTTAGAAGTGCTGAAGAAAGAAACAGAAAAGAAAAAAATCTAATTGTCGAGGGAAATGGCGAGGAAAACAGTGAGGGACCCCACAGGGGAGGAAAACAGTGAGGGACCCCACAGGGGAGGGGAGCATTCAATTTCTCTCGGGATGCGCATTTTGAACCTTCGAGATGCGTGAATTCAAAAGTCAAATGCGCATCTCGAGGGATAGACGGCTCCCCCTCCCCCTTGGGATCCCTCGCTATTTTCCTCGACTATTAGACGGGTTCAACAGAAAAATGAGCGATGGTGCGTGTGGGCCCCCATTTTTTTTTTTTATCAAAAATCAATCAACAAGAGAAACCTTTCTTATTGTCGAGAAAAAGGGGTGAGGAGGAATTTTACTACTCACCCCCTCGAGATTTGCGTTGATGCACATCTCAAAAATGCAGATGCACATCTCGAGGGGAATGAGCGGTCACACCCTCCCCCTCGCTGATTTCCTCGCCATTTAGAATTTATGCAACAAGAGAGGTGAAAAAAAATGAAAAGAAAAGGGTTTGTCTAAACAGCGAGGGAAGGGCCGAGGAAACCAAGGAGAGATGCGTGAAAGCGCTTTGAGATATGCACTTTCATGCATCTCAAAGAGGATGAACGACTTCACTCCCTCCTCGCTGGTTCCATCACCATTTAGAATTTCCCGAAAAAAAAAAGAGGGGTCGTTCTGGGCGGCGAGGAAACGGGCGAGAAACCTCTCATCCCACTCGAGATTCACATGGACGCGCATCTCGAGGGGGATGGAGGGTCACACCCCCTCCCTCGCCCGTTTCCTCGCCATTTAGAATCACCGAAAAAAGAGAGAAAGGAGTTGAAGGCTTCAACATCACGACAGTGAAGGGATGGGAAAGGACAGCTAAGCTAAGCAAAGCAAATTGAAGTTGAAATCGAGACCTCTCTCTCACCTAACAAAGCCAAACCAGAGAGAGTAAGAAGAAGAGAGAGAGACGGAGAGAGCGTATTGTTGTGTATGAGTCACGTTCTCGACCACAGCTTCTGCTCTCTCTTTTAAGGTGTTGGTTCTCACACTTTCGCTCTTCATTACTTCCAGTCTTCCCTCTCCTCTTTTCTTCGCCCGTTACAAAACCCAAACCTAAACGACACTTCTTCTACGTCTCTAGCTACTTAGGCTTTTTGGTTTCAATTCCTTCGAATCTTCTACGTTTTTTTACATCGAATTAGGGATTTTGCGTCGAATTGCTGGAGGTTGAGCTTCAATTAGGGTTTACGAACAGGTTCGCTCATCTCCTCTCTCTCATTTCACTTCTTTACTGGTTTCGAAATTAGGTCTTCAGGACTCTATTGTAGAGAGTTTCGAAACGATATCACAATTGTTCGTCTGTCTGTGGTTCTCATTTCCGGTTTTTAAACAAGAATTGCAAGAATTTGAACAGTATTTAAGTGTTGTTTGCATTTTGAGAGGTTGTCTCGAGAGTGTTTGAAGAATTTACACATTCGTTTCTCTTTTGGAATTGCAAACAGTCTCCTACGCTCTTGTTGTCGTCGTGCTTCTGATTTCCACTTTTTTAAACAGGAATTCGAAGATTTTGTTTTCAAATTTTGAGACTACAAAGTCATTTTGGCAGAATTCACTACTGCTTTTGCGTTGAGCTTCTCTGAAGAGAATTTAAGGTTTGCATTGAAGAACTCATCATATCTATCGTTCTTCTTTCTTTCAATGCAATTGTTCAGACTTTTAGTTCTTTCATTCTTGCTTCTTTGAAATTGGAATTGTTTTGTTTTCTCCATTACAGTTTTTTTTGAAATTGGAATTTATTTTGTTTACTTTGCTTCAATTTTTCGGGTTTCTCATCTATGCCTTGTTTGAAATATGAATTCTTTACTTGAAGATAAACTCAAGAATTGAATTGTTTGGTAGGAATGGAAACCCACCAATTTATTTCAATTTTTCAAAACAATGGGTGGAGAGCTGAGTGGAGTGGAGTGGAGTGGGGAGGTGCTTTTGGTAGTGTGTGGATCACGTGTAATCACTAACTCATTTTCTTCAATGAAATCATTTTCTAATCGTGATTGTGCACCCCATATGTGGTGGGCCCTCATACCATGTGGACTTACACAGCTTATTGTTTTCATCCATACCAACAAAAACGTCAATTGTTCTGTCCGAATTTTGTTGTTTTCAACTTCAACTGCTCACATGCGCGCCTTAATTTGGCGCTGGACTTTGTTTTTTCTTTCTCATGCTCGTCTTTCTGGGCCCCCACAGTGTAATTTAACTTAGGTTGGGCTTTAAAATCATTGTTGAACTTTTAGTAGCAGTTGATGATCGCCATAATAATGTATTGAAACACATTGCTGTATGGATCACTCCATGTAATTGATTTTCAATAAAAAATTTAATAATAATAAATGTACAAATTGTATACTTTTTTTTTTGCATGTATTTGGTTCACTGATGGATTAAACAAAATGGGTTAATAATGTAATGAAATTTGAAACAAATTGCTATATGTATCACTCCAGTTTTTGAATTGTTAGCTATGAGGAAATTGTTTGTGATAAACTATTATTTATATAATCACCGTAGAACCAAATTTAATTTACAGAAAAATCGCATCTAGTGAGACTATGTCCAATACTTCGACAAAAACGATTGTTTGTTGTTTTTTTTTTCTTCCGTGAATTGAAAGTCAAAGCACCTGCCTATAACATAGACTAGATTTTACTCAATTTTCAAGGTTAGTAAGGATGAAGGAAAAAAAAATAGAAAAGGGGCTAGTACCTAAACTCTTATTATTATTTATTTATTTATTTATTTATTTATTTATTATTATTATATTTATATTTATATTTATATTTTTCTTTCTTTTATTAAATTCCGGCACTATTTTTCCACATTTACTGAAACTTGATTTTCATAGTCAAATTGACAATTAAATATAATTGTGGTGAATTAATTGTTGTCAGGACTGAATGGCAAAAGAGTTAATTATTTTTTAAATATAAAAATCATTGATCTATATAAAGCTATAGTCAAACTTAAAACAATTTAACAGGTCCCTATTAACTTAGTAATAAGTTTATGATAATAAAATGTGTAAAATAATGGGCTTCATTTATGTCCTTCGACTTTCATACACCTTTTTTACAATATAGTTCTTCGTTGCATGTGATACTTGCATCAAGTCTCCCAAACTATGATTTTAATTGTCACTTATATATGTTGTAATTTCATTGACCATTAAACCTGATTAAAAAATTGATTTGAAATCAAAGTATAAGTGACAATTAAAACTTAAATTTGGAGGGATGGTTAATGCAGTGACTTTAGTTTTATTCTTGTAAAGAAAATAAAATTATTTGAAAGTCAAATAATATAAACAAAACACATTCTTATTTTATGAAGTAAAATTTTTTAATTGGGTCATTAACCATTTTTAACCTATTAATTAAAAATTATTTTTTCACGTGCATGGTTGTGATGCACTTCACATAATTTAGAGGTACAATTACATATAAAAAATTGTAAACTATTGATAGAATTACATCTCAATCCTATTGTGTATTTCATTGAGATGTGTACATCCTTACTCTAAATTTGTTCGAGAAACAGTTCTAATATTTTTCTATGGTCAGAGTTTGACTACAATCGGTCAACCTAAGACTAAAAACTTAAAAAAACAAGCCGCCCAAGATTTTGTTTTCCACAAGTCACCAAGTGATTAGAGATAATATACGTATATTACGGCATAAATTGGATTGAAGATTTTTTCAAAAACACTTGGAAGTCATGAAATATGGAAGTATACTTACATGTGTCCATTTGTGATTGGTTTAGACATGTCATCCACCTCATAAATAGATTAAAAAAAAGGCAATTTCATTTTGTCCAACTGTCTTGGAATCTGGAGCGCACACTGGATTAGGACAGAGACAAAATAGTCCCTTTTTATTTTTGTAACATCCGGAATCTAAAAAGGCACGCTGTTGTATTGTGATTTGTGTGCGGTTCTACCGTGTAGGCACCCAATTTTACAGATTACAAACGCCCGAGTGTTCATAATTTTTTTTTTAAAACCGCGGGATACCGCTCTTATTCTCCTTGCCATAAAGAGTTTTGAGAACGCGTTGGTAGACTTTGCAGAAACGTAAACCCACCTCCTCCCCACCTATCTGTGTTTGCGTAATTTCTTCCAACACTCTGTTCCCAAAGTATTATTATTCAATTTGGGTATATATTGTGTTCCTTCCCTGTTAAGTATTTTTCTTTAGACAATCTATTTTCTCTATATATATCTTCTTTACCCCACAAAAGTTTTTTATAGACCGTTCACCTGCACATTCTCAAAGAAGATATTTTTTGGTTTTGTTCAGAAGAAAGTATCATGGACAACTTGAACCTAGATATGTGCGGCGACTGGTTCTCAAGCATTGATGACCTCCTCAACTTCCCTTGTGAGGACTTTGAGGGAGATGGTGGCTTTGAGGATGGATTAAAGGATGTTTGGCAAACCCCGAAAGAGACCCTTTCTCATTCTGGTGGTGCTGCTTGTGATTCTAGCTTTTCGACGGAGGGCAGCGGTATCAGTTCATCACTTCCTACAGAGTTGCCTGTACCTGTAAGTTAATCACTTCCTACAGTTTTCTGTGACTGTTAAGAGTGTCCTGTATATGTATATGTTTGAGAAGACCGTCCCATTGAAAATGAGTTCAGCCTCCAGATTTAATTAAATTTTTTTTTTTTTAAATCTTGTCGAGTAAATCTAGGTTGCCTGGACCAGGCACTTAAGATTTTTTGAATCTGGTCTTTTACATTTAAATTTTAATCTGGTTTCTTGTTGTAGTGGTTAAGTGTGAGTGCCCCATTGAAAAAAACAAGACCATTTTTTCTTTTCTTTTCCTTTTGAAAGAACACATAAACTCTTAATTTAAACTCCCCAACTCTAGAGTCATTTTGTGCCTATTTGGAAGAGATTTATGAAAACCTTAATTAGCCTTTGATGGTGGCATGTCCAACACATGAACACCACTTTAGGCACTGAAGGGTGTTTACCTCTTGTGCTCCTTTATCCTATCCCCATTTGCTTTTGAAAACAGAGCAAGGCATTGATATATACTATGAAAGTCTGGGTCTCCTTTATTTGTTAATTTATTTATTACTAATGGCACAAAGCTATTTGTTTATTTTGCAAACCACCATAATTAGGTGGCGTTTCTTCGATCCTCTAACTAAACTTTTGCCTTGAATTTGTTCAGTGTGATGACATTGCTCAGCTGGAATGGCTCTCCAACTTTGTTGAGGACTCATTCTCTGCCGGAAGTATCACTCCTGATGAAGACTCCTCAATCAATAAAAACAGCAATAATAACAAGGAGAGCAATGAACCCTATCGATTCCAAACATCCAGTCCAATCTCTGTCCTGAGCAACAACTCATGCTCAGAGGTCAAGACAATGCCCGTTAAACCTGAAATTATAGTGCCTGGCCGAGCTCGCAGCAAACGTCCTCGTCCTGCTACCTTCACACCTCGTCCCATAATCCCTCTCATACCTACCACCTCTCTGGTAACTAACTCGATCCCTCAATTCCCTTCTGCAGAATTAGTTTCAAAATTGGAGAAATCAGCAGAGTCTAGAATAACCCTTAAACTGCCAAAGCCTGTTGCTGCTGAAGCACAGAAGCGGAAGAAAGCAAAGATTTCACCTCTGCCAGGAGCCACAGAGCAATTTGGTTCCCAACAGGTTTGGAAATGCCTGCACTGTGAGATAACAAAGACGCCACAATGGAGGGCAGGCCCTTTGGGGCCCAAGACCCTTTGCAATGCCTGTGGAGTTCGGTATAAGTCGGGCCGGCTCTTTCCTGAATATCGGCCCGCTGCAAGCCCCACATTTGTTTCAACACTGCATTCAAACTCTCACAAAAAGGTCTTGGAGATGAGGACCAAGGGCGAGAATTCCGCAGAGATTTTATCAAGTGGTAGCGATATGTTGATTGAATATGATGGAAGGGAGGACCTGCTCTTTTAGAAGCTTTCTTTATCCCCACTAGTGATAGTGGTTGGTTTTTCATTTCTTGTAAAAACAGGCATAGCAGATAGAAGGCATAGATGTTAGTTAGCATCTTAGCTATGGATTTTAGGTTAGTGAATTTTAGGGTTAGGGATTGTATTGTGTCCTTTTTTAACTTCTTGGTGGGGAAATTCTTTTTTCAGATGATTTGTTGTTAGGGTTTGTCAGATTTATTTGTACTTTTCAGTTTGGTCTTTTCTAATATCAAAACAAGATTTTAGTGTCATTAGTGGAATTATTCAGTTTAGTCTCCTTTCATTATTTGTTGAATGTTCATATCTTCAGTCACTTTTTTTTTTTTCGTTTTTCTTGGAAGTTTCATGTTACCCCAATGTATTATTCTCTAATTGCGTACTCTTCATGAGGATCTGACTAGGGCCTCTGTTTATGAATGATGACTTCTCTTCTCTCCGGAGACTTGTTGACGAATTTGGGTGTGACTTATTTTGAACTAAAGTAGTCAACTTGCCATGACTCATTGAGAAGTTTGATCAGTCTTCATACTCTTGCAGACCCTGATTACGATTCTTTTAATAATAAGTTAAACAACAGAGGAATCAAAGGTACACTCATTTGCTCCATTGTTGGTACAGTCATAAGCAATCTTTGCAATGTGCCACGTGTATGGTTATGATGATAGTCTTATTTGATATATCATCAACTACTCCCCCTTAGTTAGAGGGCATGCTTACGTGACCACCAACTCTATGACTACTTTAAATTGCAGGGTCGACATATTATGAGGTCGTTCTGCATGCCCAAGAAGTGGAAGAATCTGCACTTGTCTACAGAGGAACATGAGATCAGTGACCGTATTTCGAAGCTTTCTCGAGTTGTTGTGGAGTCGTTCCTTGTTACGGATGTTGTTGAGCGAAGTGGCGTGTACACTATGAATGAGGCGGAACGGGCGGTGTTTACTGAAGCTCGAGCTGCTGAGATCGCTGCTCATGTTGGTCCTATTGGTATTAGTGATATTAGCATTGATGGGGAAGTGAGCTCCGACGGGTGGGTTACGGATCTCAATGCTCCTATTAGCATTGTGTGTGCTGGTTTGGGCACTAGAAAAAGGAAGCTTCCTTGGATCGCCAGTTTGTCGAAGCGACTAGCGATAAGCCCCGGTTGTGTGTTTCAAGAAAAAACAGCTTTCTAGTTCTGTTCATGGTGCTACTCGGATTGATCCTCGTCTGAGGTCGTCTGGAAAGGAAGGTAGGGAAGAGGGTCGGCTATCTGCCCAGAAGGTTGAGGAGATAAATCAAGCTCTGGAAAGGAGTAAAAAAGAGATGACCTGTCCGTTGGACGAGCCTGAGAAGAGGCTCATCTCTACTCATGGGGTGCTTGGCTTTGCCAAGTGGTCTGATGATGACCCTCATGTCCTCAACAATAAGATGTTTCAGCTCATTATGGAGATGTTGAAGGATCTGAATATCATGAAGACCATAGCTGACTTTGTCTTTGATGATACACCAAACCGTCTTCTGATCAATTCCGGACGTGTGTGATGATAATCTTGTCAACAGAACAAAGCAGGCCTGATTGCACGCTCAATTCAGCAAGGCCCAGACAATGTTAAACCCACGATTGGTAGGATCCAAAAGGCCGAACCCAAATTGCAATGCGCCACTAAGCCCACATGTCCGCGGCATAAGCCCTGATAAGGCAAGTATCTTAGGGATCGACCCAAGACAGGCAAGCCAGTAATACTTTGGTTCCGACTAGGAAACAGATACTGGAGTATAAGTCGAGCCGGGAAACTTCTTTGCATGGACAACACTCAGAAAGGGAAACTTATATCGCGGATCTAGGAGCACAAGTCATGTAGGGAAACTTCTCTACATGGACAACTCTCAATAAGGAAAAGATCTTTAGCAAGATCTCTTTCCTTGAACTACGCCACCAAAGGCCGAGCCGAACAAGGATTCTCACACTATAAAAGAGAGATAAGGTCGATGAACCAGGGTACACTACAAAAACCCAATTTACAACTTTAAGCCTCTACTTAGCCTTATCTTACTTAAGCATCGGAGTGCCATCAGCCACCACACGGTGGTCTTTGGCTCACGTGTGTTCCCTGTGCAGGTCTAGGTAAAAGCGAAACAGGAGAGCAGAAATTGACTACATTAATTTAGCGCTGACCAAGGAACGACAAAGTTCCTCAGAAGAAATAGTAGTGCCACCTTTCCCATATAGCCAGAAAGATGGTGACAACAAGGTCTCGCAACAATAGAGACACTGCTGAACCCTCGAACTAGCAGTGCCGCTAGCTCCAGTGCCACCACCATTGCGGGAGGACCCCTCTCAGACCCCCGCACCGGTGGCAACCGCGTTTGACCCAAGGGTGGATCTATTGTTAACCCAGATGCAACAAATTGTACGAACTGTGAAGATACTCAAATCCCTAAAACAGAAGTCGAATGAGATGTTGAGGAAATACATCACGCGCTTCAACAATGAGTTGACTCTCACTGACGGTTGTAGTAATGAAATTGTGATTGCAGCCTTCACCTCAGGTCTAAGGATAGGCAAGTTTTATAATTTCCTTACTCTAGACCCCCTGATTGATATGGAAGACCTACTGAATCAAGCAAAAAATTATATCATTCTAGACGAGAAGCTAACCGCCAAGAAGGAGGCGGAATTTGAGAAGAAACCCTCTGTCACCAGGGACAAGAAGAAGGGGAAGAACAAAAGGACGATGATGAAGTGTGTGTCCTGCACGGAGTATGCTCAGAGACTGAACAGTCCAACAGGTCCCGAAAAAGATTGCTTCGTGAATTGTGGACCAAGTAAGCTTACAAGGACCAACGGATGCAGCACATTCGCTCCCATAGCCGGATCCTTCCCCTGACTTTCACAGATAGGGGCCCCCAAGGCATCCGTCCTCCGCATAATGATGCCCTGGTAATATCGGTTTCCATAGCAAACTGGGAAAGTGAGGAGGTATTTAGTAGACACCGGAAGCTGTTCGAATGTACCGTTCCTCAACACGTTCCGCAACATGCAGCTGAAGGAAGATAATCTAAGCCCCTCAACAAGTCCCCTGGTCGGACTCAACAAGGAAAAGTACTTCCCTATGGGGAAGATCAGATTAACAGTAGTCACGGAAGAACCACGACTTCAGAAAATAATTCTTCAGGAGTTCATAGTGGTCAACGCGCCGTCCACTTACAACATCATCCTGGGGAGGCCCTTGCTTCACTAGATGGAGTCGGTAGTCTCCACTTTACACCAATGTATCAAGTACCTTGGTCAATATCCTCCACAGACCAGATCACATATCCGATCTTGCCGAAGCATTTGGACAGCTCCCCAAGTATCAGATGAAGCTCAATCCACAAAAATATACGTTTGGGGTTGAATCAGGCAAGTTCCTAGGTTACATAGTGAACCAGAAGGGAATAGAAGTAGATCCAGGCTCTTCTCAATATGAAGTTTCAGACCTCCAACAGGGAAGTTTAGAGCCTGATCGGGAGGGTGGCAACACTCAACAAGTTTATTTCCAAATCATCCGAAAAGTGCCTCACTTTCTTCAAGATTCTCAGAGGAAACAAGGACTTCAACTGGGACGAAGAGTGCGAGTATGCCTTAAAGAACCTAAAGTCATATATGGGGAGTACCGAGCTACTCTCGAAACCAGTCTTAAGATAGACACTTTACTTATATCTAGTTGTCCCAAATCATGTTGTCAATTCAGCTCTTGTACTGAATGATAAGTGTGTACAGAGACCAGTGTACTATGCCAGCAAAACTTTCGTGAAAGCAGAATCAAATTATCCAGATTTAGATAAGCTAGCTTTGACACTGGTCATCTCTTCCAGGAAGCCGCGACCTTACTTCCAAGCCTACTCTATCACGGTCTTGACCAAACATCCACTACGCATAGTGTTGCACAGGCCGAAATTATCTGGAAAGATGGTTAAATGGTCGGTTGAACCAGGACAATTTGACATCAACTAAGCTCCAAGAACAACCATCAAAGCCCAAGCATTGGCAGACTTATCACCGAATTTATTGGCGACGGAGAACCAGAGCCTGACAACTCAGAACAGGGACCGGACGAAGAAATCCCGCATTATGACGGGTCATCCACAGTAAAAAGAAGCGAAGTCGTTATCACTTTTCGCTCTCCAGGTGGCTTCACCCTGGAGAAGGCAGCCATGTTCGATTTCCTGGCCTTAAACAACAAAACATAATATGAGGCCCTATTGTTCGACATGAAACTCGCAAAGGGGATCGGGATAACTGAACTAACCACGTACAACGATTCACGCATGGTAGTTAACCAGGTTAAGGGAAAAATCAATAGCAAAAATCCCAAGATGATAGCTTACTGCGAGAAGGTCAACGACGCAGCAGGCAGATTCAAAAGATTGAACTCCTGCAATGTCCCCAAGACGACAACGAAAGAGTCGACACACTAGCCAAGCATGCCTCAACCACTATCGAGACCTCTAACGGGCTCATCGAATTCCAAGAGCAATCAAGTCTGGAAGAAGAAAAGTCCAATGACATCTACGCAATGGACATAGATTCAAGCTGGATGAATCCCATTATTGAGTACATCAAGAACGGGGTCCTCCCGGCCGAAAAGACAGAAGCCAGAACACTGAAAAAGGGCAGCACGATATACTCTCCTAAACAATAAGTTTTATAGAAGGTCAGCTATCGGTCCCCTGCTTAGATGCCTAGCCTCCTCGGAGGCAAACCATGTTCTTAAAGAAATCCATGACGACATATGCGGGAATCACCCAGGCCGGAGGACACTGGCCCACAAGGCCCTAACTCTAGGGTACTATTGACCGCAAATGCAGCAAGACACCAAAGACAAGTGCGACAAATGTCAGAGGTTCTCACTGTATACACACATTCCCGCTCAGCCCTTGACTCCGATGACCAGCCCATGGCCATTTGCACAGTGGGGGATGGACATCGTCGGACTGCTTTCGACCTCATCCAATAAGAAGTTCTTCCTTGTTGCAGTGGATTACTTTACTAAATGGTCGAAGTTGAACCCCTGTCCAAGATAGGCCAAGATCAAATTGAGAAATTCATATGGACCTCCATCGTTTGCAGATTCGGTATTCCAAGAACATTAGTCAGTTACAACAAAACTCGATTCGAAGGTAGCAAGGTCAAAATACTATGCAAAGATCTCGGCACCAGCCACCATTTCTCGTAGCCAGGGCACCCACAAACCAACGACCAAGCGAAAGTCACCAATAGAACAATTTTGGAAGCACTCAAAAGATAACTCGACGCGGCCAAAGGGAAATGGGTCTCAGCATTACCAGGGATACTCTGGGCATATCAGACCACCAAAAGGACCCCCACCAAATAAACACCTTTCTCCCCAACTTACGGGTCGGTGGAAGTTTAGAAAAAACAAATGTCCTTTATTGATAATACTTTTTAAGGTGCTCTACATTCCATGGCCGCATAAGACTTCTTCCGTCTACGTCTTCCAACCAATATTTCCCTGGTTTGTTGATCTTGGGGTCTTTGTAGGGCCCTTCCCAATTCGAGTTCAGCTTGCCTACGCCCAGTTCCTTTGTGTTCCACTGAGTCTTTTTTGAGTACCTAGTCTCCCACTTTAAATTCACGTGGCTTGACTTTGTTGTTGTAGTATTGAGTCATCTTTTTTTGTTAGGCGGCTATTCTTATAGAGGCCTGATTTCTCCTTTCTTCGAGGAGGTCCAACCTGACACGCAAGGTTTCATCGTTATTTTTTTATCTGAACTTTTCTGTCTGAAAAGTCGGTACTTTGAGTTCTACTAAGACCATTGCTTCTGTTTCCAGTCAATCATCCATTGTCATACTCACACCTACTCAGTGAATTGCATAAGTGAAGACACCAGAGTCAGACTTATCAGACTCGACCAGAGCCTAGTCAGTTTCAGCTGACGGCCTCCAGTTCGCTCTAACACATAGTCTGCAAATAGTGGACAAGATGGGTTAAAAGTGGGAGCTTAGTCAGCGTTTGTAATACCTGATCGCAATGGCTTGCCAGGGACCATTGTTCAACTATAGTTAATGGTTGCCGAATTTAACCAAAACTTATTTGGTTTTGACTTATGACGATAGCTTTTGGTCTGCTCTAACGCTCAGTCCGTTAAACGGGTGTCAACGGTTTAGAAAGTGCTAGCTTAGTTAGCATTTTGATGCTTGATTAAGACAATTTGCCAGTGATCATTGTCCAAACACAAACAATAGTGATCAAACCCGACCAAAGCTTAGTCAGTGACGACCGATGACGATAGCTTCTAGTTCGCTTGAAGCCTAGTTCGCCAATAACGGATTCCAACGGCTTAGAAAGTGGGAGTCTAGTCAGCGCTATTGATGCCTGATGATGATGGCTTGCCAGGGATCCTTGCATGGACAACAATTGCAGAACCCGACCAAAGTTTAGTCAGCGACCATTGAACGATAACTTCTGGTCTGCTTGAAGCCTAGTCCGAATAGAACAAACGACGATGGCCTAGAAAGTTGGAGCTTAGTCCATTTTCATGTAGCCTGGTGAAGACGGCTTGCCAAGGATCATTGTCCAACTATAGACAATGATCACCAAACCTTATCACTATAACACCTAGTTTGCAAATAGCGGACGACGATGGGTTAGAAAGTGGGAGCTTAATCAGTGCTCATGTAGCCTGGTGAAGACAACTTGCCAGGATCATTGTACTTCCACGGACAATGATCGTCGAGTTTGATCAAGGCTTAGTAAGCTTCGGCTGATAACGATGGCTCCGGACCCAGGCTACCGTCCAGTTTGAATTAAATGGATTGAGATGGGTCAAGGAAAAAGAAGTATCAGCTCTTCAAAATCTATTATGCAGGTAACAGACTGACGCAATGGTATGATAACACATATAATTTGTAGAAAGTACAGTACAAAAACTACTCTACAAACTTTCTTTTAAGTTATATTTCGAAAAATACAATTGCTTCGAGAACTCGCTCCAGAGGCTGAAGAGCCAGTTACATCAGAAGGAACTGCGGGGGATAAGTTGACATTGTCTGAAGCCGATCTTGAGTTACTAGACGAGGATGCAGGGTCAAAGACTTATGTCCTATCAATCTTCCAGTAAGCAACCTTCTTGTATCGTTCAAAGTCAAGCCCCAGGTCGGGGTTCTCTTCTTCAATTAGACCAAGCAGTTCTTGTTTACGACAGGCGATATCAGGAGATTCTGAAGTTGCCCGCTGCTCATGTGACCGAGCCTTGGACTCCGCTAAGCTCACCTTCGCCTTCGATAGCCTATGTGAAAGCGCAGCCACATGAGATTGCCCTTCCGGCAGTCGCTGTCTTAGCGTACTTAGCTCAGCCAACAAGGACGCAGCCTGAGTCTTTGCTTCATGGACACATTGTCGCCTGTCGGCCATCTCGGATTCAAACTCCCGACGCAAAGCAGTCAACTTGGATTCAACTATTTCTTATTCAGCGGTTTGGGTTTGTAGATCAGCATGTGCCTTGCCTGCCACCTCTTACAATTGTTTGCCTAAGAGGTTAGACCGATGAAGCGAATCCGAATATGACTTGTGCAACTCAGCAAAAGCCTTCTCCAAAACATGAACTATGTCATGAGCGTCAGGGTGCAGCTCGATCTGAACCAACGACGTTGATCTGAGTTGACCTTTTGAAGGCACCAACTCCACATCCAAGGCCTTCTGAACTGAAAATTCTGCCCAATGCTCCGCACCGGGTTCCAAAGGCAGGAGATGAGATTCGCTATTTAGGGGAGTAGCTTCAACGAAACAAAGAGCATCCGTGGCAGCATTAACTTTGTTGGGGTCCGTCGACTCTAGACAACCCCTTTCCAGTACAACATTGACTTCCATAGTCCTCTTGAAACTTAGCCAAATTGAACCTCTTCTGCTCCTGGTAAAAGTCAAGGCAAACATGAGACAACTTCTGCCTAGGAGTAAGTTCGACGTTGTCTACCATGAGAGAAAGTTTTAACTTTCAAAAAGAATTGCAGCAAAGAACACAAAATAAAATAAAAAAATAAAAAGGAGGCAAAAAGGATAAAAAGTAAATAAACTCTCTATTGTAGAGGCAGCGACTTATATAAGCACCAGGGAGTCACGCCCCCTTCCTTATTGAGCAATCACATACTCATTTAATGATATGCGCCGCTCGAGACATCGTTTCGGTTCAATCATCATGACTGTACAAATTCTATCAAAGCGACTTAGTGGACCGACATGATGGCCCACTAACTCGAGGGGAGGTGCTGATGATACACCAAACCGTCATTTGATAAACACCATACGCGTCTGATAATCTTGTCGACAGAACAAATCATGCCTGATTGCACGCTCAATCCAGCAAGGCCCAGACAACGTTAAGCCCATGATTGGTAGGATCCAGAAGGTCGGATCCAAGTTACAACGCATCAATAAGCCCACACGTCATGCGGTCAAGCCCAATACTCGTAAGCCTTGATAAGGCAATAGTAAGCCCTGATGAGGCAAGTATCTGGGGGATCAACCCAAGACAGGCATGCAAGCATATACATTGGTTCCGACTAGGAAACAAATACTGGAGTATAAGTTGGGCAAGGAAACTTCCTTGCACAAACAACACTCAGAAAGGGAAACCTCTCCTGCAGATCCAGGAGCACAAGTCGTGTAGTGAAACTTTCCTACATGGATAGCTCCCAATAAAGAAAGGATATCCAGCAAGATCTCTTTTCCTAAACTATGTCACCAAAGGCTGAGCCGAACAAGGGCTCTCACATTATAAAAGGGATACAAGGTTGATGAACAAATAAACACTACATAAACCCAATTTACAACTTTAAGCCTCTCCTAAGCCTTATCTAACTTAAGCATCGGAGTGTCTTCGGCCACTACTCGGTTGTCTTTGGCTCACGTGTGTTCCCTGTGTAGGTCTAGGTAAAGGCGAACCATGAGAACATAAATCGACCACATTAGTCTTCAATCCACTCTATGACGAGGAGGTCATTGAACGTGGTCAGAGTTTTAAGTCTCCTCGTCTTTCTTCTTCTATTTGTACTGATGACACAGTGGAGTTGTTTGCTTCCTCGCTCACTTGTCCTACTTTTGCTACAGCTACCGGTCCCACTCCTGCCACTATTGCTTTGAAGAAACATGGCAAGAGTGGTTTTTCTGTCATTACTGTTGTTCTGACTGTTCTTCCGACTTTTGGAGGTGGGGCTTCAATACTCTCTGATCCCTAAGTCCTTTATCCATAGAATGGTTGGAAGGAACCCAACTCCGAAGACATCCGCATTAAATCAGATGGAAACTTTAATTAGTTCACAAAGATTGATGTGCAGGATAGTGCATGTAATCTTATCAACGAATGGCATAGGCGGTTGATTGATAAGGCTCCAATGCTTGCGTGGGAGCCTAGTAGTCATCTCGACCATGGTCTCAAGTTGATAATGGAAGGGATGAATCACCTTACTTACGCTGGGGTGATGGGGTCGGACAATCAGGCTGCACGTGGTCAGGTGGCTTCTCTGGAAAGGAAGATAACATGACAGTCATTGTTGCTTTCCCACGTTCTTCGATAATTTGTCGTTCTGAAAGTATAGAGTGCAGACCATGAGAAGGCGGTTGAGACTGCTCGGGCTTCCTTGAGAGAAATGGAGGTTGTTAGGGACAAGTTCGCTGCTGAGCTTGAGACTTCGGAGACTAAGTTGAACAGAGTTCATGATCGGCTGGACGTTGTGGAGAAAAAATTTTCTATTGAGAAGGCAGGTCATGATGAAGCAGCGCGTTCTACTGCTAAGCAATCCGTCAGTCGTAAAATTGCTGAGGAACGGGTGGTGCAGTTAATGACTGAGCTTGCTGATGCTAAGTCAAATGCTTCTGCAAGGCTAACCATTGTTGAGGGATAACTCATTTCAACCAAGAATGAGCTTGCTATAGTCAAGGATAAACTGAAGATTGCAGAAGCGGCGGATTGGAAAAGGGTCGTTGATGGTCGAATTGACCTCATTGATTTCATGGAGGCGGAATAAGGCTACAATCTGACCAAATATCGTGGTTTGACTCTCAAGTTTTTAAAGACGCAGATGATAATGAGGAATGTGTTCCGGATCTGCCAAGTGATCCAATTGATGAAGAATAGTCGTCTCCTCCACTGTCCGACCACGCGCCCTTGCTTGTCGCTGTTACTGAAGAGAAAACTCCATCTCCTTCAACTATTAATATCATTGTTCTCCCTCCTCCGAGTGTTCTTGGTAGTGAAGTTTTGATAACTTATACTGTCTCCTCTCCAAGTTTTGTATCTTCTTCTCCTGATGGTAACCGAATGGAGAGATAAATGACAAATTCTTTTTTTTTTGACACTCTTATGTTTTGTCTTTTTTGTAAGTCTTGCTCTCTGATCTGCATGTCTTTTCTGATAGATTGTATCTTTGTAAATTGTCGTAATTGTAACTTGTTTATCGCCTGGATCAATAGCGATATCTGGTCATAGATAGTAAATATGCGTTGATCTCGTTACTCGTACTTTATGTATTTTGGTAGTTTAGACTTGGCTAAATTTATGCCTTTGCACTCGTTTCTTGGCTGTTTGAAGCTTTCATTTCTTCTTGACTTTTTAAAGCATATTCAATGGTTTGACTTGTTAATCTGGCCAGGAATATTTATAAGTAAGTTTGACTTATATGTCCAGACTTTTATAGGTATACTTCGTGGTACAACATGCTGGTTGATCTAGAAAGTTTTACGATTAAGTCCGACTTATACATTCAGGCTTCTATAAGTATACTTGGTGGTCCAACTTGCTGGTCGAGCAAGAAATTTTTATGAGTAAGTCTGACATATACGTCCAGGATTTTTAAGTATACTTCATGGTTGATCAGACCAGAAGTTCTTTGGGTACGTCTGACTTATTTATTGTGACTTTCCCCCCCTTTTTTATACTTTTGTTGCGATCCGACGTAATTTTGGGTCAGATATTGTTTGGGTAGGTTCCTAGTCTGACTTTATTGTCCTGACTATATTAGATTATTTGAATATGAGGCGAAGGGTTTCTGAAATTTGGGAGTCTTATTGATAATATTTATTCAAATATTCGACATTCCATGGTTGTGAAAACTGTTTACTCTTTATGTCCTCCAACCAGTATGTTCTTGGTCTTTTGATTTTTATCACTTTGTATGGTCCCAATTTGGATCCAGTTTATCCGCGCCTACGTCTTTTGTGCTGAGTTGAATTTTTCGGAGTACTCCATTGTTGGTAGGCTACTGTTTTGATCGAAGCTTTTTCTCGCTTCTCTTCAAAGAGATCTAATTCGACTCTTAGTGTTTCGTTGTTATCTTCTGCTCGAAATTCTTTGGTTTTGAATGTTGGCATACCAATTTCTACTAGTACCATTGCTTCAGATCCGTATGCGGGATTTCTTCGATTGGAGTTATTTTTGTTGTCGGTAAGCCCAAAGAATGTGTGGTAATTCAAACACTCACAATCCTTTTGATACTTCGGGCTTCTTCTTTATTGCTTCTAGGATTGTTCTGTTGGTCACCTCGGCTTGTCCGTTTGCTTGTGGGTCGGCGAGTGCTGAGAAGTGTTGTTTGATACTTAAGTTTTTGCACAACTTCATGACTTTCTTGCTTTCGAATTGTTTTCCATTGTTCGTGACAATTACTTTTGGAATTCCAAATCTGCCTATTATATCCTTCCAGAGAAAATTTTCGCTTTGAGTTTTGTCGATCTTGGCTAAGGGTTACTTCTACCCATTTGGTGAAGTAATCCATTGTTACTAGTAGGAATTTCTTTCTATCTAATACTGGAAGTGGTTCAACTATGTCCATTCCTCATTGCCTAAATGGCCATGGGTTACTCATCAGATTAGATTTTGACCTGGCATGTGAGTGTAGGGAGAATTTTTTTGACATTTGTCACAAGTATGGACGTTTTCATTTGCATCCCCTTGCATTGTTGGTAGTAGTATCCCATTGTCAAAGTTTTGTGAGCTAGTGTCCTTCCTCCTGGATGAATTTCGCGCGCATATGCCGAAGTGAAGTTTATGTAGGACATAATCTGCATCCCTGGGCAAGAGGCATCTTAGCAGTGGTCCATTAGCAGAGCTTTTGTAAAGTCTGTCATTAACCAGTGTGTACCAGGTCGCTATGTTTCGTAGCTTACGAGCCTCCATTTTATCTATTGGAAGTATTCTGTTTTGTACATTACGTCAGGATTGGAATCATCCAATTGCTCTCCTAATCTGTTGTACATGTTTCTTGCACTTGGTTTTCAGTGTTGAGCTCTCCTATATTGTGAGGAGTGGATTGTTAGTTTCTTCAACTTGTGATGCCTCCTTGGCCAATATGTTGGCTCTACCATTTTATTCTCTTGCACATCGTTGAATGGTTGCACCTTGGGAGCTTTCCATCAGCTCAACAGTCAGTTTGTGTTAGGCTTTCATTCGAGCATCTTTAACTTGAAATTCGCTATTTAGTTGGTTGACCACCAGTTTAGAGTCAATAAAGACGCTGATTTTTCTCATTCCCATGTGTTTGGCCAACTATAATCTGACTAACACTTCTTCATATTTGGCTTCGCTATTTGATTCTTTGAAGCTGAATTTAATTGCCTTTTTCCAGTATTACGCCTTCCGAGTTGTACAAGATTATTCTTGCTGCATCCCATCCCGTTGGATGTTCTGTCACAGCGTAGGATCCATTCGTGAACATTTTGCTTAGTGTGTATTTCCATTTGATTACTGTTTGGTTGATGTTATTTGATACTTGTAAATTCAACATGAAGTCAACTAATGCTGATGTTGAATTGACCGAGCTCTATTTCCCACCTCACTATTCTTCTGGATAGTTCTGGTTCATGCAACACTGACTGAAGTGGATGTTCGATCATGATTGTGATGGGATGAGCTTGGAAGTATAATCGTAGCTTTTTTGAAGATACAACCAGGGCGAGTGCTAGTTTCTCAAGAGCCAGGTAGTTCACTTATGCGTCCGCAAACGTCTCGCTGACATATATAGTAGACTGGCTTTTGTATGCCTTTTTTTCCTCTTGCATTAGTGTTGAGTTGACTATATGTTCCGACACTGATAGGTATAAGTATAACATTTCTTGGCTTCGATAGTAATTCAGTACTTCCCATGTACAACTTCAGGTTTTTGGAAAGCTTTCTCATAGTCCTCCCACTTGAATGTTTTGTTTCTTTTCGGAACTGTTATTTTACCATTGAGGCTTTGCATGCCCTTGGTGTTAATGGGTGATTGTATGTTGAGTACATGTATCATGTCTTTTATTGTCCAGGTGAGGACATCGTGGTTGTCTTTCAATAGTTGTATCAGTTTCACATCTAGTTCTGGATGAATCTGAACTGTTTTTCCTCCCTCTTTATTGTCTAGATGGATTGGTGTTGTTTCTTCTTCTAGTTGTTCAATATTTGGTTGATGTCTTGGACTGATTGGAGCTGTATTATCTTCTTGAGTTACTGTAGTGGCTCCTATGGTCGTGACAGTGCTTGTTATCTGCTTGGGGTCTTCCTGGCTGCGTAGTGGTATTTATGCACAGTTGGCTAGTCTCCTTTGATGATCCCAATGTCGTTGTCGGTGTGATACTTCAAACACTGATCATTGGCTATCATTGGGTGTCAACATCTCTTTGTCGAATTGCATCTTGCAGAATGTTGTTAGGCGCAAGAGGTTGACCGAGCTATCCTTGTTGACTGGTACTTTCTTGATCTCCTATCTAGTTGTCAATATTGAAATCACCAGGGCTTGTTGGGTTGCTTTGTCGCGTTGTGTAGAAGATTTATAACATTGGATCTTTGTCCGTAAGTCTTGGATTGATTGCTTCCGTGATCGGTTAGATTGTTCTTTCTCCCCAGCTACGTCGTATAAGATATATATTAGCTCTCTCGGTTGCTCTTTTGACCCTGTGGTAGCGTCTTCATTATCTTTCCTTAGATTGCTTGTCTGTCAACCTGATGAATTTTTCGAGTCGCCCTCTATGGATCCAGTACTCGATTTCGTCATTCAAATTGTAGCAGTCTTCTGTGTCGTGATCCTTGTGGAAAGAGAAATACTTGCTCTTATATCGTCCATCTGGGTTTCCTCTCATCTTGAGTTGCCATTTGATATCTTCCCATTTCGTCATGGACTTTAGGATGCTTGCTCGACTTATTTTCAAAGTCGTGTATGGTTATACGTTTTTTTAACCATACTTGTTACCGTTCGTGTCTGGGTCTTCCAGATTGTAGCTTTCCGGGTTCTTGATGGGTAAATTTTGACTTGCCATTGGTCTGATGCCTTTTCGACTGGCCATTTTCCTTTCGAAGTCCGTCGTCTCTTCTTCTTTCTTTTTTCCTCTCCCAATTTGTTGGGAAAGGCTTCCTTTCGGATTCGTTCCTCTTCTTGGCAGCCAACATCTCCTCGAGAGATATACTTTTGAACGATCTTCAATAAGGTCGCCATGTTTTTTGAAGGGTCTAGGTTTAGAGAATACTAAAAAATAAATCTCTTCAATCCGAAAGTAAAGGTGGCAATGGTGTGTCGTCACTGCAACTGTCAATCATGGTTAACTCATCAGTAAAGTGAGTAACGTACTCCCTGATGGCTTCTTTAGTCTTTTGCTTGATGTGGAGTAAGTAATGCAGACCCTTTCTGACCCGTTGGCTGCCAATGAACCTTGTGATGAAAGTGCTGGCTAGAGCTTGAAAGAAGTCTATTGACCTGGGTGGAAGATTGTTGAACCAACTCATTGTTGTGGACGTGAGATTGGTCGAAAATGTTCGGCATAAAATGGACTTCGTGTTTTCTTTCAATGCCATCATGTGGTGAAAGTGTCGCAAATGGTCTGTCAGATTGGTAGTGCCATCATAAGCTTCAAACTTTAGGGGAGTGAATTTTTTTGGTAAAAGAGTCTTCATGAGTGTATCAGAGAATGGCGGTCTGGCCAATTCGTAAAGCATGTTAGGATTAGTGATCCGATCTTGAATGGAACTTGTGTAGGAATTTCATTGCTTTGGAAGCCATCTCCTTGTGGTTCATTGCCTTCAAAGTTTGCTCGTCGAAGTTCGACAAGGGTTTCTTGGTTCTCTCGAACGTGGTTGGCTGAGTTCTGTTGCGGCGACATTTAGACGTGTTCAGCAGATTGATCACGTTCTTGGGTGAGTTTATCCACTACTTTAATAAGATAATCCATATGGACCAGGAGTTGGTCTACACGGGGATCTGTTACTATACCGCTAGATGTTTGAAACAGTTGGGCCACCATTCCATATTGTAATATTGTGTTATCTAACATAGTTTACTCTGTTGTTGTTGTGTTTGGGGCATTCCTTATTGGTAACTCAGCTTCACCAGTGGAAGGATTGCCTTGATTGTTGTTGGGTTTAGGGTTTGTGGAATGTTCCATTTGTTCTAACTTTTTTGTTACTGATTAGAACTGAGGAAATTTCCAACTACGAACTCTCTTTTAGAAAGGAAACTGTCGTTCCCCACGAATGGCGCCAAACTGATGCATCTAAATCTGGTCTCCTTGAAATCTGACCTGCAAAAAAAAAAGGGTTAGATTGCCAAAAACCCTCTTTTTGTTGGCCGAAGACACTTCGATGCTTAAGTCAGTAAATCTGTAGAAGAGAGCTTAATTTAGACATAGTTCAATTAAACTTGCATTCCTTTGTCAAGTGTTCCCTTCACCTTTATAGTGGTTATTATTAATTCTTTGCGTGACTTAAGCATTGTGGCTTGACGAGGGGAGGCGTTCTTTGTAACAGTCTCATATTTTATGGAGATACGTCCTTGGGGGAGTAATTCTCGCCATGATTCGTCTCCTTTGTAATGTTTCTCCACTTTAAGGGAGAGACTCGTTGGGCCTGGATCTGGGCCTCTGAGTATGGAATGTTTTGAAGGACCCTTTTGGGCTCTAATGGCTGGATCTGCCTTTTTAGACTTCGCGAGTCGGCCCTAAATCAAAATACTTGGTCCTCGTGATAAGCGATCTTTGCCACGTGTACGATCGTGATGATAGTCTTATTTGATGTATCATTAGCTTCAATGGGAGTTTTGTCCTGATTTACCATGAACAAAAAATTCTCCAGTAGGTTTGTGGTTCAGATTATAAGGAACTTACAAAGTGTTGGAAACATTAGTTGTAGCTCCTGAATCTACTCACAAAGTATTAGAAGGAACTTCATTAAGATGAGATTCAAATACATAAAGTGAATCAATACAATTCCTTCATTTTCAGACAATCCTACTGGGTAGTATTATCTTTCTTAGGAGTCTTCTATTTAAAGCTTTTGAACAAGCTTGATGATACATCAAAATGGACCGATTATCACGACCGTACACGTGACATAAAGTTCCATCACGAGAATGTAGAGCCCGATCCATTGGGTCAACTCATAAAACCCAAAAGGATTGAAAACAATTATAGAGGCTCGAAATAGGCCCACCTTTAAGGAAGCGTAGGTGGGATTCGAGTCCAGGCCTAAATGAATCAAAGCCAAAATCCAAGCCTGTTAGACGTTCTCTCATTAAGAAAAAGAACGTTGCACCAAGAAAGAGCCGTGGAGGGACCTACGCCTCCATGAGCGCATCTCTGTTAAGGAGGAAACTGTTATGGGAACATCTTCTTCCGTTGCACTTCATATGCTTAAGTCACACAAAGAATTAACTACGACCATTATAAAAGATAAAGAGAAGTTTGAACAAAGGTACGCAACTTTAACTAAGTTTTGTCCAAATTTTCATCATTTTATTTAAAGAAACATTGAGGTGATGGGCGCACAGAGTGCAACCAACATGAATCCAGGAAATCGCAATCGACACAACCCAATCATGAGTGAATAACCAGCGTAATGAGGAAGAAGTATAAACCATACACAACCCTAAAAGGAAACCGAACCGACATCTTAAAACACATATCAAGTTGGGAAAATGTCTACTGGCCAACAAGAATGAAAGGAGACCCGAAAGGACGAGATAAGAACATGTATTGTTCTTTCCACAAGGATCACGGGCATGATACCAAGGATTGCTACAAATTAAAAGAAGAAATCGAACATTGGATTCAAAAGGGTCGACTGGACGAGTTCGTCGACACATCAGATAAGCAATTCAAGGGCAAGGAAAAACAGATGCTACCGCCATAGGATCAAAAGAACGATCAAGGGAATTAATATATACCCTACATAGCATTCGCCCTAGGGGAAAAACACCTCCCACCCGAACAGACCTATATCGAAAGGCCAACACTCAAAATACCTCAACAATAAAGACAAATTCGGCCATAATCAATCGCAAAGGGACTAACAAACTACATCAGGCCACAACAGGCAGGGCCAAACGGGGAGCAACAACCATGCCATAAAATAATGTCATAAATTAGAAGGAATAAAAGAGGCACAAGCGCCAACGCAAGGGTAAATAATAAACAACGTAAGAATAAAAGAAGAAACGCTACGGAGCCACTCTAGGAGAACGACTACTGAAATAGTCGAGAACTTCAATAAAGTTTCATTTTCAGAATCGACGTCTCACAAAAGCGAAACAACTTCATAGCAAAGCTACAAAAAAAGAATGGGCGCAAAATCCCACAAAGAATCAAGATGCAAGTCAAGTATTCAGGATAAGCTTCTGGTATGATCAACCAACGAAGCAAAAGTTGGACACCGAGTCAAGTTGAACAACAACTTCGAATCGACCGAGGTGTCGAGTTAACGAAGTAAATTTGGACGAACCAGTCAACTAAAAATGACTTCGAGTTGATCAGAGTGTTGCACAAAATGAAGCAAAAGTTGGCCACCCGAGTCAAACTGAACAACAACTTCGAATCGACCTAAGTGTCGAGTTAACGAGTAAAAGTTGGATGAACGAGTCAACTAAAAATGACTTCAAGTCGACCAGAGTGTCGCACAAAATGAAGCAAAAGTTGGACACCCAAGTCAAACTGAACAACAACTTCAAATCGACCAAGGTGTCGAGTTAACGAAGTAAAAGTTGGACGAACGAGTCAACTAAAAATGACTTCGAGTCGACCAGAATGTCGCACAAAATGAAGCAAAAGTTGGACACCCAAGTCAAACTGAAAAACAACTTTGAATCGACCGAGGTGTCGAGTTAACGAAGTAAAAGTTGGACGAATGAGTCAACTAAAAATGACTTCGAGTCATCCCGAGTGGCACACAAAATGAAGCAAAAGTTGGACACCCGAGTCAACTAAAAATGACTTCGAGTTGACCAGAGTGTCGCACCTAACGAAGCAAAAGTTGGACACCCGAATCAAACTGAACAACAACTTTGAATCGACCGAAGTGTCGAGTTAACGAAGTAAAAGTTGGACAAACGAATCAACTAAAAGAAAATGACTTCGAGTCGACCAGAATGTCACACAAAACGAAGCAAAAGCTTGACACCCGAGTCAGAGAGAAAACAAAACCTTCGAATCGATTGAGGAATCGAGTGAACAAAGTAAGAGTTTCAACCAAATAAACCCACTTTGAATCAACCAGAGCGTTGCACCTTGAACAAACAAGCCGATTGAACGAAGCAACTTCGTATCACGACAAGCTAGCAAAGCAAGATATTAGGCGAATAAATCAAAGAAGAAAATACGCAAGCAAATCAGCCTTCCACAACAATTCAGAAACAAGTACAAGATCGAGGCATGCGCACTAAAACATGGGAAAAATCAACCCACCCAAAGGTTACTACAAACATTCGTGAAACATCAAATGCAAAGTTCAAAACAACGACAACTGAACAAAGACAATAAAGGAATTAATTCCATTCATTCAAAATTCGCTCAATTACAAAAGCAACAATGGAAGATTAAGGGGAAACGTTTATAACATCCTCGACAACATCATCGCAAGAGTCGGATCAACAACAAGGACTCCTTCAAGAGGAAGAAGTGGTCTTTCAGCCAGTGGGACACCCGAAGGATCTCCAACAACATCTTCCACGTCCTCAAAAGTATGCACCAGTGGACGATGCTGGGTCAAATCGACACCAAAACCCTCGATATAATCCAAAAGCTCAGTCCAACCATCAACAACACGTTGCTAGTCTGCCACCTCCATAACAGGAAGTCTATCCTTAACATAAGCAATCTCGCTTCTTACAGCGATAAGTTGGCCCTCGGCAGTAGAAAGCATCGCAGAAGAATCAGCCTTGACCTCGTCAAGCGAAGACAACAATTGCTCCACCTTTTTATTTGCAATATCGCGATTTTCATAATCCTCTAACATGGCCTGCGCGGTCTCATCATGGAGCGCCTTCTAAGTAGAAAGCTCCTCCTCCACATCGAGCAAACGTGTGCGGCCGCCTTCCAGGTCAGCTCTTAGAGATTTGAGCGCTGCCACAGACTGATCTAGTGCACCTTCCACTTCGACCAACGACGCCCAAGCAACTTCAACTGCCTTGGTTCGTTTAGAACATCGCACTTTTAACGCGTCATACTGGTGAAGAACATGGGAGAACACCAGGAGAAACACAGAAAGCTTCCTCTCCAAAGAAACCATAAGACTGTGATTGACCTGACGACTCAAGCCTGTCACCCCTGCATAGGCGAGATGAGTCATCCCCTCCATTACAAGTCTAACACCATCCTCAAGGTGAAAGTTTGGATTCAACACGGACATCGGGGGCCTCTTTACCGACCGCCTGTGCCATTCATTTATCAACATACGTGCGCCATCTTGCACACCAAGATGAGAAAACCAACAGAACTTCCCATCCGATTTATCTCGGATCTCCTCAGAAGTAGGTTCATTCCAATTGATCAGCGAATGAAGAACGCGAGGATCAGGTAGTATGGAGGGACCACCACCAGCCATGGCCAGAGAAAACAAGGAAACAACATGAGAACCTCCATCACCATATCGTCGCTCGACAAGGACGGTACGAATAACAGCCGAAGGATTCAAGTAGGTTGTGAACGGAGGAACCTCTATCCCTCCGTCACCAGGAGGGGAAGGAGGAGGGCGAGACTGCAACTAAGAGGCCATACCTTGATCGTCAGGTTCTTCAAATTGAACAACAACCAACTGGAGCATCTTGTCATCCAAAGACCGAAAATCCTTTTCAGAACACTTAACAATGTCAAGGCCATCATACATAGAGATAAGCCTTTTTTCACAATCATCCAAGGGACGGACGATATCATTCTCACTCCTCTCCAGAGCCAAACTCAACTCTTTCACCTCCTGTAGAAAGCAACTGTCCTCCCTCGAAGGATCTATGTCCATAGAATCCTAATAAAGAGTCGTGTGATGCACAAAATCAACAAGACGTTTCTTCTTCGGCACGTGATCAAAAGATAAAAAAAACCGTTTCGACAGACTAACTGGCCTCGCCACTTTCCTCTTTTTAGAAGGAGCGGTGGTAGCACGAATAAGAACATCAAGATCTGTAACGTTATAACCCACTTTCCGATCAATGACCACTTTATCGCCGATAGCACGGGCAACGATCTCCTTAGCCTGCCTCACAGTCAACAAAGCCCTTTCAGTCTCATTCATGACATATAGGCCACTGCACCTCACCACATCATCAGTAAAATAGGAACCCAACGGAACCACCGAAAGCCCCAAGAAGCGCTCACTGATAGTCTGCTCATCAACATTTAATTTCATATTTCGATGTTTGAGAGAAGCTCGGAAAGACCTTATTATCGAAAGACCACGCAAATTGAAGTGGCCAGAACAAAAAAATGCATAGAACCAATCCCGCGACAAGCCCCTAATGTTGTCATTAAGGTTAGCAAAACACGCAGGGGAATACATAAAATAGGTATGGTTGAACGTCACACTGAACCCCACCAAGGAATGCAAGATTCGAGGTGTTCAGGAAATAAGAGAAAATATGGCCCTATCATTCGTGGCAACCATGACCCTCCAGCCGTTCGACCCCATTTGAGCAGGAGGAATGCCCAAGAAGTCCAGATCTAACCAGAACAACTCCGGAACAGGGTATCGGAGACCGGCATAGAACATGCAAGGATACAACGCGATATGTCCTTTCCTCGGGCAACAAGGACTGTCTTTTTTGCGAGGAAGAACAATTTCAAGGTCCTCAGGCAAAAAATAGTTGGAACGAACACTATCTAAAGTAGCTTGAGAGGCTTTGTTCTAGGGCTGAAAACCGAACCGACGGTTCGGTTTTTCACCTAAACCGTGAGCCGAACCGACTTAGGTCGGTTTTAAAATTTTCAAACCGAAACCGAACCGACCATTAACAAAACCGATCCGAAACCGAACCGATTCTAATTTATGCAAACCGTAACCGAACCGAACCGACTAAAATCGAACCAAAACCGAAATAAAACCGAACCGAACCGAATATTTAAACATATTATATTATTTATATATAAAATATATTTTATTTTTATATATAAATAATATAATATATTTAAATATTCGGTTCGGTTCGGTTTGGTCGGTTAAAATCACATAGAAACCGAAAACCGAACCGACCACTTCGGTTTTGCATTTTTTAAAACCGAAACCGATCCGAACCAAATTTAAACCGAACCGATTGGTTCGGTTTTGATCGGTTCGGTCGGTTTGATCGGTTTTTTGTTCAGCCCTACTTTGTTCGGAGAAAAGTGAGTTTCACAAGCGGAAAGCTGATCACCGACTAAAATATCACCAGCAAGCATTGTAAGCGGGGGGAACGAATGATAAAAAATAGGCAGTAGAAGAAAAGAAATAACACTACAGATGGCGTAAAGAAAGAAGAAGAGTAGCCACAACACCTTTTAAGCGACTGAGAAACGAAGAGACGGTTCACGGAGCAACATACGGGCAATAATGGCGCATTAAAACTATGCGTGAAAACGAATAGATAACGATGTAACCGAGACGATCAAGCAGTTAAAAGTTATCAAGGTGAGAGCAAAAGTACAATCGACATACCAACCGTCACACAGTTAGTGGACATGTCACCATACCCACTAACTATAGGGGGAGTAGCTGATGATACATCAAAATGGACCGATTATCACGACCGTACGCTTGGCATAAAGCTCCATCACGAGAATACAGGGCCTGATACATTGGGCTAGTTCATGAAACCCAAAAGGATTGACGACAATTATAGAGGCCCGGAATAGGCTCACCTATAAGGAAGCGTATGTGGTATTCTAGTCTAGACCCAAATGAATCAAAGCCCAAATCCAAGCCCGTCATACATTCTCTCATTAAGAAAAAGAACATTGCACCAAGAAATAGCCGTGGAGGGACCTACGCCTCCACGAGCGCATCTCCATTAAGGAAGAGACTGTTAAAAAAACATCTTCTTCCATTGCGCCTCACATGCTTAAGTAATGCAGAGAGTTAACTATGACCATTATAAAAGGTAAAGGGAAATTTTGACAAAGGTATGCAATTTTAACTGAGTTTTGTCTAGATTTTCATCATTCTTCCAACAAAGTTACTGACTTAAGTATCGGAGTGCCTTCGGCCATAAAAAATGTGGTCTTTGGTAGTCTAACAGTGGTTTTGTAGGTCAAACTCACAATAGGACAATTTTTGGACGCATCAAAGCTCATTACCCAATTCATTAACATTTCACACACATTCCCAATGTCTTAAGTTGAGCTGCCAAATTTGTCATTTCAAGAACATGTTCATACATACCACGTGAACCATCATACTTCATCGTGGTAAGTTTAGCCATTAAAGTCCCAGCAAGAGACTTATCTGTAGACTTGAAACGTTCTTCAACATTAGTGAAAAACTCCTTCGCAACTGCAAATGATGAAAGTGTGGTCTTGATGTTGTTTGCTATTGTCATACGCATAAATATGAGGCTGAACCTGTTGGATCTTTCCCATTCATTATATATTGCTTTTTCACTAGCTCTGTTGGTGTTAGAAGGTGCAGCGGGGTTTTTAGCCCTGAGAGCAACATCAAGGTCCAAAACACCAAGAGTGTACTGGACCCGTTCTTTCCAGTTTGAAAATTTCAGGCCATTAAGCATAGGGTTTGAGGATGCTTGTGAATGTAGAGGGATAGAAATTGACGTTGCAATAATACTACAAAAATGTGCTCACTACATTATTTCTATGAATTTCATAATTTTAAGCACATGTAAACACATTAAGAATAACATAACAACGATCTACCTTTGGGAATAATCTAATGTCTTGTTATTTTACTATTATAGTGTTCCATGTCACTTTGTAAGACTAAATAGTCAAGTGCACACATTAAACATGATTGATTCCTTTGGGTAAGCGTTCCTACCTTATGAATTACACTCGGTATTTATCCTACTCGAATTCAATGATTAGTAGAAATGTGGTGCACATTTGGGCCAACAATAGTTTTTTAATAATCAAGGAGTTAGCACTAAACACATGGAAATCTATGTTAGGATATCGTGGATAAACTCGTTTTCTAAACATTTTCCAATTGGGCTACTTTGATAGCTACCAACCCTATCTTAATATAAAAAACAAGTCATTTGAAATTTATTTTTTCATTTTATTTTTTGCATAAACATCATAAGTGAGCACTTGCATCCATATTGATAATTAATATCTAATTTACAAGCAACTACATGAAACATGGATGCTATTAAAAATATACTTTAGGTGCTCATTAATTACATGAGAAAAATAATTTGGATTTTATGAAATCTAACTTAATGTCATGAAGTGTGTTTACATTATTAATTGTTACAAGGTCCAAATCATAAAAATGTAACAGTCCATTTAATTCTAACCAAACATGCCTCATAACATAAACATGCGTAATTGAATAGTAAAACAGTAACCAATTTCCTATAAGTCCAACAGAACCAATCAGGTCCAACAGGATTGAACCGGATCAGTTGGATCGAACCGGCTGATCTGGATCCAAACCTGACCCGGTTGCAACAGTAAACAAGCTTAATTAATTAATCAAGCCCAAATGAATTCAAAATTACAGCCCAATAGAATTTAAAATTAACAGGCCTAATGTCAAATTTCAGTAGTCCAGTATGAATTAATACAGACCCAAATGAAAGTAAACAAATCAAACTTAGGTTCTGCTTGGTATACCGTAAAGTAATGCTTTTGCATTCTTTTACGGGCGGGTACACAAATATAGGCACTTGGTACGAGTTGCAAAAAATAGTTTATGGAATTCTAATTCCACGTCTCCGTATCCTGTAGTTAAGTGGTCTTGCAAATCTTTACGGGTTAAAATCTCCAGTAAAACTTTTCAAGTGTCACTCTTTCCTTCAACGTCTACTTAGACAACCCAACTTTATAAGGAAACAAGTTTTTTTAGTATAGCTTGTGTGGAAATTGTGAACCAGGTAACTCACATTAGTATTTCTAGTTTTTTATGTGTTTGCATGTGTAGTCGTGAACAAATAAATTTAGTTAGATTTTCATTAGTGTTTGGGAGCATATTTTGACATTAAATTATTAGTCATTAGTGATAATTTTTGTCTGTATGTACATCTCTATACATCTGTATATTAAATTATTATTATTATTATTAAAGAACTCTTTTTATAAAAATAATGAATAATAGTAAGGGGGAAGAATGAGTTAATTAGAATAGTTTTTCAATTTTTATGTAGTTAGAGTTTGCATAAATGCAATATCTAGGCCAACCAAGCAAACATTGGGTGTATGCATTTTTTCATTAATTGTTGCCAAGCAGTTGTAAAGCAAATGCACTGCAAATGCAAAATTTTGCACAATGGAAAGTTTTACGGTGTACCAAGCAGAACCTAAAATGCAATTTATTTCAATTTGGTTTCATTTAGATGCATTTTAGGCTCTGCTTGGTACATTGTAAAATAATGCATTTTGCAAATTAATGCATACATTGCATTGGTTTGTAATGCATTACTTTACAAACACTTGGTAGTAATTAAACAAAATCAAAAGCAATTTGAAAAAGTGATTGTGGTGATGGTGATTGCAAATGTGGGTGATGGTGGTGGTGGCAATGACAGTGGTTGTTGACATGGTGGTGGTTGTGGTGGTTCGGTGGATATAATGGTGGGGGCAGTAGTAGCAGTAGTCATGGTGGTGGTGGATGATTATGGTATCTACGATGGTCGCAGCGGTGATAGTAGTGATGGTGGTGGTTGTGGTGATTATGCTGTAGTGGTGGTGGTTATGCTATGGCAGTTGTGGTGGTGGTGGTGGCGACAATGTTTATGGTGGTAGTAGTGAAGTTGGCGGTGATTGCAGTTAATAGCGCATGGTAGTGTGAACGTGGAGGTGGCGGTGGTGGTGAAGGTGGTTATGTTATGGTGGTTGAGGTGGTGGCAGTGGCTATGGTGGTGGGAATGGCAGTGGTGATGGTTGAGGTGTTTTTAAGGAGTTGGGAATAGAATTCATGTAAGAGGAGGCGATGAGAGTTTTGCAAAGTAATGCGAGAGATTTTGTCCCGCAAAGTTTTGCAGAATTTTATAACTAGAATATGTGGAGGTTCTGAATTCAAATTCCAATAACTGTTTTCCGTAAAGTTAACCAAGCACCCAAGTTTATGTAACCACCGTAAACTTTTGCATATGCATTCTTTTACTGTATACCAAGCGAAGCCTTAATTTTTTTTCATTTGCATTTCGTTGTAATTGAATTTGATTCAATTTTAATCTTCATCACTCTCATTTATAGAAATTTACAGAATGAAGAAAGTTTATCTTTCTCATTACTTCAATCTCATTTCTTTTTCAAACTATTTTGTGATAAAACACAAACATTCCTTCGTTCAGTCATTTCAGCCGAAAAGAGGAAGGTTCAAGACAATGTCGTTGACTCGTTGACCGGAGAATACCAAATCGGGGTAAAAAAAGGGTTATTGCCGGTGGCATAAGTCGACGCCGACGACTTGCCAACTTGATTCCGCCGTAAAGAAATCAGGTCAATGTTTAGTCCAACAATTTTAATTCACGATTTCATCATAAATTTTCAAAATCGCGAAACTAACAGGTTGAACCCAAATCTGTTAGATTAGCTCTTGATGATACATAAAAACGGTCACACTCCTTAGCCGTACAAGTGTCATGATGAACTCGAGGAATTACGGGCCCCAGCATCATCCCAACACTGATCCGGTTCGAGCCGTTCTAAGCCGCCTAATTCAGTTCCCCAGACGGACTTGAACTCTCATAGCATGCTAGCCCCACACGTCTCACAACTATCCTCAATACCCGTAAGTCCTATTAAGGTAAGTATTTCGAGGATTAGCTTCAGACGGGCAGCTACAACAGCTCTCTGTTTCCAACTAGGAAGCAAATACCAGAGTACATCCCACACATGGAATCTTCCTTTTACGGATTGCTCTCTCATTGGGAACCATCTCCCACGTATCTAGTAACACAAGGCTAACAAGGAACTTCCCTACTACAACACGACTCCTAATTAGAGAAGGATCTCCACGAAGATCTCCTTCCTAAACCACGCCTTCTATAGCCTGGTAGAACCAGGACTCCTTGCACTATAAATAATACATGAGGTTGGTAAGCTAAGGTACGTTACAAATTTTTTGTTACAACATTACACCCTTCCTCTGATCTCTATCTGACTTTAGCATCAGAGTGCCATCGACCACCACAACGGTGGTCCGTGGCTCACGTGCGTTACTTGTACAGATCAGCGGGATTAGATCAAAGCAGGGAGCAGGAATCGACTGCATCCCGTCCGTGGAGATGAAAAAGTTCTTAATTTTTCAATGGCGTCGTCTCCTTTTAAAACCAGAGAGATGGTGACCACTAGCTCACGCAACAACAGAGAACAGGGGGACACATCAAACGTACCGGTTGGCACAGCACTGCCGCTTTCAGTGGCTCCAATCATACACGGGTTGTAGACTCACGCCCTTCGTCGACGACAGAAACAACGAGCCCCCGAATCGATAGGCTGTCATCTCAAATACAACAGATAACCAAGGCGGTGGAGGCTCTCATGGGACAAAATCCACCACCTGCCAATGAAGACCAGGAACATCATGGGTCTTCGTCTCCGGAGGATGGCAAGGAGCAAGCATAGGAAAACCAAGCCTCCCCTAGTTCTTACTGGACTAGGGGAGGCTATGCGGCTAACGATGAGCCTGCCACCAGGGCAGAGAGACTCGACCCTCAGAACCCCTTTCGCAGAGGGATGCACGACCCAGATGTACTGTACCGCCTCTCTATCCCACCATTTGTGGACCGGATCATGAATGAGGCCCTTCCGAGGAAGTTCACTTCCGGATAACAGGTCAGACCCTAGTTGGTCCAGGACATAGAAATCATCCAACTACGTTGGATCCAGAGCTATGACACCCCTAAATGCTAACCTGTTAGACGTGCTAAACTCCATGAAAAACTGGGAGAATTTGAAATGGCCCCCGAATCAGCGCAAAGACCTCTCCAAGCGTGACAACGGCAAGTATTGCGCGTACCACAAGAAGGGTGGTCATGATACCAATGACTGCAAGAGTCTGAGGTATGATATTGAGTACCGGATCCACAGAGGCAAACTAAAAGAATTCCTAAACTTTGAGAAGCGACCAGAAAAAACCAGGGATAGGGGGAAGTCACTTAAAGAAATAGCGAAGGAGACTCCAAGGATAATATATGTCCTCCATGGAGTCAGACCGAATGAATTCCAGTCGTACAGGTCCCGCAAGCGGACTCTATTGGAGATGTGGACGCAACCTGCGGACGAGGACAAACACATCTGCTACTCACGGGTACAGAACCCCATTCCCACCTAAACCTTTATGGACAAATACCTCGAAGGAGTCCGAGCGCCGCACAACGACGCCCTAGTCATCTTGGTCTCCATCACAAGGTGGGAGGTAAAGAGAGCTCTGGTGGACACAGGAAGCTCACTCAACATCCTGTTCTACAATGTGTTCCACAGTATGGACCTCAAGGAGGAAAACTTGACGTCCTCAGACTACCTGCTAATTGGATTCAGCGGAGAAAAGTGTTTCCCGATCGGGAACATAAGGTTGGCATCAGTGGCAGGAGAGTTGCTGTTAAGAAAGGTCCTGTTTCTGGATGTCATGGTCATAGAGGCACTGTTGACCTACAACCTTATCTTGGGAAGACCATGGCTCCACCAGATGGAGGCAGTAGTCTCCACTCTTCACCAGTGTGTTAAGTAATAAACTCATCCGCCCAGCGAAACGAAGTGGCTAAGGCGAGTGGGAATACACCCCCCCCCCCCCGACGTTCCGTCGATACAAAGATTGACCCCTCTACAAGGTTTACTCTTCAGTAACCTCTGAAGTGTCTCGACAGTCTGCTGAACGATCCATAAGAGCAAACCAAATTCACTTCAAGGCCATTATGAATTTCTCTCCATCAACAGTTAGTCTACTTTAAGTCGTTTGTTTCCATTTTTACATAGTCAATGTAGAATTTTAGTTCTTAATAACTTATGTGATTTGCAATCATTTAAGAAATAAACGAAGAATTAGGAAAACAAACTCTATCGATTATTTTAAAGATGTACAAAAGCGCCTTGAGGCGGATACAAAAGACTACATACTACAAGCATCTGAATACAGTGCGACACGAAGTAAAAGACTCGTTTAGACAATTTTGCTTCGATTCTACTACGGGGGGGGGGGGGGGGGGATCCGAAAAAGATTAAATTGAGAAAGATCAAGAGGAAAACATCATTTTAAATGCTTCCACAGACATACCCTTTAAATATGGTCTGAGATGGTACAAAATCAACAACTGGGGGCACTGGCAAAAATTAGAAGCCCAACTCACACACTCTGTGAACTTGGGACAAGTATCAGATGAACTCGGATCGCATATACCTTCCTGCGCAAGGAAAGCGAGAATATTTGGAAATCAATGGCCCATTCCGACAGGCCATGTCCAACTTGTTCCCGACCCAGATGTCGACTTCCAGTGCAAGGCAAAGCGACAAAACTAATCGAGAAGTGGTTGCGGCAGGCGCGCGTACGATGGGTGCTAATGCTATCTATGAAATTAAACATTCAAAAACAAAGATAAGGCACCAGCAGGCGTACGACAGACTCTTCCCTTGAGAGAAAATTCGTACTACTTTTCCGCGATATGAGAAAAAATTACGAGACCTTAGCAGATCAACTACGTGCCCACCCAGAACAGGTGACCACGCATAACAACAACTATTGTCGTGTCTGCTCAGTACAAATATCAGAACATTCGAGGACTCCATTGCTAGAGATCTCCCTTCAGCCTTTGGAAAACCCAAAGCATTTTCTTCAAACATGAACATTCATGAGATAAGCTATGCGAAAGATAATGCCTACAACGATTGGAAAACACCATTATATAGGTGTAATGGTTCACCGAACGGGCCTCTTGCATTAACTGCTAAGCATAGATACCGTGTGGAAAATGAAGAAACGACGGTTCCCAAGGAAAGTGCGCAGACCACGTTCGCTCAATTAATGGCGTTGCACACAACCCCATCAATTCAGGAGAGTAACCGGTACTCAACCGCCTCGTAGGCTACGTTGTACACGTGTCACCGCATGATCTATGCCGTACACGTAGCGCAACCGTACAGAATACCCTAACTCTTCCTTTGAGAGCCAAAAGGCTCGATCCACTCGGCCCACCATTCAAATAGTATTCTACAACATGCTAGGCACGAGCGCAAATCCAAAGCAGCCTTGACGCACGGACCGTACCTACGGATCACTTTTTGTTTTAAGGCAATGTCGTCCACACAGTGTGCGACACTAGCAGAACCCCTATCCAATCGGGTAAGCTTAGTCAGCCAAAGTTGATGACAACGGCTTTCGGTATCTCCTAACACCTAGTCTGCTCAACGAGGATCTCGGTTTAGGAAGTGGGAGTCTAATAATCGCTATCATGCTTGGTGACGATGACTTGCCAGGGATCATTGCCCCCCTTCGCGGTCAATGATTGCCGAACTCAATTAGGTAAGCCTAGCTGGTGACGACTGGCAACGGAAGTTTTTGATCAAAGCCCAAACCTGTAGCCTCCACTACGCGGGTGTAGATGGTTTGGAAGGTGAGAGCCTAGTCAGTCCTGAACTGATTCCGACGGCTCGCCACGAGACACTGCTTTTTTTTGTGGCCGCCAAATTACCAACCTTGGACTTGTAGCCCCCACTGCACGGGTGTAGAGAGTTTAGAAAATGGAAGTCTAGTCAGTCCCGAACTGATTCCGACAACTCGCCATGGGACCACTGCTTTTCAGCGTGGTCGCCAAATTACCAACCCTGTACTTGTTTGCCCCATTGCACGGGTGTAGATAGTCTAGAAGGTGTGAGCCTAGTCACCTGCAACCTTATTTCGACAACTTTCCACGGGACTAATGCTTTTTAGCGTGGCTGCCGAAAACTCCCAAATTTGTAGCTTGATGCGCACAGGTGTAGATGATTTGGAAGGTGGGAGCCTAGTCAGTTCCGAACTGATCTCGATAGCTTGCCACAGACCACTGCTTTTCAGCCTGGTCATCATACCCCTTTTGCTCGAACTTATAGCCCCCACCGCGCGAGGCGGGTGTAGATGGTTCTAAAGGTGGGAGACTAGTCAGTCCTTAACATATGTCAACGACTCGCCACGAGGCTATTGCTCTTCAGCATAGTCGCCAAACCTTCAGTCCCCAAACCTGTAGCCCACATTGCTCAGGCATAGATGGTTCGGAAGGTGGAAGCCAAAAGCAGTTCGCCACGCGACCACCAATCTCCTTTGAAACAGCGGCCGCAAACATGAATCTAGTCGAGTTAGTGTCTTCATGCTCAAACGGACTGACATTTGAATATTAACAAATGCCACTCACGCCGATACAAAGGTCTTACGGCCAATGCCCAAATAAAAACTACATAGGATGCCAACTTGAACTTACGGTGCCTGACTCGGCATGAACGCTCTGACACATACGCTCGGCCATCGTAACTCACCCACAGCAGCAGCTGCAACTGACCGATCAGACAAATGAGGTAAGCCTCAAGCAGCTTACCTTGGGGACAAGACACAACTCGGGCAACTCAACCCCAACTAAACTATCTGCAACATGCCCACTATCGGACATGACTACACAGCAATGACCCTGAGTCATTCACAATGCAAAACATTCAAGCTTTCTACCATAGACAGACTAGTCAGTGTTCTATTGATTCAACCAGCCTATGCCAAAGCAAGACGACAAGGCGAAACAAAAAACATGCAATAGAGACAACAAGCACAAAACGGATAAAACTGTTTTCATCAAAGGTCAAAATGGAAAGGGGTACAAACACAGAAAGTTTACTCCTTATCAGAAGAAGGTTAAGAAACATAAGAGCTAAGCCTAATGGAAGAAGGAGCAGGAGTTGCGTCCACATGCGCCACGGCCTTGACATCAGGGCCCAAACTGTCTTCCTCGTCTGATGATGCAAAGGTAACAGACAAGTCTACGTACAATATCTTCTTATAACGGCCGAGATCCCACTCCGGATGCTCCTCCTTCATCAGTGCCAGCAGCTCCAGCCTGCCATGTACAACCCAACAGAACTCGCATTTGCCTTATTTCTGAAAAAGCTCCTCCTCTTGCACCTTCGCATCAACAAGTTCACGCTCCAACTTGTCAGTCAGTGCGTCAACGTGAGACTGCTCTGTGGCCAGACTGCTCTTCACAACACTAAGTTCATGCCACTCCAATTCGAATTGGTTTTCAGCCTTCCTCCTTTCTCGAACACAGAACCCCACATCAGATTCTAACTGTTGTTTCTTAGTAGCCCAGTCGGCCTCCTTCGAAGCATTCTCTTCAGCAAGATACTGCAATTCTGAACGTGACTTAGCCTCAGTTTCCTGCACAACCTTTACGTCTCGGCGGGTTCGGTCCAACTCCTGTTTGAGTCTATCTCTCTCGAATACCGCATTTGACATATCACGTTCCAGGACCTCCAGATGAGCCCCTTGAGTCTCAGCAGCCTTTATGTGCGAAAATACATGCTTCAAGGTGTATACCCTCTAATGAGCTGCCTCGATTTCCATCCCAGCAACGACCACGTGGCTCAAGTGAGACATACCCAGCATAAGGTACTTCAAGCCCTTGTCTATACACCCTTCTAGCGTATCCTCAATTTTTGGAGTGCTATCCATCAGCCAACTGTGACACCTGCTTATATGCTTCCTCGAAGCATACTATATGTCCACCTCTTGGTGCCAGACCTGTGAACTCATCTTTACCAAGTTTGGTGCAAATAGGCTTAGCCGTGCATCCAGATGAAGCTTTTCTGGATCAAGATTTACGCCATCATCACCCTTCACAGTTGTCGCTATCCTCAGGCTCTCCTATGTGGCCTTTTCTTTGTCACGAACAACCGACCCTTTGGTATGAGACGGCTCGATGGGATACGAAGGGATATGAGGGAGTGAATTATCCAAAGGACATTCCAACACTTCTAGTTGTGGCTTTGAACGAGACGGTGAACAACGTGGACTATGGAAAAACTGGCCCATGACACCACGACCACTATCAGGAAGCGCACCAAAGGGATGATCAGATTCTACAACCTCAGGCCGATCTTTCACATAAGCCTTCTGTCGGAATAGCCCCATGTGAATCAGCAGCAGCAGAAGCCGCCATTGCGATCTGCACCTGACGATCATTCAAAGCTTCGGCCTGTGCGTTACTAAGATTCGACCTGTCTACAACCCCTGCAAACCGCAGGTAATCTTTTTCCAAGCCAGACACATCAGTCTCCGCCTCGCCAGACTTAGCAGATTCGTGTTCTTCTCTCATTGGAGCGGGTCGTGCTGAAGGCAACCCAGTTCTAACATGGGACTTCTTCTTCACGAAAGAGGCAAGCGTTCCAGACAACTCCTCCACGTTAGACAGAATGAAAACTTTGGCCCCAACAACCTTCCTCTTCCTTGAAGGGCCCCATTTTACAACTTAATTCGCGGTACTCGGTACAGAGTAGGGGCAACGTGCCAGTTGTCCCACAACCCACTACGGATGAAGTTGGAGACTCTTATGACATAAACCACATTCCTCTTTGGCAAGCCGCGGAACGTTTCCATGGTTTTTTGCTCCTCTAAGGTTAGTGGAGTAGTGGAAAACTTCCTTACGAAGAAACATAAACAATTGTTAGCTAGCCATAATGGCTCAATTGAAGTCGACCTGGCTTCTACCAGAGCGGAACTGGTGTGGCCCCGTACTGAGTTGGAGCTCTTAGAAGGTGCCGTGGACAAGTGGTCGTTCGATTTGCAAGCTCAGATTGCTGAGAGGAAGCAAACCGAAACCAAATGGGTTGTTATACGATGACAGCTTGAATAAGAAGTTACTGAAGGGTTTTGCTGCATTCGTGAAGCAGAACGCTTATTGACAGAAAAACATTCTCACTAATGCCACATTGGTAGGCGTGGTGGATTTTGGGGCTTCGAGATGGAAGCTACAGATTTCGTTGGAGGTCGTTCGGGGCAGGTTATAACTTTTGGAGCTTTTTAGATAGGAGTGCTCTGGTCTTGACCTCGACTTTGCCTATTATAGAAAGGCTGCTTTCGGAACTATCATGCTAGAAGAAATTCATGGCTCTTCAAGAAAAATTGTTGAGGAAATCGTTTTGTCCCCTGCTGTTCCAAAATAGTTGTAATGTCTTTCTTGAGACAAAAACATAACTTTTAATGAAAGTCATATTTTGTAACTTTGTTTGTTTTTCTTGTATTGTCTTGCCATTATGTCTTTCCTAGAAGCTTTCGACCCATGTTACAGGCTGTGAAATTAGTATTTTCAGGACCTTCATGCTGGCAGATGGTCTGTGTTGTTAGTTGAGTTGCATCAAAACTGACTGGGTTAAGCAACCATTGTCTATAGTTGAGTTGCTATGGTCCCTGGCAAGTCTCCGCCACGAGTCATGGAACCGCCGATTACACTCTTACTCCCTATGCCATCGTTGCCCGTGCACAGTGGACTGGGCATTGGGATGTTCCAGAAGTCGACATCATCAGTAGGATTTGAATAAGCTTACCTAATGAGGTTTGGAGATCATCGTCTTTTGGTGAGTCGTTGTCATTAGGCAAAAAAAACTCACTAAGTTGTAACCAAATTCGGTGACCATAGTTTTTAGAAGAGCAATGGTCCTATTGCAAGTCGATGACATCAATCGAAACTAACTAGGCTTCCACCTTCCAAACCATCTACACCCACGTGGAGTAAGCTACAGATTTGGGAGTTGATAATTCGATGACCATAGTCTGTAGAAGAGTAATGATCCCTTAGCGAGTCGTCATCATCAGGCGTGAAAGCGCTGACTAGACTCCCACTTCCTAAGCCATCTTCATCTACGCGCAATGGACTAGGCTTTAGGCGCACCAGAAGCCATCGTCATCAGTCGCAAACTAAATAAGCTTACCTGGTCAGGTTCGGCGATCATTGTCTGTAGAAGAGCAATGATCCCTTGACGAGTCGTCATCATCAGGCGTAAGAGCATTGACTGACTCCTACTTCCTAGGCCATCGTCATCTGCTCGCAGCGAACTAGGCGTCAGGCACACCAGAAGCCGTCGTCATCAGTCGCGAACTCACTAAGCTTACCTGGTCAAGTTCGGCAATCATTGTCTGCAGAAGAACAATGATCCCTTGGTGAGTCATCGTCATCAAGTGTGAAAGTGCTTACTAGACTCCCACTTCCCAGGCCATCGTCATCCGCATAGAGGACTAGGCGTCGGGCGCACCAGAAGTCGTTGTCGTCAATCATGAACTGACTAAGCTTTCCTGGTAAGGTTCAACAATCATTGTCTGTAGGAAATAAATAATCCCTTGGCGAGTTGTTGTCATCATAAGCTTACCTGGTCAGGTTTGGCGATCATTGTTTGTAGGAGAGAAATGATCCCTTGGCGATTCGTCGTCATCAAGCATGAGAGCGTTGACTAGAATCCCACTTCCTAGGCCATCGTCATCCGCGCGCAGCGGACTAGGCATCGGGCGCACTAAAAGTCATCGCCGTCAGTCACAAACTGACTAAGCCTACCTGGTCAAGTTCGGCGATCATTGTCCGTAAGATAGCAGTGATCCCTTGGCAAGTGATTGTCATCAGGTGTGAGAGCGCTGACTAGACTCCCACTTCCTAATCCATCGTCATTCGCGTGCAGCGAACTAGGCGTCGGGTGCACCAGAAGTTGTCATTGTCAGTCGTGAACTGACTAAGCTTACCTGGTCAAGTTTGGGAATCATTGTCTGTAGAATAGAAATGATCCCTTGGTGAGTCATCATCATCAGAAGTGGGAGCACTGACTAGACTCCCACTTCCTAGGCCATTGTCATCCATGCGCAGCGGACTAGGCGTCGGGCGCACCAAAAGCCATCGTCATCAGTTGCGAACTGACTAAGCTTACCTGGTCAGGTTCGGTGATCATTGTTTGTAGGTGGGCAATGATTCCTTGGCGAGTTGTCATCATCAGGCGTGAGAGCAATAACTAGACTCCCACTTCTTAGGCCATCATCATCCACACGCAACGGACTAGGCGCCAGGCTTGATCGTTTGGATTTGGCCACAGCGCGATGATTGGAAGTTGTGTTGGTTGTAATGAACAATAGTGGAAGTTCAATAAAAGCAAAATTTTTTTTTGATAATGTTTTTCAAGATACTCTACATTCCATGGTCGCTTAAGTCCATCACCGTTTATGTCTTCCAACCAGTACGTCCTCAGCCTGTTGACTTTGGTCACCCTGTAGGGCCCTTTCCAGTTTGGTTCAGTTTTCATGCGCCCGCCTCTTTGGTGTTTTGCTGGGTTTTTCTGAGTACCTAGTCTCCCACTCTAAATTCACGTGGCTTAACCTTTTTGTTGTAGTATTGTGCTATTCGTTGCGGGTAGGCTATCTTGGCCGAGGCTTGATCTCGTTTTTCCTCGATGAGGTTTTGGCTGACGTGTAAGGCTTCGTCATTATCATCTACTCTGAACTCCTCCATTCGAAAGGTAGGCACTTCGAGTCCCACCAAAACCATGGCTTCTGACCCATAGGCTAGGGCGAAGGGTGTTTCTCCGGTCGAAATTCTTTTGGTTGTCCGATACGCCCAGAGTATTCCTGGTAGCTCTGAAACCCATTTTTTCATGGTTGCGTCAAGTTTTCTTTTGATCGCTTCCAAGATCATTCGGTTAGTAACCTCGCTTGGCTGTTGGCTTGTGGATGCTCTGGCGAGGAGAAATGGTGACTGATGTTCAGACTTTCACATAGTTTTTTAACCTTGATACCTTTGAATTGAGTTTCATTATCACTGACCAATACTCTGGGAATGCCAAATCTGCAAACGATGGTTGCCCATATGAACATCTCTATTTGGATTTGCCCTATCTTGGATAAGGGTTATGCTTTGACCCACTTGGTGAAGAAGTCGACTTTCACAAGAAGGAACTTTTTACCAGTTGATGTTGGGAGTGGTCCGACAATGTCCATCCCCCATTGTGCAAATGGCCACGAACTAGTCATCGGTGTCTGTGGTTTGGCAAGCATGTGCATGTATGGCGCGAACCTCTGATATTTGTCACATTTACGGATAGTATCTTTGGCGTCTCGTTGCATTGTCGGCCAATAGTACCCAAGGGTTAGAGCTTTGTGGACAAGGGTACTCCTACCCGAATGATTTTTGCATATCCCGTTATGGATCTTTCTCAGGACCTGATCTCCATCAGGAAGGGACAGGCATCGGAACAGGAGTCTAGTTTTTGATATCTTGTATAACTTGTCGTTTAGGAGAGTGTATCGCGCTGCTCTATTTCTGAGTTTTCTGGCTTCAACCTTCTCGGCTGGCAAGGCTCCGCTTTCAATATATTTGAGAATCGGAGTCATCCAACTAATCTCTATGCTCGCGGCGCAAACATCACTGGGCTCTTCTTCGTCAAGGCTTGATTGCTCTTGGTGGTTCGATGAGACTGTTTGAGACTTCGACGGAGGCTGGGGCTTCCTTAGCCAGTGCATCAACTCTTTTATTTCTCAAATGATTGCGAATCACATAAGTTCCTAAAAATTACAACTCTAAACTGATTATTGAAAGAAAGCTAAACAACTGGATAGATTGACTGTTGGCGGAGAGAGGTTGATCCGGCCTTGAAGTAAATTTGCATGGCCTTTGCTTGTATCGTAAGTACCTGCATCGAATTATCAAGTTTCGTCGATGCTATTGAGGTCACTGAAGAGTGAACCTTTCGTGGGGAGTTCTTCCGCACCCACTGACAGTTGTGGGGTTGTGCTCCTGTTTGCGTCGACCTCTCCGCTAGGCTAGACATTCTGTCTGGCTAGATGGTGGGCTACTTTTGTAATGTTGGACTTTTCTTTGTCACTAAGTTGAGCCACTGCAGTTGGGTCTTTGTCCCCATCTGGGAGGTGCGACTCTTCCCCAGTCTCTGAGTTTGGCTTTTGTCAAACTTGTCTGGCGAGCTCTACCTGAATCTGAGAACATTCTATCTGCTTTAGCGCAACATAGTGGCAGCCTCGTGCGATTGGTTGGTCCCCGCGAATTTTCCTCTCTGAGTGGTTGGCGATAAACTTGACGCACTGATGAAGGGTGGAGACTATTGCCTCCATCTGATGAAGCCAGTGTATCCCCAAGATGAGGTTATAGGTAGATGGTGCGTCTACCACCATGAAGTCCAGGAACAGGACCTTCTTAGTTGTGTCTCTCCTGCCACCACTGCTAGCCTTATCTTCCCACTCAGGAAGCATTTTTCTCTGTCAAACCTAATCAATGGGCAGTCAAAAGGCGTTAAGTTCTCCTCCTTGAGGTCCATGCTACAGAAGGCGTTGTAGAATAAGACATCGAGGGAGCTTCTCGTGTTCACTAGGGCCCTCTTTACCTCCCACCTTGCAATAGAGACCAAAATGACAAGAGTGTCGGTGCACGGACTCCTTCGAGGTCCTTATCTGTGAACGTCAAGGTCGGGATTGGGCTTTGTACTCACGAGTAATACGCGCGTTGGTCCTTGCTGGTGGGTTGTGTCCACATCTCAAGGAGTGTCTACTTTCGAGACTTGTTAGCCTGTTCTTCTTCTGATCCGACTCTGTGAAGGACATATATAATGCTCGGAGCCTCTTTTTCGATTCTTTGACCGCTTCTCCCGTTTCCCCGGTTTGGTCTTGCCTATTTTCTGAACCCATGAACTCCTTCAGGTTGCCTTTTTGAATCAAGTACTCAATCTCATACCTTAGACTCTTACAGTCGTTGGTGTCATGGCCACTCTCATTGTGGTATGAGCAATACTTGATGTTGTCGCGTTTGGAGGGGTCTCTAGGCTGCTTCGAGGGCCTTTTCAGATCCTCTCAATTTTTCATGGAATTAAGGATGTCCGACAAGCTAGAGTTGAGGGGGCCATTGTTTTGGATCCGACATAGTTAGAAGACTTATTTAGCCTGACGCGGCCAGAATTCGACCCACTTTCGTTTGTTTCTATCTTCGTCTTCTCGCCCATTTCTCTCATTTTTGTCCCTAGAACTACTTCAGTCTCGTTCTTTGTTGTTCTCATCTCTTCCAAGGTGATGTACCTCTGGGCGTTCTTCAAGAATTTTTCCATATCCAAGGGGTCCAAGGTGAGAAAGTTGTAAAATTTTCCCTCTCTTAGTCTCGCAATAAAAGTCACAACGGAGGTATCATCGCTGCAGCCGTCAATAAATGAAATGTGTGACGTATTCCCTTAGAGTTTCATTTGATTTCTGCCTCAGGGAGAGTACATAGTGCAGGCCCTTCCTGATCCGCTGGTTGCCGACAAAGCGTGTCAGGAATTCTTTAGCCAGTGTTTTGAATGAGTCAATTGACTTTGGCGGGAGGCAATGGAACCATGTCAATGGTGACTTCTTAAGGCTGGTAGGGAACGTTCTACACATCACCGATTTAGAACCTTTTTTGAGCGCCATTACATGATGATAATGACGCAAGTGATCAAACGGGTCATCGGTCCCGTCATAGAACTCAAGCTTCGGAAGGCTGAACTTATTTGGCAGAGCTTCGTTCATGATGCAGTCCACAAATGAGGGAACAGAAAGAAGGTACAACACGTCTGGGTTGTGAGCCCCTTGGCGAAGAGGGTTCTGCATGGCGGGTCTGTCTGCCCTAAAAGTTGGATCTTCGTTAACCATGCCGCCACCTCTAGTCCAGTGAGAACTAGGGGGCTTGGCTTTCCTGTGCTTTCTCTCTATTGTAGTCTAGAAATTGAGGTATGTGTTACTTTTGATCTCCATCAGTGGGTGAAGGGTTATGTTGAGTGAGAATTTCTACTGCTTTAGCGATCTGTTGTATCTGTAATGATAGCAGATCTATCCTGGGGTCCGTCGCCGCTACCGCTGGCGCGGGGGTGTGAGCCCGTTGCCTGTGTATCGTCAGCACTGCTGGAAGCGGTGATATAGTGCCAGTCTGAGCATTTGACGTTTCCCCTGGTCTCCATTGTTGCGGGATCTGGTGGTCATCATCTTCTTGAACTCTGAAGAGATATGATGTTAGTGTTTTGCTAGGAACTCTGACGTCCCCACAGATGGCGCCAAACTGATGCAATCAATTTTTGCTCCCCACTTGACCGTGATCTGCTGACCTACACAAGGAACGCACGTGAGCCACAAAACCACCGTTGTGGTGGTCGATGGCATTCCGATGCGTAAGTCAGACAAGGATCTGAGGAAGGCTTACTGATGTAAAGAGGGAATTTGTAGCATACCTTTGTTCACCAACCACGTCTTATTTATAGTGTTGGAGTTTTGGTTCGACCGGGCCATTGATGGTGTAGTTTAGGGAAAAATATCTTCTTGGAGATCCTTCTCTAGTTAGGAGTTGTCATGTGGAAGGAAGTTTCCCTATTCGACTTGTGCTCCTAAATACGCGAGAGATAGTTCTCAATTGGAGTGTTATCCATAGATGAAGTTTCCATGTACGACGTATACTCTGGTATTTGTTTCCTAGCTAGAGACAAAGTTTCACTAGCTTGCCCGTCCGAAATTGATCCCTGAGATACTTGCCTTAATAGGTCTTATGGGTATTGGGGGTGGCTGCGAGACGTGTGGATTTAGCAGGTTGTAGTTATTTGGGTCTGTCTGGCGGACTGCGTTATGCGAGCTTGATGCCGCTTGGGCTGGATTAGTGTTAGGCTGACGCTTGGGCCTGTTATTCCTTGAGATCATCATGACACGTGTACAGTGTAGAAGAAAGGATGTTTCGGTGTATCATCACCATTGATATGGAGAGAGACTTTTCTCACAAATGAGCAAGAATCCAACAAGAAACGGAATGGAGAACTCTAATGGCATCTAAACCTATCATTATGCTTAAAGATACTTCCTTTGACAGGTACAAGCGTAAAGGTACTTTGGCTTCATACTTTTTGTTGCAATATGAAGAATTATAGGAGCTAAAAAGTGGCTATAAAGCCTGGCTGCCTAGAATTGGGGATCTAGATATTGCCCATGCAGCCAGGCTTTAAAGCCATCTTTGGCCAGGCTTGGGTGTTTTTACACTTTTACCTATTCTCTTTAAAACAAAACCATAAACATTATCTATAGAAGGGGTAAAAGTGTAAAAAGTTCCAAAACCTGGCTACCTAGAATTGGGGGTCTAGCTTTGAGGCAGAGGCTTTAGCATGTGTAGAAGCAGTAAAATGGACTGCTACCAATGGTAGTGAAGAAATGGTGGATGGTGCTACTATCATATCATCTCTAAGTTATTAGAGCTTTAAAGCGAGCACAGATCATCTAGATTGGAGACAGACAATTATCTGGAATAACCTGCTTATGGAGAACTACATGTTGAAACAGGTGAAAAGCTTCCATATTGATAGAGAGAACTTTTTGGCTGACATGCTATCTCAATATGCACGAGATATTGGTGTTCCTGTTCTGCCTATCAAACATTAGTTAATTTTAAGTCTTTGTTTCCTAGTCGTATTAGCAACTCTAGATTGAGTCAGAGTCGTGATTCCGGTTGGTTTATGTGGATTTAGATGATGTAATAGACTTTAAAAAAATTATTTATTTATTAATCCATGCCCGAATGCTACATGACTGACCCTAAAGAGCTAAACAAACCATGCCCGAAGGCTATAATATTGTTGCCACTTAATATTCTCGTCGCCTCCATCTTGCATTGAAATGCGATGCCCCGACCTGTTGCCTCCACCTTGAATGAAGACTTGTTTTCGCTTCGCTCCGATCCAGTCCATCTAAGTAGTTGCATTCAATACCCGAAGGCTTATCAACGACGGAGCACATGTGCTCCTAATAATCGGGCGAAAACTCACAAAATTCTAACTTTGAGTCTCAAATCTGTAACCTCTCACAAGGAGAGTGGATGTCCGATCAACTAAACTACAATTGGTGGACAATGTAATTGACTTTCATATGCTGTTTTTTGCTTAATGAAAGTTATTGATTATGATAAAAAAATAAAAAATAAAAAATAAAATGTTTAGACTACTTTTTTTAACTAGGAAATGAAGATCATATGAATAACTTATACTTCCACTGATGTGAAATTAGACATTTATTACTATTTGTTTGGTCAACGCACATGGATTAACAATTAAAAAATATATATTTATTAGCAAATTATTCTTTTGAATAAATTTTTTTTTGGGTATTGAGAGTTTAGAGATAAAAATTATTTTTACTAATTCAGGAAAATTTCGATAGTTTTCATTGTAAATTAACGACACTATTAATATTTTAAAAAATACATTTTAATTCCAACTAAAATAAAAATAATGCCATTTTTACATGTTTTTTATGGTTTCATTACCATAGATGTAGCAAGTACCATTACTAGTTTGAATAAGGGTGCAGTTAGTAAAAGATGCGAGTCCAATTTTGAGGCAAAATTGCAGGCTATTGAGGAAGCATTGAGATGAGCTGAAGAAAATGATGTGAACAGGGTGGTGCTGCTGACAGACACCATGGGCACAGTGCGAGCTGCAGATAGAGAAGTCAAACTCTCACAACATGCTAGGCCCACACATCTCACAACTATCCTCAATACCCATAAGTCCTACTAAGACAAGTACCTCGAGAATCAACTTCGGACGGGCAACTACAACAGCTATTTGCTTCCAAGTAGGAAGCAAATACTAGAGTACATTCCAAACATGGAAACTCCCTTCTACAGATTGTTCTTGGATTGGGAATTATCTCCCGCGTATCTAGGAGCACAAGGCTAATAAGGAACTTCCTTCCTACAGCACGACTCCTAATTAGAAAAGGATATCCACGAAGATCTTCTTCCTAAACTACATCTTCGATGGCCTGGTAGAACCAGGACTTCTTGCACTACAAATAAGACATGAGATTGGTAAGCTAAGGTACGCTACAAATTCCATATTTACAACATTACGCCTTCCTCAGATCCTTGTCTGACTTTAGCATCGGAGTGTCATCGGCCACCACAACGGTGGTCCGTGACTCACGTGTGTTACTTGTGCAAGTCAGAAGGTCAACGAGACTAAGTCAAAACGGGGAGCGAAAAATGACTGCATCAGTTTGTTGCCGTATGTGGGGACGACAGAGTTCTTAACTTTTCATTAGTGTCGTCTCCTTTTAAAACCCAGAGAAATGGTGACTACTAGTTCACGCAACAACGGAGAACAGGGGGACACTTCAAACGCTCTGGTTGGCGCAGCACCGCCGCTTTCAGCGGCTCCGATCATACACGGGCTACAGACTCAAGCCCCTGCGTCGACGACAACAGCAGACCCCCGAATCAATAGACTGGCATCTAAAATATAGCAGATAGCCACGGCGGTGGATGCTTTCACGTTACAAATCCACCACTTGCCAATGGAGACCGGGAGCATCACAAGCCTCCGTCTCCGGAGGATGGCAAAGAGCAAGCACAAGAAAGCCAAGCCCCTACCAATTCTTATTGAACGAGGGGAGGCTGCGCAGCTGACACTGAGCCAGCTGCTAGGACAGAGAGGCTCGTCCCTGGGAACCCCCTCCTTAGAGGGATGCACGATCTGGACGTATTATATCGCCTCTCTGTTCTGCCATTTGTGGATCGGATCATGAATGAGGCCCTCCCGAGAAAGTTCACTCCCCAGAAGCTCGACTTCTACAACGAAACCATCGATCTTTTCGACCACCTCGCCATTACCACATCCTTCCGCTGAAGTCGATTGACTCCATCAAGACACTTGCAAAAAAGTTCTTAACACGTTTCATAGGGAGCCAACGTTTCCGAAAAGGCCCACACTACATACTCTCTCTAAAGTACAGGTCCCACGAGACCCTCAGAGAGTATGTCACACGCTTTAGTAACGAACTGACTCTCAGCGACGGATGCAGCGCCGCCACGGCCGTAACAACCTTCACTGCGAGCCTCAATAAAGGAAAGATCTACGAAGACCTCACCTTAGAGCCCCCTCTGCACATGACAAAACTTCTCAAGAGCGCTCAGAAGCATATTACCTTGGAGGAGCTGAGAACTGTAAAGAGTGAAACCGAAGGCGAGAAGAAGCCATCCGCTCCCAAGGACAGGAAGAAGGGAAAAAGACGCGAGGATGATGAACGAAGCCAATGGAAGCGCAGTGACAACATGCTAGACCTTGGTTGGTTCAGGCAGGAGAAAACATCCAACTATGTTGGATCCAGGATTGTGACACCCGTCAATGCCCGCCTATCAGAGGTACTTAACTCCATGAATAACTGGGAGAATATGAAGTGGCTCCCAAAGCAGCGCGAGGACCCTGCCAAGCGTGACAACGACAAGTACTGCATGTACCACAAGGAGGGCGGCCACGATACCAACGACTGCAAGAATCTGAGGTATGAAGTTGAGTACTGAATCCGCAAAGGAAAACTGAAAGAGTTTCTGAACTCCGAAAAGCGGCCAGAACGAACCAGGGAAAGGGGGAGTCAGTTAAAGAAATAGCGAAAGAGACTCCAGGAATAAAATATGTCCTTCATGGAGTTGTACCGAATGAAGACCAGTCATACAGGTCTCGCAACACAAACCTTACTGGAAATGCGGACACAACTCGCGGATGAGGACAGACGCTACCACTCAAGGATTCATAGCCCCATTCCCACCTTGACCTTTACGAACAAAGACCTCGAAGGAGTCTCAGTGCCACATAACAATGCCCTAGTTATCTCGGTCTCCATAGCAAGGTGGGAGGTAAAGAAAGCTCTGGTGGACACAGGTAGCTCTCTCAACGTCCTGTTCTACAACACGTTCGGCAATATGGACCTCAAGGAGAAAAACTTGACATCCTCAGACTACCCGCTGATTGGATTCAGCGGAGAGAAGTGTTTCCCAATCGGGAAGATCAGGTTGGCGATAGTGGCAGGAAAGCCACAGCTAAAAAAGGTCATGTTTCTGGACTTCATGGTCGTAGACGCACCGTCAACCTACAACCTTATCTTGGGAAGACCATGGCTCCACCAGATGGAGGCAGTAGTCTCCACCCTTCACCAGTGTGTTAAGTACACTGCTAACCACTCAGAAGGGACTATACGTGTAGACCAACCTACGACACGAGGCTGCCATTACGCCGCATTGAAACAAATAGAATGCTCCCAGATCTAGCTACACACCGCGAGGCTGCCTAAACCAGTGTTAGGCCAAGCAACAGCTGGGCCATCACCTTCAAACAGTGCGAGAGCTGTCTGCTCTTCCGCCCAGCTAAACAGAGAGGCCAATGTAAGCGGGAATATATCTCTCCAACGTTCTGTCGATACAGAGATTGACCCCTCTACAAGGTTTACTTTTGAGTAACCTTTGAAGTGCCTCAATAGTCCGCTAAATGATCCACAAGCGCAATCCGAATTCACTTCAAGTCCAAGATCAATTCCTCCCGCTCAACAGTTAGTCTACTTTCAGTTGTTTATTTCCCTTTCCATAGTCAATGTAGAGTTTTTAAAGACTTATGTGATTTGAAATCATTTAAGAAATAAAGGAAAAATTACACAAACAAACTCTATTGATTATTGGAAAGATGTAACAACAAGCGCCCTAAGGCGGATACAAAAGACTTCATACTACAAGCATCTGAGTACGATACGACATGAAGTAAAAGACTCGTTTAGACAATTCTACAACGATTCTATTACGAGAGGCATCCGAAAAATACTATAATTCTCAACTTCTCCGCAGAGTTTGAACTGAGCAAGATCAGAATGAAAACATCATGTTCAAACGCCTCCACAGACATACCTCTCAAATATGGTCTGAGGTGGTACAAAATCAACAACTGGAAACACCGACAAAAATTCGAAACCCAACTCACACACTCTGTTAACTTGGGACGAGTGTCAGGTGAGCTCGGATCGCATATACCTTCCCGCGCAAAGAAAACAGGAATATTTGGGAATCAATGGCCCATTCCGACAGGCCATGTCCAATTCCCCTTCAAACCAAATGCTGATTTCCAGCGAAAGGCGAAGCGACGGAGCTAATCAAGAAGTGATGGGGGCAGGCGCTCAGACAACGGTTGCTGGTGTTATTTCAGAAATTAAACATTCAGGAACAACAATAAGGCACCAGCACATGAACGACAGACTCTTCCCTTGAAAGAGAATTTGTACTACTTCTTCGCATTATGAGAAAAAATTATGAGATCTCAGCAGGTCAACTACATGCCCACCCACAACAGGTGACCACGCATAGCAGCGATTATGATCGTGCATGATCGAGGCAAATGTCAAAACATTCGGAGACTCCATTGTTGAAGGCATCTCTTCAGCCTTTAGAAAACCCAAAGCATTTTCTTCAAGTAAAAACATTACAGGAGATGAGCTCTGCGAAAGATAGTGCCTACAACGATTAGAGAACACCATTATATAGGCATAATGGTTCACCAAACGTGCCTTCTGCATTAACTGCTAAGCATAGAATACCGTGTGGGAAATGAAGAAACGACGGTTCCCGAGGAAAGTGCGTAGACCATGTTTGCTCAATTAATGGCGTTGCATGCAATCCCATCAATTCAGGGGGAGTAACTGTTCCGCAGCCTACGTCGTACACGTGTTACCGTATGATCTACGTCGTACATGTGTCACCGCCCGATTTATGTCGTACACGTAGTGCAACCATACAAGAAACCCTAACTCTTCCTTTGCGGGCCCAAATGCTCGATCCACTCGACCCACCATTCAAACAATATTCTGCTACATGCTAGGCGCAAGCGCGAATCCAAAATAGACTTGACACACGGACCGTACCTACGGATAACTGTTTGTTTTAAGGTAATGTTGTCTGCACAGTGTGCGACACTAGTAGACATAAGTTCTCACACCCTCAAACGGGCGGAACCACTATCCAATGGGCAAGCTTAGTCAGCCTAAGCTGATGACGACGTTATTTGGTATCATCCGACACCTAGTCCGCTTAGCACGAATATATATGGTCTAGGAAGTGAGAGTCTAATCAGCGTTATCACGCCTAGTGATGACGACTTGCCAGGGATCATTGCCCCCCTTCGCGGTCAATGATCGCCGAACCCAATAAGGTAAGCCTAGCTGGTAACGACTAGCAACAAAAGTTTATGATCAAAGCCCAAACCTGTAGCCCCCACTGCGTGAGTGTAGATGGTTTAGAAGGTGGGAGCCTAGTCAGTCCCGAACTGATTCTGACGGCTCGCCATGGGACCACTGCTTTTTAGCGTGGTCTCCGAATCACCAACCCTAGACTTGTAGCTCCTATTGCGTGGGTGTAGATAGTTTAGAAGATGGTAGCCTAGTTAGTCCCAAACTGATTCTGACGGCTCGCCATGGGACCACTGTTTTTCAGCGTGGCCGCCGAATCACCAACCCTGAACTTGTAGCCCCCATTGTGCAGGTGTGGATAGTCTAAAAGGTGGGAGCCTAGTCAACCACGAACTGATTTCGACGGGTTACCACAAGACCACTACTTTTCAGCGTGGCCGCCAAAAACTCCCAAATTTGTAACTTGATGCGCACAGGTGTAGATGATTTGGAAGGTGTGAGCATAGCTAGTCCCGAACTGATCTCGACGGCTTGCCATGGGACCACTACTTTCAGCCTGGTCGTCGAACCCCTTTACTCGAACTTTTAGCCCCCACCGCGCGGGGAGGGTGTAGATGGTTCGAAAGGTGGGAGACTAGTTAGTCCTTAATTGATGTTGATGACTCGCCACGAGACTACTGCTCTTTAGCGTAGTCGCCAAACCTTCACTCCCCGAATCAGTAGCCCATATTGCTCGGGCATAGATTGTTCGGAAGATGGGAGCCCCAAACAGCTCGCTACGTGACCACCACTTTCATACAATGACCGCAAACATAAATCTAGTTGAATCGGCGTCTTCACGCTCAAACAGACTGACATTCTAATATTAGCAAAGACCACTCACGCCGATATAAAAATCGTACGACCAGTGCCCAGATAAAAGTTACTTAGGATGCCAACCCGAGCTTACGACGCCTGACTCGGCACGAACGCTCTGACATCGCAACTCGCCCATAGCATCAGTCGCAGCCGACCGATCAGACAAGTAAGGCAAGCCTCAAACAGCTTACCTTGGGGACAAGACATAGCTCGAGCAACTCCACCCTTAGCTAAACAGTCCGCAACATGTCACTATCGGACACGACTACACAGTGATGACCCCGAGTCATTTGCAACGCAAAACGATCAAGCTCTTTATAGCAGGCAGACCAGTTGACGTCCTATTGATTCAACTAGCCTATGCTAAAGCAAGGCGAAACGAAAAACTTGCAATAGAGACAACAAGTACAAAACGGATGAAACTGTTTTCATTAATGGTCAAACAGGAAAGGGGTGCAAACACATAAAGTTTACTCCTTATCAGGAAAATGTACAGAAACAGAAGAGCTAAGCCTAGTGGACGAAGGAGCAGGAATTGCGTCCACATGTGCCACGACCTGGACATTAGGGTCCGAACTGCCTTCCTCGTCTGACAAGTCTACATATGACATCTTATAACAGTCAAGATCCCACTTCAGATGCTCCTCCTTCATCAGCGCCATCAGTTCAAACCTGCTATGTACAACCCAGCGGAACTCGCATATGCCTTGTTCTTGAAAAAGCTCCTCCTTGCGCACCTTCGCATCAACAAGTTCATGCTAAAACAACTCCAACTTGCCAATCAACGCGTCGACCACTCCAATTCGAGCTGGTTATTGACTTTCCTTTCTTATCGAGCATAGAACTCCACATCGGATTCTAACTGTTGTTTCTGAGAGACCTAGTCGGCCTCCTTCAAATCATTCTCTTCAGCAAGAGACCACAGTTCAGAACGCGCCTTAGCCGCAACTACAACGTCTCGGCGGGTTCGGTCCAATTCCAGTTTGAGTATATCTCTTTCGAACACCGTCTCAGATTGATCACGCTCAAGGACCTTCAGACGAGCCTCTTGAGTCTCAGCGGCCACGGTTGACTGATCTAGCCTCTTCTCTACAGTCTATTTTTGTAGCTGCTTCTATAGCCGATCAATTTCATAAAGCGCATCAGAATACAGCGCTTGCATGTGCGAGAAGACACGCTCCAAGGTGTATACCCTCTCACGAGCCGCTTCGACTTTCGTCCCAGCAACGGCCACGTGGCTCAAGTGAGACATACCCAGCATAAGGTACTTCAAGCCATTGCCCATACACCCTTCTAGCATATCCTCCCCGAGTTTTGTAGCGCAATCCATCAGCCAGCTATGACACCTGCATATATGCTTCTTTGAAGCATACTCTACGTCCACCTCTTGGTGCCAGATTTGTAAACTCATCTTTATCAAGTTTGGTATAAACAAGCTTATCCGCGCATCAGGATGAAGCTTTCCCAGATTAGGAATTACACTAGCACCACCCTTCACGGTTGCCATTGTCTTCAGGGACTTCTCCGTGGCTTTTCCCTTGTCGATAGTAGCCTACCCTTTATTGCAAGACGGCTCGACAAAATTCGGAGGGAGAGAAGGAAACAAATTATCCAGAGGACCCTCCAATACTTCTAGCTGTGGCCTGGAACAAGATGGTGAGCAACACGAACTACATGAAACTTGGCATTTGCCACCACGACCACTTTCAGACTACACGCCAGTGGGACGATCAGATTCTACAACCTCGAGTGAATCCTCACAAAAGCCTTCTATCCGAACAGTCCCATGCGAATCAACACCGGCAGAAAATGCCATTGTGACCCACACTAGATGATCATTCAAAGCTTCGACCCGCTCATCGCTAAGGTTCGACCTGTGTACAATTCCTACGAACCGCGGGTAATCTTTCTTCAAGCCGGACACATCAGTCTCCACCCCAACAGGCTTAACAGACTCGCGTTTTTCTCTCACTAGAGCGGGTCGTGCTGAAGGCAACCCAATTCTAACACGGGACATCTTCCTCACAAAAAAGACAAGCATTTCAGACGACTCCTCCACGTCAGACAGAACTGGAACTTTGGCCCTAGCAACCTTCCTCTTCTTTGAAGGGACCCCATCTTCTAACTTAATTCACGATACTCGGTACAGAGTGGGGGAAACATGCCAGTTGTCCCACAGCCTACTACGGATGAAGTTGAAAACTCTTATGACATCGACCACATTCCTCTTTGGCAAGTCGCGTAACGTCTTCATGGTGTTTTGCTCCTTAAAGGTAATGGGAGTAGTGGGAAACCTTCCTACGAAGAAACACAAGCAATGATTAGCCAGCCCGCGATCAAGCATAATCAAAGTCACGAGAAAGGGTTGAACTTACGAAACAACCTAAACTCTCGCTCAAATGGACGACCCTTGCATCGAAAATACTTCGAATCCGCAAGGGCAAAAAAATAATACTTCTGCTAGAACTTGAAATCATCGGGCAGATTCACAAAGCAAGCCGGCGATGTCATCTTACAGACAACGTTACCCTTCAGTCGGGGAGAAGTCAGCAACTGAATTACTCGCGGAATCACACTGACGTCGACCTCCTTAGCACTGATCAAAATCAGGAGGATGATCCTATATCCATTAGGCCCCAATTGGGCTAGAGGAATCCCCATGAGATTCAAGAACTCCCAAATCACGTCTAAAATCGGAAAGCGCACTCCAGTTTGAAACATCTCAATATGCAAGTATATGAAACCGGTCGGAGGCGACATTGGCGTTTGTTCACCTGTCATGACATACAATGGTAGGTCCTCAGGGACCCCAAACTTTGTACAGATTTCGGCAAGCCTAGTCTCAGACAACAACCTGTCTTTGAAAAACTCGATGCCCTTAGCCAAGGTTGCGTCATCAAGAAGGTTTTGTTGAGCCATGAAAAAGATGAATAATCTTTTCTGAACATAGGATGAATAGAGCGGTAGCTTCAAAAGCAAGGAAAGTAGAAGAGTCAGACTCTGCACTACGAATGACCTAAATAGGGATTTGGTTCTCGCCTCTTTTTCGTTGGACCGACGCATGTTCAATTAATGCAGCACAAGGCTTAAGCAACGATTCAGACTCAATCATCATGAGCAGTGCATCCCTTCAAAAGATGACTTATCGAATCGATGTGACCACCCACTAATTCGGGGGGAGTAGTTGATAATACATAAAAACGGTCACACCCATGAACCATACACGTGTCAAGATGATCTCGAGGAACGACGGGCCTCAGCATCATCCCAACACTGATCCAGCCTAAGCGGTTCTAAATTCGGCCAATTGAGTTTGCCAGACGGACTCGAACTCTCACAGCACGCCAGGCCCACACGTCTCACAACTATCCTCAATACCCATAAGTCCTACTAAGGTAAGTATCTCGAAGATCAGTTTCGGACGGGCAACTACATCAGTTTTCTACTTCCAAGAAGGAAGCAAATACTAGAGTACATTCCATACAGAGAAACTCCATTTTCAGATTGCTCTTGGATTGAAAATTATTTTCCGCGTATCTAGGAGCACAAGGCTAACAGGAAACTTTCCTCCTATAGCACGACTTCTAATTAGAAAATGATATTCACGAAGATCTTATTCCTAAACTACGCCCTCGATGGCCTAGTAGAACCAAGACTCCTTGCACTATAAATAAGACAAGGTTGGTAAGCTAAGGTACGCTACAAATTTCTTGTTTACATCATTACTCCTTCCTCAGATCATTGTCTGACTTTAGCATCGGAGTGCCATCGGCCACCATAACAGCGGTTCATGGCTCACGTGCATTACTTGTGCAGGTCAGCGGGACTAGGTCAAAGCGAGAAGCGAAAAACGAATGCATCAAATGGGATAAAGAAAATGGGGAACTATTGTCGGAATCGAATTCAAGAAATGAATTTATGTAGGAGACAAGAGACGATTTTGTGAGATTCTTTAGATCAAATTTTTTTTTTTTGAAGAAGAAGGAACGATACGCGGTGGAGCAGAGGATGAAGTGCGTTGGACTTGCTGGAGGTATGCGGCGTGGCTAAATGGTGCACTGATCGTTCTTCGTTGCAGTCTTCACACCTTTTTTTCTTGCAGCTAGCTTAATGGGAAGGCGGGGAAGGGAGGGGAGAGAGAGGCGACCGGGATGGGTGTGGTTCTTTCGAAACAGAGAGATGGAGAGGAGACATAGATGAGAGTGAAGCTGTAAAAGAGGAGGAGAAGAAGGAGACGATGGCCATGGCCCGACTGTGAGAGCTTCGAGTGTCGAGTCTATCGTTGTGAGAGGCTTCGACTTCAACTCTTCGAGGCAACTTTGAGAGCCTTCGCTGTGAGAGGCGACTGTGTCTGTGAGACCTCTTCGAGTGAGAATGAGAATGTGAGATGAGGGTAAGAGAAAATCTAGGGTTTATTTCCCATTTATAGTTCAAGGGTAGGTCTGTGAGACTTCTTCGAGTGAGAATGAGAATGTGATATGGCCAAATCTGTATCCGCCCCGAATAATAAACGGATATCCGTGGGGAGGATATGGCCACTGCCATCCCTAATCAACTGTTGGTTTCTCAGAGTATGTGAGATTTATTAAAAGAGGGTTGATGTCAAATTATAATTGAGTCTCATTTTTATCCAAGTATCTAACGGATCACTCACTCCCCACTCGGGTAAATGCACCCGTGTGTATGATCTTGTTCAATAATGAATATGCCTAAAATTTGAAACATGGTTGTTGTAGGAAATGTAGATTGACCTAGTTTAGATGAATTTTGAATCTACGCTACAGTGGGTTCAAATATTGAGAAGTGGTCGAATTGGTTGTTAAAAGTAAATTAATTTCTTCTAAAGCAGTTGACAATGACTATGCTAATAATAATAATCAGAGAGAAGAAGTTAACTAAGATAGCAAAAAATCAAAGGAATGGGAATGCACGATTCTACTTCTACTTCACTTTTTGTACAGAAAAAAATATGAAAAATGTGAATTTTATTATTGTATTTTAATCTCCATAACCCAAGCGCACACTTTTCAACATGAAATTGCTTTGAACAATCAAGAAAATTTATTTTCAATAAATCTTGTATTCTCAAAAGTCCAACTCTCATTACCTTTCGTGTTAGTGATTTCTACTATATGATTTTAGACAAAAACCGGACGGGCCAGTTCGGTGGAGTTTTTTTATATTATTTTAATGATGGATCCCAAAAATCGGACCAAACCGAAATTTTCGGACGGGGCTTGGTTCCAATTCCCAGAGCCCACGATCGCCTGGCATGGGTATTTTTAAAACATTAACTAATATATTTTAGTTACATACACCTAATTTCAACCAAATTCATCTATATATTTTCCCCAATTTCTCATAGGTCACCGATGACTGAATCATCCCATCTTCTCACTTGATTGATCAAACTAATCACATCTTTGCGATGAAGATTATGACTTTTTATGATGATTATTCAACCCCAATAACAAGATCAAAAACAGCAGAGGAACCCAAACCCATTCATACACAGAGTTCCCTGGTGTTGCTTGCTGCTTCTATGGTGGTGGCAATGGTTAATGCGAACACGCTGGATGTCTATGTTGGGAAGTGTACTTAGATCAGGGTGAAGAGTTTACTGACTCAATTGCAACGAAGTCGAGAGGTGGTAGCTTTGTTGTTGGGCTTGGACGTTGTCATTCTGCTGCGCGGCCTGAAGAAGGGAGATTGTGGGTCAGACTCAGATATTCTATGGAATGAATCGCACAAATATTCTATGGACCAAGACCGGCCCAACCCGAAGTGTCGGTTAATCGATTTTTTAAAGGATTGGTCTGGTTCTCGGTTTTGGCTTTTAAGGCTGGTTAACCGAAACCGGCCCAGCCCTAATATCTCAAACATGAATATAGTACCTTTAAAAAATTCCCAAAAAGTTGAGTAAATAATTTTAGGGCTTCTTTTTTCTTGTTTCCAACAGGATTAAGATAAAAGCCTGCTCAAAGCCAAATGCATGATTTATACTTTGTTTTCAATTAAATTCAAATAAGAAGGAAAAATAAATTTTGAGTTCCTATTTAAAGCTCATTTTATTTTATCACATTTCCACTGTACATATTAGTGAGTTATTTATGTGTACGCACCCTCACCGTTTCACATGTGGTAAAGAATTGCATGTGCAAATCTCATGTTTCCCGTATATAAATGCCAGTAACGTTTTTTTCAAAAGTTACAAGTAGCGCGTTTTATTGCACTACCCATCATCACAACGTTTTAATGGGTTTCAACATTTTTAGATATCAGATTTTTATGATGAAGAATGGATTTCCAGGACGGAAATTTCTTTGATATCATTCAAAAGAAAAATGTTAAAAAGGCCTTATGGTGATCCTGATCTTTGCTCAAACCAAAGCCCAAGATATAACTTGAGATGGGCATGGGCTGACAAAATCTTGCCTCCAAATAATGAATTGACAATCCTAAAAAACTAGAGCATCACCCATGGGCTATTTATTTGGATAATGAACTCATAAAGAAGGCCTCAATTGTTTGTTTTGGAGACTCATAAAAACCCAACTTTTTATTTTCATTTCTATATATGTGAAGCTTATATATTTCTTAAATACCTTGAAGATTGATCGTTTGGATGTACAAATTTCCATGGAAAAGGAGGTATTACGGTTCATCCAATGCGTTCTTTTCATTGTACAATCCAATTACAAGATGGTCCTGAACGTGTTCTAGATTTTTCAAATGTACCTTGCATCCGACATATATTGCAAAATCGACCTAATCCATCCCCTACTCTCAAATGACAAACAGTCCCCACAAAGGCGCCATTGAAATAATGTCCATCTGGTTGTCTTCAATCTCCAACACTCCATTCTCTTCTCCTTCTGTAATCTGCTAACCGATGACATCTTATAGGCCGAATACACTAAATATTTGTAGGCAATGGTGGTCGTCATCAACATGTGATGAGTGTAACAGTTTCAGGTAGATGTACCTTTCATTCACCTGAAAAAATGTTACTATCATCAAAAACCCTAGCTAGCTGTGTCTTGTTATGTATATGTTTTCTTACTTCCATTTTCAACCAATCTTTGATTCAAGCTGAAGTTCCATTCTTGGTAGAAGATAAAGGAGTCACCTACTTTGAAGCTTCTTATATATATATATTTGAGTTTACGACACTTAATTTGTTGCAATATAATTAAACCTTTTTACTGTTCTTTGATGAAAAACTAATACTTGAAAATTTAGGCAAAAGTACTTGCATGTGATCCGCAAGGTTATGGTTTGGCTTATAAGTTTTGAAGAAACAAAGATATTAATGAGGCCTGGTAGAAATGTTTCTCTCAAAATAATCAATATAAACTAGCGGTAGAATGTACATCTGCATATGAACTAGCAGCAAACATGGACATGCAACATCCATTGATTAAGGTTTGTGCACTCATCTCTGCCTAAATCCAATATATCAACCATACATACATCCGAAAATTCATTCATGGATATCTGGCATTCGAACTTTTTAAACACTAGGGTGGCAACACTGATTTCAACCAAAACTTGAAAACAAGACTTGACTCAGCTTACCCAAGTGTTATCTACTGAGTGAAAGAGAGAGAGAGAGAGAGAGAGAGGACAATGTGGAGACAGAGATTAACCAAGTAGTCGTGCGGTGGAACCCATTTGATCTCGAAGTGAAGTCCCATCATCTCATCACAGCCGCTAGTTGGTGGCCCAAATTTTGTGTCTTCAACTGGATTGACTGATTGATGTGATGTGTAGATCATCATCTTACGACACGTTGAATCTACCCCATAACAGACACCTCGTACACACTTGTGTGCTTCTCTTCTCTTGTCTATATCTATCTATATTGCCAACAAGTAACGTCATCCTTCGCGCGTGCTTTGGGTGGGGATATAAATAGGGAACATTGTACAATATCCATAGTCAAATTTTTTTTTTTTTTTTTTGAAAGAGAGATAATTACAGTAACAAAAATTCTACAAAAGTAAATAAAAAATATATATATAACTGGGATCAAGAGTTTGTTATTGTTATGTATAAGTTTGTCCAATATCAAGCATTTTTTAATTTAACAACTATATAATTTCAAACGACACGTGGAATACCCTAACACTTTCAAATAACACAACTTTTTTAATGAAAAAGCTTAGATAATAGACAAAAGTTAGTCGAGGGTCATGATCATGAACCTTGCTAGACAACCAGGTATTGCTATATTCAGGTTTGTGGCAGGTAATATGAATAAGGTTTGCATGTATCTCAGAGATTTTATCATCTTTTCAGATCATGCCTTGTCACCCTTCCCTAGTTGAAATTTTTTTTACCAAGTACTTAAGTATTTTCCTATAGACAATATTGAAACTTTCAACTATTCTTCTCTTCTTTCTTTTTTTCAAAAATTAATTTGTATTAGACTGTAAGACGCTATAAAGGCTCTTGTTTGGCGAGACATGATCAAATGGGCTCGTCAAAGAGGGTGTCCCATTTGGATAGTTTGGCTATATATTTATGATGGTTAAGAGTATGGACCATGGTTGGTCAGTCCTCATTCTGTAAGTGAGTGTCTACTGTCGAGTATGCTATGTTTTGTTTTCTTGTCCAGAGGTCTGGTTTGAAGCATCTTGTGCTTCAATCTAATTATGATGTAATTGAACAAAAAAAAAAAAAAGGGTGTTCTTTGTTGATTTACCAAAAGTATGAAATATAGTACAATTACAAGTCACTAATTAAACTTTATCTAATTGATAGGGGACCAATTGGGGAAAAAATCTCTTTGAGTACACAAGAACAAGTGGTGAGTCAGGAACAGGTTGTTGAATTGAGTTAAGGCTAGTTGGTAAGCAAAGCAATGGATAAGGAGAATGGGAAGGACAGAAAACATCCAAATGAAGCCATCCATAAACATGGACCTTGGTCGTTTTGTATTAAATGCATTATCACAAAGTGGTCATCAAGACCCTAATAAGTATATTGATGTTGTCTGTTCTTTACTTGTTCGACATACTAACACATCTCTATTAATTCCACTTTCCATCGGAAAAATGATATTGATGTTGTCTGTTCTTTACTTGTTCGACATACTAACACATCTCTATTAATTCCACTTTCCATCGGAAAAATGATATTGAGGAGTCTATTTCTAATAATGCGTAAATACATGAGCTTGTGCATGCTTGTCCCTAAACAATTGAACGTACACTAATTTGCACCATATTAGACCAATGAAAGAAAAGTCTTAAGACTCGTAGATTTCCATGTGTTATATTTTTATTATGATTTATGAGTATTAGATTACACTTTGGATGCCAACAAGTGAACTTAATTTGTGTGCTTATATATTTTTGACATCTTTTACACAGAACAGGAACAAAAAAAAATTATGCATTGCGAGGTATAATGCAAGGTATCTTGGATACCTTTCATTGCAGTGCCCACTGCGAACATAAACATTTTTTTTTATGTTTTACACGACTTTAATAAAATGACCATAACTTGTTCATTTTAAAACATTTTCAAGTGATTTAAGTTGTGTTTATTAGATAACTGTGAGTACTACAATTTTTGTGTTTTGACTAACTTGATAATTGGTCTCGATCGAGCACATAAGTTGGCCTAAATTCAGGAACACTATCCCGTTTTCATTGTTCGGACAGATTTGTACAACTTTAGTAAAATGACAATAACTTGCTCATTTCAAAACATTTTCAAGTGATTCAAGTTTTGTTTATTAGATAGCTCATAGTAATACAATTTTCATGTTTTGATGAGCTTGAGAATCAGTCTTAATTGTGAGTTTAAATTAGTCGAAAGTTACCCTATTTTTCTATTTTTTCTTTTTAGGTTTGTCTGTTATGCATAATTATCGAGTTTGAGTTTAAGGGTTTCGACTTTGAAGGGATTTTGAGAGTTTTTTAGGGAGAGGGAGGAGATTTGCAAGAGATTTGAGTGTAATGAGAAATTTTGAAGAGATTTCAAATATGGGAGGGAGGGAGGAACCATTGTAGATTTAAATGGTGAGAGGAAAAAAAATGGAGGTTTTTGTTTATATAGGTGGTGTGAGAAAAAAAAATCAATGATGGTGCGAGATAGGCGTTGCCATCATATTAATAAATAATAGAACTAAATTCAAGGATCTGATTATAAATTTGAGATACCTTTTTTCCTCAATTATTTTTTTTCCTCAACCCTTCCTATCACATGCCACTGGCCGGGTTTGATCTCGTGACGTGTGATACCATCTGTCACACCTCTCTCAACTCAACTTGTACACCTTTGGCTCATTGACAAATACCTAATGGATGTAGATTTTACAATACGATTCCAAATTTGAGATACAATATAATGTTTGGAAACTATTTTTATTTATTTATATCACTTATACCGAGCTAACTAAAGTCCTAAAGCCCTTGTACCAACAATCAACAATCAACAATCAACAATCACATAAAAGACCCATTTTGGTGAATGAAGTTATCATCAAAGTGAACAGAAAGGTTATCATCAAAGTGGACAGGAAGGGTTAAAGGAAAAGTCATTTTACCTGAGCATGTCAGCAAGTGAAAAGCCAGTTTGTTTGGTTTCTTTGGTCAGTCCATGACACCACACCTACATTTACAATGTACATTTACAGCACCAATTCTTCTACGTATCGAGGGAGGGAACGAGGGAGGGAGCGAGGATGCTCCCTCGTTACGTAGAAGAATTGTTTACAGCACTGAGTCCCCAGTAACTATGAAACGACTTACAAAAAGAAGAGGCTTTTCATCCGCTCTTATCATCCAATTTTGTCCCCAACAAAGTCCCTCGTCATCGTGTCGACAGCAAACTATGCAAAAAAAATATCCTCCTTCCTTAAGAGAGACAACTTGGCAAGCAAGTCGCACCAAGAAGTAAGTCCATTGATCTGATTACACGCCAAGTTAACTTTGACTCTGGTTTCTCTCCTCCTTTCCTCATCTTTTGCTGTTGTTTTACTAAGCAAAACAAGTGCCAAAATATTTGGTCATATTGCTGGACATTAGTCAATTTTGTAATGTTTTGCTAACTTTCTAAGTATTTGATCAGCAAAACCTCATCTATTATATATGTCACCTAACATTTCTCACCAAATCTTGCTAATGGATGACTAGATTTTCTTAATTCTAATATTCGAACATGTAATTAAAGGGGGGGGGGGGGGGGGGGGGAAAGCCTAAAGTTTTGTAAAATAATTACTGTTGAGAGAAAAAAAAATTTAGGGTCGAGATGAAGTTTGTTTAAAAAAAATGTTTTTTCTTACATTATTTGGAGTTAGTAACATATGCATTTTTAATGATTTATGCCTTTATCCAATCTGAATTTTTTTTTCTTCCCAAATCTGATCCATTTCAAGTATTTACTCCTATACCTTGGCAATATACATCAAAGTTGTACGTACACCTCATCATATGTACGGGCTTCAAATTAATTCACTCAAATCCATGGGGTACCTACAAATACCATTTCACTTAGAACCCCTTAGCTCTAAATTCAGGTAATCTCACTAGATACCATTAATCACTTTGATTAGTTGTTGTAATAAAAAAAAAAATGTTGGGCTTTGTAGTGTATCGACTATTTTTATGCCCTTTTCGAGATTCCCACTTTCTTCAGTCATTCGAGATAGCCAAAGAGTGAGAGAAGAAGAGAAGAGCAAAGAAACATAAAGAGAGAGAGTGTTTATGTTTATGTGTGACTCACTGTGTGTTCTGTTTTGTTTCGGATCTGAGAAAAAAGATAAGAAGAAAAATCTGATTTCAGCAGGTCCTGATTTGTGTTCTTCTTTTGGATTCTTGTTTTCACGACCCATTGAACAAGATAAAATCGGAACAAAAACATTTATTTCTTCTCTATTCAATTCGTTTGGAGGTTCCTTTCAATTTGTTCTTTTCAATAGCCGGCCTTGGTTGCTTTGAAATACTTAAAGGCTTAGTCTTTAAGTGTTCAATCCGCTGCAAGAGAAGAACCCAAAGTTTAGTTTCTGATAAAGAGGTGAGATTTTGTGAGCGGTTGTTATAATCCCTCTGTGTTTAAGGTTAGAGGCTGGGTTTGTGTTGTAATTTAGGAGAATTTGAGAGATTTGTGTGAAATTAGAGGTCTTTGCAAAAGCCCCAAAAGGGTGTCTGGAAATCAAATGTAAGTAGGTGAAGAAGCTCAAAAGACTGTCTTTTTGTCAAAATTTGTGAGTTTTCGGTACCTTTTTTGCAATTACTGAAATGGGTTTTCTGTTTGACGTGCAGAAAGTTGCATATGGAGCTTGAAGTGTTGAAATTTCTGTTCTAATCAACGGAGGGTCTTTGGGTTTTCATCTTTTTTAACCAGAGATTTGGAGAGATTGAAGAGGAGATTTTCTTCTTTGGTGGAGCTACAGTTCATATTATTGCTTTAATTTTCTGTCGGTGAGGAAGGTAAGAGAGATTTCCTCATCTTTGCCCCTTTTAACAGTTCAAGCTTGGTTATTTATTGTGAGTAGGGTCTTCTTGTACTCTCTTTGGTTATGTTGTTGATGTTGCGTTTAGAGTTTGTAGTAAAGCACCTGAAGTTTTGTAACCCTTTTTGGCTTGCAGTGTTGTTGGTTGTACTCTGAAACCTCTGAAGCTTGCTTGGGTTACTATTGCTATCAAACATGCTTACTTTTACTGATTCAACCAAATTGTCTGTGAATGAGACTGAGAAGTGCTTGGATTCTCAGCTATGGCATGTCTGTGCTGGAGGGATGGTTCAAATGCCCACTGTGAACTCCATGGTCTATTACTTTCCACAAGGCCAGGCTGAGCACAGTAGTGGGAATGTTGATTTTGTACATTTGAGGGTTCCCTCATATGTTTTGTGTAGAGTTTCTGGGGTGAAATTCATGGCAGATCCGGAGACTGACGAGGTTTTTGCGAAGATTAGGTTGGTTCCTGGTAGGAGTAATGAAGTTGAATTGGAGGATAATGGGGTTTTGGAGAACAATGGGGGTGAGGTTCCAGAGAAGCTTGCATCATTTGCAAAGACATTGACACAGTCTGATGCAAATAATGGTGGAGGTTTCTCGGTTCCTCGGTACTGCGCTGAGACAATCTTTCCTCGTTTGGATTACACTGCAGACCCTCCTGTTCAGACTGTCCTGGCTAAGGATGTTCATGGTGAGGTCTGGAAGTTTAGGCATATTTATAGAGGGACTCCTCGTCGCCATCTGTTGACAACCGGGTGGAGTACTTTTGTCAATCAGAAGAAGCTTATTGCTGGGGATTCTATTGTGTTCTTGAGGACTGAGAATGGAGATCTTTGTGTTGGAATTCGGCGAGCAAAGCGAGGGGTGGGTTGTGGCTCTGAGTCTCCATCAGGGTGGAATCCAGCAGCTGGAAATTGTGTCTCACCATATGGGGGATTTTCTGCATTTTTAAGAGAGGAGGAGAACAAGATGATGAGGAATGCTAATGAGATGAATTCAAACTTCTGTGGTGGTTCAAGAGGAAGGGGACGAGTAAAGCCCGACTCTGTTGTCGAGGCTGCAACTCTGGCTGCTAATGGAAGGCCCTTTGAGGTGGTTTACTATCCAAGATCAGGCACTCCAGAGTTTTGCGTGAAAGCGTCATCTGTGAGAGCTGCAATGCAGATTAAGTGGTGTCCTGGGATGCGATTTAAAATGGCATTTGAAACTGAGGATTCTTCAAGAATAAGCTGGTTCATGGGCACCATATCTTCTGTTCAGGTTGTGGATCCCGTTCGCTGGCCTAATTCACCATGGAGAGTTCTTCGGGTAAACCTTGCAACTTGGGTTTATTGAATAGCATGTTTTTATTTTGTGCTACCTGCTAGAACTCTATAATCACAATATTGGTTTACTTTAGAAGCTATTCATATATTTTTGTTCCATTTCAACTATGCATCAAGTTTACTTGGGAAAAAAATCTACATGTATGCTGCACCTCCCAAAAGACTGTTCTGTGAGTTTACCATGAGCAAACCATTACCATATTCCATAATCTCTCTCACATGGAGTTCAGGTGCATTCTTGATGTTAGTAACTCAGTATCCCCCTTCGCATGATTTCTTTGCTATATTTGATCTTGTAGGTGTCATGGGATGAACCGGACTTGCTGCAAAATGTGAAATGCGTCAGCCCATGGTTGGTTGAATTGGCATCAAGCATGCCCGCCATCCATCTTTCCCCTTTCTCACCACCAAGAAAGAAGCTGCGGATTCCACAACACCCGGATTTTCTCCTTGACGGACAACTACGGATGCCGTCATTTTCCGGCAACCCCCTCGGGCCCAGCAGCCCTCTGTGTTGTCTATCGGACAATACTCCTGCAGGCATACAGGGAGCCAGGCATACTCAATTTGATTTACCTTTATCAGATCTCCACCTCAGCAAGCTGCAGTCGGGTCTGTTTTCAGCCTGTTTCCAGCGTCTCGATCACTTTTCCCCTCCTTCCAGAATTTCCAATGGCCTTCTAATGGGAAAACCAGACTGTAATGAAAATGTATCTTGTTTGCTAACCATTGGCAATTCAAACGAGAGTGCAAAGAATTCCAACGAAAAGAAGACACCTCAGTTTGTTCTGTTTGGTAAACCAATACTCACTGAGCAACAGATTTCTCTCGGCTTCTCTAGTGATACAGCCGCACCAGGTTTTACTAAGAACAGTTCATGTAGTTCAGCAGACGGAAATATGGAGAAAACAACAAAATTATCCAATGGTTCCGAGTCTGTGCTAAATCAGCACAAAAAGCGAGAGAATTCATCATGTGATGGGTTTCCATGGTACAAGGATTGCCAAACGATAGAGCTTGGTTTAGAGACGGGTCACTGTAAGGTTTTCATGGAGTCTGAGGACGTTGGTCGCTCTCTTGACCTCTCTGTCCTTGGCTCATATGAAGAATTGTACCTTAAGCTAGCTAACATGTTTGGCATAGAAAGATCAGAGATGTTGAGCAATGTGTTGTACCGGGATGCAAAAGGTGTCTTGAAACACACTGGAAATGAACCATTTAGGTAAAAACTTGGCATTAAAACCTTTTACTGTTCGAACATAACTGGATTTCCTTCCTCGTCTGACTATGGATTTTGTTCTTTGTATCATGCAGTGAGTTCATGAAAAAGGCAAGGAGGCTAACAGTTCTAACAGATGCAGGCAAAGAAAGTCCAGGAAGGTAGACAACAAAAGCACATTTCTTGTTAAGTGTACAAAGAATGACAAATCATTTCAATTTCATTTTGTAACTTGTGAGAAACACTTCTGATTAAATTCTGAAATGAAGTTCATCAGAGTAGTTATTTTCATGAATTGTATCTTAGTTTTATATATCTTAAAAAGTTCATTTGTCATTATCATTCAAAAAAATTGTACAAATACAAGTGGAAATCCTTTTGCAGGGTATGGATCACAGGCTCGAGAGATGCAGACAACGGAATGAAGTCTGCAAATACGACAGGCCTGTTGAGCATATTTGTTTGAGTTGTAATAGTTTAGGGTTTCTAGATAAAAGGATATTTGAACCATTGGTTGTGAAGAATTGGCGGGGCCTGTTTGTTTTACGTATAGCTTGAAGAAGTTGCATGTGAAACCTTTTCTATCTTTGCAAATGTATACAGTAATCTCTTTGGTAACATTTGAAGGTGCATTTACTTTATTTCTCTTAATGTATTGGTAGATGCCTCTTTATAGTTTATATTCGCGTGCAGAAATTTGTACTGCAATACTTCTCAGGTTCTGTTCATAATCCATATTTTGCGGTTCTTGCTTCCCAACAACATTACATCGTACTTGAGGTTGCATTACATTAAATTGGTGCTTATATATGGCTAGATGTTAGCTGCCCATTACGTTCTCAATAATGTTCTCACAGAAATATCTGCATTGCGGATTATGAATTGCCAACCAAACCTAATCATGTTCATCGATCTAAACTAGAAAGTGTAAAACATCTATCTTCCTACAGGACGTGCAAAGTATTGACTCTAGTTATCTAAACAAAACGGTGTGCCTAATGCAAAGTGATACTAAGCTGCTAGTATTCCTGTGGGTGAACAAGCAAGATTGCTCTCCAGCAAGTACTTATCAGTTGAATGTGAAAACTAAACTCTAAAAATTTCATGTAAAGTTGAGTTTATTGATCCCAAAGATGTCATGTTGACCTAGACATAAGTTTCATCCATCTCTCATAAGATTTTCAAGGATTTCAGGAGAAGTAATAGTTTATGAAATAGTAGTGAGCTAATGGGCGCTTGCTATGATGAACTGCTTAATTAATGAACTAGGGTCAAAGGGTCAGCTTCGGGAGCTCTGCCCGTTGCCCGCTGCGCAATGACGCCTGTGTCGAAGAAGAAGATGTCATTGAAGTGGGAGATGAGAGAGACAATGCAATCAAACACTGAGAATAGAAATAGAATAGAAGAAGCTCATGTCCGGATTCTCACGTGAGATATATTCATCAACTCCAGAACGAGGCGTCAATAAAATAGTTTGTGATCGATGTAATTACTAGCTACTACACTACTTGGTTCAAATATTACGACGTTTCGAGGGCTGAGCCATCGTTGTTGTATTGAAGGCTTTAGTTGACTAGATCCAATTAACAAATGAACTAATTTCGGGTGGAGTTCTAGATGAACAAAATAAAAAAATAACAAGAAACATATGTTGATCAAGTGAAACAGCTTGTGATCCCGATTCACGTGTAGTGCGCAATACATAACCAAAGTCATTTGTTGTAACTAACAAGTCTTAATAACTGTGTGTGTTGTTGGCGAAGTTGGTGGATCACGTCCCTTGCGGAGCTCGCTTCAGCCTTGTCAAGCGCCTAACTGGAGATGCGTAAGTAGATGTATGAATAGTAGAAAATGTGTACAACTTTCATTTATATATCCAACGCCCCTTTTATAGTTGAAGTGTCCTCCGACCTTAAAATTTAATTTTGAATTGTTTTGGAACTGACACTTTACCAGTAAATTTATGCTAACAGTTAACATGTCGTCCGCCAACTAAAGTAACATTGTGAAAATGGCCTACACAAAGAATTGAACAAAAATACAGTTTTATGTTGAAAAATAAACCTAAAATGCTAGTGTTTGAAACCGGTTCAAAGTTAACACGATGACTTTCTTTTGCTATGGTTTTCTGTGCAATTGATATGAACTTTGACAAATAACCAAGAGTAATGATACTATGAGGTTGAGCTTAGTGAGCTCAAGCATCTTTACCATACATCCAAGGTTCAATCTCAAGGAGATTTGAGTGGACAGGAATTCTAAATGTCGAGGAAGTCAGCGAGGAAATCAGCGAGGGAGGGGACCATCCACCCCCCTCGGAATGCACGCATGAAAAATGATGGCATGCATCCTGAGGGAGATGGGCGGTCCCCTCCTTCCCTCTCTCCCTCCCTCCCTCGCTTCCTCGACAGGTAGAAGCTCTCTTGAGTGGAACTCTTGCTAATTAATGCTCATTGAAAATTGATTAGCTATAGTGGAGGAACTAAAGGAGTAATAAACACATAATCTTGTAATGGCAACAACTACCTCCCACCACCAATTCCTCTATCTCACACTATTCTACTCTCCCACACCACCTACTTACTTTCTTACACTACCTATATAAACAAAAACCTCTATTTTTTTTCCATCGCCATTCAAGTCTACAATGGTTCATCCCTCCCTCCCCTATTCGAAATCTCTCCCCATACTCAAATCTCTTACAAATCTCCTTCCTCTCTCTCGAAAACTCTCACAAGATACAATGAAGACTCCGAGGAAAACACTTCACAAGATAGGTGAAGCACCACGGACTGAAGATGAAGTAGTACGAGAGATGACTGATGGAAGACAGGGGGAAGATCGCACGAACTCTCCAACAACGCCCATGGATTGGATAACACCGCAAGCCATCAATGCTTTGAATACAACAATTGCAAGAATAGGCAAGGATGCATTCATCACCGAAATTAAAGGCTTACTTGAAGCGGAAGCAGCAAAGGAAGGGCAAAACACCATTGAAGAAGAACATGAGGTTAACACAATACACCTCCCACGGAATATGTTCATCGAATGTCTTCTCGAAGCAAGAAGACCAATCCTAAATTCAGGTAACTGATGATGATAATACAGATAGAATGCAAATGCTTATCAGAACCTTGTGAGGATGCTAGATTAGTGCTAGCATTCAATGGTTTCTATATCATAATTCATTGTGTTTCGATTCTCTACGACGACTTCTCATACATCCTGGGGCCCACATTAAGTATAAATCAGGTCATGAGAGTGATTAAAGGATTGATTGGTAATTATGAGGAAGAAAAGTTATGGCAGATCTATCATGCAACCACTTTAGTAGCAGAACACTTTGCAAGGTTACTCCCCGAACCTGGAGACGGTGAATCTAGAACTAATTAGGTTCTTTGTTGAAGCTTTGAAGCAAGTTTATAGTTTTGTAGATGATGTAACGAGTGAACGTATGAGCGATTGTAAACTTTATCATCATTTTTTTTAATATAAGGTTCGGGGATCCTAAAAACCCCAGCTCACTTTCCAAAAAAAAAAAAAACTCTCAAATCCCCTTAAAGTTGAAACTCTTAAATCCAAATTCAATAAATATAAATAACTTAACATAACAGACAAATGAAAACTCAAACCAAAAAAACGAAAAATAGGATAACATTCGAACCACTTTAAACCCTCAATTGAGACTGATTCTCAAGCTCATCGAGACACTAAACTTGTAGTACTCTGAGTTATCTAATAACACAACTTGAATCAATTGAAATTTTTTTTCAAATGAGCAAATTATGGTTATTTTACTAAAGTAGCACAAATCTGTCCGAAAAATAAAAACGGGATAGTGTTCCTGACTTTCAGCCAAATTATGTGCTTGATTGAACCCGATTCTCAAGTTGATCAAATCACAAAAGTTGTATTACTCTCAATTATCTAATAAACACAAATTGAATCACTTGAAAATATTTTGAAATGAGAAAGTTATGGTTGGTTTAGTAAAGTTGCGCAGAACAGAAAAAAAAATTATGTTTGCAAAGTGCACTGGGAAGTATCCCAAAAATTTAGAAGAGATTTGAGTGTGGGGATTTTGAGAGTTTTCGAGAGAGATGGAGGAGATTTGGAAGAGATTTGGAAGAGATTTCGAATGGGAGAGGGAGGGAGGAACCATTGTAGATTTGAATGGTGAGGAAAAAATTGAGGTTTTTGTTTATATAAGTGGTGTGAGTAAAAAAAAAATTTCAATGGTGGTGTGAGAAAGAGGATATGGTGACGCGAGGTAGTCATTGCCTCTTATAAATGCAAGGGCATGAATGGCAAGGAAATATTCATTTGAACATTCCTATTTTTAAAGATGGTAAGTTATATTTTATGGAATGAATTAATATATTATTTCTCAATAAAGATATTAGAGAAAAAAAATTTGTCCAAACATGAAGATTTTTATTGAAGATAAGAAGAGAAACAAAATACAATAATCCCTATACCAAGGAATGTCAAGACACCATCAGTGTGTCAAAAAACAAGTCTCTAAAGAGATTACAAGCCGAACTCATCTTCCACACAATTCCCTAAAGATAGAGTGCTCCGATATGTTAAGTCCCTAAAAAACCCTCTTATTTCTCTCTTTCCACACACACCACATGAGCACATGAGGAATTCTACGCCATAACCATTCCGTACGCCGTGAGGGATTAGCTTGGGACCACCAACTTAGTCAATCCAAAAGGGAACCTTGAAACATCAAACTCAGACCAAATTCTGACAAGAAAAGAAGAAATGTTGTCACTCTTCCTTTTCACCGAACAACTCCTTGAAGTGAGAGACCGTGATTTATCTGATGTTGGCTTCATCTACTACCATCTCAAGATCCATGCTGAGAGCTTCAATAGAGTTAAATAGTCTGCGTTTGTTGGTCAAGTTATGAAAGAATTTGGACCCATGATTCATATGACAAGTCCAGTTGACCCCGGACCTGATCCTCCAAAACTCTTTATCTCTTTTGGTTAACTTTGTCCACTACTAATGTAGCTGCACTCTACGAGACCTCTCCTCAGTAGTCGAGTCTCGGATCTCTTCCTCAGCATCAATGTTAGCAATCAAAACAGAAATATTTTGAATGCATAAATTGGTCTTACCCCAAACTTTAGTCCTCAAACTTTTAAGGTTGCATTTGATCGTCTTTAGTTTCCACCATAAATAGTAACCAGGGTGACCAGAGATCACTGAGCTATTCCACCATGATTTCATCTCCTTTGTCAAGGTTGGGTGATCAAACCAACCGTTATCAAAGGAAAGAGGCAAGTGATGCCACCAATAGAAAAGTTCGCCAGCAGAATCGCGTGATGGTCAGAACTTGCCGTTCCCTTGAGCTATTCAACTTATCACCAAACTTAGCAATCCAATCCATTGAAGCCAGAAATCGATCGATCAAGCTGACAAAGAATAAGGTGCCCTCTTCGATTTGACCACGTGAACTTTTCCCCTTTCAGACTGAAATCAGTGAGCTCCACCTTATTAGGAGCTGATTGAATTTCTGCATGCTCATGTACCTTCTTCTGCAACCTTTCTTTTCGTTCATGTGATGGACAACATTGAAGTCTCCTGCTAACACCCATGGAAATTGCACCCAGCCAGCGATGTCATATAGTTCTTCCCAGAAATGCCCTCTTAGAAAAGGATCACACGGTCCATAAATGTTTGACCCTGACAAAAAAGAGTTGTCTGAGATCATTTGAAATTGAATAAAAAGAGAAAAACCCCTTTTAAAACTTCCCTCATCTGCAAAAAATCAACATCCCAAATAGCTAATAGACATCCTGACTTGCCAATGGATTCCACCATAGCCCAATCAAAGAACTATTACCCCACAACTTCCTGATAAATTCTCTAGAGCATCTCTCCAATTTAGATTCCTGAATGAAAACAAGATCTGGACGATTGTCTGAAATTAATCTTCAACAACTCCTTTGTTTCTCAGAATTTTCGAGCCCTTATAGCTCCAAGAAAGAATTTTGAGGTTCATGAAGGACCTTCGACCCTGAGGTTGTTGCACGTGTCCCTAGTTCTATCAAATGTTGAACTCTGCGCTGCAACTTGAACCATACCCAAATCCCTTTCTTCATCTGGACTGAGGTCCACTCCCACTGCAAAGCCAATTTATTTGAAAATCGATCGGTTAGATGTCTCTTTTTTAGCCAAACGACAATCAGAAACAGAGAGCTATGCATTGTCATTGACCCTAGAAGCAACCCCTGAAGATTGCCTAGAAACATGTTCGCCAGAAAGAACTCCACCTAGATGGTTCGTCCAAGTGACCTCGAAACCTAGGGGAGCGCCTACGTGGTCTGATGCGAACGAGCAACTCTCCAAATGTGAGGTACACTGTTCTATTGGCAAGCCATGGACTCCAACACATTGTTCTGTTGGTGGCTCAAAACCCGGAGGGTAAGCAAGAGACACCGAACACTCCTAGGTGTGGTTGGAGGACTCGATTCTTACTTGCCCAACAGGGGCGCTATAACCCTTAAGTTTCACCCGCCCGACTTTGTTGGAAGAGACTGATTTAGTGGATCTTTGTTTAAGCATGAACCTGGATTTGATTGGAAAAACTGAAAAATTAGCCCATTCAACGGCTCTATCACGCTGGGCTTTCTTAGCTAGCTTGTGATTCAGGTTGGCTTGCATGGACATCTTGGCCAATAAAGGGTCCAGGTTGAAGACATCTTCCTCCACAGCTTCTAACACCTTCCAATAATTTTCAGAAACTTGTTGTTCAGTAGGTTGGGCGTTATTACACTTCAAATTGAACATGGGCCCCTGGCAAGGCAAAAATTCCACAATACCCTTGCCTTTATCCTATTGAGCTGGGCGAGTTGATTCCGAGGTCGGGTTACCCACTTTACCCATTGACTCAGAGAGAGAAGCAGGAGAATGAAGCACTGGATCTTGCAAGGGAGACTGAACACTCAATGCTGGAAACCTAATCGAAGGCTCCTTCTGCTCCTCATAAGGGACCACCTGTGGGGTTTGGCAAAAACCAGGAAAGCTTTGTGGCCACCGGTAAGAGCAACAGGCGACAATTGAATTACCAAATCAGGCAACTGTATCACCGCACTTGTACCGTTCTCTCTTGTAATTGGAGCTGCCTGAAGATGATGACTCTCTGAGGGAGGACAACACTAGGCCCTTGTAGAAAAGAGCCTCCATCTCTTGTAATTAGAAGTTCCTCATTCAGAGCCTAAGCGAGTTGTTTCCAGCCCTTCCCTTTTACGTCAGCTGGCACACTCAGAGTTTTATACCATGACCCCAGCCTGCCATAATAGAAAGAAAAACTCCACCTCTATTGGCCTCTTTCACCACCATAACCCATCTATTGTTGATCTTCCAATTAGCTGAGAAGGCGTTGGAGCCTGATTCCACAACTTTTTTAAGCTGACACCCTATCCAATCTCCCATCTACAGTTCTACAAAAAATTTGATTCTAACCCTCCAACTTGATTCAAACAATAACAAACCTCCTTTTGACATTCGAACCCCAAATTCTTTCCCATCAAAATTTAACAAATGCAAATTTTCGCCTTCTAAACCCATCTCTTCGCAAATTTAATCACACTTGGACAAACATACAAACATCATTGGAAGAAAATGAAGAGATAAGAAAAAATGAACAATATTACCCTTAGTCGAAAAAAGTTACTAGCTGCGATGACACCGCCATATGAACAATATTACCCTTAGTCGAAAAAATGAACAATATTACCCTCGCCAGACAAAGAAACACGCTGTCGATCCAGTTGAAGAACTCTCACCAGACGAAGAAACTTGCTCTCGATCCAGTTGAAGACCCCTCACCAGACGAAGAAACCCCTCTCGATCCAGTTGAAGACCTCTAACCAGACAAAGAAACCCCTCTTACTGACGAAGAAACCCCTCCTCCCAGTCTTGGAGAAATCTGACTTGGAAAAGAAACACCTCTCACAGACGAAAACCCTCTCACTGACTTCGAGAAGAAACCACTTCACTGTAATATACGAAATAAAATCACTAATTTTGGAAACAATAATAAATTATTTGTTAAGTAAGATAAAAGAAGGAAATAATTTTTACAACTTGGAAATGATTTTTCTATGTTTTATACCAAAATATAAACATTTTGTAAAATATTATCATTTCCAAACTATTGTAAAGATTTAAAATGGTTTTTGTTATCTGTAATAACCTTGATTTTATGATTGTATTTTATAATGTGTAGAGAATTTTTACACATAATGTATAATACGGGTAAAACCTTGAAAATATTGTAAAGTCTACTGGATGTATATAATTTGTAAAGTCTGACTTGTGTTAATTGATACATTTGATTTCTTTTATGCCGCTTGGAATAATTGTAAAGTCTACTGGATATGTAGAAGAATGTATATAATTTGCAAAGTCTCATGATCACTTGTGTCGTCAATTTTCAATGAGCATTAATTAGCAAACGATCCTCTTAAATCTCCTTGAGATTGAACCCTAGATCTATGGTGGAGATCACAAACTCATGGTAAGCTCAACCTCATAATATCATTACTCCATAACCAATGTGAATTTGTATATTAGATTACCACTCCACATTGAACGAAATAGAAGTCAAGAGTCAAATAAAATGGTCAAGAAAAGCAGGAAGGAGAAGTGTGCTTGTTTTGAATTACATGGACAAAAACAAATCAAACATCTTTCCAAGCTCAGTTATAAAAACAACAAGGAAACACGTGCACAACCTAACCCCACCATATATTGTTGTATATATTGTCAATATGTATAACTTGGTGACATCAATTATTCCTAGCTAGGACTAAACAACAAATATAAGTGAATAATTTCAAAGACACAAAACACACAAGGATATGTTTTAAGGACACAAGCACATGCACATGCACTAAAGGATGACAACACCAATATACCAATTCAAGAAAGAAATGTTACTTGTTTTGTATGATTAGCTTCATTACCTAAATTTTGTTTGCTTTCATTTCAAACACTGCTCTTTGACTTGGCCCCCCTTTAAATCTTATGCTTAAGTGCAAACCGTTTCTTTTTTGAACCACACATAAAAGCAGCTGACTTTACAAAATATTAATTTCAATATATATTTTTTGCACGATCAAGTTATTATTGGATCCCTGAATTGTAAAATGATATTTTTGCCTTGTGATTTTTTCATTCAAGTCCTAGTAATTACGTGATGATCCTCAAAAAGATGCTTATTAAAATTTCATCAAAGCTCATGTAAAAAGAGCCATAAACTTCAACAAAACACGCATAGACACAATTGTGAATCCAATGGAGTCCAACCAAGCTAGGGCAACAACCTTGAATTTAGGACACCTCACCTACTAGATAAGACTTCAGCTTCAACAAAGTCCAAACTTCTACATTACAATTACTTAAACAACAAACATCAGTACATGTTAGTCCCTAGATCCAAGACTGACCACCAAATATCACATCAAGGAACCTCAATTTCAGGTCCAAAAAATATTACTGTTTTCAGTTCTTCCACTTCATTTATTTACTAATTTTCTCGACGTTGTGAATGAAACTTATTACTACGAAGAACAAGGACCTCTAAATCCTACTTCTTGTCGATCCATGGCATCCAAAGATCAAAATTTTCCGAGAATACCCTGAGCGAATATATTAAATTAAATTAATTAACATTTCTAATCAATTTAGAGGATTAATCTGTCATTTGAGCTATGGTTTGACTGTAACCATTGGTTAGAAGAGTTTTTTTTTTTTTTTTTTTTTTTAATTTTATATATTTGGTGGGAAATTTTAAGTTTCAAGGAAGGCGGGGGGTAGGGGGTTACAATGCGAACAGTGGCGCACGATAGTATGATGCCGGCTTCTACTCTTTCCAACTTCCAAGCCGGTTTTGTCGCTTGGGGATGAAACTCTATCTGTGTCGTTCAAATCAGATCCCACTCGTGCGGGTTAGTGGGGCCCAACCAAAATGACCGGCTATTCCGACAAACATACATACTGATGTTGATGTGCCAGTTTTGACAGGTTTGTGTGAGATCGTCGGATTGGAAAAGTCAACCTCAAAAAATTACTTGGACGACTTTGGACTGTTATATCATGTTGGGCCTTGAGGTTAGAGCCCATTTGAAATTAGGGTTTTCAAATAGGGGAAGACCCCCAACGTTGATCTCGATCACGTAAGACCAGGTCTATATCTAAGGAATGAACTTAGATTTCTCCGTGCATCTCAGATGGCATCAAAAGTCAAATTTAATTTTGATTGAGCTTCGATGTGCATTAAAAATTATCATAAAAAAGCATGGCTTACTTCATTTGGAGTTTGATATTTGTTATATGCAAAACTCCCAAGAACCTTTTCAAAAAATGGAATGTGTGTTTGGAAAAATACGTCATAGACAAAGCTAATATTCTACCCCTTAACATCCAAGCAAAGCATTTGAATTTAATGTAGGTATGTCTCCTTGAAAATCTTCAAACTTCTAAATTTCATAGAGAAAAAATTGATATGGTTTTAAAGGCTTTATAATATTATTTTCAAAAAATACAATCAAAACCTCTTTCAAAAGGATTCTCGTTGTACTCTGTGATAAAAGGGAGTCTCAGGAGTTTATACACATTGGGCAAAAATTTTGAACAAATTAATGAGTATCCCAATCCTATATATAAAAAATTTTATGAAATGCAAAATGCTTTAAATTATTGTAAAGAAAAATTAGGATTAAACTATTATAATTCTACAAAAGCTTTAGAATATCAAAAAGAAATATTTGCTTCAAAACAAAAAAGGAAGGAGATCGTTACATATGACTCAAAGAAATTTATTTGTCCAAGATGTGTGGCAGGACAAAATGAAGTGCAAAGACTATAATCTAAAGTCAAATTTCTTTAAAAAGAATTAACCAACTCTAACTTAAATCTACAGACAAAGAAATTGACGAAAAACGCCTATCTTATCTAGCTTAAAGTTAAGACTAGTCCGCAGCAAACGATTAGCGATAAAGACTCAACAAATCCATTGATGGCTGGTAATTTGCCAAAAATTACAGATGTTCTTTCTTTCACTATAAGTGAAGAATTATTATCTCCTATCTATAAATCTGAAAACCTACCTATAGAAGACCTAAAGGCAAAGGCTAAGTTTTTTACTCATACTTTTCTTTCTCCATTACCTTACACTTTACAATCCTATATTCTTGATCTTTCTAGCCAAAAAGATAAATAAATTCAAATCTTTATTTTTGAATGACTATCCAACTATGACCAAAACCACAACAATCATCCCGGGCTATTCATCACATGGGACATTTTAAACCACAAAATTCCTGTATCTTGCCAAAATATAGACCAATATTGTGATGATACACCCATATCTAGAATTGAGTGTAGATGTTAGCTCATATATTTTGTACAAAAGCCAATATTATCATGATTCTATACCATCATCTAGTTCTAAGATTCAAAAATGAAGAAATTATACTCACAAACAAAAACTTCTACATTATGGTCATCTTGGTCAAGTTATGTTTTCTGAGCCTGCACAAACCAATGTTTTTAGTCGAAAAATAGCTATGGCAGTTTTAGGATCTATGAGTAAATGACAACCTCTTGTTGAAATGTACGTTACCAGCAAATTTCTTGAATTTGACAAAGGTATTACTTATCTTGCCCAACATAGAGTCCAAATTATTTCAATAAATTGAGCCAAAACAATCCTACAAAACACTATACCTTGGCCTTGTCCTTTACTAACTAAAACGCAAATCTCTCATTGGAACTCTTATAAAGTAGCTTCCACTTTGCAAATTGACTGGCGACATTAAAAGAAGTCTCATTTGCAGCAGATGAAATTCAATATTTATACTATTTTGACTGTAGTAGAGATATAGTTCTTTTTCATTTATAGTCTCTTGACCAAGAATTAGATCAACATTATCAGCACATCAGAAGAAGCTGAACGTCTAAAACAGTTAGCCGACCGTGAAGATCTATATTATAACAAAAGCTTGGATGAAGAATTTGATTAATGTGTTGGTCGATGACCACAAGTGCCCGCGACCATGTCAGATGACAAAAAAACAAGTGCTCACCACACGTTCATGGTTATCTCACAGCACAAAATAATGGTTATCCCTTCATTTTTTTTTGTCTGGTTTTGTTGAAGAACCCATTGAAGTACACCTATGCTCAATCTCAATAGGTTTTGAGTTGATATTTGAGTTTCAAATAAAAATTATTATAAAAGAGCCTGGGCTTAGTTCAAAACGGAGCTAGACAGGCAAAATAGCTCCACACATGCATGGTTATCTCACATGCGTGTCACAATTACTAACAAGCACAAAACCTTGCTTTCGAATAGCCAGGATCCCCAGAATTCCCATGATGAGGTTGATTGCTACCAAATAAGCTCGTCATGGTTGCACTATGTGCAATAACTACTGTTTTATTTCAGTCACAACTCTCTGTAGCAAATATAACTTATATGTAACTAGAAGTTGAAAAGTGAACGCATTGTAAGCTACCATCGCATTTGCTTTAACAAGGCACGCCAGGCATGGTGTTTGTAGTCTTTTAGCTGGACACGATGTCCATAGTCTCTTTAGAAAGCCTCCAAAACAACACTTGTAGTCACAAAAAGGAAATTGTCTTGTAAGGGCGGCAGTTTGCCAAGTAACCTAAATGGCCTGGATTTTGTAGGACTTAATAATCAGACATACTTTGGGATCTCTCGGGGTGTGTGAATTCTTGTTTATGCAGACCTATGCCAGCGTCCACAATGGAAGGGAACATCCAGCAAGTAGAACACACTAATTCCATTCCATGATAAATAGCCAGTAAGTAGAACACACTAATTCCATTCCATGACGAACAACCACTAAGCAGACCTATGCTTTCTACTACCGCCGATTGGGCCAGGCCACCTCAGAAAGACGTAATTTCATAATCCTCAAGCAAGTTTTACTGTCATAGTTCATCTTTCACAGAAGCACGCACGAGACTTGCCAGGTACAGAACAAGAACAAGCCTCGTAGCACCAAGGACAAATCTCAGATTCTCTATCCAAATATCATTAAAAATATGTCAAAAGTAAACTCCACATTAATCATATCACACATAGTATGAACATGCAGTCGTTGTATAAAATGAAATTACCCCAGAAATGCACGATGGCCTCCCAGGACTCCTAACACTAACGAAAACCGATTTCAAATTGTATTTTTTTTTATGGGATCAAATCGGATACAACGTTGGTCTAACTGATCGAGCAACCCCACAAAAACAAGGAACAAAGTCCCAAGGAGCCAAAAACTAAACAAATCAAAGAATTACATTCCCAGCTAGAATTGTGCTTGCGTCTGACAGTTTGTAAGATAATTAGCTACATTTGGAGATTCATTTGAATTAGCTGTCTATACGCACGCAAAAAGTTGATTTGACAGCCCAAAAAATTCAAAAACTATTAACAAAAGCACTTTACCTTGAAGTGTCGAGGAGTTGGCACATGCTACAAATTATTCAAACTAATTGCAAGACACTACCATAAGAAAATTAATGACAAACCAATTAACACTAAAATTTTGAAGGTCCACAACAATGACCTGCACCAAAAGTTTGATCTACTATTTATACAACGAAAGTACACATGCTTGCTTACAGTTGTCCTATAGATGAGAAATCGGTTTTCCACAAGATAAGTCCCATGGTTGAATGTCCATCTTATAACCTGCTGTGCGACCACCAAAGGAATGATATGAATACTTGGATAGGAAAAAGTAAAATAAAAAGATATCCACACAGAACACACACACACACATAGTTCGCTACTTCAGGGATTGTCATATATGTTAGCCAGGAAATAATTAACAATTGATTCTCCAACCATGCTTGTCATGAATATAAATCCCTCCTGTACAAGGAAGTCTTACTCCAACTAAAAAAACCCAACTATGGAGTGGAGATCCTAGTATGGATACTGTTAATTCCATTGAGATCGCCTACTCTGCTTAAGATTCAAAATTGTAAACCACAGCGAATTGCAAGAGTAGACATTGTTCATCCCTCGTGATTTAGGGCAAGCTAAGTTCAGGATAAAGAATGATAGCTGACAAAAAAAAGATGCGAAAAAATATAGGGATCAGTTCATCGCTAAGGCATGGAGTCAAGCTATTGGGGCAGACATCCATTCCCTAAACTTATCATCCTTTTTTATTCACTACATCAGAAAAATGCTAAGCGGAGTGAACTGAAAGAGTGTATAGATTTCCCATCCCTCGTGATTTAGAGCCAGCTAACAAGAAAGAATAATAGCTGATAAAAAAGGATGGAATAACTATTAGGACCAGTTCATCCCTAAGCACAAAAAAAGAATCTACATCAGCTATCAGGATGGAATAAATTCTAAAAACTAGATTTCATATGTTTATTTCAGTAAATTATCTCAGAAGAATCTACATAATCCAAGCAAGAAAAAAAAAGTATATGTATATATATATGTTGTGATTTGGGTATTTTATTTATTTGTATTATTTATATAATTGACTGTCCATTATAAGCCCAAGTAGGATTACGAGTCCAATTACATTATGTTTAGGGTTTTATTTTGTTTAATTAATGAAGAGATTGTAATAATTTAGTTTTCTTTTGAGAAATTATTCAAGTTGTGATATTTTGTCTATCAAGTTTCGTTTATGTTTTGATTTGTAAGCTTCTGTTGACCTTATCAATTTGGTATGAGAGCGGTCAAAGATGCATGGACACGGACATGTGCGAGAAGAAAAAAATAAAGTAGAGAAAAATGTATAACAGAGAAATGGAGGAGAGAAGAAGCAAATTAGAAAAGAATAAACATAGACTACCTCTATGCTTTAGTGGTTTTTTGGCCTATTTGTCTGAAACCACAAGTGAACGAGTCGTTCACTTCAGATGGATCAACAACCATTAAATTATGTGGTTATTTGCAAATATCTAAAAGTAAAAAATAAAACAAAGTTGGTTTCCGTGTCTTGACCAAGTTTCGAGTGTATCGGAGGCGTGTTCAACACGTTGATCACATTGACTATGTGTCTGACACCTGCCGACACGTTGACCAAGTGTCCGATGTATATTTGAAGGCGTGTCGAGCGAGTGTTGGTGTTGAATATGTTTCGTAGACGGAAACGACAAATTTTCGAAGAGTCCGTGCTTCCTTGAGAGCGGTAAAATCTTTGGCAAAGACGTCTCTTACGAGAACTAGGGTCACCAAAGTAAGGATAAAGCACATGGAGAAAACCTTTGCAAACATCTTTTTGCAATTGACTGTTGTCTTGGAACTTTAAAAACCCGAAGTTATCCTCGGAAAGTCTCGTCGTGAGGCTAGACAACGAGATGAGTTCTTTTTAGATTCGTCTAAGGTGAACCCTACTGTCATTGATTGAGAGAAACCATTGTTTGATGTATACGAAGGGTATACATTTATCCGCAACTCATTGCGTTACGAGGCTGAAATACATCACGGATTTTTTGTCGATTTTCAAGTTCAAAAAACTAAATATCGAAGAAGTTTGCAAAACGGGATGTTTGTAGAAAACAACCTTAATTTCCCCAATTTGTTCAAATTCCTAAGTCTAGGATTCATAGAGAAAATTATGTTTGATTCATGGTACGAGCAACTACCAAGGAAGAGTTTGAGGTCGTCTTAGCATTGCATTATTCAAAGATATCATCCTCAAAGCTCGAGGACGAGCTTTTTGAAGTGAGGGAAAATGATGTAATATGAATATTTTTATTTAGGGTATGTTTGGTTGCATGGAAAATAGACATGGAAATTGAAACTGTTTCCGTGAATTCAATTATGTGGCCTCCCCTCGGATTTGGATTCCCATAAGTAGTGAGAAAACAATTTTATGAAGAATCTATTTCCTTTCAGTAAATAAACAATCAAATAGCAAAACTCTACATAATAAGATAAATGGATTTCATTTCCCAAGGAAAATGACTAACCAAACATACCTTAGTGTATTATCTAATTAATAATTGGGTCAGTCCATGTTAAGGCCCAACTAGGAGTACAAGTCTAATAGGAATTATAATTGTTGGCACGTCGAGTGCGACTTGGTCCACTATACATAGCAACGATATTGTCCCCAACTTAAACATCACCTATTGGGCCTTCCATCCGGGCCTAGGTGGTGTGGGGTTTTCCTCCAAAAAACCTCGTTGCTATTAGGGAGTGGACCATCTCCTTATAAACCTTTGTGACAACTTTTCCTTACTTGATGTGGGAATATTCAAGCCAACACTTTTCCAACAATCTCCACTTTGGCACGAATCGTCACACATCCTACAATTTATCCACCAGCCTGCCACATCTCTAAGTATACCTCATCTTCGAGTCTCATGTGCAACCACGATCATATGGGTAACACTCGGTGTATGGGCTCGACTATTCTCGGCGTTGTTAGCTTCACCTAGTCGCAATCTCTGCACTAATTTCACTTCGTCCGAACTTGTAGGATACTCCCGGACACCACCTCGGCAAGGATCTGAATCATTCGTCTAGCGGATCGCGCACCTGCGATGCTCTACCTGGTCTGACTCGCTGCCATGCACCTACTCTCCTTGAACGATAGAGGATGATTGTTCACCCGAAAAGCTTACGCTCCCGCCTGGATCTGGCTCGCTGCCCTGCACCTACGCCTACGCCTATCCTCTAAATAATGTCTTGCCTGCACCTCCACCTCGCTGACTGAGTCCCAGCCGAACCATCGGCTCTAATACCAATTGTTGGTGCGCCAAGCGTCTGCGCGCACCTCTTGGTCCACTATACATAGCAACGATATTGTCCCCAACTTAAACACTACCTATCAGGTCTTCCATCCGAGCCTAGGTGGTGTGGGGCTTCCCCCAAAAGGCCTCGTTGCTATTAGGGAGTGAACCGTCTCCTTATAAACCTTTGTGACAACTCTTCCTTATTTGATGTGACACTATTCAAGCCAACACTTTCCCAACAATCTCCACCTTGGCGCGAATCGACACATATCCTACAATCCATCCACCGGCCTTCAACATCTCGAAGTACACGTCCTCATCGAGTTTCATGTGCAACCACGATCATGTGGGTATCACTCAGTGTACGGGCTTGACTATTCCCGACGTTGTTGGCTCCACTTAGTCGCAACCTCCGCACTAACTCCACCTCGTTCGAACTTGTAGGATACTCCCGGACACCACCTCGGCAAGGATCTGGAGCCTAATCTGGATCATTCATCTGGCGGACCGCGCACCTACGATGCTCCACCTGGTCTGGCTCTCTACCATGCGCCTACTCTCCTTGAACGATGGAGGATCTTGATCGTTCACCTGGAGGACCTGCGCTTCCGCTTAGATCTGGCTTGCTGCCTGCACCTTCACCTCGCCGGTCGAGTCCCAGCCGAACCATCGGCTCTAATACCAATTGTTGGCGCGTCGAGCGCGCGGCACGAGCATCTCTTAGTCCACTATACATAGCAACGATATTGTTTCCAACTTAAACACCACCTATCGGGCCTAGGTGGTGTGGGGTTTCCCCCCAAAAGGCATCATTTCTATTAGGGAGTGAACCATCTCCTTATAAACCTTTGTGACAACTTTTCCTTACTTGATGTGGGACTATTCAAGCCAACACTTTTCCAATAACCTTCACCTTGGCGCTAATCGTCACACATCCTACACTCCTCGACACTTCAAGGTAAAGTGCTTTTGTTAATAGTGTTGGGGCGTCCCGCACCCCTTGGTCCACTATACATAGCAACGATATTGTCCCCAGCTTAAACACCACCTATCGGGTCGGGCCTTCCATCTGGGCCTAGGTGGTATGGGGTTTTTCCCAAAAGGCTTCGTTTCTATTAGGGAGTGGACCATCTCCTTATAAACCTTTGTGACAACTCTTCCTTACTTGATGTGAAACTATTCAAGCCAACACTTTCCCAACAATCTCTACCTTGGCGCGAATCGTCACACATCCTACAATCCATCTACCGGCCTGCAACATCTCGAAGTACACCTATTCCTCGAGTCTCATGTGCAACCATGATCATGTGGGTAGCACTCGGTGTACGGGCTCGACTATTCCCGGCGTTGTTGACTCCACCTAGTCGCAACCTCCGCACTAACTCCACCTCGTCCGGACTTGTAGGATACTTCTGGACAACACCTCGGCAAGTATCTGGAGCCTAATCTGGATCATTCATCTGGCGGACTGCGCACCAGCAATGCTCCACCTGGTCTGGCTCACTGCCATGCGCCTACTCTCCTTGAATGATGGAGGATCTTGATCGTTCACCCGGAGGACCTGCGCTTCCACCTGGATCTGGCTCGCTACCCTGCGCCTACGCCTATCCCCTGAACAATGTGCCCCCTCCACCTCACCGACTAAGTCCCAGTGCCGACCGAGTCCCAGCCGAACCATCGGCTCTGATACCAATTTTTGGGGCATCGTGCACATGCACTTGCGCGCACCCCTTGGTCCACTATATATAGCAACGATATTGTCCCCAAAATTTAAGCACCACTCGGGTCGGGCCTTCCATCTGGGCCTAGGTGGTGTGGGGTTTCCCCCAAAAGGTCTCGTTTCTATTAGGGAGTGGAGCATCTCCTTATAAACCTTTGTGAACTCTTCCTTACTTGATGTGAGCCTATTCAAGCCAACACTTCCCCAACAATAGTTAGGTCTTTGCTTTTGCAATTAGAATTAGAAATTCATTCAAGTAGGAGTTAGGGTTTCTATTTTGTTTAAGAAACTAGTTGTTTTCTCAGTAAGCATAGGTCAATTATAAATTAAGGTCATTGGCCAATGTAATGATAGTTTTTGTTGAATTATGAGAATACCTTGAAGTTGAGAGACTTCGTTTATCAAGTTTAATTTATGTTTTACTTTGTAAGCTTCCGCTGCCTATCAACAAAGTTTAAAACCTTCAATGTTTTTCAAAATTCAACAAAAACTATCATTACATTTGAATGGCCTTAATTCATAATTGACCTAAGCTTGCTGAGCAAGCAACTAGTTTCCTAAACAAAATATAAACCCTAACTCCTACTTGAATTGAGTTCGTAATTCTAATTGCAAAAGCAAAAACCCAATTTTAATTCCTATTGGACTTGTACTCCTAGTTGGGCCCTAACATGGACTAACACAATTATTAATTAGATGATTTACTAGATAAAAATACTCATTATATCAATTTCCCTACTTCAAAAAACTCACCATCGAGCTTTAAGGATGAAATCTTCAAAAAATGCACCATGAAGAGCCGATATTGAACTTTCCCTTGGTAGTTGCTCGTACAATGAATCAAACAAACACAATTTTTTCTATTAATCCTATACTTAGGGACTTTGAACACATTGGTAAATTATGGTTGTTATCCACAACCACTTATTTTTATGCAAATTTCTTCAATATTTAGATTTTCTTTAACGTGAAAATCGAAAAAACATTCGTGATGTGTTTTGGCCTCACAACGCAATGACTTGCAAATAATCGTATACCCTTCGTACACATCAAATGGTGGTTTATCTCAATCAATGGTAGTAGGGTTCACTTAGGGTGAATATGAAAATATCTCATCCCGTTGTCGAGCCTCACAATGCGACTTTTCGTGAATAGCTTTAGGTTCTTGATGAGCCAAGACAACCATCAACAACTCCTAGATGCTCGCAAGGCTTTCTCCATAAGCTCAATCCTCGCGTTGATGACTTTAGTTCCCTTAGGCAACATCTTTGTCCAAAGATTTTGCTGTTCTGATACCAAATTGATAAATTCTGTTAAAGCTCACAAATCAAAACATAACCAAACTTGATAGACAAAGTTTCACACTTTGAATAAATTTTCAAAAAAACTAAACCAAGGCCGAAACACATCACAAAGTTTTTATAAATTTTCACGTTAATAAAAATTCAACGATCGAATTTTTTTGAAAGAATGGGGTGGTTGTCTATTATAACCCTAATTTCCCTAATTCATTGGATTGCGATTTACAATATGGGAATCCTAACCTTACTCAAATCCAAATAGGAAGAATAATAGAAGATACAAAAAACGAATATGAGAAGGAGATTAAAAAACTTAGCTTAACTTAGTCGAATGTTCTCCCATTACTGCCAACAACTCCGACGACACCAAGAGGCTCACTTGATTTGAACCAACATCATCCCTCCACCACAACCACCTGACTTGCCCTCGGCCAATCGCCAACGTTGGGACTCCCATGACCTGCCTCGTTGTGACAGATGGTTGCAAAATGCTTCACGTCACCCCCTTTGTCCAACCCAATTCCGGCCAACCAGTTTCATTTGGTGTGGAAAAAAGGCATGTTTCAATTTCGTAAATGCTATTTGCCCCCACAAAATCAGCTCGTACCACCACATACTTATTCAAGTAATCATGTTGTTATTCACAGCCATAGGGTGTTTCCTATACCACCAGGGACATCATTTGTGATCAACTTTGGGACAACTTTGAAAATTTTACGCACAAAAATATTCAAATAATGGTCGATCCATTATAAGTTCAAGTAGGATTACGAGTCCAATTACATTAGGTTTAGAGTTTTATTTTGTTTAAATAGTTATGATGAAAAGGTTGTAATCAGTTTAATTTTTTTTGTGAATTTATTCAAGCTGTGAACTTTGTTTATCAAATTTTGGTTATGTTTTGGTTTGTAAGCTTCCGCCAAAGCTATCAAATTTGGTATGTTTATTTGCATAAATTGTGAACTACATGATCCAAGCAAGGAAATCAAGAAACCACACATTCAGAAACAATCCACAAACTACATATCACAAAGCAATGAAGGAACAATAATCTACGAAAGGAAAACGAACCTAATTGTAGTATAGCTCAAGGCCCATACCGTGTATCACAAAGCAATGAAGAAACAATAATCTACGAAAGGAAAACGAACCTAATTGTAGTATAGCTCAAGGCCCATACCATGTATCTCGCAGTCTTGAAGAGTGATGTGATCCTTGTAGAGGTCAAAACCGTAGCAATAGCAAATTTGGACCCATTTTGGGGTGTATGATGGTTGGGTACCTTCTCTAGCTGTACAACAATGAGATGTGAAGAGAGGAAAAAAAATGAAGAGGAAGGAAATAAAAAAACAAAGAAGAGAAGAGGGAAAACGAAACAAAAAAAAATGAGAAACAAAAATAGAAAAAAGAAAAAGAAGGAAAGGGAGAAATGGGTGTCATTTATATGAACAGGTTGTAAAAACAAAACTAAAACACATAAAAAGAATAATGAGGAAAAAAAAGGTCGAGGTGCGGGTGCATTTTCGGCGTATGTTTCCGCATGTTAGCAGTGATGTGTACACTGATGTGTACACAGATGTGCACGAGTTCGTTTATGTTCATTCGATTCGGATTCGTCCGTTTTTGCGATTTCTAGCTATTGGGGAATTTCAAATGCTTTTTCCTCATGATTGCATTTGTGAGTATTTTTCATTCCCTGTGATCTAATAGCTTGCATATACAATACAACAATTTACCAATCATAATCAAACAAAATATCTACTAAAGAGGTTGAGAAATACAAATGCAATCACGGAAAGAGTATATGAAATTTCCCAATAGCTAGAAATCACAAAACGAACGAATCTACATCGAATGCAACAAACACAACACACACAAACTCGTGCACATAACGTACACATCACCGCTAACATGCATTCACCCGGACCAACTCACTCGTGCCTGAAATGCACTTGCACCCCGGGCTATCTCTTCCTTGTCATTCTTCTTTCTCCCTTTTTTCACAACCTATGTGTACAAATCCTACCATCTCTCTTTCTTTTGCTATTTTCTTCTATGTTTTTTTTTTCTTCATTTTCTTCTTTATTTCTTTCTTCCTCTTGAAACGCAGGAACCTTAACGGGTAAGTCAATAGAACTAGTGAACGTCCTGCGAAGGAAGGTAAACATAACTTGTCTCCAAGAGACAATGTGAAAGAGGAACAAGGCTAAAGATTTAGGAGGGTTTAAACTTTTCTATTCTGAAACAGATGGAATGAGGAATGGGGTGGGAATACTGGTAGATAAAGTTTTTAAGGATACGATAGTTGACATTAGGAGGTTTGAAGATAGAATCATAAGTATTAAATTAGCTTTAGAACTAGAGATAGTGCATGTTATTAGTGCGTATGCACCTCAAGTGAGTTTAAATGAAGAGACTAATAAGGGTTTCTAGGAGTCTTTAGAAGAGTTAGTTCATGGAATCCCCTCTTTCGATTAGGTTTTCCTAAACAAGGATTTGATTGGCCATGTCAGTAAGGATAAAGTTGGGTATAAGAGGGTTCATGGAAATCAAGGATTTGGGGATCGAAATATTATGGGATTGTCTATTCTAGATTTTGCTTTAGCTAAGGATTTTGGAATCGTCAATACTTTTTATAAGGGGAAAAATTACTTGGTGACCTTTACGAGTGGGCGTAATAGAAGTCAAATTGACTATTTTTTTGTTAGGAGATACGATCTAGGTAGGTGCAAAAATTGTAATGTTATACCAGGGGAGTGTCTGATAAACCAACATAGACTGTTAGTCCTCAATTTTTGTCTTAATAGTAGGGGTCATATTGCTAAAAGATAGGTTAGATCATGAATTAAGTGATGGAGTTTACGGGGAAATGTGTGCCAGGAATTTAGAAAGAAGATTTTGCGTGGTCAATCAGTTACAAAGGGTTGGGAGAATTTAAAACCAAAGGATAGGATTAGTAGCACGGGCCTTTTTGAGCATTTGGCGAACCGAATAAGAAGAGGAGCGAAGGAAGAGTTAAAAAAAAGACTAAAAGAGAAGGTAAATATGATAAGGAGACGTGATGGTGAAACGCTAATGTACAACAAGCTATTACGAAAAAAAAAATATTTTAAAGAATGGCAAAAAGATAGATGCTAGAATCTTATGAGCTCTACAAGCAAGCTAAGAGGTTGAGTAATAAAGCAGTAGGGAGAGCTAAAAAGAGATCATGATGATTTCTATAAAAGGCTAAGTACAAAGAAATGGGATAAAAATATCTTTAAGATAGCTAAAGCGAGAGAACGAAAAACTAGGAATTTGAGTCGTGTTAAGTGTGTTACGCATGAGGATGGAAGAAGTTTAATGCAGGATAAAACTATTTTAGATAGATTGAGGGATTAATTTTGGTACTTACTAATGGGACAAATGTAGGAGAGTTAAACTTGGAGGAGTATGCTTCACAGAAAGGGAGGCATCGCGTGTTCCATTGCAGAATTAATGGAAAAAAAGTAAGAGAAGCATTGAAAATAGTGAAGACATAGAAGGCAGTTGGACCGGATGATATACCAATTGAAGCTTGGTAATGTCTGGGAGAAATTGAGATTCAGTGGATAATTAAGTTCTTTAATAGAATTTTGGAAACTAGAAAAATGTCAGATTCGAAAAGGCACAACATTGTGGTACCAATTTATAAAAACAAAGGAGATACTCAAAACTGCTTAAACTATAGAGGGACAAAGCTTATGAGTCATAAAATGAAACTTTGGGAAAGGGTCATAGAGCAAAGACTTATGAGTTTAACTACTATTTTGGAGAATCAATTTGGATTTATGCTGGGTAGGTCTACTACGGAAGCCATCTTCTTAGGCAAATTATAGAAAAATATCAAGAAGAACGTAATAGTTTGCATATGATTTTTATTGATTTGAAAAAAGCCTACAATAGAATCCCTAGGGAGTTAATTTGGTGGGTGCTTGGAAGAAAGAAAGTGTCTCAATGTTATGTTGATATCATTAAGGATATATATGAAGGGGTTGTAACAAGTGTTTGCTCAGTAGGCGGGAAGTCAAGTGCATTTCCAATATTAGTAGGACTACATCAAGGGTCGACCTTAAGTCTATACATTTATGCTTTAGTCATGGATGAGTTGACGAGACATCTTCAAAAAGATGTACCTTGGTGCATGTTGTTTGTAGATGATATTGTCTTAATTGATGAGACTAGTGAATGTTTAGGTAGGAAATTAAATAGGTGGCGAGAGACATTAGAGGGTAAGGGATTTAGAATTAGTCGTTCGAAGATAGAACATCTAATGTGCAACTTTGGTTGTGAATCAAAAGGGAGGAGTAATTCAATTGAGATCGAAGGCGTGGAAGTTCCACAGTATGAGGCTTTTCGATATCTAGAATCTATAATTCAAAAAAATGGTGCTATTGGAGATGTAGACCATAAAGTTAAAAGTGGTTGGACGAAATGGAGAATGACTTCGGGAGTATTATGCAATAGAAGGATGCCTTGGGGCTATTGGAGAAAATGTAGACCATAGGATTAAAGCTGGTTGGACGAAATGGAGAATGACTTCGGGAGTATCATGCAATAGAATGATGCCTGCAAGGTTAAAATGGAAATGCTATAAGACAATTGTTCGACAACAATGCTCGACGATTCAGAATGTTGGTCTACTATGGGACAAAATACGTATAAAATGGTGATAGCAGAAATGCGTATGTTAAGATGGATGTGTGGTAAAACTCATAAGAATAAAATTAGGAATGAAAGAATTAAGACATATTTAGGTGTAACACTCATTGATAACAAAATTAAATAAAGGCATTTAACGTGGTTTGGTCACGTGCGGAGGAGACCAAGCACGACGCCAATTAAAAAATGTCTAGATTGGCAAGTTAGTGGAGGTTGTAAATGAAGGGGACGATCGTAGAAAACTCAAATGAAGCTGGTGAAAGAAGTCATCCTTGAGCCTGGATTAGGCAAAGATATGTGAGAAGACTGCATTGCTTGAATAACAAAAATATGTGTAGGTTGTGTAGCCAATCTCGAGAGTATCATATGAATGGGCTTTGATGATAATGATTTCTTCCTCTTCTCTTCACCGTCTTTTTCCTTTCGATTCAATTTTTTCTCTTCACATATCCTCACTGTACGGCCAGAGAGGGCCCAACCAATATATGCAAATCCCCAAAAATGTGTCAAAACCAATATCACTAGGGTTTTGAGTAAGTAAAATTTGCACCCCATCTTTTTATGCGATTTAAACTCATCATCAAAATACAAATAAAATAGCAATTAAAAAAATTATTATTTAGCTCATCAATTACTAACTATACAAACCACTACTAAGCTAATATTATAATTATTATGTACAAATAAATTTACAATTAAAATAAATTATCTTGAAAGTGTTTTAAGGCCACCAAATCATATATTAAAATATATTATTTTGTTGATGTTTCAAATGTGGAGGTAAATACAAGTTTAGGTAATTTTAGAAAATGATTATACACGCCTTAATGAAATCTCGTCCCGAGATTGAGATGGAGTATTTATTAACCTAAATTAATAAGCTAATAAATCCTACTTGTAATACCGCAAGTGCACGACTGTCTAACTGGTAGACAGTGGCAAATACGGGTCGATCCCACGAGGATTGACAAGATAGTCGAATTCTAAGACTTATTTGAACTAATTTAGAGTTGGAGGTTACAGCAAATGAAAATTACTAAATTAAGAAAATGAAATTGACAACTAAAATTAAATTGATAAGATGATAGAAAAGGGACCGAGACATCGAATCCACCACAGGTTCTTCGAGATTTGTGTAATCCAAATTATTGTTTTCAAGAACTAACATGATTAACCTAAAGATTAATTTAAGTTCGCAATTGATTTCAGCAAAGGTATAAATCCCTAGCATTGCATGTCTTCTTATGGCACACACAATCACAAGTTTATTTTATCTAATTCTAAACCCCTAGCATTGCATGCCTTCTTACGGCACACACAATCACAGATTCAGATTAATTGATTAAAGTAGACTTTGAATATCAATAAAGGGTACTTCTAACTACCGACTAGTCTACATAATTCATCCAGATATAATCGGTGAAAGCAAATTATTGAAACTCATAAATCAACTGTGTTTAACGTTCAAGTATATGGAAAACAATAAATTCAAATACAACAAACTCTAGGAAACCCTGTGGTTTCATCTTCGCATCAGCGCGGGGTCTAGAAGATCATGGTGGTGGTGGTCACAACATCAATAGAGGTGTAATTCATCTCTGCACGAACACGAATCCCGAGAAAGATTGTTGGTGGGCTGTGGTGGCTCTTACAGGATCTCGAGGTGCCAATAGCCAACTGTTTGAAAAACAGTTGGTTCCTGCCAGAAATTCGCGCGTTTTCACCGCGCCTTCGTCTCCAGCGAGCCGCACTCCTCGCGAGCTCCTTTGTCTTCGCTCCAAACAACTCCGGTACCTGCAAGAAGTCAGAGAGAGGGTGAGGAAACAACGAGAGAAAAAAATACGTGAAGGAGGAATAGGAACAGGGACGGTGAAACAAGGAGCGCCTCCCCGTTTCCGCTACTCCTCGCGAGCTCTTTGTTCCTCCGACGAGCTCCGGTCTTTGCAAGAGAGAGAGATGGCCGGGAGAAGGATTAACAGAGAGAGAGCCCGAAGTGGGCGAGAATGGATGAGGGAGACAGGGCGGTGGAGCTCTGTCGCGCGGTAGAACAGGGCGGTGGCTGAGAAAGAGAGAAACAGGAAGGAGGAGGTGGTGGCGTTTGATGGTGGTGCTCGGCGGTGTGGATGCTGGATGGTGGCGAGGTTAAGAGAGAGACACGAAAACAGGGGAAGAAAAGAGGAACATGGGAGTCGTGGATGGTGGTTGTGCGTGGTTGTTTGCGACAGGGACAGGGTGTGGCGTCTCCCTAGCGAGCGAGGAAGAGCGGGTGAGGGAGGAAGGCGAGGTGACGACTGATGGTGGAGGGCGATGAGGAGGTGGTGATGGCGGGATGATCGCACTGTCGGTTCTCCTATCGAGCGAGGATTGCCGGCAGGGTGGATTGGTGTGGTGGCTGAAAAAGAGAGGAGGAAAACACACGTAGAAGAAGAGGGAGAGCTTTTCTCCGAAATGGGGAGAGCTAAATAGGGTTCTCCTATTTTCTTGGGCTTGGGTTCTCCAAAAGGCGTTGGGCTTGGGTTTTTAGGTTAGCATTTTGGGTTTGGGCTTAGGTTAAATTAGGTTAGACCTATGTTTATTTGGGTTAGGTTTAGATATGTGACTATCTACGTTGTACCACCGCTATAATCAACCAATTGATCATTCCTTAAATTGTCGCCTTAATGCGATTTCATCGTTCACGCTTAAATTCCTACAAATACATGAAATGAAATAATAAGAATAAAATATAATAATCGAAACACTAACATATATAAATTACGGGATATATTATGTAATAATTACGTGAATATCAAATACCCCAAAACCTATATTTTGCTAGTCCTCGAACAAAACAATAGAACTAAAATTTTGATTCACTTTCGCAGGAATCATCGGTTGCACTTACCTTAAACGTGCAACAAAGCCCCTAGATTACCTCTAATGGACGAGTTATAGTCTTGTGAGGGTTTCCAGAAATGTTACCCACAAACATTATGACTCAATAAATTTCCAAGACATGGTAACTCGATCACTCGATCTATTATCCTCAGAGTAAAAATCTAATTGCCAAATTTTTTTGAAAACAACTAACAGTGTCATAATAATATATCAAAGAGTCTCACAACAATTTAATAATACCCAAAGGCTAAATAAATTTCATCAATTATTCCCAACTCGAAGTGTGTGTGTGCATGGCCTTATCAACATAACTTTATTTTTCTGAGCAAAGATACGACTAGATAACCTTTGAATTGTACGCTTCGAATACAAATCTCTCTTGTCACTCATAAATGAATCACTCAGATTGGTTAGTTATCACTTAGTTTATATGTGTTTAAGAGAATAAATTATGGAAAGACAAACATCTCACATATAATAATCATGAAAAAACATAATTTTCAAAGAATGAAATGAATACGATCTCACGGACAGGAATATCAATTACTTTGAGAATGTTGAATCACACGCCATAGTTCTTGTTTATTTAATCTCCACGTCTATGAACCAAAATTTTACTTAAGATCAATTAAGATTTTATTAGGTTGTAATGAGGCTAAGATTTTGGCTAACAAGAATGAAAAAGGATACGAGAAAATTCTCTGAGAATGGATACACCCTTTAATAAGCACGTGGGGCTCTGAAGAATAAACCAATGTTGTACACCATTAATTTTTCTTCGTTCGAAATTCTTCTTCATATATATCTTTTTTTTTTCTTTTATAAGATCAACGACATGCATTCCCCTTCTGCACAATAAAACATTTCAATCCCGAGGATTCATGGAATATTTAATTTCAACTCTTTTTATTTGCCAATTTCAAAAATACATCAACCATACACATTCTTAGAAACATTGGATAAGGATAAAAATAGTATGGGATTTTACTCCCTAACTGGAGTAGGTACTGAAGATGGGTTAGCAAAGAAAAATTCTATATTTAAAGGCTCAAAGGGCTGCAAACGGATATTTATCATTAGGTAGGTTAAAAGGCTAAAGAACGGTTCAAAGAAAAAAAATGCCTATATCACTTCTTAAGCTCTAGTCGATATTATGACATCTTAACTAAATAAAACAAGAAGTTCTAGTGTAATAATTCAATTTTAATGACATTCTCAAAGCAATCAATAAAAGAAACAAGAATAATGGGGTCATCAACGAGAAAATGCGGACTAAAGAAAAGTCAGAGTTTATTTAATAACCCTCAAGAAAAATAAAATGTCTCAAAACTCACAAGGGTTAAGTCTCCACTATTATTCTCAGGTTTTCTAGTTAATATCTTACTGATTAACTTCAAATCATGCTAACTCGGCTTATAGTGCAAGAATGGCCGAGTCGAAAAAATATCATGAAATATATTTAACTTAAAAATAATATCAAACCTTATGTTTTCCTATTGATATATAAAAGTGACAAGTGAAAGATGTATTCCTCAAATTTAAAGGCATACTTAAAAGCACATCCTCTTCATTGGAAAGAAACTTAGATTTTGAATGCATTTTCAAATCGAAAATTTTCACATAGTCATAATTAACTATGTATTCAATGGAGATTGAGTAGAATACAATAATCAATTGTGAAATACATTTCATTTCAAAATTTTCGAATAATGCATAAAATACACTTAAACCTCACCCCCAAACCTAAACCAAACATTGTCCTCAATGTATAAAATGATGATCATGACAAATGCAGGAAAAAGAAAATATGAGAGTTAGAGTGATATTACCATGGGAAAGTTTTTACAAATTTCGACGAAATCATCCACCAATAAACGCTCAGAGACATAAGAACTGTGGACTCATCATGATAAATTGATAAAAACAATACAGGACACAAATGAAAAAAATAAAAAATAAAAAAATTACATGTATCAATTGTAAGTCAAAATTGTTACGGAGCTAACGAGTATGAGTGAAATGCAACTAGAAGGAACTCGAAAATCAATCCAGACTAACCATAATGACACAACTGAAGCTAGGCTGCCTCCTAGGAGCGCTTGGTTTAACGTCGTCAGCCCGACATATATTCTTCTTCACAAATGATGTACCATAAAGTGAAGAGGAAGAACATAACAAACACTCTCCTAAAAAAGGGGCAAATAATCATATAGCAACAACCTAAAAAGTTGAGGATCCGTCCAACAAATAGTAGCAACCACATGCGACACAACGTATACTAACACATCCCAAAAGCTAAGAAGGCACCATGGAAAATCATAGAGCAAATGTAAATGAACTCGCATTTTTAGAAAATCCGTGGGAACCTTGAGCAGAAAGGAGTCACAAACAATGATATTGATATTCACGTAATTATTACATAATATATCCTTTAATTTATATATGTTAGTGTTTCGATTATTATATTTTATAATAATTATTTCGTTTTCATGTCTTTGTAGGAATTTGAGCGTGAACGATGAAATCATATTAAGGCGACAATTTAAGGAATGACAATTTGTCGATTCTAGCGGTGGTACAAAGTAGAGGGTCACATATCTAAACCTAACCCAAATAAACCTAGGTCCACCTAATTTAACATAAGCCCAAACCCAAACCCAAACCCAAAATGCTAACCTAAAAACCAAAGCCTAATCATCTCTTTTCCAAAACCAAAGCCCTATTTAGCTTTCCCCAGTTTGGAGAAAGTTTTTGCTCTTCTTCCACGTTCCTTCTCCAATCATCTCTTTTCCAGCCACCACGCCAATCCACCCTGCCGGCAATCCTCGCTCGATAGGAGAGCCGGCAGCGCGATAATCCCACCATCACCACCTCCTTCTCGTCCTCCACCATCAGCCGCCACTTCTTCACCCTGTTTCGCACACCCACAGCCGCCACCATCTACCATCCCTCTCTCTGTTCCATCATCCACACCGCCACCATCGACCATCAGACGCACCACCACCGCGACAGGAGCAGAAACAGGGAGCACCGCCCCTGTTTATCTCCTTCATTTCTATTCTCTGCCTCTCACCTCTCTCGACCCTCCTTCCTGTTTTCCTCTCTTCTCCACGGTCTCTCCCTCCTCCACCTCTCTCTTTCTGTTCCTTCATCACAACCAGAGCACGCAACCACCGCTGCAGCCCTGTTCCACCACCTCGCGACAGAGCACAACCCATGCTCCTCTCCTCTCTGTCTTTTCTTCGTCTCGGTCTCTCTTTGTATACCGGCCGCCACCCAACGCCGGTCAGCTCCGGATGCACACCCACACACCCAAACAGGACCTCCATCAGTGCTCCTGCGTCGGCTCTGGTTTCCCGCCTGCGTTCCCGCCTCCTCTCTATTCAAATCAGGAGAGAAAGGGTGGCAGTTATTTGCACCCTGATGTTTACTCTGAGCCACCACAGTCCATCAGCAACCCTTTTCTCGGGATTCGCGTTCGTACTGAGATGGATTCCACTGATGCTGTGACCACCGCTACCATGGAGAGCTAAACCCTTCACCAAGGCTAAGATAAAATCAATTGGGTTTCAAGAGTTTGTTCTAGTTTGACTTTTTATTTTATTATGTGCTTAACTGCAAAATACATTTAATTTCTGAGTATTAGTAAATTACTTTCACCGATTATATCGGATTTGATCTAGACTAGTCCGTAGTTAGAGTTTTCTTACTAATATTTGAAGCATTAGTTTTAATTGGTTAAGTTAGACTAGTGATTGAGTGTGCTGTAATAAGACACTCAATGCTAAGAGTTGAAACTTAATAAATTAGACTTGTGATTGAGTGTGCCGTAATAAGACACTCAATGCTAGGAGTCTATAATTTATGCTGAAGTTAATTATAATATTGGATTTTAAAACTGAATTGTTCTTAACGATCACATCATCGATGCAAGCAAGAGATTTTCATCCCTAAAGCTTCTCGCTTTAGAAAATAATAAGTTAGATTAAAATAACTTGAAAAACTGAATTGGTGGATTCAATGCCTTGGTTTCCCTTCTCATATTCTTAAAAACTTTTTATTTTTCTTTTTAATTTGATTTTTAGTTTAGATATTTTAATTGTTGTAACCCTCATTTAAATTAGTTTAAATCAACTCTGAAATTTAATTGCAACCACAATCCTTGTGGGATCGACCTGTACTTGCCCTTGTCTACCAGTTAGACACTGTGCACTTGCAGTTATTAAGACTAGGTTAAATTAACCTATTTATTTAGGTTAGTTAAATCTGCATCAAGTTTTTGGCGCCATTGCCGGGGACTGTAGCGGTGTAATTGAATTTAAGAGTTTATTTTCACTAATTTGTAGTTTAGGTTAAAATAATAATAATAATAAAATAAAATAAAAATTAAAAAATTAAAAAAAAATTAGGTCAGTAAGATTGCTTTTGGTTTTAGGATAGGCTTGATTTTATTTCTTTTGTTATTTCCTTTAAGTCTTAGAAGTTTTGATACTTGTTTTTGTTTTTTGTTTTTTTTTTGCAGGTATTAACAGGTAGGAAACATATATTACAGGTTGCATAAAAAAATAAAAAATAAAAACAAAAAGAAAACAAAACAAAAAGCATAGGGTTTGAATTGTTTACAGGTTGCTATCGCGTGGACACTCTCAGAAGTCAGCGAGCCGTCAGGTGGACGGTGCTTCTGATCGACGTCAACTCGACTTCTATCCGGCATCACAAGTAACCCAAGAGAGGTTCACGTCGGAGGTAACTTCTTCCCACCGCATCTGCACGTGGTTTCTGAGTGGATTACTGTGTGTTTTGCTTGTTTTGTTTTTAGCTAGAATAGCATGCAAATTTGAATAGATTGAGGATATTTCTGATGCTGTAAAATTTCGTGCTCTCTCCCGCAGATAGGTTAACCACCATCTATTTTAGGGTTAGGGACCTAAGCCCTCACTATTAAAATTTGTAGCAAGATAATTTAGGACAAGACGCTCATAGGATCCCTCTTTTGAAACTTGAAAGTTTAAAGTAGTCAAGTGAAGGAACATATCCAATTTTTGAATAGTTCTGAAACTGGCATTACACTTTAAGCTGAAGGTAGAAAAGGAGGTAGGAGCAATTAGATTTCAGGATATTTTTTATGCTGGGAAACTCTGTGCTCTCTCCCGCAGATAGGCTAATTAAAATGGATTTCAGCCCTTGATTAGTAACAAACATAGGTAATAAAAAGGAATGCTTGTAGGGATTACCAGACGTTACAGCCTCTACCTAGTAAATTAGTTTCTCACGAGATTAATTTGCTTCGTAGAAACCTTGACTTTTCGTGGGGCTATAACTATCAGCTGCGCAGTACCCGAAGGCAATTTGAATGATTGTATTGCTAGGTACTTATCTAGGGTCGTTTGACATTCATCTTGCTTGCGCATCATATAGGTCCTGATTAAGTTTTCCCAATTTTAATTTGTTTAGAGTTAGGTTATCTTCCTATAGAGGTTAGGCTTGCATATAAAAAAAAAAAAAAAAAAAAATGAACCTCAATAATTATCCATCTTGGTTTCCTGAGCAATTCAATGCATTTAATGCCATGCGACAACCTGATTATGCTCCATATTCAGATTATTACAACTCAGGTTCAGCATATTATCCTGACTTCTCATGGGCCCATGGTCAGTACCATTGAGGCCCTATTGTCACTCCCCCAACTCCTCAAGTTTCCATTCCTGCTAGTGAGCCTCAACCTAATCGAATTGTTTCTCCTTCTAACACATCTAGTTTAGAGGACGCATTAACTCGTTTTATGCAGCGAATTGGAGATATGCTTGAGCAAAATTCTCAGGACATTACAGAATTGATAGCTACTTCTCAACAAAATGTTCAAGTTATCAAGAAACTTGAGATGACTTTGAGTCAGATAGCTGAGTCACATCTTGAGATAGAGTCAGAGGAAGTCCCTAGCCAACCTATTTCCAACCCAAATGGTCAATTTGAAATTAGTGGCGAGCCGGACAATGAAGATGTCCAATCCATTACTACCCTTAGGAGTGGAAAACTGGTTGACAATCAGGTAGGAATGCCTGACATAAGTGTTATTATATCCTCACCCAATTTTACACAGGTTGCATCCTCCTCTCATAAGAAGGCTGATAAAGCCTCATTTATTGATGAACCTGTAGATTTTGAGACACTACAGACATCTCCTTCCCATGTTGACTCATTAGACATATGCCTTCCTAGTGACTCATGCATAGAATCAAACTGTGAACATTCTTTAGAGTCTCCCCTTGATTGTTTTCATGATACACATGACCATTTAGAGGCTTGTTTGACTCATTTTAGTTTAGACTTTGATGTTGATGATTCCATTAGGGAAGTCAATGATTTGCTTGACTCAGTCCCCATTGTGGATCCTAGTTATAAATGGAAGTCTAAAGTAGAGCCTCTTCCACTCAGTGAGTCAAAACTAGTCCCATCAGTTGAGCCACCTGAGCTTGACCTTAAACAATTACCTGACACCCTCAGGTATGCGTTTTCAGGTACTGATGATACTTTGCCTGTTATTATTTCATCTATATTGAATTCAAAACAGGTTGTCCCAAAGAAGTCGGGAGATATATCTAGTAAAAGAGTGCAATCCATAAGTAGTGTCAACTCTAGGGCTGGGGGTGTTGTTGAGCTATCCAGCCCAACATCTTTGTGTGATTCATGTGATGAGCATGTACCACCTGATATATCTATAGTCACATCTCCATTGACCAGGGCTCATTATGTGGATCCCATGTTCTTGAGTGAGGATTTCAATTTTCACCATCCTGATGTGAAAATTATCCAATCTTTTGATTTGGAACCAGACTTTGGATGTTCCATTTTAGGAGTAAGGGAGGATCCTTTGTTGCATATCACTATTTGCAACTCATTCATGTTTAAGTCCCTACTGACTTCCAAGGAATGCGAGCTTATTTGCAATTTCTATATGATTTTAGATGGTGTCCTTACAACTTTTGGGATGTGCTAGTATATCTTGTGTCGCATGTGGTTTCCATTTTTTAGTGGACTGATCCTCAACTTTTCAAGTTGTTGGTATACGATTCCTTAACCCTTTTGAGGTGAATGTTCCCTATGTTCTTCCTCGTCACTTCATGATATATCATTCATGAGGGAGAATATATGTCGGACTGACGACGTTAAATCAAGCGCTCCTAGGAGGCAGCCTAGCTTCAGTTGTCATTATGGTTAGTCTGGATTGATTTTCGAGTTCTTTCTAGTTGCATTTCACTCATACTCGTTAGCTCCGTAAAAATTTTGACTTACAACTGATACATTTATTTTTTTTTATTTTTTTTCATTTGTGTCCTGTATTGTTTTTATCAATTTATCATGATGAGTCCACAGTTCTTATGTCTCTGAGCGTTCATTGGAGGAAGATTTGGTCGAAATTGGTAAAAACTTTCTCATGGTAATATCACTTTAACTCTCATCTTTTCTTTTTCATGCATTTGTCATGATCATCATTTTATACATTGAGGACAATGTTTGGTTTAGGTTTGGGAGTGAGCTAGGTTTAAGAGTTTTTTCTGCATTCTTCAAAAATTTTGAAATGAAATGTATTTCACAATTGACTATTTTATTCTACTCAATCTCCATTGAATACATAGTTAATTATGACTGTGTGAAAATTTTCGATTTGAAAATGCATTCAAAATCTAAGTTTCTTTCCAATGAAGAGGATGTGCTTTCAAGTATGCCTTTAAATTTGAGAAATACATGCTTTCAGTTGTCACTTTTATATATCAATAGGAAAACATAAGGTTTGATATTATCTTTAAGTTAAATGTATTTCATGATATTTTTTCGACTCGACCATTCTTGCACTATAAGCCGAGTTAGCATGATTTGAAGTTAATCAGTAAGATATTAACTAAAAAACCTTAGAATAATAGTGGAGACTTAACCCTTGTGAGTTTTGAGTCATTCTATTTTTCTTGAGGGTTATTAAATAAACTCTGATTTTTCTTGAGTCCGCATTTTCTCATTGATGATGTCATTATTCTTGTTTCTTTTATTAATTGCTTTGAACATGGTGTTAAAATTGAATTATTACACTAGAACTTCTTGTTTTATTTAGTTAAGATGTCATAATACCGGCTAGAGCTTAAGAAGTAATATAGGCAATTATTTTCTTTGAACTGTTTTTTAGCCTTTTAGCCTACCCAATGATAAATATCCGTTTGCAGCCCTTTGAGCCTTTCAATAGACTTTTTCTTTGCTAATCCCATTTTCAGTACCTACTCCAGTTAGAGAGTAATATCCCATATTATTTTTATCCTTACCCAATGTCTCTGAGAATACGTATGGTTGATGTATTTTTGGAATGGGAAAATAAAAAGAACTGAAACTAAATATTCCATGAATCCTCGGGACTGAAATGTTTTATTGTGCAGAAGGGGAAAACATTGAAAAAAAAAATAAAAATTGATGCTTCGAAGAAAAAGGAAAAACAAAATATATATGAAGAAGAACTTCGAAGGAAGAAAATTAATGGTGTACAACATTAGTTTATTCTTCAGAGCCCAACGTGCTTATTAAAGGGTGTATCCATTCTCAGAGAATTTTCTCGTATCCTTTTCCATTCTTGTTAGCCAAAATCTTAGCCTCATTACAACCTAATAAAGACATAATTGATCTTAAGTAAAAGTTTGGTTCATAGACGTGGAGATTAAATAAACAAGAACTATGGCGTGTGATTCAACATTCTCAAAGTAATTGATATTCCTGTCCATGAGATCATATTCATTTCATTCTTGAAAAGTCCGTTCTTCATATTACTATATGTGAGATGATTGTTTTCCATTATTTACTCTTTTCCTCACATATAAACTGAGTGAAATACCAAATCTCTGAGTGTTTTATTGTGAGTGACATGAGAGGTTTGAAGTCAAAACAAACTTTCTACAGGAGATTTAGTAATTGTTTTACTCTGAAATGAAAAGTTATGTTGATAAGGCAATGCACACACACACTTCGAGTTGGGAATAATTGATGAAATTTATTTAACCTTTGGGTATTATTAAATTGTTGTGAGACTCTTTGATATATTATTGTGAGATTGTTAGCTGTTTTCAAATTTTTTTTGGCAATTAGATTCTTACTCTGAGGATAATAGATCGAGTTACCATGTTTTGGAAATTTATTGAGTCATAATGTTTGTGGGTAACATTTCTGGAAATCCTCACGAGACTATAACTCGTCCACTAGAGGTAATCTAGGGGTTTAAAGCCTTGTTGCATGTTTAAGGTAAGTGCAACCGATATTTCCTGCGAAAGTGAGTTAAAATTTTATTTTTATTGTTTTGCTCGAGGACTAGCAAAATATAGGTTTGGGGGTATTTGATATTCACGTAATTATTACATAATATATCCCTTAATTTATATATGTTAATGTTTCGATTATTAGATTTTATAATAATTATTTCGTTTTCATGTCTTTGTAGGAATTTGAGCGTGAACGATGAAATCGTATTAAGGCAACAATTTAAGGAATGACAATTGGTCGATTCTAGCGGTGGTACAAAGTAGAGGGTCACATATCTAAACCTAATCCAAATAAACCTAGGTCCACCTAATTTAACCTAAGCCCAAACCCAAACCCAAAATGCTAACCTAAAAACCAAAACCAAAGCCCAAGAAAATAGGAGAACCCTATTTAGCTATCCCCAGTTTGGATAAAGTCTTTGTTCTTCTTCCACGTTCCTTCTCCTCTCATCTCTTTTCCAGCCACCACGCCAATCCACCCTGCCGGCAATCCTCGCTCGATAGGAGAGCCGGCAGCGCGATAATCCCGCCATCACAACCTCCTCCTCGTCCTCCACCATCAGGCGCCACCTCCTCACCCTGTTTTGCACACCCACAACCGCCACCATCTACCATCCCTCTCTCTGTTCCATCATCCACACCGCCACCATCGACCATCAGACGCACCACCACCGCGACAGGAGCAGAAACAGGGAGCACCGCCCCTGTTTCTCTCCTTCCTTTCTGTTCTCTGCCGCTCACCTCTCTCGACCCTTCTTCCTGTTTTCTTCTCTTCTCCATGGTCTCTCCCTCCTCCACCTCTCTCTCTCTGTTCATTCATCACAACCAGACCACGAAACCACCGCCGCAGCCCTGTTCCACCACCTCGCGACAAAGCACATCCCATGCTCCTCTCCTCTCTGTCCTCTTTTCGTCTCGGTCTCTTTTGTATACCGGCCACCACCCAACGCCGGTTAGCTCCGGACGCACACCCGCACGCCCAAACATGACCTCCATCAGTGCTCCTGCATCGGCTCTGGTTTCCCGCCTGCGTTACCGCCTCATCTCTGTTTAAATCGGGAGAGAAAGGGTGGCAGTTATTTGCACCCCGGTGTTTACTCTGAGCCACCACAGTCCATCAGTAACCATTTCTCGGGATTCACGTTCGTGCTGAGATGGATTCCACTGATGTTGTGACCACCGCTACCATGGAGAGCTAAACCCTTCGCCAAGGTTAAGATGAAACCAATTGGGTTTCAAGAGTTTGTTCTAGTTTGACTTTTTATTTTATTATGTGCTTAACTGCAAAATACATTTAATTTCTGAGTATTAGTAAATTACTTTCACCGATTATATCAGATTTGATCTAGACTAGTCGGTAGTTAGAGTTTTCTTTACTAATAATTGAAGCATTAGTTTTAATTGGTTAAGTTAAACTTGTGATTGAGTGTGTCGTAATAAGACACTCAATGCTATGAGTTAAAACTTAATAAATTAGACTTGTGATTGAGTGTGCCGTAATAAAACACTCAATGCTAGGAGTCTATAATTTATGCTGAAGTTAATTGTAACATTGGATTTTAAAACTGAATTGTTCTTAACGATCACATCATCGATGCAAGCAAGGGATTCTCATCCTTAAAGCTTCTCGCTTTAGAAAATAATAAGTTAGATTAAAATAACTTGAAAAACTGAATTGGTGGATTCAATGCCTTTGTTTCCCTTCTCATATTCTTAAAAACTTTTTATTTTGCTTTTTAATTTGATTTTTAGTTTAGATATTTTAATTGCTGTAACCCCCATTTAAATTAGTTTAAGTCAACTCTGAAATTTAATTGCAACCACAGTCCTTGTGGGATCGACCTGTACTTGCCATTGTCTACCAGTTAGACACTGTGCACTTGTAGTTATTAAGACTAGGTTAAATTAACCTATTTATTTAGGTTAGTTAAATCAGCATCAGATATCCAATAAATGACTCATACCTACTCCTAAAAAGGGACATCCTAAGTTAGGTTGCAAATCAGAAGATTGAATATGTATCACAATAGGGTGGTCAAAACTGAAATCATCTCTTACAAACAATGGATCTACATAGGTAGCATCAGTCAATATGAAAGGGATGGAAAGAGGTATGTCTATCAATATATCGGGTGGTACAGACTCATCATAACAAAATGAACTACACCAAGATGATGAGTTAGACAACGCAACAACACCCCCAAACCTAGAATTAACACTACCTATGGCATGTAGTCTCTCATTAGATGCGTCCTCCGATAACGACTTGACTATTTCTTGAATTATGGGGTAATTCGTATCGTGAAAATAATCGATGCTTGACTCCAAAGAACATTGAGAATTAGACTTCATGCAAGAGTCACTAGGAAGGCATATGTCGAGTGGGTCATCATGAAAATGTGGGGAAGGGAATGGGTCAGGAAGCAAAGTAGTTTCGATCACATTATCCTCAAAAAATATCATCTGACTCGGGTTCCGATGTGCTACCATTTATGAATTGACCCTCTGAATTTTGAACAGAGTGACTAGGAACTCTTCCTAACTCACTTTAGATAATGCCTCAGTAATATGATCCACAACTATCTCAAGTCTATTGATGGCTTGAGATTGGCGTTGAATCATGGCTTTTGACTCTAACGTAGCCTGAGAATCATGTTCAAACAGTCGTTCTGTGCGCTGCATAAAATGGTTAATCGTTTCCTCTAATCTTGATTTGTTGGATGGAGGAGCTTGGTGAAATTGAGGCATAACATGATGAGGGTATTAAGGAGCCTGAGAGAAACTATGTCCCCCTTGGTGTGAGTTATGAGCCCAGGAGAGATTTTGATTATTAGCAAAACCAGGGCTGTAATAGTTGGACTTTGAATTATAACCAGGTCGCCAATTAGCATTAAAAGAATGGATTTGCTCAGCGAAATATTCAGGATAATCATATTGCGAATCACAATCAGCTGTAGAATGAATAGGACTCGAACATGCAACACAACCCTCAAATGAAACATTCGTGGGAGGTAGGGACTGAGTCAAATTCATAAGTGCATCTAATTTCCGAGTCATCGTCATAAGAATTGTTTCGAACCTCGAGGTAGAAGGGGAAAAGTAATCCTTAAAGTCTTTCTCCTCAGCCATTTCCTTGGTTTCAAGATTTTTTTTAATGTATGCATGCCTAACCACTATATGAAGATGACTTGACTCTAAAAAAAGAAAATTAAAAACAACGGGACCCTAAATGACACCTAAATGATGCACAAACAAAATGAATGGCAGAGATTTTTTTTAATAAAGCAGGGCTGAAATTCAATTAAATTTACCTAACCGTGGGAGAGGCACGGTAATTTCCTATCAATCCCCCACTACAGAGTTGCTCCTACCTCTTTTTCCACTCTCTAGCTCAAAGTATAATGCCAGTTCAAGAACTGTTCCCAGATGGGGTATGTTCCTTCACTCGACCACTTTAAGCTATCAAACGTCCAAAGAGGGTCCCTATGAGCGTCACACCAGTCCTAGATAATTATCTTGCTACAAATTTTAAATAGTGGAGGTCTAAGTCCCTAACCCTAAAATAGATGGTGATTAACCTATCTGCGGGAGAGGGCACGAAAGTTTCAATTCAATCCTGCCACTATTCAAACTTGCATGCAATACTACCTAGAACAAGCTAAACACAAGTGATCAGACAGAAACCGCGTGCAGATGCGGTGGATAGAAGTTACCTCCGGCGTGAACCTCTTTCGGGTTACTTGCGACGCCGGGTAGAAGTTGATTTCTGAAAGTTTCCTCGCAAATCGCAATATTCCACTTCGTTCCCATTTAAGCTCCTATGTGTATGACCGCCTGCAAAATAAATGCAAAAATAATTCAAACTCAAACAAATAAGAAAGTGACTCGTAACAATGTTCCAAAAAGAAAATAAAACCTAATTTATAAACTAGCAAAAACAACCCTAGATTTCGATTGTACCATTACAATCCCCGGCAACGGCGCAAAAAACTTGATGGAGTTTTTATTAACCTAAATTAATAAGCTAATAAACCCTACTTGTAATATCGCAAGTGCACGACTGTCTAACTGGTAGACAGTGGCAAATACGGGTCGATCCCACGAGGGTTGACGAGATAGTCGAATTCTAAGACTTATTGAACTAATTTAGAGTTGGGGGTTACAGCAGATGAAAATTACTAAATTAAGAAAATGAAATTGACAACTAAAATTAAAGTGATAAGATGATAGAGAGGGGACCGAGACATCAAATCCACCACAGGTTCTTCGAGATTTGTGTAATCCAAATTATTGTTTTCAAGAATTAACATGACTAACCTAAAGATTAATCTAAGTTCGCAATTGATTTCAGCAAAGGTATAAACCCCTAGCATTGCATGTCTTCTTTCGGCACACACAATCACAAGTTTATTTTAATTAATTCTAAACCCCTATCATTGCACGTCTTCTTACAGCACACAATCACAGATTCAGATTAATTGATTAAAACAGGCTTTGAATATCAATAAAGGGTACTTCTAACTACCGACTAGTTTAGATAATTAATTCGGATATAATCGGTGAAAGCAAATTATTGAAACTCAGAAATCAACTGTGTTTAACGCTCAAGCATATGGAAAACAATAAATTCAAATACAACAAACTCTAGGAAACCCTGTGGTTTCATCTTCGCCTCGGCGCGGGGTCTAGAAGATCATGGTGTTGGTGGTCACAACATCAATGGAGGTGGAATTCATCTCTGCAAGAACACGAATCCCGAGAAAGACTGCTGGTGGGTTGTGGTGGTTCTTACAGGATCTCGGGGTGCCAATAGTCAACTGTTTGAAAAACAGTTGGTTCCCGCCAAAAATCGAGTGGTTTCACTGCGCCTTCGTCTCCAGCGAACTTCGCTCCTCGCGAGCTCCTTCGTCTTCGCTCCAAACGGCTCCGGTACCTGTAAGAAGACATAGAGAGGGTGAGGAAACAACGAGAGAAAAATACGTGAAGGAGGAATAGGAACAGGGAGCGCCTCCCTGTTTCCGTTACTCCTCGCGAGCTCTTTGTTCCTCCGACGAGCTCCGGTCTTTGCAAGAGAGAGAGACCGAAGAGGGAGAGAATGGAGGAGGGAGACAGGGCGGTGGAGCTCTGTCGCGCGGTGGAACAGGGTGGTGGCTGAGAAAGAGAGAAACAAGAAGGAGGAGGTGGTGGCGTCTGATGGTGGTGTTCGGCGGTGTGGATCCTGGACGGTGGCAATGTGAAGAGAAAGACACGAAAACATGGAAAGAAAAGAGGAACAGGGGAGTCATGGATGGTGGTTGTCTGTGGTTGTTTGCGACAGGGACAGCGTGTGGCGTCTCCCTAGCAAGTGAGGAAGAGCGGGTGAGGGAGGAAGGCGAGGTGACGACTGATGGTGGAGGGCGAGAAGGAGGTGGTGATGGCGGGATGATCGCACTGTCGGTTCTCCTATCGAGCGAGGATTGCCGGCAGGGTGGATTGGCGTGGTGGCTGAAAAAGAGAGGAGGAAAACACAGGTAGAAGAACAGGGAGAGCTTTTCTCCAAAATGGGGAGAGCTAAATAGGGTTCTCCTATTTTCTTGGGTTTGGGTTCTCCAAAATGTTTTGGGCTTAGGTTTTTAAGTTAGCATTTTGGGTTTGGGCTTAAGTTAAATTAGGTAGACCTAGGTTTATTTGAGTTAGGTTTAGATATGTGACCATCTACTTTGTATCATCGCTATAATCAATCAATTGATCATTCCTTAAATTGTCGCCTTAATGCGATTTCATCGTTCACGCTCAAATTCATCGATTTCATCGTTACATGAAATGAAATAATAAGAATAAAATATAATAATCGAAACAATAACATATATAAATTAAGGAATATATTATGTAATAATTACGTTAATATCATATTCGAAAGGTAGAAAATAAAAGTGAAGCACTTTAAATAAACGACATATCAAATAAAATGCAATTTTAAATGCTTTCATATACATTGATTCACAAATGTACCTCAACATGATTACTCCATATGCTTGTATATATTTTATCAATAAGATAAATAGTGTGAACTTACACTTCAGGAGATAACAAATAAATTAACTACACAATTAATAGGTTAAGTCATAGGAATATTGCAATGTTACATCTTCCTTGCACTTCACTTTCTCTTTCTTCCCCAATCCATCGTTCAACACCACTTCGATCAATTGCACCACATGGGTTTTTGCCTTTCATTTGACACTAGTGTGTAACCATGTTGCAACGAGCTTTTTCAGTAGTGCACCAATCATGCCATCCTCGTTGCACTTTCACTCTCACCTTCTTCCCAATCCATCGTTCAACAACACTTCGATAATCTTCGTCATCAACCGAAGATGTTGTACCAATGAAGGAGAGGCTTATGGAGATCTTTGTTCTCCCACTTCATGGAATTGAGTATTATCATCTATCAACCAAAGATTGGGAAGCAATTAATGATCTCATCGATGGAAAATGGCTCAAAGCATATTCTTGCACACGAATATTTGTTATACCGTAGTATCCTGTACATATATTTTATGATTTTATTTTAAAAAACATTTCATTTGCTTCATTCAACAACTTATGCTCATAGTCATTGTCAAATCCCATGAATACTATGATTACCTAATTTATTTAGTTACCATTTCAAGATGTATGTCTTTGTTTAAAATCACGTGTACAAAACTATTGCAACACGTGCTTCAACAAGGCAAAAAATAATAATTCAATGAATGTTCTTATTAGGGGTGGGCACCGGATGGGAAGAGACGAGATGGACCCATCCCTATCCCATCCCATTCATATGGAATCGGGACAGGACGGGATCAACGTGCTCTTTTTGTTGATCAAGTTTTTTGATAATCTAATACGTATAAAACTATAAATTACTGCAGGAATAAATATTTTAAGGTTTTCCTATGTTCTCAGAATATATATCCTCCATAGATTTAAATAGAAAAAAATCATTCATTCTTTTTTATCCCAGATAAGGAATTGCACATAAGTATGATCTAAGAACTTATAGGAGGCATATGACGAACAATATAACTTCCACTGATTGTGTCAGATGCACATTTTGCATTTTTTCAACGTTCAGAGTTTCTTTTACATCATAACCTGATCTTACCTATGCAAGGTTAAGAGCCCTTTTATATTATTTGCACATGCATTATGTATTGCTATGCCAGTTTTTGGGCGTTTGAAACTGTGGGACTCACATTTAATTAACTAATTTATCATGGTAATTCTCTACAATTTATTATTGGAGTTATGAAAACTGCATTCTTCTTTTTGCAGGTGATTCTAGCATCCTTGAGAAGTCTCTGAATCCAGGCCAGGATTGGCTACCATTGGAGTTTGTGTGTCAGATTTCAATTTTATTTGGCCCATTGCCCATGGTTCCAGAAGCGCATTAGTGCTAACAAGTGTTAACCTTACTAGACAACCTAGTAGTGTGTGCATCAAAGATTTATATGGGCATCCAAATATTGCAATCCTAAAATTGAGATGCTAAAATGTTATATACATTAGTGAATTTATATGGGCATCTAAGTATTGCAATCCTAAAATAAATAAATAAATAAAAATATTAATAATAAATATTGAAAAATTAGCTCGGGATGGGACGGGATTGGCGGGATTGAAAATCTTCATCTCATCTCATTCTAGATCAGGACGGGACGGAATCGAAATGAAATTATTCAATCCAATTAAGATCCGAAAAAATCGGAACGGGACGAGACGGGAACGGGTATTGCGGGATGGGATGCCCACCCCTAGTTCTTACAACTTTATTCTAAAAGCAACATCCTATGGTTTAAACAAATATGTAAGCAAACTTCATTTAGTTTAAATCTCATTCTAAGCATCAAATAAATGGTTAAGTGTGTCACAAATAGAAAATCAATTGTAACACCCTTTGTGGGCAGACTCTAAGACTGGCAGCTCCAAGTGTTGGTAGGCTTTTAAAAGTGTGCCAACAAGAACATTGGGCCCTAAAGAGGGTGAATTGTAACATCTTGTGTAGACGGACTCTGAGGCTAGCAACTTCTCCAAGTGTGAGTGAACTCAGAGACTAGCAGGCTTCCGGGAGTTATAGTCCCACATTGTCTGGGTTTGAAGGGATGTGTGAGCTTGAATTTCCATAGTAAGACGTGTTTTAAATCCATTCTAGTAATAAGACCCAAAGCGAACAATATCTTACTATGTAGATCAGATCGTTACAGAATATATTGTAATACCCGCCAGATTATGTAAATATAAATATTATTTATTTAGTATTAGATAATATATATAATAACTATATGTATTTTGCAAATTATTATTTTGTTTGTAGAGGTTAAAGAATAGAAAGTGGGTGTGTTTAGCAAAAATTAGGAAACCCTAATAAGAATCTTATAAAAGAGTTTAGAATACCTAGCCACCTCTTTGAGACACAAAAAAATGGAGGAAAAAACTCACGTAAAGAAGAGGGTGAAGAGGTGAAATAAGAGAAAGTTTTTGTTCAACCTTAGGTTTTACGAAAAAAGTGAGTAAAACTCAATGGTTTTTTGTTACAATACAATCTTATTGTATGATTGAACTTATATTGTGGTTTGACATGATATGTGTTGTTTGAAGATAAAAATAAGAGTTTTAGTTCAAATAAGAGAAGTCGTATTTTTCTTCTTTAATTTTTTTTTTGCTTAAATCAAAGATTTCACAATTTCATCATGTTAGAAAAATAGTAGAAATTCTTTTGTATCTCGAAACAGGAAAAAATCTAAAAAAATCTATTGCGCATTATGTAAAAGCTCTGCACAACTTTCATGTTTTGAGTTTTTCCTGATTCTGAACTGCAGAAAAACTGATCTCTATATCCTTACAACAAATATATTACATATTATAATAAAAATAAGACTAGTGTGTTTTGGTTAAAAGATAATGTAATTCGAAATTTTGGGGACTTTCATAGGTAGAATCATGATATCTCGATCTCAATTTATACACTACTTTTATTCTAAATATTTATTTGCAAATAAAAATATGATTTATTTTGCTTGAAAACTTGTAATATTATGTTTAGTACATGCTGAATATTTCACTTAAAATTTATTTAAGAATACATGTTATTTTATGGTATTGAAATTTTTAAAATTAAATTTCTACATGATAAATTGTGATAACGTTCGTCTTAGAGGTGAAGTTGTTGTTAATATGTTGAAATTAATATATGAAGATTCATCTCTTGATGAAATGAGATGACTTTGAGTATTTTGTATTGTTATACAATTTGGTTTTTGCAAATAATGAATTGAATTTAATTGTTATATAAGTAAACTGGTGGATTTATCACGATATTTGATATGTTAAGGGTTAGATAAAGTATGTTAATGCGTTATGGTGTATATGAGTAATTAATGGTGATGCAACTAGACTTGCTAAGTTGCATTTGAGATTTAGTTGATTTTTATTTTTATTTTTATATTTTACAACTCCGAAATAAATATGCTTTTAATATACATATTTGCTTGTATACGTGATATATGCAGACTGGGTAAACCGTTCCATGTGAGTTCGGATGTATGCCTAATGATTAGAATATACTTGTCATAGATCGACCTTTGGGTAAGATGACATGTCCCTCGATGTGACACCCCATTATAGACTACGCTCCTAGTGGTTTCGAGGGCAAGGGAGGCACACTTGGGTGAGTTAAGTTTTGCACAAGTAGGGTAGTACGATTGTGAAAATGTGTATATGCATGATTGCCTTCAGGGAAGAAATTAAATGTTCATCCGATCATTTAATGAGAACTACATGTTTTTCTTAAGGTAAAATGTGTATTTCCTGATATTTCAATTAGGGTACACTATGACTACGATTTGTGTATTTGTTTATGCAGGTTAGTCATAATGCACCCTTATTGAAATATCAATACACATTTTACCTTAAGAAAGTTGCAGCTGAATGAGTTAGAAGAATTGAGGTATGATGCCTATGAGAATGTCAAACTATACAAGGAAATAACCAAGGCTTATCATGATAAGAACCTCATCCGCAAATATTTTCAAGTGGGACAAAAGTGTGTTTAGCTACAATTCAAAATTGAAAATTTTTCCTGAAAAGCTCAAGTCTGGGTGATATGGTCCTTATGTGGTGACCAATGTTTCCCTCATGGAATTGTGGAGGTTATTAGCAAAGATCAAATTAGAACATTAAAGGTGAATGGATATAGAGTGAAGCCCTACATTCAAGATGAGCTTTGAGCTTAGAGATGAGGACTCGACTTTCCACTCCGTCTAGTACATGGCATGAGAGTCATATAGTATGGCTGAATACTATAAACTTAGCACCACTTGGGAGGTAACCCAAAGAGCAGCAAATTTTATAAAAATTCAGCTAAGTTCTTCCCTTAGTAGTCATGTATACGTGATGTACTCTATTTTGGAGTTCCTACAAATTGTGAAGATGATGTTTATTATTTTAAATTTGCTAATGATTAAGAACCATTGTTTTTTAATGATACTTTACTCTTATTGACAATTTGTTGAATTGGAAGTCAAGACTGAGTAACTTGTTAGAAATAACATTGTTTGTAGGTACATCTAGTAAACCCTCACAACACTATAACTCGTCCACCAGGGAGTCTTAGGGGGTTTAAAGGCTTGTTTTTAATGATACTTTACTCTTATTGACAATTTGTTGAATTGGAAGTCAAGACTGAGTAACTTGTTAGAAATAACATTGTTTGTGGGTACATCTAGTAAACCCTCACAACACTATAACTCGTCCACCAGGGAGTCTTAGGGGGTTTAAAGGCTTGTTGCAATCAAAAGTGCCAATGAAAGTGCTATAGATCTGTATAACTAAAACAACGTTAAGGCCGATATAACGCTTAACGGGGGTGAGCCATTACGTTATGATATTATCACGTTATGATATCACATCTCCAATATAACGACGTTATATGGCCGTTATTGAAATAGCATTTTTTTAATAACGCCGTTTTAATGTTTTGTTAAAAAAAATCAATCATTTCATTCTCGATCGAATCAGAACCCTAGACTTATAGGAAAGAAGAAGAACCAGAGCTCGTCGTCGCCAATCGATAGAGATCCAGACTTCGCTATTTGACAGATAACGTGAGAAGAATGGAAGAATACGAAGAGTCGATCACACTCTCTACTGCGATCTCACTCTCATACGAAGGGAAAGTTTTATTTATTAATGTTTTTATTTTTTATTTTTGAATTTAATGTTACGAACATGATTTACTTTTTTTACTCTAAAATAAATTAATACTTTGTGGGGGTATTAAAAATGTATTTAAAAACTACTCCATTATATACTTTTATATCTCGATATATCCCATTATAACGCTCTTGAATCGTTATGGGTCCGTTATCCATTTTAACTGCATAGGTATAGATAGGAGTTTTATTCATTTTTTTTTTCTTGTCTTGAATTTTGTCTTTCTAGTTAAGATTGATTCGCTTGAATTGCTAGAAACTAGTAATAAGCTAATTGGGCGTGATGAGTACATGAAAGTGCACTCTTGACCAAGTGTAATTGTTAGATGATGTGGTTAATTCAAATACTTTTATAATAATTTTCTACTTATTGATAAACAAAGTAAAATCAATTCTTGGAATTAATCAACATGAGTGAAGGATATTGATACCATGTTCTGGGTTTTTATCGATTTCCATTGATTTATACGTTCTTGGGATGCAACTTAGTAGATACCATGCTAAATACTTTGAAATGAAAAGAGTTAGAATAGACATTTAGGAAAATCAATAGCTTAAGGAGTATATATACACCCTTATGTTGACAAAACTTGAGCATTGAAATTTAGATTGTATCATTATGTATAACCACAATTAATCCAATTCTCGTGAGAATGATCTCGTTCTTATGATTGACCTTATGTAGTTAAAACGTACATTTAAAAGTTTATTAATTAGGTCAACAATTATAGAAGTTTTAGTTTGATCAAACAAATATTAACCTAATTAATAAGCTTCTAAACATACGTTTTGATTCGCAAGTGAACAAAGATCAAACAAATAGTATAGATAACAAAAATGAGATCATTCCCACGAGAATTGAATTAATTATATTTAAAATATCTATCCTAACACTTCTACTTCAATGAAATATAATAAATGAGTAATTCTAGCTGGCCTGGGAGGTGCGCCTGGGTGGCTGCCTGGACACTCCCTGGCACGCGTTCGGGAGCCTCCCAGGCACGTGCATACAAAGGCGGGATTTCAGCGAGCCAAAATTTTGGGGAAAAAATTCGCTCCTTCTTCAACTCTTTCAAAACAAAATTTCAAACCGAAAATTTGAGGAAAATTTCAACTAATCGAAACAGAGAACATTGCAGGGTTGAAGAAGAATCGATCTTTTGAGAGAGAGAGGAAAGAATCGAGAGAGGAGAAGAATCGAGAGAGTAGAAGAAGAAGAAGAAGAAGAAGAAGAAGAGGAAGAAGAAGAGGAAGAACAAATAGAAGAACTTGTTGAAGCAACTGGAATCAGCGACCCAAACGGAGGAAACCCGCGAAAGGTAAGTCCCAAACTTGAAATGTCTTGATTTCTTCTAGATCTAGGGTTTGTAGATCTAGGGTTCCTGACGGTTTTTTTTTTTTTTTTTTTTTTTTTGTATGTGAGAACAAATAGAAGAACTTGTTGAAGCAACTGGAATCAGCGACCCAAATGGAGGAAACCCGCGAAAGGTAAGTCCCAAACTTGAAATGTCTTGATTTCTTCTAGATCTAGGGTTTGTAGATCTAGGGTTCCTGACGGTTTTTTTTTTTTTTTTTTTTTTTTTCTTTTTTTGTATGTGAGTTATATGACCAGTAGTTTTTTCTGCAAACACCATTTATCTGTGACTTCTACAAAATTTGAAATTTATTTTGAAGAACTTCTGTGTGTTTCATTCCAAATATTTATTTGATACTGCTTTGAATCCATAACTACTGAGAGATCACATTCAATTTACGAAGGTTTAGGGAAAACAATTTCAAGGCACTTCAATAGTCCTAACTGTCTTATGGGAATAGTTTATAAAATTTTGAGTCAGGGATTAATATTATTGGTAGATGTGATCATTTTTATTGCAATTTCCAATTTGTTAGGAAAGCATTTATTGTGATCAGCGCTTGAAGCTTGATTTCGTATTGTTTAACTTTTTAGCATGAAGCATCACATTTTTTGGGTCAGTAAGAGATAGATGTCCTGAATATACAGAACAGAAAAATAGATGCCTATGTGCATATTTTATTTGATGTGATTATCATTTCCAAATATTGATTTCAGAATCGTAAGTTTGATGTTTTTTTTTTATACTCTAAGAGTAATTCTACACAGCGAGGAAATGGGCGAGGGGAGTGAGGTGGCGGGGTGGGAGCCGTTCACCTCACTCGGGATGTGCGCGTAAAAAGTCAACGCACGCATCTCGAGTGAGGTGAACGGCTCCCACCCCGCCACCTCACTTCCCTCGCTCGTTTCCTCACTCATTTCCTCGACACTTAGAATTTTGCATACTCTAAATGGTTCTAGTTCCATTTCTTCTTAAGCCCTGTTTGTTGTGATTGCAAAGCAGAGTAAGTCATTAGGAAGCATTACTAATTAAATTCACATTGACAATACAAAAACTCGTTTTGGGGAGAAACGTACATGTCTATAAAAAATTGTTAAAAACAATATATTGCACCAAAAAAGTCTAATTGTTTTCCATTAAAATCTCACCATTATCCTCATTAGTCATCCTGGGGATTCCCTTTATAATTCCAACTTCTCTACTACTATGTGGTGGATCTCTTCAAGATAAGTTTAAAAATCCCCAAACCAAGTGTTATTGTGTTCACTAACTATTCATGCTCACAAAGGAGAAATGCATGCATTTCAAACTACTCGATCTTCAAACATTGTTTTTTTGTGTCCACATGCGTATCTATCGGGGCATTTATTTTGTTAAATGCAGGAATGGCATTCAGAGCGTATGTTGTCTATCGAGGTCATCGCCCTGGAGTATACCTAAACTGGCCCGCATGTTCATCAGCGGTATCAGGGTATAGTCGTGCTTCTTACAAAGGGTTTATGTCAGTTGAAGAAGTTGAGGAATCATACGAGTTGTGGGTTCGCTCAGAAGCGGTGAGGAGAGATTCGGAGGAATCCAACAACAATGAAAATGTCACAGTTAACAATGTAGTTTTTGATGATCAAGTCGGTACATCGAATGATCAAAGAAATGTCACTAAAGGGAACAATGATCCTTGGGCTTACACGAGGGACTTAATCAATACTTTGATAGTTGTACTTATTATGTTAGGTTTCATATTTATTATTAAGCTCTTGAACGAATGATGGAATTATATGTAATGTAATATGTACATACATATGTATTATGTGAATATATTTCATAATCCAATGAAATTTGTGTTTCATATTGTTCTTTTTTTTCTTCCGTATGGTATGCTTTTGTAACTGAAAATACAGACTACATGGAAGACGAAGAACTTGGGTCAGAAGGTGAGCAGGAAAGGAAGAAGCAGAAGAAGGAATCTGTGGGTAAAATGTGTCTCACTTTTTTAATTTTTTTTCTCTGTAAAGCTTTCATGTCTATCTATATTTGCTAAACTTTATTAATGTGTTGTTTATTTTGGTGATGCAGCACAGTTTACACCTCCTATCTCAGATTGTAGAGTTCAGTGATGAGTTCATGCATGGATCAGAAATCATAAAATTGCCCTGCCTGGCTCCCTGCATGCAAAAGTGAGGTTTGCAAACTGTTATAGCAAGATTTAGAAAATAAATGAGATGGGGTTAACAACATCTATTCTTCTGATGTCTTTTTGTTATAGCAAGATTTAGAAAAGAAAAGAAATGAGATGTCTTTTTGTTCTACATTTCCTTACAGGGTTTCAGCATTCATTTTCAAGCTCCAATCTCTTCTTCTGACAAGCCGTTGACAGCAAATAGTGGTGATGCAGCACAGTTTACACCTATCTCAGCAGTTTATTTTTCAATGAGGTCAGCACAGTTTATTTTTCAAGGGAAAACTACCCTTGCTCAATCAGTTTATAACAATGAGAGTATAAAATGTTTATTTGAACTTAGTATCTGGGTCTGTGTATTCTGAGCCCTTTGACATAAAAACCGTTTTAAAGGATATGATCAAGTCCTTCTCCCTGAAGTCTTGTGATCTATAAACTTTGGAACCCATTCAAAGCAAGGTCAAGGATATAATCCCGGCAAAAAAGTACTTGTGTTGGATGATGTGTGGAATGAAAAGCAAGATAAATGGAACAACTTAAAATGTTGAAAGGTGTTTTGGAACCCATTCAAAGCAAGTCTTGTTCAGCCATACAATCCAAATGATGAATTGTTGGTTATATGAATTCTCAATTGTTTGGAGATAATGTACTAAGCAATTTAGTGCTTTGATCAATTGGAAAATATGCATGTATGTGATTGCTAATGCCATATTACAATGGATTGAGGAGGTTTTAGATAGATTCTTATGTGTAGGCTGAGAATTAGATTCGTACGTGTAGGCGGAGAATTAGACGCAGTTTGTTAGGTGATTTTGTTATGTTACTGAGCACTATCAATCTTGACCTATTTTCAGTGCCTAAAACTGCAGTATTTAGTCCTAGTTAGGAGCAATTTTGATTTGTGCATTTGCATGAAAGTCAGTTTTGGAGTTCTTATAGATCCCTTCCAGTTTTTTCTTGCAGCTTTTTTATTGCAGTTTTGGAGTTCTAATATTCCAGTTTTTTCTTGCAGCTTTTTCATGTTTGATTTTTGTGCTTCAAACTGCTGGTACTGAAATCAACAAAGCTAGATAAAAGTATCGAGTAGCTAAAGAACTGCTGCATTGAATCAAGACAGTGTAATTGACAGATGTTCAGTTTGATGTGAATTCAAGGAAGGATTGTATTTCATACAGAAAGAATTGTAACAGCGCATAAAGTTTTTTAATGCTATCTATGTTCTTATTTCATGTCTGATGGTTGAATAAAGTTTTTGTTTTATTTTGCTTTTTAATGCTATCTATGTTCTTGATTGTGGTACCATGTACTGTCTATTGAAAGTTTTCATTTCTCTTTGTTTGATTACTGAATGACAATTAGCTTTCAATGCCCTGGGAATGTGTAAGGTTTTGAATCCAAATTTATCGAAAGAATGGAGACAGAACTCTATGGCTTGGCCATATACGAGTCTCCACCAAGTTGTATGCCACTCTCAGACAAACCATTAACACAGTGAACTGCACAGAGCACCTACTTCATGTGGTGCTAGTCACTCTACACGCCTTCAAATATCTTCTAGCACTATAAGATTAGGTTCTTCAACACTCTCAGAGGTTTTTACTTCTTTTTTTTTTCCTTTATACGCCGAAATATTTCTTGAAGATATCAAAATTAACTCAGAAAAACGAAATCACAATCCTTGGTTGCGCCTAGGTCTTGCCCTTACATATTTGAGATGCATATTTTACATTGTTTAAAAAGGCTAAACAACAGAGCACTGCACAGAGCACTGCCACAGTGAACTCACAGAGCACCTAAACATCAATTCACAGAATTCCATAGCACTGCCACAGTGAACTCACAGAGCACCTAAACAACAATTCACAGAATTCCATAGCACTGCCACAGAGCAATTCACATAGCACCTCACAGATATTCACAGAATTCCATAGCACTGCCACAGTGAACTCACAGAGCACCTAAACAACAATTCACAGAATTCCATAGCACTGCCACAGAGCAATTCACATAGCACCTCACAGATATTCACAGAATTTATCTAATTGAATTCACAAAATTTTTCTCAACAACAATTCACATAATTTAATTCACAGCTATCTAAACAACAATTCACAGAATTTTTCTGTCAGATACTATTCACAGATATTCTTACAGAATTTTTGAATTCACATAATATTCATAAGTGAAAGATAAACAACAATCAGCATTTTTCATCGTTGTTGCATATTCATTTTCAGCATCTTCACTGCTTCAAATCATCATTTTCAGCATCTTCACAACATTTTCAGCATCTTCGCAGCATTTATATTTTCAGAAACTCATCTTGAAGGCGGTGGCTGCAAAAAAAAAAAGATATATATATAAATAAATGCAATAGTACTAAAAAATAGTATGACCCCTTGGTTAGAATATATACCTGTGACATCAATGAAAAATATGGATCCATGAATGAGATTGGAATACCAGATTGTGACAGCATTGTTTGATCCTTCAAGTTGACAAATACAAATCATAAGCGAACAATCATAAGTTATAATTCGCGTCAGTAAATATATTAAATTCAAACCTGTGTATTTGGGGTTAGTGAATGAGGTGTCATATATTCTAACTCAGGCCTTCCAATCTGGGAACAACCCTACAAATGACGTGTACATAAAATTTAATATTCTAAACTTAAAAAATTAAATATTCAAAAAAACATTTTGCAAAACATACCACATTCTTCTCAAGGGCCTGATCTTTATTTGCTTGTTTATTTTTTTTCCTTTGTGCTTTTTTTCGAATCTTTTCATCTGTGGGTTGCATCCTTGATTTAGAGCGTCGACCTTTGCTACGAACCGGTAATGGACTATGAATGTTGGATTGCATCCCAAAAGTAGTAGTGTTGGACCCAAATTCCATAAACCCATGTGAATCAACACCCTCATCACCATCATCAGTTTTGAGTTGCTCCATTTTCAAAGTGATCCATTCATGAACTTGGCATGTCTTCTTTTCATCCTCAGCGGCCTATTCGGCCATTTTATTGAAGTGGCTGCATATCTTGTCAAACCTTTGATTTTCAGGCTTCATTCCCCAATTTGAATAAACAATCTTAACCTTTGTATGCGCCCTCTTCACATCTTTCCTCCACCTCCGAAGGACATATTTATCTGGTACAACATGAATATCTCGTTCAAACAATACTTTCAATACATGTCTGCATAAGATCCCCTTGAACTCGAACAATTGGCAATTACACTTGATTTTGAAGTCGGCAACGTTAAAATATACTATATAATTGACTGAACGTTGTCTATCTCCTATCACCAAGTCTTGTCTAACAGTGTACACCTCAAAGCCATTCTCATCTATAACTTCACTACGAATTGTACAACATATATTCCCTGCAATCTCTTCTTAGAACTCCTTAAATTTTTTTGTACTATAGGCAGTTTGAAAAGTTTTCTCTATTGCATAAGGAGTAATGCAAGGGATCTGTCGGTGAAACGATTGAAAGTCCGCTTCAGTTTCCTTTTGAACCTTACTTCGTAGTGCATTCTCATATTGTTCAACGAATTGCTTCAAAGTGGTCTTCGAATTTACATAACCATCAAAAACAGCATTCATGCTTTCACTCCTTTGAATTGAAGAGATCCCCGCCCAGAAAGTAGATCTTTGATATGTTGGCACCCAAAGCATTCTATCAAGATATAATCCTTTCAGCCAATCATTTTCTTGCAGACAATATTTCTCAATGAAACCATGCCAATTTACTTCAAACTCTTCATGAGACAACGAATCGTAAACTGCTCTTTGCATTGCAAACTTTATTGCATCATATTGATTGCAACCGGACAACTTTTCAGGCAACTTCTTCATAATATGCCACAAGCACCATCTGTGTCGTGTGTTGGGAAATACAATTTCAACGGCCCTCTTCATTGCCCTATCTTGATCAGTGATTATAGCCGTCGAAGCATTGCCATTCATACACACAAGCCAAGTTTGAAAAAGCCAAACAAACTCTCACCACATATCAATCCACATCCGAAAAGAATTGACTGACCGTGATGGTTCACCCCAACAAAAGGAGCAAATGGCATCTCATACTTATTTGTCAAGTATGTAGTGTCGAAGGTAACAGCATCTCCAAACTCCTTGTAAGCTGCTCTGCTCCATGCATCAGCCCAAAAGACATTTCTCAATATACCTTTATTGTCCAAATCCAACATATAAAAGAACTCAGCATTGTTAGCTTGCATTTTTTGAAAGTAGTTATGAATGGCCTCCGCATCCCCTTCCCCAAGCCTCAACCTCCTCATTTTATCCAGATAATTGTAACAATCTTTTTGAAAAAAAGGCAGGCTATCATGACCACCAGCTTCAACCACACATGAATTAAAACTCTTATTTGGCCTAATACCCGCCCTATCATTATAATCCAGCTTCTTCTTCACATACGAGTTCATAACTCTATTTTTCGGATAAAATCTAGATTTTTCAGGGCTCAATTCATGATTGTGATCAACTGTTACCTTTGTCACTGACACTGTTCCATCAGGGTAAATTTTACCTCTAATTTTAGCCAAACATCCACATTTAGTTGTACCCCGTTTATTTACAACATTTTGTGATTGACTTTTATTCTGCCCAGAACGACCACATGCAAGCGTCATGAATATAGGTTTTCCATTTTCATCTTTTTCCGTATTCTTTATTTTCACTGAAAATCCTATTTTATTACCATAATCATGAAAATACCGTTGGTACTCATTAATGCTGTTGAACTGCATCCCTTCTGTGGGATCCATTATCTCTTCTAAATTTTCTTCATTTTCCATCAATTCATTCTCTTCTACACTATCCATTCCTGAAAGGTTTTTGAAAAAAAAAAATTTCATGTAGTTCTATTTCGACAGAATGCTCTTTTCAAGTAACAACAACACTCATTATGGAAAATGAACATATCAAGCAAGATGCATAGCAAGCCAAACCTTGTAACATTCACACAATTCAATTCCATTTACCATATTATCTAAAATCACATGAAAATACACCAACAATTACATCAATCTCTTAATGCAGCAAATAATGTTTGGTCATTCTGTTTTTAAACTTACTGTTGCATGCCTTGTGTATATGAAATTGGGAGAAGTTTTATCACAAGTATATCTAACAAGACCCAACAAATGGCTCCATGGACCAGACATTGTGCTAAAACATTCTAGGAATGACAATGAATATACCAAAGAGATAACTAAGTGAAGTAAAATCCAAAAAGCATCAAGTAAAACAACTTGTAAGTCAGATGCCCAAGTTTTGGATTATGGATATTCATAATAGTTTCTTAATGCACAGAAAAGTTACAGAATGACGCATTGTTTCAAGATAAAGAACCTATTGAAAAGATAAGTGATATGGTTGAAGCAAGGACACATCTCAATTGTTCAATTTGAAAAAGAGATGAAACAAGCATGATTAAAAAAAACTCGTCTAAGAACACCAGAAAGAAAATCATGTGGCTTCTAACTCACATGCTTATAGAAGCATGTTAATGCATTGTGCTTCATTCTCCTCCTTCATTAGGTGTAGAGGTGGTAAGCATAGTAAAAACACAAACTTGGCTAGGAAAGAGTATAAACAATTGGATCACAACTGAAATGAATTATCAAACTAAGTGCAGGGACAGGGTGATTCTTCAATCCATAGACTGTGTCATGCAAGGTGATTCTTCAATACACAGATTGTGTTTTTCAGTTTTGACACCATATACTTTGTCCTGTACACAACATACCCAGGTCTTGTACACAACATACCCAGGTCTGATCCAAATCCCCCTCCTTTAGTAACACTCCAGGTAAGAAAGCATTTTTAATGTCCAACTGATAAAGTGGCCAATCACAACTAACAACAATTGATAACAATCCCAAAACAAAATCCATCCATGCTACATGAGAGAAAATTTCCATCTAGTCTACTCCACAAGTCTGAGTGAATCCCTTGGCCAACAAACCAGCTTTAAGACCCTCAACTAAGGAGGGAGCAAGGCATGTATTCCCTGAAAAATCATAAATTCATCTTCAACTTCAAGTACTCAATTTTTCAAGCTTCCCCAACAAATTTTTTCTTCAAACCCCAACATTTGTTCCCAACATTTTTCTTCCCCAACATTTGTTCCCGTTTTGACTTTTGAGCCAAACTTGATAACTGATCTAAACTGCTAATTTTTACTATTTCTAAATCAAAATGGACAAAATAAGTAATCATAAGCAAACTTATTATCTTCTCAGGCCAACCAAAAGCAAATCAAACAGACTTGAATACCACCAAATCAAGCAAAACCAAACTGACCAAATCACAACCATCCTATGTTTTCAAAATAATTAAATGCTTTAATTAATTTAGTTCCAGAAAGTAATGTGATAGTGTTTACTGAAAAAAGTGAATTCAAACTATAAATTTGACCATTTCATAACAAGTTCTAAACATAAACTCAAGAAAAAAGAAAAGATAATTCAAGAAGAAACCAAGACAAACTACTGGTCATATAACTCACATACAAAAAGAAAAAAAAAAAAAAAAAAAAAAAAACCGTCAGGAACCCTAGATCTAGAAGAAATCAAGACATTTCAAGTTTGGGACTTACCTTTCGCGGGTTTCCTCCGTTTGGGTCGCTGATTCCAGTTACTTCAACAAGTTCTTCTATTTGTTAAAAAAAAAAAAAAAAAAAAAAAAAAAAAAAAAACCGTCAGGAACCCTAGATCTACAAACCATAGATCTAGAAGAAATCAAGAAGAAATCAAGACATTTCAAGTTTGGGACTTACCTTTCGCGGGTTTCCTCCGTTTGGGTCGCTGATTCCAGTTGCTTCAACAAGTTCTTCTATTTGTTCTTCCTCTTCTTCTTCCTCTTCTTCTTCTTCTTCTTCTACTCTCTCGATTCTTTTCTCTCTCTCTCTAGATCGATTCGGCTGCAATGTTCTCTGTTTCGATTCGCCCAAATTTTCCCCAAATTTTCGATTTCAAATGATGTTTTGAAAGACCATTGAAGAAGAATCAAAATTTTTCCCCAAAAATTTGGCTCGCCGAAATCCCGCCAGAAGCATGCATGTGCCTGGGAGGGTCCCGAACGCGTGCCAGGGAGTGTCCAGGCAGCCACCCAGGCGCACCTCCCAGGCCAGCTAGAATTATTGATAATAAATAATTGAATTTAAAAAAAAAATTGCTAAACTAAAAACAACAACAAGGTATAAAGATGATGTTCAAATGAAAATAAAGGTAAGACTAAAGTTCAAATAATTAGAAAATAAATTACGGATCAACTATTTTCATTCTAAAGTTATTTAGCATGATATCTACTAATCTGCAACTTAAGAATGTATAAATTAATGAAAATCGACAAATACACAAAACCCAAAACAATGTATTTTTTTTAGTAATTCAAGTTGATTAATTCCAAGAACCGATCTCTTTCGGTAATTCAAGTTGATTGTAATTCAAGTTGATTAATTCCAAGAACCGATCTTACTTTTTTTTTTTACTTAGCATAGGCACAAGACTCATAATCTTCATATAAATCATGTATATGATGATCAAGTATAAACATAATCCATATGAAGGATAAAATAAAATAAAATAAAATAATCAATTAAGCATAAAAAATAGTTGTAATAAGACATGCCAAAAATTCTCAAGGAGTCATAATTAGTGCTTCAATCTAGCCCTAACTAAATTATTTAATTACACATAATGTGATAGAAATAATTATTCAAATTAAGTATCGGAGGGTTGAAAAAATAAGCAAACAATAAGTCAATTTCTTCATGTTCTGTGCCCAATTCCAACGGTTATTGCCTTATTGAAGTATGATATCTCTCCATAAGACATCTTTTGTAAACCGATACAGCCATTTGGTGAGTGTTATTTTGGAAGAATCGCCTTTGAATCCCCAAACAAGTTCCGAGAGCACACCTTATCCCAACCAATTTCGTGGAACTTTCTAGCTGAGTGTGTAGAACCCCCATAAAAAAGTCATAATTTTCCTCGAGTTTTGTTGCTACTAAAGCTGACATATTTGCTAATGCAGAAATTCTAAATGTTGAGGAAGTAGGCGAGGAAATTTCTAATGAGAGAAGATACATCAGAGAGCTTGTGAGAGTGGATTTATTAGAGTTGGGCAGCTTTGCTTTAGAGTTATAAAAGCTTCAATGTCGCATGGCCAATATGGCCTCAATGATCATCTTTGCATTAAGAAGCTGACCTTTCCAAAGATTCCAAAACGAGTAAACTACTCCTCTGCTACTTCTAATGGAATAGACTGCTCTATTTTATCTCAAGAGCTAAGCACGGCGAGGAGGGTGGCCTGGGGGACTAGCTCGCCTAGCATCTGAGCAAAAGGCAATAATAAGTCGATGTTTAAATTAAAAATCTATAGTCAGAAGTCTTTCACTGGCCTAGCTGTTTTAAGATTACGAATGAGCTCGAGTCCAAGGTAAAGTCCAGATTAAGTTTACAAGTTGCATGAGAAGTAAGAATCCAATGCAAGACCGACATCAAGGTCACTGAAATAAAGTCTACATGTAGCACCTAAGGGAGCACACCAAAGGGAGACCCCCTAAAGACTCATATATTAAGATTTTCTATAAATTGGGAAATCTTTACAAAATCAACCATCTTCAAGTAAGTTTGTGCTAAATTTGGTCTCTCCCTTCTAGATGTCAAGCTTCCCCACCATGAATTAAAAAAAAATGTTACTGTAATCACAATTAACAGTAATATGTTACAATAACACTCGGATCTGTCGATTGTCACTGCAGAATACATAACACCAATACTAGTTATCCACAGCACAAATTGTGTATTGGATAATATTGCAACATGGCCCTCATCCCTACAATTGGTATGAAGGCCTGCAGGCATCTCCGTGACGACTAGTCCGCCATTCCACACCAAAGTACGATTATCATAACTTAGGTTATTCATCAAAGTATCCACATCATAGTTCTTTAGGTATGCGATGCAAGATTTCCACAAAGCAAGGGAATGTCTAACCCCTAATTGATGAAAAATACATTTATATGTCTGCTCCAGCTCCCAAGAAACTACATAATCAAACAAGAAAAAAAAAATACACAAACACTAGAATATATTTATATGCACCAATTGTGAACCGACATGATCTAAGCAAGAAAATCAAGAAACCAGACACATTGATTCATCTATCAAAACAAGTAACAATCACATCAGGTACCAGTAACCACAAGAAACTACATAGTATAAAAAATCTGTGAAGGGTAATCGAACGGACCTAATTGTAGTAGAGTTCGAGTCCCATGCCATCGTGGATCTCGTAGTCCTGAAGAGTGATGTGATCTTTGTAAATAGTGTACCACTTCTGAATTCGGATCTTGTCCGCTCTCGTTCCAGTCTGTGCTGCGACGAGCTTCTTGAGATCTCCGATCGTATCATCCTCGTTGCACTTCACTCTCACTTTCTTCCCCAATCGATCGTTCAACACAACTTCGATCATCTTCGTCGTCTGCTAGAAACGAAAGAAGTTTCTGGAGGAGCAGTAAGAGATGTGATGTTGATTTGTTGTTCTTCCGCCTTGTGGAATTGGGTACTTGTAGGCATTTTTTTTCTTGATGACCAAGTTACCCGTCTTTCAAAAAGTAGGAGAAGAACATTCTCGTCTTGTGAAGAAAGTTCGGCAGGGATATTCACACCGCAACTTGTAGTCAGTTGCATCACATGGGCTATTTGCCCATGAGCATGCCATCCGAGTCATTGGGCAGTGAAGATTTCAGCATATATATATCCGGTCTTTTTCCCTTCCTTGGCAGGCCTCTTTATTTTTGCATTTAACTGAAATTATACATTGACAAGGAATGTAATTTTTCGAAATATTTCGAGATTTGAAGTTACTGAAATCTTATTCGAAATCTGAAATATATCAAAATTATTTTTCAGAGAAAATAAATAAATATTTTAATGTCTATATATTTTAACATGTAATAATATTATTTTAGTATCAAAAGTTTGTTATGTGAGTGATTCTTATGTAATATATAGTTTGTATTATACTACGAGTCATGCGAGACTTTTTACGTAGTATTAAGAGTTTAAAATGCAAAACCTATATTGTTAAATTCGAAATAATAATCGAAATTTTTACATTTTTTCTGCACAAAACAAAATATTTCTTAAAATTAGGGGACCGAAATTAACTCGAAAACGAAATCACAATCCATAATTGACATTCACTTAGGTACTTAAAAAAAAAAGACATTCACTTAGGATAGTGACTTTTTAACACCACATTTTTACTGTCTTGCATCACCTTTTTTTTTCCATACCACTAATAAAAAAACGGACAACGCCTATTTGGCACCACAACTTACACTCACCCACACAATCCATCTAATTTTTACTTTCCCACACCATAAACTTTATGTCCCACACCACTGTTATCTTCCACACCACCTAAAAAAAGGAAAAACCTAAATCTTTCTCCTATCTCAAATTCAAAATGATAGATAGCTCCCACTCCCTTCCCAACTTTCTCTCTTCTCACCACCACCCCTCTTATTTTTTTCTCATTTCTATTTTTTTCTTCCTTCCCCATTCAAGGGCACCCCTCGAAGTTGAGGAAGCACTCAATTTTGTTGTCACTCCTCACACTCTTCTTATCCTCCTTCCCCTCGCACTCTATTTTTTTCGCCCTTGCGATGGTCCATGCAAGGATGAGAATTCTCCGCGACTTCAAGTCCTCCATTCGCAAGTACCTCTGCGATGGTCAAATTTTTTTGCCCTCGCAACAACCTGTGCGAGTGGGGAACCCATCCTCGCACGGACCGCCACCAGGGCGAAAAAAATAAAGTGCAAAAAGAATGAGAAGAAGAATAGGGAAAGGGGCGATGATCTATTCGGAGAAGAAGATAAGGGGATTGAGGGAGAGTGAGAGAAGAAGAGATAGTGGGAGATCTGGGAGAGGGGAAGTAGGAGATTAAAAATATGGGGAGGGGAAGGAGAAGAAGAAGATGGAAAAGGGTGATTGTGGTTGTTGCTTCATTTTTTCTATTTCTCGTTGTCGCTGGTCGTCTTTCACAGTCTCTCGCAATCGATCGCTCCTTTCCTCGCTACCCACATTCATGTTGTTTATGTTGTTCTTGTTATTGAGAAGATAGGATGAGTGAAAAAAGAATATGAATAATGGTTTTATGGGTGGTGTGGGAAAGAAGGTAAAAAAAAATGGGTGGTATGGGTGAGTGTAACTTGTGGTACCAAATAGGCGCTGCCTAAAACAGACACAAACTCAAATATTCTTCTTCTTCTCATCCCTTCCTCTCTGCTCATCTCTTCTCTATCAAGCATCACCACCACCACTACGCCACGTCCCATCACCGCCGGCCACCCCGCTACCGCATCCTTTGTATCTTCCTCTATTATTCTTCTTCTTCTTCTTCTCCTTTCTTAATTTTTTTCTTTTCCTCTTATCTTCTCTATTTGTTTCTTCCCCAATGCCCACGCCCCATTACCGCCAGCAACCCTGCCACCGCCTCCTTCTTTTCTTCCTTTTTTTTTTTTTTTTTTTCTCTATTTTTCCCCATTTCCCACGCCCCATCACCACAGGCCACCCTGCCACCGCCTCATTCTTCTCTTCCTTTTTTTTTTCTCCCATCTTCTTCTTCTCCTCTTCCTCTCTTATTATTTATCTGTTTTTCTTGTCCATCACTCTCACAGAGGACTCCACGAGGATGGGTTCCCCACTTGTGGCAGCCTCTGCGAGGGCAAAAAAAATTGGTTCTCAAAGAGGTTTCTTGCAAATGGAGAACCCATCCTCGCAAAGATTTCTATGCATGAGGGTTCTCCACTCGCAGGAGCCTCTGTGAGGGCCAATTTTTTCCCTCGCAGAGGCTGCCGTGAGTGGGGAACCCATTCTCGCGGAGTCCTCTGTGAAGGCGATGGAGAAGAAACAGAGGAAATAAGAAGATATGAAAAGACTGCGGCGTGGCGAGCATGTTGGTGCGGGCGGCAGGTGCATGGCGCTTTGGTGCTGCTAACATGGTGGTGTTTGATGGAGAAGAGATGAGCAGAGAGGGAGAGAGGTGGGGATTTTTTTTCTAGAGAAGACAGAGCAAAAAGATTGTGTGGAGTGTTTTTTTTAATTGGTTGTAAGGCCAACAGTGACGGAGCGTGGCGTGGTAGTGCTACCGGTGAGGTGGTGGTGCTTGATGGAGAAGGGAGGAGCAAAGAGGAAAGAAAGAGGGAGGAAGAGAGAAGAAAAATAGTGTTTGAGTTGAAATATTTTTTATTAATGGTGTGGAAAAAAAAGGTGGTGTGAAATAGTAGAAGTTGTGGTGTTAAAAAATCACTGCCTTCTCTTAGTGCATCCCTTAGCTCAATACCATGTTGCTTTGAAAGTTTCAATTTGAAGCCTTTGTATTCACCATGTTAGAATCAATAAACAAAAATGTTATCAAAAATCAGATGAGTTCATTTTTTTAACCCACGGTGAGTCCAATAATTTTTTTTTTACAAATGAATGGTGTGCATCTCACTAAGTAAAAGCAAAGTCATCCACCAATTGTAGCTTAGTTGGTCGGACATCTACTCTCCTTGTGAGAGGTCATGGGTTCGAGACTCATTAGTTAGGATTTTGTGAGTTTTTCACCCGATTATTTGGAGCACATGTGCTCCGTCATTATAAGTCTTTAGGTATTGAATGCAGCTGCTTAGATGGACTGGACCGGAGCAAAACGAAAGCAAGTCTTCATACAAGGTGGAGGCGATGAACCAGAGCGAAAACAACTTTTCATTCAAAATGGATGCGATGAGAATATTAAGTGGCAACAATATTGTAGCATTCGGGTTTTGTTTGGTTAGCCCTATAGGGTCAGTCATGTAGCCTTCGGCATGGATTAATAAATAAATTAAAAATGTTTTAAAAAATAAAAGTAAAAGCAAAGTCCAACACAAATAAATGACTACATAGTAAATTGAAATAGTTTTTGGAAAAGGGATACAACCACTAATTAAAATATGAGCGATAAGTAATGACAAAAATTATTATTTTCCCTTCAAACTTACTATCCCAAACTCAAAATCAAGCTAAAAAACTTAATTTATGGTAACCAGCATGCCATATGATTAATATAGTCTAACCCTTCTTAATTAATAACATCTGATATTTAATAAAATTTCATGAAACCGGCCGCGTTTTATAGACATGACTTAATATTTTTGTTATCTAATAATTAATATAGAGTATCAAAAAATAATTAGCAAAATCATGTTCCTTAGATAACCATCTATCTAGAGTAGTATTTTTCTTCTCGGTTGTCCTGAGCTCGAACTGTATACCTATGAGTACCTTATGAGTTACAACATGGGTGAGATTTGAAATGTCAATAAGAGAACTACATGAGTAAAATAACACCTAATTTATCTTTGTGAGACACCTAAGGATGTTGTTGATGGTTCCTTGTGTTGGGACTTTTGAAAGTTGAAATTGCTCCATTGCCCATTTGGCAAGGGTTGATTGTGTGATGGAGGGATTCCTTGCTTTATGCAAACAAATTTCGAGTTATCGAGCATTGTTGAGTAAAGAATAAGGTTTTATATTGGAAATAAATTACTAGGTATATAATTGGGGAAAATGAAGTTTAGAACAAACTTTCACTATTTCAGGTTTTATAGATTTAACTTTTTCATGAGCTTGGTTTTCTCATATTCCTTGCATTTAATTTTAATTAGGGATATGTATCATCCTTGAAACTTATAAATAACCTTTTTTTATATGGAATAAGGAACACTTTGGGAATAATTTCCATCTTTTAAAGGGGGTGAGGAATTAGATTGATCCCATATTATCTCTCCCCATCACCGAACCAAGATACAACTGAACTTGTTAACCTCAATAACTTCCTTGAAGAACTTTTGATCTAGGAAGGAGTCCTATTGGAGGCAACAATCTAGGAACAACTCTGTTTCTCTTGAGGATAAAAACAATAAGTTTTTTCATAACTCTACCATTCTAAAGGGTTAAGAGAATTTTAAATTTAAACTAAAAAAAGGCAAGGTCAGTGGGTTTCTGATACAGAAGATGTGACAACTCCCATCAATGACTATTTTTAGGATATTTTAACTTCTTCTGACCTAGATTCAAACCCTGAAATTCTTCAATTTTTTCAATCATGCATTAGTGCTTATGAGAATGGTTTTCTAATGTCTATTCCAAGGGGGGAAGAAATCTGGAATACTATCAAGTCTTTTGGAAACCTTAAAGCTCCTGGTCCAGATGGATTTCAAGCAGTTTTTTCAAAAAGTACATATTGGAACATAGTCAAAGATGATTTTATCAATACATTTCAATACCTTTTTTTTAGCAATAAACATGTCCCCCAAGCCTGAAATTTCACTTAAATTGACCTCATTCCAAAATGCCCTAGTCCCATTCAAGTTTCATAATTCAGACCCATAAGTCTCTGCAACATTTGCTACAAACTTTTTTTATTTTCCTAAAACCTTTGCCAATCGCCTTAAAGACCCCCTTCCCAAATTTATCTCACATTTTCAAGGGCTTTTATCCCAAGGAGACTCATTAGAGACAACACGGGTGTCGTATAGGAGGTGATACTTCAATTTAAAAAATATAAAAGAATGAAACATGGGTGGATCAATATCAAGATGGGCATGGCTAAGGCGTATGATAGTTTTCAGTGAGGCTTTCTTCTTGATGTCTTCTTAACTCTTAATTTTTTTTTTCCAGTGATTGGTGTAGTCTCTTACAATGTTGTCTTTCATCAGTAGCCTACAATGTTCTAATCAATGGTAAAACCAACATTTTCATCAAACCTAGTAGAGATATTAGACAAGGGGATCCAATATTCATGTAATTTATATTTAAGTTACATTATTATTTATATTAATTAGTGTTTCGAATATTGTATTTTATTGTAATTATTTAGTTTTTGTGTTTTTATAGGATTGGGAGCTTAAACGATGAAATCGTATAAATGCGCACTCTAGAGAACAATTATTTTACAGGCTTGAATGGTGGTACAAAGTGACTGGTGAAATTGAAAGTCGCCATGACAATCACATTCCAAAACCCGACCCAGCCAAACCCAAATCCAATTTTTTTCTTAACCTAAGCTCAAACCCAACCAAAATCCCTATTTATTTTCTTATTCCTCTGTACAACAGACTCCCTCTCTCTGGCTTGGCAGGCACAACCAAATAGAGTCGACATCCCTTCTCTTTCATTCACCCACACTAATAGACCCACTTCCTCGCCATTTAGAATTTCTAATTGTTCCTCTCACTTTCCGTTGCCTCCTTCTAACATACACAATCCCTTCTCTCTCCCTCTCTAGCAACAACCATCTCTAACTACCATCCTTTTCTCCATCACGAGACAAATTATCTTCCTCTTCAACCCCTCTTCTTCATCTGATCTCCTTCACATACATCATCTCATTTTACTGCGACACAGTCCTCTATTACTTTCACTGTGTATTTCATACAATAATGGTAATTGTAATTATTTAATGTTATTTTTTAAACATGTTTTATTCATGTTAGTTAAACCTTTGCTTAGTTGTGCCTTAAACAGACAATTAATTCTAAGGGTTTGCATATTTGCTAAAGTCAATCCATAGAAGGGGACAATAATTGACAATAGTATAATTTTATTAACTTGATGAATGATTTGAAAGCCTTAGCATCTCTCTATTTGATTTTCAGACTTTCTTCCAATAATTTTCCAACTTCCATTAATTTATAAATTTTAAACCCCTTTTAAATTAGTTTAAATAGATCTTAGTTTTCGATTGTGTCTTCAATCCTCGTGGGATTGAGCCGTATTTGCTATTGTCTACTAGTTAGACAACCGTGCACTTGCGGTATAACAATCACACCAAATTAGCCTATTAATTTATGTTAGTAAAATCTGCATCAAGTTTTTGCGCCGTTGACGGGGATTGTAATGGAGCTATCAAAGTCTAGGGTTTATTTTCACTAGTTTATAGTTTAAGTTAAATTTTCTTTGTTTCTGTTAGGAGTCACTTGCTTATTTTTTTGAGTTTTAATTTGTTGCATTTGTCTTACAGACGATCATACACATGTATTCATAGGAGTTCTCGTGGGAACGAAGTGAAAAGCAAAGGTCGTGAAACACAAAAATAAAGAAAAAATAACAAAGCAAAAAAATATATATATTGCATTGTGATTTTTCTTTCCAGGTTACGATTCATGTGGAACACTTAAAAGTCGGCTAGCTGTCAGGTGGATAGTGTTTCTGATCGACGACAACTCGACTTCTAGCCAACATCTCAAATAACCCGACAGATGTTCACGCCAGAGGTAACTTCTCCCCACCACATCTGCACGCGGTTCTTGTTGTGATTACTTGGTATTTGGTTGTTTTAGTTAGTTTTGCATGCAAATTTGAATGGTGGCCAGATTGATTTGCAACCTTTGTGCCATCTCTCGCGAATAGGTTAACCACCATCTATTTTAGGGTTATGAACTTAAACCTTCACTATTTAAAATTTGTAGCCAGATAATTGTTTATGAAAGATTTCATGCTCATAGGACCCCTTTTTGGAAGTTTGAAAGCTTAACGTAGTTAAGTGAATGAACATATCCTATCTTGGAATAGTTCTGAAACTGACATTACACTTTGAACTGAAAAAGTGGAAAAAGAGGTAGGAACAACTTTGTAGTGACGGATTGATAAAAATTTATTGTGCCTCTCCCATGATTAAATAAATTAAAATTAGAGGTTAGGTTTGCATTAAAAAATTTCTTGACACCAAGGAGATGGCTGAGGAGAAGGCTTGTAAGGATTACTTCTCCCCTCTTTCCTGCCGTGCTCCATCTTGCATTCTCTTACCTGAGACAAGTGTAAATAGCATTGAACTTTACTCATCCATCATCCATCTTTTGCCTTCCTTATATGGTTTTGAGAAAGAAGATCATATTTTTATGTCAAAGAATTTCTTGACATCTATGCTACCCTTAAGTACCCAAAATTTTCAGATGATTCGATCTGTCTTAGGTTATTTCCCTTTTTTCTAAAAGATAAGGCGAAGTCAAGGTTAAATCTATTAGAGACATGAACCATCACAACTTGGGATGCGTTGTCAAGAAAGTTTCTGTCAAAGTATTTCCCCTTTTTTCATAAAATGAATGCCCTCAGAAGAGATATGTCTAATCTTTAACAAAAAGATTGGGAACATTTTTATGATTGTTGGGAAAGGTTCAATGAACTCATTGTTAAGTGTCCCCATTATGGACTTAAGAAGTGGCATCTAGTTCAATACTTCCAAGACGCATTAACCCCTCAAATTGTCGTATGATTGATGCCACTAGTGGTGGACATAAGTTGAGTGTTAATGAGATTTGGAATTTCTTTGAAATGTTTTTTGAGAATTCTCAGCAATAGGATATTCGATAAAAGATTTTGATAGACATAAGGATGATATATATGAAGTGAGGGACACATCCGTTCATCATCCTTCCCCCTCGACGCTAAAAGCAGTTGTTATTACTATGGATCAAAAAATTAATGCAATTTTGAATATGACTCAACCTGCACCTCCCACGAATGTTTCATCTGAGGTTTGTGCTGCATGTTCGAGTCCTAGTCATTTCACAGCTGGTTGTGATTTGCAAAATGATTATCTTGTATATTTTGCTAAGCAAGTCAATTTTTTTAATGCTATTCGATGACTTGGTAGTAATCCACAACCCAACGATTACAACCTAGGGTTAGCCAAACACCCAAATCTCTCATGGGCCCATGGCCCACACCAAGGAGAACTTGTTTCTTTGGCTCCTCAAGCCCCTAGCCTAGTTAGGCCTTAATTTAATCAAATTCCTCCATCCAACACATCTAGTTTAGAAAAAACTGTTAATCATTTTATGCAGCGCACAAAAACTATACTTGAGCAAATTTTCAAGCTATATTAGAGTTAAAAGCCACGGCTCAACACAAATAGCAAGCCTCGATAGAGAGCCTCAAAGATTTCCTAATAAATATGTTCCAAACCCAAAGGGTTAATTCGCAATTGGTAGCACATCTGAGCCCTGTCATGAAGATGTCAAATCTATTACTACCCTTAAGAGTAGAAAACAAGTTGACAGTCGGGTACGAATGCCCGATTCTAGTGTCATTGCATCTCTGTCTAACTCAAAGCAGGTTGCATCTCCATCACACAAAGAGGTTGATAAATCCTTACCTTCTAAAGACATTCCTCTTGACTCTGACCCCACTCTGGCATCTTATTTGTCTGAGGCACCTTTCATCACAAATAAGGCATTGTCACATTTCGTTTATGAGCAGTTAGGTCTCAGGGAGTTAAAACCGACTGAAGTAACACTGCAATTGGCAGATAAGTCAATCAGAGTTTCTCGTGGTGTTATGGAGGATGTGATCATTAAGGTTGAAAATTTTATTTTCCAGTGGACTTTATAGTTCTTGATACACAACCTATTCACAATCCCTCCAGTCACATGCTAGTTATTTTGGGTCGCCCAATTTTTTGCAACATCTAATGCAATTATTAATTGTATGAATGGAATCATGAAATTGTCATTTGGTAGCATGATCGTTGAACTCAATGTTTTTAATTTTAGTTAACAACCTCCCGAGTCCAATGAGATCTATGAGGTTAACATGATTGAGAGTTTGGTGGATAATTCCTTTTTGCAGTCTACACTAGATGACCCCACAACGACTTGTTTGACTCATTTTGGTTTAGACTTTGATATTGATAAGTCCATTAGGGTAGTGAATACTTTGCTTGATTCATTCCCTATTATGGATCCTAGTTATACATTAAAGCCTAAAGTGGAGCCCATTTCACTCAGTGAGTCAAAACTAATCCCTTCTGGTGAGACTATTTTGCTTTCTGGCCCATTCCCTTCCTCACATTTTCATGTTGACTCATTCGACGTATGCCTTCCCAGTGACTCATGCATGAAGTCTAATTTTTAGTATGTTTTGGAGTCTTGCCTTGACTATTTTCACAATACAAAATAATCACGTAATTCAAGAAATAGTTAGGGCGTTATCGAAAGATGCATCTAATGAGGGACTACATGTCATAAGTAGTATTGATTCCAGGTTTGGGGTTGTTGTTGAGTTATCTTGCCCATCATCTTTATGTAATTCATTTTATTATGATGAGCCTGTACCACCTGATATATTTATAGACATACTCTTTACATCCCTTTCACATTGACGCTACTTATGTGGATCCATTATTTTTAAGGGATGATTTCAGTTTCGACCATCCTATTGTAAAACATATTCAGTCTTTTGATTTGACACCTGAATTAGGATGTCCCTTTTTAGGAGTATGCAAGAATCATTTGCATGATCCTTTTATGCTCCAGGTCACTACAACTTTCCTAGGAGTGCGAGCTCATTTGCATTTTCTCTATGATTTTGGATGGTGCCCTCGTAGTTTTTGGAGTGTGTTAGTGTATGTCGTGCTGCATGTGGTTGCTACTTTTTGTTGGACTGATCCTCAACTTTTTCGGTCGTTTCTATATGCTTCTTTGACACTTTTGATCTACTTTACATTATGGACTAAGTATCTAGGTTTAGGGGAGAGTGTTTGCTATCTTCTTCCTCTTCATTTTATGGTACATCATCTGTGAGGAAAACTATACGCTGGGCTGACGACAATAAATCAAACGCTTCTGGGAGTCAACCCAGCTTTAATTGTGTTATTTCGATTAGTCTGGATTGGTTTTTGAGTTCCTTCTAGTTGCATTGCACTCATACTCGTTAGCTCCGTAACGATTTTGAATTACAACTTGTGTCTGGATTCTTTTCGTTTGTGTCATGTATGTGTTTTATCAGTTTCTCATGATAAGTCAACAAATCTTATGTTTTGAGCTTTCATTGGTGGATGATCTCTTCGAGATTGATAAAAACTTCACCATGGTAATATCACTCTAACCCTCATTTTTTTTTCCTTTCACTTGTTTTTATTATTCTTTTAATACATTGAGGACAATGTTTGGTTTAGGTTTGAGGGTGAGGTTTATGAGTTTATGTGCAGTTTTCAAAAATTTTGAGCATAAATATATTCAACATTATACTAATTAATTATTGTATTCTACTCAATCTCCATTGAATACGTAAATGATTATGGTAATTGTGAAAAATGTTTGATAACAAAATGCATTCAAAATCTGAAGTTCCTTTCCAATGAAGAGAATGTGCTTTCACATATGCTTTTAAATTTAAGGAAATACATGCTACCACTGGTCAAATTGATATATTGGTAGGAAGACATCATGTTTGATATTATCTTTGTGCTAAATATAATTCATAAGATTTTTCAACTCCACTATCCTTGCACTATAAGCGAAGTTAACATAATTTGAAGTTGATGAATATGATAGTTAATTAACTAGAAAGCCTTATAATAATAGTTGAGACCTAACCCTTGTGAGTTTTGAGCCGCCATTATATTTTTCTTGTGGGTTATTCAATACACTCCGATTTTTCTTGAGTCCGCATTATCTTATTGATGATCTAGTTATTCTTGTTTATTTTATTGATTGTTTTGAGACATTAAAATTGAATCATTACACTAAACTTATTGGTTTATTTAGTTGGAATATCATAATACCGACTAGAACTTAGGAAGTGATAGAGTCATTTTTCTTTGAATCGTTTTCTAGCTTTTAGCCTATCCAATAATAAATATTTATTTGCAATCCATGAGCCTTTGAATAGCTATTTCTTTGTTAATCCCGTCCCAATTACCTACTCCAATAATGGAGTAATGCCCCATATTATTTTTATCCTTACCCAAATTTTTCTGAGAATGTGTATGATTGGATATATGTTTGTAATGAGTAAATAAAAATAGTTGAAACTAGATATTTCATAAATCTTCAAGGCTGAAATATTTTATTGCGTAAAAAGGGAAAAACATGTCATTGATAAAAAAAAATATGAAGAAGAATTGAAAATGATGAAAGATTAATGGTGTACAACATTGATTTATTCTGTAGTGCCCTAAGTGTTTATTAAAGAGTGTATCCATTCTTAGAGAATTTTTGTATATCATTTTTCATTCTTATTAGCCATAATCCAAGCGCCATTATAACCTAATAAAGACTTAATTGATCTTAAGTAAATGTTTGATTCATAGATGTGGAGATTGAATAGACAAGAACTATGATGTTTAATTCGACATTCTTCAAAGTAATTGATATTCCCATCTATGAGATCATATTCAATTCATTCTTTGAAAATTTCATTTTTCATAATATTTATATGTGAGATGTTTATGTTTTCATAATTTACTCTTTTTCTCACATATAAACTGAGTGACAATCTCATCTCTGAGTTCTTTATTTATGAGTGACATGAGAGATTTGTAGTCGAAGCATATTTTCTAAAGGTTGTCTAGTCTTGTCTTTACTGTGAAATTATGAGTTATGTTGATAAGGCTATGCGCGCGCACACACATACACACACACTTCGAGTTGAGAATGATGATATAATTTATTTAAACTTTGGATATTGTTAAATTGTTTTCAAAATCAGTTGAGTGACACTGTTAGTTGTTTTTCTTAAAAAAAATTGCAAATAGATAATAATCCAGAGGAAAATATAGAGGAGTGATCATGTTTTTGCAATTTTTTTAGAAAATGGGTTTTTCTTTTAGTGAGTCAGTAATGTTTGTGAGTAACATTTCTGAAAACCCTTACAAGAATATAACCCGTTCACTAGAGGTAGTCTAGGAGTTCAAAGCCCTATTGCACGTTTAAGGTAAGTGTAATCTATGATTTCTGCGAAAATGAGTTAAGATTTTTTTTTTTTTTTGCTAAAGGACTAGCAAAATATAAGTTTGGGAATAATTGAAATTCACGTAATTTACACTTTAATTACAATTTATATTAGTTAGTGTTTCAAATATTGTATTTTATTCTAATTACTTAATTTTTATGTTTTTATAGGAATGTGAGCTAAACAATGAAATCGTATACATGCGCAATTAAGAGAACAATTATTTGATATGTTTGAATGACGATACAAACTGACTGGTAAAATTTGAAGTCTCGATGACAATAACATGCCAAAACTCGACCCAACCAAACTCAAATCCACTTTTTTTTTAACCTAAGCTCAAGCTCAAGCCCAACCAAAATTCCTATTTATTTTCTTCGTCCTCCACACAACATATTCCTCTCTCTCTCTCTCTCTCTCTCTGGCTTGGTAGTCACAGCCAAACAAAGCCTCAATCCCTTCTCTTTCCTTCACCCGCACTAATAGACTCAACCCAGATCATCTCATTGTTCCTCTAACATTGGGTCGCCTCCTTCTAACAGACACAAACCCTTATCAATCCCTTTCTAGCAGCAACCATCTCTAACTACCACCCTCATCTCCATCACGAGACAAATTATCTTCCTCTTCAACTCCTCTTCTTTATCTGCTTTCCTTTACATACATGATCTCTTTCCACTGTGACACAGTCCAACTCGCAGCCAGAGCCCTCCTCATTCGCTCCTCATCATCACTTCCCTCAGCTCCTCTCTCCATCGCTTCTATCATCTTCTTTCTCATCCATCTCGCTGCAAACACCATCTTGACAGTCCCTCTTCTCCAGTCCATTTCTCTCATTTCCATCACAGATCATCACGCCATCTCTCAAATCAGTCATCGCCTCTTTCAGTCCATCTCGCTTCCTTGCTCTCGCCCTGATACAGAGTAATGAGGGAACACCATCAAGCCAGCATCTCACAACCATCACGCAAACCAACCAACCACGATCACTCCCCTCTGTCTCTCCTCGCAGCAGCTACGTCATCATCAATGCCTATCACCAATTTCCCCTTCTTCTCGTTTCCACAGCAAAGCTCGATAGCACAACAATGAACAGTGAAAAAGAAGGGAAGGACTTTCCCCCATGCTATTCGCACCACCACACAACACCCACGTAAGAAAGAGATGGAGTTCACCATCGTTGTTGCCACGACTACCACCATCATGACATTCTAAACCCCCCGCTAAGGCGTAGATGATTCCTCAGGCTTAGTAGAACTTTCTTTAGTTTTTTTTATTGTTTTTCTGATGCATTATAGTGGTTTAATATTAGATTGATGTGTGAACAAAAACATATTACTTTCACCATGTATGTCATGCATCCATGGTAATTAGAATTATTCTACGTTTTTATTTAAGCATATTTTGTTCGTATTAGTTAAACCTGTGATTAGTTGTGCCTTAAAAAGATAATTAAACAATTAACTATATGGGTTTGCATCTTTGCCCAAGTCAATCAACAAAAGAACAATAATTGACATTAGTATAATTTTATGAACTTGATGGATGATTCGAAAGCCTTAGCATCTCTCTCTCTTTGATTTTCAAACTCTCTTCCAATTACTCAGAGTAGGGCCTTGTTATTGCAAGCAAAAAATGTATTTATTTAAGACATGCAATAACCATAGCTAACAGACGAGCTAAAACTAAACCACCATAACCAACATTCATCCTACTGCATAAAATGGGAGTGTGACTAGTCTTGAATGGTAAATAATCAAGGCTAGCATGACAATCCAAGACTAGCATGATAGCAAACAATATGGTATAACTTCATCATTGAAGGTAAAAGAAGATGAACACCAATGATAACTGAGTTTTCAATAAGACTATGAAAGATGGTTCTCTTTCTACAGGAAATAGACTAGTGTATTATCCGTGTCGTTAGCACGATAGAAAGTGAAATCAAAAAATTGTTATTTGGTAACATGACCGTCAAACTCAATGCTTTTAATGTAAGTCAACAACATTCCGTGTCTGAGGATTTCTGTGAAGTTACCATGATTGAGGGTTTGGTGTAGAATTCTTTTTTTGTCGTCTGAGTTAGATGACCCCTTAGCGGTCTGTTGAACTCATTTTGGCTTAGACTTCAATATTGATAAATCCACTAGGGAAGTGAATGTTTTGCTTGATTCAACTCTATTATGGATCCTAGTTATACATGGAAGCCTAAAGCGGAACCCCTTTTATTCAGTACGTCAGAATCGGTCTCTCTTGTTGAAAATCTACCAAAGCTTGACATTAAACCATTACTTAACACCCTCAAGTATACGTTTTTAGGTTTTAATGATATGTTACATGTTATTATTTCATATATGTTGACTTTAGAACAAGAAAGTAAGTTGCTAGATGTTCTGATAAAACATAAGGCATCATTTGGGTGGACTATAACGGATATTAAAGGATAAGTTCCACCGTTTGCATGCATGGCATCATATTGAAGATAATGCAAAAGTTTCACGTAAAATGGAACGTAGACTTAATCATAATCTTAAGGTGCTTGTCCGAGCTGAGATGCTCAAAATTTTGGATGTGGGTATTATTTACCCTTTCGGATAGCTCTTGGGTCACTCCAGTTCAGGTTATTCCAAAAAAGTTAGGGGTGATGGTAGTCACAAACAATAAGGATGAGCTAGTGCTCATCTGCATGTCCACCGGATGGGGAGTTCGCAAGACTACTGTAAGTTGAACTCAGTCACGAGGAATGATCATTTTCCTATTCCCTTTGCCGATCAGATTCTTAAGAGGTTAGCTGGACATGTTACTATTGTTTTCTTGATGGGCATTCCGATTATAACCAAATCCTCATTACACCCGAGGATCAAGAGAAAACCACATTAACTTGCCCCTTTGGGACTTTGGCATATCGGATAATGCCTTTTGGATTGTGTAATGCACCAGCCACCCTTTATAGATGCATGCTTACTATTTTCTCGGATATGGTATAAAGGTTTCTTGAGGTATTTATGGATGACTTTTCAGTAATTGGGGATTCATTTGATGAATGTTCGAATCATTTAACCTTAGTGTTTAATAGATGTGAAGAGAAGAATCTTGTCTTGAATTGGGAGAAATGTCATTTTATGGTAAGGCAATGTATAGTTCTTGGGCATATGATTTCTCACAAAGGCATCGAAGTTGATAAAGCCAAAATTGATGTAATTTTGAGTGTTCCATCACCGAAGATGGTGAAAAAAAAAACTTTTCTAGGCCATGCTGGTTTTTATCGTAGGTTCATTAAGCACTTTAGTAAGATTACTCGTCCTCTATACAATTTATTTGCTAAGAAATTTGTTTTTGTCTTTGATGAAGACTGCTTGAAAGCTCTTCAGAAAATTAAACAATTTTTTATTTCAATTCCAATAATTCAACCTCCTAACTGGAACTTGCCTTTTGAGCGTATGTGTAATGCTCCCAATTTCTCAGTCGGAGCTGTTTTAGGACAGCGAGTGGACAAAATGCCTCGTGTTATTTATTATGCTAGTCAAACTCTGCAAGATGTTGAACTTAATTACTCCACCAAGGAGTAGGAGTTACTCGCTGTTGTCTTTGCTTTAAAATAATTTATATCACACCTTATAGGATCCAAAGTTGTTATTTTTATTGATCATGCGACATTAAAATACTATTTTTTCTTTCTAAATTGGATGCTAAGCTACGGTTAATTTGTATTGCAACATGAGTTTGATATTGAGATTCGGAACAATAAGGGTTTCAAAAATGTTATAGTTTTCCATTTGTCTAGAGTTATTGTAGAATCGCCTAGTGCAGATGTGCCCTTGAATACGGTATATCCTAATATGCAATTATCTGTTATCTCTTAGTTACCTTGGTATGCATATATTGTGAATTACCTTGTTACGAGCCGATTCCCTTTTTTTAATCCCTTAACCCATCCCACAACAGATGTCGCTGGCAGGGTTCAAACCCTCGACCTGTGATTCCATCCGTCTTAGGCCTACCGCTGAGCTGGTACCCCATTGGCACGGGCCAACTCCCTTTTAATTGTTCTAAACAAGATAAACTATGGTTTTTTGCTGAGGTCAGACATTTCTTCTAGGATGATCCTTATTTATTTAAGCACTGTCCTGATCATGTCATTAGGAGATGTGTTCCAGAGACTAAATTTCATAGTATCATTTCCTTTTGTCATGATGAGGCATGTGGAGGCCACTTTAGTTCTAAAAAGATAGTTGCAAAGGTTTTATAGTGTGCCTTTGATTTGCCAAGTATTTTTCGTGGCACCCATGCATTTTGTGGTACATGTGATAGATGCTAATGAGTGGATTTCATTTCTCGTAAGAATATGATGTCTCTTACTAATATTCTCATTGTGAATTTTTTTTATTTTTGGGGTATTGACTTCATGAGAACTTTCCCTCAATCGTTTGGTTATCTTTACATCCTTTTCATTGTTGATTATGTTTTCAAATGGGTAGAAGCGATACCTTGTAAAATAAATGACCACAAGGTTCTGGTCAAAATTTTGAAAGAATATATATTATTTCACGTGCTCTTATAAGTGAGGTTCTCATTTTTGTAATAGACAATGTGAACTATTAGGTAAAAAAAATACTTCATCACCTCATAAAGTAGGTACTCCTTATTATCCTCAAGCAAGTGGGCAAATTGAAATTTAATTGGAGATTAAACAAATTTTAGACAAGACAGTTCGACTAGACTAGAAAGATTGGTCACAATGTCTGAATGACTCTTTTTGGGCTTATCGAACCGCGGTTAAAACCCGCTTGGAATGTCTCCATATAGAATTTTTTGGTAAGGCTTGCCATTTTCCAGTGGAATTGGAACATCGTGCTTATTGGGTTATCAAAGCCTTTAATTTTAATATAGATAAGGCCGGATCACATCGTATGCTTCAACTTATTGAGTTGGAAGAAATTAGGATAAACATATACCAATGCTAAAATTTACAAAGAACAAATGAAGGCGTTCATGATAAATCTGTTCTTCGCAAGTTCTTTGAGCATTTTCAAAAGGTTTTTGTTGTTTAATTCTTGGTTGCGTCTCTTTCCTAGCAAATTGTGATCTTGATGGTTTGGACCTTATATTGTGAAACAGTGTTTCCACATGGAGTTGTTGAGATTGTTGATCTTAAGGATCGTCATGCTTTCTTAAACCATTCTTAGAGCTACCTATATCAGAAGTCGAGGTTGATGTGATATTATTAGAGGTTCTTGTGTATCGAGATTGAGGAATTATTTCTCTATAATCCTTGGTCTTATAGGTAATCTATGCGTTTCGCGGAGCTGTCAATGTTAAACAAAACATTCCTAAAAGGCAGCCCAGCTTCAGCTGTGTCATTATGGTTAGTCTGGATTGTTTTCGAGTTCTTCTAGTTGCATTCTAATGGAGTTTTTATTAACCTAAACTATTAAGTTAATAAACCCAATTTGTAATACCGCAAGTGCACGACTGTCTAACTGGTAGACAGTGGCAAATACGGATCGATCCCACGAGGATTGACGAGACAGTAGAATTCTAAGACTTATTTGAACTAATTTAGAGTTGGAGGTTACAACAGATGTAAATTACTAAATTAAGAAAATGAAATTGACAACTAAAATTAAACTAGTAAGATGATATGAGAGTGGACCAAGACATCGAATCCACCACAGGTTCTTCGAGATTTGTGTAATCCAAATTATTGTTTTCAAGAATTAACACGACTAATCTAAAGATTAATTTAAGTTCGCACTTGATTTCAGCAAAGGCCTAAACCCCTAGCATTGCATGTCTTTTTACGACACACAGAATCACAAGTTTATTTTAACTAATTTTAAACCCCTAGCATTGCATGTCTTCTTACGACACACACAATCACAGATTCAGATTAATTGATTAAAGCAGACTTTGAATATCAATAAAGGGAACTTCTAACTACCGATTAGTCTAGATAATTATTTCGGATATAATCGGTGAAAGAAAATTATTGAAATTCAGAAATCAACTGTATTTAACATTCAATCGTATGGAAAACAATAAATTAAGATACGACAAACTCTAGGAAACCTTATGGTTTCATCTTCGCCTCGGCGTGGGGTCTAGAAGATCAAGGTGGATGGTGTCACAACACTGGTGTAGGTGGAATTCGTCTCAGCACGAACACACATCCCGAGAATAGACTGTTGATGGACTGTGGTGGCTTAGAGCAAACACCCGAGTGCAAATAGCCAACTGATTAAAAAATCAGTTGGTTCCCACCCTTTCTCCTGCGCTTTCTTCTCCAGCGAGACGCGCCGCTGCCGCTGATTCCTTTTCGCTCCTCGCGAGCTTCTTCTTCCTCGAATTGACTCCGGTACCTGCAAGAGACAGAGAGAGGGTGAGGGAAGAACGAGAAGGGGAACAGAAAGAGAGAGAGAAACAGGGGCGGTGCTTTGCGAGCTCTGTTTCGTGGTGGCTGATGGCGGTGGGAAGTGGCTCTGGTGGCGGTAATGGCGGGTCGCGTTGTTGCTTCTCCTTCGTCTTCTTCTGTTCTTGTAAGAGAGGGAGGTGAATGAGGGGCTGGGTTCGTGAAGGAGAGAGAAACAGGGACTGGGAGTCCTCCCTGTTGGTCTCTTGTCTATGACGGGAACGAGAGAGAGAGAAACAGTGAGAGATGGATGAGGAATGAAGGTGAGGTGGAGAAGAGAGAACAGGGCGGTCGTGCTCCGGTGGTGGTGGTGGTGGTGGCTGTGTGGCGTGATGGAACAGGGAGAGGGAGTTGAACGTGACGAGAAAATAGGGAGATGCTCCCTGTTTTGTTGCGCGAGGCCTGTGATGGATGATGGTGGTGCTCGGTGGTTGCCTGCTGGACGGTGGCGAGGTGAAAACTGATGGTGGAGGAAGATGAGGAAGTGGTGATGGCGGGATGATCGCGCTGCCAGTCCTCCTATCGAGCAAGGATCGCCGGCAGGGTGGATGTGGCGTGGTGGCTGTGGAAAAGAGAAGCAGAAACAAAACGTGGCAAGAGCTCCAAGAGAAGAGAAGAAAAAAACCTAAATAGGGTTCTCCTATTTCCTTGTTAGGTTGGGCTTGGGTTTCTAGGTTAGCTTTTTGGACTTGGGCTTAGGTTAAATTAGGTAGACCTAGGCTTGTTTGGGTTAGGTTTAGATATGTGACTCGCAACTTTGTACCACCACTAGAATCAACCAATTAATCTTTCCTCAAATTGTCGCCTTAATGCGATTTCATCGTTCACGCTTAAATTCTTACAAAGACATGAAAACGAAATAATTAGAATAAAATATAATAATCAAAAACTAATATATATAAATTAAGGGATATATTATGTAATAATTACATGAATATCAAATACCCCCAAACCTATATTTTACTAACTCACTTTCGTAGGAATCATTGGTTGCACTTAACTTAAACGTGCAACATTAAACCCCTAGTATACCTCTTGTGGACGAGTTATAGTTTCGTGAGAATTTCCAGAAATGTTACCCACAAACATTATGACTCAATAAATTTTTAAAATATGGTAACTTGGTTACTCGATCTACTATCCTCAGAGTAATAATCTAATTGTCAAAATTTTCAGAAAACAACTAACAGTGTCATAATAATATGTCAAAGAGTCTAACAACAATTTAATAATACCCAAAGGTTAAATAAATTTCATCAATTATTCTCAACTCGAAGTGTGTGTGTGCATTGTCTTATCAACATAACTTTATTTTTCTCAGCAAAGATACGACTAGATAACATTTGAATTGTACGCTTCGACTACAAATTTCTCTTGTCACTCAGAAATGAATCACTTAGAGATTGGCTAGTTATCACTCAGTTTATATGTGAGAAAGAGAATAAATTATGGAAAGACAAACATCTCACATATAATAATCATGAAAAACAGACTTTTAAAATAATGAAATGAATATGATCTCATGGACAAAAATATCAATTACTTAGAGAATGTTGAATCACACGCCATAGTTCTTGTCTATTTAATCTCCACATCTATGAACCAGACATTTACTTGAGATCAATTAGGTCTTTATTAGGTTGTAATGAAGCTAAGATTTTGGCTAACAAGAATTGAAAATGATACGAGAAAATTCTCTAAGAATGGATACACCATTTAATAAACACGTTGGGCTCTTAAGAATAAACCAATGTTGTACACCATTAATTTTTCTTCCTTCGAAATTCTTCATATATATATATTTTTTTCTTCGAAGCATCAATTTTTTTTTTACAAAATCAACGACATGCTTTCTTCCCCTTCTGCACAATGAAACATTTCAATCCCGAGGATTCATGAAATATTTAGTTTCAACTCTTTTTATTTGCCCATTCCAAAAATATATCAACCATACACATTCTCAGTGACATTGGGTAAGGATAAAAATAGTATGAGATATTACTTCCTAACTGTAGTAGGTAATGAAGATGGGGTAAGCAAAGAAAATGTTTATTTAAAGGCTCAAAGGGTTGCAAACGGATATTTATTATTAGGTAGGCTAAATAACGATTCAAAGAAAAAAATTGCCTATATCACTTCTTAAGCTCTAGTCGGTATTATGACATCTCAACTAAATAAATCAAGAAGTTCTAGTGTAATAATTCAATTTTAACGACATTCTCAAAGCAATCAATAAAAGAAACAAGAACAATGAGATCATCAACGAGATAATGCATATTCAAGAAAAGTCGGAGTTTATTTAATAACCCTTAAGAAAAATAGAATGTCTCAAAACTCATAAGGGTTAAGTCTCCACTGTTATTCTAAGGTTTTCTAATTGATATCTTACTGATTAACTTCAAATTATGCTAACTCGGCTTATAGTGCAAGAGTGTTCGAGTCGAAAAATATCATTAGATATATTTAACTTAAAGATAATATCAAACCATATGTTTTCCTATTGATATATAAAAGTGACAAGTGAAAACATGCATTCCTCAAATTTAAAGGCATACTTGAAAACACATTCTCTTCATTGGAAAGGAACTTAGATTTTGAATGCATTTTCAAATCGAAAAATTTTCACACAATTATAATTAACTATGTATTCAATGGAGATTGAGTAGAATACAATAGTCAATTGTGAAATACATTTCAGTTCAAAATTTTTCAAAGAATGCAGAAAAACTCATAAACTCATAATTAACTATGTATTCAATGGAGATTGAGTAGAATACAATAGTCAATTGTGAAATACATTTTAGTTAAATTTTTTTCGAAGAATGCAGAAAAACTCGTAAACTCACCCCCAAACCTAAACCAAACATTGTCCTCAATGTATAAAATGATGATCATGACAAATGCAGGAAAAAGAAAAGATGAGAGTTAAAGTGATATTACCATGGGAAAGTTTTTACCAATTTCGACGAAATCGTCCACCAATGAACGCTCAGAGACATAAGAACCGTGGACTCATCATGATAAATTGATTAAAACAATACAGGACACAAATGAAAAAAAAAATTACATGTATCAGTTGTAAGTCAAAATTGTTACGGAGCTAACGAGTATGAGTGAAATGCAACTAGAAATAACTCAAAAATCAATCCAGACTAACCATAATGACACAACTGAAGCTAGGCTGCCTCCTAGGAGCGCTTGGTTTAACGCCGTCAGCCCGACATATATTCTTCCTCATAAATGATGTATCATGAAATAACGAGGAAGAACATAATGAACACTTTCCTCAAAAGGGGGCAATGAATCATATAGCAACAACCTAAAAAGTTGAGGATCCGTCCAACAAATAGTTGCAACCACATGCGACACAATGTATACTAACACATCCCCAAAGCTACGAAGGTGCCATGCAAAATCATAGAGAAAATGCAAATGAACTCTCATTCTTAGAGAATTCGGGGGAACCTTGAGCAGAAAAGGGCCACAAACAATGATATCCAGCAAATGACTCCTACCTACTCCTAAAAAGGGACATCCCAAGTCAGGTTGCAAATCAGGAGATTGAATATGTATCACAATAGGGTGGTCAAAACTGAAATCATCTCTTACAAACAATGGATCTACATAGGTAGCATCAGTCAATATGAAAGGGATGGAACGAGGTATGTCTATAGATATATCGGGTGGTACAGGCTCATCATAACAAAACGAACTACACCAAGATGATGAGTTAGACAACGCAACAACACCCCCCAAACCTAGAATTAGCACTACCTATGGCATTTAGTCTCTCATTAGATGTGTCCTCTGATAACGACTTGACTATTTCTTGAATTATGGGGTCATTCGTATCGTGAAAATAGTCGATGCTTGACTCCAAAGAACATTGAGAATTGACTTCATGCAAGAGTCACTAGGAAGGCATATGTCGAGTGGGTAATCATGAAAAGGTGGGGAAGGGAATGGGTCAGGAAGCAAAGTAGTTTCGATTACATTATCCTCAAAAACATCATCTAACTCGAGTTCTGATGTGCTACCAATTATGAATTGACCCTCTGAATTTTGAACAGAGTGACTAGGAACTCTTCCTAACTCACTTTCAGATAATGCCTCAGTAATATGATCCACATCTATCTCAAGTCTATTGATGGCTTGAGATTGGTGTTGAATCATGACTTTTGACTCTAACATAGCCTGAGAATCATGTTCAAACAGTCGTTTTGTGCGCTGCATAAAACGGTTAATCGTTTCCTCTAAACTTGATGTGTTGGATGGAGAAGCTTGGTTAAATTGAGGCATAACATGATTAGGGTATTGAGGAGCCTGAGAGAAACTATGTCCCCCTTGGTGTGGGTTATGAGCCCAAGAGAGATTTTGATTATTGGCAAAACCAGGGCTGCAATAGTTGGACTTTGAGTTATAACCAGGTCGCCAATTGGCATTAAAAGAATGGATTTGCTCAACGAAATATTTAGGATAATCATATTGCAAATCAAAATCAGCTCTAGAATGACTAGGACTCGAACATGCAACACAACCCTCAAATGAAACATTAGTGGGAGGTAGGGGTTGAGTCAAATTCATAATTGCATCTAATTTCTGAGTCATCGAAGAACTGTTTCGAACCTCGAGGTAGAAGGGGAGAAGTAATCCTTAAAGTCTTTCTCCTCTCCCATTTCCTTGGTCTCAAGATTTGTTTTTTAAATATATGCACGCCTAACCACTATATGAAGATGACCTGACTCTAAAAATAAAATAAAATAAAAAATAAAAATAAAAAGAATGGAACCCTAAATGACACCTAAATTATGCACAAATAAAATGAATGACAGACAACCCTAGAGCTTTGTTACTAATGTATGGCTGAAATTCAATTCAATTTACCCAACCGTGGGAGAGGCACAGTAATTTCCTATCAATCCGCCACTACAGAGTTGCTCCTACCTCTTTTTCTACTCTCTAGCTCAAAGTGAAATGCCAATTCAAGAACCGTTCCCAGATGAGATATTTTCCTTCACTCGACCACTTTAAACTATCAAACGTCCAAAGAAGGTCCATATGAGCGTCACACATGTCTTAGATAATTATCTTGCTACAAATTTTAAATAGTGAAGGCCTAGGTTCATAACCCTAAAATAGATGGTGATTAACCTATCCGCGGAAGAGGGCACGAAAGTTTCAACTCAATCCTGCCAATATTCAAATTTGCATGCAATACTACCTAGAACAAGCTAAACACAAGTGATCACACAGAAACCGCGTGCAGATGCGGTGGGTAGAAGTTACCTCCAGCGTGAACCTCTTTCGGGTTCTTGCGACGCCGGGTAGAAGTCGATTTATGAGAGTTTCCATGCGAATCGCAATATTTCACTTCGTTCCCACTTGAGATCCTATGTGTGTGACCGCCTGCAAGATAAATGCAAAATTAATTCAAACTCAAGCAAATAAAACAAATAAGAAAGTGACTCGTAACACTGTTTCTAAAAAGAAAATTAAACCCAATTTATAAACTAGCAAAAACAACCCTAGATTTTGATTGTACCATTACAATCCCCGGCAACGGCGCCAAAAAACTTGATGGAGTTTTTATTAACCTAAATTATTAAGTTAATAAACCCTATTTGTAATACCACAAATGCACGGCTGTCTAACTGGTAGACAGTGGCAAATACGGGTCGATCCCACGAGGATTGACGAGACAGCCGAATTCTAAGACTTATTTGAACTAATTTAGAAATGGGGGTTACAGCAGATGTAAATTACTAAATTAAGAAAATGAAATTGACAACTAAAATTAAACTAGTAAGATGATATGGGAGTGGACCGAGACATCGAATCCACCACAGGTTCTTCGAGAATTGTGTAATCCAAATTATTGTTTTCAAGAATTAACACGACTAATCTAAAGATTAATCTAAGTTTGCACTTGATTTCAGCAAAGGCCTAAACCCCTAGCTTTGTATGTCTTTATGTGGCACACACAATCACAGGTTTATTTTAACTAATTCTAAACCCCTAGCATTGAATGTTTTCTTACGACACACACAATCACAGATTCAGATTATTTGATTAAAGCATGCTTTGAATATCAATAAAGGGAACTTCTAACTACCAATTAGTCTAGATAATTATTCCGGATATAATCGGTGAAAGCAAATTATTGAAATTCAGAAATCAACTGTATTTAACATTCAATCATATGGAAAACAATAAATTAAGATACGACAAACTCTAGGAAACCATATGGTTTCATCTTCGCCTCGGCGTGGGGTCTAGAAGATCATGGTGGATGGCGTCACAGCACTGGTGTAGGTGGAATCCGTCTCAGCACGAACACGCATCCCAAGAAAAGATTTTTGATGAACTGTGGTGGCTCAGAGCAAACACCAGGGTGCAAATAGCCAACTGATTCAAAAATCAGTTTGTTCCCGCTCTTTCTCCTACACTTTCTTCTCCAGTGAGACGCGCCGCTGCTGTTGATTCCTCGTCTCTCCTCGCGTGTTTTTTCTTTCTCCAACCGGCTCCGGTACCTGCAAGAGACAGAGAGAGGGTAAGGGAAGAACAAGAAGGGGAACAGAAAGAGAGAGAGAAACAGAGGCGGTGCTCTGTTTTGTGGTGGCTGATGGCGTTGGGAAGTGGCTCTGGTGGCGGCTCACGTTGTTGCTTTTCCTTTGTCTTTTTCTGTTCCTGTAAGAGAGAGAGGTGAATGAGGGGTTGGGTTCGTGAGGGAGAGAGAAAGAAGGATTGGGAGTCCTCCCTGTTGGTCTCTTGTTTGTGACGGGAACGAGAGAGAGAAAAACAGTGAGAGATGGATGAGGAAGAAATGCGAGGTGGAGAAAAGAGGACAGGGGGTCGTGCTCCGGTGGTGGTGGTGGTGGCTGTGTGGCGTGATGGAATCGAGAGAGGGAGAGAAACATGATGGGAAAACAGAGAGATGTTCCCAGTTTTGTTGCGCGAGGACTGTGATGGATGATGGTGGTGCTCGGTGGTTGGCTGCTGGACGGTGGCGAGGTGAAGAGTGATGGTGGAGGAAAAGGAGGTGGTGATGGCGGGATGATCGCGCTGCCGGTCCTCCTATCGAGCGAGGATCACCGGCAGGGTGGATGTGGCGTGGTGGCTGTGGAAAAGAAAAGCAGACACAAAACGTGGCAAGAGCTCCTAGAGAAGAGAAGAAAAAAACCTAAATAGGGTTATCTTATTTCCTTGTTAGGTTGGGCTTGGGTTTCTAGGTTAGCTTTTTGGGCTTGGGCTTAGGTTAAATTAGGTGGACCTAGGCTTGTTTGGGTTAGGTTTAGATATGTGACCCACTACTTTGTACCACCACTAGAATCAACCAATTAATATTTCCTCAAATTGTTGTTTTAATGCGATTTCATCGTTCACGCTCAAATTCCTAAAAAGACATGAAAACGAAATAATTAGAATAAAATATAATAATAGAAACACTAACATATATAAATTAAGGGATATATTATGTAATAATTACGTGAATATCACATTCCACTCATACTCGTTAGCTCCATAACGATTTTGACTTACAACTGGTGCATGCATTTTTTGTTAGTTGCAATTTTTTCATGTCGTGTATTTGCTTTATAAGTTTCTCATATTAAGTCCACAGTTCATATGTTTTGAGCTTTCATTGGTGGATGATCTCTTCGAAATTGGTAACAACTTCACCATCATAATATCAGTCTAACTCTTATATTTTCTTTTTCCTTAATTTATCATGATTTTTTTTATACATTGAGGACAATGGTTGGTTTAGGTTAGGGGTGGGGTTTATGAATTTTTATGCAACTTTAAAAACTTTGAGCTTAAATGCCCTTCACAATTAAACCGATTAATTATTGCTATCACCATTAAACCAATTAAATCTATTAATTTTGATCTTAAATGCATTCAAAATTGGAAGTTTTGGTTAGGGATGGCAGTGGGGCGGATTTTCACGGATATCCGCCCCACCCAATCCGTTTGGGGCGGATTTGGATATGGCTGAATGGGTTTTCGGGTGATTTTGGGTATCCAAAAAATATCCGTTCACTATTCGGGGCGGATACGGATTTGGCCACATCCGCCCCGCGGATATCCGTTTATCCGTTTATTAGAAAACATTACAATAATACCCTTCCCATATATAAAGGGATTAAACCCTTATCCCTCCCTCACACGCCCGTCTCTCCTCCCTCTCTGCCTCTCACACTCACACATCTCACACACACAGAGACACTCGCAGCCCTCTCTGCCTCTCACACTCGCAGCCCTCTCTGCCTCTCACACTCCCACAGAGGGATTCGAGAGTGAAGCGCCGAAGGCGCACAGGCCGACAGGCGGAGGACCACAGCGAAGGCGGAGCCGTCCGCCTCTTCTTCTCTCTCACAGTGGAGCAGCGAAGGCGGGGGTCGTCCGCCTCTTCTTCTCTCTCACAGCCAACGCTCAAGAGTCAAGGCAAAGCTTGTCCGCCTCTTCTTCTCTGATCTCTCCCACAGGCTCACAGCGAAGGCGAAGCTCAAGCTCGGCCCGTTGGCCGCCTCTTCTCTCTCATAGCGAAGGCGTCGTCGTCCGGTCGTCTTCCCTTCTCCTTCTCCTTTAGATCCAGATCTCCTCCTTTAGATCTAGATCTGCGATCTGATCTTTGATCCAGATCCGATCTCTTCTTTGATCTTAGATCCAGATCTGATCTTTGATCTTAGATGCAGATCTGATCTTAGATGCAGATCTGATCTTAGATCCTTAATCCAGATCTGATCTTAGATCTTTGATCCTTGATACGATCTCTGATTCCAGATCTACGATCCGATCTTAGATCCAGATCTGATCTCTGATCTTTGATCTTAGATCTGATCACATTTGATCTTAGATCAGATCTCAACAGATCTCATCTCACTGATCATTAATTCAGCAGATTTTTTTTGTAATTTTTAATTTTTTATACGATTTCTTTGTAATTAATTCAGAATTTTTTTGTAATTAATTCAGAATTTTTTGTAATTAATTCAGAATTTTTTTATTGTTTTTGTACGAATTCAGAGATTAATTTTTTAATTTTGTTATAAGTTTGTGCGGATTGGCGGAGCGGGGCGGATATCCGCTCATCCGCACGGGGCGGTTATGGATTTAGGAGTAAAATTGTAAACGGATTGGCGGGGCGGATCGGGGATCCGTTATTACTGACGGATCGGGGATGGATTTGTTCAAATCCGCCCCAATCCGCCCCGTTGCCATCCCTAGTTTTGGTGAGTTAAAAAAAAAGAGTTTTTATGGGCTTGTAGAATATTTCTATCTAATGAAGAGAATACTTTTTCAACTGCTTGATGCATTTAAATTTGAGGAAATACATGCTATTATTATTGCACTTTATTGACTTAATTAATAAGCTTATAATTGTACGTTTAAATTCACAAATGCACAAAATCAAATAAATAGTATAGATAGAATGAACGTGATCATTAACACGAGGATTGGATTAGTTGTGTTCAAAATAGCTTTCCTAACATTGCTACTTTAATGAAACTAATAATTAATTGAATATGAAAAAGATAATTGTTAAACTGAAAAAAGACAAGGTATAAAGATCTAACAAAAATAAAGGTAACACTAGATTTCAAATAATGAGAAAATAACTTAGGGATTCATATCTACTAGTAGTTATCTTCTGTCGAATAACAACATGCACAATGATACAATTAAATTTCAATGTTCAAATTTTGCAACCTAAGGATATGTGTGTCAAACTACAGATTTCCCTAAACAATGAGTTAGGCATGAATGTCTACTCTAACTCTTTTCATTCTAAAGTTATTTAGCATGATATATATTAAGTTTCACCTCAAAAACACATAAATCAATGGAAATCGACAAAAACACAAAATCAAAAAAACATTTTATCAATTTCGATCATTCATGTTTATTAATTTCAAGAACCGATCTTACTTAGTTCTTTTTGTCACTTAGCATAGGTACAAAACTCGGTCATCTAAATTTACCTATTAACTATATCCATAAAAATCATGTATATGGTGATCAAACATAAAGATAATCAATGTGAATGGTGAAATAAAATTAAAAATTAATCAATTAAGCATCACAAAATAGTTGTAACAAGGCATGTCAAAATTCTCAATGAGTCATAATTAGTACTTCAATCTATCCCTAACTAAATTGTTCAGTTACACAGAATGCAAGCAAAATAATTATTCAAATAAAGCATTGGAGAGTTTAGAAAATAAGCAAACTGTGCTATGTGTTGGTGCGGCAAATTTGGGGGTGCAAATAGCGAGAAGGAAGACATTCAAATCTTTTTTCTTCCTTCATTCCTTCTTCTTCACATGTAACAACAAGGAAGAATCCTCCACGCACCAGCTGAGAAGGCTTCACGCAACAGCAGTAGAGTTTAACCCTCCTCATTCATCTATCTCTTCTACTCGCAGGCCGCAAACAATCACACATCAATGAAGGATTCACGCCATCAATCAGCAAGAGGAAAAGATCACAAAGTAGCAACAACGGGCAATACACAAGCAACAACAAGGAATCACAGTGTTTCTTCACGCAGATCACCAACAGATAGATCTCAGCCAACAGATTCAGACTCTGTTATTTTTATCTTCAATTCCTTCAAACAAAACTTTACGATTCAGCAACAGAAAGGGATCACACCAATGACGGAGGGAGAGATTGGAGCCCCAAAACCTCATGTTATAGCAACCCCTGTTTCCTGTTTACTTCCCTTCTTTTTTTCTAATGGGTTTTGACCTAAAAATTCTTGTGAAGTTGGGCTTCCATCTTTAACGACTCGACCTTGCATGTAAAATTAGCTCTTTTTTTCTCCTTAACATACCTTTAAAATACCTGTCAAATATCAAAATACACATCATGTAACTAAGTAAAAAATTATTATAAAAATACTTGAATTAACCAAGTAATCTAACAATTATACTTAGAAAAGTGATATCCAGAGTACATTTTTATGCACTCATCAATCACTTGTCATGTTGGTGTATTAATATGAAGACATAAGGTTTGATATTATCTTTATGTTAGATATATTTCATGAGATTATTCAACTCGACTATCCTTGAACTATAAGCCAAGTTTGCATAATTTGAAGTTTATGAGTGAGATATTTAACAAATGGAGACTTAAACCTCGTGAGTTTTGAGCCATTATATTTTTCTTGTGGGTTATTCAATATATTCTGATTTTTCTTGAGTTTGCATTATCTCGTTGATGATCTCATCATTCTTGTTTCCATATTGATTATTTTGAGAATGCCATTAAAATTAAATCATTACAATAAAACTTCTTGGTTTATTTAATAGAGATGTCATGATACCGACTAGAACTTAGGAAGTGATATATGCACTTTTCTTTGAACCGTCCTTTAGCCTTTTAACCTACCAAGTAATAAATATCTATTTGCAGTTCTTTGAACATTTGAATAGAATTTTCTTTGTTAACCCATTCACCATTACCTATTCAAAGTATGGAGTAATGTCTCATATTATTTTTATCCTTACCAAATTTCTCTAAGAATGTGTATGGTTAGATATATTTTTTGAATGAGCAAATAAAAAGAGCTGAAACCAGATAATCCATGAATTTTCAAGGTTGAAATGTTTTATTGCGTGGAAGGGAAAAAACATGTCATTGATTAAAAAAAAGATTGATGCTTCAAACAAAAAATGAAAATTGAGAATAAAGAAAAATTAGTGGTGTACAACTTTGAGTTATTTTTCAATGCCATATAAAGAGTGTAGTCCATTCTAAGAGAAAAAAAAAATTTATATCCTTTTTATTTTAGTTAGCTACAACCCAAGCCCATTACAACCTAATAAAAATCTCATTGATCTTAAGTAAAGGTTCGATCAATAGATGTGAAGATTGAATATACAAGAACTATGGTGTTTGATCCAACATTTTCAAAATTAATTAATATTCATGTCAATGAGATCATATTCATTTCACTCTTTGAAAAATTAGTTTTTAATGATAATTATATATGAGATGTTCGTGTTGCCATAATTTATTTATTTTCTCACATATAAACTAAGTAACTAATACACAATCTCTAAGTGATTTACTTATGAGTGATATGAGAGATTTGTAGTTGAAGCGTATTTTCTAAAGGCTATCTAGTTGTGTCTTTACTGTAAAATTTTGGTAATTATGTTGATAAAATTATGCACACACACACACACTTCGAGTTGAGAATGATGATAAAATTTATTTAACCTTTGGATACTATTATATTATTGTCAAAGTCTGTTGATATATTACGATGACCCTATTAATTTGTTGTTTTTTTTGAAACTTTTTGGCAATTAGAAGATTATGCTGAGGAAAATAAAGAAAATTGACCATGTTTTTGCAATTTTTTAGTAAGTAGGTTTTCCTTTATTGGGTCAGTGATGTTTATGGGTAACATATATGGTAACCATCACAAGACTATAACTCGTCCACGAGAGGTAATCTAGGGATTCAAAGTCTTGTTGCACGTTTAAGATAAGTGTAATTGATGATTCCTATGAAAGTGAGTTATGATTTATTTTTACTCAAGGACTAACAAAATATAAGTTTGTGGGCATTTGATATTCACGTAATTTATACATAAATTAGCTTATAACTTATATGTGTTAGTGTTTCAAGTATTGTATTTTGTTCTATTTATTTCATTTTCATGTTTTTGTAAGATTCAAAGCTTAAATGATGAAATCGCATTAGCAAATTTGGAAGAACAAGTAATGGATATTCACGAAGTGGCGCAGACGGTGAAATTAATAATGAAAAGCCCAAGCCCAATAATAACCTAAATCCCCCAAGAAGCCTCCATATTCATCCCTTACAAATCCATTATAAAGGCCTACACAACCAAATGACCCCTTCTTATTCTCCTCTTCTGCTCGCTTTCATCCACAACTAATAGACACCACCACCATCTTCCATCCCGACCTCCCTTCTCCTTTAACACCACCATCTCGCCATAATATGATAGCTTCCCTTCTTATTCATTTCTTCCCCATCTAGCAGCATGACATCTTGCCAGGTAGACACAACCATCTCAGCCAAAAATCGCCTACGTTTCTCCATCACGCCACCTCTGACCATCCATGTTCATCATCTTGCTAGACCACCAGCTAGCAATGATCGCCACAACACCAACCTAAATAGTTGATCTTCCTCGTCTTTCCCGACCTCTCGCCTTGGCAGACACCTCAGCGAACAAACAATCACTTAACGCCACGACCACAAACAACTATCAGGTCTCAACACAACATCACGACCTCCTTGTCACCTGCAATCTCTCCCACAGTCTCTGATTACCATTAGTTTCTCTCTAGTGCACACGACAACAATCCATCGCACAAGCCATTCACGTTCTTTGGTAAAGCAGGTTTGTCGGGGAGGAGATGGAGCTGACCATTCCCCTAACCTCGATCGTCTCCGCCACGAGTTTCTAAATCTCGCGCCAAGGCGAAGATGAAACCACGTGTTTCTTGAATTTGTTAATTTAATTTATTGTTTTCTTTGTGCTTCATTGTTAAATACTGTCGTTTTCTAAATATTGATGAATTGTTTTCACCGATTATATCAGATTTGATATCTAGACTAGTCGGTAGTTAGAGCACTCTTTGTTAATATTCGAAGCATGTTTTACTCGATTATGTTGAAATTGTGATTGTGTGTCGTTGCAAGACACTCAATGCTAGGGGTTTAGAATTTTTTTCATCATCGATGCAAAAAATGGATTGTTCATCCCTAGTGCTTTTCACTTTATGAGAATAGTAAGTTAGTTTTGAACAATTCTCGAAGAACCTATAGTGGATTCGATGCCTTGGTTCACTTCTCAATTTCCTTTACCCATTTGATTTTTAGTTGTTTAGTTTTATTCTGTTAGTTTCAAAATTTTCAATCGTAGTAAACCCCATTTTAAACTAGTCTAAATAAATTTTAGTTTCTGGTTGTGTCTTCAATCCTCGTGGGATCGACCTGTATTTGTCATTGTCTACATGTTAGACAACTGTGCACATGTGGTATAAGAATTAGGTTTATTAGCCTATTAATTTAGGTTAGTAAAATCTACATCATTGGATATCTCATCCAACACCTTATCTAGACAATAACAACTAAGTTTTTGCATTTTCAGACTAAATGTCTAAACCATACATGTAAACAAACAACCCCTAAGTATAACACAAACAAAGCACTTCACTAATCGAGCAACTAAGCAAAAACAATGGAGATCATACTAACAAAATTGAACCTTGATTTTAAAAATAAAATCCTTAATCCGTTGCCATGATATAAAAATAGATTAAAAGGATAACAGATTGTTAGCAAGAAATTTAATTGTGCTTCTGAATCAGCAGTAAGAGATGAAGAAATCTAGACACGAAGCTTCCAATGCTTTAAAGCTGAAACCTACAAACACTGAAAGTCAATCAATTCAAGAAGAAGAACAACAACAACAATAGAAAAACACAAAATTTTTCAAAGTGGACCTACAAAGTTAGCTCCTCTAGTGTTTGTAGAAAATCCACTATAATCTGAAGATCACTCTAAATCCAAAACCTTAGAACAACGTAAACAGTAGTAAAAAGAAAGGGAGGGGAGAAGAAAATATAGAGAGCGATGAAGCTCGCTCGCTGAAAAGAAGAAGAAGAAGAAGAAACCAAGAAAAAAAACTTGAGATTGGGTTGTTCGATTTGAATTTTGTTTCACTTTTAATGGTAAAAGAAAAAGAGGCATGAAGACAGAGAGCTTCTAATTACACCCACCCTTTCTTCTTCTTATATTTTTGGGGAAAATTGGCATGTTCAACTTGAACTTGAATCAGGTTGCATGAGGAAGATGATGACATCAACAAATTCTTCATAACATCACAAAAAAATTATTCGTTCCACCTCGAGTTTGATGCATTCATACTCACCAAATAGGTTGCGAGTAAGCTTCTCTATACTCGCGATTGTATGAAGAAATTATTTGTGGTGGTCTGAGGAAATAAGAAAGTTCATTTTTGGTACTCGAAACCAATATGGCGAGTAGGAAGGCAACAGACTCGCCCATATCCATTTTTTTTTGTTGAAATAGCTCAAAATCTCCTCTATCTTTAACTAACTTCATTTTCAAAGGTTTTGGAACACCTTGAAAACTCATAAAGACTTCTTCTTCAAACTTCCAAGCTTTGGTTCAACCAAAACACATTCAAGGAAGCTCCCAACGTCGAAAGATTAAAGCGGTGAAAATTGAGCAAATGACCTTTAAAATTTGAAAATTGAGAAAAAAAACCTAAAAAACATTTGAAATTGAGCAACAATGGTTGGAAATAGTTGAATTTGTGTCTTCCTTTGAGAAGATTGAAGTTTGGTTGGTGAAAACTAGTCAAAATTCTATTTTTTTGGAGGCATCCACTATTACAAGAAACTTGTTGATGCAGTCGATTTTCACTCCCTGCTTGACCTTGACTTGCTTATCTGCACAAGGAACACACGTGAGCCACAAACCACCCGTTGTGGTGGCCGATGGCACTCCGATGCTAAAGTTAGACAGAGTTATGAGGAAGGAGTAATGTTGTAAACCGAGAATTTGTAGCGTATCTTAGCTTACCAACCTCATGTATTATTTATGATGTTGGAGTCCTGATTCAACCAGGCCATCAGTGGCGTAGTTTAGGGAATGAGATCTTCTTGGAAATCCTTTTTCTAATTAGGAGTTGTGCTGTGTTGGGAAGTTTTCCTATTAGACTTATGCTCCTAAATACACGAGAGATAGTTTCCAATTGGAGTGTTGTCCATAGATGGAAGTTTTCATGTACGACGTATACTTTGGTATTTGCTTCCTAGTTGGAAACAAATGTTGCTGGCTTGCCCGTCCAAAGCTGATCCCCAAGATACTTGTCTTAATAGATCTTACGGGTATTGGGGATGACTATGAGACGCGTGGTCTTAGTAGGTGCAAGTAATTTGAGTCCGTCTGGTGGACTGTTTTGTGCGGGCTCAAAGTCGCTTGGGCCGGATCAGTGTTGGGCTGATGCTTGGGCATGTTATTCCTTGAGATCATTATGACACGTGTACGGTGCAAAAGAGAGGACGTTTTAATGTATCATCAGCTGTTCTCCCCGAGTTAGTGGGTCATCGTATCGGTCCACTAAGTTGCTTCTTGAAAAGATATGCCACTCATGATGATTGAGTCTGAACCGTTACTTGAGCTGCGCGCTCCATTAATTAAGCATGCGTCAGTTCAGTGGAGAAATGACAAGAAATCAATCCCTATTTAGATCTCCCCTTTGCAGAAATTGACTCTTCCATTTCTATATTTTTGGAGACTCCATTCAGTTCATCTTTTAATTGAAAGCTTATTCACTTTTTTCGTGACTCACCAAAATCACCTTGATGATGAGCTTCTTGCCAAGGGCCTACAGTTCTTTGAAGATAGGTCGGCTTCCGAATCGAGCTTGGCTGATTTGGAAGACATATGGGGTCATTGAAGACTTGCCACTCTACACCTTGAGTGATGGTCAGACGCCAATGTTCCATCCGCAAGGATTCGTCTGTTTGCATCGCGGCATGCTTCAAACTGGTGTTCATTTTCCTGTGCTTGTTGAGATCTGGGGCTTCCCGAAATTTATTGGAATCCCTCCTGCCCAGTTGGTACCAAATGGGTAAATGACCATTCTTATTATATTGATCAGGGCAAAGGATTCTGGCGTTCACGTGGCTCCAAGGGTGATTCAGTTACTGACTTTTTCTCGGTTGAGTGATCTCGCCTCTCGCCGTGTGTAAGATGACGTCGCCGATTTGCTTCGGGAAACTCACGGATGACTTTTAATTCTGCCACACAATCTGCTTCCTGGCTCCTTCGAATTCGAAGTACTTCAAGTTCAATGGTTGTCCGATTGAGCAGGAGTTCAAGCCACTTTGTAAGTATAGTTTTGCCTTTAGCTTCTGTTGCGCTGATTGTATGTTAATCGTTGCTTGTGTTCTTTGTAGGGAGGTTACCCACTACTCCTCTTTTTTCGGAGGAGTAAGTGGCTATGAAGGCATTCTATGACATGATTTGGATGAGTGTGAAGGGCGTTATCTGCCCTTCCAACTTTTGCCGCAGTGGGTTTGGGCCCAATGATACGAGGCTCCCACTGTTTTTGGAGCGCTGAAGGTTACGTCCAAAGACGGAGCTCTTTTCAAAAAGAGGAAGGTCTCCAAAGTTAAGGCTCCCACCCTGCCAGACACGGAGGGGATTTCTAAGACACTTGCCTCCTTCATAAGCTCGAAGAGGTCTCACAATGGGGCCGAGCCGACTTCCAAACGTCTCACTCCATTGAGGGAGGAGTGTGATTATGATCTGTCTGCGTAGGCAGGGGTTGTAGCATCTGATTTTGAGAAGGACCACCTTTGGCTGACAAGGGTTGATGAGGTGTCGAAGCTGAGTACCGAACAGGTTGAATATTTGAACAAGAAGCTGTTGTTGGCCACGGTGGCAGCTTCTACTAGTACTGAACAATCCATACCTATTTTACTGGAAGGTTCTGATGAAGATTTTCCTATGGTTTAGGAGGTCGATTGACCTATTGGCGGATGGGGATGCGCTAAAGGAACACATGGATAAGGGGCTGAAACATCTTATGTTGGGGATGTCTCATCTGAGCCAAGTAACCGTCACTGGGATGAAAATTGAGGCGGATCGTGAGTGGGTGTACACCATGGAGCGTGTCTTCTCAAATATGCAAAAGTCGTATTCTGATGCACTATTTGATATTGAGTTGCTGAGAAAGCAGATTGAAGAGAGGAGGCTGGAACAGTCAGCTGTTGATGCTGAGACTCAAGGGGTTCATTCGAAAGCCCTTGAGTCTGATTTAGTAGAAGCGATGGCCACAAGGGATGGATCCAGAAAAGAGCTGAATCGGGTCCGCCTCAATCTAGAAGTTGCGCAGGAAGCTGCGGCTAAGATGTGTTCTGAGTTGTCAATTTTTGTTGAGGTTAACACCATGAAAGAATCCAATTGGGTCATCCAGAGGCAGCAGTTAGAGGTCGATGTGGAATTCAATGCTCGGGAAGTAAGGAAAGTTGGGGACCTACTTCTTTTGGAGCAACATGAACTTAGTGCAGTTAAAAGTAGCCTGATTACTGAGCAGTCTTAGGTTGATGTGCTGACAGGCAAGCTGGAGCTGTTGGAGCGTGAACTTGCTGAAGCAAAAGCATGTGAGGAAGAGCTTTTCAAGGCATAAAGCACGTGCGAATTCCGCAGGATCGTGCATGGGAGGTTATTACTGTTGGCGCTGATGAAAGAAGAACATCTGAAATGGGACATTGCTTATTACAGGAAGGTGTCTTTTGCAGACTTTGGAGTGGTCTCTGAGTTGTAAAAGGAAGTGGGCGATCCGAATCATGACGCTCAAGCTGAGGCACGCGCGGACGCAACTCATGCTTATTCTCTTAATAAGCCTTGTTATCCTGTAATCATACCTTTTCCTGATGAGGAGTAAATCTGTATCTTTTGTTTCAACTGTTAATGAAAACATGTTTCTTTTGAGTATGTTTTTTACCCGTATTCTGTTTGGTCTGTCTGTCGCATGTTTCCCATTTTGCCTTGTCATTTTATTGTGACGTAGGTCCCGTTGGTTAGTAGGGAGCCGAGTGGTCTGTCCGCTGTCAAGAGCTTGACTGTTTATGTTGCGAGTAACTCTGGCATGTGCTTCTATGAGGTCCCAGAGTTGTTATTGTGTAGTTATGTTCAATAGTGAACATTCTGCAGATGGTTTTGGCAGCGAGTTACTCTACCCAGGCTGCAGCTCATTCGTAAGCTAAACCGTTTGAGACTCAAGTTATGTATCTGACTGTCGGGTGAGGTATTTGGCATGAGTGAACTATTGTAGCCGAGCACATGCAATGTCGTCCTTAGTTGAGCAAGAGTGCTTATTTCGAGTCAAGTTTCGTAAGCCCGGGCTGGTATCCCATGCAACATCTATTCGCGCTTAGCGGGTTGGTTTTTGAGTCGGCTCAAGTGACCATTGCTGATAACGGGATGTCAGCCTGTGTGGGCATGAAGACGCTGCTTAAGCTGTAATAGGATTCGGCGACCACTGTCCTGAGAAAGAGTAGTGGTCTCGTGGCAAGTTGTTGACATCAGTCGGGGCTGACTAGGCTCCCACCCTCCAAACCATTTATGCCCGTGCGAAACGGGATACAGGTTTGGGATGAGAGAATTTCGCGATCATGGTTTGTAGGAGAGCAGTGATCCCGTGGCGAGCCGTCGACATCAGTCGGAACTGATTAGGCTCCCAGCTTCCAAACCATCTACACCTGCACGGAGCGGGCTACAGGTTTGAGATGAGAAAATTCGGTGACCATGGTCTGTAAAAGAGCAGTGATCCCGTGGCAAGTTGTCGACATCAGTTGAAGCTGACTAGGCTCTCACCTTCCAAACCATCTACTCCTGTGCGGAGCGGGCTACAGGTTTGGGATGAGAAAATTCGGTACCCATAGTCTATAGAAGAGCAGTGATCCCTTGGTGAGCCATCGACATCAGTCAGAGCTGACTAGACTCCCACCTTCCAAAACATCTACACCTGCACGGACCGGGATACAAGTTTGGGATGAGAAAATTTGGCGACCATGGTCTGTAGAAGAATAGTGGTCTCGTGGCAAACCATCAGCATCACTTGGATCTGACTAAGTTCCCACCTTCCAAATCATCTACACCCGTGCGCATCGAGCAATAGATTTGGGGGTTTTTGCCGACTATGGTATGTAAAAGAGTACTAGTCCCGTGGCAAGCCGTCATCATCAGTCGTTGCTGACTAGGCTCCCACCTTCCAAACTATCTACACCCACGCGGAACGGGATACAAGTCCGAGAGTTGGAAATTTGGCAACCATGGTCTGTAGAAGAATAGTGGTCCCGTGGCGAGCCATCGACATTAATCGGAACTGACTAAGCTCTCACCTTCTAAACCATCTACACCCGTGCGGAGGGGGCTACAAGTCTGGGATTTGACCAGAAGCTGTCATCGTTAGTCGTCATTGACTAGACCTACTTGATTGTGTACAATGTAGATTGCATGGTGCCATGCGAACGATGTTGATTGCGAGACGGCAGAGTATCGGTGACTCCCCTTCAATTAATGGGGTTGTGTGCAACATCATTAATTGATTGAACATGGACCTGTGTGGTTTTCTTTGGAATTGTTGCCTCATCGTTTTCCATACGGTATTCATTGCTGATATTTAATGCTAACGCGCATGTTTGGTGAGCCACTTCGTCTATATAATGGCGTTCATTTACCGTTGTAGGAATCATCTTCTATAGAGTGCACTCTTCAAATGCTCTTACTCAGAGAATATGTTTTGGGTTTTCCAAAAGCTGAAGGAAGACCTCCTCCACCGGAGTTTTTGAATGTTTTGATATTTGCGCCGATGAGTCTTGAGAAGACTTGCTATTACGCGTGGTCACCTGCTTTGGGTGAGCACCCGATTGGTTCACTGAGATCTTGTAATTTCTTCTCGTATTGCGAAAAAGAGTTACAGACTTCCTTTCAAGGGATGAGTCTGTCATTTATTCGCTGGTGCTTCAGTGGTGCCTTGTGCCATCCTGTCTGTTGGGAGACACTCCCTGCAGCTATTTTATGGTTGGTCGGAGCGTTGGTAGATGCGACTTTGCTTACGGGGATTGTATTTCTGAGTCATCCCGAGTATCGCACATGGGAGAAGTGTCCCCGCTTGGCAGCATTGTGAGACCTTAAAGGTCTCGTTGCTTGTGGACACCCTTGTCTGTCCTTTTCTACCTCCTTCGGGAGGTCGGATGCCGAATCAAAGATGTCTACAACTTGTCGTTAGGTTCATATTGTTGGGGTTATCAACAGAGCAATGGACCGAGCTTGTCCTTTTAACTTCTTTTGGTACATTTGCCCTTGTTCGTGGTTCATCTTCTTCAGAGAAATCGCAGAACGAAACTGTAAGAGGGCACCTTCGTTTACCCTGGGTAACCTTGTTGTCACTTCTGTGTCCTCTTCTGAAATTAGACTGATTAAGCGAGTCTTCACTGTACATTGCATCGGAATCAGATGCTTGTAGTTTGCAATATTTTGTAATCGTCGTCTGGGTGATAGTTGTTACATCTTTCCAGTAATTAATAGAGTGTGTTTGAGTAATTCTCTTTTATTTCTTTAATGACTGCAAATCACATAAACTCCTAAGAATTAAAACTCTAAATTGACTACTGAAAGAAAACTAAACAACTGGATAGATTGATTGTTAGCAAAGAGAGGTTGATCCAGCTCTGAAGTTGATTCTCATGGACCTTGCTTGGATCGTAAGTACCTTTGGCGAATTGTCAAGTTTCGCTGACGTCGTTAAGGTTACTAAAAAGTAAACCTTGCATGGGAGGGCCCTTCCGCGCCCACTGACCGTTGTGGGGTTCTGCTCCCATTTGCAATGACCTCTCCGCTGGGCCTGACGTCCTGTCGGGCTAGAGGGTAGATTGCTCCTCTAATGTTGGACTATCCTCCATTGCTAAGTTGAGTCACTGCTGCTGGGTCTTTGCCCCCAGTTTCTGAGTTTGGTTGCTATTCAATTTGTCTGGCAGGCTCCAGCTGAATCTGGAAACATTATATTTGTTTTAGCACAGCGTGGTGGCAACCTCGTGCCATTGGTTGGTCCCCACGAATTGTCCCCTCTGAGATGGAGACCACTGCTTCCATCTGGTGAAGCTAGGGACTTCACAAGATAAGGTTATAGGTAGACGATGCGTTTACCACCATGAAGTTCAGGAACATGACCTTCTTTAGTTGTGGCTCTCCTGCCACCACTGCTAGCCTTATCTTTCGATCGGGAAACACTTTTCTCCGCTGAATCTGATCAGTGGGTAGTCGTAGGTGTCAAGTCATCTTCCTTGAGGTCCATACTGCGGAATGTGTTGTGAAATAGGACGTTGAGAGAGTTTCCCGTGTCGACCAGGGCCTTCTTCACTTCCCACCTTTCAATAGAGACCGAAATGACAAGAACGTCATTGTGCGGTGCACGGAGGCCTTCGAGGCCCTTATCTGTGAAAGTCAAGGTAGGGATCGAGCTTTGCACTCACGAGTAATATATGTATTTGTCCACACTAGTGGGTTGTGTTTGCATCTCAATGAGTGTCCGCTTTCAGGACTTGTTGGATTATTCTTCTTCTAATCCGACTCCATGAAGGACATATATAATGCTTGGAGTCTCCTTCTCGATTTCTTTGACCGCCTATCCCCTTTCCCTGGTTTGGTCCTGCCTTTTCTCCGAACCTAAGAACTCCTTCATCTTTCCCTTGCTAATGCAGTACTCGATCCCGTACCTTAGACTCTTGTAGTCATTGGTGTCGTGGCCACCCTCCTTGTGGTATGAGCAATACTTTTTATTGTCGCGTTTGGAAGGGTGTTCGCACTGCTTTGGGGGTTGTTTCAGATCTTCCCAGTTTTTCATGGAATTAAGGACGTCCGACAAGCTAGAGTTGAAGGGGTCATGGCTCGGATCCAACATAGTTGGAAGATTTTCTCTAGCCTGGCCCGACCAGAGTCCGACCTGCCATCGTTGCATTTTGTTTGCCTTTTCTTCGTCTTCTCGCATGTTTCCTCCTTTCCATCTCTAGAATCGAAGGGTTTCTTATCTACTTCAAATTCCTCTTTGTTGTTCTCATTTCTTCCAAGGTGATGTACTTCTGGGCCCCCTTTAAAAGTTCTTCCATATCCAATGGAGGTTCCAAGGTGAGGAAGCCATAGAATTTTCCTCTCTTAGACCCACAGTAAAATTCGTAACGGCGGTATCGTCGCTACAGCTGTCAATGAGCGTCAACTCATCATTGAAGCACGTGACGTATTCCCTTAGCGTTTCATTTGACTTATTTCTTGGGGAGAGTATATAGTGTGGGCCTTTCTCGATCCGTTGGCTACCACCAAAGCATGTCAGAAATTCCTTGGCTAGTAGTGTCTTGAATGAGTCGATTGACTTTGACGGGAAGCTATGGAACCATGTCAGTACTGACTTCTTCAGGCTGGTAGGAAACGTTCTGCACATCCTCGATTCAGAACTTTCTTTGAGCGCCAATACATATTGATAATGGCGCAAGTGATCGAACGGGACACCGGTCCTGTCATAGAACTCAAGCTTTGGAGGGCTGAACTTTTTTGTTAAAGCTTTGTTCATGATGTGGTCCACGAACTAGGGAACAAAGAAGTAGTATGGCATGTTTGGGTCATGAGCCTCTCGGTGGAGGGGGTTCTACGTGGCGAGTCTGTCTACCCTAAAAGTTGGGTCTCCGTTGACAGCACCGCCTCTAGTCCAATGAGAACAAGCAGGGGCTTGACTTTCCCGTGCTTGTTTTCTATTGTTATCTAGAGATTGAGGCATGTGCTATTCTCGATTTCCATCGGCGGGTGAAGGGTTCTATTGAATGAGAATCTCCATTGCTTTAGCGATCTTCTATATTTGTGATGATAACAAATCTATCTTGGGGTCTGTCGTTGTTGCTGTCGGCGCGGGGGTGTGAGCCTGCTGCTGCTGCCATTGTGTTACCGACACTGCTAGAAGCGGTGGTATAACGTCAGCCTGAGCGTTTGATGTGTCCCCCAGTTCTCCATTGTTGCGGATTTGGTGGTCACCATCTTCTTGAACTGTGAAGAGAGACGATGTTAGTGTTACTAGGAACTCTGTTGTTCCCTATGGACGACGCCAAATTAATGTAGTCGATTTTCGCTCCCTGCTTGACCTTGACCTACTGACCTGCACAAGTAACGCACATGAGCCACGAACCACTGTTGTGGTGGCCGATTGCACTCCGATGCTAAAGTCAGACATGGCTCTGAGGAAGGAGTAATGTTATAAACATGGAATTTGTAGCGTACCTTAGCTAACCAACCTCATGTCTTATTTATAATGTTAGAGTCCTGGTTTGACCAGGCCATCGATGGCGTAGTTTAGGGAAGGAGATCTTCTTTAATTAGGAGTTGTGCTGTGAAGGGAAGTTTTCCTGCTAGACTTGTGCTCCTAGATACGCGAGAAATAATTCCTAATTGGAGTGTTGTCCATAGATGAAAGTTTCCATGTACGACGTAAACTTTAGTATTTGCTTCCTAGTTGGAAACAAAGTCCAATTGGATTGCCTGTCTGAAGCTGATCCCCGAAATACTTGCCTTAATAGGTCTTACGGGTATTGGGGATGGCTGTGAGATGTGTGGGCTTAGCAGGTTGTAGTAATTTGGGTTCGTCTAGCGAACTGCGTTGTGTGAGCTTGGAGCTTCTTGGGCCGGATCAGTGTTGAGTTGACGCTTGAGTCTGTTATTCCTCGAGATCATCATGACACATGTACAGTATAGAAGAGAGGACGTTTCGATGTATCACTGACTTGTCATTGGGTGTTATAATTCTTGAATACGAGTTTTTGTACAATTATTTAGGATGGGTTCCTTAACATTGACTTCAATGACAAATGTCATACTTTTTGTTTATATTTTTCTTTACTATATTTAGAACCATAAAGAATGTTTATTAAGACCTGAATGATTTTTTGGGGCATGCAAGACATTTCTCAGTCGCCACCCATTCACCATTAATAGATCAATGACTAAGATAAACATGTTAGAGAACCAATGGTCTATATTAAAACATATTTACTATTAAACCCTCCAACTCTTCCTCCCATACAAAACCAAATTACTCGAGGGAAGGAAACCAAACGACATCCACCCCCTCTTTAATGATGAGGAACCTTAAACATCTAGTACTTTTAGTATGAATGAGTGAAAACGAAATGAGACAATGAGCTTGTGAAATATTTGAAATGACTTTTAATGGATTTATTAATTGCAGTTATCGTAACTAGTTAAATTGATTGAGACTATCTCAATTTACAAGAAGCATGCATTTTCGACTTTAAATACAATTTTGGATTGTTTTATAATAGCGGAAAAGCACTTATAGACTTTAAATAAACAAATTATGAATGCTTCTCTACCGTCTTTTCCTTGTTCTTTCTTCATAATTAGGGTTTCGGTTCTCTTTCTTTTCTCGTTTTCTCCTTCTTTGCAACCATTCGGATTCAAATCACTGATTGTATAAGCTGCTGCAACAATGTTTTGATTTTGGGGCAAACTTGGTAGCGAAGATAGGGCCAACAAGAAACTACTGGCAAAAGATTATTCCAATGGATCAGGCCTAAATGAACATTAATGGGTTTCTCACTTTTGATGCAACATGAAAATTAGTTAATTGCTAGTAATGGTAGTATAAAATAACAATTGATGTCAAGTTTTGAGGTGGAGGCGATTTCAATTGTCTATGCTTACAAACTGTGCATTAAAAAATGATATGGTAGTGTTGTTTGCTATCTGATATTCTGTTGTAAATGTAAATTAAAATATAGTAACGAAGTTACCAAATGTTTTTGGGTTGAGTCGCGGCCTAGGTCGCTATCTTTAAAATGTTTCGCGGCTCTGCGCAAAAGTGTGCAAGCAGTCTGATAGCCCCGCCGTCTCTAGGATAAAACAACCCAAAATTCTTATCTGTCTCGTTCAAACAAATGCATTGTTGATGAACGGAATACTATCCACCCTTAATCTTTGCTTTGCTCGGAATCACCAATACAGTGTATAAAATTCAAACGAAAAAACTCAGAAATTGTATGTGATAGAATATCTGTGAAATACGAAGAGAAAGAATTCCTTTCAAACAGAACTGTTGAAATCTCTTTGAAAGAGTTTTATATGAACAGATCTGCAGAACTTAGAATCTTCTCTGATTGAAATACTAAAACGAAATTGTTTTTGTTTTGTTTCTTGTGTAAAAAGCTCTGAGTTTGTGTTTGTATTTATAAGGAGAAAAACGCATCTGTTGAGACAAAAAATCCCGGCTATTGCGGCGCAATGAACGAAAAGAAATCGTGTGGAAAATGTGAGAAAATCCCGGCTACTGCGGCGCAACGTATGGCATGGAGAACGTGTGAGAGAGGACATGGTCAGCCCTCTCCATTCTCTGCAGTAATTCAAAAAAATATTTTCATTTAAATAAAAAGAATGGGTTGATCTCTAAATGACCCGACCGGCCTGACGGCGGCGGCGGCTGCGCGCGAGAGTCTATCTCTCCCCTCCTCACAAAAGTGTGGTACCCCAAGGGGTCCAAACCCAAGTCCAAACACTCTTCTTATTAACTCCTCTACAATGAGTTGTATAGAAGATGTGAGACTAAAAATAGAGAGAGATCCAGAGATCAAAACTAGGTTCATACCCATTTTCTGTTATTTTTAAAAAGTCATATTTTCAACAATCCCCCACTTGGATTTTTAAAAACAATTTTCATTGAGCAATCTAAAAAATATAAGATTGTGCATAAACAAAAGTGTCTTTCGACTTGAACTCTTGCGTAGTGTTCATGCTTTAGATTATACTAGAGTAACTCGTAGTTTTGAACTCTATCTCTAACAAACATTACACGCACAACCTTACCAGGGTGAAGTCTAAAAAGCCCGTGCCTTACGGCCATGCACGTATATCCCAGTATAGTGAAGGCTCTAGGAATTTTGCCCACAAATTCCTTAGGAAGCGGCCAAATTTCCACAATGATCACTTAGGTGAGTTAATCAAGAGTACTCCTGTAGCTAGGTACTCCACTCCACATAGAGTATAAATCTCATTAAGAGTTTTTAACTCATCCTACTATGGCTTCAGGAACTCATGCTTTAATCTAGGAATGAGATTGATATTCTGTCAGCATGATTCACTTCATATCATTCACGACTTGTTATTACCCATTGAACCTATTTCTTGGGATCTCCAGTCTATAGGTTGGGTTACCGTCATGAATAACTCATCAATCTAAAGGCATTAGTCTCATTCCTTTCGAGGTTTTGAAAAACTTCTATCTAGCTAATCCTTTCGTCAAAGGATCAGCCAAGTTCTCATCAGTTCGTACATGATCTACTCTCACAGCACCAGTAGACAGAAACTCTCTAACTGTACTGTGCTTACGACGTATTTGTCGTCTCTTGCCATTATAATAACGGTTCTGTATTTTTGCAATAGCCGCGATACTATCGTAATGGATCAAGACAGCTAAAATCGGTCTTTCCCATCGTGGACTGTGCTAGAATGGTCTATTTTTTTTATTTCCAAGAAACAGCTCCACCAGCTATACTGAAAATATAGCCACTGGTGGCTTTGGAGTCGTTTGAGAGGGTGTTCCGATCAGCATTGCTATATCCTTCAAGAACAGCGAAAAACTTCTGATAATGTAATCTGAGGTTCTTAGTCCTCTTCAGGTACCTCATGACCCTTTCAATTGCATGCCAATGTTGTATACTAGGTCTACTATTAAATTTGCATAGTAATCCCACAGCATAAGCTATGTCGGGTCTAGTGCAATCGGTAGCATATAGACATATAATAGTGCATATAATAGTGCAAATGCCATTTTCAGATTTATAATAGACATATAGACATATAATAGTGCAAATGCCATTTTCAGATTTATAATAAATGCATTTGTCATTTTCGTTCACTTTAAAGTCATGTGCGATAACAAGATTATCAAATTTTTCATGCCATTGTTTTGGAGCTTGTTTCAAACCGTAAAGTGATTTATTAAGTTTGCAAACTTTATGTTTTTGCCCCGGAATAACAAAACCTTCAGGTTGGTCCATGTAAATTTCTTCTTCCAAATCGCCATTAAGAAACGCAGTCTTAATGTCCATTTGGTGCAATACTAGATTATGTATTGCAGCAAGAGAGATTAACACTCGAATAGATGTAATCCTAGTAACAAGAGAATATGTGTCAAAGAAGTCAACATTTTCTCTCTGTCTAAACCCTTTGGCTACAAGACGAGCCTTAAACTTTTCAACATTACCATCAGGTGTCAATTTCTTCTTAAATACCCATTTACATCCTATTGTGTTGCAACCTAGTGGCAAATCAACTAAATGTCAGGTTCTATTAGACTCAAGAGAGTCCATTTCATCATCAATAGTCTCTTCCCAAAAATTTGCATCAATAGAGGATAAGGCTTCTTGAAAACTAAGGGGATCCTCCTCGACTGTAAAGACATAGTAATCGGGGTCATAGTTTTTAGAAGTTCGTTTCCGTTTACTTCACCTAGGCTCAGATTCTGTGGCTTTATCGGTTTCATTCATCCTGATCAAAGGCACGTTATTTGAGGATGTACCCCCACTATTCCTCGAAATAAAAGGAAATTTATCTTCATAGAAATCAACGTCGTTTGATTATATAATAACGTGATCTTTAAGAATATAGAATCTATAAGCTTTGCTATTCATGGCATATCCTATGAATACACATTCATATGCCCTACTGGCAAGCTTATTCCTTTTAGGATCAGGAATTCTAACATAAGGAATTCTAACAACCCCAAGTTTTCAAATATGACAAGTTTGGTTGTCTATTTTTCAAAATCTCATAAGGAGAGGATTTACTTTTCGATTTAGGGACTCTATTTAGCACGTAACTGACCGTCAAAATAATTTCTCCCTACCAGTGCGATGCAGCACCGAAGTTAAGTAGAATGGCAACTACTAACTCAGTAAGAGTTCAATTTTTCCTTTCAGCTTTGCCATTCATCTCAGGAGAATACGGTGCAGTTTTTTCATGAATAATTCCTTGAGAATTATAAAACTCTATGAAATTACTGCTCTCATATTCAGTGCCTCTATCACTCCTAAGTCTCTTTATCTTTCTATTATATTGATTTTCAACTTCGGTTAAAAATAATTTAAACATGTCAAAGGCTTCACTCTTATTTTTCATTAAGTAGACGAAGGTATAATCAAAACAATCATCAATAAACGTAATAAAATAACGTTTTCCATTTCTAGTCAAAACACCATCAAATTCACATATATCTGAGTGTATCAAATCTAAGGGTTCTGATTCTCTAACAACAGATTTATGTGGTGTTTTGGTTATCTTAGCTTGGCTACAATAGTTGCATTTTTCAAAATCATTTAAGGACAATTTTGGAATTAGTCCTAAGTTACTCATGTTTTTAATAATACGCTTATTAACATGACAGAGTCTAGCATGCCAAATATTAAAAGTACACAACATGTAAGCAGAACTAGAAATTTTATTAGCATCAACATTTAACTTAAACATTCCATCAGTGGCATACCCTTCCCCACAAATACATTATTTTTCGTGATAGTATACAAATCAGCCCCTATAATTTGAGTAAACCCAGCCTTGTTCAAAAGGTAACCATAGACTAAGTTCTTCCTCATCTCTGGAGTATGTAGGACATCCTTCAGGATAACAGTCTTTTCAGAGGAAAACTTCAGTTCTAATACTCCCGTTCCAGCAACGATAGTGGAGTGGGAATCACCCAACAACACTTTCTTGTCCTCAGCTTCAGAATAGGACTTGAATATTTCTCGATCATAGCAGACATGTCGAGAAACACCAGTGTCAACCCACAATCCCTCGGATCCACCAACAAAGTTGATCTCAGAGATCATGGCAATAAGTTGGTCTTCGGTTAGGTTCGCCTGTGGTACAGGACGAGATCCGTTCCGGCAGTTCCTGGCCATATGCCTTGGCCTACCACAGGTGTAGCATAGGAACTGTGCTGATTCAATCCTTGAGGGGTGTTTTTGTCCATTCTAATTTCGCGGAAGATTCTGATTCTGATGGTTAAGGTTCTGGTTGTTCCGGTTCTGATGGTTCCGATTCTGATTGTTTCGATTTTTATTGTGACTCTAATTTTTCATAGTCTTTCCACTGGGTTTCAGAGCCACATGGGTAGATTTCTTCAGGTTTGAAATAATCAGATTTTCATCTTTCTGATCTTGTTTTCGGGCTTCTTCCTCAATTCGAAGTCGGGTAATAAGGCTTTCTAAGGAAAACTCTTTGGTTTTATGCCCAAGGACATTTTTAAAATCTTTCCAGCTAGGGGGCAATTTGTCTATCACAACAGCTACTTGGAATTGCTCATCTAAGATCATCCCCTCAGATATGATTTCATGAGCAATATTTTGAAGCTCGTGTGATTGAGTTTCCACAGACTTGTCATCAGTCATTTGGAATTTCAGATAACGACTAACGACATATTTCTTTGTGTCAGCCTCTTCAGTGTCATATTTTTTTCTAAGGGCTTCCCAAATATCTTTAGCGGTTTTTTCATAACAATAATAATCATATAGTTCATCAGAAAGACCATTCAAGATAAAATTCTTACACAAAAAATCATCTTCAATCCAACGATTTAATTCTTTAGTGTGGGTTTCATCAGGTTCAGCAGGCAATTCAGGTTTTTCAGTATTACAGATATAAGCAACCTTTTGTGTCGTTAGGAAGAACAACATTTTTTGTCTCCATCTTTTAAAATGTTGGCCCTCAAAGCGAAAGGGTCTGTTAAGGTCTTTTGCAGCAAGTTCAGTAATTGTAGTCATGGCAAAAATAAACACGTCTTAAAATTGTTGTAAATGTAAATTAAAAGATAGGAACGAAGTTACCAAATGTTTTTAGATTGAGTCGCGGACTAGGTCGCTATCTTTTAAGACGTTTCGCGGCTCTGCGCAAAAGTGTGCAAGCACTCTGATAGCCCCGCCGTCCCCAGGATAAAACATCCCAGAATTCTTATCTGTCTCGTTCAAACAAATGCACTGTTGATGAACGGAATACTATCCACCCTTAATCTCTATTTTGCTCGGAATCACCAATACAGTGTATAAAATTCAAACGAAAAAAACTCAGAAATTGTATGTGATAGAAGATCTATGAAATACGAAGAGAAAGAATTCCTTTCAAACAGAACTGTTGAAATCTCTTTGAAAGAGTTTCATATGAACATAACTGCAGAACTTAGAATCTTCTCTGATTGAAATACTAAAACGAAAATGTTTTTGTTTTGTTTCTGTAAAAAGCTCAGAGTTTGTGTTTGTATTTATAGGGAGAAAAACGCATCTGTTGAGATAAAAACTCCCAGCTATTGCGGCGCATTGAACGGAAAGAAATCGCGTGAGAAAATCCCGGCTACTGCGGCGCAACGTATGGCATGGAGAACGTGTAAGAGAGGACAGGGTCAGCCTTCTCCATTCTCTGCAGTAATTCAAAAAAATATTTTCATTTAAATAAAAAGAATGGGTTGATCTCTAAACGACCCGACCGGTTGGACGACGGCGGCGCGCGAGAGTCTATCTCTCCCCTCCTCACAAAAGTGTGGTACCCCAAGGGGTCCAAACCCAAGTCAAAACACTCTCCTTATAAACTCCTCCACAATGAGTTGTATAGAAGATGTGAGACTAAAAATAAAGAGAGATCTAGAGATCAAAACCACCATTTTCTTTTATTTTTAAAAAGCCATATTTTCAACAGATTCTACAGATGATTCGTGCACTGAAAATGTAATACAAGTTATCTAGAGAATAGACAAGCGGTCATTTGGGAGAACCTTCTTACAGCAAATCCAAGTTTCGAGCAAGTCAAAGGTTACCATATTAAACGCAAGAAGAATTGTTTGGCTTACACGCTAGCACAATCTGCCTAGGATTCAACATTACCCGTTTTTCCTATTACCATAAACTTCAAATTTAGATCTTTATTTTCAGTAGTATTCCTAATGTCAGACTTGGTTCAGTCAGTTTGTTTAGTTTCTCTGACAATGTAAGCCTTTCACTACCTGCTATTTGGTTAATGCAACTATTTTTTACGATATATATAGCAATAAAACATCGTCTAAAAATCATAAATATAAATTGCAAGTACAAAGTCAAAATAGTAGAAAGAATTGGAAAAGCAATGAAAATTATAATAATCATCTATGCAATGATAAGATGATTTCTTCTCTTAGATAAATATTGTAGATCTTAACTAGAAGTTTTAAGTTATTTCAACAACTAATCGTATATAATGTATATATTTGAACTTGAGATTCTTAAAATTTTCTTTTTCTACAGAGGAATCTAAATAAGAATGTCAACTATAGATCTAAATTATATTGAACATTTTGATAATTGTGTAAACCTAATCCTTCATGGGATTTCATTTTTTTCGGTGTCGTTTTCCACAGGCATTCTGGCTAACCATTCCTTAAATGTCGAACTTTTGATAACAATGATAGTAACATTAGTTATTACGATATCCAACCTGATTTTCACCCTTCTCATCTAAAAGCTAGGCTCTTTGTTGTTGCATGTAATAAAATGTGTATTCGGATTGCATGCAAATCGTGGAAAACTGTCTAGCTATTCTTTGATTGATATGCAGCTATGTCCGTCTTTCATGAACTTCCAGCCAAAATTATATGGTAGATCAACAATGTAAATAGGAACTCTCGAAGTTTGTTAGGTATTTTATATGAGTTTGGCTTCTCATATGAAAAGAATAATACTATTTCTTTTCTTTCTTAATTTGTTTGGCAACGTTTGGAAATTAGAATTAGGGATTATTGTTGTAATCTCAACTACCAGCTTGTATTGTTATTTCTTCTTCTTAATATATAATTTATATTTAAAAAAAATTCTATCATAGATTTATCAAAATAACATTTGTATAATAAACATAACATATATCATTTTCAAATAATAATGTATAACTATTACTTTTAACAATATTTCCATTTATTTGAAAGCTAAAAGTATTTACCTTGAAAAATGGAAATCCTCCTCATAATGAATAAATAGATAAGTACATAATCAAATTTGGAAATCCTTTAATAGGGTAGAGAATTCCTAGTTTTTGTAATAACAAGACTATGTTTATCCCGAATTTGGTAGTTTTTAGTTTGATTATGAATATAAGGAAGCTTCAACATATCATTGATAAGGAAACTTCCAAAACATAGCAAAGATAAATCTGCATTAATATCCACAATTCTGGACACTCATGCTTTTGCCACCCTTTCACATGAATGATGAGCTGTATCTTGATAAGTACAAAAAACAATTAATTATGGTTCATATAAAGTTTATTGAGATACCCTCAAGTAAAACTTACTTATTATTTTCTCAAATGATATTTTGGGAATAACCATGTCTACCATCAAACATTTTGTATTATTTATCAGTATAAATGCAGATCTAGGTCATATACATTCTTTGTGAAGTTTTAATCTAGTGCGATAATTTCAAGGTTAGAGGAAGACAACGACCAAATGTTCAACATTTTAGATCTCTCAGATGATGCTATGTTTTTTTTTTTCATTTCAGTTTCTTGTATTGATTTTGTTGTTACGATGTTTGGCATCCAATGTTCAAGTATGAAATTTTGTCTAGAGAGACTCACTTTGTTATAGGTTTTTTTTATGCAAAAGTAACAAAGGGGTCAAAGGGATGAAAAATATCAAAAATAGCACTTAGGCTCCGTTTGGTGTGCAGTAAAAGAATGCATAATGCAAGAGTTTACGGTGGTTACATAAATTTAGGTGCTTGGTTGACTTTACGGAAAACAGTTATTGGAATTTGAATTCGAGACCTCTGCACTTCCTAGTTATAAAATTTTATAAAACTTTGCGGAACAAAATCTCCTGCATTACTTTGCAAACTTTCATCATCTCCTCGAGTATTCCCAACTTTTTCATAAACACCCCAACCACCACCACCTTCACAGTTACCATCGTTGTCAGTACCACGACAACCATACCATAACCATCACAACCACTACCACCACCGCCACCATCTCCACCTCCACCACCACCACCACAATCATAGCATAATAACCACAACCAACACCACCTCCTTATTACCACCATAATCGTTGTCATCGCACGTCACCACCACGACCACCATAAAATAACAATCACCACCTCCACCACCACCACTATCATAGCATAATCACCACAACCAATACCACCTCACTATTACCACCATAAACATTGTCATTGCGCGCTATCGCCACGACCACCACAACATAATAGCCACCACCACCACCATAGCCACCGCCACTACCACCATCACTGCCAACTCCACGATCACTGCTACCATAGCGTACTCACCACAACTACCATAACATAACACTACCACCACTATAGCATAATCACCACCACATTCACTACTATCACCGCCACAACTACCATAGCCACTGCAACCATCACCACCACTATGACCACCGCCACTATCACCACCATTATTTTAACAACCACTGCCATTGCCACCACCATCATTGCCCACATTTGCAATCACCATCATCACAATCACAACCACAATCACCGCCACCATGACCCTGCAACAATTACTACTACAATCGTCGACACCACCTACAATCACTTGTCTAATTTGCATCGATTTTCCTTAGTTACTACCAAGCACCCGTAAAGTAATGCATTGCAAACTAATGCATATACATCAATTTGCAAAATGTATTATTTTACAGTGTACCAAGCGGAACCTTAATACCAAATGGTTCTTTTGAATTAGACACGTAAGAGTTCCTATCGATAGATAAGGTTATGTAATAAATGGTTCTTTTGGATTAGATATGTGAGATTCCTATTGATGGACGGGGTTTTGTAATTCAAGTACTCATTTGAGAACTTTTTTCGCTTGCAACTCATTCATTACATAAAATAAAATAAAATAAAATAAAGTTTGATCTAAGGTGGTTGCCTGATTCTCGGTGGTGGGTCTGATCTAAGGTGGATGCGGGGTTGGCCAATGGTGGCCAAATTTTGGGCGGCCGATGGTAGCGTTGGCGGCTCAATTGGAGGTGGTGTGGGCAGTGGTGGTTTGCTGGTGTGACTTAATTTCAAAAGGAAGTTTGATGGGATCCACGATCGTGGGTGGTGGTGAATGCACTAACAACAATTCTAAATTGCACTGAAAATTCACCTGGTATCTCGCCTGGACGGTGCCAAGCACGTGCACCTGCGAGGTGCCAGTCACGTGGCTGGTCTTAGAAAGAAAAAAAGCAGCTAATAGCTTCATCAACAAAGTCTTAACCAACCATATGACTGCTGCAATAAAAAACGAAGCCAAAACTCTCGACACATAATTTAAGACCTTAGTAGCTTTCCGCGACCTCTTAACGCCCCTATTGATCAATAAAGCCCATGATAGAAGAACCAAACCCAACCAAATGAACACCTGCACACTGTTCTTCAACCCGTAGACGAAGTACAATACCTTGGTCTTCAACAAGAAGTTTCTCTCAATCAAGAACACAAGGAAATGGATGAAGAGGAAATGGTGGTGGTGGTGGAAGAGGAGCTGCTGCTGAAGTTGTAGTTCCAATTTCAGGATGTGAAGAAACTTCAAATAAGAGAAAAGATTCGAATGTGGAACTCACAGATTTGCCGTCGATTGGTTACGGACTGGTTCATCCATTTCCTTGTGTTCTTGATTGAGAGAAACTTCTTGTTGAAGAAAGGGTTGGCAGATGAATCCATCAAAAACCCTTTTCGCTAAACAGGGACTGAGAAGATGGGGTTTTAAGATTTGAGCTCAAGCAAAGCAAAGCAAAAACAGTGGTTTTGCTTCATTCATTGAAGAAGTGAAAGAGAAAACAAAATGAAGAAGGTGAAGCAGATGGATGGAGCAGGTAATAAAGAGGAGAAGACAAAGGGAAGAGGGGAGTTTGGGCAGGGCAGAGAGATGGAGAGAGACGCATTGGGGTGTGTGTCGTTTGGACTGAATAGAGTCGCTTTTTTTTTTTTTTTTTTTTTTTGATGCCTATGAAGTGGCACGTGCCTGACATCCGCCAGGCGAAATTCCAGACAAAACACCAGTGCTCCCTAGCATTGCTCATGCACTAATGATGTGCACGTGTGTGGTGGTACGGAGTGGTGGTGATTGGTGGTTCCCTTAAAAGAGACAAATATGGGTTATAGTGAAATTATAGAAAATGATGTGACGGAAAGTCAAATGGATTTAAATAAATGTTAAAAGAAAATTTTAATGTGTAAAATAGGAATTAAGTCAGGTAAGTCAAAGTAGAACATATTTAACAAATGTGAAATCAAAATTTTAATGTGTTCCATGGGAAACATAATTAAGTTGGGGCTGATTTCATTGAAAAAAAACTTTATAAATGAGGCACTTGGTTTGTGGATGCAAATTTTTGTCGGATCACTTGCTGATTATGCGGAGCAATTTGTATAAGATAGGATCACGTGCCGACCACACAGAGTAATCTGCACAAGGTAGAAATTAATTCTTGACACCGGTGTGGTGTCCGCCACGGGGACTCCGATGCCAAAGTTAGAACAATGTGTTTAGGAAAATGAGAAATATCTTTATACTTGAAGAGAAAATTGTAAGTCAAGAAAGTGTTACCTCCAGATGGTTTTGCATTTGACTATTTATAGAGGTTAAAAAAACTAACTGCTGGCTGATGAGTGAAACACGTGGCTGATGAGTAAGACGCGTGGCAGATTAGTAGGTTATCTACTTGCAAACGGTTGCAACTTCTTTCAGGCAATTGTAACTGTTGGCTGATGAGTGAGACACGTGGCTGATGAACAAGACACGTGGCTGATGAGCAAGACACATGGCAGATTAGTAGGTTATCTAGTTGCAAGTGGTTGCAACTTCTTTCAGGCAGTTGTAACTTCCATGATTGGTTATAACTTCCTGTTTTGAGATATCTCTTCTGCAAGCCCACGTGCTCAACTGAGCATGGTGGTTGGCGCCAAGCACTTCTCCTCTGCTGAGAAAATAGTGTTCTACTGATACTGAGTTTGTATTGGGCCTGGGCTTGGGCCTCTTACACTTGTAGCTTTTATGGATAATCTTCGGGTTTCTTAGGAAATGCTCAAATCTTTGGACTTCTTTATCCAATTGGCCCAAAGGTTATTTTCTGCTCCGACAAATACCCCTCATCTCCTTTGTTTTTTATAAAATAAAAAATATAATAATAATAATTTTTTTTTTTTAACAAAGGAGATGTGCTTAAGGAGCATGCCAAAAAATGAAGCTCCTTCTGTACTGAGAAATTTCCACCGAGGAGTTTCATCTGAATTAGAAATCTTTGTGTAAGTAAACATCTTTATTGAAGAGTTCTATCTGAAATACGAGTCTTCTTATACTCAAATATCTTCATTGAGGAGTCTATCAGGATTAGGAGTCTAACTTGAGATAAATTCTCCCTTTTAAAAAGGTTATCTTATTCTTTTTTTTTTTGAATGTACCGATCTCTATTTTTTTTTATTCCCCACAAAAAAAAAAAGTTTCTTCTTTGTCTTCCATATCTGTAGACGGTAAAGCACAGGAGTTTGCACTTGTTTTTATTTTTATTTTATTATTATTATTTTTTTTATATATATTTACTGCTCGACTAATTGCAAGGTGAAACTCTCCTCATCCACCATCTCCATCTTTGCACAAACCTTCGAAGCGCCCTGCATCATTGGCATTGCATATGGTAGGTACTTCTTGTTGCAAATTTACTTTTCCAACAATTCTCAAAGTGATCACCAATTGCAAGAGCAATATCCCCAAAGCAAGAGAAAATGGGAGGCTTGACTGATCGATGGAGCATTCCATTAGATAAGTTTTTGAGAAGCTGCGTTATGATGTTGGCTGTTTCCCTGACCGAGGTAGTAGATAGCCCCAGAGATCTTTTCATTAACATTCGGAGCATCCTTTATACTTTCCAACAAAACTCCCATAACTCGGGTGAGATTAGCAGGAGAGATTACTGAGAACCCAGTAGCAGGAGAATGCAGTATCTCAAAAATCCGACTGAGAGTCCATGCAGTTGTGTACTTCACTTGGCCGTTTTCATCCTTCGTCGCGTTAAGCAAAAACTCCAACTCTGCAGTTACCAGGGGAGAAAGCTTATCAACAGATGGGCCGTCTAGAATAGACCCAAATGCGTATGTTGCTGCCTCTGCCTCGCGGCTCTTCCAGTCTGTCTTCATTATAGTTTCCTGCACAAATGGCATAACAAGAGGGACAATATCACCACCCACAGTTTTTGAAACAAGGCCAAGGCATGTCCCACCAGCCATGGAAAGATTCCAAACGCGTCATCCTGATCCTGGTCTTCTTCCTGTTTCAACAAGGTCTCAAGCAACATTGGAACTAAAGATGGTAAAGCCTTCTCTATGAAGTGGGAATGGGAAGAAGCAGAGTCGCCAGCTTCATCTCCTTCAAACTCTTGAAGTTCAATCTCTTCATCACAGATAATGCTCCAGAACTCGATTGCTTGGAGTGCAACAGGTTCTTGATCTTCTTTTACTGCCTTTGATGTAAGCTCAAACAGTGTTTGCATATAAGGCTCAAGCACATCATAATACATAGTCGAGATTGCAACGAGACATTCAAAAGCCGCTTGCCTAATTTCTGGCTCTTTGGAAATAGCAGTCTCGCAGACCACCTTCATAATATAATTCCGCTCCATCTCATTCTGAAAGTTGGACTGTGCAAAAATCAAGGGCATTATACAGCGCCCTCGTTGCTGCAAGACGGACTCCAACCCTATGGTCAGCGAGGTTCATGCCTTGAACTACAGCAGTAAGAACAGCATTCACTTTATCCTGCCCAAGATCCTGATGAGAAATCTCTTCACAAACATACCCAAGAGTCTCCAAGGTCGACTGCTTCATCGAAGCAGGATTCTCCGGCTTAGTCATATTACTTAGCAATGACGCAATCAATTGTGGCCATTCCTTTCGCGGAACTTCAATCGACGCAACCTTAGCAATAACCTGCCCCGACGTATGACTCGCTTCCGCAACAAAAGACTTACTTGATTTGTGACTTCACCGCATCATCAATTCCAACCCACTGTTGAATCAGCTGTTCCTTCATCGCAACATCTTTCGCAACCAATGAATTCTTCAGAATCTCAAGTTTGATAATCTTCTTGGCTCAACACAGACACGTTTTCTTTCAACCATTTTGGATATCTTTCTCCAATCTCTTTCATGGGTTTATGAAGAATTTCCTTGGACAGCTGTTGTTGCATCATGGTCTCCACGATAGACTCCATATCCTGAGCCCCAGCCATCTCCTCAAACTGCTTAACCCAATCATCAATCATTCCATCCTTGCCCAAATCATCTCCACCAACTTTCCCTTTGGGTGCTGATGCCGCAGCTGCAGTTGACCTCCAACCCACGAACAACCTCCCTAGTCTGCTCTTTGAGCTTGTCAAGAGCCTGTGAAACATGGTTTTCCTTCAAAGCAGTGGCAGTTTTCTGCTTCATGTTGGGTTTTTCTTCAAACCCATATCAAAGTTGCTTCCTGTTGTGCGTTTTCTTTAAACCCAAATCAATTTGCTTCTGTCGGTGAACTTTAATTGGGAAAGAAAAGGCTGCGTTATATACAGCCACCGTTTTTGCTATGTACCACAGTCACCTTTTTTTTTTTTTTTTTACAATAACTGATGAAGATGTTGATTTTCACCTGCAGGTTATAAAACTTCCATCTACTCCCCCTCAGCAGACTACTCCTGCTTCTCTTGCCGAGGTTGCTGGTTCTTCTACTCATGGTGAGCAAGGAGATATCGCTGCTACTAAAATGACCTTGGCCCTTCAGCTACTTCTAAGAACATGTAGTCCTTAAAATGCTTTTGTTTATCAGTTTTTATTTTTATTTTTATATGTATTTGAATTGTGGTCTGCTGACCGACTTTGGTTATTATGAATCCAAGCTTTCCTTAGTTTTAGTATGTTCAACCGTCGTCTCCCATACCAAAAAACAATGCATGAATAATAAACTTAGAAAATATTTTCATAAAAGCTTTATCATATATGCATGGATGTACCTTTCACTTGTTGAGAAGAGGATGTGCCATTCGGTTGAAAAGAGGATGCATCCTTTCATCTGCCAAGGAGTGGTACTGTACCCTTCACCTACTGAGGAGAGATTGATCTCATGCACCTGCTGAGTAGGGTTTACCTTTCGCCTGGTGAGGAGAGGTATTCTATTCTTTGCTTAGAAGGAGAGGTGTCCTACCTTCTGCTTATCTGAAAGAATAGTTGTTCCATACATTATTGTACAAGAACTTCAAACTGGAGTTGTGAGTGAGAACTCAATCGTGGGTTGTATCGTACATACTCTCATCTGCTGAAGAGAGATATGTTTTTTATTTGAAAAAATACAAGTACAACCTTTTGTAGGACTTTTACATTCCTTGACTGAAGAAAGAAAAGTGCAGTGCTTACATATTTCCAATAGGTATGTTCCTCTACTGGAAAGGGTAAATACAATAAAGTCTTTTTAGTATGTACATTGCATTTTATTTCTTAAAAGCTAAAATACTATAATCTACTTGATAGGTAGTCTGCTAACGACAGAATGATTTGCTTGTAGGATCCTCTGCTGAAGATGAGTTACGCATAGTACTTTCTGAGGTTGTTGGCGTTCCATTGTCTAGGGATTTCTTTGCCTTCAAGCGTATCCAGTGTATAGCTTCCCCGACCGCCAACTCTACTCACTACATACGGTCCTTCCCAATTAGGATCTAACTTTTTTTACCCTTCTACCTTCCTGGTGACGAAGGCCTTTCTCAAAAAAAAGTCCCCAGGTTGAAATTGTCTGATCTTGACTCGTTTATTGTAATAGGACATAAGTTGCTGATGATAAGCGGCAACTCTTGTGAAAATTTTCTCTCAGTTCTCTTCTACTAGATCCAAGTTAATCGCCATTTCATTGCTATTTGCTGCTAAGCTGGATACTTCCGTTCGCAAGGAAGGGACTAATATGTTGGGTGGGATGATAGCTTCGGTTCCGAAGGCCAAGGAAAATGGCGTTTCTTCAGTAGGTCTCCTTTTGGTTGTGCGGTAAGCCCGTAATACTCCAGGTAACTCCTCAACCCATTTCCCTTTAGCTTTATCTAATCTTTTTTTGATGCAATCCAGAATAGTTTTGTTGGATGCTTCAGCTTGACCATTTCCTTGTGGATGCCTAGGAGTTGAATTCTGTCGCTTTATGCCGTGCTTCTCCAAGAAGAGTGTAATTTCCGTTCCCACAAATTGTAAACCATTGTTGGTCACAATGGAATGTGGAATACCAAATCGGCAGATTATGTTTTGCCAAATAATTTTTTTTACATCTGCTTCCTTGGTAGAGGTAAGGGCTTCAGCTTCAATCTATTTTGTTAAATAGTCGGTTGCCATAATCATCATATTCTTTTGTGTTGGAGCCATTGGCATTGGCCCTACAAGGTCAATTGCCCATTGCATGAAAGACCATGGACTGATCTGCGGATTCAATTCTCATGCAGGCTAAATAAGAATTGGTTTGAACCATTGGCATTTGTCACATCTTTGTACGAAGTCTCTTGCATCTTGATGCATGGTTGGCCAATAGTAACCAACACTCAAAGCTTTTTGTGCTAGTGATCTGCCCCCAGAATGATTTTCACAAGACCCTTCATGAATGCTACTCAAAACTTCAAGTACTGCTGGAGAGCTAATACAGGTGAGGTCTGGCCCAAAATATGATCTGCGGTAGAGATTTTCTTTCTTTACATAATATCTTGCAGCTTTCTGTTGGAGTTTCTTGGCTTGCACCTTGTCTGTTGGCAGATTACCATTTAGTAAAAAATCGATAATAGGATCCTGCCAAGTAGGACTAGCATCGATTATCATCATCTCGGCTTCTTTTTCAATACTTGGCGTCTCCAAGTGCTCTACTGGGATGGAACGCTTGAATTGATAATCTAAGGCTGACCCCAAGTTCGCTAATGCATCTGCATGAGAGTTTCTTGTTCTAGGGACCTGCTTAATTATGAATATTGGAAAAACCTTCAAAAGTTCTTGGACTTTGTCTAGGTAAAGGATCATCCTTGGGTGCTTTGCCATGTATTCACCAGATGCCTGACTGGTTATAAGCTGAGAATCCGAATAGATGGCTAGCCTTTTAACGGACAACTCTTTTGCTAGGCGTAGTCCAGCAAGTAAGGCCTCGTACTCTGCTTCATTATTGGAAGCTTTGAAGCCAAGTGTAATGGCTTGTTCTACCATGGTTCCATCGGGCGTGAATAAAACAAGTCCTACTCCGACACCCTTGTGGTTTGACGACCCATCTACATATAAGTGCCACATATCTTTGTGCTGATTTGCTCCTGTTCCAGTGTGAACTAAGGAATCTTCTATTGTTGAGGGATGCCGCACTGTTCTGCTGGCTGACTTTGTCTCAACGGCTGAGGAGGGTGTGAATTCTACTATGAAATCTGCTAAGGCTTGAGCCTTTATAGATGTCCTTGGCCGGTAGATCAAATCGTATTGGCTTAACTTGATGGCCCATTTCATGATTCTTTGAGATGCATCCGGGCTGTGGAGGATAGACCGTAAATGATATTCTGTCATGATAATCACTCGATGGGCTTGAAAGTAAGGTCTCAACTTCTTTGTTGAAACCAAAATAGCTAAAATTAATTTTTCCATTGTTGGGTACCTGGTCTCAGCATCGAGAAAAGCTTTAGATATGTAAAATACGGGAAGTTGTGCCCCCAATTCTTCTCTGATGAGAGCTGAACTCACTGCCACATTTGAAACTGCTAAGTAGAGGTACAAGTCCTCTCTCGACTGAAGTTTTGACAGTAGATGAAGAGAAAATAAGTAAGTTTTCAAATTTGTAAATGCAGTTTCACACTTTTCATCCCATTTGTCTCTTTTTCCTTTTTTCAATGCTTTAAAAAATGGTTTACACTTGTCTGTTGATCTGCTTAGGAATCGATTCAAAGCGGTTGCTTTACCTGTGAGACTTTGGATTTCTTTTGGAGTTGATGGTGACTTCATGTCAAGGATAACCTTGATTTGATGTGGATGAGCTTCAATTCCCATATGGGTGACTAGGTACCCCAATAATCTTCATGATGAAACTCCAAAAGTGCATTTCTCTGGATTTAACTTCATTCGATATTTCCTTAGAATTCCAAACGTTTCTTCAAGATTTCTGATGTGATCTGCCCGCTGAGGACCTTTAATTAGCATATCGTCTACGTAAACCTCCATAGTTATTTCGATTAAATGCTTGAAAATTTTGTTCATTAACCTTTGGTAGGTCGCTCCGGCATTTTTTAAACCAAAAGGAATTACCTTGTAGTAGTAAGTCCCCTTTTCGATGACGAACGAAGTTTTGGCTTTATCAGGTTCGTACATCATGATCTGATTGTAACCTGAATAGGCATCTAGAAAGCTGAGCAACTGGTTACCAGATGTAGAGTCTACTAACTGATCAATGCGAGGCAGATGATAGTTGTCTTTGGGACATGCTTTGTTGAGGTCAGTGTAATCTACACAAACTCTCCATTTTCCTTTTTCTTTTTTTTGACTAATACCACATTTGCCAACCAGTCGGTGTAGGATACTTCTTCGATGAAACCGACTGCCAAGAGCTTGTCAATCTCGGCTTCAATGATTGCTACTCTTTCTGGGGAAAAGTTCCGCCTCTTCTGCACAATAGGCCTAAAGGTCGGGTCTACATGCAGTTTATGGAAGATCACAGTTGGATTAATTCCGGGCATGTCTAAGGCTGACCAAGCGAACACATATTTGTCGCTTTGGAGGAAACTAATAAGCTATGCCCTCTCATCTGCGCTGAGGCGAGAGCCAATTTTTGCCTTTCTTTCAGGCAGATTAGGACAAAGAATTACAAGTTCTGTGTCTTCTTCTGGTCTCCATCCCTCATCAACTGAGGATTCGAATTGAATTTCTCCTTCTTGATCCTGGTGCTGTAATTGCTATTGGGGGGTAGAAGGCTTCTTCCCTTTCGCTTCGGCTGAAGTGACGGGAATAAATTCCTTCTGTTTTGTTTCCTTCAAGACTCGGGTTGCGCACCTCCTTGCAATGGCTTGATCACTTTTTATTTCTCCAACTCTACCTTCTGAGATTGGACATCTAATTTTTTGGTGTAGACAAGACGTGACAACATTAATTTTAGTTATCCATGGTCTCCCCAAGAGTCTGTTGTAGGGAGAAGGCTCATCTATTATCATAAAGGTCTGCGAGTAGATGACTGGAGGTGAGTAGACGTCTAGAACCATAGTGCCAGTTGTTACTGATGTAGCCCCATTGAAGGCAGTCAAGACTTTTGTCTTTTTGGTGATAAGTGATTCTAAATTCATTTGTTGGACAGCTGAAAGTTGAAGTATATTGGCTGCACTTCCCTTATCTACATGAGTTCTATCAATCATTGCATGAGCGATCTGGATGCTGATGACGAGTGCGTCTTCATGTGGTAGATCAAGGCCCTGCATGTCACTTTTAGTGTAGCCGATCATCTGATTTTTTATTGAGGAACTAGTTGTGGGGCCATCGTCTGAGGCGATTAGCACTTGAGCAACCGAAGTTGCTTGTTTGATTTTTCGCTTCCTTTCATTATTTGTGAAACCAAAAAGTTCAAATTCAACAAAAATTCCATTGATTCTTATGACTTTCTTTGGCTGCATCTCTTTCTTCAATTTGCTGAATCGCTTTTTTGGCTACATACTCTGTGCGATGTCCTGCTTTGACCAACTCCTCAAGGTGGTCCTTCCATGCTCGACATTCTTTTGTCAAGTGACCAGTGGCTCCATGGAATGCACAATATATATTCAGATCTCTTTTTGTCGGATCTCCCTTCATAGGTGGCGGTCTCTTCAGCCAAGGTTGGTTCTTTATCTCGTGGAGAATTTGATTGATTGGATCCGAGAATTCTGTATCAGATCACCCGTTGTATGGCAAGTTGACCATGAAACCAGGTAAAACTCTTGCAGAAGTCTTCACCATGGCAGAACGCTATGCATTGTGGGACGATGAATAAAATATTGCTAAGGTCTCTGATGTGTTCAAGAAGGATAACCAACCTACACAAAAGAATACAGATTAAAAGGAGAGTCAGAATAACAGGGGTGACAAGCGTAGAGCACGCTCTCCAGCAAAAGACTTCTCTACCAGTGGGCAGACCCTTCCTGAAAGCTGAGGACGCAATTTGATCATCCACCCAACTATGCTCGCTTTTTCTGCCTTAAATCTTTTAATGAAGTCTCTGAGCAATTCATTTGATTTCTTCTTCATGTTGAAGAGGTGGTCAACATGCTTTTTGACAGTTCGATAAGATGAATATTCTTTTGTGAAAACAAGGGATAGATCTCCGAAGTTGCTGATCGACCGAGGGGTCAAAGTGTGGAACCAATCTTGGGCTACTCCCTGTAAAGTCATAGCAAATATTTTGCACATAAGCGGATCATCATTTTTGTGCAGAGTCATGATGCTTCGAAAATGCTTCAAATGCCTCTCAGGATCAGAATCTCCCTTGAAAGGGGTAAAAGTTGGTGTGGTAAACCTTGCTGGTGGGAAAACCTCTTCGATGTTATCTGTAAAAGGCGAAGTGTTCACCAAGGCCACCTCTATACGTAGAGTATCATCTGGATTTCTCATAACCTGTAAATTCATCAACTACTCTTTGACCATTCGTGCCACATCATCTGCTCCCAAGGGCTTGTGTGTATCCTGCTGATCGGCTGTACGGTGATTTCGGTTCTGATTATCTGCGGTAGATGACTCATCGCATTCCGAATTTGATTGTGACTTACCTACATTTGAGTGAGGTAGAGTCTCAATGGGATTCGCCTGAAGGTTCTTCTTGATTTGACGAACCACTGAGCGTGGGACGTGGGACAAATCAGTGTAGTAGTCTGGTATCCTGTGTTGTTCGCGTCCATCGGGATTCTGTCTTCTGCGCTGACCACTTATATTGGGTGTAATCTGCGGTCCTAGTCTTGAGTGTATGGTTGCTTGGGAGCCCAACCTTGAAAAGACTCCCCTTTGAGGTCCGAGCCTAGAATGCACACTTACTTGTGGCTCTAATCTCGAATGGATACTTCTAGAGGGATTGTTTCCCTTTGATGGATGACCACTTCCACTTCTATGCGCATGATCTACTGGTAGACGACAATGTGTCATCTACCTTGGTTGTTCGCTCACTAATCGCTCTACCACTTGGGCTTGTTCTTCCAATATTTTGGTCAGATTGGCGATCTGACCTACAAGATTCTCTTGTTGTGTCATCTCCATTTGGCTTGTGGCAGTAGGTTGCGATTGGTGGTCAGCATGCTGTGGTAGACCCACTATCAGTGGCTGTCCGGCCGGTAGAGGTTGAACCTGTGATGACGATGGCAGCCTAGTACGAGCAGAATACCTTGTAACATTATTTTTGCTAGTTTTTCGAGTTCCCACCGTTGTATTGAACTGAAAAAGTGTTTGTGAGTGAAATTGAATCTAAATGAATGAAATTTTTTTGTGAATGGAAGAGAGCATGCAATGAGTTTGATTCAAGTTCTCATTGAAAGCACCAATTTGTGGATGCAAATTTTCGTCGGATCACGTGTTGATCACGCGGAGCAATCTGCATAAGATAGGATCACCACGCGGAGTAATCTGCACAAGGTAGAAATTAATTCTTGACACCGGTGTGGTGCCCGCCACGGGGACTCCGATGCCAAAGTTAGAACAATGTGTTTAGGGAAATGAGAAATATCTCTATACTTGAAGAGAAAATTGTAAGTCAGGAAAGTGTTACCTCCAGAAGGTTTTGCATTTGACTATTTATAGAGGTTGAAAGAACTAACTGCTGGCTGATGAGTGAAACACGTGGCTGATGAGCAAGACACGTGGCTGATGAGTAAGATGTGTGGCAGATTAGTAGGTTATCTACTTGCAAGCGGTTGCAACTTCTTTCAGGTAGTTGCAACTGTTGGCTGATGAGTGAGACACGTGGCTGATGAGTAAGACATGTGGCTGATGAGCAAGACGCATGGCAGATTAGTAGGTTATCTACTTGCAAGCGGTTGCAACTTCTTTCAGACAGTTGTAACTTCCATGATTGGTGGTTGGCGCCAAGCACTTCTCCTCTGCTGAGGAAATATTGTTATACTAATTTTGAGTTTGTTTGGGCCCGGGCTTGGGCCTCCTACACTTGTAGCTTTCATAGATAATATTCGGGTTTCTTAGGAAAGGCCCAAATCTTTGGGCTTCTTTATCCAATTGGGCCAAAGGTTTTTTTCTGCTCCCACATGGTTCATTTCCCTGTTTTATAGATTGACACTCCATTTTCATGTAATTGTTTGTAAGGAAATATTTTGATTTATGCGCTTTATATTTTATTTTATAAAAATTCAAAGAATGTTCTAAATTGAAATATTTGGTTAGTTCTTTTTGCAATGCAGATTAAGCAATTCGAGTTTTTCGATTTTGTTATATCATAAGAATTGAAGTTGTTGTGATTGAGATTCTCGATCTAATTAATGTCAAATAATATAATTGTATGTATTTGGGAAAGTCTTATAAATAGTTTACAATTGTAAAAAGGGAAATCAATTTAGTTTTCATATATGTTTTATGTATATAAGTATGCAAAAAATTGACCTGGCTGATTATTTATTACATTAGATCTAAAGTTGAATTAATATATGTATTAAGAGTGAATGAAAGGGGCATATTGGTTGCAATCTATTTCCTAAATTTGTTTGATAAAATAGTTTATCCTTCTTTCTTTCTTAGGGGGAGGGAGAATAAATTACTTAATACTCGTTGGACGAGATTAATATGCCATATACAAATCTATTGGATAAGTATAATATTGATAATGACATAAACCAAAGCTTTGAAGTTTCTTACGATAGGCTTGCAATAACTTAACCAAAAAGGCTTTACAATACTCTTGCGGTATCAAAGCATAGGGTAACAAACGAGTAATCAGAAACAAGAAAAAAAAATAGAGACAAGACAAAAGATATGTTGAGATTTTACATGGTTTGGTTATGCCTAACCCATGGACGCAAGCATCGATTCATCCATGCTCTAAGACAAAACAACACAATTCATAACCTCGTGAGCACCAGCTACACCATAAACCTTTTTGAATTATGGATACAAACACAATAGAAAATAAGCCATAAATAATCCCCAAATTATAAGATTGCACAACTTATGGCCCACCTTGAAGACCTACAAAATCTTTAAAAATTGTGTAAGTGTATGACCACTCTGAGTAAAATCAAGCTCCAAACCTAACATACTTAACTAACTGATTACTAATAATACACCTATTTCTAATAATCACTGTCGACAATACAAAGGAAAGAATTTGTATACTTTAGTTTAGACAAATATAAATAATTCTTGAACTCTCAATTCTTAAGATTTTATCTTAACAGTCGTTAAATGTTACGAAGGGTATATGTGTTATGGAATTAAGCTGTGTATATATAATTATAGAGTAAAGTAGGAATAGAGTTTCCAATTCTTAGAATTATTTATTTGTTTTTAATGATAATCTTTCTAGTCTCTACCCATTTTTACTAGTTGCACTAGCCTTCATAATAAGGTCGATAACTCTTTCTCAATTAATGTCTTTATCCTAGCATGACCATTTAGTCCCGATGATCCATGACCACTATTACTAACATCAATACCACCACCAATTATCTAATTTCTATTGCGATTCACATATATCTCCTCCATGCATTATGATCCTAGCATGGTAAAGTGATGAAATATTATTGCTTTTGAAACCACATTTAGATTGAAAATCAAAATTTCAGATTACACTAAATATTTCATGTCCTAAATAGGGTTGGAAACTTATTGGGTTTTAGATACAGCTTTACCTTGATCATTCAATTTTATTTTTAAAATTTTGGCAAAAGCTAAATCCACGCTGGATCCTCTACTAACCCTACTATAAATCACTAATCTTCCATGGAAAGTCACTTTTCAATACAAAACCACTTTCTCTTACTACTTTTCAATGGACTTTTTCACAAAATTTCCAAAGTGTTTGTCTAAATGGCGAGGGAACCAGCGAGATCCTCTACTAACCCCCTCCCTCACTGTTTCCCTCGCCATTTAGAATTTCCCATTTCCCAAACCTTGCTCCTTCAAAATTTAGATTTTCATGTTTTCTTATCACAGGCACGTGTGTGTATGTGTTTTTGTTTTTTTTCGGAGGTTGATCCTTACCGATATATTGACAGTTCTCCTCTTTTAAATATAACACTCATTAGCTAGATTATCACTTTTCATCTCATTCTCTTTCATTTACTTTTGTTTACTCTAGATTTGATTGCATGTGTAATATAAACCTGATTAAGCTAATATTTGCGATCCTTTTAGCGAAATTGGCTTCACTTTTCTTCATGGTTTTATTATATTTTTCTCTCATGTCCCATGTTTAACTAGTTTGGTCAGAAACTTTTACTTTCTTGTGTCCTTCGAAATTTAGATTTTCATATTTTGTTATCGTATGCATGTATGTGTGTGTGGTTTTTTTTTTTTTTTTTTTTTTTTCCTTCAGAGGTTGATCTTTATCCTTACCGATATACAAGAGAACCAATGGCATGACAGCTCAACGGTTAGAGCTTGACGGATGGTACCACTAGGTCATGGGTTCAAATCCAGCTTGCGACATCTTTAGTGGATTCTGAGATCCTATAAAAACCATGCTTGCCTTTCAAAAAAAAAGATATACAAGGGATTAGTATTCAATTTTGAAAATATGGAAAAGGGTCGAAAAGTCATTATCCTTTTTTCCACAGATTTTTTTCAAAATTTTCCGTTAATTTTTAAAATTTTCAAAAAAATGTTCATAAAATGGCTTTGCGTGAAGTACAAATCCCTTTTTTTTCCATGACAAATTTCCACGAAACTCTACAATTTTGCAATTTCTTGAGTGAATCTGTCCTTTTTTTTACTTCAGATTTGCTACGATCTCTTGTGTGTGTTCACTTCTTTGGCTTCACCACTTTGAAGCACTTTGCTCCTTCAAAGCTTCACGTACGGATTCGCACATTCGAATCAACGTCATCAACCGTCATCTTTTAAGGCATACTTTAATTAGCCATACACTTTAGCTTTCTCAAGTTATATTCAATATATAAGACCGAAATGTTTTCTGAAACATTTTATAAAGTCAATGTTCCGAAATTTTTGGTTTTTTTGAAGTCTCGTTCCTTGCCGATATATTGATTATTCTCCTTTCATAATTATAACATTCATTAGCTAGGTTGTGCTTTTCATCCCTTTCTCTTTCATTTACTTATCTTTACTCTTTATTTGATTGCATGTGTTATATAAACCCGATTGGCTTCACTATTCTTCAGGGTTTTATTAATGTTTTTGTCTCACATCCCATGTTAACTAGTTTAGTCGGGAACTTTTACTTTCTTGTACACTTTATCTTCTCATAATGAGAGTGTACAATGTGTCATTTCATGTCGGACTATCATGTCAAACATGTCAATTTTGGGTTGTGTCGTATTAATAGCTAAGCATCCCATTCTGAGTCAGGTCCAGTAATGGAGTTAGGATTTTTGTTGAAAAGGGTCAAAGTGATGAATCATAGTTTTAATAATATAATAATTAATTATTTTAATATATATATATTTTAACAATATATAATTAACTAAACAAAACATCATCTAATCTATGGGGAAGAAAATGGATCCAACAAACTACTTTGTAAAGTACAAAATATGAATATATGGGGGACAAATCAAATTGATATATAAAGTTTAGGGGCAAAAGTTAATTTCAAATATAAAATTATATGTTTAAAAAAATTGGATTATTTGCAATTTGTCCCCTATAAAAATTAGCTAATTAGAAGTTAGCCCCAACATTAATCAATATTGCATTCTCCCCTAGGACTAACAGTCAACATACGCTAACTGTCACAAATCTCATGTTGATTATCAAAATTCCCTACAAACAATAACCCACAGATGAACTTCGAGATACAAACATGTATCTTGAGGAAAATTAATGGGTCAAAATTTTCATGTATTTCTAGAAAAATCATGTGAATAAAATACAAAACTATACCTCGGCATACAAATTTATCTCGAGAAAATACTTCAAAAAATATTTTTCCTCAAAACAGACAAGAGAGGTTGAGGTTGCTGGTGGTGATTGTGAAAATGGGAAATAAATCAAGCAGAGACAGAGGGAGAAGAAGAGAGGAGGAGGTGGGTGGTTGTTGGTATTGCAGTAAACAAAGAGAGGGAGCCGAAAAGAAGAAAGGGGAACGGCGGGGTGGTCAGCATCACAGAGAACAGAGGAAAGGGGTGGGATGGGATGGCATCATCATCAGCAACGCAGACCCAATTTTTTTTTTCCAGAAGTCAGTGGGGAAAAGTGCTCCCACTTGCCCCCGCGTAGATCTGTGCCAGGTTGTGTCAACCAGTTTATTGATATGTTATGTTTGATCTTTTGAACTACTAACCCACACGACCCACAACTGACCTGAGCCATTACCGAACCTTTTCATAGGGATCTTCGGCCCTGACCTGACTATGGAAATCTTTTACAGAACAATCATATTTCGATCCATAAAACCCATAATCCTTACCAAACTGATCCTTAAAATCAGTCCCATATATTAACATCAATTTATCTTGATATTATCCATTTTTGAACAATTCATGCTTTCATATCAAAATACTTGAACTTGCATGACCAACTTTCAAAACCTCCAAACCTTGCCATATCTTATGCCTAAGTAACGTAGTGCACTTATATAATGCAAATAATTTCAAGCATTTATTATTGAAATGTGGAAGGATTCAATAGATTGATTGTGTTATACTTGAGTAGTTTCTAACATGTATTTGTTTGCCAGGAACACTGTTTGTTGTTTTTATCATGGCATCATTTGTAATAGACAGAGAGCTTAGTGTTGAGGTCCAGCCCATTAGGGTGGATCCAACTTTGGTAAGTAATCAAACATAATTTCTAGTTTGGTTGAATAAGGAAAAAAAGTTTTCAATAAGAATTTTGAATAAGGAATGAGTTGGCAGCTGGGTAATTAAATAGAAACAAAATTCTATTTGAGGTGGTATTGGGCGGCTGCAAACAAGTATAAATAGGTGCATAAAACAGAGTTTTATTCATAGTGTTTTCAGATAAACTGTTGCATAAATAAGCAACAGAGAACATAGTATTCTATTTGGTGTTTGGTGCGGCTGTGTGCGCGTGGATAGTGACTTTGTGTCTGATTCTTTGGGCGCGATTTTGTGCGACAAAGTGTGACGCGTGGCTGCGATATCGACTTAATTTTGTCGATTGATTTGGTAGAAGAAGTTGAAGGAGCTTTTGGGTTAATTTGCTGTGAGGTAACCCGTGTTATTTACTCTTTGTATTACTCAAGCTTTGGGCAAAAAAACTTGAAAAATTATTGTACTTCTTCTTATTTGATTAGTGAATTCTCTCGGATTTGCCCCATGGTTTTTCCCTTCACATTGAAGGGTTTTTCACGTAAATTTTGGTGTCTCGTTTATTATTGCTTTAGATTATTTCCTTGGTATTTGTCCCAACAAAGTGGTATCAAAGCAATTGTTGAGTGATTGTCAATTAAGAGAGTATACATGGAGAATAACAACAATACAATGATGATTAGCCTTAATGGCTCAAACTAGGGGTGGGCATCCCATCCCGCGATCCTGATCTCGTCCCGATTTTTTCGGGTCTTAATGGGATTGAATAATTCCATCCCGATCCCGTCCCGTCCCGATCTAGAATGGGATGGGATGGGATGGGATGGGATGAATATTTTCAATCTCGCCAATCCTGTCCCGTCCCGAGCTAATTTTTCATATTTATTATTAATATTTTTATTTATTTATTTATTTTAAGATTGCAATATTTGGATGCCCATATAAAGCCTTTTGAGATTTTGCTAAGGAATGAGCAATTGCAAAAGTTCCATTAGCTGGAAGTTGCACATTTGTTGCACGGATGTGATTAAAATCAATCAGCTCTGCAAACCCAGATTTGCCCATCACAGAGATTGCCCGCAAAATAATACAATTTCCCTCACAAAATAAGAAACTTTTTTCCACTGACACTGAACTTACTAGCATAGACTGCTTTTCTATTTCAACATTAGAGGCGTATGAGTATGATTATGCAGTTAAAGATAGCAAACCTGATCCATCCCACCAAATTGTGTCCCAATGTGGTGTTAACATTCATAGGTAAGCTATGCAATCTCTTTCTGCAGAATAAAGTACAGATCAGTATACAACATTAGAGCTCATTGGTACGTGAACATCAATGAAATATCAGTAGATGGAGGTTCTTCATGGTATGAGTTTGATTTGTTTGTATAATTGATGCCACTTGTAAGTTGTTCATTGTCATTATAAGTATAAAATAAGGAATCAATCATACTAGTAAGAGGCTAAAAACAACGTGAGTAATAAGATGACTGTCAATTTTTTTCCAGTAAGACCTAAATTAAATAATCAAACTCATGCATTTAGTTAGTAAATTGCAGATTGATTAAAGAAAATGAAATGCATATAATCAGAGCACACTGATCCCGTCCCGTCCCGATCCCGTATGAACGGGATGGGTTTATCTCGTCCCATCCCGTCCCGTGCCCACCCCTAGCTCAAACTATGTTATTTGGAAAACCAAGATGGAAGACATATTATACTATAAGAATTTGTACCCTCCAATTGAGGGAGATGCAGCTAAACCCAAGGATATGTCAGAAGAAGAGTGGAAGAAATTAAACAGAAAGGCTATTGGTCACATCAGGCAATGGTTAGATGATTTGGTATTTCATCATGTGTCAGCTAAGACGTCTGCACATGCTCTTTGGACCAAACTCCAAAATTTATATGAAAGGAAAACCGCTGCAAACAAGGCCTTCTTGATCAAGTGCGCGCGCGATCGGCGCGCCAACAATTGGTATCAGGAAGTTAGTGAAGTTGAAATTCAAGGAAGGTAGTTGTATTGCTGAACGCTTGAATGAGGTGCAAAGTGTGGTGAATCAGTTATCCAACATGAAGATAGTGTTAGATGATGAAATGCAAGCACTATTACTTCTTAGCTCATTACCAGATAGTTGAGAAACATTGGTGGCATCAGTTAGTAATTCGGCACCGAATGGACAGCTTACCATGGAGTTGGTTACTTGTAGTTTATTTAATGAAGAGACTAGAAAGAAGTTTTCCAGTACTGATCATTCCCAAGCACTTGTGACTAAAAACAGGAGGAGAGAAAAATATAAGAAATATCATGGTTATGATAAGAACCGTGATAAGTCAAGAGGGAGATCAAAGTCAAGAGATAGAAGTTTTAAGTGTCATTATTGTGGTAAACTAGGCCATTTCAGAAAACAATGTTATACTTACATAAGAGATTTGAAAGAGGGAAAAGTGAATAATGGTGATAGTATAGAAGCTACAGCTGTTGTTACTGATGAACCCGTGGCTCTTTTGTATGACGAAGGTGAATGTTTGCATGTTGCAAATGAAGGAAGCGAATGGATTATTGACACTAGTGCATCTTATCATGCAACCCCAAGGAAAAACTATTTCACTACTTATAGAGCAGGAGATTTTGGCAGTGTGAAGATGGGAAACACTAGCAACTCTAAAATAGTGGGAATAGGTGATGTGTGTGTCCAGACTAATACGGGTTGCACGTTTACTTTGAAAGATGTAAGTCATGTTCCTGATCTTCGTCTGAACCTGATTTCTGTACTTTTTTTTGGATAAATAAGGGTATATTAATTATTTTGGTAATGGTGCATAGAAGCTTACCAAAGGTTCACTTGTTGTAGCAAAGGGTAAGGCGTGTTGCACACTATACAAGACTCAAGTGAAATTGTGTAAGACTGGTTTGAATGCAGCTGGAGATGGTTCTTCTACAAACATGTGGCATAGGAGACTTGCACACAGGAGTGAGAAAGGTATGCAACTCTTAGAAAAGAAGAAATTAATTCCCTCCTTGAAAGGTACTCCTCTTAACCCCTGTGATTATTGTTTATTTGGTAAACATCATAGAGTTGCATTTTATAGATCATCAAAAAGAAAATATGGCTTGTTAGATTTGGTTTACACTAATGTTTGTGGTCTCATTGAAGTAGATTCTCTTGGTGGTAGTAGATATTTCTTGACATTTATTGATGATGCATCAAGAAAAGTGTGGATATATTTTCTCAGATTTAAAAATCAGGTTTTTCAGCTAGTCCAGCAGTTTCATGCCGAGGTTGAAAGAGAAGCAGGTAGAGTTTTGAAGTGTCTCTGCAGTGATAATGGTGGCGAGTACACATCAAAAGAATTTAAAGCTTATTGTAGTAAGCTTGGTATACGGCATGAAAAGACAGTTCCTGACACTCCACAACATAATGGGGTAGTAGAAAGAATGAACCGGACTATTATAAAAAAGGTGAGATGCATGCTTCGCATGGCTAAATTGCCAAAAAAGTTCTTGTCTGAAGCTGCTAGTACAGCTTGTTATCTCATCAACATGTCTCCTTCATTTTCTTTAGATGGTGACATTCCAGAAAAAGTGTGGAGAGGGAAAGATAGTTCATACTCTCATCTGAAGGTATTTGGCTGTAAAGCATTTGTTCATGTACCGAAGGAGAAGAGATTAAAGCTTGATGAGAAGGCATCTCCATGTATTTTTATTCGTTATGGAGATGAGCAGTTTGGCTACAGATTATGGGATCCTGAGAATAAGAAAATGATTAGAAGCAGAGATGTGGTATTTTATGAAGATCATACCATTGCAGATTTTGAGAAAATTGAAAAGCCCAGCAGATAAATAATAAGGTAGCAGATCTTACACCACTTCTGTCACGCCTCGATTTTCGAAGAAAACGAAAAATCCCAAAATCCACGTAGGATTATCCGTTTCCCCCAAAACTCGGGATGTGAAAATTCAATAACAACAGAAACAAATAGCAGCAACAACTAAACATCTGAAACAAATAAAAATCTAACCCGGAGAAGACTGGCATGGCTAGCTCACTAGCGGAACTCCAGTAACGCAGCTCAAAATCTCTAAACCTGAAAGGCTAATCGATTACATTCCAAAAGAAATGTACCCAAGAAGCAAAAACTCACTTGGGTCAGCAATAAAGCTGGTGTAAGAAATCTTCATCCCAAAATCAATAAAATTTCGCGTGATAAACATCAAGATAAACACAAGCAATACACAAACACACCAACAGGTAGTTCCTCAATGAGGCAAAGGTGTCATCATCCTAATAAATAACTATGCATTATTTATTACTAATAAATAAAATTTATGAGTTATCAATCCTCATAAATGCAACAACTATACAATTCATAATCATATTAGACTATTATTGAAATATTAACAAAACACATTTTTCTACCTTTAGGAAGACATGTAGTTCTCATTCAATGGTAGAATGAGCATTTAGTTTCTTCCTTTAAGGTAATTATACACATACACAAAAAGAAATCTCGCTTCTTTTCCACAATCGCACTATCCTCCATGTGCCGAACACACCTCACCCAAGTGTGCCTCCCTTGCCATCGAAACCACTCGGAGCGTACATGACCCAAGTGGGGTGCCACCTCGAGTGTCATGTCATCTCACCCGAAGTTTGATCACTGGCAAGTACTCTTCCTAAATCTACACGTACAACCGAACACACATGGAACGATGCACCGATATGCAAGCAAGTCTGCATACCCATAATAGTATCACACGTATACAAGCAAGTCTGTATACACAAATTTCTTTTCTTTTCACATTTTTTTTTCTTCGGAGTTGTGGAAAAGAGCATAAAAAAAATATCAACTAAAACTCAAAACTCTTTTATGGTGACACTTTGTCAACCATAAGTAAATCAACCACAGTATCCACCATTCTTTCGGGGAACAAAAAAAAAATATTTGACACATTGCCAATTCACATATCTCATCTTTTTGCATCATATGAAAAACAATATGCATACCAATTCGCATAAAAATACAAATACTCAAGCTAAAACAAGTGCTCAGTTAAATTCCAGCCAAATCTATTACTAGAAAATTTTCTTCTAGCCCTAAACTAAATAAGGGTTTAATCATACCTAAAACTGATACAGACAAGACATTATCCCATAAGCTAACACTTCTAACAAGTTGCAGAGAAAGACAGGGGCAACAAATACTTTCTAAAATGAAATATTGAGTTTACGAGCGCTACCAAAAGGGTAAAACACCGCTTACAATGTCAAGTTGAAGTCCAGATAGCCATATCAAAGACTATATTAATCACAAACTCTACCTTATAGGAACCCGACCAATATTAGTTGTGCAATCATAAAAATTTAGGAGCTGACATCAACACACTTTTATAGATGTAGGCCACAAACCAAGGTTTAAAGGTAGCAATTATTAAAGCATAAAAGCCATATGATATAGCTGCCATAGCTTTCATGATCCTGGTAGAACCCATAACTGATTCCTCTAATGTGAAAGAAGTCAATGTCAATGCCAACTCATTTTATAATCTAACACCAATGGAAAGATAAATCATCCCCTATGGATAAAACTAGTATGGGTTCCATCCCTTCCTCCCATTATGTTATAAGATCCATTACAATCATCCACAAACAATTGAAACACAAGTAACATTAATATGCATCAATGAAAGAAACAGAGAGAAAGCCACAGATTTAGTGTAACAATGTGCTGGTGTCTGTGGTTACATAACTATAATATGATCACCTTCCAGGATAAATTTTCACTATTTCCTATTGATTCCTTATTTCAAGCTACATTGTGGTGTCCACTCAGCTGATTCACTAGGCGAGACATCATTGTTGTGGCGCTAGGTATTTATTTTCGATAGATCATTTGAAATTAACTCGTCCAATGGAAAACCAAAGTGATAGATAATGGAAAGGAGGGATTGGACTGAATCAACTCAATCACACCAAGAGGGAGCCTAGTACGCCAAGCATGTATAAGAGGTGAAACCTATTAACTGTTTAACCTTATCTGTGTATTCTTTATCAATCACTATGTTTAGGGCATCCAGTTTGCTAATCCGTTAAGATTTTATGAAAGGATTACAAAAACCGAGTTAAAAGTTATTATCAAACAGCATTATGAAGTCGAGGTTTTTTTTTTTACACATTAGCAATGGTCAATTATTAGGCCTTGCATATCGAATTTTGCATATGTTTAGAAAGAACATAAATCAGAAAACTCACCTATATCAACCGATATGGACGCATGAACCCAAATCTACCGATTCAGCCCAAATCACCATTTCGTCATCGCCACTTCTTCTCCATCCACTTCGCGATCTCTCCACTGCCAGTCACCACCACAAATGTCATCTCCTCACAATAGGACCCTCTTTCGATAGCACGCCACTGTCCAGCCCCCCTCTCGCTTGTGAATAAGTTTCAAGGGCTGAAATCAAGTGGGAAGGAGATGTAAGATAAGGGAAGAAGAAAGGAAGAGAGAGAAGAGGAAGATTGGGCCGATAGGGGCTGCTCCACGCTCGGTCACAGCCGAGCTCGCCGCAGAAGAAGGTGAATACGCAGGGAAGGGAGAAAGAAAATTTTGGGGAAAAATGAGGGATTGTTCACTTTATATGGTGGGTGGTTATCCACCCCCACTGAAATTCTAAGAACACCCGTCCTCTTTCACAAAAATAAAACCCTAATCAATATCAAACCCAATTAAGACCTAGCTCAAGTCCAAAATATAAAAAAATCAGCCCAAGCCCAAAAGAACAATAACACCAATTTATTAACTACCCCCACATTTTTATTCTATTTAGTAATGGCAAACAAAAAAAAAACTTTTTCCCAATAAATGAGATTACAATATACGCCACAATTAATAAATAATAAATTTTTATATTTATTTAATTAGGTGGGTATTACAACTTCCTCCTCATTTGTCGCATGTTGAAAATGGGGGAGAGATGCTAGATGATATAGTTGGTGACCATATGCTAGAAAATGAAGTTGTTAATGATGATCATGTAGAAACAGATGAGACTGCGCATGAAGAGCAACCCCTTCAGCAAGAAATATTAGAGCCTCAATTAAGAAGGTCTACCAGAGAGCGCCAACCTTCAAAGAGGTATCCCAATGATGAATATGTTTTCCTTATAGAAGAAGGTGAACCAGAAAATTTTCAAGAAGCACTAGATCATAAGGATAAAGATAGCTGGATGAAAGTTATGCAAGAAGAGATGAGTTCCTTGCATAAGAATGGTACTTATGATTTAGTTGAAATTCCAAAAGGTAGAAAACCTTTTAAGAACAAATGGGTGTACAAATTTAAAATGGATGGTGATGGAAATAATGTGAAACACAAAGCTCGGTGAGTGGTAAAAGGCTTTGCACAAAAGAATGGGATAGATTTTTATGAGATATTATCACCCGTGGTGAAGATGACATCCATTAGAGTGGTGTTAAGTCTTGCAGCTAGTCTGGATCTTGAGATTGAGCAGTTAGATGTTAAAACTGCATTTCTTCATTGGGATTTGCATGAAGAAATTTACATGGCACAACCAGAGGGTTTTGAAGTGAAAGGGAAAGAACATATGGTTTGCAGATTGAAGAAAAACCTTTATGGATTGAAACAGGCTCCGAGACAGTGGTATAAGAAGTTTGACTTCTTTATGGTAGGACATGGCTACAAGAGAACACTTCTAGACCATTGTGTTTATGTCATATATTTTTCGCCTGATAGCTTCATTATTCTCTTGATTTATGTTGATGATATGCTAATTGTTGGAAAAGATGTTGATATGATTGGCAGGTTGAAAAAAGATTTGTTTAGCTCTTTTGATATGAAAGACTTGGGCCAGCTCAACACATCCTAGGGATGAAGATTACACGTGATAGAAAAATTAAGAAGTTGTGGTTGTCACAAGAAAAGTATGTTGAAAAAGTACTTGAAAGGTTCAACATGAATGATGCTAAGCCCGTGAGTACTCCACTTGCTAATCACTTCAAGTTAAGTGCCAAGTTATCTCCTCGTACTGATGAAGAAAAGAAGCATATGTCAGGTATTCCATATTCCTCTGCTATAGGGTGTTTGATGTATGCTATGGTTTGTACAAGACCATATATTGCTCAAGCAGTCGATGTTGTGAGTAGGTATTCAAAAAATCCAGGAAAAGAACATTGGGCTGTAGTTAAATGGATTATGAGATATTTGAAAGGTACTTCAAAGCTTTGTTTAAGCTTTGGTAATTCAGGAGTTGTGTTAGAAGGGTACACAGATGCAGATTTTGCAGGTGATTTAGACAAGAAGATGTCAATTTCAGGTTATGTCTTCACTTTTGCAGGGGGAGCTGTAGTTTGGCAGTCTAGATTGCAAAAGTGTGTTGCTTTATCAACTACTGAAGCCGAGTATATTGCCATTAATGAAGTAAGGAAGGAAATGTTATGGTTGAAAAGAGTGCTCAAGGAGCTGGGTGTGAATCAGAATAAATATGTGGTGCATTGTGATAGTCAGAGAGCTATTGAGTTGAGTAAGAATGCCACATACCATTGACTTACCAAGTATATTGATACACGTTACCACTAGATACGTGATGTGCTTGAGAAAAATTGTTTCTAGGTTGCAAAGATTCATACTAGTGAAAATCCTTCCGACATGATGACAAAAGTAGTTCCAAAAGGAAAACATGAGTTCTGTAGAGAACTCATTGGAATGGCCTAATATGAATAGGCCGTGATGCTTCCCTAATGGTCTGGAGGGGGAGATTTGTTGAGGTCCATCCCATTAGGGTGGATCCAACTTTGGTAAGTAATCAAACATAATTTCTAGTTTGGTTGAATAAGGAAAAAAAGTTTTCAATAAGAAACAAAGTTTTGTTTTGAATAAGGAATGAGTTGGCAGCTGGTTAATTAAATAGAAACAAAGTTTTATTTGAGGTGGTGTTGGGCGGCTGCAAACAAGTATAAATAGGTGCATAAAACAGAGTTTTATTCATAGTGTTTTCAGATAAGCTGCTGTGTAAATAAGCAACAGAGAACATAGTATTCTCTTTGGTGTTTGGTGCGGCTGTGTGCGCGTGGATGGTGCTTTTGTGTCTGATTCTTTGGGCGCGATTTTATGCGACAAAGTGTGACGTGTGGCTGCGATATCGACTTAGTTTTGTCGATTGATTTGGTAGAAGAAGTTGAATGAGCTTTTGGGTTAATTTGCTGTGAGGTAACCCGTGTTATTTACTCCTTGTATTACTCAAGCTTTGGGCTAAAAAACTTGAGAAGTTATTGTACTTCTTCTTATTTGATTAGTGGATTTTCTCGGACTTGCCCCCGTAGTTTTTCCCTTCACATTGAAGGGTTTTCCACGTAAATCTTGGTGTCTCGTTTATTATTGCTTTAGATTATTTTCTTGGTATTGTTTTATTGGTATTTGTCCCAACACTTAGGTGGTTTCACAAGATAGATCGCGAGATTTTCATTCGTATGGTGGTTAACCTCGGCTATGACATGTTGTTATCCACCAAACTTATCGCTTTCTGGATTTGGATCGAGCACATGGGATTCCCAAACTTGATCATTCAACTCCTGAAAAATGTGGATGCAGGGGCTCAGCAGTTGAAGTAAGGGATTAATTGCATAAAATACATTGAAGAGGGTCAACATGCTCGACCTGATTTTGCCTTATCAGTGACTGCCCGTATACTGGAGAGAAACATTTCATTGAGTTTCCTGCATGAACATAGAGACAATGCCTTAAGTTCGATACCAAGGATGACCACTGGCAACTTGAGAAGAGCATTCAAAGACATTATTATAGAACTCCACCATAAAATGGAAAGGGAACAGGAAAGGGCCATGAGGTTTGCTGCTGGCATTGCCGACATCAACGCTTTAGCTAATAGGAGAATAAATGACAAAATTAGAGAACAAGGTGTGCAACCTCTCTATCTCAACTCAGGTGCACAATCTTCATCAAATGTTCCCCAAGAAAAGAGGACAATGTTTGTCACATTTTCTAGGGGGTATCCTGTGTCCGAAGCAGAAGTTATTGGTTTCCTTGTAAGGTAATTATCAACATCTCTTTCTCTAATCCCAATCATTTTTTTTAATTACTATGTATACATGTACATTTCTTACTAAAACCTTGATTTTGATTTCAGGCTCTATGGGGATTGTGTTGAAAACATACAGATGGAACAGGTGCCCACTCCTCAACAACCATTGTTCGCTCTTGTCATGTTCCGAGATCCATCTATGCTTGCAGTAATTCTAAATGGAAGGGAAAAAGCAAAGTTTATCATCAAAGGTAAGAACATATGGATGAGGAAATTTATCCCGCGACATGGCCAATCCTGATCATGTCATGGGGTCATTATTGTTGTTAATCGTCATGTTCCGCTCATTATATCTGGAGAGCATTTAGTAAAAAATGTCATGTTACCTTAAACTGAAAGATCTTGCATTGATTATGAGATGTTGGACATGTATTTTAATTGCAAATTTTATCCATCATTGTTTTGCTGTGTTTCTTCTTTGCTGGACGAAATGTTGGTGGCAGTGGCATATGGAGGAGACTTTCTCTTCATTGCTCAAAGGCATGTATGTGGTTGTGCAGAGAAGTACTCACATAAAGCAATAGATGTGTGCATTTGAAGGCACATAGAATGGAGTGCCTGAGACAAGTAAGGTTTGACTGTCGAAGGCCTGATTGTTAAGTTTATTTATAAAGACTGTGTATATGCATGGGCGGATCTACCTTGAAGGTAAGGGGGGCAATTGCCCTCTTTAGTTTTTTAAGAAATTTCATCAAACTAACAATATTTGTAATTTTGCCCCCCTTTAAAATTTTAGATTGCCTCCTCTCATAGATAATAAAATACAAATATACACAAAATCGCAAATCTTTCGCAAGTTCGCAAACCTTTGCAAGTTCACCTCTCCGCCTTTTCAATTACCCAAAATGATTTTGACAAAGATCGTTTTTCTCCAATCTCCTCCAATCGCACAAGACGATTTCAACGGATATTGATTTCATCAATCACACAATAAGATTTCGATTAGACATAGATTGATTTATGGAGGTGGTCTTACTCTCTCTCTCTTGCTTGTTTGCTCCTCATCGACACTCTTCAGTCTTCACAGTAGTCTGCTTCAGCTAAGCAATTGGACGGTAACATTCTTAATATTAACAGTTGTCCATCAATTGAAGCTCAGTTGATTGGACATCAACTCTCCTTTTAAGAAGTCGCAGGTTCGAGACTCACCGGTTAAGATTTTGTGAGTTTTCACCTGATTATTAGAAGCACATGTGCTTCACCGTCTTCATGCAAGGTGAAAACAACGGACCAGAGCAAAAACAAGTCTCCCTACGAGATAGAGGCGATGAGGATATTAAGTGGCAACAATATTGTAGCCTTCGGACTTGGTTTGGTAAACCTTATAGGGTCAGTTATATAGCCTTTGAGCATGGATTACAACACAGAGGATATTAAGTGGCAACAATATTGTAGCATTCGAGTCTGGTTTGGTAAACCTTATAAACATGAGAACTCGCAGAGAGTTTTTACTAAAATCCAATGTGCAACAATATTGACACATAAAATATGTTTCTCTTGTACTACTTTTGAAACTTTGTTTTAATCATATTTATTTATTTATTTTAAGAATTAAATTATCTGTGATTTATTTTTTTGCCTCCCTTTGTCTGCAATCCTAGCTCCGCCCCTGTGTATATGGTAAGACACCACATCGCTATCAAGAGAAAAGATGGGTTCTATGCCATGATTGGGATGAGGAAGAGGGGAAATCAGAACCCACGGATCTTATTCGGGTTGCTAGGAATCTTATCCATGACATATTATGTCTTTTATATACCACACCATACAGTCTCTACTTGAACAAATACACTGCTTTTTAACTTTACAAACCAGTATAAAGTTTTCTATGGAATTGGCAATATCTACACAGCTCTTGCATGTATAGAACAGAGATTGATCGTAGATTGGGCAAGGAATTGGTAATCTCCATCATGAGGTATAGATTGATGATATATCATCGTAGTCTCATCTAAACATCTTGATGCTTGTTACCTGTTTCTCACAGTCCAGCATGCATTGCAATCTAGTTCACAAATGCACCATTACTAAACCACATTATTACTGCCATCCCAACATCAACACAATTACACACAATACCGTTTACCAGTCTATATTTTGCCACCGTTTCCACACCACTAACATTACAACCTAGATGGTTACGATTGATTGGTCTTTTGTTCTCCCAGCAGTTCTGATTGGGTCACAGAGACTCTGTAGTTGGCTTTCAAAACTGGACCAACACAATCCATAAATGTACATATCAGAAAAATATCGTCTTCCTTACTATCCTAGAAGTCACTAATCACTACAAGAAATATTTCACACTTCAATAAATATTTTCTAAGAAAAACATTTGGATTATTTCCAATATCAGGCTGGCAAAATTTTCTGGCTAAAAATAGTTGGACTTCCCAATCATGTTTCAGTAAACGTGATTCAAGGATAAATGTTATTTTTTGTGTTGAATCTTTTCGGTGCTAACCGTAATATAATATTGGTAGTTTTAATTGGTAATATTGCAGCTAAAAACACTTATAAACAAGTTTTATCCTTTTTTAAACCTTGCCACTAAAAAAACTTCATAATGTTTCTATTTATAAACTGTCCCAACATGCCTAGGAAGACAGGGTTCTCCTCAGGTCCTAATTTCTAAATTCTAAACAACTCATTAAAATTTTACATCACACCAGTAAAAACCTGTGCAAGGACAATAATTTCTGAGATGCAATATTGGATCTAAACCTTATCAATCAGTGTACAAATTATATGGGTCCAACCGATTTTATCTTTATCACATATAAACCACAATCATCTCATTGATTATTGGCTGCAGATATAATCATGTATGTTGTCTAATTCTTGGCATACAATAATGTATTTAGATTGATTGTTGGCTACAAATCATCTCCATGATTATTGGCTCCAAATCATCTCCATGACTCTTATAATCATGTATGTGGACTAATTCCTGGCTACAAACATAATCTTGTGTATGGAAACAACCCTTGTATTTTTGGTAGATTTACCTGTATATAAACCTATACTACTCTGATTCAATAACATCATCACATTCATTCTTCTTCTCTCTTTATGGTATCATAGGCTTAAGCTTCTTCTTTCTCTTGTTTTTAATTTTCGGCCATTACTCAATCAAATGAAGTCACGGTTATGCCTAACAGTGCAAATCCCTCTTCGACACATTCCCCCTCTCAATTTGTCTCAATCAACAACTACTCTTATCCCCCAAAAACTTACCAAAGGCGGAAACTACTCAATGTAGATCTCACAGATGACAAACCTTCTCCTCGGGTATGATTTCATAGGATTTGTGGATGGAACTCATCCATGCTCACCATCCGATGATCCAACATACAAAACATGGATTTGTCAAGATCGACTACTGATCCTTGCCATTCAAACAACTGTTACTGGACCAACAGGGCAGCTTGTATCTCGCTGCAAAAATGCCAAGGAGGCTTGGAACAAACTCAAAACTACCTACGCCAACATCTCCCATACTCGGATGGTTGGTCTCATCGACTCTCTCATAAAGGTTAGTCAAGAAGGAAAAAATAGTTTTGAAACTATGCAATCAGTTAAAACTATTATTGATGACATTGCTATGATTGGGTATGAATTGAGTGATGGAGAAATCATAGTTCATACACTCAATTGTCTCACCAATGACTACAAAGAACTCAAAGCCGCCTCACATGAAAGAGAGTCACCCAACCATCTCCTTCGAATAATTAGTTGAAAAGCTTCTAGATTATGAATCCAACCTCAAGTGCTTAGATTTGATCAAAGAAAACTCCTCCATCATTGCTCAATACTCACAAATAAAAAGCATAACAAGAAAGGCATAAACAACTCCAATACCGCTCAAGAACAATCAAACTATGAAGGAAACAACAATGGCTATCACAGAAACAACAATAATCAATTCTAGCAAAACTCTTATGGAAACCAAAACCATTCCAATGGCTTACACACTTCAAATCAGAATTGACAACCTATCTTCAATGGGAATCAACCTCGAGTTGTCTGTCAACTATGTGATAAGCCGGTCATGTTGCTAAAGTATGTCGCTCACGTCCCTCACCTTCCAACTGGCCGCAAGTCAACTTCACAACTCATGAAACTCCTGGCAATCAGCGGGGTTGAATAGTTGACTCTAGAGCTTCTCACCACATTACTTCAGACCTACATAACCTCTCTATTCACTCTGAGTATGGTGGTAATTAAGATATCATGGTTGAAAATGGTAATAATGTCCCTATCACTCATATAGGATATGCTACTCTTAAATTTTGTGATTCCATTTTCAAACTCAATAATATTTTGCGTGCACCTAACATTAAGAAAAATCACTTGTCTGTTTTCAATTTTGTTCTCACAATAACACATCTATTGAATTTGTCCCTGATTTTTTTTCTTGTGAAGGATCTCACTACGGAGGCATCCTTGGTGCAAGGCCGGAGTGGAGGAAATGTGTATGAGTGGCCAACTACAGTGACCAAACCATCTTCCTCCCCACGACATTAGCCCTCACAGTGACCACATCCAACCCTCCCTCTCCAACCATAGGCTTCTAGCACAGTCGTCTTGGTCACCCATCCTAAAAAATCCTCCATCAATTTATTGCTTCTCATAAATTACCATTATCTAAATTTCACTCTTTTTCTAACCCTTGCAATGCATGTTTAAGTAATAAAAGCCACAAATTTCCATTTAGTGTTTTTTTATTAAATTGTTCTGGACCTCTAGAAATTCTCTTTATGAATGTGTGGGGATCTGCTCCCCTCGTCTCTTTTGACAATTTTCGTTATTACGTCATCTTTGTGGATTATTTTACAAACTATACATGACTTTATCCTATAAAAAATAAATCTAACGTTACTTCCGTGAATGAATGATTTAAATTTCTTGTTGAAAATTATTTTTCTACAACGATTCAAACTGTTTATACAGATGGAAGTGGCGAAGCTACTAGTATCGGAAATTTTCTTTCTCAGGCTGGAATTCATCATCTCAAATCCCCGCCTCATTCCCCTGAACATATTGGAACCGCATAGCGTAAACATCGTCATGTTGTTGAAACTGTAGTCACTTTGCTTTATCATGCATCCGATTCCGCTCAAATATTGGTCTTTAGCATTTGAAGCTGCAGTTTATCTCAATCGAATGTCTTCTTCGGTCACCAGTAACAAATCTCCTTTCTTTCAGCTCTTTAAGCAGTCACCAAATTATTTATCCTTATCTGGTTGTCTCTGTTACCCGTGATTACGACCTTACACCTCTCACAAACTTGAACCACTATCCCGTCCTTATGTATTCGTTGGCTATTCAATTCCACATCATGCATATCTCTATCTTGATCTTTCCACACAAAAGCTCTTCACTTCTTGACATGTGATTTTTGTGGAAAATACATTTCCCTTCCATAATACAACTTCCAAACCTGAGTCTATCCCCACCGTATCTACCTTTGACACTTGGTTATCCCAACCAACTCATAAACTTTCTCAACCTTCCACTCCGCCATCTCGTCTTTAGATGTCACTTCAACTCCTTTGTCATTAATTTCAGATCCTCACCATATATCCATGTTGCCCATCTCCTATATTCTCCCAACCAAACACATGTCTTCTTCATCTCCTAGCCATCATTCTAATTTGCATGTTTAATCTTCTTTTGGCAGGTTTAACTCTCTGAACCAGGATACTTCATCCTCAGACTCCTCCTCCATGCCACCACCTCTGGATGCTTCCAACTCTTCGTAGGTAAATGGCTATCCTCCTATATTCTCTAATTCTTCTCCCATCATTGCTAAACCTCACCCTTATACTAGGCTCCGTAATAATATCACCAAGCCAAAACACATACTTGACCTTCACACCATCTCCATCTCTCCTACCACAAAACCTTCAACCTTCAACCTTCAAACAAGCCCAACAACATCATGCATGGCGTCAAGCCATGAGTGATGAATACAACGCCTTACTTTCCAACCAAACTTGGTCTCGTTCCTCGAACCCCCACAAAATTTTATTGGGTGCAAGTGAGTCTATAGGATCAAGAGGCATCCTGATGGGTCAATAGCTCATTATAAAAAGCGTTTAGTGGCTAAAGGTTTTCATCAATGACCTGTAGTTGATTTCTCTGAAACCTACAGTCCGACTGTCAAATCTACCAATGTTCGGTTATTACTTGCTTTTGCTGTAACTAACGGTTGGCCTCTTCGCCAACTAGATGTGAATAATGCATTCCTACAAAGCTCTTAATTTGATGAAGTGTTCATGGACTAGCCTCTTGGCTTCAACAATACCGCCCTTCCCAATCATGTTCGCAGGTTGCGAAAGGTCATCTATGGGCTTCGACAAGCTCCTCGTGCTTGGCACCAAGAACTTCGCAACTTTCTTATCTCTGAAGGCTTCATCAACTCTCACTTGGACACCTCCTTATTCATGTTGCATTCCACCACTTTGGTTATTTATCTATTGATTTATGTTGATGATATCATCATCATTGGCTCCTCCGCTGCTCATGTGAATGTCTTTACCTCTCAATGATATCATCATCATTATCTCTCAAGGATCTTGGTACTCTTTTGTATTTTCTTGGGGTTGAAGCTCATTTTACCTCTAATGGTTTGTTTTTTTCTCAGAGGAAATATGTCAGAGATCTACTCCACCGGGTTAACATGGCTGATGCAAAGCGTGTCTCTATGCCTCTTGCTCCCTCTGAAGTTCTCAAACTATTTGATGGTTCCCCACCTGCTAATGTCACCTTGTATCGCCAAGTTCTTGGGTCCTGACAATATCTCTCCCTAACACGTCCAGATGTTTCTTTTGCCATCAATAAGTTGTCTCAGTTCACGCACTGTCCTTCAACACTTTGTTGGTCCGCTGTTAAGCGTTTTCTCCGCTATCTTGTTGGGACTCTTGATTATGGGTTAATGCTTCACAAGAACTCTCCTCGAACCCTTCATGCCTTTGCAGATGGTGATTAGGTAGGTGATCCTAACGATCGAACTTCAACATCTGCCTATATCATTTTCCTTGGCGCTAATCCCATCTCATGGAGCTCTAAAAAGCAAAATGTTGTTGTTCATTTTTCCACCGAGGTCAAGTACCAACCCATTGCCTCTACTGTAACTAAAGTCAATTGGATAGTGAATCTCCTTCAGGAGCTACCAGTACATATTTCTCCTGTTCCAATCATCTATTGTGACAATGTGAGTGCTACATATGTTTGTGCCCACCTAGTGTTTCATTCTCGTATGAAACACTTCGCCATTGACTTCCACTTTGTTCGGGATCAAGTTGCTCAAGCTCGCCTACGTGTTTCTCATCTTCACACTTCCGACCAACTTGTTGATTCCATTACCAAGCCGCTGCCTCGTCTCACTTTCACACATCGGTCCAAGATTGGTGTCCTCAACGACCAGTCAATCTTGCGGGAGCATGACAAGCCACAATCATCTCACTGATTCTTAGCAACAAATATAATCATGTATGTTCACTGATTCTTGGCTGCAGATATAATCATGTATGTGAACTGATTCTTGGCTGTAGATACAATCATGTATTTGGACTTATTCTTGGCTACAAATCATTTCCATGATTCTTCGCTACAAATCATCTCCATGATTCTTATAATCATGTATGTGGACTGATTCCTAGCTACAAACATAATCTTGTGTATGAAAATAATCCTTGTATTTTTGGTAGATTTACCTGTATATAAACATGTACTACTCTGATTCAACAACATCATCACATTCATTTTTTTCTCTCTTTATGAAATACTATATCGGAGTATCCTGCTATGTGTTGCGGGTTTAACCGGCCTAAATAAACAGGCTAATTTGACCCACTTGTATACCCGCAAGTGCACGGTGTCTAACTGGTAGACAACGGCAAGTACGGGTCGATCCCACAAGGAAAGTGGATGCAATTGAATTTTAGAATTTATCTAAACTAATTTATAGAAAAATGGGGTTACAGTGTTTTTAAAACTAAACTAAAAATAAATTAAAAATAAGAAAAATAAAATAAAAGGAAAAGATGGATGAGATGAATTTTATAGGGTTTGGACTCACCGATGAGTTAGTAAATATATTTAAATCTAAATTACTGAAATTATAAACGAGAAGCTTTAGGGATGATGATCCCTTGCTTACACCGAAGATGTGATCATTAAACTCCAATTCCAATCATATCAAGTTTTTGTCAAACATGAACAATTTATCTCAAGCAAATAAACTCTTACCAAGCATTAAGTGTCTTTTTAAGGCACACTTAATCAAAGTCTACGCTTAATAATTTTTAGCACATGCTTTGAATATTGATAAAATGTGAATCTAACTACCAAACATATCAAGTTTTAATCGAACATGAAAGGTGAAAGCAATTTATCAAATTTCTGAAATAAAATTGTAATTAACAATTAAGCATTTAAGTCAGTAAAATAAATTAAAATAAATTATACAATCCTTTTGGTTTGTGGTGCGGTGGTACTCAGCAGATTGCAAACAGTGCCAGGTCCAGTGGGGTGGTACATCAGATTTCCAGGATGTCAATAACGTCAGGTCATGCCCAGCCGGGGTGCTCTTATGCGCTACTGGGTGCCAGTAGCGCTCCTCTCTTTCTTCTTCGATTTGAATAGAGAGATGGCGGGAAATTCAGAAGCTTGTTGCAGGATCGCTGTTGAGAGAGAGAGCGGAGGATCCGATGATGTTCAGGGCACCCAACCGAGATTGGAGGATGGAGGAGATGCAGGAGGACTGTTGGACGTGCTGGGCTGTCCGGTGATGATGGTTGGGCTCCGGCAGGGTTGGTGATGACAGAGTGGTTACTCCGGAGGTGTTCTGGACGGTGCCGGTGGAATGTTGATGAAGCGAGAGATACCTGGATGCTGGAGATCGATCCGACCAGCTGCCGCGCGTGCTGTCTGGCGTGTGTGTTGGGGCATGAACTGTCCGGTGGTGGTGGTGGTTATGGCGTTGACAGGGAAGGTGGTGGAGGGACAGATGGTCTGGACAGAGAGGGAGTGAGAGATGGATGGTGATGAGATGGTGTGATGAAAATCACTTTGTGAAGGAATGAAGATTTGTTTTTTGCTATTGAGGCTTGATTCCCTTCTCCTCCTTCCCTTTCATTCATTTTCTATTGTATTTATAGATAATGAACAAAATGAATAGAGATGAGATAAATGGATGATGCATGGAGTGAATCAAGGTAAAATCAAATCTGAATATGGGATAAATGGGAGAATATTCTTTGGGTTTGAGTTTTATGGGCTTGGTTTTGAGTTTAGGTTATGGATTTGGTTTTGGGTTTAAGCCAAGGGCTCAGGTTATTTTCACCTCCACTTTCTCTGAAGTCACCATCTGTGATTTGTTCATTTCATTTTTCTTTTCGATTTCTTCATTATTGCTCCAAATTCTACAAAAACACAAAAATTTAATAATTAATCTAAAATAAGATAAAACAAGGATTAACAAAATTATAATAAGAGGTAATAATGTTATAATTATGTGATTATCACTATGTTTATCTCCGTTATCTTTTTCCGGTTATCTATCTCATATTTCAAATGTTTTTTAGCCATCGTGATTCATTAAGTCTAAGGATTTGGACAACCAATCTTTCTTTAAGTTTGTTCATGTCATCTAGTAGAATATAAAATCTTAGTTCATACATCAGCATGGAGTAGCCCTCTCCATTATCAATACATTTGTTGAACTGCAGTAGTAAAAAGGTTGAACAAGAAGGAAGTTGAAGCATAATGAAGATGACCACCAACATCAATGATGGGGAACCCAATAGACTCTTAGAATGATGAAATAAGTTGTGCCTTAAAAATTAGTGAAGAAATAAGTAGAAGCTTCTAGTGTTGGAGATATTGGCTCAACATTAGTCCCACATCAACTAATGAGCATCATCATGTGAAATATATAAAGGATTGGACATGTATCAATAATGACGAGGCCTTTTGGGGGCAGTTGAGTAGTTGAACCCGCTCATAAAAATCCCACACCCGGGAGTCGCGACTGTCTATGTTGAAGACAATATCGTTGCTTGAGACATGTCCATTGGAAGTGCAATCTCATGTGCACACTATGAAGTGGTTTTGGAGGGCTTCACTCTCTTCACCCTCGGACCCAACACCTAGAACCATCACCATTACATACTTTTCTCTAAAACAAAGTGGTAAAAACTCTTCTTCTTCATGTGTATTCTAGAAAAATAACTCATCATTGCCCCACAAAGATCCTTCAATTTTCTCCTTCCTTTGTATATACATATGAACTTGCTCTCCCACCCATCAAGAAATCTCTCAAGCTATTTGTTTTTTGTGAATAAAATAACACTTGATTTTCAATTTCCTTTCCTTGTTTAACACAAACAATCTTTCTTTAAGATGTCAATCATCCCAAACATCTTTGGTGGCAAACGAAGCATAAGTAACAATATCGAGCTCACTCCCATCCTTGTCCAAACCCAAAGTTTCTCCTCATCCAAACTCGGGTCTTGCACCCTCGAAAAAATGTTCACTTAACACTAGAAGTCGTAACTTTTCTGATTACTAGCAGGAAGTTTTGGTAAGTTGAACATGGTATTCCATTTAAAAACGTTATGGCTAATAAGTTTGATTCATTAAACATTATTCTATCCTCAGCATAAGTAACAATAATCCCATCTTTTGCTATCATAATACCAACATAACTTAAACACTTCTCCTCCCCCTCCTTTCTCCATCTACACTTAAAGAATTATAAGGAATATCCCATTTTCCCTACCAAGTAAAATACAAGACCAAACTCAAGCCCCTTAGAAACATGCAATGTCATTTGAAAATACCACCATCAAAATTTGATTCAAAGTTTTCATTGTTGATTACCAAGCTTGAATGAGTAATAATTCCTCAGATAGTTATTAATATTGTATGTATCAGTCATTATATCAGCCAATATATACCATATTGATTACTAGCCAATACATACGGTCTAATCTATCTGTTTTGCACAATCCATGGTGTTCCAACTGGTATATACCGGTTTATCGAATGTAGACCTCATTTTGTAAATTCAAAAGCATTTAATTTTTTTTTCCAATTTGACCCTTGACTTATCTCCTTATCTATCCCCTTTAACTTGATAAAGCACCAATTCATCTTTTCTCTTTTAACTCCTTTAACTTGATATAACACACCATTACATCTTTTCAAAGATGTTTTCTAAGAGATCTTTTGAGGAAAAAAATAAAAATAAATAGTTATTGCATTTGATCTAAGCTTTGAAGCCTCCATGTGAAAGTTCCACATATGGCTATTGTATTGTGTTACTTTCTGTGTATGGTGGGCATTGGACATCTTTTGGCCCTTTTTTTATGCCTAGGTTCATATATGTTTTGGTCCTTTTGGACGATAGTGATAGTTCTTGCATATCTTACACAAGTATTAGATAAATGAAAGTGTTTTTTTATATTTTTTTTATACCTATTTGCTTAAATATGTCATATTTGTGTCTGATATATACTAGTGTGATACCTGTGCCATTGGCACGAATGAACAACCAATACTTTATTAATTTTAATTAAGTATCTTTTTAGAAAATATCAAATTAGGTATTCATAAAACTGCCATTGGCTAAACATATAAACATTGACGATAATTAATGAATACCAATGTCAATCATACACAAATTAAGAAATTAATCCTCAACCCCTACCATGAAAACCCAATTAATGGTATAATACTTATAATTAGATTGAGCTTAGAAGGCTCTGATGCGATTTTAGATCTTCAAGGGCATTTCGAAAAGAAAAAAAAACCGGTTTTCTTAATCTCGTCCATTGATTAGTAGCTAGGCTCTAATGTGGAACGTTAAACAAAAGCTTTCTCTAGCGTTCCCATGGCGGCTCCTCCAGCCGCCGTGGGGGGAAGCCAGACGATTGGGCTAGGAGACGCTCATTCAAATTCCGCAAAGTCTCCCAAGTCGTTTCTTCAAGCTTTGGGAGTCGTTAAGAAGGTGATTAATGAGGATGAATCAATGAAAGGAAATCGTTTTTGCAAGGAGGGGAGTCCGGCTTTATCTATGAATATTTCTGAAGCAAAAAGATGTGAAAGGTATGTAGAGTCCTTTGTTATTGTGCTTAAGTTTTCCAGCTATCGTCCCTCTTTAGAGGCTATCCGATAAACTATTCATAGATCTTGGGGAGTCATGGGGGATTTTACCATGGGTTTATTGGACCAAAGGCATGTTCTGGTTAGGTTTCAGACGGAAGAGGAAGTTAAAAAAGTTGTATCGCGTGACTCTTTTATGATTAGGGGGTTCGCTTTAAAGCTTTTCGTTGGCATCCGAGTTTTAGTCTCAGGAAAGATCTGGTTCTTGCCCCGCTATGGGTGGATCTTCCTAGTCTTCCTTTACAATTTTTCCATCCGTTATATTTGAAAGAAGTAGGGGATTCGATCAGTGCATTTTTTAGGATAGATGATAGTACTCTCGGATTCACTAGACCTAATGCTTCTAGGATTTGTGTTGAGATGGATCTCTCTAGTGAACTTCCTAATCGGATTTGGTTAGAGTTCTCCGAGATCAAGGGTTTTTGGCAAAAAATTGTGTATCCGGGTTTCAAGTATTGTGATAATTGTGCCATGATTGGACATACTGACAAGGCATGTAGAAAACGTGATGGGATTAAAAATCGACATGAGATGCCTAATCAAGATAACAATCAACAGGTTGAGGGGAGTCTGAAAAAACATGAAGTATGGAATAAAGAGAAGGGGTTTCAGCCGAGAGGCATGGAGGTAAAGAAGGCCTACAAGCCGGTTAGGAAGGAGGCAGGAAACAATGTGGAACAAGTTGGCACTAGCAGGGCAAAAAACGACAAAGGCTTTGAGATTATTAGCCAACTTGTGCCAGCAGTTAAGTCTAAACAAGGAACCTCCATACCTATACTAAAAAAAGATGTTACTAGGACGCAAAATAACTCTTTCAAAGTTTTAGCAGATTTAGAGAACGAGAATAAAAAAGAGAATGATTTGGCCAAAATAGAAGGTGTGATTAATTGGGAACAATTTGTACAAGGTGTTAGCTTGGCTATAGGAAACCTAGTCTTAGATAAGAAACAAAGTTTGGAGGAAATTGGAAAATCTAATAATACATCGTAGGAGAGATTGGTTTCTAATTTCAGGGCGGACTGCAAAGACGCACGATATTTGCCGAATGGAATTGAAAGGGCGATTCTTGGAGAGGTAGTGGAGGATTCGCAGGCAAGTGTGGTACCGGTGGAGAATGTAGCAGGGCTATGTACAGAACAAGTAGATGCAGCTGCGCATGCTATAGACGTGACAGGGTCGCAGCTTGCTGCGGTAGGTGTTGTTGAACGCGACGAGGTAAAAGGGGATGCACACATTGTAGTTGAGGCTGCAGGGACAAAGAGTGTTGTTGTTCCTGGTTTGCACGACCTGGAGTTGAAAGATTCAGTGGTGTTGGCTGTTAAAGCATCTCAAGGTCAAGTTGAAAGGGACTCCACTCTTGAACAGGGCACTAAAGTCCCAATTAACAGGGATTTTGTTCTTGTCGAGGCAAAAAAGGAATCGAATTCCAGTCCGAATTTGGCAAATCACAATTTAGGAATCACTTTAGACAAGGCCATTTTTTTGGTTAAAGAGTCTCGTAGGTTGCGGAGAAAGAAGATGAACATTAACATCTTTGAGAGTGCCAGTGATGATAGTAAAACAGTTGATTCAGACTTTGAGATTGGTCAGCAGGCGGCATTGAGTGGAGATTTGGAGGTGGGGGCTATGTCAAAAGGAGAAATTAGTAAAAATAAGAGTAAAAAAGTCAGGCTGGTGATACCCTCGGGTAAACGTCGATTGGCAAGGCCGATTGTTCCACCCGTTCAGTTTTAAAATGATTAAGAACATTATGTTCTGGAATGCGCGTGGAGTTGGTAATAGAGCCACGAGAAAAAGTATGGTTAATGAACACAAAGTTCATATTATTTTGATTGCAGAACCTATGATTGAGGCTAGCCGTTATATAGAGATTGGGAATAAAGTTAGATTGTCAGGTTTCACTTCTAATGAAGGAGTGGGCGGGAAGATTTGGAATTTTTGGGATTCGGAGCTAGCGATCACAGTGATGGACATGTCGGATCAGGTTATTCATTGTCAGGTATCAGATTTGAACGCTCAAACCTTTTTCATTTCCTTTGTTTATGCCAAATGCATTGTGGAAAAGATAAGGGATTTATGGGTGAATATGGAGCATTTTGCTTTACAATGTGACATTCCTTGGATGGTTGGTGGAGATTTTAATGCAGTTGTCACTAATCAGGATAAACTAGGAGGGAACTCACCGTCATTAATCAGTATGTCCAACTTCTCAGATTGTATTGAACATTGTGGACTACTTGATTGCAGGTTTATTGGCCCCAAGTTTACATGAAGTAATAATAGACGAGGTGCGGATCGTTTTGCGCAAGGTTGGATAGAGTTTTTGTGAATTTCTTATGGCAGTCTCAGTTACCAAATATGAAGGTGGAACATTTTCAGTGCACCTTTTCGGATCACGCCCCTATCCTGACCTCGATGCCGCTGCAGCCTAGGGCAGGTTTTTCTCCTTTCAGGTTTCTTAATATGTGGGCTTGGCATCCGTCCTTTGAGGTGTTAGTTGATTCGGTTTGGGGAGCAGAGGTGTACAACATGAGAGCGCTTGATGTGGTGGACATGAAACTTAAATCTCTTCGCAAAGCGCTTATTAAATGGAATAGAGATATCTTCGGGAATGTTTTCAGCAGAATTAGAGCTTTGGAAGATGAAATGAGCCAATGGGAGAATTTTCTTATTTTTGGTTGGGAGGCGAGTGGCATCAATGGGCTCAATGTGGAGGCTAATTGGGATATCAATGCATGTTATAATCTGAGCAGATGTCAGGCTGAGTATAGATTAGCACTTAAGCAAGAGGAATTGTATTCGATGCAAAAATCAAGGGAAAGGGATTTCAAGGAGAGGGATGCCTGCACCAATATTTTTTTGCTTCAGTAAAATCTAAACAAAAGAGAAGATCTATTTCCTCTGTTACTTTGTAATGTGGCAGGGAGATCACTGAGGCAGGGGAAATTATTTGTGAAGAGAATGGTTTCTTTCAGTGACTTCTCTTCACCCAGGCTCATCAGGGTACTGATATTGAGTTACGAGATTATATTCCCTCGGTCATCCCTTGGAAGAAGTGAAATAGGCGACTTTTGACATTCTGAGAAACAACGCTCCGGGACCAAATGGATTTACTGTTGGGTTCTTTCAGTCTTGCTGGGAGATTGTTGGTATTGATCTCTGGAAAGTGGCCATTCAATTCTTTGAAGGCGAGGCCTTACCAGCGGCATTTTTGGCTAACTTTATTGCATTGATCCCTAAGGTGGACTATCCAGGTTTTTTTTTTTTTTTTTTTTTTTGATTTTTGTCCTATTATTTAGTCTGTGCAATGTTATTTATAAAATTTTCATTAAATTACTTTGCAATAGATTGGCTTTAATTCTTCCAGAAATAATAGCCCAAGAATAGGGGGCCTTTGTCAGGGGCAGGTCTATTGTGAAAAATATTGGATTGACTCAGGAAATGGTGCGGGAAATCACTTGAAAGATCTTAGGCGGCAATGTGGTTCTTCAGATTGATATGAAAAATGCGTATGATAGATTGGAGTGGCCTTTTCTTTTCTCTGTTCTCAAAAGATTTGGTTTATCGAATAGAGTCTGCCACCTTGTCTCTAATTGTATTGCTAATTGTGGATTTTCGGTTTTGATGCAAGGAGTTTATAATGGATTTTTTTAAATCTACTAGAGGGTTGAGGCAGGGGGACCCGCTCTCCCCTTTGTTATTTATTATAGCCTCGGAGGTTCTCAACAGAGGCTTGGTGGCTGCCTTTGCTAGAGGTGACATCTGCTATTACAACACGCCTAGACATTGTCGGCCTATTACGCATCTTTTGTACACAGATGACACCCTGGTTTTTCTTAATGGGAGAAAGTCTTCAGTTATAAGTTGCATGAAGTTTTTGGAAAGATATGCTCGGTCCTCGGGACAAAAAATTAATAAAGCTAAGGTTGAGGAAAAAGCTACAGTGGAACAAGTGGTGGACATTAAGACCTATACAAATTTTCAGTACATAGGGACTCCGATGAAGTATTTGGGAGTTCCTATTTTTCAAGGAAGATGCAAGATTATCTATTTTGATGCGTTTGTTAGTAAAATTCAAAAACGTATAAGTGGATGGAAAACAAAACTTCTATCTCCTGGTGGGAGATCGATCTTGATTAGGCATGTTTTGAGCTCTATTTCAGTCTATACGTTAAGTGCCATGTGTGTCCCTCGCCAAGTTATTTCTAGAATTCATAAATTATTGGCGGATTTCTTTTGGGGAGATTGTGAAGGCAGATTGAAAAAGAAATGGATTTCTTGGGATAATATTTGTTACAGTCACTAGGGCTTTTCGTATGAAAGCCCTTTGGAATTTGATTAATGATGATTCGCTGTGGGCAAATTTCATGAGGTGTAAATATTGGAAGGACAGGGTCCCTTTGTTCTATCAGGTAGAGAAAATAGTGTTTCGCCCCTCATGAAGGATATCATGAAGCTTAAGACAGTTTTTGGTGGAAACAATGTTTGGCGGATTGGTTATGGGAATTCGAGTTTTTTTGCGGCAAACTGGAACTTATCGACAGTTTTCTTGAGAACAGGGGAATTGGAGGTACAAGATTATTGGCTTACGATTGCGGAAGTCCGAAATGGGGATTTTGAATTGGTTAAACCCGAGGTTAGAGTTTTGGCGAAAAGACTTTTTGATGAAAGAATTAAGAGTAAAGTGCAGGGTAAGGACTCCTGTATTTAGACCCCGGATCCGGATGGCCTTTTTAGTTCTCATTCGGCATATGAGTTACTCCGGGATAAGAAAGGCAAAATCATTCTTTTCGACAAGATATGGTTGTCTTTTTTGCCATCTAAAATCTTTGTCTTTATCCGGAAGCTATTATTAGAGGCGTCCCAGTTGATGGGGAACTCCATCGGTGTGGGGTTAATTAAGCCTTAAGATGTTCTTGTTGTGAGTCATCGGGCGTGGAAACCTTAAATCATCTTTTCCTGGATGGTAGTTTGGCTAAAGGGTTTGGAGACATTTTGATGCTATTTTTGATGTCCATGTTAGAAGGCCGGCGGAAATCGCTACCGTTTTGAAAGTATGGTTTAGGAGAGCTAATAATTATTCACAGGTGGGATTACTCTACTTCTTAACGCCTATGCTAATTATTTGGGAGATTTGGAAATAACGGTGTCGGGGTGTTTTATATAATGGTAAGCCAAGTATTATGTCTATTATATTGCTAGTTAGGAGGAGTCTACGCCTATCTAATTCCTTTTTCTCTCCCAAGCGGGTTAGTGATAATAAGAAACCACTCTTGACCCTTGGTTTACCTATCGCTCCGATAATTATGAAGGGCAATAGAGTTATCTTCTGGACTTTTCCTCAGGACTTTTTGACACTAAATGTAGACGGTTCGTCAAGGAATAAAGAGGAGACAACTAGCATCATTATCAGAAACAGTTCGGGCAACTGTATAGTGGCTAAGCAAGTTGTTTTTGGAGAAGGATCAAACAATCATGCGGAGGTTCGAGCAGTCATTGAGGGACTTCTCTTGTGCAGCAGGCTAGAATTTTCAAAGGTTTTACTTCAAACGGATTCTAAAATTGTGCGTGGCTGGTTTTATGAAGACTTTAAAATTCCTTGGTTCATGGAAAATGATTGGCAGGAGATTAAGCGACTGGCATCTCATATAGAGGTTGTTTGTGTTCATATTCTCAGGGAAGCTAATGCGGTGGCGGACGCATTGGCGGATAGAGCTCAGAAGGAAAGAGTAACTCAGGAATTCAGATCCTCGGATCTTCCTAACAGGATTGCTGGACTGGTTAATTTAGACAAGATTCGTACTCCGTATATTCGTCTTCTTAAATGAATTGGTGTTGTAAGGGGTTTCAAGTTTTGATTCAGGGTGCTACGGCAATATACAGAGCTCGGATTCAGCTCATTATCAAATTTTGCTTGGTTGGAGTAGTGGTGATCAGCTAAGCCAGAGAGGGATTGGCAAGTTGGCGAGGTGTAGTGGCTGGGACTGGATACAGTGCTATGCAGGCTGTGCTGCGGAAGCTATTGCTGTTTCTTTGGCAGTAATTGCAAGTTCCTGGTTTTTGGTAGTGTAGGTTGCAGTTTAGAGAGTAGCTTGGACATGCTGCTGGGTGCTGGATGTTGCTTTGGCTGGGTGTCTGCAAGTTGGTGTGGCTTGGTTTTGGTTCTCGAGTTTTTGAAAGTGGCATTGGTTTGGTTGCTTGGAATTCCAGTGGGAGCAGCTTGTCATGCGAGCAACTAAACGCAGCAATAGTAGCAATGGCAGCGTAGTTGAGCAGGCGGGTGAGCACTTGGGCGTGGTGGCAGCGTCATGCAGTGTTCAAGATGTTTTGTTGCTTTGCTTCTCCATTGTCATTTGGTTCTTAAGTCTTTCCTTGTTATAGGCCTTACTGATTTAGACCTTATCCTTGGTGAATTAGGCCCGTGTTCAATTTTCGTTTTTGTTATGTAGTTGTTCCCTTGGTATTAGGCCTTATTGATTAAGGCCTAAACCTTGGTGAGCAAGGCCTTATGAGCATGGCCTCTCTCTTGGTGCACAAGGTATTTCTTGATCAAGGTTTACATCTCATGGTGAATTAGGATTGTTTCCTAGTCTTTGAAAATTTTTTTTTTGGAAAGCGAGGTGGGTTTTTATAGGATCCCATAACCTATCAACAAGGTGCGACCTACAGATCAACACCATAAGAAAGTAACCATGCCGCCGGCGGGTCTCGAACCTAGGACGTGGGGGATAAACCCACACTGCCCTAACCACTCGACCATAACACCATTGGCCCTAGTCTTTGAATTTTTGTTTAGCTTTAAGGATAGTTTTCTAGTATTTTTCTCGGGTAAAATCGTCATGTACCCCCAAAAGGTGTATAAAGTTATTTTTGATCAAGTAATGAATGTCTGGCATCCCATAGTTGCCCCTCCCCTCTGGAGGTTTATTTTAGATAAAAAAAAAACTTACACATAAAATCAACTTACACAAATAATATTTAAAAAGTTTGTTTTATCCAAAACTCCCATGCCAATCAGTGTAATTAGAAATCCAAGTTGGATTCATAAAATAAAGAGAATTCAATAAAACCCAGGCAAAAACATAAAACCAAAGAGAATGACGAGATGATTCGGATTTGAGTTGTGAAGACATAATTTAAGAGAGAGATTGGTGTTTAGATGTTATAATCTTGACGATTGAAATCTTATTGTTCGAAGATCGATTAAATCTCAACTAGTAACTATGTTTGTACAAACTTATATACAGTAAGTCAACGTTGCTCTTTAGATATATATATATGTACTAGGGTACTCTCCGTGCCTCCGACGTTTGATAGGAGGAGAATTTTCAACTTTGGTCAGAGGTATTTCAGTCCTATGCGAACATAAATTTCAGCCAAACAACCTTCCCCTTTATGTGATCGGTAGATCTTAATGTTTGGGTAAAACTCAACCATTTTTTATCCAGTCCGAAACACCATTCTTATCAAATCAGAATGGTGTTTCAGGTTGGAGATAAAAGACAACTGAGATTTACCCAAACATAAGAATCCAACGGATTACAAAGATTGTCAAATTGTATTATTTCTGGTTTTGTAAGTTTGTTTTTCTAACTATATTTTTGTTGGAAGACATTCCAATGAAAAGTACATGGTCGGGTAGGGGTGGGCATCCCATCCGGCAATCATGATCCCGTCCCAAATTTTTTGGGTCCTTTTGGGATTGATCAAACCCATCCCGATCCAGTAACGTCCCGATCTAGAGTGGGATAGAGATTTTCATTCCCGCCCATCCCGTCCCATCCCAAACTTAATTATTTAATATTTATTATTAATTGTAATCAAACTACTCTTCTAAAGGAAATTTTAGGATGTGTTGAAATTATACCAAAACATTTATTGTTTGAAAATTTACTTGCTGGATTTGGTATTGTTTGTTAATATAGAAACTTTAGTTTGAATATTTTAGGTCAAATAGAACCCATGAAAATTTATGTTTTTTCACATTTTAGACCGGTTATACGATAGCTAATTTTGTATCACATAGAGGACGCTTAACATAAAAAAATTGTAAGTTCATTGGACCATACTTTTTTGACATTTAATATTCTTATGATGAAAGTTATATGTACATAAATTGGGCATTATTTATGTGTGAGCAATGTTAGATGAAATTTTTTGTTATTCTTCATTGGAGGACTATTTAGTACATGATCATCCCGTCCCGTACCGTCGCATCTTGTTCCGAACCCGTTTGGGATGGGACGAGGTCGGGATGAGGTCTATCCCGTCCCGTGCCCACCCTTATGTGCGGGTGAAGTTAAAACCTAACGAAAGTAAAGAAATTAGTTGGGTGATTAAAACGTAATGCTATTAACTTTACACGACTCTTCCAATTAAAAAAAACTTATATTATTTGATTGTCAAATTAGGGTGATGCGTCCAAAATCCAGTCTCCAATGAGTAAAACCTACAAAACAAATGTTAGATTGCCAAGGACCATCTTTCTGGTGGCCAAAGGCACTTCGAGGCTTAAGTCAATAACTCAGTTAGAGATGGAGATAAAACTAGACAAAACTTTATGTTTTATTTCTTCCCTTAAGGGAGAACTTTATCGGGCCTGGATTTGGGCATCTGATTATGATTTATTCTAATGGGCCTTACTTGGGCATTCATGACTGGATTCGTCCTCTTTAAGCTTTATGAATTAGCTTGATATTGGGATACTTGATCCCCGTGATGGATGATCTCTGCCACGTGTACAATTGAGATGTCGGTCTTAACTAATGTATCATCAGCTACTCCCCCTTAGTTAGTGGGTATGTTCACGTGGACACTTACTGTATGACGGTTGGATTTTCGATTCCACCATCACGACGCGTTTAATGTTGCTACCAGTTGTTAGTGTTTTTGTCTCTCTGATCTCTCGTCCACCTGTTCGTTCCGGCGTGATTTTTGGGATTTCGTGCGGCCGTCATATCTCGTACATTTTTCCATTAGTGGACCTTTAAGTTTTATCCTTATAAAATGAGGAAGTTGGTACAATATCCTTCCTTATACATTCCATTCATTCCCAGTTGTTGATTTCTTCTTCTTTCGCTTTCATTTCATAATGATGTCCGGCTTCAAGGTTTTGAACGGTGACATGCTTGATGCTTGCAAGGCTTACTACTTGCCTAAGCTGGCGACGTGGATGACTATGGATAGCATTCGTCATGACTACTCTCTACTAGTCGATCTTGAGATCATCCTTCTTGAAGAGAGTGATAGCCCTTGTCGTCCGAAGTCTGGATATATTGTTTTATATCCCGGCATGTTTCACTCCGGTTTCAGGTTTCCAGTTCCTGAGATCATTTGAGAATACCTAGATTTCATGGGTGTTGCTCCCGCTCAGATGGTTCGTAATGGCTGGAGGGTGTTGATCATGACCTTGGCGATGGTTGTTTTGTCCGAAATTCCTATGAATGTCAATGTTTTGCACTCCTTGGTGGGGTTCGGAGTAAACGCTAATCGTACTTGTTATCTTCGTACTCCACCTTGCTTCAAGGATTTAAGGAAGAATATGGGGGCTGGTCGAAGCCACGCATCCATTGCTTCTGATTATTTTAAGTTGGGCAATCATCAAATTTTGCGGTGGTTTCGAGAGCCAAAGAGGAATGAACAATCATTGTCATCGGACGAGCGTGAGCTTTTAGACCCATTTAATAAGCTTCCCCGAGTATTTGTGGAAAATTTCCTTTCTACAACGCTATTACTCATAGTGGTCTATATACCTTGAGTGAGGCGGGTAAAATAAAACTTACGGCGGCTCGTGCTTCAAGAGTTATCATCACGTGTGCTAGTAAAGTCGTATTCGTTGAGGGGTCGGGACATCCCCTTCTGGTTAGCGTTGGTGGCGCGGATGTAGTTTGGGAGGCGAGCTCCATTAGGGAGCATGTGCGTTGTGTTGCTCCTATTACTGCCAGAGATTCTGGTAATGTTGGCTCGGGCATTTGGAAGAGGAAGGTACCAAGGCCTCCTATTCCGTCTAAGCTGCTGGCGATCAGTCTTGATCGTGTCCCAAAAAAGAAGAAGCAAAAATGAGGTTTCTCATCCTTTGGACACTCATGAGAAGAGTCTTGTCTCTTCATTTGGCTTGCCTGGTTCTGCCAATCTGTCGGTTGTCAATGCCTATGTCATTGACAACAAAATGCTTAAGTTTGGTGTTGAGTTGTCTAAGAATCCGAACAGCACAAAGACATTGGATGATTTCGAGTTTGATCCTCTGTTGAAAAACCGAGTCGTTGCCAAAGTTCAGGGTTCTAAGCTTCTTGTGTCCTCTGCTATTGTAGGCACCTTAATATCGTCTGTTATCCCCTCTTCTTCCCACTCTGCCGCCGTCATTCCCGAGAAATTCTGTTGGTTTTCTGATATTGATGTGCAAGATAGTGCTCATAATCTCATTATCGGCTGTCATGAAAGGTTGGCAAACAAGATCCATATGCCTGTGTGTTTGCCACATAATCATCTTGATGAATCCCTCAAGCATCTCATGGAAGGAATGAATCATCTCACTTATGCAGTCGTAATGGGGTTGGATTACAAGGCTGCCTGCGATCAGGTGGAAGCTGGCAAGGCAGACCTTGGTTCTCTCTCATGTTCTTCGTAAGTGCGATCCTCTAAAAGCGCAGTGTATAGAGTATGCGCAGGCTGCTGACACCACGCAGTATCTCGCTAAAAAAGTTGAGGCCATTCGGGACAAATTTGTTTTCGACCTCAAGATTTCCGAGGTGAAGCTGGATAAGCTTTGTTCTATGTTGAGTGCTGCTGAGAAGGAGTTGGCCGATTGAGTGGCTGAGCGTGATGAGGCCAAGGGTTTTGCTGTAGAGTATTCCGATGATCTGAAGGCTTTTGTGGCGCGAGTTGCTCAGCTGAATTTCGAGTTTGTTACCGTCAAGTTGGTAGCTTTTGCTAGGCTCTCCGACATTGATAGTGAACTCGCAGCAACTCGGGCTGAGCTTTTGTCGGTCACCGATAAGTTAAAGGATGCAGAAGCAGGGGATTGGAAAAGAGTAGTCGATGGCAGCCATGACCTTTTTGATTTTATCGAGCCGCAAGGCTTGGACTTATCTAAGTATTGTTGCTATGCTGAGCAAGTATTCGAGGATGAAAAGGAATTCGTTCCAGATTCGCCAAGTGACCCTGTTGTTGAGGAACGTTCCTCACCTGCCCGAGCCTGTGCCATCAAACGACATTGTTGCTGACATAAACGACATTCCTTAAATACTTTTAGGCTTTCTTTTCTTTTGGTAATTCTTTTTTATGTAGCAAATCGGAAAGGTCAATGAGAATGTCATTTTCTTTTATTGTTGTATGCAGTATGTCTTCCCGTCTAACTTGTTAGATGTAGCTTTTTGCTTTTGACATTCCTGGTAGAATTCTGACTTGTTCGTCCGAATTTTTACAAATGTGCTCCAATGTTTGACATGTTAGTCGTGTGGAGGCTTTTTCTGAAATTTGACTTTTCGCATCTGGATTTTGATGTCGTATGTTATAGTCAACAAGAAAAAATACGGCTGGTATGTCTTGGTACTTATTACTTCATGGTTGATCAAACCAGAAGTTTCATGTTCATGCCTGACTCGTTCGTCCTAATACATGTATTTAGATTTTACTTGCAGCTTGATACTTTGATCATGCTGCATTCTTTGTTGAGTAAAACTCTTAGTCTGACTTGTTTGTCCAGACTAGAATTTTTCCATTTGAGCGCAAAGCGGGGGATGTAAAGGAGTTTTATTGATAGTATTTTTTAGATGTTCTACATTCCACGGTCGTGGTAATTGTTATCCCCTTGTATTTTCTAACCAGTATGTCCTTGGTCTGTTGATTTTTATTACTTTGTATGACCCTTCCCAATTCGGATTCAGTTTGCTCGCGCCCGATTCCATTGTGTTGAGTTGGATTTTTCGGAGTACCCAATCGCCGATATTGAAAGTACGGGGCTTGAACTTTTGTTATAGTAGTTGGTCGTACGTTGTTGGTAGGCTGTTGTTTTGATAGAAGTCGTTTCTCGTTTTTCTTCGAGGAGGTCTAATCTGACTCTTAGTGTTTCGTTACTATCCTCTGCACTGAACTCTTAAATCCTAAATGTTGGTATGCCAATTTCTACAGGTATCATCGCTTCAGACCCGTATGCGAGGGCAAAAGGGGTTTCTCCTGTTGGAGTTCTTTTCGTTGTTCTATATGCCTATAGGATGCTAGGCAGTTCAGTCATCCATAATCCCTTTGATGCTTTGAGTCACCTTTTGATTGCTTCTAAGATCATTCTATTGGTGACCTCGGCTTGCCCATTTGCCTGTGGATGGGCGGGTGCTAAGAAGTGTTGTTTGATGTTCAGGTTTTCGCACAACTCTTTGACTTTCTTGCCTTCGAACTGCTTCTTGTTATGACAATTACTCTTGGGATTCCAAATCTGCATATTAGATCTTTCCTAAGGAATTTTTTGACTTGGGCTTCTTCTATTTTTGCTAGTAGTTCTACTTCCACCTACTTGGTAAATTAATTTACTACCACGAGGAGGAATTTCTTTCTGTTGGACACAAGAAGTGGTCCTACGATGTCCATTCCCCATTGTGCACATGGTCAACGACAACTCATCAGGATTAGATTATGGCCCGACATTTGAGTGTATGGGGCAAATCTCTTGCACTTGTCATAAGTGTGAACGAGTTTATTTGCATTCGCTTGCATCGTGGGCCAATAGTATCCCAGAGTCATTGCTTTGTGGGCTAGCGTTCTTCCTCCTGGGTGATTTCAACATGTACCGTGGTGGATCTCTCGTAGAACATAATCAACATCGTTGGGTGAGAGACATCTTAACAACAGATTAGTTGTGAACCTTCTATAGAGTTTGTCATTGATCATTGTGTATCATGTCGCTCGGTTTCACAATTTTTAGGCCTCCATCTTATCCGTCGGAAGTTCTCCGTTTGTATAGGCTAGAATCGGGGTCATCCAATTGTTTTCCTTATCTGTGGCGCATGCCTTTTATATTTGATTTTCTAGTATGGAACTTTCATGCATGTTGACGAGTGGATTTTCATTTTCTTTAGCTCGTGATGTTTTCTTTGGCAACTCATCAGCTCTTTGGTTCTCTTCCCTTGCACATCGTCGAATAGTCGTCGTTTGGAAACCTTCTACCAACTCAATAGTCTTTTGGCGGTAAGCTTTCATTTGAGCGCCTTTGACATGGAATTCGCCATTCAGTTGAGTGACCACCAATTTGGAGTCAGTAAAGGCGCTGATTTCTTTTATTCCCAAGTGTTTTGCTAGTTATAGCCCGATTATCATTGCTTCGTATTCGGCTTCGTTGTTCGAGGCTTTGAAATTAAATTTTATCATTTTTCTAACGTTACACCTTCCGAATTATATAGGATCATTCCAGCTCTGCTTCTCGCCTCGTTGGATGCTTCGTCGAAACGGAGGATCCGTTCTTGGGTGTTTTGTTTGGTTTGTTCCTCCTCATGGCTGATGGTCGTTGTTGCCAGTGAAATCAACAATGAAATTCGACAATGCTTGGGCCTTGATTGCGGTTCTGAGGGCATAATTGATGTTGAACTGCCGGAGTTCTATTGCACCATTCTTTCGGATAGTTCTGGTTTGTGCAATACTAACCAAAACGGTTGCTCGGTCATGACAATGATCGGGTGGGCTTTGAAGTATGGTCGTAGCTTTCTCTAGGATACCATCAGAGCGAATGTCAGTTTCTCCAAATTCGGGTAGTTGTTCTCTGCATCTGCAAGCATTTTGCTGATGTAATTTACTGGTTTTTGTGCGCCTTTTTCTTTCCGTATCAGTGTTGAACTCACCGTGTGGTCGGATATGGATAAGTATATGTACAATGTTTCCCCCGTAATTGGTTATGGTAACAATTTTGTACTCCCCATGTACGCCTTCAGACTCTGAAAATATTTTTTGCACTCTTCGTTTCATTTGAATGTCTTATTTCCTTTCAAGATCTTGAATAAAAGTAGACATTTGTCAGAAGACTTGGAAATGAATCTGTTTAAAGCTGTTATTCTACTATTGAGACTTTGCACACTATTTATGTTCATTGATGACTACATGTTGAGGAGTACATGTATCTGTTTCGGATCAGTTTCGATTCCTCTTTGGTTGACCATGTATCCAAGGAACTTCCCTAACTCTACTCCAAATGTGCATTTTTTCGGGTTCAGCTTCATTTTGTATCTACGGAGCTGTAAGAAGGCATGTTCGAGGTCTTTGATGTGGTTCGATCTATATGAGATTTTGACCAGCATGTCATCGATGTATACCTCCATGGTTTTGCTGATCAGATCTCTGAACATTTTGTTGACCAGCCGTTGGTACATAGCTCCTGCGTTCTTAAGTTCGAATGGCATCACCCGGTATCAGTATGTGTCTCTCTCTGTTATAAAGGATGTCTTTTCTTGGTTGGGGGTACATCTGCATCTGGTTGTACCCAGAATACACATCCATGAAGCTTAAGAGTTCGTGTCCGGCTGTGGCATCCACTATCTAGCCTATGTGTGGGAGCAAGAAACTGTCTTTCGGGCATGCTTTGTTCAAATCAGTGTAATCCACACATACTCTCCATTTACCATTTTTCTTTTTTTACCAACACCATGTTAGCTAGCCAGTCGAGGTAATGAGATTCTCAGATCATTCTCACATTTATTAGACGGTGCACTTCCTCGTTTATTGCTTGGTTGCGTTTCGGGCTACTGGTCTTTTTTGTCTGAATTGACTTGTAATTTGTGAGTGATAACAGTGGGTCTATTCCCACCATATCTTTCATCGTCTAGGCAAAAACGTCTTGGTTATCCTTTAACAATTGAACTAGCTTCATGGCGAGTTTTGGATGGATTTTGGTGCCAATCCAAACTGTTTTGTGTCTTCCATTGTCAAGTAGACCACTGTTGTTTCTTTTTCTGGTTGTCCAGTGTTTGGTTGATCCCTTGGACTCGTTGGGGATGTATTATCATCCATAAGGTTGGGGTCTATTTGACTGGATCACTGCTCCTCTGGTCGTTGTAATAATTGTTATTTTTATAGAGCTTTGATTGATGCATAATGACATTCGCGCGCAGCTGGCTGATCTTCTTTTATTGTTCCAGTGCCATTGTCGGTGTGGTACTTCAAGCATTGATGCATGGTAGAGGATACTGCACCCATCTTATGTAACCAAGGTCTTCTGATAAGCATATTGTACGCAGATGAAGCGTCAGCTACAAGGAAATCTGTCAACAAGACTCATTGTTTCCCTGATTCTCCTACTTCCACTGGTAGTTGGATCATTCCAATTGGACGGCATTGCTCTTCGTTGAAATCTACCATTGGTTGATTGTTGGATGAGAGCATTTTCTCGATGAATCGCATCTTGCAAAACGCTGTCAAGTACAGAAGGTTGGCCAAGCTGCCAATGTCAACTAGTACCCTTTTGATTTCTCATCTGGCTATCAATATTGAGATTACTAAAGCGTCATTATGTGAGAAATTAACTCCTGCATCCACTACAAGAAATCTATCATTTACCAACAAAAAAATTTCTACGAAAATTAACTTCCTTGTTAATATGGTATCATGGTCAATGAAAAAAAAATTCTTTGAAAAAACCATAAACTTTTTACTTTTTTCCAACAAAATATATTTTGTTGGAAACTTTCCTTGTTAAATAGGTAGCGGGAAGCATTCCCTCCAAAACTAATTTCCCGCCAAATTGATTTAACAATGAAATATTTATTATGGCCACAAAATACTAGTTCCTTGGTAATTATGACATTATCTGGAATGAAATATTTTGTTGCTAAAGAAAACTAATTTAAACAACAAAACACTTTCCTTGTTAACGAAATATTAATATTTATTCATCCCTCTTTAGTAAGGAAATATGTTTTCCTAGATAACAATCACATTAATAGTAATGATTTGATTTGTTGATAATGATTGATAATTTTTTCCATTAGCTTTTTTCTTGTTAAAGCTTGTTTACTAATTTATAGCAACAAAGTAATATTTCGTTGAAAATTCCTACACTATTGGCAATTTTATTTTTTTTAATTTTTTTGGAAACAATATCTTTTTTAATGAAATCTCTATAGCAGGAAAAAAAATTTGCTGGTAATTATATTCTTGTTGGTAACAAATTGTTTTCGCCCTTTCATGAAAATCCATTTCTCGTTAGAGTGAGGCTAGGAACCAGGTTCTGTAACAAGGATGATGTGGTATAATTAGATGATGTTTTTACAACCTCGAGATGCACATAAACACTTTAGGGATTTCATCATTATTTCAAGATCACACCACATCACCCTGGTTTCATTGCATTTTCATTCTCATTAAAGTTCACTAACTATTTTATACCGACAAATCTTTATTTTGTTGGAAATTGGTATACTATTGGCAACAAATTTTTTTTAGAAACAATATCTATTTTAATAACATCTCTATAGCAAGGAAATAAAAGTTTGTTGGTAATTACAATCTTATTGGTAACAACTTTTTTCCTTGTTAAAAATCAATAATCATTTTCATGAAACTTTATTTCTCAATAAAGCTCATTAATTCATTATTGTTTATTTGGAAATTATTGAGCTATGTGACAACAAATTTATTATTGGCAATTATTTTTATTTCGTTATAAAAATATTGTACAAGGATAATTCAATGAATCCAGGGACAATTTTTTTGTTGGTACAGATTTTTCCCAACTAAAAGTGTACTTTTTTCGAAGGAAGAAAATTTCGTTGACAAAAGCTTTGACTATAGTAATGTTGTTTGATTGGAGGCTTTAAGTTCAACTACTAATTGTACTAAATTAAATTCTTTTATAAAGATAAAAAAAAAAATAGACTATTAATTAGCTATGCTTCAGAGTCATATGCATTACATGCAAGGCAAAAAGTCTCTTGTGAAAACACTCAATTAGATTTTTGAAACAAGCTTTAGTGATGATAGTCAACTATCGACCAACACCCATGCTTTTAGATAGAAAAAATTATGATAATTTTTATAAAACCTTTTTTATTCAGATTTAGTAGAAGAATGATCTCTTGGGAAAAGAGAAAAAAAGAAGAAGAGAAGAATGAGAGAACGATTTGTTTGGTTACTTATAATGAAATTTTTTCCACGAAAATTTATTTATATTTAAACCTCCAAACTTCTTTACAGTGGCAAAATATTATTTCGTTGAAATGTTTTATTAGTAGCAATGATATTAAGTCATCTGAAAAATCGAATAGCATTTCTTTAACAATAAAATATTATTTTATTGGTAATTATAATATTATAGACAACAAATTTTATTGCTAAAGATTGAAAAACTTTTCCATGAATTTTATTTCTTTCTAAGGCTCGTTTTCTTATTTACAATTATTTTATTGGGGATATAACCAATTTTAATAACATATCTAGCAATGGAATGCTATTAGTATTTCGTTGCTAATTATAATGATGTTATTGTGGATTTCTCTTCATTGCTAAAAGTGGTAAATATTTCACATAAAAATTATAGTCGTTAAAATATTTAGTCCTAATTTATAGTGAAAAAATATTATTTATTGGTCCCTATTATATACGTAGAAATGATTTTTTTTTATTTCAAAAGAAGAGTAATTTGATTGTAATAGATTATACAACAGGTCAAGAGTTCAAACCATGTTGAGCTTAAAAATAAATAAATAATTTACACTGTCATACAGATTTCCATAGCTTGGTGTGTGGTATCCTTAGAGTTTGAAAAGTAGATTATGAGTTCTTATAGGTGTTTTAAGAGCCAAGAATGATGAATCATTTTAATATATAGATGACTTTTTCATTAGAAATAATTTCCTTGGTGATTGTTAACGGTACCTATGACAACTTTCGTTGGTAAAGATAGTTACCTTTTCTCACAACAATTTTTCTTAATGATTCTAAGTTTTTTTTTGAAAAATCATAGTAATTAAATTTTTTTTTGCAACAAAGCAGTTTGTTGGTAAAGATATTTGATTTTTACCAACGAATTTCCTTAGTAGTTGTCAATATAACCAGCACCATGTTTCCATGGAAATAATTTTAGATGGTTTTTTCATTGGAAATAATTTCCTTGGTAATTGTTAACGGTACCTATGACAACTTTCGTTGATATACATGCATTTTACAACCAAAAAAAGTTCTATGATAAATATAGTTACTTTTTCCCACAACAATTTATCTTAATGATTCTAAGCTTTTTTTGAGAAAAAAAGTCATAGGTAATTAAAAGTTTTTTTTGCAACAAAACAGTTTGTTGGTAAAGATATTTGATTTTTACCAAGGAATTTCCTTGGTAGTTATCAATATTACCAACACCATGTTTCCTTGACTTATCATCCATTTTACCAACAAAAAATAAATTCCTTGGTAAAAACCTTTAGCTACGGGGATGCCTCCACGAACCTAGTAACGATTATTTTCCTTTTTAAATGTATTTGTCAACAAAAATTAGATTTTTTTCAAGGATTTTTTTCTTGAAAAATGCTTTAATTGTTGTAGTGATCCTCGTTGGAAAAGGTCTGAATTCTCTGTGTCATTCTGGCTCGTCGTGTAGAAGGCTCCTGGTATCTAATCTTTGCTCGTAAATCTCGATTTGATTGTTTTTTTAGATCAATTGGATAACTCTTCCTCTCCGATCGCCATGCAAGACGTATATTAGCTCCCTTGATTGCCATTCTGTTGCGGTTTTTTTCCCGTTGAACACCCACAGCTTAATGAACTCTCCAAGTCGCCCTTTTTGGATGTGGTGCTCAATTTCCTCTTTTAAGTTGTGGCAGTCCTCGGTGTCATGCTCGTAATCATTGTGGAAAGAACAATACCTCCTTTTACTTTCCCTGTCTGGATCTCCTCTCATTTTTGGGCGGCCACCTGACGTCTTCCTATTTCGCTATAGTCTTGACGACCTCACCTCGTCTTGTTTTCAAAGTCGTCAATGATTTGCTCGTTGATTGCTTGTGTTTGGATCCTCTGGGTTGTAGTCTTCCAAGCCTTCGTTGATCGAACTCAGAATCATCTACGATTCAATGTCATTTTGTTGGTTGTTTTCTTCTCTATGTTTGTCGGTTTTTCGTCTTTCTCGGTCGAATGAAGTGTTTCTCTTTTTTGTTTCATCTCTCTTTCTGGCGGCAATCATCTCCTCGAGAGAGATATGCTTTTGAGAGGTCTTCAATTGAATAGCCATGTTCTTTGGAGGTTCCAGGTTCAGAACGTAAAAAAAAGGCTTTTTTTAAATTCGGCGATAAAAGTAGCGGTGGTTGTATCGTCGCTGCATCCGTCGATCAATGTTAACTCGTTAGTGAAACGAGTAACGTATTCCATTATTTTTTTCCTCAGGCTTTTGTTTGATGTGGGGCAAGTAGTGCGGCTCATTCTTCATCCGTTGACTACCTATGAACCTCGTGATGAAAGCTATGGCCAGTGCCTGGAAGGAGTTTATTGATTTTGGTGGTAAGCTGTTGAACCAACTCATTTCTGCGGAAGTGAGACTTGTTGGAAATGTTCTGCATAAGATAGACTCTGTGTTTTCTTTCAACGCCATTTGATGCGTCCAAAAATCTCATCCTGTGAGTTTGACCTGCAAAATAATTGTTAGATTGCCAATGACCACCTTTTTGGTAGCCGAAGGCACTCCAATGCTTAAGTGAGTAACTTTGTTGGAAGGAGGATGTAAATCTAGACAAAACTCAATTAAAATTGCATACCTTTGTCAAATGTTTCATTTACCTTTTATAATTGTCGTGGTTAACTCTCTGCGTGACTTAAGCATGTGAGGCGCAACAAAATGAGATGTTTCTTGTAACACTCTCATCCTTTATGAAGATGTGTTCAGGGAGGCATAACTCCTTCCATGGCTCTTTTAGGTGGAACGTTCCTCTTTTTTATGAAAGAACTTGTGTTGGGCCTGGTCGGGGCTCTGATTTGTTTGGGCCTGGATTCAGGCCTTGTTTGTTTTTTCCTCATTGGCGGGCCTCGTCTGGGACTCTGCAGTTGGCTTCATTCTTCTCGGTCTTTATGAGCTGGCCCAATAGATTGGATGTTGTATTCTCATGATGGATCTTTATGCCACGTGTATGATATTCACGTAATTATTACATAATATATCCCTTAATTTATATATGTTAGTAATTCGATTATTATATTTTATTCTAATTATTTAGTTTTCATGTCTTCGTAGGAATTTGAGCATGAACGATGAAATCGCATTAAGGCGACAATTTAATGAATAATCAATTGGTTGATTCTAGCAGCGGTACAAACTAGAGGGTCACATATCTAAACCTAACCCAAATAAACCTAGTTCAAACTAATTTAACCTAAGCCCAAGCCCAAAAAACTAACCTAGAAACCCAAGCCCAACCTAACAAGGAAATAGGAGAACCCTATTTAGGTTTTTTTTCTTCTCTTCTCTTGTTCTCTCTTTTCCTACGTGTGTTTTCCTCCTCTCTTTTCCAGCCACCACGCCAATCCACCTTGCCGGCAATCCTCACTCGATAGGATAACCGGCAGTGCGATCATCCCGCCATCACCACCTCCTTCTCGTCCTCCACCATCCACCCTGTCCCTGTCGCAAACTACCATAACAACACCGCCCATGACCCCCTGTTCCAATCTTATTCCCCTGTTTTCGTGTCTCTCTCTTCACCTCGCCACCGTCCAACATCCACACCGCCGAGCACCACCATTAGAAGCCCCCACCATCACCACCTCACGCGCAAAACAAAGAAGAAACAGGGAGGACGTCCCTGTTTTTCTTTCTCGTAGCCGATTAACAACCCACACACACCACCAACATCTTTGTTCCTCTCTTCTCCACGGCCTCTTCCTCCTCCACCTCTATCTTTCTGCTCCTTCATCACAACCAGACCACGCACCACCACCACTACAGGAGCAGAAACAAGGAGCACCGCCCCTGTTTCTCTCCCTCTCATTTTGCTCTTTTTCGCGTCTCTCTCTCTGTTCTTCCATCTCTATCTCTTTTGCAGGTATCAGAGTCGTTCGGAGGAAGAAATAGCTCGCGAGGAGCGAAGACGAAGCAGCGCGGCTCGCTGGAGACGAATACCATAGGAACGCGCATTTTTTTGCGGGAACCAACTGTTTTTCAAACAGTTGGCTATTGGCACCCCGAGATCCTGCAAGAGCCACCATAGTGCATTTGCAACATTTTTCGGGATGCACGTTCGTGCAGAGATGAATTCCACCTCCATTGATGCTGTGACCACCGCCACCATGATCTTCTAGACCCCGCGCCGAGGCGAAGATGAAACCACATGGTTTCCTAGAGTTTGTTGTATTTGAATTTATTGTTTTCTATATACTTGAACGTTAAACACATTTTATTTCTAAGTTTCAATAATTTGCTTTCACCGATTATATCCGGATTAATTATCTAGCCTAGTCGGTAGTTAGAAGTACCCTTTATTGATATTCAAAGTCTGCTTTAATCAATTAATTTGAATCTGTGATTGTGTGTGCCGTAAGAAGACATCCAATGCTAGGGGATTAGAATTAGTTAAAATAAACGTGTGATTGTGTGTATCGTAAGGAGACACGCAATGCTAGGGGTTTATTCCTTTGTTGAAATTAGTTGCAAACTTAGATTAATCTTTAGGTTAGTCATGTTAATTCTTGAAAACAATAATTTGGATTACACAAATCTCGAAGAACCTGTGGTGGATTCGATGTCTCGATCCCCTCTCTTATCATCCTATCAGTTTGATTTTAGTTGTCAATTTAGTCTCTTAATTTTAGTAATTTACATCTGTTGTAACCCCCAACTCTAAATTAGTTCAAATAAGTCTTAGAATTTGTATGTCTCGTCAATCCTCGTGGGATCGACCCGTATTTACCATTGTCTACTAGTTAGACAGCCGTGTATTTGCGGTATTACAAGTAGAGTTTATTAACTTATTAATTTAGGTTAATAAAAATCTTCATCAAGTTTTTTGCACCGTTGCCGGGGATTGTAATGGTACAATCGAAATCTAGGATTGTTTTTGCTAGTTTATAAATTAGGTTTAATTTTATTTTTAGGAACAGTGTTACGAGTCACTTTCTTATTTTTTTTATTTGCTTGAGTTTGAATTAATTTTGCATTTATCTTGCAGGCGGTCACACACATAGGAGCTCAAGTGGGAACGAAGTGAAATATTGCGATTCACAAGGAAACTCTCAGAAATCAAGTTCTACCCGGCGTCGCAAGTAACCCAAAAGAGGTTCACGCCAGAGGTAACTTCTATCCACCGCATCTGCACGCGGTTTCTGTGTGATCACTTGTGTTTAGCCTTTTCTAGGTAGTATTGCATGCAAATTTGAATAGTGGTAGGATTGAGTTGAAACTTTCGTGCCCTCTCCCGCGGATAGGTTAATCACCATCTATTATAGGGTTAGGAACCTAGGCCTTCACTATTTAAAATTTGTAGCAAGATAATTATTTAGGACTGGCGTGACGCTCATAGGAACTCTCTTTGGACGTTTGATAGCTTAAAGTGGTCGAGTGAAGGAACATACCCCATCTGGGAACAGTTCTTGAACTGGCATTATACTTTGAGCTAGAGAGTGGAAAAAGAGGTAGGAGCAACTCTGTAGTGGCGGATTGATAGGAAATTATTGTGCCTCTCCCACGGTTAAGTAAATTGAATTGAATTTCAGCTCTACATTAGTAACAAAGCTCTAGGGTCGTCTGCCATTCATTTTATTTGCGCATCATTTAGGGTTCCATTTTTTTTATTTTTTTTTTATTTTTTTAAAGTCAAGTTATCTTCATATAGTCGTTAGGCGTACATATATTAAAAAAAAATCTTGAAACCATGGAAATGGTTGAGGAGAAAGACTTTAAGGATTACTTCTCCCCTTCTACCTCGAGGTTCGAAACAGTTCTTATGACGATGACTAAGAAATTGGATGCACTTATGAATTTGACTCAACCCCTACCTCCCACTAATGTTGCATTTGAGGGTTGCGTTGCATGTTTGAGTCCTAGTCATTCTACAGCTGATTGTGATTTGCGATATGATTATCCTGAATATTTCGCTGAGCAAATCCATTCTTTTAATGCTAATTGGCGACCTGGTTATAAAAAGTCCAACTACTACAGCCCTGGTTTTTCCAATAATCAAAATCTATCCTGGGCTCATAACTCACACCAAGGGAGACATATTTTCTCTCAGGCTCCTCAATACCCTAATCATGTTATGCTTCAATTTAACCAAGCTCTTCCATCCAACACATCAAGTTTAGAGGAAACGATTAACCGTTTTATGCAGGGCACAGAACGACTGCTTGAACATGATTCTCAGGCTATGTTAGAGTCAAAAGCCACGATTCAACACCAATCTCAAGCCATCAATAGACTTGAGATAGTTGTGGATCATATTACTGAGGCATTATCTGAAAGTGAGCTAGGAAGAGTTCCTAGTCACTCTGTTCAAAATTCAGAGGGTCAATTCATAACTGGTAGCACATTGAAACCCGAGTCAGATGAAGTTTTTGAGGATAATGTGATCGAAACTACTTTATTTTCTGACCCATTCCCTTCCCCACATTTTCATGATGACCCACTCGACATATGCCTTCCTAGTGACTCTTGCATGAAGTCTAATTCTCAATGTTCTTTGGAGTCAAGCATCGACTATTTTCACGATACGAATGACCCCATAATTCAAGAAATAGTCAAGTCGTTATCGAATGACGCATCTAATGAGAGACTACATGCCATAGGTAGTGCTAATTCTAGGTTTGGGGGTGTTGTTGCGTTGTCTAACTCATTATCTTGGTGTAGTTCATTTTGTTATGATGAGCCTGTACCACCCGATATATCTATAGACATACCTTTTTCCATCCCTTTCATATTGACTGATGCTACCTATGTGGATCCATTGTTTGTAAGAGATGATTTCAGTTTTGACCATCCTATTGTGATACATATTCAATCTTCTTATTTGCAACCTGACTTAGGATGCCCCTTTTTAGGAGTAGGAAATAGTCATTTGCAGGATATTCCTGTTGGTGACAACTTTCTGCTCCAGATCCCTATGACTTCTTTACGACCGCGGGTTCGTTTGCATTTTCTCTATGATTTTGCATGGCGTCTTCATCATTTTAAGGATGTGTTTGTTTTTGTTGTGATGCATGTAGGTGCTACTATATGTTGGATTGATCCTCAACTTTTTCGGTTGTTGCTATATGATCTAGTCAACATCGTGGACTAAGTGTTTGGGTTTGAGGGAGTGTTAGCTATGTTCTTCCTCGTCATTTCATGGTACATCATTTATGAGGAAGAATATATGTCGGGCTGACGACGTTAAACCAAGCGCTCCTAGGAGGCATCCTAGCTTTAGTTGTGTCATTATGGTTAGTCTGGATTTATTTTCGAGTTCTTTCTAGTTGCATTTCACTCATACTCATTAGCTTCGTAACAATTTTGACTTACAACTGATACATGTAATTTTTATTTTTTTCATTTGTATACTCTTTTATGTCCTATATTGTTTTTATCAATTTATTTTGATGAGTCCACAGTTTTTATGTCGTTGAGCGTTTATTGGTGGACGATTTCGTTGAAATTGGTAAAAACTTCCCATGGTAATATCACTCTAACTCTCATCTTTTCTTTTTCCTGCATTTGTCATGATCATCATTTTATACATTGAGGACAATGTTTGGTTTAGGGTGAGGTTTATGAGTTTTTCTGCATTCTTCGAAAATTTTTGAACTGAAATGTATTTCACAATTGACTATTGTATTCTACTCAATCTCCATTGAATACATAGTTAATTATGAATGTGTGGAAAAATTTTCGATTTGAAAATGCATTCAAAATCTAAGTTTATTTCCAATGAAGAGGATGTGCTTTCAAGTATGCCTTTAAATTTGAGGAATACATGCTTACACTTGTCACTTTCATATATCAATAGCAAAACATATGGTTTGATATTATCTTTAAGTTAAATATATTTCATGATATTTTTTCGACTCGACCACTCTACACTATAAGCCGAGTTAGCATAACTTGAAGTTAATCAGTAAGATATTAATTAGAAAACCTTATAATAATAGTGGAGACTTAACCCTTGTGAGTTTCGAGACATTCTATTTTTCTTGAGGGTTATTAAATAAACTCGGACTTTTCTTGAATCTGCATTATCTCGTTGATGATCTCATTATTCTTGTTTCTTTTATTGATTGTTTTGAGAATGACGTTAAAATTGAATTATTACACTAGAACTTCTTGATTTATTTAGTTGAGATGTCATAATACCGACTAGAGCTTAAGAAGTGATATAGGCATTTTTTTTTCTTTGAACCGTTCTTTAGCCTTTTAGCCTACCTAATAATAAATATCCATTTGCAGCCCTTTGAGCCTTTAAATAAACTTTTTCTTTACTAACCCCATCTCCATTACCTACTCCAGTTAGGGAGTAATATCTCATACTATTTTTATCCTTACCCAATGTCTCTGAGAATGTGTATGGTTGATATATTTTTGGAATGGGCAAATAAAAAGAGCTGAAATTAAATATTCCATGAATCCTCGGGATTGAAATGTTTTATTGTGCAGAAAGGGAAAGTAAGTCAAAAAAAAAAAAAGATTGATGCTTCGAAAAAAAATATAAAAAGAAAAAAAGAAAATATGAAGAATTTCGAAGGAAGAAAAATTAATGGTTTACAACATTGGTTTATTCTTCAGAGCCCCACGTGTTCATTAAAGGGTGTATCCATTCTCAGAGAATTTTCTCGTATCCTTTTCCATTCTTGTTAGCCAAAATCTTAGCCTCATTACCACCTAATCGTCCTCCACCATCAGTCGTCACCTCGCCTTCCTCCCTTACCCGCTCTTCCTCGTTTGCTAGGGAGACTCCACACCCTGTCCATCGTAGACATCATCAACTCCTGCATCAACACAACCACGCACAACCACCGCCCCTGTCCCTGTCGCAAACTACCGTAACAACACCGCCCACAACCCCCTGTTTTCGTGTCTCTCTCTTCACCTCGCCACCGTCCAACATCCACACCGCCGAGCACCACCATTAGAAGCCCCCACCATCACCACCTCACGCGCAAAACAAAGAAGAAACAGGGAGGACGTCCCTGTTTTTCTTTCTCGTAGCCGATTAACAACCCACACACACCACCAACATCTCTGTTCCTCTATTCTCCACGGTCTCTTCCTCCTCCACCTCTCTCTTTTTTCTCCTTCATCACAACCAGACAACGCACCACCACCGCTACAGGAGCAGAAACAGGGAGCACTGCCCCTGTTTCTCTCCCTCTTTTTTTGTTCTATTTCGCGTCGCTTTCTCTGTTCTTCCATCTCTATCTTTTTTGCAGGTACTGGAGCCGTTCGGAGGAAGAAAGAGCTCGCGAGGAGCGAAGATGAAGCAGTGCGACTCGCTGGAGACGAAGACCAGAGGAACACGCATTTTTTTGCGGGAACCACTGTTTTTCAAACAGTTGGCTATTGGCACCCCGAGATCCTGTAAGAGTCACCATAGTGCATTTACAACATTTTTTCGGGATGTACGTTCGTGCAGAGATGAATTCCACCTCCATTGATGCTATGACCACCGCCACTATGATCTTCTAGACCCCGCGCCGAGGTGAAGATGAAACCACAGGGTTTCCTAGAGTTTGTTGTATTTGAATTTATTGTTTTCTATATACTTGAACGTTAAACACATTTGATTTCTGAGTTTCAATAATTTACTTTCACCGATTATATCCGGATTAATTATCTAGACTAGTCGGTAGTTAGAAGTACCCTTTATTGATATTCAAAGCCTGCTTTAATCAATTAATTTGAATTTGTGATTGTGTGTGTCGTAAGAAGACATGCAATGCTAGGGGTTTAGAATTAGTTAAAATAAACTTGTGATTGTGTGTGTCGTAAGAAGACACGCAATGCTAGGGGTTTATTCCTTTGCTGAAATCAGTTGCAAACTTAGATTAATCTTTAGGTTAGTCATTTTAATTATTGAAAACAATAATTTGGATTACACAAATCTCGAAGAACCTGTGGTGGATTCGATGTCTCGGTCCCCTCTCTTATCATCCTAGCAGTTTAATTTTAGTTGTCAATTTAGTCTCTTAATTTTAGTAATTTACATCTATTGTAACCCCCAACTCTAAATTAGTTCAAATAAGTCTTAGAATTCGACTGTCTCGTCAATCCTCGTGGGATCGACCCGTATTTGCCACTGTCTACTAGTTAGACAGTCGTGAACTTGCGGTATTACAAGTAGAGTTTATTAACTTATTAATTTAGGTAAATAAAAATCTCCATCAGTTTACGGTCGTGATGATCGATCTATTTTGATGTATCATTAGCTACTCCCCCCTTTTGTTAGTGGGTATGTTCACGTATCCACTAACTCTGTGATAGTTGGTATTTCGATTGCGTTATTGCACTGAACTTAATGTTTAATAACTTTCGGTTTGATGATCGTCTCGGTTACTTCGTTATCTGTTCGTTTTTGCGCACATTTTTGGGAGTTTTGGTGCGTCATTATGTCCCGCATGTCACTCCGAGAGCAGTTTCTTCGTTGCCTAGTTGTATAAAGGTTGTTGTGGCTACTTTCCCCCTTCTTTACACCATATTTGATGTTAGTTTTATTTCTTCTCCTGTATTGCCTTTTTTTCTTTGTATTTTTTTCTTATTTACGATGTTTTTTTATAGTGTCTGTTCCAACTATGTTTTACCCCACAACCTTGAAATCATTCTTCCTCGTGAAAATGACAGTCCTTGTTGCCCGATAAAGGGATATATTCGCTTATCCTCGCATGTTCTACGCTAGTCTTCGGTTCCCAGTTCCGAAGCTATTCTTGTCGTATCTAGACTTCCTGGGTATTTTTTCTGCTCAGATGGGCCCGAATGGTTGGAGGGTTATGGTTTCCATGTATGTCAGTGCCATTCTTTCTGGTATTCTTTTAACCGCTAGAATCTTGCATTCTTTGGTGAGGTTTAGCGTGAAACCCAGCCGCACCTGTTTCCTTCATTCCCCTAGGTGTTTCGGCAATCTCAATGATGACATCAGAGGTTGGTTGCGAGATTGGTTTTATGTGTTTGTCAATTCTGGCTACTTCAATTTACGGGGTCGACAGATAGTAAAGTATTTCTGAGTTCCTATCAAGCACAAGAATTTACAATTGACCGTTGAAGAACGGGTTATCAACAAGCATTTTCTTGAGCTTCTAGTAGTTCCATTGGACGCCTATCTTACTCATGATATGGTGAGGTGCAGTGGTCTATACAACATGAATGAGACCGAGGGGGCTTTGTTAACCGAGAGGCAAGCCACGGAGAGTGTTGTCGTTGTCGAAAGTGATGACGTTGTCGTTGATTGGAAAGTGAGCTCGAGTGCTACGGATCTCAATGCTTCTGTCCATAGTGCTACCGGTCCTTCTTCTAAGAAGAGAAAAGTATCGAGGCCTGTTAGTCCGTCGAAGCGGTTGTTTCTGCCTTCTGATCGTGTTCCGAAGAAGAAACGACTTGTTGACTTTGTGCATCATACATCTCTTTATTCGGATTCTGTTGATAGAGAACCTTCGAGGAAAGATCGCTTCTCTCTGCAGGATGCAGAAGAGATGAAGTTGGCTTTGGAGAGGAGTGAGAAATATATCGTTCGTTTGCTAGACAACGGGGAAAATAAGTTTCTCTCTGTTTAGGGCGGCCTTGACACTGCCAAGTAGTCTGATGAGGATCCTCGATCCTTAGATGATAAGATGCTCTAATTAGTTGTTGTTCAGTCTAAGGAGCTCGACAATCGTGATTGGGTTCCTGAGGTGCAGTCCCGTCCTTTTTCTACCTCTCATGTGATGAAGGGATGGAGGTCCCTCCTTCCACAACCTACTTGAGTTTTTCTGTTCTTGTTGGGATTGCCATTCGTTCCATTTCTGCTGAACGACGAGAGGGTGATGGAGGTTTTCCTTCTTCTTTTTCGGCCGCGGGTGGTGGTGGTGCCTTTATACTACCAGAACCTCATGTTCTTCATTCGGGGGTTAGTTGGAAGGAACCTACTCCTGAAGAGATTTGAGTCAAATCAGATGGGAAGTTCTACTGGTTTTCTTGTCTTGGCGTGCAGGATGGCGCACGTAAGCTGATTAATGAATGGCACAGATAGTCGGTTGAGAGGCTTTCGATGTCCATGCTGAACCCGAACCTTCACCTTGAGGATGGTGCAAGGCTTATGATGGATGGGATGACCCATCTTGCCTATGCAGGAGTGTTGGGTTTGAGTCATAAGGTTAATCACAATCTTATGGTTTCTTTGGAGATGAAGCTCTCCGTAATGGTATTGGTATTCTCCCATGTTCTTTACCATTATGACGCGTTAAAAGCGCGATGCTCTAAACGAATCAAAGCGGCTGAGGTTGCTCATGTTTCATTGGCCGGGGTGGAGGGTGTGCGGGATCGGTATGTGGCTGCGCTTGAGTCCTTGAGAGCTGACTTAGACGACATCCACATACGTTTGCACGATGTGGAAAAAAAGCTTTCCGCTGACAAGCGCTTCATCACGAGGTCGTGTGCGCCATGATAGAGCACTCTAACAATCGCGACATCGCTGAAAAATGATGGAGCAATTATTGGCTTTGCTTGCTAGGTCAAGGATAATTCCTCCACGATGCTCACTACTACTAAGGGCCAACTGATCACGGTAAAAAGCAAGCTTGCTTCTTTTAAGGATAGACTTCGTGTTATGGAGGTATCAGGCTTCAAGGATGATGAAGGTGTTGAAGATCCTCCGGGCAATCCAATGGCTGAAGAGCCGCCTCTTCTTGAAGAAAGAGTTCATGTCGATGATCTGGCTCCTGCAGATGGTATTGCTGAGGATGTTATAAACATTTTCCTTTAATCTTCCATTGCTACCTTCGAATGTAATGGAATAGATTTTGAATGAATGACAGGAATTGTTTCCTTTATTTTTCTTTGTGTCGACTTTGTTCATTTTTTGTTGTCGTGACTATTTGCGTTTGAGCTTTGATGTTTCACATATATATCTGTATCAATTGTTTGCTGCTTTGAATTTTCCTATGCTTTAGCATGCATGTCTTGATCTTGTGTTTGCCGTCTCTGAATCTCCGTCTTCTACTTTGTTGAGTTGGTACATTAGTTAATCCATGGTTCTTTCGTGTTGTGCTAACTTGCTCCTCCATTTGTTTACTTTATTTGTTCAACCGTGGAGTTTTTCTCTTTCGAGTTGGTTCGTTCATTCGGTGCTTTCGAGGTTGCCTCTACTTTGTTGAATCATCAGCTCGATATTTACTTTGCTAACTTGATGTTTCAGTCGACATGAAGTTTTTTACTTAATAGACTTGTTCATTCAATTTTTTTACTTCGTAATTTGAAATCTCGGTCGATTCAAAATTTTTGCATTTAGTTGAATCTTTCGCTCAACTTTTACTTTGTTGACTCGACATCGTGGTCTATTCGAAGTTTCTATGTTTAGTTGACCCTTTTGTTCAACTTTTGCTTCGTTGGTGCGACATCATAGTCGACCCCAAGTCGTTTAGCTTATTTGACTTGTTCGTCCAATTTTACTTCGTTGACTCGACATCTTGTTCGATTCAAAGTTTCTGTGTTTAGTTGACTCGGGTGTCCAACTTTTACTTCTTTGATACGACACTCTAGTAGACCCGAAGTCGTTTTGCTAAGTTGACTCGTTCATCCAACTTTTACTTCGTTGACTCGACATCTTGGTCGATTCAAAGTTATGTGTTTAGTTGACTCGGGTGTCCAACTTTTATTCTTTGGTGCGACATTCTAGTCACAAATGGTTTGTCGGATCAATTGTACCATCATATGCTTTAAACTTAGGTGGGGGGAACTTCATTGGTATGGGAGTCACCATGAGTGCATCAGAGAATGGTGGTTTGGCCAGCTCATACAACACATTAGGATCTATGACTCCGATTCTGAATGAGATTACAGCAGGGATCCCATTGCTCTGGGGGTCTCATCTTGAATTGGTCTGTTGCTTTCGAGATTCGCCTATCGAGGTTTTGCAGGAACTTCATTGGTCAAGTTTTGTTAGGGTGGCGCTTGGACGGGGTCGGAGGATTGAAAGCGCTCTTGGGTAAGTTTTTCCATCATTTTGATCATATGGTCCATCCGGTCCATGAGTAAGTCTACACAAGGGTTTTTGTGGTGGTGTCTCTGGACGTCTGGGATGTTTGACCCACCTCGCGCTGCGGCTTTTCGTTGTCGGGCATGATCGGCCCGATGTTCGTTGTTGGGTGTGAGATGTGCACTATCGGTAGCGCTGCTTTTCCGATGGGAGGATTGCTTTGATCGTCGTTGAGTTGAGGTCTGTGGAGTGTTCCATGTGTTCTAAGAGCTTTTTAATTACTGATCAGAACCGAAGAAGTTTTCTACTGCATACTATCTTCTAGAATGGAAATTGTCGTTCCCCAGAGACAGTTCCAAACTGATGCGTCCAAAATCCAGTCTCCAATGAGTAAAACCTGCAAAACAAATGTTTGGTGGCCGAAGGCAGTCCGATGCTTAAGTCAGTAACTCAGTTGGAGGTGGAGATAAAACTGGACAGAACTCAGTTAAAATTGCATACCTTTGTCGAGTGTTCCCTTTACCTTTTATAATAGGCGTTGTTAGTTCCTAGTGTGACTTAAGCATGTGAGGCGCAACGAGGTAAGACATTCTTTGTAACAGTCTCCTCCTTTATGAAGATTCGTCCTTGGAGGCGTAACTCCCTCCATGACTCTTTTTCTATGCAACGTTCTTCTCCCTTGAGGGAGAAATTTATCGGCCCTGAATTTGGGCCTCTGATTATGATTTATTCTAACGAGCCTTACTTGGGCTTTCGTGACTGGATTCGTCCTCTTTGGGCTTTATGAATTGGCCTAATCTTGGAATACTTGATCCCCATGATGGATGATCTCTGCCATGTGTACAACTGAGATGTCAGTCTTATTTGATTTATCATCATAGGGGAAGGGGGTAATTAAAATATTTATATTGCAAAATTAGGTACTATGCATTGTTTTAATTGCTCTTGTCCAACACATAAAGCTTGTGCTCAGATTTTTAGTAATTCACTTTATTATCATTTTGCGTTGCAATCTTCACAATATTTTCTCTAAGATGCCAAAGGGCTAATTTGTTGTGTTTTAATTTTTCATAATTGTGTATTAAATTTTATTTTATGATGCATTATATCCATTCACATTTGTTCTTCAAACATACTAAGCCATGTGTGTGCATATTTGTGCAGGGCAGGGCTCCCTACAACAGGATGCGAGTAGTAGAGTTGAGAGCTGAGTGAATTGAATTTTGAATCCAGTATAAAATCTAGTCAAATGTATATTGTAACTTGATGTTGGATTGCATAGGATATGGTTACTTTTTCATGACTTGAATACAACAATATTTATTAGTAACCCCTCCGAAGCTTGTGCAAATAGGTACTATGTCCGTAGTTCTTCATAAGGATGGATAGTTTTGTTGGACAAAACCTCTCCAACCATCTTTATACTCATCTTTGGACTGGTGTTGAAATCCAACTTCCTCTTTTTACTACGCTTCCACAACTATTGACTTTTTATCTATCAAGTATTGGTCGGGAGTAATGGCTCCTCCTTATGAAAAATAACATGAAACAACAATTATGTTTTGCATAAAAGTGTTATTTTGGTTGAGATTATATATATATATATATATATATATATAATAGAATCTCATGGTTAGTTTTAAGCAACCAAACACCCACGATAGAAATTAGAATCGAATTCTCATGGACAACCAGACGATAAAGTTGGCCAAGTCCATCGCATGGGATGTCATGGAATGAGATTCAAATTCCCATCGAGGATTCCATGCAAACAAACAAACCCTTAGGAGATCCTAAATGGGCAATCAAACTAGAAATTGGGCCCTTGTAGCCAAATATCTATTATTCTCATTTACTCACTAAAACCAAAAAAAAATTCCATTGCTTATCAACTTACTTTGTAAATAAGAACACCAATAGTTTTTAATTGGTTTCAGCTAATATGCCTTGTTCATAATAAGGTGTTGTCAACTTTAACCCACGAACAATAACCAATTCACTCTCCCCCTTCATGCTAACATAATCTGACATCTTACTCAGCAAATCAATTCCAACGATGAATCCAAAGTGAAACACCCTCCATTCCTTAATTGAGTGAGGAAATCAGTTTTCTCTTGTCTCATCTTCTTTCTCTTTCAAATGGCATATTAATCTTCAATGTGATCATTCATGTAAAAACTGCATTGAAAAGTCAAAGATGATATACAATATTGGCAATGATGAGGATTGGTAAGAAAATGACTGAAAACTTTGACCATTCCATTTTAAGAACTATAGGATTGAACATTCGTGTGTCAGTTTAGGGGTTTTCAAGTCGGTGTATGAACTATAGTTTGGATATTAAATATTTTATCCCACTATTGGGGTAAGACAAGTATACTAGACCCAACTTGGCCATGACTCGAGTCTAATTCACAATTCCCACACCAAATCCGTTTAGAGAGTCGCATATTCGACACATCAAGGTTGAGTTGAGCCAAGTCGAGTACCCATATGTTCGGACCAACTCAAATACATACTAATGGCTAAAATGAGAGTGTCATTTTCACTTAAACTAGTAAAACCGATACAAATCCAACGCTAATGAGTTGGGTTAGAGTTGAAGTTTTGACTTTCGGATTAGATATATAAGGTTGACATGCGAAACTGTTTATTTAATCATGTCAATTTGAGATCTGACCCATTTACCCAACAAGTTTCAGCTAAATTTGTGCTGATCAAAGTGTCAAAGTGGTAAAAATGACGTAGACTTGTTGTATTTATGAGACAACATTAAAACAACGAGGTTCAGTAACAAAACCTTCTTTTATGTCTATTTACAAAACCCAGATTTAGTAATCCCAAGCCAAAGCGAAGGCCTAAGCCTTCAAAGCCAAAGCCTTGTAAGACTAATCCAAGTTCATCCAAACCATTGTTTGATCATTCCTCGAGGAAGTATGGTCTTAGATCAAATTCAATTGGGAAGAATTATAAACCAATTGTAGGAGCAGGAGCAGACTTTGGTATCCCTCTCATTCTTTCTGATGATGATGAACTAGAAAAGGTGCATCATGATGAAGAGATTGAAGCTGACCTTGGTGATGTAGCTAGTGACTTTGGGGACTTTGGTGATTTTGGTGATGCAGCTAGTGACTTTGGTGATGTTGGTGATGCAGCTGATGACTTTGATATTATGGAAGAACTAATGATGAACCTTCAGTGAGTAGACCAAGACCTATTCTACCAAGGGACTTTGTAATACACTTTGATACTACCTTTAGTGGTTGGAGAAAAAGTGTTTTTCTCATTGGACAAGGTCACACTTTGATACTACATCAAAGTGTGAACACATTAAAAACAATTTTTCTGAGTCATTCAACAAGATGATGCTCGAGTTGCGAGAGATGCCCATTGTGAAAATGGTTGAGAGGTTTCAAAGGATGGTGATGGATATGCAATATACAAGGAAACTTGAGGCAGAAAACATGAAGAATGGTGGTGTTGTGCCTAGGTTTGAAAGAACTTTGTTGAGACTGAAAACGACGTATCATAAGTATAAGACCATTGGTTGCAGAAAAGGATTGCATTCTGCCATAAATAGAGGGGGTGTTAGTTGGAATGTTGATCTTGAGAACCACACATGCTCTTGTTGTGAATGACAAGTCACAGGTCTACCATGTGAACATGCATGCGTTGTGGTTATTCCAACAAGGGATAAGTTTCCAAAGTAAGTTTAATTTATTTCAAGTTGTTTCTTATCTTTCATTTGAAGTTGTTGTTTGTTACTTATTTCAATTTGTTTGTGTTTCATGTAGGTACAATATTCCATACTTTTCAATTGAAGCCTACAAAGCTACCTATGACTTGTATGTACACCCATTTGATAATACAAGTTATTAGCCTCAGATAAAATACACAATTTCATTGTGTTTTCACATCACATTTGTAGCTTATTCATTGTTTATTGGTCTCATGTACCTTATTCACTGTTTGTTTTGTTGTCATAGCCACAACATCTTAAGCCTCATCCACTTCATAGGTCTGCTAGAGACCTAGAAAGAATAGGAAAATAGGTGAAGACAAGGGGCCCAAGGGACCAAGGAGGAACTCTAATAAATGCACTAAATGCAAACAACATGGGCACAACAAGACTACTTGCAAAGGCGTAGCTTCTAATAGTGTTGAGAGGAGGCCAGGTGCTATAGGACTGGGCAATACACTTGGTGGTGTTGGTGGTCCAGAAAAGAGGAAGATGATGAAAGAGGATACAATGCCATGTACCCCATCAGCTTGTGGAGAATGTATGTTTATGATAAGTCAAAATTTGACTCAGTCCCAGGGAAACAGGTAAAGGTTGGTGGCTTTTCCCAGCTTTTTGGTGTACTTGGTACATATGATATGACTTGTAAATATATTTGTTGTTTGTAACCATGGCAAGTTAGTTTTTGGGTAGATGTCATGTATATGTTAGAGAAAATGGTTACAAACAATGTTTTTGGTTATGGTTTGAGTTTTTTTGTTGTAGATGGTACATACAATGGCATGTCAGTTTTTGGGTAGATGTCATGTATGTGCAAGACAAATGGTTCAATTTTTTGTTACAAGCAATGTAAGAAAAATAATGGTTCAATATGTGATAAATGTAAGACTAAATGGATATGCAAGACAAATATAAGCTCAACAATGCAATGTGATGTTGTTCAGTATTTGATGTAATACAAACTGGTTCAAGAGTTCAATGTTGTTCAATAATACAGGGTTGATCAGATCAGTTTGTTGCATTGTAGGTTGTTCATTTCATTATGTTGCATTGCAGGGTATGTTGATCAGTGTCTGTGTGTTGATCAAATCAGTTTGTTGCATTGCAGTGTCAGTTGTATTGCATTATAGGTTCTGTTGTGTCGGGCATTGCAATACAGAACAAGGTTTGTTGTTTGTTGATCAAGGTATTGCATGTATAGGGTCGTTGTTGCAAGCATTGCATTGCAGATACAAAACATGGTATGTTGTTTGTTGATCAGGGTATGCATTGTTCATTGCATTGCAGGGTATATTGATCAGTATTAGTGTGTGTGTGTGTGTGTGCGTGCGTGCGTGCGTGTGTGTGTGTGTGTGTGTGTGTGTGTGTGTGTGTGTGTGTGTGTGTGTGTGTGTGTGTGTGTGTGTTCATTCAGTTGTATTATGTTGTTTGTTGATCAGGGTATGTTGATCAAATTAGGCAGTGTTCATTGCATTGTAGGGTATGTCGATCAGTGTTAGTGTGTGTGTGTGTTCATTTTCTTGAATTTTGTTGTTTGTTGATCATATCAGGCATTGTTCATTGCATTACAGGGTATGTTGATCAGTGTTTGTGTGTGTGTGTTCATTCTGGTGCATTTTGTTGTTTGTTGATCAGGATATGTTGATCGGTGTCATTGTGTGTGTTGTTCATCTATTGCATTGCAGGTTGCATTGTTTTGTGTTGCATTACATTTGTGAAGGTTTATAGACCTGACAACTCGATCAAGAAACATTTGGAAATAAACTCCATTAAACTTCATTAAATTCATGGTTTACTATTACGTAGAAATCAAACTTCATTACATAGATAAACTCCAATTTCTATTTCATTACATAGATAAACTCCAATTTTTACTATTACTACCCAAGCTTACTATTGAACTCATCACAAAAATCGTTCAATTCCATTTCCATTTCAACTTTGACCTTTACACGTATAGTTGCATTTGGTGTCGGAGTTGCCTTCACTGCTTGAAATAGTCTTGTAACAACTAGAAGCTACCACATTTATTGCACACCAAGAACCTCTTACCTAGACTCCATAGTCGTTGAGATTTCAACAGTTGCCTTGGTTTTGAGCATCCTTTCAGGCATGGGGTCTTTTTCCAAGGACATTCCTTGTACCAATGACGATCTAAGTCGCGGTGAAAATATGATTTTGAGCTGCCACTCGAAGAATAAGCTTTTCCAACCTTGACACTCTTTCCTTTGAGATCAATGTTATCTTCTTCAACCTTTGCCTCAACATTTTTTATAGCATCTTCCAACCACTTAAATTTGCCACAAGTTGGGAATTGACATTGAAGGTACTTCTTATCTAATGTAAGTCGTTCATCGGAAGTCGTCAACATCATCAATCCAGGGTATCGATTTGCGCCATACACATTGTATACCAATGGGCAAGTAGAAGAAGTGTGACCTTCTAGGTCACACATCTGATAAATATCCTGGTCATTTACAAATAATGCAAAGTCAATTAAACAACAATTTACATATGATTTTGTTTTGACACCCACATAATTTTAAAATTTACCGTTTTGGTACCCATCTTCCCCAAACAAAATTTTGCATAGTTCAAAAACCCAATTAAGGTAAATACACCAAATACAGAATTTACTTACCTCTTCTGCAACACCGACTTGTCCACCAAAACATTTACTTTGATGTTCCTCCTTGTCCTCTCGCAGTCACCCTCTCCAACAAATCAAAGCTCTCTCTCCTCTCAGTTAATTCGGTCTAACTAAAACGGTTTTGTCTAGGAAAATAGGGAAAATAAACTCACGTGCTTGGCACGTAAGGGTGAGGATAATTTAGAAATTTTCAAATAACTAATGGTTTCTAGTAGTCAAAGCAGTTGACTTAACGATCAACACTTAAAATGGGGGTTAGATAGAATAAACCAAATTAATGGCACTCATCTATGGTTACACCTGAATTAATGGGGGTTAGATAGAATAAACCAAATTAATGGCACTCATCTATGGTTACACCTGAATTAATGGGGGCTAGAAAGTAAATAACCCTAAAGAAAATAGTTGGATGATTTGAACACAGTGCTATTAACTTTACACGACTCTTCCAATTTAAAAATAACTTATATTGTTTGATTGTCAAATTAGGTGAAGGGGGTAATTAAAATATTTATACTGCGAATTTAGGTACTCTGCATTGCTTTAATTGCCCTTGTCCAACACACACAAAGCATGTGCTCAGATTTTTAGTAATTCATTTATTATCATTTTGCCTTGCAATCTTCATAATACTTTCTCTAAGATGCCAACATGCCTAAATTTGTTGTGTTTTATTTTTCATTATTGTGTATTAAATTATATTTTATGATGCAATATATCCATTCATGTTTTGTCCATCAAACATACTAAACCATGTGTGTGCATATTTGTGCAGGGCGAGGCTGTCTACAACAGGATGCGAGTAGTAGAGTTGAGGGCTGAGTGAGTTGGTTTTTTAATCCAGTATAAAATATAATCAAATGTATATTGTAACTTTAGATGTTGGATGGTTTGGACTAATTTTGTTACAAGGAAATGAAATCTCGCAGGTATTTCGCATAGGATTTGGGTTTTTTTTTTCATGATTTGAATACAAGTATATTTTCATTGGAAACAATATTTATTAGTGGCCCCGCCTTCCCTTCAAATGGAAAAAAATAAAAACAGTAGCAAATAATTGTTTTTGATAATAAACTAATTTTTGTAGGGTTGTAACTAAGTCGTGGCCCAGTCATGACAACCTTGTGACCAAGACCAAAACAGACGGATGAGGGCTAGTCAAACGATTGTGCTTCACAAATTAGGCAGGTCTCCTAACCATTTTAGGATTTCTTGTCACAGCTGAGGGGGCACTGCTCGGACAAGTGCTAAAGCTTGTTAGGCAGGGTTGACAGCACGGGAAAGTTATTTGTGTAGAATTCCATTTAATACCAACAACAACAACAATGGTGATGGTTACCATCAGAAGTTGAAGTTGGTTAGTTTCACTATTTTTAAATTTCATGACTTGGTCATACCTGAAGCTTGTGCGAATAGGTATTATGTATGTAGTTCTTCTTAAGGATGGATAGTTTTGATGGACAAAACCCCTCCGACCATCTCCATACTCAATCTTTAGATCGATGCTCAAATACAACTTACTCCCCTTACTACGTTTCCAAAAGTATTGACTTTCAATCCATCAAGTATTGGTAAAGAATAATGGTTCCTCCTTATGAAAAATAACTTGAAACAACAATTATATTTTGCATAAAAGTGTTACTTTGGTTGAGATTATATATAGAAAATAAAATATCATGGTTAGGTTTAAGCAACCAAACATGCGCACTAGGAATTACAATCCAATTCCCATGGACAACCAAACAACAAAGTTGGCCAAGTCCATGGAATGGGATTCAAATTCCCATCATAGGATTCCATGCAAACAAACACACCCTTAGGGGATCCTAAATGGGCAGTCAAATTAGAAATTGGGCCTTTTTAACCAAATATCTATTGTTCTCATTTTCTCATTAAAACCAACAAAATTATCCATTGGTTATCAACTTACTTGTAACTAAGATCACCAATAGTTTTTAGTTGGTTTCAAGCAAAATGTTTTGTTCATAAGAGGGTGTTGTCAACTTTAATTCACAAACAATAACCAATTCACTCCCATTAAATCTGATGCATCCAAAATCTGTTCTCCAGTAACCGGACATCTTACTCATTAAATCCGATGCATCCAAAATCTGTTCTCCAGTATGTGTGACCTGCAAAACAAATGTTAGATTGCCAAAAACCACCTTTTTGGTGGTCGAAGGCACTATGATGTTTAAGTCAATAACTTGGTCGGAGATGGACTGGACAGAACTCAATTAAAGTTGCATACCTTTGTTGAATGTTCATTTTACCATATATAATGGTTGTTGTTAATTCCCTGCGAGATTTAAGCATGTGAGGCACAACCAAAGGAGTCGTTCTTTGTATCAGTCTCATTTTTTATGAAGATACGTCATTGGAGGTGTAACTCCCTCTAAGACTCTTTTTCTCTGTAACGTTCCTGCTCTTTAAGGGTGAACTTTATCGAGCCTGGATTTGGGCATTTAACTATGGTTTATTTTGACGAGCCCTGTTTAGGCTTTTATGACTGGATTCGTCCTTCTTGGGCTTTATGAATTGGCCTTGTTTAGAGATATTTGATCCTTGAGATGGATGACTCCTGCTACGTGTACAGCTACAATATCAGTCTTATTTGATGTATCATCAGCTACTCCCCCTTTAGTTAGTGGGTATGCTGACATGGCCACTAACTCGACGATGGTTGGACTTTCGATTTCATCATTAGCTCGCATTTAATGCTGTTAGCAGCTTTTGGTGGGTTGGTATCCAGATCTCTTGTTCGTCTGTTCGTTTTCCGTGTTAAGTTTGGAATTTCGTGCAGTCATCGTATCTCGCACGTCGTCCTATGAGCAGTTTCTTCATTGCTCGGATGTATAAAAGGAGGCATGATTGATTTGTTTTTTTCTTTATGCTATCTTTGAAATTAGGACTTACTTTTTTTTCTTCTTTTTTGTTTCCTTGCTCCTTCATTCCTTTACGGGTCTGCCCGCGATATACTAGACAGTGAGGCGCTTGCTGCTTGTGAAGCTTACTTCTCACCCAAGAAGGCTTCTCAGGCCACATTGGATAATGTTCGCTCCGATTATGATTTGCTTAGGCAGAACGATAGTTCTTGTCGTCCAAGGTCTATGTTTATTGCACTCTATCCATGCATGTTCATGTCCGCCCTTCGATTCTCAATTCCAGAGTGGTCTTGGGATTATCTAGATTTTTGGGGCATTCCTCCTGCACAAATGGGTCCTAATGGTTGGAGGGTTATGGTTTCTACTTATGCGAAAGTCGTTCTCTCAGGCACTCCCTTGACTGTTAGGGTTCTGCATTCGGTGGTTGGTTTGTTGGTGACCAAGGACATTTGCTTCCTCCGTTCTCTTGTCTGTTTTGGGAAGCTCAATGATGACATTAGATATTGGTCGAGATTCTGAGTCCCTAACAAACAAAAGGATATGAAATTAAGCGTGGAAGAGGGGATGATCAGTGATCGTTTCTTGAGGCTTCTTATGGTTTCCGTTGAGGCATTTCTCTCTGGGGACATCGTGGAGCGTAGTGGCTTGTACACTATGAACAATTCGGAGCGGGCTTTGCTTATTGAATCTCGAGCTGAGGAGATTGATGCCCGTGCTGCTTCTGTTGGTGTTAGTAATGCTAGCATTGATGGGGAAGTGAGCTCGGGTAGGGATGTTACGAATCTCAATGCTCCTGTTAGCATTGGTGTTGCTGGATCGACTTCTAGGAAGAGGAAGCTTCCGAGGTCTGCTAGCCCGTCAAAGCAATTATTGATAAATCCTGGTCGTGTTCCGAAGAAGAAATGATTTTCTGATTCTACTCGTGGTACTGCTAGGATTGTTCTTCGTCCGAGTTTTTTTGATAAAGAGGTTGTGAAAGAGGGTCGTTTATCCCTCGAGGAGATGAACTTGGCGCTGGAGAGGAGCAAGAAGGAAATTACTTGTCCATTGGACGATAATGAAAATAGACTCCTTTTCACCTATGGTGTGCCCGACATTGTTGAATGGTCTAACGATGATCGTCGAGTTATCGATGACAAGATGTTTCAGCTGGTGATGGAACAGTCTACGGAGGTCACTGGCCGTGGTCAGAGTTTTGAGGTTCTTTTTCAATCTCCTTCCATTCATGTCGATGCAGGGTTCTTAGTTTCGTCTCTGGCTCGTTTGGATTCTTCTGCTCCTGCCGTCACTACTACTTATTTTACGACCGCTCCGTAGCGAGAAGGCAAGAGTGGTTTATCTATTATCACCGATGTTCCGCCAGCTCTTCCTGGCTCGTCTGTGTTTTCGGATCCCCGCATCCTTCATCCACGGATTAGTTGGAAGGAGCCCAACCTGAAAGACATCCATATCAAATCAGACGGGAAGTTTTGTTGGTTTACTCTGCTTGACGTGATGGATGGTGTGCGTAGGTTGATCAATGAATGGCATAGGCGGTGGTGAAATGATCTTCGATGCATGTGATGGATCCTAGCTCTCATCTCGATTATGGTCTTAAGTAGATAATGGACGTGATGAATCACCTCACTTATGCTGGGGTGATGGGGTCGGAGTACATGGCTGGTCGTGGCCAGGTGGCTGCTCTTGAGAGGAAGTTGGCGGCGCTGTTGTTGGTGTTTTCTCACATCTTTCGTCAGTTTGACGTGGTGAAAACGCAATGTACATAGCAGGAAAGGGAAGTTGGGGCTGCTCTGGCCTCTCTGAGGGAAGTGGAAGTTGCGAAAGATCGATCTGATGCGGAGCTGAGTCTTCGACGGCTGCTTTGGACGGGGTTCGCACACGACTAGATGAGTTGGAAAAGGAGATGTCTGTCGAGAAAGTTGGCCATGATGAGGCTCTACGTTCTGTCATTGAGGAATCTGTCAGCCGTAGGATTACTGAAGGGCGAGTGGAGCAATTAGCTAGTAATTGCACTTGATGAAGTTAAGTTGGATATCTCCACCATGCTAACCATTGCTGAAGGGCAGCTTATTTCCACTAAGAATGAGCTTGTTGCAACGAAAGACGGGCTAAAGATTGTGGAGGCGGAAGATTGGAAGAGAGTTGTTGACAGACGAGTCGAGCTTCTCGACTATATTGAGGGACTTGGCATTGATTTGTCCAAGTATATTTGGTCGATCAAGTCTTTGAGGATGAAGATGGTGAAGAAGCTACTATGGATCCCCCAAGCGATCATGTAGACAAAGAACTGTCATTTCCTCACCCTTCCGATCTGGTCCCATAATCTACTCTTGTTGTTGAAGGGAAAGCCTCATCTCCTCCTGCCACTGGCGTTGTTGCCTTTCTTCCATCAGATGCTCTTGCTATTTTTACTGTATCTTCTTCTAATTTTCTAATTTCTTCTCCGGATGTTCTATCTTTTTCTCCAGATGTAACAGAATGTTTTTATGAATGAAAAACATTTTTTCCTTTTGATAATGTTGTATTGCCTTTTATATTATTTTCCACTTTGCATGTTTCTCTTTGAGGTCATGATTCATCTTGCATCATTTGTGGTGACTTATTGGATATGATAAGTGTATTCGCTTCATTCTTCATACTCTGGCAAGTTAGGCTTATCCGTATTTCTGTTTTTCGCATTCGCTTGTTGACCATCCAAAATTTTTATTTCTTCATGCTCCATGAGGACTTGGCTTGGATGCCAATGTGTTTCAAGTTTCGAAGTATTGGCTGGATTGGACGGTTTTGTGATTGAATTGGTTCGTACCTTTTTACTTTTAGGTTTGTCGTGGTTGTCGAAGTAAGTCGTCTTGCGTATCTCTAGTTTTTGCTTCTTGGTTTGATATTTTGATCAGCCAAAAGGCTCTATAACTACATCTTGATTTACATGTCCGGATTTTCTGATCCAATATATAGGGCTAAATAAGTTGACTTGATCGTCCAAACTTTTTTGGTCTGATATATTAATCAACCAGAAATTTACCTGAGTAAGTTGACTCATTCGTCTCAACTTTTACTTCGTTGATCTGACGCGTTGGTCGACCCTAAGTTTATTTGAGTAAGTTGACTTGTTTGTCCAAACTTTACTTTGTTGGTATGACGCGTTGGTAGACCCGAAGTTTATTGGAGTAAGTTGACTCGTTCGTCTCAACTTTTACTTCGTTGGTCAACCCAAAGTTTATTTGAGTAGGTTGACTTGTTTGTCCCAACTTTTGTTTCGTTGGTCTAACGCGTTGGTTGATCCTAAGTTTATTTGAGTGAGTTGACTTATCCGTCGCAACTTTTACTTCGTTGGTCTGACGCGTTGATCGACCCAAAGTTTATTTGAGTGAGTTGACTTATCCGTCCCAACTTGTACTTCGTTGGGCTGATGTGTTGGTTGACTCGAAGTTTATTTAAGTGAGTTGACTTATATGTCCCAATTTTTCCTTCGTGGTTGATCAGACCAAAAGTTTTGCATCTGACTTATGCCTCCCGACCCTTTGTTTGTGGCTTGATATGCCAATTTTTCTCATTGTCTAGCTTTAATGCCTCAATTTTGGGCATAAGATGTTGAGTTTTGAACTCGGAGTTTTATTGATAATCCCATTTGGGGTGCTTAACGATCTATAGTAGTAGTAGTCATTTCTTTCTCATAAAGTTACGCTATGTTGTAGGGTCTGCATTGTATATTTCTGACTGTTGCTCAATTTGTTCTGCCTTGAGTGGTCTTAACTTTTTCGTTGTAACTTCTTCCTCCATGATTCTCTGTAGTTTTGTTGTTCGTGTATTGTTGTCGTGAGGTAGCTAATAAACTCAGAATGCTTCCTAATCGAATCACTTGGTGTGTGCCATTAACAAGTTGGTCTGGACAAGTAGAATAGAATTTAGCTCCGAATTGTCTAATCATGCTCACATCAGTATCTGATGCCAAGGCTTCATTCATCGATTCATAAAATTTGTTTGTGTCAACTTCATTGTCAATAATGTAGGAGGCGTTGTTGGCCTTGTCATGGATAATGTGGGTCAAGCTTGTAAGTTCTTCGGACTATGTCAGTTGGTTGGCCCCACATTTGAAGTGAAAATTTCTCCGCGTTCCTCATTGTGAGTTGTCGTATTGATTTATCTGGTCTCGTTTGATGGCATTGGCGTTCCTACTTCAACATAGATCAACTCGAGTGGGTAATGTTATTGGTTGTCTCTTGGGTTGGCTTAATTGTTTGCTTCCTTCAGCTACGTAGTGTAGGGCGTATATCAGTTCTCTGGATTGTTCTTTTGATCCTATAGTGGTGTCTGCCTTCTCTTTTCCCCTTGGTTTGTTTATCAGGCAGCTCGATGAGTTTGTCGAGTCATCCTCTTTGAATCCAGTGTTCGATTTCATCTTTCAGGTTATAGGAGTCTTCGGTGTCGTGCCCATGATCCATGTGGAAATAGCAATATTTGTTCTTGTCTCGCCCCTCTGGGTCTCCTCTCATCTTGAATGACCAGTTGACATCTTCCCATTTCACCATGGATTTCATTATGTTCGTTCGACTTGTCTTCAAGGCCGTGTATGGTTTGTATGTCTTTTTCACCACACTTGTTACCCGCTCATGCTCGGGCCTTGCTGATTGTAGCTTTTTGGATTCATGTTAGTTGAATTTGGGTCTGCCATTGGTCTGGTGCCTTTTTGAATGAATGTTTTCCTCCCCGGATCTGTCGTCTCTCCTTCTTTCTTCCCTTCTTTTCACACCTCTTTGAATGGGCCTCTCTCTAGAATCGTTCTTCTTTTTGGCAGCTATCATTTCCTCGAGAGTGGTGTGCTTTTGAGTGATCTCAATAAATTTCCATGCTTTTTGGAAGTTCTAAGATTAGAGCATAAAAAAATGGTCATCTTTTCAATCCGGCGATGAAAATAGAGATGGTTGTGTCGTCGCTAAATTCGTCGATCATTGTCAACTGATCAGTAAAACGAGTAATGTACTCCCTTATTGTCTCCTCGAGCTTCTATTTGATATGAAGCAAGTAGTGTGGCCTCATCCTCATCCGTTGACTGCCGATGAACCTCGTGATGAAAGTGGTAGCTAACGCTTGGAATGAGTCTATTGACCTTGGTGGTAGGATGTTGAACCAATTCATTGTTGTGGATGTGAGACTGGTTGGAAACATTCTGCATAAGATGGATTATGTGCTCTCCTTGAACGCCATCATGTAGTGGAAGTGTCACAGATGGTCTGTCGAATCGATGGTGCCATCATATGCTTCAAACATTGGTGGGATGAACTTCTTTGGCATAGAAGTCACCATAAGTGCGTCGAAAAATGGTGGTTTGGCTAGTTTGTACAATACATTAGGATTTGTGACTCCGATCCCGAATGGGATTTCAACAGGGGTCCTGTCACTTTGGGAGGTCCCATCTAGAAGTGGTTCGCGGCTTTCGAGATTCACCTGTATAGGTTCTGCAGGACTTCTTTGGCAAAGTTTTATTAGGGCAACGCTTGGTCGGGGTCGGCAGATTGAGCACACTCTTGGGTGAATTTTTCCACCATTTTGATCATACGGTCCATCTGGGTCATGAGTAGGTCTACACGAGGGTCCATGGCAGTATCACCAGACGTCTGTGATATTTGGGTTATTGAGTGTTGCGGCTCTCCGTTGCCGAGCATGATCAGTCTGACGTTTGTCGCTAGGTTTGAAGTGTGCACTATCGGCAACGCAGCTTCGCCGGTGGGAAGATTGCTTTAATTGTTGCCGAGTTGAGGGTCTGTAGAGTGTTCCATTTGTTCTGAGGGTTTCTCAGTTGTCTATTGGAGTTGAGGAAATTTGCTACTATAAATTCACTTCTTGAAAGGAAAACTTGTCGTTCCCCATGGACGGTGCCAAACTGATGCGTCCAAAATCCATTCTCCAGTAAGTGTGACCTGCTAAACAAATGTTAGATTGCCAATGACCACCTTTTTGGTGGCCAAAGACACTCCGATGCTTAAGTCAGTAACTCAGTTGGAGATTGAGATAAATTTGGACAGAACTCAGTTAAAGTTGCATACATTTGTCGAATGTTCCCTTTACCTTATATAATGATCGTTGTTAATTCCCTGCGTGACTTAAGCATGTAAGGCGCAACGATAGGAGACGTTCTTCGTAACAGTCTCATTTTTTATGAAGATATATTCTCGAAAAGGCGTAACTCCCTCCAGGGTTCTTTTTCTCTGTAACGTTCGTCCTCTTTAAAGGAAAACTTTATCAAGCCTGGATTTTGGCCTTTAACTAAGGTTTATTCTGACGACCTGTTAGTGCTTTTATGACTGTATTCACTCTTTTTGGGCTTTATCAATTGGCATGATTTTGGGATACTTGATCCTCGTGATGGATGATTTCTGCTACATGTACGGCTGTAATATCAATATCAGTCTTATTTGATGTATCATCAAAATCAATTTGAACAATGGGTCCAATGTGAAACCCCTCCAACCTTTAGTTCCTTTGTTGAGAAATTAGTTTTCTCTTATCTCATCTTCTTTATTCTTAAAATGTCATATTTCATTGTTATTGTTCATTTGAACTGCATTGAAAAGTCAAAGATGGTATACAATATTAGCAAGGACGAGGATTGGTAAAAAAAATGACTGAAAACTTAGGTTAGTGACTTTAACTATGTAAGAGTTATTGTAAGTATTTCTAACAACGACATTAGACCATTCCATTTTAAAAACTATTCGACCATTTTAATAACTATTGGACTGAAGATTTGTGTACCACTTAAGATGGTATAGAAACTATAGATTGATTGTTGAATATTAAACCCAACTCTAGGGGTTGGGCAAACATACTAGACCCTACTCGAGTATAACTCACAATTCTTACACCAAAATCCGTTTAGAGAGCCGCATATTCGACACATCAAGGTTGAGTTTAGCCAAGTCGAGTACCCACATAGTCTAACCAACTCAAATACATACAAATGGCTATAATGAGAGTGTCACTTTCACTTAAACTAGTAAACCCGATACAAATCCAACCCTAATGAGATGGGTTAGACTTGAACTTTTGACTTTCGGATTAGATAAGGTGACATGCTAAACTGTCAATTTAATCGTGTCAATGTGAGATTATATTTTGGAGGATCAAAATATTCATTGCTTGGTTGGCCTCACTTAACTTACTCCAACGACAAATGTTAAACAAGTCAAAACTTGTCGTAAACCTACCTACTAACAAACAAACAAACAGGTCAAACGGCCTGAGGTTCTCTGCTAAATAAGCTATACGGGTTGGGTTCGGGTCATGACTTCTTACCATACTCCAGCCACGTCAGCGGTCACTCGCAACTCGCAAGCAAAGCCCCTTCATATATAAACTAGTACGAACACTCCAGGTGGTCAGGTTGTGCTCATCTTCTAGTCTAGTCGTCTCCGCTCGCCAACCATCCAGACTCACTCCAGGCATCTTCGCAGTCTCACCTACCACTTCTTCTTCGACATTCTCGATTGCTCAGATGTCAGGTAAATCTCCCTTATTTTTTCTAATCAAATTACAATGCCTTCTGCGACCCCGTCACACCAATCAATCAACACATCGATCGATCAATTTAGGTTATCTGACGCATCAAAAATTAAAAATCTCTTATAATAACTTCACCTACAATTTAGGTTATTGGTGATGGATTGATATCAGTCTTGTGTCTCTGTGAAGATCCTCTTATTTAGTTGTTATTTGCATAAAAAACTTGAAAAAAAAAAAAAGATATCATATAAGGAATCTTCACGATTGAAATCCATATTGCACTTTGATTAGATAAATTAAGCTGAGATGAATAATTGTAGACCTGATGATAGGTGTGCAAATTTGTATGCAGCAATATCTTGGAAGATTGTTCAAAATGTTAGTGTGGCACAGTGTCATCAAAGAAATAGGCACAGGGACTCTTGTGTCACTAACATGAGCAACTCTCTTCCCTCTCAACCAGGGAAGTTGGCATGGACTGGCACCTCGGTCATGCAGTTGTGTACTTTACCAAAACACCAGACTACTTTTCGCAACAGACAAAGTGATTATTGCAACGGTCTGTTCTAGACTCGGACTTTCCAGGTCGATCTTAAGTGCATCACTGGAAATTTTCTGTTAAACTTGTTATTATGCATGCTTCTATAATTTACATATTGATTTTCAATTTTTGTTTGTATTTCCTTTTCCACCTTAATGAAACTTTAATTGGGCTAGACTAGCTTTTCAGAGTCTTAGTATATGTAAACTGGAAAAAAAAAATCACATATAAGCTTAGTTAGTCATCCTGGTGCTATTTTTTTAGCAGCTGTTCCAGCTACCAGTGCAGCGCCGTCTTCAAAAAAAATTGATGTCCGGAAGCTCCAAAACGGGAGGTAAGCAATTTGCATTTTTGTAATGTGTTGGGTTGATGCTTATCACATCATACTTCTCATTGGTAGTAAAAGTCGTTGCGTTGAATATAGTCATATACCACATGGGGTTCTTTTTCATTTTGCAATGCCACAAATATTCTTCTTTTTTTTTTACTTTTTGTAAAAATATATTAAACTCTTTCATTGTTCACGTACAACTATGTAGAAATTGAGGCATGATGTGAGTCGCTAGCTTAAGTTTCAAGAAAATCCATGTTCAAATAAATGATATGTACGAGAAGTAAATAAGTAAACTTCAAAACATTAAAAATGAAAATAAAAATACAATTCCAGTGAGTTAAGACCATGTCACTATAAAAAATTAAAAATATTAATTGATCAAATATTTACGATACTGGCATTTTGCCCGTGTCTACGACACTCATGTTAATACCTATTAGAACACAGCCGTTGGTGAAGATTAAGATAAAGTTGTTTAGTTAAATAAAGGGTGCACCTGGTGAAATCTACCTCTTGATAACTTAATTTGGCATGTTAGTTATCTGTTATAATATTTTTATTTGGACCGTCCTTTATCTACTGATATGATTATTTCTATATTTCAACAGACCATCAAAGTACACTTGCACATTCCAGTTTTCAAGTTTACATAAATATCCATAGTATCTGTTCATAAACTGTAAAACGTTTAAAGAAAAAAAAAAGTATAAGACATCACATTTCAATATAAAACCATGACTTCATTTGATCAAAGTTGTATGATTAATGTGCTCCTTAGCTAAATATATACCTCACATTACACCTTTGACACTTTTAAGAAGCACCGTGATGCATACACCCTCACACATTTATATTACTTTTTGAACGAGCACCCGTGCACCATGTGTGATTTACATCCTTGGACCCATTTAGGACTCCCTGTTGGTGTAATTGGATGGAATTTATTTGAATGAGCGTAATATGGATTTTATATAGTAATGCCCATCATTCAGTGATATCCGAGGTGTTGCGGTTGCTGGTGTTGAAGGAGAACCCATCACCCTCACAGAGCTCGTTACAGAAGCAATAGCTACTGGGTTTGCTGCATGGTTATCGGACAGAAAGAAATCTGATGCATCTAAACGTTTGAGAGTTTCTGTTGGCCATGACTCGCGAATTTCTGCACAAACACTACAGGTACATCCTTTATCCTTATGCACATGAGCATACATTAAGCCATCTTCTTGGGGCAGAGCAAGCGAAGTTGGATATATATATATATATATATATGTGTGTATATATGTAAAAAAAATTATTTTGTTTTAAGGTGAGTAGGGATTTTCTGGGATCCTGGAGCCATTAGACGCCTTTGGCAGGGTTCAAACCATAGACTTGTGATATCATCCGCCACAAGTCTACCACCAGAGCTAGCACCTATTCGCAGACTTATGGTAGATGGTATCACAAGTCCAGTTCAAACGAATTGCCGGTAGATTTATTACCTATTTATTGACAGAAATAACAATCTGGCAATATAGGGTTCTTCAGATTAAGAAGTAGCACATAGGGATAGACCGCTGCTGTTTTTTTAAGGGTGGTAGCCTGATACATTTAGACACCCTTTGTTGGTCTTGTTTGTTGTGTCAACAAGTGCGGTAGTACATACTAGAAACATCAATCCATTTCTGTATTTGGCTCACCCATTAAGAAGAGATATCATTTTTTTATATATTTTTCTGAAGGGAGAAAATTTTACCCAAGCACCAGCCCAAACTCTTTCATCATTTCATTTTCTGTTTTTCTGTTAAAGCACTTTCCTTCATTTTTAGGTTACTTAATTTGTACAATTAAGAAGAGATATCATTTTTTTTATATATTTTTATGAAGGGAGAGAATTTTACCCAAGCACCAGCCCAAACTCTTTCATCATTTCGTTTTCTGTTTTTTTGTTAAAGCACTTTCCTTCATTTTTTGGTTACTTAATTTGTACAATTTATTTTCAGGATGCATTTTCTCGAGGGATTAATAGTGCTGGCTTGGATGTTGTTCAATATGGGTGAGCAATAAGTCTCATCAAAATCCCATCATAATGTAGTGGAATTAGTTACTTGAGCGGCACTAGAAGCTATTCAGAAACAATATGGTTTTTATTTTTCATTTAAGCCTTTGTTTGGCACCAGTCTCACTAGATTTCGTCTGCTTTTCACTTTGAATTGTATCTAGTTATGAAAAAACCTGACAATAGACCTTATTTTGTGGTCCTTCTATTCTCTATCTCTAGATTAGCTTCTACACCGGCCATGTTCAACAGCACGCTTACAGAAGATGAAGAGTTTTTATGTCCAGTTGATGGGTCCGTAATGATAACAGGTATGGCATGTGTAATGTATTTCCTGGATTTTATGGCAAGTAGTGGAAAACCATATGCTTTCAGAACAGCCAGCCATATATGATAAACTTTTATGTCATCCATTTATATAGTCGTGTTATATGACTATAACTTATGATTTTGAAGTATGATCTCATAACAGGCAGACTTCCTTTTATTATTCCAATTTGCTTCTTAGCTATGATTTCCATCTACATACTTGACCAAATGTATTTTTGTGAACAGCCAGCCATCTTCCTTATAACCGAAACGGATTTAAGTTTTTCACAAATACTGGAGGACTGGGTAAAGCTGACATCAAGGACATTTTGGAACGTGCTACAATTATATATGATACACTTTTAGTTGAAGGTTTAAAACAAACTGTTTCTGCTGTTAAGAGGGTGGACTACATGTCTGTATACACACATGATCTTGTGAAGGCAGTTCGCAAAGCTGCAGGGAACTCAGGTAAATAAAAATTCTGCATGTATCGATTAATTGGAACTATGATATATACTGTTTATCTCTATTTTTTACCAAGGGGTTGAAAATGTTTTAAATTGTGTTTCTCCCAACGTTTGGGTGGAGTTCTTAGTTTGTTATTTTCCACTTACAAATTGTGCTTATTTTGAAGATTTTAGTTGGCATAAGATAAATATTCACCATTGTTCATCACCTAACTTCCAGAGAAGCCATTGGAGGGATTCCATATTGTGGTTGATGCAGGGAATGGAGCAGGAGGATTTTTCGCAGTATGTATTTTCCTCTCCTCTCTCTCTCTCTCTCTCTCTCCCCCTGCTTTGGAACGTTACACAGTATACTGCATACAGAATCATGTGAATTCTATCACTTTATTTATTATTATTTTTTATGGATTACAAAATTTCTCGGGGTTCTCTTTTACTGGACTTCCAGAAATGCCCATAATTTCTTGTCATGTGAATAATTTAGTATGCTTCCTAAAGGGGGGTGAATACTGGACTCTGCTGTGAAAACCTCCTGCATAATTCTCTTTTACATCTGGTCTCAAAGAGTTTACTGAGTATGCATGCTACTCTTCTTCAACACATGAACCACATAGGTTCTCTTATCACATAAGTTGATTCCTATAGAATATTAGACCCAATGTGTTTCAATGAATATATAAATGAAGAGAAAATATCATGTTTTAAACTGCTACCGCTCTCAAGTTGTTTTATCCATAATTGTATACCCGTTAACATACAACTTGACTTCATCATCTTGCTTTAAGTTTGCATGAGCTATAACCATAGCGTTTCTATATGAGATAAACCTGTTGCTTATTGCTACACCCTACTCTATAATGAATTGGTCGTCTTAATCCAAATGGTTTTCAGGCAAAGGTGCTTGAACCTCTAGGAGCGATTACTACTGGCAGCCAGTTCCTGGAGCCAAATGGTAATTTCCAAACTGGTTTTTGATAGACCCTGTAGAATGATGACAGTGAGATAAACTTGCTTCTGGCTTCAGGTATGTTTCCAAATCATATTCCTAACCCGGAGGATATAGCCGCAATGAAAGCCATAACCCAAGCAGTCCTTGACAATAAGGCCGACTTGGGCATCATTTTCGATACAGATGTTGACAGGTGAATCTGTATTCTGAATGTTTTATATAACCAGCATTCTGGCCTGTTTTATTTTTCATTAAAACAATGTTACTTTTTAGATCTGCTGCTGTGGATTCTACTGGCCGTGAGTTCAACCGCAATCGGTTGATTGCTTTAATGTCTGCTATTATTCTTGAGGAGGTAAAATTTCTCTGGGTTTGAACTTTTAGTGATTAGCTCTTCTAATGTTGAAATTTCCTTAAATAATGAAATTAATTTTTTTTACATGCTTTTGTCTGCACGGGCAGCATCCGGGAACCACTATTGTCACTGACAGTGTGACTTCAGATGGATTGACTGCATTTATTGAAAAGAAACTTGGTAAGCTGAATACGGATTATAAAGTTCCCTGTATATTGTTGTGTTATTTGGTCATGATCTTCTACTTTTTGAAGGAGGGAAACATCACCGGTTCAAAAGAGGCTACAAAAATGTCATTGATGAGGCTATTCGCTTGGTAAAGATTCATTCAAATTTATGTACTTCATATCTTCATAGAAATAATACTTTTGATGAGCTGATAATCTGATATATTGTTGCTTTAGCTTAAATATTGCACTCAATCCGATTTTTCTGACCTATTTCAGAATTTTAGATTTAGGTCCCTGTTTCTCCACCCCATTGCATAAATGGGATCCTCATGAATCCCTATGACAAAAGGCTATCTTTCTCATATACTACTTATTAGTAGTGCACACATTCAAATACATGGATATAAGGTTTCATGACTTTGGGCATCCCTTTTGGCGGACCTCGTTAAGGGAATATCATATAGTAGTGATTCTGAGAAGGGTAGTTGAATTAATACGTTTGAATGTCATCATAAAATAATTTTGATTCCTATTTTTTTTACATGGAAGAGTAATGTAAATGGATGAAGTTTATCGTGAGTGGAATGGCTCAGTTATTCATTCGCTATTCCAATGTTCACTTTTTTTTACCTTGGGTCATTCAGTCTCACTTGCAGGAAGTAGATGCACTGTAGTCACACTATGTGGAGCATTATTGGTATTACCATGTTTTCAGACCTTGTAATCGTACTGCTATATTGCATAGGCAGTGGCTGTTTGACACCACCAATTTCCTTCTTTGACACCACCGCCCCTTTTTAACCTACTAAGGGACACCACCAATAAAAGTTTTTTTCCCATCTCTCATTCTCTCTCTGCGATTTCTTCCCAACAGCAAGTAGAAACAACAATGTCACTGCTGCTGCTTCGCCTCGCACCTGCCCCGCCCGCCCCCTCCCTTTTTATTTTCTTTCCTTTTCTCCTCTTTCTTCCCTTTCTTTTCTTCTCAACAGCAACTAACAAGACTAGTAGCAGCGCTGCTGCTACTGTTATTGCAGTCTACTGTTGATGAAAAGAAACAAGAGGGAAGAGCGAGAAAAAAAGAAAGAAAAAAGGCTAGGGTGTGTGGTGGGGTGGGAGAGAAGCGATAGAAGGAGCATTGACGACAATTGATTGTTGTTGTTCTAGGGAGAAACCGTTGATAGTGGGACAGGGGAAGAGAGAAAAATTGAGAGTTTTGGGTTTATATTAGTGGTGTGGGATAGAAATGTTGGGGAGTCACGCACGAGCACTTGCGCACACTCCTTGGTTCACTATACATAGCAACGATATTGTCCCCAACTTAAACACCACCTATCGGGTCGGGCCTTCCATCTGGGCCTAGGTGGTGTGGGGTTTTCTCCAAAAAGCCTCGTTACTATTAGGGAGTGGACCATCTCCTTATAAACCTTTGTGACAACTCTTCCTTACTTAATGTGGGACTATTCAAGCCAACACTTTCCCAACAATCTCGACCTTGGCGCGAATCGTCACACATCCTACAATCCATCCACCGGTCTGCAACATCTCGAAGTACACCTCCTCCTCGAGTCTCATGTGCAACCACGATCATGTGGGTAGCACTCAGTGTACGGGATCGACTATTTCCGGTGTTGTTGGCTCCACCTAGTCGCAACCTCCGTACTAACTCCACCTCGTCCAGACTTGTAGGATACTCTCGGACACCATCTCGGCAAGGATCTGGATCATTCATCTGGCAGACTGCGCACCTGCGATGCTCCATCTGGTTTGGCTCTCTGTCGTGCGCCTACTCTCCTTGAACGATAGATGATGATCGTTCACCCGAAGGACCTGCGCTCCCGCCTGGATATGGCTCGTTGCCTTGCGCCTATGTCTAGCCCCTGAATAATGTGCCGCCTGGACCTCTACCTCACCGATCGAGTCCCAGCCGAACCATCGGCTCTGATACCAATCGTTGGGGCGTCACGCATGTGCACTTGCGCGCACCCCTTGGTCCACTATACATAGCAACGATATTGTCCTCAACTTAAACACCACCTATCGGGTTGGGCCTTCCATCTGGGCCTAGGTGGTGTGGGGTTTTCTCCAAATGACATCGTTACTATTAGGGAGTGGATCATCTCCTTATAAACATTTGTGACAACTCTTCCTTACTTGATGTGGGACTATTCAAGCCAACACTTTCCCAACATGAAAGGTGATGGTGTTAGACAGAAAGGTAGGGGGTGGTGGTGTCAAACAATCGAGGCCTATGTCATATTGTGAGGATGTTAAGTCATAATTTTCTTATTACTAGTTGCTCTGGATGCACTTCTTTTTTTGGGTTGTGTGTGTGTTGGGTGGGGAAAGGATTCTCATATTTGATTTAACACCTTTTATGTCAGAAATCTGAGCATCGAAATTTCTAACACGACTAATTGACAGAATTTTGTTGGTATCGAATCACATCTGGCTATTGAAACTAGTGGTCATGGAGCTCTTAAAGAAAACCACTGGCTTGATGATGGTGCATACCTCATGGTAAGCTGTCAGTACTTTTGTGGCTAAATTTTTTTTTATTTTATTTTTTTACTTTTTTTTGGGATTGATATTCCATTATATTCTATGAAAGCTAAAAAGCAACATATTTACTGCTTCAATTTTCTCAATATCCAACTTCTGCTCTTATTACTTACAGGTCAAACTCATAAATAAACTTGCTTCAGCCAGAACTTCAGGATTAAGTGGTGGCAGCAAAGTATTGACTGATATGGTAGAAGGTCTAGCGGAGCCGGCTGTTGCAGTAGAATTGAGACTCAAAATAGATCAGAATCACGGAGACCTCAAAGGAGGGTAAGCCAGATGATGTAGCTTCTTTAAATCCAAGTATCTTTTATGTCCAAATTCTTACCAAAAGTGTTGCTTCAGATCTTTCCGGGACTATGGAGAGGCAGTTCTGAAGAGTTTGGAGAACAGGATGGATTCAGAATCAGAACTTCAGAAAGCCCCTGTTAATTATGAAGGCGTAAGTTCTGCTATCCAGACTAGGGGTTTATATTGCATTTTTCACTCCATTGCACTTTTCATCTTATTTAAATTCTCAATAAGAGGTTATTTAGATAACACTTATTCCTTTTTACATGAATGTACAATGAGGTTGTCAACAATAATTAGACCTTGTGAACTTTTTGTCACCAACTCCTTTCTACCTCATCCTTCAATGTTGTTCCATTGCCACCAGTGGTGATATTTGTCATTATTAAAGTATCTAGAGGAGGGCAATAGGCTTTAGCAAGGAGTCATTTTCATGTTAATTGCTACAGTGGGAGTGAAGAAGTTAAGTAGCAAAAATAGTATGGGTGGGCCGACGAAATCTCCAAAGTGGAGTGTGCAAGTTGTTCATTGTCAAATTGATGGTATTTAGAATATATTTATGTAGTAGGTGTGCTTAGTAATAAAGGAGGTGTCACTTACCCCTTAGTTAGAAGTATCTAGGAGAATAGTAGGGTTTATTGCAAGTTGTTTTTGTAATCTCTAGAAAAACCAGAGCTCTTGGATGAACAAACTAGGGTTGTATTTTCACTTGTTTTGATCTTGAATTAACATGTCGTTATCCATTGTGCCTGGTATCAGTGCAAGAACGCTCCGGGAAGGTTTCGAAGAGTGTATCGAACCACATATGAACAGGGTAAAGAGAAAAAAACGAGGAAAGGAGATGACCGTGAAGACATAGTCTTGCAAATCAGGAACTAGACGAGGGGAGGGTTAGGTAGAGGTCGAAGAAACTCCGCGGAGCGCATCTAGCGGCAAATGCGGACTGCCTGACCTGCCGTGCGCACACGATCTGCCCGTGTGGGTGGTACATGGGGTTTCGAGGAGTTTATCCCCATCGCAGGGATGTGGGGCTCTCTTTCGTAGGATCTTTCGCGTTGTATTTTGCATGATGATTTTCATTCATTTCCTTGTCTTTCAGTTTCGGTTTCCTCTTCTTTTCACCGCGATGAACCCTCAGATGATATTGCCTGGAAAGAATATAATATCTTTCCTACCCAATGGAGTTGCAAAGGGAAAATTTGTAGGGTTGAAGGAAGAGTCGCTTTCTGTTCTTTTTGTGGTGGGTTAGCTAGATCCGAGTAAGAAGGCGAGGGCGACCATCATGTGCTTAGTACCTTTCTCCATTGGGCATTATGGTGTACCATCATTCCAATGAATTTTTGCCACTAATTGTTGGGGAGATCGTGGAAGTTTCAGAGAATATCGATTCATAATAGGTATAGGAATACAAATAGTTTTCTTGATGCTGATGGACGCAAATTTTTACTACAGTCGCTTCATCCGATATCAACAAGACCCCTAACATATGGAGATGATACATGGGTACAACAGCTTGAGGAATCCACAATTATAGTGCAAGAGATTCTTGATCATCTTTATGAGTCGAGTATAGTCACCTCTCCATTTTAGTTGCTAGATCCATTTAGTATGCATCAGCATCTCGCCAGATTTAGAAATTTATGTAGTGAGGGAAGTGCTCAGCTACCATCTTTGAGAAATATTCAACAAGTTATTGAGCTGGAATCAGTAGCCCGAATTCCTAATAGCCTGGATTATCGTATGGTATCAAGGGAACATGAAAAGCGGTAGGTGAATGAACATTTGGCCAAAGGGTACATTAGATAAAGTACTTCTCCGGGTACATGAGATAAAGTACTTCTCCCAGTGTGGTTCCCGCTTTGCTAGTGCTCAAGAAGGATCGTTTTGTTCATATGTATGTTGACTCGCGTGCCATTAATAAAATTATTGTCAAGTATTGTTTTCTTATTTCTAATCTGGAGGACATGCTTGATAGTTTGCAAATAGTCATGGTCGTCTCAAAGTTGAATCTTAAAAGTGAGTGTGATCGGATTCGTATGCGGCCTTGGGATGAGTAGAAAACAACTTAAGACAAAATAGGGTTTGTATGAATGGTTGGTCATGCCTTTTGGGTTGTCCAACACCCATTCAACATTTATGTGGGTAATGATGCCCATTCTTCAACCTTTTATCAATAATTTTGATGATATCCTTATATTTAGTTGAATCAATGAAGGACATTTAATACATTGTTAGACTGTTTTGGAGGTTCTGCATGATTTAAATATGAAAAAGTTTGTTTTATGGTGTCCTCGGTGACTTTTTGGGTATGTTGTATCGAGTAGTGGATTGTCCGTTGACCAGTCTAAGGTAGTGGTTATCCATGATTGGCCTGTGTCCATTTCCTTTTCCTAGGTATGTTGTTTTCATGGGTTGGACAGCTTTTATAGGCGTTTTATTGAGATTTTTAGCTTTATTATGGTACCACTGATTGAACCTATGAAAAATGTCCTTTTTATTAGAATGATGAACGTCAAGCAGCTTTTGATGCCATTAAGCTTAAAATTACCATTGTTCCAGCATTAGCACTGTGAAATTTAAAAAACTTGAGTATTTTGTGACGGTGTAAGATGTGTCGGATTGTTTTATCTCAGAATGAGCAACCTGTGGTCTTTTACGGTGGATAATTACAGAAAGCAAGTTGAATTATGCAACTTTTGATGTTGAATTGTTTGTTGTGGTCCAAGCCCTTTGCCATTGGAAGGCATTATCTTCATTATCGCTAGTTCATGATTCACTTCGATCATGAAGCCTTCCGTTTCCTCAATTCGCGACGACATGTGAGTAGCCAAATAGTAACTGGGTTAATGAAATTTAGAACGTCTCCTTCATTTTGAAACATGTCAAGAGGTCCAGAAACGTGTGGTTGATGCACTCAGCAGGCGAGCAACTTGTTTGGTTGTATTGTGCACCTCGGTTGATGAATTTTATGAGATACCCGCACTATATGGGTGTTTTTACGGTAGGCTTGTGATAGCCAACCGTAAAAAAAACCCATCACATCCCTTTTCATGGAATTTGGTTCAAAAAGATTAATGCAGAAGGATAGGGCGTCCCCCGCTATAAGCGACGCGTTGTACGTACGCTCGGGTGTAGTGACAAATGAGCAAGGCGCGCTGCAGCGGCGCCCGGCTGTAGTGTTAAATAGGCAAGGGTTCTCGCACCATTCTGGACGGGGGCGAGTAAAAAAGCTAGTCCAGGTTAGAGCTAGAGATAGAATGATTAGATTAGCCTCTTGGAACATAGGAACCTTGACGGGTAAGACAATAGAATTAGTGGATACCATGCGCAGGAAGAAAGTAAACATAGTTTGTCTTTAAGAGACAAAATGGAAGGGGAACAAGGCTAAAGATTTAAGAGGGTTCAAACTCTTCTATTCTGGTAAAGATGGAACTAGGAACAGGGTGGGATTAGGGGTAGATAAAGTTTTTAAGGATGTAGTAGTCGACGTTAGGAGGTTTGGGGATAGAATCATAAGTATTAAATTAGCTTTAGAACTAGAGATAGTGCATGTTATTAGTGCGTATGCACCCTAAGTGGGTTTGGACGAGGAGACTAAGAAAGATTTTTGGGACTCTTTAGAGGAGTTAGTTCTTGGAATTCCCTCTTCCGATATGGTTTTTCTAGGCGGGGATTTGAATGGCCATGTCGGTAAGGATAGAATTGGGTATGAGAGGGTACATGGAGGTCAAGGCTTTGGGGATCGAAACACTACGGGGATTTCTATTATAGATTTTGCTTTAGCCCAGGATTTTGGGATCATAAACACTTTTTATAAGAAGAGGGAAGATCACTTGGTGACCTTTGCGAGTGGGTGCAATAGAAGTCAAATTGATTATTTTCTTGTTAGGAGACACGATTTAGGTAGGTGTAAAAATTGTAAGATTATACCAGGGGAGTGTCTGACAAACCAACATAGGCTGTTAGTTCTCGATTTTTGTCTTAAGAGTAGGGGTCGTATTGCTATAGAACAAGTTAGACCGAGAATTAAGTGGTGGACCTTACAGGGAGATGTGTGCCAAAAATTTAGAAAGAAGATTTTGGGTGGCCAGTCAGTTTCAAAGGGTTGGGAGAATCTAGAACCAAAGGATAGGACTAGTAGCGCGGATCTTTTTGAACATTTGGCAAATCGAATAAGAAGATGAGCGAATGAAGAGTTAGGAGAGGCCAAAAGAGGAGGTTTATATGGTAAGGAGACATGGTGGTGGAACGCTGATGTGCAACAAACCATTGCGAAAAAGAAACGATGCTTTAAGGAGTGGCAAAAAGATAGATGCCTAGAGTCTTATGAGCTTTATAAGCAAGCTAAGAAGTTGAGTAGTAAAGCAGTAGGGGAAGCTAAGAAGAGAGCATATGATGATCTTTATAATAAGCTAGGTACAAAGGAAGGGGAGAATGATATTTTCAAGATAGTTAAAGCCAGAGAACGAAAAACTGACTTGAGTCATGTTAAGCATGAGGATGGAAGAGTTTTAATGCAGGATAAAGCTATTTTAGATAGATGGAAGGATTACTTTTGGAACCTACTCAATGGAACACATGTAGGGGAGTTAAACTTGGAGGGGTATGCTTCACAGGAAAGGAGAGATCGCGTGTTCCATCGCAGAGTTAGTGCCACAGAAGTGAGAGAAGCTTTAAAAAGAATGAAGACAGGGAAGGCCGTTGGACCGGATGATATACCAATTGAAGCATGAAAATGTCTGGGAGAAGTTGGGATTCAATGGCTAACTAAGCTCTTTAATAGGATTTTGAAAACTAGAAAAATGTCAGATTCGTGGAGGCATAGCATTGTGATACCAATTTATAAGAACAAAGGGGATATCCAGAATTGCTCGAACTATAGAGGGATAAAGCTTTTGAGTCATACGATGAAACTTTGGGAAAGGGTTATAGAACGAAGACTTAGGAGTTTCACCACGGTTTCGGAGAATCAATTTGGATTTATGCCGGGTAGGTCTACTACGGAGGCCATCTTCCTGCTTAGGCAAACTATAGAAAAATATCGAGAGACACGTAAGAGTTTGCATATGGTTTTTATTGATCTGGAGAAAGCATATGATAGGGTCCCCAGGGAGTTAATTTGGTGGGTGCTTGAAAGGAAGAAAGTGTCTCAATGTTATGTCGATATCATTAAGGATATGTATGAAGGGGCTGTAACAAGTGTTCGCTCAGTAGGTGGGATGTCCAGTGAATTTTCAGTGTCAGTAGGACTACATCAAGGGTCGGCGTTAAGTACATATCTCTTTGCTTTGGTCATGGATGAGTTGACGAGACATCTGCAAGAAGATGTACCTTGGTGCATGTTATTTCAGACGATATTGTCTTAATTGACGAGAATAGTGCAGGTTTAGGTCAGAAATTAGATAGGTGGCGGGAGGCTTTAGAGAGTAAAGGTTTTAGAATTAGCCGTTCGAAGACGGAGTATCTAGTGTGCAACTTTGGTTGTGAATAACAAGCGAGAAGTAATGCAATTGAGATCGAAGGTGTAAAGGTCCCAGAGCGTGAGGCTTTTCGACATCTAGGATCTATAATTCAAAAGACTGGGGCTATTGGAAAAGATGTAGACCATAGGATTCAAACTGGTTGGTTGAAATGGAGAATGACGTCAGGAGTATTATGTGATAGAAGGATGCCTGCAAGGCTAAAAGGGAAATGTTATAAGACAATTGTTCGACCAGCCATGCTATACAGTTCAGAATGTTGGGCTACTACGGGACAACATACGCATAGGATGGCAGTAGCAGAAATGCGTATGTTAAGGTGGATGTGTGGTAAAACTCGTAAGGATAAAATTAGAAATGAAAGAATTAGGAGATACTTAGGTGTAACCACCTTACAACCACATATTTTCTTTCATTGACCCCAATTTCCCAACCCTTTGAACCTATTATTGCCAACCTAGTTCCCTTTCACTTGATGAGCCCCTTGTTATTGAGAAACTCATGAAAGTGCCTACGCAAGATGTCCTCGAAGAAGACAATGTTCAGATTACACAAATCAAAGATGTTTTTATAGAAGGGGGAGATAACAAATATTTTGGTGTATGAAGATCCATTTGCAATCCTATGTGAGCACACAAGATTTATTTCATGAAGTTGTTATGCCAGTACTTAGACGCCTCATGAGGTTTAACTAATGTTTCTCCTTCGTCTGTTGCCAAACCAAAATCTGCTAAATAACAGAAAGTAACACCCCTAATTAAAATTATTTGTCATCCATCCTGCAATCTGAAAATAATATTTTTTACTACCTACTATCCAGATAATAGATCTAAGCTACTTTTCAGATCTTTATATCAAACCAAAATCTGCTAAATAATGGCCTGTGTCAAGGAGGGTAATCATATTGGGGCACAAAGTAACACCACTCCTAGTTAAAATCTATTTGTCATCCATCCTGCAATCTGAAAGGAATATTTTTTTTACTACCTACTATCCAGATGATAGATCTAAGCCACTTTACAGATCTTTATACCAAAGCTTTCGTTCATCGACTTTTTCAAACAACATCCAGACATTCTCCGCGGGATTTCACCGGAACTAATTAATATATGACCCTTTGAAGCATGAGTATAGGATCAACCAACTAATCACCTGTATTTCCTCCATCCTTGCACATACTCTGTGTCATCTTCAATCCACATAGATTCCTTTTCAAGTACTCTTTCCTCATATACAAACAATCCACTTCAGAATTGTAGATGAAAAACTCAAATTATCCTTATTCACAGACTAAGAATTCTGCCCCAGATTCGACAAAGAATTTAAACTAAATTCCTAACCAGATTCCCAACTCTTATCCTAAGATTACATGAATCATCATATCGAATCGTTATCAGGTTGGGTCCTCTTATTGGATCCCAAAATCATTGTCCAGGCCCTAAGTTATCAAAACGGAACGAATGAGGTTTCGCATCAAACCCAGTCCGTTGATAAACGAACGTTCTAGTAGAAACAGAAAATCTCAAAAACTGTCACAAATAAATAAGGTGCACACAAAACCATCCAGAATATAAATTAATTTAACCATTAAAACAAATCAAGGTCGACAAAGCAAGTACAAAGTGATCTACCATCGAACGGTTAAGTTTACTTGACTGACGAGATTCCAATCACCGTCTAATACTGCCCTTCTTTCGAGCATTTTCAACTGCAGAGATAACGACACCATAGCAACAACAGCCTGACCTCAAAAAGATTTAACACAAGTTAATTCAAAACCACTAAGTTGAATCACAACAAAGCAAGTACAGCATCATCTACAATTTAGGGATTAAGCCTGTTTGACTGTCAAGAGATTCTAGTTTACGTCTTTCGAGCATCTCCACCTGCAGACCCAATTTCAACGCCATGTCAATAAAAGCCTGACCAAATAAACCCTAATATCCAAATACAATTCCGAAACAAAACCCAGACCTAATTGTAGCCCCCCAATCCATTAAGGGTCCTCCATGTGTCTAAGGGTGTAAACAACATACATAGCAGTTACAATCTTGTGATGAGAATATCTGGTGTAGGTCAATGCAACTCCATCTCCCATTAAATCCCTCAAAACCATGTTTCTCGTTTCAATTTAAGGTTCTCATCTACTCTCCAAATAGACCCAAAACCTATTTAGGATGCATCTCCAAACACAAACAGACCCAAGACCTAGTTAGGATGTATCGAGCCTGCAAATCAGTTCGACCCCGCAAATCTCCAGGTTTAGCAGATCAGTTTGAAACCTCAAATTTCCAGATTTTGGGCGCGCGTGAGCTAAATGTGATATAGTCTTTTAGGGATTCAAGGGAAAAGGGCTGAATGAAAAAAAAACCCTCAAACCCTTTTTTGGGGTTTTAGGGTCTCCCATTGGAGATGCTCCTATTTACGCATCATTGTCAATTGCATTACTATTACTAACATACAATCTTAATTACACATCATTGTCAATTGTATTACTATTACTAACATACAAACATAATCGCTATCAAAAGATAAACCCTTCTAAAAACATGTAAAAAGCACAATCTCAAAAAAAAAAAAAAAAAAAAAACTGAATCTTAAGTAATCACGTTTACTTACATAACACATCCTGAACAACAACCAAGCTCAATTCACACTCCTCTCCAAGCATCGAGCACAGGAATTGCTCCGCTTCTTCATTCGACACACGCCCACCCTTGGGATGAAAAGAACTGTACTTTCTACCTCCACCACACAGGCTAGACCTCACATAATCCTTCCCAATGACGCTCGAAACTGTCCCCGTCGAAACCGTCGTCTTCTTCTGCTTCATCACTCCAAACCCCTTCTGCATCTCAATGAGATCGGCATCAAGAAACCTCTCGGAAGAACTCGAGCTAGTCGACGGATCGTCACCCGTCGACGAGTCAAAATACGAAGACGAACTCGCACTGGCACTCGTCGTCGAAGGACAACTTCCATTCCCCCAAAACAACTCATCCATTCCCTTCTCTCGCTCAAACGAAAGTGAAGAGAAATCTCCGTTCAGACACCCAAGAATCGACGGAGCCACCGCAGGCGGATTCACTGCCTCTTCTCCACCACCACCGCTCGTGGCGAGAGATTTCGTCTTTCGCTTCTTCTTCTTCGACGGCCTTGTCATCAAGATTCGAACGAAACAATAGAAGGAATAATTAGATAAAGACGTTTAACTTGGTTTGGTCATGTGCGGAGGAGACCAAGCACGGCGCCAATTAGAAAATGTCTAGATTGTCAAGTTAATGGAGGGTGTAGACGGAGGAGACGACCGTTGAAAACTTGGATGAAGGCGGTGAATGAAGATATCATTGAGCTTGGATTAGGCGAGGATATGTGAGAAGACCGCATTGCTTGGAGAACCAAAATCCATGTAGCCGACCCCGAAAATATCGGGAATAGGCTTTGATGATGATGATTTATCTTGTTTGTCAGACAGCTCTACACCAGTCTGGTGAATTTATTCTGCATGATGGTTTCTTGTTTCGTGGTAAATTTTTGTATACCCACGTCTACTAAGAGGGAAAAGTCATTTGCGGAACTATATAATGGTGGTTTGGCAGGTCATTCTGATGTTAGCAAGGTACTGTCATTATTGCGGGAGCGCTATTTTTGGCCCACCATGCGCTCTGATGTTAAAACGTTTGTGCGGAAGTGTTATGTATGTCAAACCGCTAAGGGATGGTTGACGAACGTTGAATTGTATTCTCCCTTGCCTAAACCTCAGAAACCGTGGTTGGATGTCTGTATGGATTGTGTCGGGGTTTCGTGTGTTACAGGGTTACGATTTAGTTTTTTTTGTTGTTGGTAGCTTCTCTAAGATGACTCACTTCATCCCTTGTCGAAAAGTTGATGATGAGTCTCATTTAGCTAATTTATATTTTTTGGGAAGTGGTGCATCTTCATAGAGTACCCAAGAGCATTGTGTCTGACCGCGATACAAAATTTATGGGACGATCTCTTGCCGTTATTTGGTGACTTAACATGGTGTACTTCTTGGCCTTCAGTTTTGCCTCAAGCGGAGTTTGTAATAACACCGTCAACCGGAATACGAGACACTCGCCTTCCAGATTGTGCAGTGTTTTTCTCCTATTTTCGTAGATTTGGCACTAGTGAATAGTATGGGCCCGGAGAGTAGTGACGAGACTTCTAAGCTACAACATATGTCTTTGAGTCACCACCAGGTTCACCATCGTTTGGCTGAAGTGTAATACAGACAGAAGAGTGTTGTGGATCATCATAAGCGCTTTTTTTTTACCGGGTAACTTAGTTATGGCCTTTCAGAAGGGACAACGACAGACAGGGAAGGGATCTAAGCTCATAATACGACATTGTCCTTTTTTCCATTGTAAGATTAATGTTAATGCTTATGAGGTTGATTTTCCTAATAGTTTTCGGATGCACCTTACTGTTAATGTTGCTGATCTCACTCCATGCCGTGGTGATGTTGCACTTTCTATTCTATTGTCAGTGGCGAGCTCTCTTCCTCCACCTCATGTGACTGATCGTGTGGAGTGTATTTTATAGAGTTCTAATGTTAATCATTTTGACAATATACCCAGTCGATTATTGGTTCAATGGAAGGGTTGTCCTGCTTCTGACAACTCTTGGATTTCTTATCAATTTTTATTTTCTATGGATCCTAAGTTGTTAGCTGCATATGTACGTGCGAACTCGAGGTCGAGTTCTTTGCAACCGGGGGAGATGATGGTATTTAGAGTATATTATTGTAATAGGTGTGCTTAGTAATAAAGGGGGTGTCACTTGGCCCCTTAGTTAAAAGTATTTAGGAGAATAGTAGGGTTTATTGCAAGTTAGTTTTGATTGAAATTTGTAATCTCTAAAAAACTAGGGTTCTTGGTATGAATAAACCAAGGTTTCGTTTTCACTTGTTTTGATCTTGAATAAATTGTTTACATGTGGTTATTTGACGTGCCGATCTATCACAAATTATACATACAAATGGCCCATGGTTTTCTTGAGGGTGGAATATCCAGCAGGCGTTATGTGTTATACTATATATTTCTCTTTGGGTTCCTATATTTTAATTGAAATACTGGAACCTTTAATATGCAAGTTGTATAAGTTTGTTTCCCTGCTTAAAGCTTATTAAATTATCAGGCATCTATCTCCATTATAGCTTCTAGCAAGGTTTCGGGACAGAGTTAAATGGAATCACACCCAAATGTTATTGTTGTTTCTCGTGAGTCATCTTGGATTGTGCTTAAACTAAGGATCTCCGTTACCTCGGCCTAGATCAATCTCAATGTAACGCGATTCATACCTGTAGGCTGGACTATTCTGCACTTAGTTATTACTAGTGATTCCTCAAATATAAACTAGATTGCTGAGCTCTTATCAAGTATGAAAACAGAAGCATTGGAGAGCGTACTTTGTTTGATAGAGGCGCTAGACTTCTTGTTTTCATTTCTAGAAAAGCCCAAATGAGTGGATTTTGTAGATTAATTACAAAGGCATTTGTTGCTAACATTAAAGAGCAAAAATCTATGCCAAGAACAGGAACAGAAGCCAACTTAGATTCAGGCTAGTAGAAGACTCCATAACATGTCTGGATGTTTGTGCGTAGTTCTTGTTCTGTATTTCGAGTAGCATCAAGATAACTGACTATTGCAATGTTCTGTCATCAGGTTCGAGTATCTGGATTTGGTGGATGGTTCCTCGTGAGATTATCCCTTCATGATCCAGTTCTGCCCCTAAACATTGAGGTAGGCAGTACTCTCATCACTCCAGCATCTTCTTTTGCTGTGAAAATTACTGTCTTTACAATGCACAAAGCAAATATTGTAGGCACAAAGCAAAGAGGATGCCGTAAAGCTTGGACTTGCTGTGCTTGGTGTTGCGAAAGATTTCCCTGCATTGGACACATCTGCACTCAACAAGTTTGTCCAAACATAATAGTTTCAGAAAACAGCTTTCCCCGCAGAGCCATTCAAAGCCCCTGACCTATCAATGATTTTCTTTTATTTAGGATGTTTTGTTAGGTGCTCTAGAGGCGAATGTTCAGAAGCTTTTAATACTCTGATTTTGTTGAGATCTCAAACTTGCTTCTTATAAAATGATACATTACAATAAAATAAGATTGTGATCCATGTTTTGGAATCAAGCTGAAGGAGTTGAAAGCTCTATCAATGTACTTCAAGTTTCAACTACTGCACCGTCAAGTAGCTATGAGCACATAACTGATCCGTCATCTGTCTTTGCAGTCGTGCAGTAGAAATTTGCTAGAACCAACGTGGTTTTTTTAGCACGAGTCGAACATAAAACACTATACATATCTTGTTATTGGCATTACCCCAAATTATTCTAGGGAGCTGCTGATCTGAAATGGCCACTATGCTTAACAACACTTTTTCAATCTCTAGTCTGGGTCTTTGCAACATAAATCCCATCTGATTCAACCAAATTCTTTCACAACTAGTATTTAAAAAATAAAAATTCAACGTTTTCCCCATACCTACAAATTGACCTATAAAAGAATTAGCGCAATCAGGACTTTGGACATGAAAACTGTACTCCAGTACGTAACAACTCCAGATCTTCTATGTAACACCATCATAAATACAAATTTCAAATGCCCTATTGCTACTTTTATATTTATATACATGTTTTCTTACGCCTATTTTTTATTTCATTACATTTCAAGAAGTGGTTTGGTTGTTCAGGAGCTTCATCATAAAAGAGAATTGGGTGTTCGGAGAGGCTTTTGGCTGAGGCCATTGTGCTTTTTCTGGCACCTTGATACATTTGAAACCTTGACCTTTATACAACTTTGCAGCTGCAGGGTTGCTCATATCGCAGTGCAATGCAATGGCGCGACAACCCCAGCTCCTGGCTTGAACCTCTGCTTTTACAACTAGCCTCTTAGCTATCCCTTTGCACCGGTCCCGCTCACGAACTGCTACATTTGATATATACGCGATTCCTGTCCTGTGATGATTCAAAACATGCCAACTTGTGAGCAAGAGATTCTATCAATTAGAAAAGAAATGGAAGCTTCTAGTTCACATCGGAAGACAAATGCATGCTGATTACTTGACACAAGCGCTCAAATCCTTCAAAAGATGGAAACTAGGTATAAACTTTAAAACATTTGAGATGAAGCCACTGGAACTAACACATTCTTGAGAGCCAAGAGACGAGATCCCCGAGAAATTCTCAAGGATTTTCTCATGAAAAATTTTCAATGCAACCAGAGCCAGTCTAGAAAAGAACCCTTTTGAGAGTGATTACGGAGAAAGTGATTATTTCCATAAAGAATTTCATCAAGACGACTTTTCAACATTCTTGTTCCACACAAGTAAAATAAATACATCTTTCAGTCAAAAGGCTTGGCCATCCATCACTCGGGGCAGCCCATTTGCAGCACCCCTGTGATCAATGATCATGGTAATTGTAAATGGCTACAAACAACTCAAACGTGTTACCAAACCTCAGCGCATTCTATCTTAAATTATCTCATTCTACATTCATATGCACTTCACCAAAATTGGATATATTACCTAATAAGATGATCATCCAGGAAAACAAATGATGCTAACAAAACTGATACTCAGAAGAATATAAATGCATAGTGATAAGAGTTATAGGTCAATGAATGACATTGGTTATGTATATCAACTGAAACATTAGATGGTGTTCATGCATCGGTTTGGATTCAAATATCAAATTTCCATATTAGGTCTGATTCAGAATTGTAAAGTTTACTGCTATTGATACTTCCCTTTTATTTTATGTCAAACACTGGTAAACTACACACAGGAAACTGAACATACCTTCTCTGCCGCTGTGGTCCTTTTCTGGGAAGAAAATCAGCCACTGTATCCACTGTCAATATCCCAGTAACATATCCCCTGTTGAAGCTGAACTTCCCTTCAAGACTTCCAACTTTGAAATCTTCACTTCCAAATAAACAATTATCATCATCTGAGCCTCCAACAACAGCAACCAAGCATGTCCTCCTGCAGCCATTTGGTATAGAAAGTCCAGAGAGCATTCCAACCATCCGATCAATTCTCAATGCTAAATCTAAAGGAAAGGAATAACCTGGGAAGAAGGAGCTGCAATGAGTCTCAGCCACTTCCCAACAGTCCTCTACTCTAGCCTCTCGAACAACAACCTCGGGGTTGACTGATGGAAACAATTCAAATGCTTGACTAGCCCTGGAAATTCCTATATCAAAGTATCAACAGTCCCAGGGCAACACGTGATACCAAAAAAGAAACATAAGAAAAGTAAATATCCCAGGCTGAATCAATAGGTGAAAAATGTGGGGATTGGGGAGGACAAACAAATTTGAACGGGAAGTTGTTATTTTGTCGTTTTGCAGTGAAACCAGAGTTTTCATTACCATGCAGTAGTGTCCTGCAGTTTTGGTATCTTACGTTGCAGGTGAATGTACGAGGTCATGAAATTAATAAGTTATGTGCCTACATGGAAAGCAGGATGTTTATGTAGTACATATTATCAGATATCTCACTCTATTTTATAGAGAGTTTCCTAGATTCCAAGAGATTGTGCCATTTTTGTTGTGAGAATGTCTTCCAAATATGTTTTTTTTTTTTTTCGCTACTCGCCACGTTTCATCTCCACTACTACTACAACTACTGAGGTGATGATATCCGATACAAGATCTCCTGATGCTGCAAAGGTTGCAGAACTTTTTTGGGAACAATATCAAAGTCCAACGTCATCAATCGAATGTAAATGCAACCTATCATTTGTCACTACTTTTGGGGAAGAAACAAGCACAACAATTAAAGATGATTTGTATACATCATTCACAATCAGATGATCAACCCAAAGTGAATAGTCAGACATCAGAATGTTACCTTCACTCCTTAATTGAAAATAATCCCTTGCAATTCGGCAAAATCTTTAGCTTGAGACAAATGGTAACAATCTTTCATTGTAATGACTTCACAACAGGTAATTTATAGTCACTACGCTTGTATATGGTACTGCAATCGTTTCCTTAGTCTTGACACTAAGAATCATTTTTATTTGTTTAGAGCATAGTTTCAACAACAAAAAGGGTTCTCGCAAAAAAGCTACAAAAGCATGCAATTTTATGTGAACACATAGGCATGAAGTAACCTGATCAACCAAGCAATTATATCCAAGAAGAAAAATATACAATTTGAAGCCCTAGAAACAGCAAACAAGTAATCTGAACCCATAAAAAACAATCAGCAGAGTCAATTTCAAGATAAATTGGCATAAACAATCATTCAAATGCTCAATTTGAATAAACAACGAGTTTAAAATTGAAGAGAGTGAAATTGCATGATTGAAAGGTGAGAAGTTGACTAGTAATTACCTGATTTTTCCGGGAAAGTGAAGAGTGAGGAAGATCGAGAAGGTGGTGATTCATCCCCAGTGGGAGAAAATATACAAGGAAGAGAAGGGGGTTTCTTGAAAGTAGGGAGAGAGGTGAAGTTGTGATGTGGAGAGAGACCCAAGGGTAAGATCGGCATTATTACTTCTCGCTACTTCTTCTTCTTCTGATTCAATTACTGAATACGAGAAAGTGCAAGGGAGAAGAGACCTCACCCCACCACAGCTCTCCTCTTGTACGTTCGTTCAAGTGGTGCCAAGCAGCAATGCCTAGGAGAAGCTGAGTTGAGGAGCCAACATCATCACTCGACCTGTTTGGTGCGTCAGTAAGTGAAGTGTGTGTGAGACGGCATTCCAGGTGGGCGATCTGCTCTCTGGTAATAACCAATAAAAATCTTGCAAACCAGAGAAAGATAGGGAATCTTGGCGTGCCTTCCATCAATTTATTCTTCAGCGTAACTTAAAAATTACAAGTAAATCAAATATACTCAAACCCAAATTTAAATAAATAAAATTATGCTTGGCAGTTAATTTTTTACATCACCATTTTCGCTGAAAAACACCACCACTCTTTTTTTTTTTTTTTTTTTTGTAATGTCATGAAGGACACCACCAATATAAACCCCTCTCTCACCATTGTTCCTCTTATCTTCCTCTCTTTTCTCTCAAGAACAACAACCACCGCCGGCTGCACTGCCCCACCGTCCAAAGGCAGAGTCAGAATTCTCATGGAATGGAAACAACTAATTATTATGTGAATTAGTGGAGTAATGGACCAAACATTTAAGGAAATGTGAGGGGGCAAACTGAGGGTGAAAAAAGAAATGCATAATTTTTAGGGGAGCAATCAGTACTACTAACCAAGTGGATCCTACTATTCTATAGGTAAATCAACAACATTTTCAAACTTAAGGGGGGAGCAATTGCCCCCCTTGTCTCCATAGTGGCTCCGCCCATGGATCCAAGTATACAGTGGCGAACCCACAATTTTAGTCAAATGGGGGCGAAATGACAAATAATTATTAGTCAAGGGCGGAGCAAAAAAAAATTTCCTACCCGAGATAGTAACTAATAAATGAAATACAACTATCAAAAGTACATTGCATAAATCAAATTGAATCTATTGTAGTTCAATTTTAAGCCAAAATAACGTCACAATATCGTTAACCTTAGCAAGGGCAAATGAGCGTAATAACTAGAATAAATAACTAATATCACAAAATAATTAGGATAAGTATCTAGTGGAAGCTTAAAAAATATGAAATTTGTAAACATAATAAGATCCAACTAAAATATCATAGAAAAATGGTTATATGAGCCTCAAATTTTGTATGAATTAGCTAATGGTATATATTTTCATTGAATTATATAGTTATTATTTTACATATTAATTTCAAATATGTTTTTGTTAGAGGTTTTATACAACTTGTGAACAAACAATTCATTTTGTAATATTTGCAATTACATACAATTGCATTGAAAACAAAAAAGTAGGAGGCATGTCACAATGATAGATAGTAATTGTCAACCGCTATAAAGAAATTATACGCTCAAAGATGACCGCAATTACCAATAAAATTGCAATGAAAAAAAAATTAAACGAGCTCCAAGAATATCGAACTTGGGTCGTTCACTAAAAATGTTAAACTTCCAACCACTATACCAACAAAGACATGTAGAAATAATTGAATGAACAATTATCATATTGTATTATACATTATATAATTTTTTTTGTAATGCAAAGTATTTACTAAAAATATTTTGAAAGTTGAGGGGGGGCAGCTGCCCCCTGGCCCCTTAGTAGATTCGTCCCTGCCACCGCCGGCTGCACCACCCCTCATGACACTTTGTCGTACCACCCCACGACCACACCACCACATTCCCTATCTTTTTCTTCTCCTTTGTAGTTGTTGTTCTTCTTCATCTCTATTTTTCTTTTTCTCCTCTCAACCTCTTCTTATCTTCTCCTATGTTCTTTATTTTTGCCCACGCAGATGCATCTCCATCTTCTTTCTATCCATATTCTTCCACTTTTTTCTTCTTCTATGAGATTCATGCAACCTTTTAAGTTACAAGGTGCATGCATGAGAAAATCATAAATGCTTGGGAAGACATGCATTGGGAAGACCAATGTCATTTAAGTTGATCATTATAAAAAGGGTAGTCTATCAATAGTCATCACCAAATCAAGAGAAATAATAGAAAATGAAAACAAAAATGACAACGTTCGAAGAAGAAAATTTAGACGAAGAATGGGATGATATGGGTGATTAAGAAAATGACTTGCTCGGGGATGATGACCCCTACTCATCATCGTCTTCAGATAATGAGGAGGACAACGATGAGAAGGATGATGAGGAAGAACGGTCAAAGGAGGACGACGAGCAAGAATAGTCAGAGGAGGAAAAGGACAGAAAATTATATGTCATCTTATGAGGGCGATGGTGATGGTGATGGTGGGAATTTATTAGTGGACCACTACTCCTCCGATAAGAAAAGGGTCGCGAGCGTCAACCCCTGAAGGACTTTGTTGAGTGCCTCCTATATGATTATTTCTATTTGAATGTTTTTTTTTTATTTTGATTCGCAATATTTAAAAATATTAATAAAAGTAGGTTTGCCTTTAATATTACAATACACAGTTAAATTTGAAATTAATGAAAAAATACATACATCAAAAGTGATACAAATTACAAAACACGGTAATTGTCAACCTCACAAAACATGGTAATAGACACAGACAACTTGGGTTCTGACTTCTGAGGAAAGAGCGCCGGAAGGGGTAATCAACAATGACAACTTATTTCTTACAGAAGAGGTAAGGTTAATTCTTGTATAATCTTTTTTCACAAGTTCATTGATATTTGTAACAAGTTTATTATTGTTCTTAGCTTGAGTATTTTTTTAGGTATTCTCATCAAGGTCGGCCTTGGTAGTTTAGTGCCAAGGTGTTGGTAGGAAAAATAGCATAGTTGTCATTATCATTAAATCTAAACCCATTGATCATAGACGTAGGGAATGTTCCATTTGGGATGTGAGAATGAAAGGAAGCTTAAAAAACTAAATGATCGATCAAGCGGTACAAAAAAGTGTGGGTGCCCATTTCAATTTAGAAGGGTGTCATAAGGTAATGGTCATTGGAAGCTGCAAGTGACATGTGGAATCCACAATCATCTTCGAGCAAAAAAATTACTTGGCCATTCCTATGTTGGCAGATTGAACGAAGCGGAGATCAGAAATTTGTAGAGCATGTCAACATCGGGTGTCACCCTTCGCTTCGCATTTTTCGATTTGAAAGATATGTTTCCCAACAATGTGTCGTATTTGAAGACTGTTTACAATGTCATTAATCAACTAAAGACACTCCAACACTATGCACTTGTTAAGCGAGAATAATTACATTGAGTGACATACTATGGATGAGGATAATAAAGTCAGCAATATTTTTTTGACACATCCCAAGTCAATTCAACTAGCGAAGTGTTTCCCAATTCCCATCATTGATGCTTATGGATTGCACTTACAAAACCAACAACTATTGAATGTTGCTGTTTGAAATTGTGGGTGTCACATCGACCGACAAGACTTTCAATGCTGCATGTTGTTTTATGTTTTCTGTGTTTCTCACTGACAGAGAGTTGGCTTTGATCAAAGCCATTGAGCGAGTCTTCCCCAGAACAAGGAGATTGTTGTGCAGATGGTACATAAATACAAATGTTTAGAATAATGCAACCTTTCTCAAATTTGTATAGATCAAGTTCAGAGGAAGAATGAAATAAGGGTAATGTTGAGTTTGACAGGAGATGAGCATCACACCCGAATTGTTTGTGGATGGTTTGGTATCCACATAAGGAGTACTTTGTGAATGCATGGGCTGACACTTTCAAGCATTTTAGCCAACAGACAACCAATCGCATTGAAGGTGCACACTCCAAGTTAAAGAAAATATTAAAAAATTCACAAGGCACATTTTGTAATATATGCTCAAAATGCATGACATGATATAAGTCCAACTAACAAAGGTTGAATATTCATTCAACAAGTTTGACAAAGGTCAAGAATGAGCACTGGTCACATTTATTTGGAAAACTTCATGGGTCTGTGTCGCTCAAGGCTCTCAATTTAATGTTATTGGAAATTCGGAACTCTAAATCTAAATTTATAGGAAATAACTCTGTCAAGTGTCTATGTGTGATTCAAACCACTCATGGGTTGCCTTGTGGTTATGAAATGGCACGAGTATCTTACTCTTACTGGACAATTTCCATTGGCTACCTTAGACAAGTATTGGATACAATTTGACAAAACACATATTGATGAAAGTGTGTATGTAATTATAGACTCAGTGGTCGATGTCATTAAGCAAAGGTTTAGTGAATCAACTTCTGATCAATAGTTAGTGTTGAAGAGGAAGCTTCTAAAGTTGACTTGTCTGGGTTCAACCCTAATGATCGAACCATTTGAACTTATTCAGGCCATGAGGAAAACTAAAAATAAGAAATTATCCAAGCATGACAAGTCTACTAAAAAAGACCCATCAAGTCATGAGTACGCCAAAATATAAGAGGAATTGAAAACTCAAGAAAGTGTTTCTAAGCCAAAACAAAAGGTGGAGAAAAAGAAAAGTACTTTTATAAAGCAAATTCCACCTTGGATATAGGAATATATTGACAACATTGATAATGTAACTAAATATGAAAATTGTGGATTCCGATGCATGGGCAATTTTCTAGGTTACGATAAGGAAAGTGGTTGGAGGTAGGTAATGAATGAAGTACTAATGAAGCTATAAACTAATCGTGAGTTGTGGTTTGGAATGTGGTACGACAGTGGGGTAAGGATGGTTAATGATGCTTTGACAATTCCAGAAGGCAATGAACGCATCACAGACCAAAGTTTTTTTTTTTTTTTTTGAAAGGCAAGCGTGGGGGTTTAAATGGGCTCCCCAGACCACAGAAAAGGTAAAAGAATAGAAAAGTTACATTCGTGCGTATTGCCTACCTCTAGCATCGTCAAATACAATCTTCTTAATATCTTCTGCAAAGGAGCTTGGAATTATCTAAACAAACTCATGAGTCGGTAATAGTTTTGCTAATTTATCCGCTGTCTGGTTTGTTTCCCGTACTGCGTGCATAAGTCTGTATCCGTCAAACTGTGTTAGAGCTGCCTTGATCCTTCGAATAATATGCACTGCTTCCCATGGGGGGGCTTTGTCAGTGGTAAGGAACTTCAGTGCATTGTTGGAATCCATGTTAAACTCTAGTCTGCGTAATGTATGTCGCTGGGCGAGTAGGATTCCCAATTCAATCCTCTGGAGCTCGTGTAGTAGGACTGTTTGCGCTCGTTGACTCCCTGCCCCAGCTGTCACCACTACCCCATCATGGTCCCTGATGAGTGCTGCGTAGCCCCCTTTAGTGCCTGTGAGTGAGCCATAAGAGTTTACCTTAAACCAGCCTAGTTCAGGACGCTTCCATGCGTGTAGAGTGTATTGGCGGGAGTGATATTGAACCTCTATTCTCCAATTGTCAAAGAGCTGCCTATTATCTGCATTATCTGGAACTCGGAGGTCTAGGACTGAGGCACGTAATCTGACATCCTCTATGATCTTATTCTCCACTTCAGTGGCTGCCCGAAATTTGGACTGAAAAAGTCTGCAGTTCCTCTCTGTCCATAGGTGATATGTAGTGGCATTGAGTGCCAGCGTCCTGAGTACACTGTGTGGTGAGGAACCAGAGAGTTTCAACTCGCACCATCTCCATTCATCAGCCCAGTCCAGCTTTATATGGATCACAGACCAAAGTTAGATGATAGACCAGATATGCTAGAGTCGCGACGAAACGTTATGGGTGTGAGTTTCGTGTTATGGGAACCAAAGCAGTGCATGTTTAATTTATGTTATGTTGTCATCATAGTTAAACGACATACCAATATGTTTCATGGCACACCTTGCCTAGAGTTCTCACTTCACCGTGCTCAATATGACTCCAAAACCACCATTGTCTAGGACAATACCTACTTGGCCCTATCGCATGTTTCGAAAAGCATTATCATGGAAAAGTTCATTTGATGACCAGCTCCACATTGGTGACATGATGGTCAAGAGAAGTACAATGCAGGAGTTCTAAGAAGATGAAAAAGTTAGAAGATGTCGTTTACATAATTTATTAATGCACACATGCATTTTTTTTTGTACATTATGTAACAGTTATATACAATAATTTTTTGCACATTTTGTAAATGACATGAATACGTATATGATATAGTTGTTACATAAGTCACCGCTTCTATATTTATAGATGATTTATACCTTGTGATCATTATATGTCAATATGATTTCATTTTTTTATTGTGTTTTCATCTTACTTATGATGCATATCATCTTAAAATTGCTAGTTATAGTTATAAACATTGTAATTTGTAATGGTCAACTGGACCATACATGGTAATGGTTACAGAGTAGACTAAAAATCAATTAAACATGATAACATTTATCAAAATATCCAAAAAATTAAACAAAAAGTCAACCCAGGATAGAAAATAAGATTAAACCTGGTGCTGACACATTTCGCACAGGAAAATACGAATACCAACAACAAAATCACAGCAGCACATGCGATAGAGATGCAAACTGCCTAAAAACGCACAAATGTAGTGGATCATGCAGGTTTGAAAATGAAACGTGTAGGATACGCTGTGTTTGGACGAAACACCTGATTGTCTATTTTTGCAACTTTTTTTATTAGCATTTTTTCCACTTTTTTAAATTTCTATGGTTTATATACATCCAAAATATTGCCTTTATTGCAAAAACACATTTTGGATATTGTCATATTTTAGGACATCGAAAGTCAAATTTTTTACTCGACGTCATCGAAAGGGTGTTTTTGCAATAAAAACAATTCTTTGAGAATGTAGATAAGCTATAGAAATTGCAAAAGCTAAAAAAAAATTTCAAAAAAAAAGTTGCAAAATTGGACATAGTGAGGTTTTCGCCTAAACGCCGCAAATCCTGCGAGTTGTAGTAATTGCTTTTATTGCAAAAAAAAAAAAAAAAAAACCATTTCGACAATGTCAAGTAAAAAACTAGACTTTGGAGGTCCTAAAATTGGGATGCTTGGAGAAATGAAATATATCCGCAAAAACAACAATTGTAATGCTAGATAAATGTTGTCAATATTCATGTATGGAAACAACAATTCAATACATTAGATGACAAAAACAAAGAGAGTACATACTACGTATAAAGTTAATAAAAACCACACTACAACCCATAAACAACACACCACAACATCATCAACTAATCGGAGTTGTAACCTTTGAAGTCATCATATACGTCCCTAGGGACATCAAAGTTCTGATCATGGAAGTCGGCAGCGGCAACCTCCTCATCCATGTTAAATATTGTTTCTACTAGCTCTAGGAGGAGAAGAAATGTCCTCCACACTTGGAGCGTGACGAGGAAAACCAGGAGAATGATAACTCGACATTGTATAGTTTTTTTTTTTAGAAGATGAAGTTTTATCTCCCCATTTATTTATAAGTGGAAGATTAATAACACCTCCTTCACAAATTTACTTCTTCCACCAACACCATCCACAACCCTTAAATTGATTTGATGGTTATCGCTCCACTCCTCAACCGTTACTAATACAACCCATAAGTCGAGTAGACATGAAAAGTTAAAGAGGGTACATTGAAAATCAGTTCATCATGTATGGGGAAGCCTCAAATCAAACCATATTTTTAAAAAAAAATAGTCAAATCAAGATTTTCAAATCACTATCCAACGAACTCGCAATGGCCAAAACAAGTCGAAGACAAACAATCGCAGGATCCTTCTTGTTTGGAAAAATGGACATAGTAAGGTTTTCTGTCCAAACGCAATGGATCCTGCGAGTTGGACTACAAAATTCACAGGACCTGCAGTGTTTGGACATATTTTTTTTCAATTTCTATGGCTTATATACACTCTTAAAGAATTTTTTTATTGCAAAAATACCATTTCAACGATGTCGAGTACAAAACTCGACTTCGGAGGTCCCCAAATATTGATTCTTGGATACAATGTCCAAAATGTGTTTTTGCAATAAAAGCAATTTGTTAGAAGTGCACATAAACCACATAAATTTAAAAAAAAAATTAACAAAAAAGTTGAAAATTTGACAAATTAAGGTTTTCTGTCTAAACACAGTGGATCTTGCGAGTTGGACTGCTGGTCTCGCTAGACCTTCTGCGTTTGAACAGAAAACCAGATTGTCCAATTTTGCATTTTTTTTTTTCAATTTCTATGGCTTATATACACTCTTAAAAATTATTTGTATTGCAAAAAAAACATTTTACAATATTGAGTAAAAAAAACTCGACTTCGGAGGTCCTAATATATGGATGCTTGGAGACAATATTAAAAATGTGTTTTTTCCAATAAAAGCAATTTGTTAGGAGTGTATATAAACCATGGAAACTAAATAAGTTGAAAATTGCTAATAAAAGAAGTTGTAAAATGGACAAACTAAGGTTTCTGTCTAAACGCAGTGGGTCCTGCTAGTTGGACTACTAGACTCGCATGACCCGCTGTGTTTGGACAGAAACCTGACTCTATCCAATTTTGGTTTGTTTTGCAGGATCCGCTGCGATTTTGGATAATATGCCCATAATCAATGTTAAAATAAATCATATTCACTTCACCAACTAGAAATCATTACATCAACACCAAGACAAAAATTATTAACTTGAAATTCATTTTATTAAGTATAAATTATTACATCAACACTTCTTTCAATGTACACTTCATTAACTAACAACTTAACACCAAGACAAAAATGAACAATTACAACAATCAAAATTGAACATCACATTTTGTTAGTTTTTTTCGGTAGGTTGCAGTGAAATGATATTTTCATGCCTCTTCTTGGTTCTAGCCTTACTTCCTCCACCACCAATTTCACCACTGTCAACGTTTCCTCTACCATCACCATCGCATCTTCCTCTTCCATCACAACCACTACATGCACCATCACCACCACCCCTTCCTTCACCATCACTAGATCCATCATTACCACCACTACGTGCACCATCACCACCACCCCTTCCTATAGCACCACCCTGAGCACCATCACCACCTAAGTGACCACCACCACCTAGAGCAACACTTGGAGCACCACCACCACCCAAACCACTGTGTTGTTCTTCCAATTGCTCTTCATCTTCCATAGGCGCAGACATTTTTCTTAGCAAGTCACCTACTTTTTTTGCCTCGACAACAACACATTCCTGCCTCCTTCAATAGAGGCTTCCACCAACTTAAGAGCCTCATGAACGAGCTTATTCTGTAAGGAAACATTGATCTTAGTCAAAATAATTAAATTTTGTATTTCAAATATAAACAAGTGTTTTCTTAAGGGATGAGTTCTCTTAGTCTTCGGTGGTTGGACGAAATGATGGTTAATGTCATGAAACCACTACAATTAGTCTTCACTGCAATCCCATGGAAGCTTCACTAGTGCACTTTGGTTGTCAATTGACACGAGATGATTCTACCAATTTTCGGCGAACGATGACAATACTTCATGCTTGACCGAGTAGTTGTAGCTAAATCGACCTCTATTATTCATTTTAGCTCGAATGGGGGGATGTGGAATGACATGTACCCATCCTACCTGTCTCGTTACTCTATCTGGGTGATAGGGTTCTTCGACGTCGGGGTATAACAAATTGCCTTGGAACCATGTGATGCTATGAAGGGGAGTTCTTCGCTTGGATTTCACATAGGGGTCCTGAATGACCTGATAATACAAACATGAAAATTATTAAATTATGAAAGAAAATGAAAAATAATTAATGGAAAAGACTAGGTGAATCAAACTTGCACTTAAATGACTAAATTATCTCTTCAGGAGACATGTCGAGATGCTCCTAATGAGTCAAGATTTCTTCAGTCATGACCCACTAAGGGGGCAATCCCACTTAGCCATGGTAACGAGACAATAATTTCACAGGGCTCTAGTGGTACGCCAAAACCTAAAATGATCGTATATCCAACCCTATAAACAAAAAAAAAAATACATCAAATTAATTAGTTAAATATGATAAATACTAAAAGGGAATTAACTAAACAACAAAGTCTAAATATACTGCCAAAATCGGCAAATACCCATATGTTTGTTTGGTACCCGCTCTACTAGCACAAACCATTGATTATACAAGAACACCAAAATACCTACGCCCCATACAAATTTTCCAACATCATCCACCTTCATCAGTTACTTCAAATATTCAGTGAGAACCTTTGTTCTAGACTTATCGGCAAATATAGTCATACCCAGGATAAATAACCAGTAGTCATACCAAAGATAAATAACCAGTAACCCCTAGCAACTCCTTTTTTTAAGAGAATCAGTTGGAATCACTTTTCCATAACAACTGTTCTTATAAACTTCATCTCCACAAAACCAAGATTTTTTTTTACATGCTTCTGTGCTTCACTCATTTTAATCCCCAAACCATTCACGAATAGATTCACACATTCTTCTAGCTTCATTTGAGTTTTTTTTCACAATAATCGGCTTACCAACGATCGACAATTAAGTGATACGATAGACATCATCGGTGGTGATAGTCATCTCTCTAAAAGGGAGGTGAAATATGTTGCCAACGCTCAACAAAAACACAAATGGTCACTCTACCTACATGATCCTTACATAGTCAATCAAGGGATGTAGATCATTCTTATATACCATTGACCTTACTTCTCTCAACTTGTTACTCAATTTCCAAACTAAAAAAATTCTTATATTGATGTCGAGAACTCAATTTGTCTTTTTCCTAAATACAACAAGCAATGAGAAAAACTAGTCATTGTCCAAATAATATAAAATTATATATTATAATAACTGAAAATATTATAATTACCTCGTCACTAGCTCAAGTGGACCGACTAACATGCCTATCATAATCGTCTAATATGGAGCCATTTTTAGGACCCCTAGGATACAAAACTTTGTCAAGTTTTTCCTCTTCATGAAAAACTAGGTTCAACATAAATAACTGGTTCTTCTTCATTTCGAACCTCCTCATCATCCCTAGCATCCCCGTCATCCTCGGCCTCCTCATCCTCACTCCATGACCATCCTCATCCCCAGCCTCCTCATCCTCCCCAGCCTTTTCCAACACCTCAGCTTCCTCCGCATGCTAATCCTCATTTACAACACCGTTTTGACTTTGTGATTGGGTTTGACTTTGCGATAGGATTAGGAGTCTTGCCGCTTCTTCTACTCAATCAAACTACTCCTCGTTTCATCCTCTCTCCTTTCATCATTTTATATTTGTCCTTTCGTTATTGCATTATTTTATTTTGTCTTTTCTATGTCTTTATTTTTTATTTTTTACTGCAATGAGCTTTCGATTAGAGATTGTCATTAGTCGTATTTCAGCTGGATGATCCCCACTACTACCATAGTCACCACCACCACCGCTACCAACCAAAGAAGCAACATCTTTGTTCATCTTTTCCATATTAAACATTTAAATATATATATATATATAGTTGAAACTTATATAAATAATCCATTATCAAATTATTTTTTCAAAAAATATAAATTAAATTTATTTGCAAAAATTTGGGCAAAACGAGGCATGACAGTTCATAGTTTTGTCCATAATGAGGGATCAAATCCAATTGCATAAAACGAGGGCAAAAATTAGGGTTCCATAGAGATTCAGGGTTAGAAATTACTTGAGTTTGTGGGTTTGGTTGTATGCACAAAATTGATGAAGATAAAGATGAACCGCCACAGCCACGATCAAACACAAATAAGCAAGGAAGATCTACACACCGATTCGCACAACTTCAGTCATACACAATCGAACCAAATCGCACACCAAATTGAAGCTTCACACCCTCGTTTTGTATCCAACGATTAGTAGAGAAAGTGATTCGTTAGAGAGACATTAGAATTTTTCATGGTATAGAAGATTCAAATTTGGGGAGAGTGTTGTTCGTTCGTTGAAAGGGAGGGAGATAAATTTTTATTCAAGGTTTATATTAGTGGTGTGCTTCAGTAGGTGGTGGTGTGATTCAGAAGGTGGTAATTTTCTTCAGAAAGTAGGGAGTGGTGTGTCCTTTAGCAAAAAAGATGGTGTCAAAAATTTGCTGCCATTAAGTTTGTATTCATATTGAAACGTACTTCCACATTATGTTTTATCTCGACACGTACTAAGTCAATTTAGTACTTAATCCAAAAAATATTTTATATGTAATTAATAAATCCATCAGTTAGGTTCAGGAGCCATTAATATCAAGAGTTCCCATATTGGGGTCCGGTTCTGCCAACATTGAGACTCTTGGACATAAAAGTTGTTGAACTATAACAATTACATCTGAAAATTTGATTTCCATTTTGTGCTTTTGGTGTTTATCTTCGAATGAAATCTAAATCTTGTCTATTTTGTGTCAGATTGATTTCCACAAAAGGACCACAAGCAGGTCTTAGATTGATTTCCACAGCGAACCACAAGTATGAATCTATCTGCCTAGTCGTAGGCGCAAGTCATTTAATTCCTTTTACCCTATGACTTAGAAGTTATATCTAGAACTCACGCAAACACTTTCACAACTTTAATCAATGGCGAATCCTGGGACATGCGAGGGTGCTTCACTTGTACATCTACAACAATTAAGCTTTACTTCCAACATTTTTTAGGGTATATCAATTGCTTGTGTATCTAACCACTATTGCTTTACATGTGAAATACAATGCTCGCCAAATCTAATTTCAGATGGACAAAGCAAAGGGGGGGATTACATTTAACCACAAATAATTGCTAAATCTGCAGTATGCCGACTTCAATCCCTTCAATGTGCACAATGACCACCTTTCTTCCTCTAACTAGATCTTGCATAGTTGATGTTATTGTCATTCTGTGCTTTTGAAACACATTCTTGATGTTACAACATTCCATGCTTATCAAACACTTTTTGATGTTACAACTTAAAAGGTAACGTAGAATATTGCAACACCAAGGCATTGTGCTCAACAAGCACAAACTACGAGAACTGCAAAAATGATAAATCGAAGCTGCAACATTTCAAAGCTCGGCAACAGAAATGGAGAACAGAAATTTTAGTTGACGAGTTTCTTCAGGTCATAATACACCATTCAATGGATGGCAGGTAGACACAAACAAGGACAGAACCATCTAAGCTGGTAAATGATCAACCGAGAAACACCTACAAGAACGAAAACAAAACTTGAACAACAGCAAACAATAAAGACAAAGTAATGAGATTGGCCCAACATGACCAGACTCCATTCCCGACTTTATACACTTCTACATATACCTGTACCACGTGATCATTCTTGCAGCTTCTTGATCGGATTAACATCCTTACTGCTGACTGACAACCACTTCTTGCCTCAGAGATCCTGCTTCCCCAACCATGCCCTCTTTTGTAGCCTGTTCCTTTGCCTTCTCCGATCCCTCTAACTCCACACCAACAAACTCAACATCCTTTTCGAACAATGATGGCGCTGCAGCTACAGGACTGTTCTCAGTTCCTTCTGGTAGATTTTTAGGGTCGTCGGAGCTTATGGTATCATCCGGTTCTTTGACCTGGCCATTGGATACAGAGTTAGAAGCAGACCCAGCAGCATCAGGAACAGTAATGCCACCCGATTTATCATTTTCATTAAACGGATTCCAGTCTGATGCACCAATTTGTGATGCTGATGGTTCTTGCCATCCTATCGAATCAGTTGGTCCAGCAGAAATTTGGCCAACTCTGTCCGCTGTTTCATTCGCGGAAGACCCCTTACTACTAGAATCGCTTGCCTTCTCATCCTGACAGATTGTATCTCCCTCATTGGCATGACAGCCACTAGAGAAGCTTGTGCTGGCTTCTGGTGTCTCATTAACAGAAGCACTGCTATCAACCAACTCTTCATTCTCTCCTATTACTACCTCATCATCACTGCTTCTGCTGCCATTATTTGCTCTCCCGTTCAAGTTGATGTCCTCCATCTTCTCAAATGAAGTGCTCACAGGCTCATCAATCATCCGTTCATCTTGGAAAGCGAACCAGTTAGAATTTGTGAACAGACTGCTGTAACAGGGAACATGAAGATCTGCCTCAGCAAATTGTTGTCAAGCTAAAATCTTTATGAGTTATAATAGTAGCATCATATTATGGCTTTGGCCCAAAATCAGTTTTAAGTATACTAGAAGGAATGGCACAGTGACACGATGATAGAACCTATAAGACTAAGAAGAAGCAACAAGGACATCAGGTATGTTTTAATTACTTGCAATTTCTTACCTTTCTTGATCATCTCCAAGCCTGAGAGATGATATCACGACTTCAGCAGATTCATCATCAAAGTACACATCCTGCATTTCCAGAATGATTAGAATATCATCTTTAAAAACTGGCGCTGATAAAATTTCAGTTCTACAGATTCTCAACTATTATTCTCAACCTCATTCCTATATAGTGGACCATTTGGCAATTGTAAAAAGGGAATCCACTATGTTTTCCCTTTATCTATCTTAGTGCCCCAACCAAGGATGCACGGACTCTTCAGAAAACCCCCGTTTTGAGAGTTGGATACGTGTCAGACACGGACTCGCGTCCGACACGTATCCGACACGCGGTCAACGGTCAAGACACGTTGACTGAGACCGACACGGCCCTGACTCGGCTCCGACACGGCCAATGTTTTTTTTTCCTGTTTTTTTCCTTTTTCCTATTTTCTCTGCTTGTTTTCGGAAGTAGTTTCTACTGCACTCAATTGCAATTGCCAATTCTTCGATTCCTTCAGTCGGGAAGAGGGGTTGCTTCAATTAAAGCACTTCTTCACGCCGTACTCAATTTGAGGGTTCTTGACTGACATTTTCATTTGATGGTACACCAGGCGTCATCAAGGTCGTTTCTTCCCTCGCTCTAAATTAGATACAATACACACAAAAAAAGGAATTTTGCTATATAATTTCTCTATAATTTGATTTATCTGTTTCTGATGACTAATTTGCTCTTAGATACACAATTATACATTATTTTGAAACAATTTGTAAATTAGATACTCCTCAATAAATTTTGACTATCCGAGCATCTCTGCAATTTTTCTATCTCTCATGTTAAACTCTCATCTTCCAGCTTCAAAAGTAAAAATTTTAAACAATTTTAAGCTTTAAATTGTTTATGTTCATATGAGTTATAAAAAAATAAAAATTAATAAAAAGTAAAGTTTGACCGTTTCGCCGAGTCCTAATTTTTTGAAAATTGCCGAGTCGCCGTGTCATGTCCGTGTCCGACACGACACGTGTGTCCGTGCCCGTGCATCCTTGGCCTCAACATGATGGACCGAGTAATGAATCCCACAACCACATACACTATACACACCAACCACATACACTATAAATCGCTAAACTAATTTGAAACACTACCTCATCATCTCGCTCAAGAGATTCATGAATCTGCAACCACAGAAAAAATCAGAAGGTAACATAATGCACCCTTTTACCAAAACTAATAATAATAGTAATAAATTGCAATCAATTTTATGGGGCAGATAGTAGAGATCCATACCTCCTCAGCACCATCATTTTCGTACATGTTGTATCTGAAGGCCTGACTCAAGTTATTAGCAAGTGTTGCAACATCATAATCTCTGTCCTGGAGGTCATCATCATCACTATCCCTTGCTCTTTCATGCAATGAAGTCGGGCGGCTGCAACACCAGATGAATTCTCAAATTAACTATGTAAACATTATTAGCAATAAACCATGCTAAATTTCGTAAAGGTTAAGATAAGCTATATATTTGAATCACATAAGTACTTGCAGAACAAAAAAGGAAATATGCATCTCCTAGAATTATATAAATGCCTCAAAATAGCATACACATAATCTGACTATCCTTGTTTTTTCATTCATAACCAATGCAGCGCATTTTGGCTTTTCTAGATGGTGATAGAGAACTATGATCACAAACTCAACAAATCTTTGTGAAGAACCCATCAGTTCACATGTATGTTGGCCACAACCATAATTTTTATCACAACAAAAATTGCATACAAGTGCCTTCTATTGCGGAATGTAATCAGAGAAACATAAGAAGCATACCCACAAGCCCAATGGTGGACATTTTCGAAAGAATTGCGCCCCTGAAGAACATTAGCTTCCCAGTCAACCCATTCACCATTTTCCTAGAGACAAATCAAACAGATGTTCCGTCAATAAATAAAATGTTGAAGCAGTATAATCATGTAATTAGAGTAAATCTTGAAGGGGTATGCCTACTCCAGCTTGTCAGAGAAGAAAATGAAAATCACCTAATGAAGCCAATTGGCAGGTAACCTAGCTTAAGGTAGCAATTAGATTCAAATAGACACTTACGCAGCATCAATACCACAATTCTTTTTTAATTCTTAAAAAGAGACGATTTAAAATGGTACAACTATCTGCAATTAAATTCTAGATTCAGAGATGTATCCATATTAAAGTTGATAAAAAGAACTAACTTTTTATGGTAAAAAAAAAATAGTGAAATAATAATAAATATTACAATGATCAAAAGAAATGACTGAGAATTGTAATAGGAATGGGATATATAACATTTTGGAAGGACCTCTCTATCCACCCACTCCCAGCTACCCACCCCAAAAAAAAAAACATTAGAGACCGTGTGAATATTTAACAAGGTCGTCTCTATTTAAAGTGGAACTGACAGGAAAAGCACCCATCACCTATGTCTACCATTCAATAGTCACTCAAGTTGTTAGAAGAAAACTGAATCGTGTACAGCTCTTATGCTTATAGGTAACTTCACACTCTATCCAATCGCAATACAGTTCCAATTTAACTACTCCAACAGATTGAGTTCAAAAGGGTTTGGTCTCATTAGCAAGGAACCAAGGAGTTACCACAGACCTGATGTGAGACTAACACGAGAAGCCTCTAATGCCTACACTTAGAAACATAAGGGCAGGATGCTTCACTTTCTGCTGGACTGCTTCAACTATAATTTATTTTCCTTCGGATGAAGAACAAATTTGGTTCACAATGCCAATATGTTTATTCTGAAAAGAAATAGTTACCACAACTCTAATTTTAAGGCCTCATGCAGAGAATGGCAATTCGAATATCACTATTTTGCTTCAAAGCCTATAATTTCTATCGCAAAATGCAAAGGACAAGAAGTAGCAAAGTCAACATACTATGAAGAACAAGTTTCTAACCCTTAGTAGTCTCAAGGTCACTCTTTAACAGATCCATCTCAACTAATGTTTTATGGAAATGTGACCTGTGACACAGTCCATATGTGAAAGTGCACTGAAGAAGATGATATACTGAGACCCAGCTGAAGCGGCCTTGACAATGTAAAGTTCAAGAGAAATAGCATCCACCTCAGCAGAATCTCTCTATAGCCAAACCTCAACATCAGTGTGGCACGTATTTCAAGATCCATAAAATGGATTGGAACATAAGGAGGTCATCTACCCAGCTACAAGATACATCCAACTAATACTAATCGAAGAAATGATAATATATAAAAATTCAAGCATTTTTAACCTGTAAGTACTCTTGTATTTGGCTATTCCCACTTCTTAGGTGAATAAGTTTGTTAGAAATGCGAGTAATGTGCCCAATGTTGCCTGCTCGAGGAGCCTGTCTTCCAGCTGAAGGCAGAGTTGCCTGCCAGCAACAACACCATATCAATAAGATTGAAATAAAATTACGAAGACAACTAAACTCCAATGCAACCAACTGCCTTGAAAGATGAATTCAAGTTTACACCTCAAAGACAACTAAACACCAATGCAACCAACTGCCTTGAAAGATGAACTCAAGTTTATACCTCAAAAATAGGGAGTTCATGGGGAATTGATAAGGATTGCAGAAAACACCAATGTTCAACATAAAGTTGTATGAACATTTCGACTACTCATTACCTGGTTTGAATCAACGGGAAGAATGGGGGTTTTATCTGCTTTGATCATTTTTCCTACCAAATCACAATCTTGAAAGAGATGATCAATGATGGCACCATTATTGCTCTCCAAGCATGACACTATAATATTCTCCACTTGATGATGCAAAGCACTGTTGAACGGGTACCTGCATCCATTTAGGACTACATAAATTACTGCTTTCAACTATTGAAATATGAATACTATATATAACCACAAAATGATGAAAAATCTTACACAAAAAAGAGATTTAAGATATTCTGGATGGCACCAGAATTAACTAATTCCTTCTCAGCCACTTCATTTCGAGTTCTCAATAGTACTGCAATGAACTCCACGATCTAAAATCAAAACAAAAAAAATGAGACAATGAAGTTGAGAAATTTAGAGAAATACACATTATACAGCATGGGCCCTCAAAGAAAACAACTGCCTTAACACACAAAACCATCAATTCAGAGTCCAAAACATTAAAACGATTTATTGGAAACCCAACCAACTCAGACTAAAATAGAAACAACATGAAGAATCATCAAGAATATAACTCCAGAAATCTTCTGGAAAAAAACACCTGAAAGTAATGAAAGGTGACTTCAAGCAACACCACGAAACATAGTCCAAAACTCAACTTCATTATTTTCTTTTTCATCAAAAGATGATACTATCATAATTTTTTTTTTTAAAAAACTGATAATTAACTTGCAAATAAAAGGAATTGAAATAAAGTAGAAACTAAAATAAATTGACAATAACTGAAAGACAAATACGACAAATAACAAATAAAAACTTTTTCATCAATCAACCACATAACAATGAACAACCTACGTTCCTAAAACAATGAACAAACCTTAAATCTAATTGAAAACCAATGTCCTATTACAATTATACTAGAACTAATATTGCTAAAAGAACCCAATTACATCAACCTCCCTTCTTCGAAGATGCTTGTCCTCGAGCTTAAAGTCAAAAAATCCAATGAACATAAGCAACCGGTCACTGAACATAATACAAAGTGCACTCAAAGGAGGTGACCTCTAACCTTGTCACGATAAACACTTGCGAAAAACAGAAGACCCAGAAATAAACCAAGATGAAATCGAAAGTTGCAAGAAACCTGAGAAAATGGCTGCGCATAAGCTCGTGGCACAAAAATGTCCCAATACGGATCAACATAATTATCGTCACTCACTGTATCTGCCATTGTAGGAACATCCTCCGTTTGTTCACAAATGGGAAAGAAGTCGCACAAGTCAATGGCTCACAAGTTTGAAATCAAATGCGTGTAAAGGTACCCTTAACTTCTTCAAAAAATTCGATGGACTCTGAGAAATAGTATGGCTCATCCTAATCTGTGTGCCTCTGTTCAAGTTCATCTTCCTCTTACATTTTGTTGTTGCGAAGCGCTCTAATCCCATTGTCAATTTTCAGATACCATCATTCTGCTCGTTCTATCATTTCTCTATTGTGCTTCTAGGCAAGCTCATTTGCTTCCCAATTGTACCTGATGTTCTCGAATCTTCATTTGCTTCTCGTTCTTCCCAATTATTTAAAAAATGTGTCAATCCAATCAGCTAAATCTCGCAAAAGTCTATCTCAACCTGTATGACAGTGGAGGTGGTAGTTGGGTGTACATCACTAGCAGCTGAGGGTTGGGTATAGTAAGGTCGTAGCTATGCAGTTAAATTGGAAAGCGGTCGCAGCGTGGTCTAGAACCGAATCACAATTAAGCGAAATTAATCGAATTTAATCGGCCAATTTTTTAAAAAGCATATATTTTTAAAATTTAATCATAGTCATAGATTACAAAAATAAATAATTAATCAAAATGTTGTAAAATTTTGTAATTATATAACTTTACTAATTATCTGCCAAGCTACTTAAAAAAAAAACTAAAAGAAAATTGTACATTGTTTTTCATCAGTCAAGCTACCATGACAAATATTCAGAAGCAAAATAGATGTCAGACTTATCAGGAAGAACCAACATACCTATTCCACTAACCCATGAAGCTAAACCGTATTACTTTGCATCGAAGATATTTCTAGAATGGTCACTTTGTACAAACAAAAAATACTCCACATCCAGAGAATTATATCAATATATTCTAGACCAAAGAATAAAAGAAGTCATGACTAAAGTGCGTGAAAATTGCGTGGATTTGTCATACATTCACAAACTTCTAAAGAAATTGTGAGTTAGTTATTAGTGTTCTCAGTCAGAAGGCCAAAAATGTCAAATACACAGAAAGATGGGAGTTCAGCATCAGCAACAAGCTGAATCCAATTTGGTCCGACAACAATCAATTGTTTCACCAAAATCCATATCACTACAAACAACCTCAACCAACAAACTCCCCCAGTCCATATGGATTCTACACATGAGGGAGGAGAAGAGGGGCGGCCGAGTGGGATGGGGACTGGGAGTAGAGGGAAATGGACATTAGGGTTGAAGTGGTACATACCTTTTTGATTTAGTTTGAAGGGAGAAAAGAGAGACTGAGAGAGCTAGAGATCTAGTCTTCGTCTAGAGATCTTCACCCTTCTCCCTTCTTGTTTTTCTTCTTCTATGTAGGATCTGGATCGGGGGAGCTGCAGCTTGTGAATGAAATGAGAATCGTAAGTTTAGGTTTTTTTTTATACATAGCAATAAATCGGCGAGTCGGCTGAGCCGATTAATCGGTGCCTGCTAAACCCCAACTGATTTCACCCAATTTGGTTCGATCAAACCCCTAATAGCGATTAATTGTCGATGAATCGGCGATTTTTTGCCGCATTAATAACTTAGGGTCATAGTGTAAGAGAAACGGGTTTAGGATAGGTGTAAGAGGGGAAATAAGTGGTTAATCATCAAAGCCCATTCCCGATATTTTCGGGGTCGACTACATGAATTTGGTTTTCCAAGCAATGCGGTCTTCCCACATCATCACCTAATCCAAGTTCAATGATGTCTTCATTCACCGCCTTCATCCAAATTTTCAACGGTCGTCCCCTCCGTCTACACCCTCCATTAACTTGTTAATCTAGACATTTTGTCTTCTATGGGCGCTAAACCTAAGTATCTCCTAATTCTTTCATTCCTAATTTTATCCTTACTAGTTTTACCACACATTCACCTTAACATACACATTTCTGCTACTGCCATCCTATGCGTATGTTGTCCCGTAGTAGCCCAACATTTTGAACCATATAGCATGACTGGTCGAACAATTGTCTTATAGCATTTTCCTTTTAGCCTTGCAGGCATCATGGGGTATTGGGATATACTTGGGCTCTGTGGCAGACCTAGGATTTTAGTAAGGGAGGCAAAATGATAAATTATTATTAGCTGATAATATTAGTTATCAAGGACGGAGCCAAAAAAATTTCCTACCCGAGCTAGTAACCAATAAAGAAAATACAACTATCAAAAGTACGTTGCATACACCAAATTGAATCCAGTGTAGTCCAATTTTAAGCCAAAATAAAGTCACAATATCGATAACCATAGTAAAGGCAAATGAGCGTAATAACTAAAATAACAAAATAATTACGATAAGTATCTAATTAAAGCTTAAAATATCTGAAATTTGCGAACATAATAAGATCCTACTACAATTTCATATAAAAATATATATTTTATATGAGCCTCAAATTTTGTATGAGTTGGCTAATGGCATATATTTTCATTGAATTATATAGTTATTATATTAGATATTAATTTCAAATATTTTTATGTTGGAGGTTTTATACCACTTTTGAACAAACAATTCATTTTTTTTCATGTTTGCAATTACATATAAAATTGCATTGGAAAAAAAAATAGAGCGCAGGTCACAATGACATATAGTAATTGTTAATCGCCATAAAGAAATTATACGCTCCAAGATGACTGAAAATAAGTTTTTATTAAACTAAACAATTTTTTAATGTTTGCAATTATTAATAAAGTTGCAGTGAAAAAATAAAAAAAAAATTAGGCGAACTCCAAGAGTGTCGAATTTGGGTCTTTTACTAAAAATGTTAAACTTCCAACCACTACACCAATAAAAACATGTAAAAATATTTTAATGAACAATTGTTATATTATATTATACATTATATAATTGATTTTTTTTTGTAAGGCAAAGTATTTATTAAAAATATTTTGAAAGTTGAGGGAAGACAGCTCCCCCCCCCCCCCCCCCCCGCCCCTTAGTAGATCCTTCTCTACTTGGGCTTCATTCATATTGGTATTGGTATTGGGGACAAGGAATATGATGGTATGGGTAGGAATAAGGTATGGATAGAACAGGTCATAATATGGGTCCCTCATTTTTTTAAACAATCTGTCGAGATGCTCTTAATGTTTCAGGGGTGCAAATAGCATGTTGGACCAGGGACTTCATAAGAAAATCAAGCCAAAGATCTTATTGAAAAAAATGTGCTGAGACCTATTTGAAAAATTCTCTCTTCTTCCTCCCCAACTCAACTCAACTAGGGAAGGAGTTTTTCGATGATGCCTGCGATTCCTCCCCCACTCAACTCAACTAGGGAAGGAGTTTTTCGATGATGCCTGAGAAGGAGGGGGTGGTTGCGGCTAGCGGCTGGATGAGGGTTAGCAACTGCAGTGAGGGGGATTGTGAAGGCGACATTGGACTGGGAAGGTTGCGACAATGGCTTGCAACTAGGACGAGAAGCGCGATCTTTGTTCGTGACAATGGCTACGGGAACGAGGGATGGTTTGAGACTTGCAATCTAGTGGTGATGGCACTGATGGGACCGGCTAGACATACAGACTAGCTTTGGGAAGCGACTGAAAGGATGGTTGCGGCCTGCAACTGATTAAGGTGGCTGGTGACGATGTTTTGGACAACGGCGGCAAATGTGGTGGCATCGATGTTGTCGAGCGGTCTGAGGTTGCGATGTTGATGAGCAACGGTGGTGGTTTTAGTTGCTGGTGAGTTACTTCTTTTCTGTTGTTCTTTATTTCTCTTCTGACCTCTTCAAGTCTTCAATCTTCTTCATTCGAACTTTTTCTTTTTTCTTTAAATCGAACCAAATAATAACCGATTCGACTCTGATACCAATTGATAGAATTAAACTTGTAAATAAACAGGAATTGAAATAAAACAAAATTTGAAATCAATGGACGATAACTAAAAGATAATAACTAAAAGACAAACAAACAAATAAAATGTTTTCATCAATAAACTTCCTAACAATTAACAACCTACATTCTTTATATAACTTACCTAACTTCTAAAACAAGAAACAAACTCTAAACCAAATTGGAAACCAATGTCCTATTACAATAATACTAGAACTAATACTGCTAAAATACTAATATTGCTAAAAGAACCAAATCACATCAAAAACTATATATATGATACTAGCTTTGTACTTTTTCTCCAGTATTAGTATTTAGTATATTAGTGAATGAAGACGTTGTATTAAAACAAAACCTTAAGACGATGCTTCCCAAGCGGTGGCCTTAGTTCACCATATGTGGTCGGCAAAACCTTCTCGTCGGATGAGACATCCAAAAGCTTAAGCAAATCACCTGCAGGATAACATGATCCTTAATGCCATGAGAGACTTTGAAATAAGAAACTAATCATAAATAATTAATTATAAGACACTAAGATTTTAAAAAAAAAAACAAAAACAAAAATAAATAAATGTAATCTAAGATAGAAAACTTTCAAGAATAGAACCACCAAATAATACACGTTGATGACGAACACAAATGTATATGACAGATGCATATCCACATTACTACGACGATTTGAAATCAGTATCGTTGCCAAACCGGGTATGCAAATACCTCTTACAAACTCAGGAAACTAAAATACCCTTGCAAAGAGCACTGTGTATGGGGGTGCTTCTGGTCTAGCTTAGAAAGCAATTAAAGCTTTATGGATCAAGGCTTAAAAAATTTTATGGCTTCAGAGTCATTTTTAAATGTCAAAACAAAACATAATGTGTCAACTGTCAAGGATATCAAGTTTTATATTAATATTTTGAAATCCCTTATTTTCTCTTTTAACGTATTAATTCTTAAAAAAAAAAAAAAAAAAAAAAAAAAGGTTATTTGGCTTTTGACCTTCCTTAATTTAAGGGCAGTTCATTTTGGAATATATAATTGAGTATATTTATATAAATCTGATTCAAATCCAACATGGATGGACAAAAGGTACTCCACCTAGAACTGGTTATGAGATAGGTTATTCATAGCAGCAACATTAGCAATGTGGCACGAAGAAATAAATAGAATTTTCGAAAGAAAATAAAAATTACAGGGATCACGGGGACATGACTTAAGATATGTATCTTAGCAACAGTCTGCCTCTGGGGCCTGACCTGGGGATACATTAAAAGGGCCTCTGTGTTTAGAGTTTGTTTCTTCTCGTGGGCCAAAATGGATGGAAACTAGTTGACTGCCTTTAGCCATCTTGAAAACCAAAATACACTCCTTTGATTGTCTTATTCTTTAAAAATTTTATACCCTCCTAATGTCACATGTAAATCACAAAAAAAAAAAAAAAAAAAAAAAAACAATTGTCCACTTTCAAATAAATTCCACCCAATTTAAACTCAAGTCAAAATTCTTCCTAGTATTCACTCCTCGACATCGAGCACCAGAGATGCACTCACCGCTCCCAGCTTAGCCACCACCACCCTTGCACCCAAGAACATCATACCGGCTACAAAATCAAAACCTACAGATTCAATGAAACTCAGTCTCTGCAATTTTTGAAAGAAAGACGACTTCTATCGACTTTCTTCAATTATTTATTTACTTGCATCATTTCTCTATTTTTTTTTAGGTAAAAATTTTACAGCACAATACTCTGTGGCATTTCAATACGGCGCCCTTAAATTAAGGTCCCGAAACTAGAACAACTCAATTAATAATCAAGTTCTCACAACGAAATATAGGACACCCATCCCCAAACTGATGAGAACCTCCATGATCATGTCACAAAAATTCATGCTATTACGTTTCGTTCTAATTGTCCATAACAATGCAAAAGTAACCTCCAAATCTTTTACCCTTTTGGAGAAATATGGCTTGATGTCGTCCACTTTCTTAACAAAGTGTTCGTAGTCTCATGCATCACTTAACTAAGTACCAAAAAACCAACAAAATGTCATTCAAAAGAATATGAATTGAGCTATGTGACTCACATCACAAAAACTACGTCCCACTTCAATTCCATACCCCCTATGGGCTAGTTCGACTTTGGACAGTAGCTTGTTACACACAGTTGTCCCCATGAAAAAAATATTTGAAGGTAATCCCTTTTTCCACACTAGCTTGGTTACAAATGCTCATCCATAGCTAATATCAAAACATGATATGGGAATATCTTCTTTTAGGAACTTAGGGTTCAGGGGCTCCAAAAGCCGAACTACCCGATCAACTTGCAGGGTTAGCTCACAGGTTCTAAGGGCAGCCGCTTCGAAAGGTCTACAAAATCCTAAAAGGTTTCTAATTCAACTATCTGTTTTTCAACAGGAAAGCTCTCATTGCGGGACAAAGAAACCTAAATCAGTTTCCTTTTAGGAATAGGTTGTCCTTGTTTGGCTTAAAATTATTTAGCCTATACATATTAAGTTTAAGCATCCAAGAAATGAGCTTGTTAAGCAACCTCGACAGTATTGTATTCTTTGTTAGTTAATGACATAACAAAGGTTGGAACAAATTGTGTCTTTTCTTTTATTTTTGCAAACTCTGAGTTGTTGCAAATCAAGGCATAAACACCAACTTCAATTTTCTCTATCCTCCTTCCACAACCATCTATCATTATTTATTTTTTTAATTTTAAAAAAAAAAAAAAGCATCTCAATAATGAGAAACTAGTACACGGTGAGGGTGAGTCCACTATGAGCTAGGCCAAAAAGTATTACATCAAGTATTTATATTGTGTACTATATCTCCCTAATCGAACATATAATGTACATCATTGGAGATATTTCTAAACATTGTATTGTTTCTTTCTCCACGACACTCAAGCAAAAGCATGAAGGATTCTTTGCCAAACCCACTTTCCCACCAAGACAAGTTAAATCTACCAACATCAACAACTACCCAAACTTTTACCCAATAAAGCACTGAAGTGAAGAAGCATTAATTCTTTGCTAGAAGTGGAATCACAAGCAAGCAAGAGTGCACAATGGTTTCCTAAGCTTGGCCACAATGCACACACCTATTTACCTATTTGGGAGAATCAAACTTTCTTGATGGGAGAATCAAATATTTATTTTTTATGTTGCAACTGAAAGCATTTTGTCATTAAGGATAGTCCATAACAAAAAGCAAGCTCTATGAGGACTTCCTTTATCCAACTGAGATATGCAGTCTATGAATCTATGAGCTCTCAGTTCCTGGGCATTGAACTGTAGTTGAGGACCAATCACTTCATAATATTCATTGAGTGAGAAAGGGTTGCTTCATAACTATTTTATGGCACCTCCAAACCATTGAGATTTATTCTCAAATGAAAATTCCAACAAAGCTTCCCATCAATGGTATTTTTGTTCCGGACAAAATCCTTCATTCTTCCTTTCTTAATGTTGCAAGCAGTACATGGCTAGGAAGATTAATTATGAAACCATTAAAAGCAGTGTTTTAAAAAGTTTGATGTGTACGCATCAATGCGCGCATCGACGCCATGCAGCCAAAAAACGCATCAACACATACGCATTGACAGGTGCAAACAAAATGCATATGCATTTGTTTAATGATTTGTACGAGCAAACCAATCATCAGGGCTGGCACCATATTTGGATGCTATAACTCTTCTCCAAAGACCATCCACTTCTACCCCAAACCTCCATAACCATTTGATCAACAAAACAGAGTTATATTCAACTCTTTGATTCTTATAATCCCAATACCCCCGTTATCTTTGGATAAACCTACTTCCAATTGAGAAGATGAAACTACTTTGAAGTGAGAGAGCTACCCCAAAGAAAGGTCCTCGTGCACTTTTTAACTCCAATAAAAGTAGGTATAGAACAAAGGAACTATATGTGCACTGGAATGCTAGCAAGCGGCTCCACCTGCCTTAAGCAATGTTTTCTTCTTTCAAGTGCTCAATCTAATCTCAATCCTTATCCAAGGTTTCCTCCCAAACCCCTGGTGTCTTTGTACACCAATTATCATCCTGGCCAAAAGTAACACTTTTATTGAGAATCTCCTGTGGCTTTATAATAGTTTAGATATGAGTAGATAACTTCGATAATTTGAAAACTTGATTGGAAGAATTAATTAAGTTGCTCAATGAGCACACAACTACACATATATCTTGACAAACTAGCAAAAACAACCTATAACTATTACTATTTCGGCCACAATGGAATCTATAGTAAATTTTCCATTTCAACATAGAACAGCAAACATCTATGTAATAAGAATGAATCCCAAATAAAGCACAGAAACTAATTTGAAAGTGACTTGGATTGCAGCCTTTAAATAATGTTGCAACTTACCAAGTTTTGGCAGCATTGAAACGATGGTCTCAGGATCGACAGTGGAAGATGGCTCATACAGATGATTTTGTATGGAATGCATAAATGAAAAAGAAGCGGATCTCTTGGGATCCAACAAGCAGATACAGACAGATAACGAGTGAACAAGAGCAGATTTTGATTGTGAATCTTCTAGGCCATGTTCAAATATTTTTGCAACAAAGCTGCATATCAGTACAACAAAAACATAATCATTCAGGGAATATACGTACTTCGTTAAGCCCTAACAGGAAAACAATGCCCATGTTGGTGTGCCAAATAAACCCAAAACCACAAACCTTGGACTAGATAGTTTAGAGGCCAGAACTGATGGAGTATTACGAGCAATTGTACAGAGTGTTTCTGCTGTGTTTGCATGAACTTCTGGAGTACTCTGATCCATGTGAGAGAAATTCAACAGGAAGAACAAAACAATCAATATCAGTCAAAACTGAAGAACTCAAAGATATGAATCTTGTAAGCTATTAAAAGATATCAAATAAGGAAGTTAAAGCTAAAGATTACATATGACAAGATACAGAATCACCAATTACGATGACACATTATTTGGTGCTATGTAGCTAAAGCTGTGAATCAATTTTTGTTTGGAATAGAAGCCATCTTTTTTTTTTTTGCGCAAGGCAAGCTGAGTTGAAGGGACTCCACTCTCATATAAAAAGAAAAAAGAAAAAAGAAAGAGAGATCGTACAACCAAGGCAAGCTGGTGTGGAAGACATCATTTCTATTACTCAATTTATATGTTTTAATACAAAATCTGAAATATCAATCCATTCTTTCCAGTTTCCACCAAGATGTCTAGAGGGTGCAATCTTACAAAGGAATTACTCCAAGTGTCTTTTTTATGTGGATCACTTATTTCCAGAAATTCCATTGAATGTTTATTACCATTCAGCGACTATTTCCTCAGTTTACATGGTTGAACCTTCCTCATTTTCAAACTCTTTGACAGTGTTACCATATCCGAAAAGATCAAAATAGTTTGAAACAAATCTGGTGTCATGATTAAGGTGACTAATTTACCAACTGCTAACAAAGCAAGACATAGACACTTACAGATGGACTCAATTTATCAACAATCATTTCCAGCAAATTGCTATCAGCTAACCATTGCATCACATCAGAAGCGTTGGAAAACATATTGTCATCAGCGCCTACTAGTCGAACTAAAACCTGTGCAAGTGAAGTTTTGTCATGATCAGTGCAACTAAACATCAACAACAACACCTGAATATACTAAATTCAAGACATAGGTCAGAATGTGTTCAAGCTACTCACCTCCATGATTGATGTGATTCCTATCAAATCTACCAGCTGACGGAGAATGTCCTGATGTGCCTGGTAATGACCGCAATGTGGAAATCAATGCAAGTGCAACATAACATAACATAGGCTAGATATAGCACAGTTTATCGAGGGTAAAATGTGTCAGTGATCGATCTATTAAGCCTGTGCAAACATAGACGTTTCTTAAAATATTCAGAGGACTCCAGCTTGGAACTCGACTGCCGAAAGCCACAGAAGGATCATAATCATGAACACCTATTTAAACCATGCACAATGATCTCAAAGGAAAAATTAATGACCAAAGCCATTACGTGACATAAGAACCAATCATGAAACTTCCCTTAGACCACCTTACTGAAGCAAGCACCTAATTACATACAATCTCAACGTCTAAATAGAAGGGACCAACCCCAATAACTGTGTCAAGAACCTTGCACAAAGATTTGTAAGTCTATCAGTGTTAATCTAACAACACACTCAGTGTTGCCTATATATCAGGCCAATCTCGACTATTAAAATGTCACTTCTACGTGAGTGAACATGCTCATTTTCTGTTCGTTTGGGTAGACAAATTTCTTAACCTACAACAATACTAGGTTCAATAATCCCTCCTACCATAAGTGGAAGTATCCTCCTGGACATCAGAGAAAATAGCTATATCATGCAAGACATTGTCGCTACTACATTGCAGGACACCCGTTAGCATACTCAGGCTGTGCTCGTCTTTAAAGAAGTTCTCCTAAAGAAATCAACTGAAAGTTAAAACACAGGAGGAAGATGGTTGAAATATGGGGAAGGTTGAGTTCTTGAGGATGAAGATGAGTATAACCCTTTTAATTTTCGTTGAGAAAATATAACATTCCTTGAAAATAACCAAGAAGCTTAATGTGGTTCAATGCCTGTATCAACCAAGTTGCCTCCTCCAACTTCAATCATAACTTGGATGCATATTCTACTCCAATGCACTGTCCAGTCCACCACACTCCCAAGTCTTCATTAATCAAACTTCTTAAATGATAAAGCAGAGGCTCTAGGAAATGTGTCTTTTGAGGGCATCTCCCCACCCAATTTTCTTTGACAATATTTAACCATACAACTCCTCTACTAGGAATAACCAGCTCGTGCATAAATTTTCAGTGATGTATGTCAACAGTTCACCATAAACGTACCCAACAATGGATTCGGAGATGCTTTGAAGCTACAGTTTTGTCTGTAGGCTCTCTTTTCCATTTTCAAATTTCTAAAGCCACTTAACCAAGAAGAAATTTCACGATTGACATCCTCATACACAAACTATCCTTATCTTTGGTATGCTCATCAAGCCCCATCGAAAGGCATAAAAGCCAATGGATATCTCAGAACCCTTCCACAAGAAGTTCCTCACTCTCTTTGACATTCTCATTTACCCTAAGGCGAGAAGATGAAATAAAGACAAAAATAAATATGGACGATGGATACGGAGTATCATCAAGATCATCTTCTCGATTCCTATGCAGTTAAAACGACGTTATAAGCCTGATATAACGCTTAACGAGGGTAAGTCGTTACGTTATGGCGTTATGGTATCACAGCTCCGATATAACGGCGTTATATGGCCATCATTGAGATAACGTTTTTTCAATAACTCCATTTTAACGTTTTGTTCTAATACATAAAAGAAAAATTTTAAACAAATACAATTTTCACTCTCGATCAAACCAGAACCTTTTGCTGATAGAAAAGGAGAACCAGAGCTTGATGTCACCAATCGACGGAGAACAAGAGAAGAAGGGAAGAAGACGAAGAGTCGATCGGGAATGTGTTTTTTATTAATTTTTTTGTTTTTGAATTTAATGTTATGAACATGATTTACTTTCTTGACTCTATAATACATTAATACTTTGTGGGATATTAAATATATATTTAAAAAAAACTATTCCGTTATAACCTATATTGCTCTTGGACCGTTATGGGTCTGTTCTCTGTTTTAACTGCATAGCTAAATTCCCCACTTAGTAAGGTGATTTACTCTTCCAAAGTGTAATTCTTCATTCAAGGTCTTCAGTCATCCAGTCCCATGAACCCTTGTTTCACCAATTTTGAGGATTAGCCTTGAGCCCTTGAAGGCGACTCCCATTTTCAGCGAAGAGCCAATGTCCTCCATTCAAACATGCACGAAATGTGTGATTTGGTATCTGTTAGTATTAGACCAATTGTCATTCTTGTGAATCTCCATCACACCATTGAATCACATTCGTCCATTCCTTCAAGGAACCACCACAGCAGCATCAACCACTGCTTTCCTTAGCCACCATGCCTACTCGAAGACAAAGAACACTATCAAGCTTCAAACCCTAGTTTTCCCATGCATTTCTTCCATTATCCAAGGAAGTTTATCTTATAGATTAGAAATATCTTCTGCTCGACCTATACCTTTTTGTTCTATATATGCAACAGAAATCACTTTGATGCTAAAATCTAATCATTTGAATATCTACTTTATCCCAATCCCAGCCATTAAGATTTGACATTTTTACAAGGAAAACCAACACAAAGTATGAGATTCCTCCTAATTTAATCACTTACGAGTTAGAAAGTCAGCACAGTAAGTTTCCACAATTTGATTTGATACAATTGCCAACTCCAAAGTACAAGTCTATGAATAATGTTAGCTACAGATAATGCTATTATCTACTACATGAAGATGGAGAATAGAATTTTAATTGGGCAATTGGAGCTTGCTGTTATACCAGTTTCTTTCACTCTCAACATATGTGGAAGTAAACAACAGAAAGAGTAAGACTAGTTCTACGAATGTACTTACTTGAACATAAGTCATAAGTGGAGTTGTCTTCCGCAACATAAGGCACGCAACAACCTATGTGACACAATAACTATGTTACACAAATAACAGGAAAGTGTCTAATAACCACATGACAATCTATAAAAGTAAAGCATACCTTGCTGAAGTACCCAGCCAACAGATTGCTATGAGGGCGATTTGGTTGCAAGAAAGAGAAGAGCAAGTCCATCAACTGGAAACATTACTAAACAAAATTAGAAAATAAACAACGTATAACAAAGTCCATATCTGAGAGGTATTAAAAAGTAATATACCTCGTCTTCCTCTACTAATGTCTTAAGGATAACGTCAATTTCACATGTAAATATCTCGCAAGAAATGAATGGATACCTAAATTGAAGAAATAATAGCCATTAGTCCCATCTAATTTCAATGCTTTATTACAATAAAATAAAAGCTTGATCCCATCCCGACCAAATGGAATGAAAGTCAAATGATGTACTTGAAAACCCGTTGATTTTCAGCGCCATCTAGAGCTTCCTCCACAATATACCGCAACAGCTGCTCAACCTGAGCTCTATCCCTTAAACTGAAAACATTACAAATAGCTTCAGTAATTTGGCTAGTGAACAATTCACATAATGAAATTAGTGTTACACATAGTCAATTTTCAATTTTCAATTTTCTATCAGATGCTACACTTTTGTTACAATTGTTATTTGTTAGTTTCAAACAAACTTTTGTGCCTCATAGCACACCATCTTACCATTATTTCAAGCTTAGACCCCATCACAACATGTCTGGAGGATATTCGTTACACGTATCTCTCATAAAATAAAAGAATGTGACTTTCACTGGTCTGAGACTGCAATGGAAACACAACCCCGACAGGATACATGAATTAGGTATAGTGTGACTTACGAAACCAAAAGTGGGGGCACTGATCTGGGTCTATCTTTTGTTTTCCAGATTCGGGTCCAATTCGTAAAACTTAAATCCATTGGGTGCGTTAATCCGATAGAGACCCGATATGTGTACTCAATTAATACTTGTTAACTCTGGTGTTAATGCATTGTTTGTTGTACGGGAAAAAAAAAAGACCCTGTCCTTCAATATATTGACATCTTTTTTTTTTCGTTTTTTATGTCTATATATATATGTAGCATTTCGGAACAAGTGAAAACTCAGCGCTTGATAAATATAAGTTTAATGCATTTCAATGTAGAGTGGGACCACAATATTGTTTTATACAAAACATTGCATTGCAAAACTCAATAAGCAAACTGGATTAGATTTGAACCCCTAGCCAGGTCACTGTTTAACAAGGATTTGGTGTGCCTAATCACAAATGGTAAAATTCCTCTCTGTGCCAAATTTCAGTCCTTTGAATTCTAAAAGAATTTGTAAGTAAACTGATGAATTCAAATTTGATAAGCTTCAAATTCAGCTTTCCTATCTTCAGTTATAGCATCAAAGAGCATCAAGTCATTTGAATTTTCACTCCAATATATAAAATGCTAAAACGTGCAAAGAGTAAGCAATGCAGTTCACCGAGAATCTACTAATAAACTGAATAATGTGCAAAGCTCGTGCATTTTTTTTTATAAAGAATGGAAAAAAAAAAAAAAAAAAAGAAAAGAGGTTTACATAATCAATGTTACCTATTATTGTGGAGTTAAATAGATAAATAAGTGAAACGAGGTATTACAAGTTTATTAGGCGACTATTTAGAGCTTTGCATTCTTGAATTATTTCTTCCTCGTCTAGAAGCTCTTCCAATGTGAAATTTTCCTTGTCTAACACTGTATCCACCTGCAACGCAAAACAGGAGATTAAGAGAATGTGATATGCATATGCTACTGAATCATTAACCACTAATAATTGCTACTAAAGAATCATTACTTACTACAAAAATACAAACTAAAAATCACTGAAACAACTAATTCTGGTGTAAACTGCAAACAAGTCTCAGCAATCAAAACCAAGCAAGAATCGTCTCGAAAGTTCAATTTACCATTTCAGAGGATTTTAAAAACTATAGTCATCACATAATAACACAAACGAAGGAACAATTGCAAGAGTTATGCAACTTTCTTTCACTGAACTTTTGAGTAACAAGAATTACTACGTAATATCTATCTCGATTCATCGAAAACCCTATTTGCACTTGCAATAACTTAACCCCTAATCAGAAATGAAAATTAAGAAACAATCGCACATGAATGAAAATATTTCCACTAAATCAAACAAGAAAGAACAAATCGAAATGAAGAAAAAGAAAGTGATCGATCAGAGTGGCAATTTCGCTTACAGGTGAAGTGGAAGACAGCGCGGTCATTCGCCAGAACATCTTGAACGAAAGAGCCTTCAAGATCCACGAACACTAATAATCTCTGATCAGAACGTAAGCGAAGAAATGCCCTAGAGAGAGAGTTCGAGAAACCCTAGAGTGATGACAGGTGATTAAAAATTAGAAACGAAAATCCTAATTTAGCGATCAAAAGAGGGGTTAGATAGAGATTCTCGTTGGGTTGAAGATCAACTGGGATGGGGGAAAGGGAGATAGAGAGTTGGCTTCTGCTGTTGCTGCAACGTAGGCAATGTTTGAGGGGAGAGTACATCCGAGGGGAAGTCGGGGGTAGATGGACACGCTTTCGAAATCTCACTCACAGGATTGATAACAAGACTTTCATATGCAGATTCCGAAAACAACTCTACCTCGGGATGAGAGTGATATGAGAATGAGATGACAACATCCATCATCGCTTTATTTCTGCTTTTGGAAATCAAAATGGAAAAGAAAAAGTGTAGTGGAATTTTATTGCGGCATGCTTTTGCACTTTGAACAAGTACAATTCTATGGGTGGTAGCGTAAAACTAAAAAGTTCGGTAATACTTCCTTATTGGAAAGGGCTTAAAGCCTCGAGCTTAATACTTCCTACACCAAAGTTTAATGCTTCCTCAAACGTGTCATAATAATCACGTCAACAGAACGAAGAAGGCCTAATTGCATGTTCAATCCAACGAGGCCCAAACAACACTAAGCTCATTATTGGCAGGATCCAGATAGTCCGGTCTGAATTGCAATGAGCTATCAAACCAACACGTCACGCGATCAAACCCAATACTCGTAAGACCTCTAAAGCAAGTATCTGAAAGATCCACCCAAGACTGGCAGGTCAGCAACACATTGGATCCGACTAGAAAACATACATTAAAGTATAAGTCAGACAATGAAACTTTTTTGCATTGACAACACTCAGAAAGGGAAACCTTCCACAAATCTAAGAGCGCGAGTCGTGTAGAAAAACTATCTCACATGGACAACTTCCAATCACGAAAGGATCTCCACAACAAGATTTTTTTTCCTAAACTACGTCACCAAAGGCCTAGCCGAACAAGGACGCATACACTATAAAATGGAGATAAGGTCGATGAACTAGAGGCACGCTACGTAATCCCAATTTACAGTTTTAAGCCTCTCCTAAGCCTTGTCTAACTTAAGCATCGGAGTGTCATCGGCCGCCACACGGTGGTCCTTGGCTCACATTTGCTACCTGTGCATGTCTAGGTAAGCAGCAATGAAAGAGAGCGAGAATCTACTACATTAGCTTGGCGTCTTCCGTGGAGAATGACATAGTTCCTCGGGAAAAAAAAAATTTGTAGTTCCATCTTTTCCAGATAATCAGCGAGATGGTAACAATAAGGTCTCGCAACAATGAAAATGTTGCTAAGCCTTCGAACACTCAAATCGGCAGAGCACCGCCACGGGAGGAACCTCCTCAGACCCCGCACTGGTGGCGGCCGCACCAGACCCAAGGGTGGACCTACTTTCAACACAGATGCAGCAAATCGCAGAAACACTGGAGGCTCTCAAACAGCGAATCCTCCACCTGCGAAGGGAAACCACGAGCAGCGAAGGGCCCGGTCCCCATAAAGTTCAAGAAAGCATGTTCATGATAGCCGCGCTGCCCCAGCAACTTCTCAATGGACAAGAGGCGGAGGCGCGGCCAATAGAGACCTAGCGTCCAGAGCCGACAGGCACATCTCGCACAACCCCATCCGCAACGGGGCCACAAACCCAAATGTGTTGTCTAATCTCACGATCTCTCCATTCATGGACAAACCGCTGCCCAAGAAATACACCCCACCGAAGTTGGAGCTTTACGAAGAGACAGGAGACTAGTCTGATCACCTGCGCCGCTTCCAACATGTTATGGCGCTCAAGGAAGGGTATGATGCAATAATGTGTTGATCATTACCTACAAGCCTAAAGACGTCAGCATTAACGTGGTTCCACAGCCTTCCTCCAAAACTTATCGATTCATTCCAGATGTTGGCATTAGCATTCCTTACACACTTCGTGGACAACCAACGGCTCAGGAGGGATCTACATTATTTGCTGACCTTAAAGCAAAAACAGAACAAGACGCTGAGGGAGTACGTCACTCGTTCTAATGATGAGTTGACCCTCATCGACGGCTGCAATGATGACACCGCCATCACGGCTTTCACTTCGGATCTAAAAATGGGCAAACTCTATGACTTCCCTACCCTAGACCCCCAACCAATATGATATACTTGCTCAGAGATGCCCAGAGATACATCACTCTGGATGAAATGCTAGCCACCAAGAGAGAGGCGGAGTCAGAGAATAAACCCTATGTTTCAAAGGATAGGAAAGAGGGGAAGAATAAAGAGGACGATGACGGTAACAAAAGGAAGCGCATTGACAACAAGACCGACTCGGGTTGCCCCAGGCAGAACAAGGCCTCGAATTACGTCAGGTCCAGGTCTATCACCCCTCTCAATACCAATCTATTCGACATCCTTGATTCCATCAAGGATTGAGAAGAGCTGAAGTGGCCTCCTAAGCAGTGTGGAAACCTTGCTCGGAGCGACAACAACAAATATTGTGCCTACTACAAGGAAGGCAGACATGATATTGAGGATTGCAAAAACCTCAGAGGAGAAGTCGAGTACTGGATCAGAAAAGGCAAACTCGGACGGGAGGCAAGGCCGAGCAAAGGAAAGTGCGGAGGCTGTCAAGGAGATTGAAAAAAAAGCTCTTGACGTCATTTATGTCCTCCACGGGGTCAATCCCGAATGAGAGCAGTCAAACAGGTCCCGCAAAATGACACTGTCCGAGATACGGACACCATCTCAGTATGAGGACCAACAAGTGCAACACGCACGAGTTCATAGCTCGATCCCATCGTTGATGTTTATGGAAAGGGATCTTTAGGGAGTACATTCTCCTCACAATGACGTCTTGGTCATCTCCGTCCTTATCGCTAAGTGGGAGGTAAAGAGAACTTTGGTGGACACTGGAAGCTCACTAAATGTCATGTTCCTCAGTGCATTCCGCAACATGCAACTATAGGAGAAAGACCTAACACCTGCCATCCACCCAATGGTCAGATTCAGTGGAGAGAAGTGTTTCCCCATCAGAAAGATCAATCTAATGGTGGTGGTAGGAGAGCCACAGTTACGAAAGTACCTTGTCCAAGAGTTCATGGTAGTTGACGCCCCGTCCACCTACAACATTATTCTAGGAAGGTCTTGGCTTCATCACATGGAAGCAGTACTCTCCACCCTGCACCAATGCATAAAATATACAGCCATCGGGCCCATAGAATCGACATGTCAAGCATCCGGCCTAGACAAAATAGGTAAATCACTCTATGAGGGAAGATGATCCCAAATAACCAAGGCGCAGCTATGCGGAGATTCAGAAGTCAAAGCTAGCAACACAATCCAAACTGATAAAGAGCTAAGTAACAATATTTCAGCAAACGGGCACCAACTTCAAGAGCTGTTAATCAGCAAGGAACTACCTGCTCGCACGCAGTCCACTATTCAGTAACTTTGTTAACTTTAAAAAAAACTTTGCTAGAAGGACCACACAATCCGAGCTAGGACCATTTGCACCTCCTTCAAGGCCGAATTAGCACAATCTCCGCCCGGAGTTCAATTATTTGTTACTTTGATTTCGTTTCTTGTTTTCTATTTTTCATTTCAATTTAGAAGAGTCGTGCGTACAAGACACATTTCTGGAATAAAATAGATTTTATTGATTACAATGAGAATTATTACAAAGCTTGCTGACCAACTAGTACATCAGTTTATACACTACAGGTATCTAAGTCCGATGCAAGCATCTATCCGCTAAAATAAGGGTAGAGACTCTGATCTGCTAATCCACCTCAAGAAGGCGGTTAAAGTAAAACGTTCACAACAGAAGACGAACGAGCGCTCAATTCATTGCTCCATCAAATCACCCCAGAAAGACGATTCAGATGTGGCAAGCAAAGTACATGGAGAGGGCTGCGAGCACTCCCTCAATTCTTTGCTCTGCCAGTATGCCTCATGAAAAGGAACATAAGGAAGCGACAGAAAGATGTCGAAAACATCTTGAAACAACAGGATCGTCGAGGTCTCACAATGCTGCCAAATGGGGACGCCTTTCAAATGTGTAGTCCCTAGGGTGACGCAGAGATACCTTCCCGAAAATGAGTGTCATGACCTCCAACACTCCCATCAACCATAAAACTAGCTGCAATGACCATCCCTCGATAGTAGTAAACAAATTAGAGAATGCTCGAGCACCGAAGGATGGAAGACAAACCTGACCCCTGAGAGGATGTCTGTAACTCTTATTTGCAATGTAAGAAGATATTACACGATCTCATGGGATCAATCAGATGCCCACCCAGATCAGGCAGCACCGCATAATAGCAAGTCTTATCAAGACTCATCGGCACAAATGTCAGAACATTCAAATACTCCAGTGAATGAGATCTTCCTTCTGCCTTCGAAAAACACAAAACCAACTCACTGGTAAGATGCATTTGATTAACATGTTCTACTATTTTCATTGCAGTGCTTGAACGCAGAATAGCCAGCCCATATAAAGGTGAAATGGTTCACGAAGAAGCGTTAACAAACAGTTACTTCAGCATTAAATGCCGTATTGAAAATCGGAAAAATGACGGTTCCAATTGCAATTGCACAAGTCCACATCATTTTATTTAATGACCTTGCAAGCAACCTCATTAACTGGGGGGAGTAATCGATATTGAACCGTCTTGTAAAATGCACTGTATCCCTAGCACGCTGATGCATAAAAGACTTTTTATAATTGGGCCCAGCAACTAATAAGCCTAAGCTTATGCCCAGCCAAATTCTGCCCAACACATGCAAAGGAATAAACAACAAAGGTTCTGAGCGCCCACAGAGTAAGGTGTGTGCCTATAGAATGTTATCACCAAATCCAAGGCATCAGCTCCACTATTATTCAGCTGTTGTGCATTAAAGTCGGTCAACCTATTATTAGTTCGATCAATTGATCCAACTTACACTGGAATCAGACCGCCAGGCAAGTTAAGTAAGTCAGGACACCCAAGTCAGACTTACACGCCGAGAATCTTATTTTGACTAAAGCCTAGTTAGCTATGACTGATTACAATAGCTTCTAGTCCGCTCTAACACCTAGCCTGCCAAAAGTGAAGGACGATGGGTTAAAAAATGGGAGCTTAGTCAGTGTTTGTAATACGTGACCACGATGGCTCACCAGGGACCATTGTCCGACTGTAAATAATGGTCGCTGAACTTAGCCAAATAGTTAGTTTCGACCTATGACAATAGCTTCTGGTACGCTCTAACGCCCAGTCCGTAAAATTAAACGGGTGTCCATGATTTAGAGAATGGCAGCTTAGTCAACGCTCTGATGCCTAATTGAGACGGCTCGCCAGGGATCATTGTCCAAACTAGGGCTGGGCAAGTATGGGTAACCGGCCCAAAGTGTAAAAACCAAAAACCAGACCGAAAAATTCGGGCCCGAAACCAGACCGAGGTGACCAGTTAACCGAGGTCCCGGTTAACCGAATTTTGGGCCGGTCTCGGTCCTAAGAATCTAAGAAGAAATCTATATCAGATCTGAAGAATCTCATATCTAATCAAAGATCTGAGATCAGATCTGATCAAAGATCCGAGATCAGATCTGATCAAGATCTGAGAGTGTGGAATCCAAAATCGATCAGATCAGTCAAGATCTGAGATCAGATCAAAATCGATCAGAGGAAAGAGGAAAGGGGAAGCTCTGGTCGTGTTCGAAATCGATCAGATCAAAATCGAAAAGAAGTCTTCGTCTTTGATCTGGGAAAGAGGAAAGGGGAAGCTCTGGTCGTGTTCGTCTTCGATCTAAAATGGGGAGGCATCGTGTTCGTCTCAGATGGGAGATGGGAGATCGGGAGGCGTCATGCTCGTCTTCGATTTGGAGAGATCTAAAAGCTCTCTCTGCAGCTTCGTCTTTGATTTGGAGAGATCTAAAAGCTCTCTCTGTCGTCTTAGATTTGGAGAAATCTAAAAGCTCTCTTTGCAGCTTCGTCTTCGATTTGGAGAGCTTCGTCTTCGATTTGTAGAGATCTAAAAGCTGCTGGGAAATATGAAAATGCATATTTTGAGAGGAAACCGAGGCCTTATTCGGTTTGGAGAGATCTAAAAGTTTCTGCTAATAAAGTTTCTAAAAGGGCCAGGTCGGGCCGGTTACCCAATGAGTTTCAGAAAGGGAAACCGAGGCCCGGACCAGAAATTTCAGGCCGGGCCGGGCTTTTACAATCGAAATTTTTTTAATTAATTAAAACCGATCCGAACCGACCCGATCGGTCCGGTTGTCGGTTCGGTCCGGGTTTTCGGTCCTAAATGCCCACCCCTAATCCAAACATGGGCAATAGAGAATAAGGGTGGGTACGGGGTAGACCTCATCCCTATCCCATCGCATTTGTTTGGGATCGGGAAGGGATAAAGCTCATCCTGACCTCATCCCATCCCAAGCGAGTTCGGGACGGGATGGGATGAGTATGTACTAATTTTTTTATTGAAATTTTAACATTCAAGATTGAAAATTTTGGATTTACCATACACATAACTCAACTCTACTTAAGTTTCCATGGTGATGGACTTAAAAGTTTTGGGTAGGGATAAATCCATGCTTAGCTAAAATTAATTGCTTCTAAAAGCTAATAGTCATTATTTAAAATTACATAGTTGCTAATGTTTTAGAAGCAAATTTTCTCCTTCACAATAGCTTTCTATATATTACCTTTAGACTAGCACATGGAAGCTTTATGAGAATAAAATAGTCACGACACCAAATAGTTTCATAGTTTCATACAACATAATTCATATTAAATATTAAAAAAATAGTTTGGGATGGGATGGAATCGGGATGGGATTGATCAATCCCAATAAGACCCAAAAAATTCGGGACGAGACGGGATCGGTATCATGGGATGGGATGCCCACCCTTAATAGAGACCAAACCCGACCGAAGCTTAGTCGGTAACGACCAAAAACAATGGCTTCTGGTATGCTCGAAGCCTAGTTCGCAAATAACGAATTTTGACGGCCTAGAAAGTGGGAGTCTAGTCAGCGCTCTCGACACCTGATTAAGATGGCTTGCCAGGGGTCACTACTCATACGCAAGCAGTGACCGTCGAACCCCAACCAAAGCTTAGTCAGTAGCCGCTGACCACGATGATTTTGGTCTGCTTGAAGACTAGTTCGCTACACGCGGATTTCGACGGCCTAGAAAGTGGGAGCTTAGTCAGTTCATGTAGACTGGTGAAGACGACTTACCAGGGATCATTGGCCAACTACACACAATGATCGCCGAACCCTGCCAAAAGTTTAGTTAGATCGACTGGCGATTATAACTACTGGCTCGCTCCAATTCCTAATCTACCACAAACGGATCAAGATGGGTTGGAAAATGGGAGTCTAGTCAGTGCCCTTGATGCCTGATCGAGATGGCTTGCCAGGGACCACCATGGTCACCGAAACCCGACCCCGGTTTAGTCAGACATAACAACCCCCGGTCCAATAAAGCCTATTCTACGAATAGTAAATAAAAAAGAGTCAAAAGTCCGGTCAGAGTTCTGAAAACTCGACCCAGACGACTCGCAAGGACTATTGTCCAATCATTTACAAGGGTGCAAACGTTGGGACCACAGTCTGACTAATACGCTTATAGCAACAACAACAACAACAGCTGGTCCAACAAAAAGCCAAGCCGCTAGACAGAGGGTGTATTACACTCCCCGATCTCTAAAAAAAAGCCTGACCAGAATTGCACAAACTATTGCATCACAAGAAGTCAAAGCTCTCAACAGTGGATCAATCATAAAGCTTCCTAGCATAACAGAGCTTCTCGTCTGACAATTAATGTCGAAATAAGACAGAACAGGTAAAAGCTAGCAGAAAAAGCAAAGGAAGACAAAAAAGTGTGAAGTATTATTCATTTGCAAACTGGAATACAAGATTCACCCCTCGATAGGAGGAGAATCAGATACAACAGAACTAGACTTAGCAAGGGAAGAGGCAGAAGACACATCTGTAGGTGTTGCCTCTCGATCCCCCTCGTCAAGGCTGCCTTCTTCTTCAAACAAATCGAAGGTCGCTTCAAATTCTGCATATGCAATCTCTTTACAATAGGAGAAATCCCAGCCGGGGTGTTCTTCCTTCATCAGATGCAACAACTCAAGCCTTCCATGCACGACTCCGCTGAATTCAAACGTGCCATGGGCCTTGAAAAACTTATCCTCGCGCCCTCTTGATTCAACGAGCTTTTGTTTCAGTCGCACTAGCTCGCCCGACAACATTTCAGTCTTGGACTACTCATCACCCAGCTTATCATTGACGATATTCAGCTTACTCTACGCTAAAAGGAAATGCATTCCAGCAATCCGTGCACTCTTGGCATTGTACTCAACATCGGTCTCCAACTTCTGACATTAGACAGTCTATTTAGACTCTTTTTTTACCCCATCAGCATGCGAATCCTTCAGTTTAACCTGCACTCCAACCACAGTCTCACGGGCAAGCTGCAAGTCACGATGGACAAGGTTCAATTCTTTATTGAACCGATCCCTTGCGAACACTGCCCCCGCCAAGTCGGACTCAAGCGCTTCCAAACGAGCCTTCTGAGTCTCTGACCTAATGGACCTGGACTCCGCCCCAGCATCTGAAAAAGCTTCAAGTTGCTTCCTCAACAACCCAATCTCGTGGAGAGGGTCAGAGTATGACTTCTACATATTTGCAAAGACCTGTTTCATGGTATACACTATCTCGTAAGCCGCCTCGACTTCAATTCCAGTTGCGGCCACTTGATTCAGATATGACATCCCCAACACAAGATGTTTCTACCTTTTATCCAAACGTTCTCCTAGCGCTTCTCCCACTAGCTCTGGAACACAGTTAGCCAGCCAGTCATTCCACCTGCTAGTATGCTTCCTTGCAGCATAAGAGATGTCAACCTCCTGATGCCAAGCTTGGTTGCTCATTTTTATTACATCTGGAGCAAACAGACTGATTCGAGCACCTGGATGAAGATCATTCGAAATCGGAATCACCTCAGCACCGCCCTTAGCCATCTTCATTGCATCAGGGTCTTCATCAACAACTTTTCCTTTGCCCGCAACAATCGTCTCTTTTTCACACACCAATCCAACATCAGTTGAAAGAGAATAGGGAAACAAGTTATTCCTTAGACCCATCGTCAATTGAATATGAGGACAAGAACGAGATGGAGCATAATACGAGCAATAAGAAAGGGACCCTTCACCACGACGCCGATGATCAAACGACTCTTTAACAAGTTCATGATCCAGAGAGAGGCGGAACTCAAAGTCATTTATGGAAAAATGACGACCATTTGAAGCTTTTATGCCCGCCTGCAGCAACATCTTATTTAGAAACTTTGCATGCTTGGTGCTCAGTTTGGTAACATCTTCCATGCCCACCATTTACAGATACTCTTTCTCCAAGTCAGGAAGGGAAACATGGGCCACTGATTGAGCATCATGCACCTCAGAAACATCAGTCTCATTAGGCTCTTGCCCGAAAGCATCACATCCTTCGGACAAGGCCTGACACCTGTGAACGGACCTAGAAAAAACAGAAGATCTCTTTGGATGCACAGGAGAAGCGTATCATCTATTTCTACAATCCTCGAAGGGTTTGGAACCTTGGTCTTGGGAAGCTTCCTCTTCCACGAAACAGAGGCACCTTCGGGCTTTGGCTTCTTTACCCCAAAAAAGAGTAGGAGCTACGTGCCAATGAGCCCACAGTCTGTTGCGTTCAATATTAGAAGGTTTAACAACATCTTCTACCTTCAAACGAGATATGTTGCGGAACACGTCCAAAGTTGTTTTATCTTCAGCAGAAAGAGGTGAAGTTGAGAATCTCCTTACAAAAATCACAACTGGTCAATCTAATATGCAGTTAATACAAACAAGACCGAAAAAGGAGTCAACTTACTCAGTGATCTAAATTCACGCTCGACCGGACGACCAACAAGCTTAAAGTACATGGCGTCCCTCGGAGCCATAAAACAAAACTTTTGCCATGATTTAAAATCTTCAGGAAAGTTTGCCAAAACAGTCTGGCGACATCAGCACACACACATCGTGCTCGTTTATCCGAGGAGAAGTAAGCAATTGCAGCACCCTCGAAGACACTCGGCCCTAATCAGAATGGCAATCAAAGACCTATACCCGTTCGACACAAGTTGAGCGGGTGCAATGCTAAGGTACGCCAGTAACTGCCATATCTCCTTAATAACAAGAAAGCAGACACCCGATTGAAGCATACCTCGGTGAAGACAGATAAACCCATAAGGAGGGTACAATGGCGTCAGATCGGCACCCAAAGTACAGAGCATTAGATCATTAGGAACCTTGTATATCTTGTGGAGGACTTCCAGATCAGATTCTGAGAGCAACTACTCCTAAAAAACTTATGGCCCTTGGCGAACAATTTATCTGAAAGCTGATCCTGGGCAGCCATGAAAGAAATTGCAAGCTTTAGAATATGAAGGTTAAACAAAGTCAAAAGCAAACAGACAATACAACAAATCAAAATCTCTGAGATCGAAAGAGTAAATGAGCTATATTCCACAGGCAGGAGATCTTATAGAAAGTTGAACTCTCGCCTTCCTGTTTTCAAGCTGGCGCACACTCAATTAGTACAATTCGTCGCTCAAAAAAACTGCTCAGACTCAATCATCATGACTATGTAGTTGCTTCATGAAATGACCTAGGGGGTCGATAAGACGACCTACTAACTCGGGGGAGTAGTTGATGATACATCAAACCGTCCTTTGATCAACACCGTACATGTGTCATGATAATCTCGTCAACAGAACGAAGAAGGCCCGATTGCATGTTCAATCTAGCAAGGCCCAAACAACACTAAGCCCATTATTGGCAGGATTCAGATAGTCGGGTCCGAGTTGCAATGAGCCATTAAGCCCACACGTCACGCGTCCAGGCCCAATACTCGTAAGACCTCTAAGGAAAATATCTGAGAGATTTACCCAAGACTAGCATGCTAATAACACATTGGATCCGACTAGGAAACATATATTAGAGTAAAAGTCGGACAATGAAACTTCCTTGCATGGACAACACTCAGAAAGGGAAACCTCTCCCGCAAATCTAGGAACATGAGTTGTGTAGGGAAACAATCTCACATGGACAACTCTTAATCAGGAAAGGATATCCAGAACAAGATCTATTTCCCTAAACTACGCCACCAAAGGCCTAGCATAACAAGGACTCCTACACTATAAAAAAGAGATAAGGTCGATGAACTAGAAGTACAGTACATAATCCCAGTTTACAGTTTTAAGCCTCACCTAAGCCTTATCTAACTTAAGCATCAGAGTGTCATCGGCATCCACATAGTGGTCCTTAGCTCACGTTTGCTACCTGTGCAGGTCTAGGTAAGCAGCAAGGAAGGAGAGTGGGAATCAAATACATTAATTCCTATACCAAAGTTCAATATTTCCAATAGAAACTAAAAAGTTCTATACCAAAGTTTAATACTTCCAATGGAAAGGGCTTTGATGATACATCAAACAACCATTTGATCATGGCCGAACAAGTGGCACAAATCATTTCTCATTAGAGTCAATTAACAAGTCCGGTCACTGAAGCCTAAAGAGGCATTAGTAATGGAACACAACCCAGGTTAAAGGTCCAGACCTCATGCCCAACAAATCTCTCCTCAGTGGACATAGACGTTACGAAGGAGACAAGTCATGACAGGAATCTCTCTCCCAATGACGTATCTCAATGCAAGAGGAGATTGTAATGAGAAATGTTCCCCTTCATTGCGCCATGTACACTTAAGTCATGTACATAGTTAATTACTCTAATTATATAAGGTAAAGGATAGAGAAAAGGAAGCAGGTACGAAAAACCCTACACCTATACTATGTCCAAGTTTATATTCTTCCTCAGTTCATTTATTTAAGCATGAGAGTGCCTTCGGCCATCAACAAGGTGGTATTTGGCAATCTAACCCTGTTTTGCAGGTTAGATCTCAAGGAGAACATATTTGGACACATCAGTTTGGTGTCGTCTGTGGGAAAAAACAGTTTCCTTTAAAGAACAAAGTTGGTGGTTTCCTTGGATCAAACTAGCAATGAGAAATACAATGCAAATGGAACCCCCTACCAATTCTCATGTTAACAATGCACCTGATAACCATCCCATTAGTGAAACTCAACTGCCAAGCGAAAACATCCTCAATCCAGCATTGGGGAAACCACGTATGCAAAGCTGTGAGTTGCTGTTGCAAGATCTGGTGGTTCCCACTACATGACTGGAACCCCAACAAGCCTCTACTCTTAGGGGAATAGTAATGGACCTTCGTGTGGATTAGTTTTTGGCCCACATAGCCCAACTCACCAAAGTGGTTGAGAGACTCACAAGAGCACGTTCAACTTGTTGAGCACGCCAGAGATCCACCTCAGCAGAACTCTTCAAATCGTTTTCAGAAGAACCAAGAAGTTTCAAAGCTTCGAAGGTCCAACCTCGAAAAAAATGAACCTCAAGATGATAGATCCAGAATTGGTGGATTTGCCCTACAAATCCCATTTAGGATTGGAGTCACGGATCCAAACATGTTATATGAATTTGTCATGCCACCCTTCTCCAATCTGATCATGAACACCTCTCTGCCCAAGAAGTTCACCCCGCCAATGAACCTTATGATGGTTCCACTGATCCATCGGACTATCTGTGCCACTTTCACCATATGATGGCACTAAAAGAAAGTTCAGACCCTACCCTGTGTAGAACATTCCCAATCAGCCTCACGTCCACGGGGGTAAATTAGTTTAACAGCCTCCCACTACGATCAATAGACTCCTTCTACGCTTTGGCCACAACTTTCATCACTAGATTTATTGGCAGTCAAAGGATCAAAAAAGGTCCACACTATTTGCTTCACATTAAGCAGAAACCTGATGAGACTCTCAAGGAATACGTTACATGATTCACTAACGAGTTGACTATGATTGACGGGTGCAACAATAACACAGTTGTGACTACTTTCACCTCTGGACTCAAGGGAGGACAATAATACAACTTCATAACTTTGGATCCTCCAAAGCGCATGGCATCCATATTAAAGAGTGTACAAAAATACATCACTCTTGAATAGATGTGGGCCGCCAAAAAGAGCAACGAGGCCAATAAAAAGTATCTCCCAATGAACCGGGAAAGGAGATGACAGAAGAGAAGACATGAAGGGAGACGGTAGACTGCGGGAAGACAACAGTCATCCCAAAAGGTATGGACCAGTTGCAGGCCCGACTATAACAAATAGGAATTCGAAAAACTGCAGTTGAGCAAAGTAAAGCCCGAACGGTCAACTAACTCGATTGACGTGAAGTACAAGTTGTACATTGTTTAAAAACAACTATGGCAAAGGTTCTGAAGACCATGACAAACTGGGAAAACGTCAAGTGACTACCCAAACTGAGGGAAGATCCGTCAAGACGAGATAAGAGCAAATATTGTTCTTTTCACCAAGACCATTGACATAATACTGAGGATTGCCACAATCTGCAGAAGGAAATCGAATACTAGGTCTAATGGTGACGACTCAGCGAGTTCGTCTGACTAAAGGGAAAATAGTCCAGGGGAAATAAAAGATGGACCCCACAGCAAGACTAGATAAACAAGTTGGAGGGTTGATATATGTCTTACATGACACATTCGAAGATTAAGGGCAGTCTAACTAATCATGAAAGTGATCTTTCAAAGAATTGCGAACAAGAACACATCACCATGATTTTTCAGTTTCAGCCCAACCCCTACCCTGACTTTTTCCAAAAGAGATACACATGGTGTTCATTTCCTCGACAATGACGCCCTGGTGATATCAATTTCAGTAGCCAAATAGGAAGTTAGGTGAATACTCATTGATACGGGGAGTTCTGCCAACTTCTTGTATATGGAAGTGTTCTGCAGAATGCTCTTTAATATGGAAGGACTCACACCAGCCAACCAACCAATGGTAGGCTTCAACACTAAACAATTCTACCACTCGAACGAATCTAATTATCTGTAGTGTCAGGAGCACCAGGCGAACAACGAGTCCTATTGACGGATTTTTTATCGTGGACGCCCCGTCACCATACAACATGCTTCTAAGAGACTCTGGCTACATGATATGGGTGTAGTATCCTCCACCATGCACCAATGCCTCAAGTTTCACATCGATGATGATGTAGGGGTCATCAGAGGTGATCAGCCAGCTGCACGCGAATGCCATTATGCAATAATAAAGACTCCCAACAAATAGGAATCACAATCAGGACTAAGGACGCCATCACAATAGCCACCCAGTCCATTGTAGACAGATCAATCCCTCTTAGACAACAATGCAACCCCAATCAGTCCTTGAGACGGTTGAACACTGGCCAACCAGAAGAAGAGACGACACAAATCCATCTTAATGGTCCAGAAGGCAATAAAACTGTTAGAATCTGATCAAAACTTCATCCAGAGCTAACCAAACAATTGATCAAACTGCTAAAAGACAATCAGAACGTATTCATTTGGACAATGAGGGACATGGTGGGTATTGATCCCTCCATCATCACAAATAGACTGCAAGAAAACCCAGACAAAAAACTAATCCGACAGAAAATAATATCATTCGCCCCAGAGCGCAATCAAGTCATCAATTAGGAAGTGCATTGATTGTTGAGTACTAGAATGATCAAGGAGTCACATTACTCAGACTGGCTAGCCAACACAGTTCAGGTTAAAGAGAAAAATGGATTGTGGAGGGTATGCATGGATTACACAGGTCTCAACAAAGTCTGTTCAAAAGATAGTTTTCCACTTTCGCATATAGAACAAATAGTGGACTCAACATTCGGGCACAGACTCCTCAGCTTCATGGATGCATATTTTGGCTATAACCAAATACAAATGCATCCACCGGACCAGGAGAAGACATTTTTCATAACAGAAAGATGTACGTATTGCTACTGGGTTTTGCCGTTCGATTGAAGAATGTTGGAGCTACGTACCAACGCCTGGTCAACTGAATGTTCAAAGACTAGATTGGAAAGACCATGGAAGTATACATCAATGATATACTAGTAAAAATCCTACACAAAAACGACCACATCAAAGACCTACAACAAGCCTTTTCCAACTCCGCAAGTGCAGGATGAAACTCAATCCACAAATATGTATACTCGGAGTAGAGTCAGGAAACTTCCTCGGGTACATGGTCAACCAAAGAGAATTGAAGCCGTTCTAAAACAAATACAAGCACTCCTAAGCATCCAATTGCCCACCAACATCAAAGGTGTACAGAGCCTCAACAACAATGTAGCAACCCTTAATAGGTTCATCTCCAAATTGTAAAACAAATGCCTCCCTTTTTCAAAATTCTGAAAAGGAACAAAACATTCAAGTGGGATGAGGAATTATTATTTACACCCCATATGGGAAGACTTTGAAAAAGGCCAACAAGTTCAATTTCAACACTTCCAACAACAAAATTGAATATGAAGCGCTAATAGCCAGACAACGATTAGCTAAACATCTTGAAGTAAAAGACATCAGTGTTTTCACTAACTCTAAATTGGTGGTCAACCAATTGAACGACGAATTCCAAGTAAAAAACGCACGAATGAAAGCATACAATCAAAAGGCAAGTGACCTGATCAAAGATTTCAATGCAGTCATCGTTCGACGTTGTGCCTGGGCGGACAATCACAGAGCAAACACCTTGGCGAATGAAGTGTCAATCTTGGAGAACAACGCACATGAAGTATGTGCAACAGATCAAGAAGACAATTGGATGACTCCAATTCTGGCATACATACAGAACAAAACTCTCCAAAAGATAAGATTGAGGCCCGTAAGCTACGGAATAGAGCTGCACGGTACACGTTGATAAGTGGTAGCCTCATGTCTATGCATGTTTGGTGTGTTGTTTTGTATGATGTGAAATTTTTCTATGAGTATAAGATCTGAATAATTTCTCATATGAAAATGTATTTTAAAATCTCATTTCGTCTGCCAAGTCGTGTTTTTTCAATATTCACATGACTATTTTACCTTCTGAATCACGAGACAAGATTCTTTTAAGGTGTGTATATTGTAATACCCGCCTAATTACATAAATATGAATACTATTTATTTATTAGTGTGTAAAGGTATTAAAATTTTTGATATAATGTGTAAAACCTTGTTTTATTTGTAGTAGGTAAATAAAGTGGAAAAAGTGGGTGGGTTTAACAAATTATTAGTGAAACTCAATCTGGGCTTTGTTTAATTATAACATGGTTTTGGGCCTTATTTGATTAGAATGTGATTTTGGCTTTGTTTGGTTATAGTATATTTCTGGCCTATTTTATATTGGACTTCGGTTATTCTCAGTAAAGTATTGATTAGGGTTGTGATTAGGGGGTTAGTTTATAAGCTTGGGTTATTTTCTATTGGACTTGGGCTTATTTTATTTTATTACTTTGGACTTGGGTCAAAGTGTCATTAGGATTGATAGCGAATAAGGTCTAAATAAATATTGAAATACAACGAGGATGGGTTCTCTGTGGTAGTTGTTATGTTACAGAGTTAGAGAAACAGAAGAAGAAAAAGAAAGGGATTGAAGACGAAGATGAGATGGGTGAAAACTCGAATATGGGCGGTGTTCGTCATGGGTTCCAAAAGGAACATGGTAAGAGCCGGCTTTGGTTTGTATAATCTATTTTTTTTTTTTGCTTAAGGTTGTTTGTAGGGATTAGTGATGTGAAGGAAATAGGGAGTAAAAGAAGAAAAAGATGAGGGAGAGAACAAATAAAATAGAAAAAGGAAGAGATAAAAAAATGAAGTAAAAAAATAGAAGAACATATAGAAAAAAGAGGGGAGGTGACTTGTACGGATAGGAGGTTAAAAAACATAGGAGAGATCGAGGGCATGCGCGCGTGTTCGAGTTCGGATTCTCGCATTTGGACGATTTCGATTTGGTGTGGTTTTGCAAGTTTGGGATCTTATTTTTTAATAATAACTAGTTGGAGGGTTTCTTCTTACATGCAACTGGTGAGTTTTCTTCATTCTTTTTTATTTTTATTTTAAAATATGTTAGAATATTCTCTTAAGGTGGATCTACATAGTTCATATTATTATACGTTGTAGACTGTCGAACTATAGGTGAATGATGTTTGATTATACTCGATTAGTTGTGATCATTAAGAAACAAGACTAGGGTCATGAACATGTTTCTAATTACATGTTTTATGTCTTGACATGTATTACTAAATTGAGTATGGAGGTTGTTTATGTGTAGATGTCAATTTAAGTCCCAATATAATTCTACTATTGATGATGAACTAATGATATAATTAGGGGCTCTATATATACGGTTGAGGTCCCCACTCCAAATCTAATTCTCCATCTCCTACGTTTCCTATCTGATTTGAGAAATACAAGAGAAAGGTTCTAGTGGTGGAAGATCTCTCCGCTGCGTGTTGCTAGTTCGTGAGGATTGCTGCGTGGATATTCTTCATCAATGGCGACTTCAGGTATGCATTGATTACAGTTTTTCTTCCTTGATTATTGACATGAGGTCTTGGTTTAGGATCGTTAGATTTCTACAAGTGGTATTAGAGTCTCATTGTCAGAATCATTGAAGAAAACATTCAGTTATTTTTTGATGAAATAATCAATCCTCTAGCACAATTTGATTCTTCCGACCTTTTTTTTAAGTTGTATTTTAGTGTGTAAAATATAGTTATATTTTTTGCATATTTGGATTCGTAAAAATCAAGTTTTTTTCACCCCGTTAGTTTTACCCAAACTCAAGCAATCTATTTTGTCAGATCTGGTTCTCTCGACAATTAGGTTGTTGTTTAGCCGGTGTTAATCGACCCATAAGGCTATTTGGGTGTCGATTTCCTAGTTTACAAGCTTTACAGTTCATGTAATATAAAAAAAATCGATGCTACCAACCCCACCAATTAATCGTGGGTCTGCAACTTTATCCTTCTTCCTTGATTAACAACAACTTCAGTAATAGAGAGTGAACAAACCACCCTCGTCGATCGACAGCGAATTCTTGTTGGTGCAATTAGTTAAAAAGTTGTTTTCGAGGCGGATCGAGTGATTGAGAAGCCCCAAAGGGTGTGGTGGATAGAAGAAGGAGGAATGAAGAATTTTAAAAAAAAATTGGTCTTATGCCTGTTTTTTGCTTTTTTGTGAAGTAGGAGTTGGGTTCTAAACTTATAGGGTTTGTGATGGAGAAGATGATGAGGTGTTGGGCCTACTTGGCCATTAGGCCAAGTTGGTTTACTTGGATCAACCTTTTCATTAGGCCTATAAGTTTTTCAATGCAGTTGAGCCTATCTTAGGTCCAGCTAGACCGGTTCTGGTCCAACATGACCGGTTTGGTCTAATTTCTTTGGTTTAGTCCAGATCAACTGAACTCTATCGGTTTAGGTCCGTTTTGGGCCTGTTTGGACCGGTTTTGGGCTTGTTTGGCTGGGACAATTGCATTTTTTGGCCTTTTTCACTCTTGCATTTAAGGAATTTTTTAGGAGCACTTCATGAATATTTTAATTAACAATCCAAATTTTAAATTTAGATGAAATTTTGTGCTACGTCGCCTAAGTGACCACTTTCATGAAATTTTATTTGAATTTGAATTTCTGTTTTTTTTTTTGTGGATTGCATATGGTTGTGTCATGACCCATGCGAATAACAATCTGCCCAAAGAAAGGTTGTTATTTTGGCTGGTTCATTGACGGTATAAGGTAATTAATTTAAGTAAAATATTTTTGGGATTAACTTATGCATTCAATGATCGGCCCAACGAAAGGTCATTGTTTGGTCAAACCTGATTTTATATTATTTCTATTAATTAGCCTTAACTGTTTTGAGAGAACCACTTACATGTTATCATGCATGTCCAAATACTTGAATTGAATGGTGTGTTCGGTTTCTCATAAGGGCCCATTATTAAAAATGTAAATTTATATGTACTAAGTTTTGCCCTTCATATATTTGTTTGCTCCTTAATTAGACAAAATTTGCATGATGATAATTACTAGTTATTTATTTATTTTGTTCATATCAATGCATTAAAGTTGATGGGAAGTACATATATTAATGTGAGTTTGTTATTTGTGTTATTTTAGTGAATGATTCTTCAATATTTGCCAATTTAAACAACATTCCAGTGCTTAATGGATTAAATTTTGAAAAAATGGAAATAGCATATAGTAATCGTTATTGGGTGTATGGATTTGGATTACGCACTTCATGTTAATAAACCCACTAAGCCTACTGATTCTAGTTCAGTTGAAGATAAGGTTGCTTATGAAAAGTGGGAGCGCTCTAATTGCATTAGTATTATGATAATCAGTGTTCTAAAATTCGGCCTAGGCGCTAGGTGTTAGAGAAACACCCAGATTAATGTATGGGCGGGTTCTGGGCGAGTTTTTTTTTTAGTAAGGCTGATTGTGTTCTTATTTTATTTTCCTTTCCTCTTTTTTGGAAATAAAAAATTTAATTATTTTTAATTCAGTATATGTCTGAATGTAGCAAATGATGATTACTTAATGAAATTCTCAAAGGATTTGCCGGTACCAATTTTAGTAATGTAGATTTTATCAAACATGACTAAGGTCATTCATGCAATTTGAAGAAAAATAAAAGAGTAGGTTTGGATATTTGTCCACAAATTCAACTTTGTATAAAGTACCCATCATGACCAACTTTAGTCATTTGAGTTTTAATAAATTTTGTTCATGATTGTTAATTTTTCATGATTTAAAATTTTGCATATGTATCTTGGCATTAAATTGGATGTAATTGATAAGGTATTATGTTTAACTTTTGTAAATTATTAAAGTTATAATACAAAATCTAAGACCGCCTAGGCCCCTGGGCGCTAGGCACCTACTCGCCGCCCGCCCACCGCCTAGCGCTTTTTGGAACACTGATGATAATGAAACACTTTATTTCTGAAACTTTTCGTGGTGCCATGCCTAAGGAGGAAAATGCTAATGATTTCCTATGTCAGGTTGTAGACCGATTTGTTGCATCGAAAAAGGTGGAGGCAATTACGCTTCTTAGCAAACTTGTTACCATGCGGTATACTCGCAAAAGAAACATAAGGGAGTACATAATGGAAATCTCTAATCATGTTTCCAAAATGAGGATACTAAAGTTGAAGTTTTTTTATAAACTCCTTGTGCACCTCATTTTGATTTCTCTTCCTACACAATTTAGTCCCTTTAAGATCAATTATAATATTCAAAGGGAGAAATGGACTATTAATGAGCTCATTGCTCAGTGTGTGCAAGAAGAGGAACGTCTGAAATGAAAAAAAGACAAAAAATGCTCATATGAATACATTTTTCAATGGCAATTCAGACATCAAGATAAGGAAAAATAATCTTTCTGTTAAAGCTAGGGGCACTGCATCTGATGGGACCTCACGAGCAAATGTGCAACAGAAACATGATAAGGTCACTACATGTTTCTTTTGCAAGAAAGTTGGTCATGTGAAGAAGGATTGTCCCAAATATCAGAAGTGGCTCACAAAGAAAGGTGATAACTTTAGTTTTGTTTGTTTTGAATTTAATCTAGCTGAGGTACCACGCAATTCTTTGTGGATAGATACATGTGATAACTATTCACATTAGTGTTTTCATGTAGGATTGCATAAGGAGTCGGAAACCAAATGATACCGAAAGGTTCATTTACATGGGGAATAATAATAAAAACTTGTGTGGAGGCAATTGGAGTCTTTAGATTAAAATTAGAGTCGGGTTTTTATTTGGAATTGGTTGAGATTGTTTATGTATCGTCATTTAGATTGAATTTAATTTCTGTTTCCAGTTTGGATAAATGCGGTCATATTTTTCTTTTGGAAAATGAAGTTTTAGTCTCATATAAATTCCAAAGTTATTGGTACTGGATCTCTAATTGATAATCTATATAAGTTAGACTTAGATGTTTCATACTTATAGTCAAATGAACTTTGCATGTTATTAATTATGGTACTTAGCAAAGGTTAATTAAAGATAACTCTTCTATGTTACGGCACAAGCGTCTAGGTCATATCTCTCGACTGAGGATTGAAAGACATGTGTCAATAGGAGTTCTTAGTACCATTGATTTAACAATTTGTATTGAATGCATAAAAAGGAAACAAACAAACACTAGGAAGTTAGGTGCACATAGGAGTTCAGGTGTCTTAGATTTGATATATACTGATATTTGTGGACTATTCCCTTCGGCTTCTTGAATGGTCAACAATGTTTTATCACTTTTACAAACGATTATTCTCGCTATGGGTATCTATACTTAATACATAAAAAATCACAATAATTGGATGTGTTCAAGGCCTATAAAACTGAGATTGAAAATCAACATAATAAGAAAATTAAGGCCATTAGATCTGACCGTGGTGGTGAATACTATGGCAGATATGATGGTTCGGGCCAATGTTCAGGTCCATTTGTGAGATACTTACAGGGATGTGGTATCATTCCTCAATACACCATGTCAAGGACACCACATCAAAATGGTGTATCTGAGAGACAAAATCAGACCCTAAAAGACATGGTTAGGAGCATGATTTGTCATTCTACCTTGCCAGAGTCTATTTGGGGAGAGGCCCTAAAGATTGCAGTTTATATCCTCAATAGAGTACTCAGTAAAGCAGTCAACAAAACCCCATATGAACTATGAACTAGTAGACGACCTAGCATTCAGCACTTACATAGTTTGGGGTGTCCAACTGAGGCTAGGCCTTACGGGCCTCATGAAGGAAAATCAGACTCTAGAACTGTTAGTTGCTACTTTATTAGATATTCAGAAAGATCAAGGAGATTCAAGTTTTATTGCCCCTCTACTATAACCTTAAGTGAGATGGATAATGTCAAGTTTATTGAGGATGTTGAGAATAGTGGGAGTACACAATCCAGAAATATTAGTTTTGAAGAAGAACGTGTTGACATTTCTATGATGGATATTCAACCCGTTAACTTGATCATACCTGTTCTTCAACGGGATTTGGATACAAATCATGAAGATATAGTTGGATTGTCTTCTGCTAATCCAGAAGCACCTCAACCTCCTCAATTACAAATGCCAATAAGGAGATCCAATAGGGAGAATAGATATGTTATTTCGGATAATTATGTAATTTATGTCGATGAACATGAATTCGATAAAGGAATGGAAAATGATCCTATCACTTTTCTTCAATCCAAACAAAGTGCTCACTTTTCAGATTGGATAAATGCTATGTTAGATGAGTTAAAGTATACGAAGGATAACGACATTTGGGATCTTGTCGACTTACCTAAGGGGGTAAACAAATTGGATGCAAATGGGTTTTTAAAACCAAACATCATTCTAAAGGTAACATCGAAAGATATAAGGCACGTCTTGTTGTTAAAGGTTTTACTCAAAAGAAAAGCATTGATTATAAAAATATTTTTTCCCGTTTCTACGAAAGACTCTTTTAGAATCATTATGGCCCTTGTAGCTCATTATGATTTAGAGCTACATTAGATGGATGGTTAAGATTGCATTTCTGAATGGAAATGTTGCTGGATTTTGAGATTAAAGACTCGGAACATAAAGTTTGCAAATTAAAGAAATTCATCTATGGCTTAAAGCAATCACCTCGTTAATGGTATAAAAATGTTTGATCGAGTAAATTTCTCTTTTAGTTTTGAGAAAAATCTGGTTGATCAATGTATTTATCAAAAGATTAGTAGGATCAATTTTATTATTTTCTAGTGCTATATATTGATGAAATCCTATTTGAAAATTGTGTCATAAGTTTATTCCATTCAACAAAATTTCTTATTAAATTTTTTCGCTATAGCATATTTGGTGATAGACATGCAGACTAATTGCACTGATCATATAGTATTATTGGTCTATCACGCTGGATATTTGTTGAATTGGTATGTTCTTTGCAATAGGTAAAGTACTCATTGTTACGATTGATAAGTTGAGTTTGCTCTAATATCCAAAGAATGATTTATATATGAAAGGAATACATGAAAATTATCTCTCATGCTTTGGAAGTAGAGAGTATATTGTATGATAAAGTTTTATCCGTACTACGACATTATGCATATCAATAAAATATTTGGCAGATATTTAGAATTGTAGAATGCTCACTAAACAACGGTTATTGCAGTATTTAAAAAGAACACGGGTTTATGCTTACATGCTACAGATCTAATTAATAGGATTAGATATTCAGGTTAATTTTTAGTGTAATGCCTAAAACAATTCTTTGTTTGATGTAAAACATATGATCAAACATTATGGTTATAAATAATTTTTAGTTAAGGGCTTCACGCTATAGGTTTCATTCAGAAACGTTATGAAATAAAGCCACTAATTTTATAAAAAAATGACAATTGTTCATTCTAAATTATATCGACTTCAAGTTAGAAAGAGTTCAAAATCATCTTATGACAATTAAGAATGTATCACATAAGGTGTTCAACGATCATGTTGCTTGTTTACGGCGTATTAGTTCTTATGATGCTTCTAATTAGTGGGAGTCTATATTTTCATGTTTAATTGTCATTGGTGATCACCTTTAGTTTATTGATGATTCTGAAATAAATATTTCTACTTTTTCAATTATGGTTGCGCATATACAGTCTGATTAAGTAGAATAAAGCGATTCGATTTTGAATCATAAGGTATGACTAGTTGAAAATAGACATGATCAGGGATCACATTACATGTCATTTTCATACTACACGTCCATACTTTGATTTATGTCGTTGATTGTATTGGTATTTGTGACCATGGATCGATCTAACCACGACAAATATGGTGAAGGCCGATATGATCCTATATTGATATTTTCAATGGACCGGATTGTTTTGAGACGACACTCACAATTCTCGACAACCAAGTTTTGAGTTCATAAAGTTTTACAATGTATAATCTATGAATGATCTATGTAGTCCAAGTGGGAGATTGTTAGAATATTCCCTTAAGGTGGATCTACATAGTTCATATTATTATACGTTGTAGATTGTCAAATTATAGGTGAGTAGTGTTTGATTAGACCTGATTAATTGTGATCATTAAGAAATAAGACTATGGTCATATACACGTTTCTAATTACATGTTTTATATCTTGACATGTATTACTAAATTGAGTATGGATGTTATTTATGTGTAAATACCAATTTAAGTCCCAAAATAATTCTATTATTAATGATGGGCTAATAAAATAATTAGAACCCTATATATATGGTTGAGGTCCCCACTCCAAACCTAATTTTCTATCTCCTACTTTTCCCATCTGGTTTGAGAAATACAAGATAAAGGTTTTGGAGGTGGAAAATCTTTCCGCTACGTGTTGCTTGTTCGTGAGGATTGCTGCGTGGATATTCTTCATCAATGGCGACTTTAGGTACGCATTGATTACAAATTTTCCTTGATTATTAACATGAGGTCTTGGTTTAGGATCGTTAGATTCCTACAAAATAATCTACGAATATAATCGAAAGTTACAATTTTATGAGTATGGTTTACAGAAAAATACATTGTTTGTGAGTTCTTCATTTTTCTCTCAATTTTAAACTTTTGTATATGTTTTTCTATTATTCAAAGATCATTCTATCTTTACTCACTGATTTCACATAATAGAAAGCTAGTAGACATAAACAAATTGGTTTTAAATAAATAAATAAAATTCATCATCAATTTTAAGATTTCGCTTTGTTTATTTCATGTTAACTGAAAGTCTTCCTTTACATCACAAGAGATGGACACAATGATGGCTATACTTGATATTAACAACTTTTTTTTAAAGGCAAGCTTGCCGCCGATGGGTATAAAACCCTAGACGTGGGGGTTAAACCACGACAGCCTTAACCATCTAACCAGGCTACCTTGGCTTGACATTAACAACTTAAATAATCATATATGATCTTTCATGTCTCCAGGTTGCTAAGACACTTTGGTTTTGTCTCATGTGTTGTTAGTTTAGTTGAGTTGATCTTATGTGGTTGAATTAGACTAATAATATACTGATGGATTTGGGTTTATAAGATACTGACTGAATTAGGCTTATAATATACTATTGTTAAAACACTTTGATTAAATTGGGCTTAAAAGAATATAAGCTACTGATTGAATTGGGCTTATCAATTTTGGAGAAATGTGTTATGGTTTGGACTCAGTTTATCAATTATGAAATGGGTTACTACTTGGACTGGACTTATGAGCTAAAAAAAGGGAATATGGATTACTGTTTGGGTTGAATTTTTAAGATTTAATTAAGGATGATGGAAATGTAAATATGTACATTGAGATTAAATTTGAGGATTTATCATTGATGAGATGAATTTGGGCGTTCACATTATTCTAAGAATTGATATTTGTATTTTTACATTATGACTTACAGTTAATTATTATTGATGATACATCAAATAAGATTGTCATCATAGCCATATACGTGGTATAAATCATCCATAACTACACCACAGTTACCTATTAATAGCAATTGATGATAGCGTTTTTTGCGTTTATGCTATAAAAACCCAAATTCTAATGACATTTAAGTATTAAAACGCTATTGAAAAAACAAGCGGGACATTGAAAAGTTAAAACCGCTCGATTATTTCTCTCTAAAATTTGAGAAACGCGCTCGCACTACTCTCTCAAAAAAAAATAACACCTCTCTGTCGCTTTCACTCGATTTCCTCTGGGTTTTGCTGTTGCAGCTCTCCCTCTCCCTCTCTCTGTTTCCCTCTCTCCATAGCTGAGGCAATTCTAGGGTTAGGGTTCGTTTGAGTATTGGAACTATGAATCTGTTGAGGTTTGCAACAAATCCCTAAAATCATCAACTACTCTATCTATTTCTTGAAATTGAATCTCCAAATCAATCTCTTCTTCTTCTCTAGATCTTCTTTAACTTGTTTGATCTTCTTTGGCGGAGGAGGAGGCAATGGGAGGTCGTTCTTCCAAGCACGCTATCTGTTGGTGGCAATCTCATATGAAATCTGCCAACCTTAACTCTGATATTGGTAAGTTTCTTGAAACGTTTTCTTTTTCTTTAGTGATTGAAAATCAAGAACAAATCCTACTGCTTCTGCCTCGTTGCCTCTATCACCTCAATTTTATAGTGATTCAAGCCTCAGTCCAGAATCAGATAGTGAAGGAGAGAGACACTTATTTCTCACTCAAATTTCTATAAGCAGAGAGAGCGAGAGACAGAGAGATGGCTTCTAGTAGTTCAGATTCTTGGACAGTCTCCATAGATCCTGAGCAGCTCCTCTCTTACAAATTCCCCCAGGTTCGTTTATTTTTTTCTTCACTCTGTTCTTGAACCAATAAGCTTTTATGTGAACCTCTTTTTTTATTGCCTATGTGAAATAGTATTTTGTGGCTTCTTTTTTATGGTAGCTATTGTTTTCGGATAAGTTTTGATTTGTTGAGAATTATTGTTTCGTGATGTTCGCAATTGCAACACCTTCTCTTTTGGCTATATCCTTTACATTAATTGATGATTTGTCATGCTCGGTAGACGTGGACGGACAAATTTAGGGATTGTAATTTTGTGCATTGCATTTTTATGGACTATGAGTTATATTGAATCGTGTTCATTTGAAATTAAGTCGTGCATTTGGTATTATGCACGATAACCTAGGAATATTGCTAACTTGTTTTCTTTTCTGTTGCATCAATGATACGCAATACAGACAACATTCACATATACTGAAAGGTAATGGTTGAGTTCTCACCAAGTTTATTTGCTGTTATAGTTGTAAGTGATATTTCTATCATCTATTCATATCTAATGTTTCTTCTCCTTAACAGAGATGTAGCAATCTATGCCCTTGGAATTGGAGCGTGTGCTAGGGATACCTTGGATGAGAAAGAATTGAAGTATGTATACCACAAAGATGGCCAAACATTCATCCAGGTTTTTAAATCTAGTCTGCGGTGTTTAATTGCATAGGATACCAATATGTTTTTTACTGTTTGCTACAGTGACATGCCGATGCCGTCTAATATAGCTATTTTAACTAGGTCTCAAATTCAATCACAAATACTTTGTAAATATTTATACCAACACCATATGATTAAAAACTATTTAAATAACATAGCTAAAAGGTTAAGAAATCCAAATTGTTGTTTACTTGCTCTTCAGAAATTTTCACCCTTTTGTCTGTTTTAGCGCCAATTTTTTATTTTTAATTTTTATTGTTTATCCCCATTCCCCATCAATCCTATTTTTGTTTAGTGGCGAGCAATTTTCTTAGTAAGTTGTTGGTTTTATTTTTTGGTCAAAATTGGTCAGGATTTCAAAAGTTAGAATATTTCTTCTTATTGGATGTGATTTACATGGTTTGGTGATATATGGGATGGGACCAACAATGTACATGGTTAGCAGGACTGGTTTACATTAGGGGTTTTGCTAACAACTTTAGCTACATAATTATTTATATGATTACAAATTTAGAATGGGTATGATCTCTTGTCTATCTTGATCATCTCCACATACGCTCATCCAACTATGAGATTTCAAGTCCCTTCAAATTAGATCTTAAAGTTAACAGTATTATTGGGAGACAAATATTGGAGCAAACTGAAATTTTGTGTGAGCTTTATCATTTTATGATCGCTGAATAGTCTTCTTCAATTTGCTTCTCTGAGAGAATTTCTTGTGGATGTCACCTAAGTAATTCTTTTCAGTTTTGACAATTTGAATTTATTTTTCTTATTATCTTTTGACGGCACTTTGGAATTCATGCTTGTGTGTGCCATTAGAACTCCTTTCTATGAGGGCCTTATTTTTGTGTCACACGGGAATCAGTGTGGGATGCACAATCGTATCTTGAAACTTCATTTTTGCAGGTCCTCCCAACTTTTTCGGCTATATTTACATCTGCAATTGCACTGTCATTACATAAACTACCAGGAATGCAGTATGTTTTACTACCTGCAAAAATAATATTCTTTCATATTTCACTTGCTCATTTTGTTTGCGATTCTTTTCTCCCATGCTTATGTTTGTTTACACTTTTGGTTGACCACAAGCTCAATTTATCCCTACATACCTTATCATCAAATAAGACCTACCAACTTTCCTGACTGGATTTTTTTTTTTACCAGATTTGATCCAAGACTTCTACTGCATGGGCAACAATACATAGAAATCTAAAGCCCTTTCCTTCAAGTGCTTGTGTAAGACTTGAGATTAGTATACATGGGTGATAGTGCATGCCATGCCTTGAATAGTTTTTGCTTATGCATTCTATATGATTAAAAACAAATTTTCTTAGTTCTGTGAACTTCTTCTATAGCTTCCAATATGAGAAAATAAATCAAACTATTTAAAAGGGTCAGCAACCTCTCTAATTCAAAAAATAAAGATAAACTTTGTTGTTCCTTCGGAGTCAAAAGTAAGGACATCTGTTATTGACCTTGATAACATTCATTGAACACAAAGCGAGATTTTGTTAAGGGTTGGATCATATATTTATCTGAATGATGTGCTGGTCTTTTACATTGAAGGAGTTAAAGGCCAATAGTGAGGTGGGGTGGGAAAACCTTGCTTTGAATGAAATGTATGGGGGATGGATTTGGAACATGTAATCCATGTGGGTATGCTAAGGTGCCTCTGGTCATATAGGCCCTAGGTTTTTTCGTAATCGTTTTGATTGTCAATGATATTTGAACTTGAATAATAATAGTATGAATTGAATGTCAATATTAGAGTTCCAATATTGACATTGTCAAATTTGGACAATCTTTCAGTTCACTTTTGCACTAGCCTCAATATATCTGCCAAAATCCCAAAACTTCCATCCTTCCCAATAAGTTCATTGACACTATCAGCTTCGAATTAATCTTGCTTTCCGTTTATATTTTTATATTCTTTTCCTTGAGCTTTATTAATTTCTAAATTCTAATATCTTTACTGTCAATCAGATACAAAATAGAACAGTAATTGCGGGATTACATGATAAAGGTACATTTTTTGTTGTAGGATTTCATATGTTTATTCACTTATGCATCTAAAATTCATCTCTTTTATTCTAGCTTAGTTGGTATTGTGACTGAGTTTGTCATCCCCATGGATTCCCTTGGATTTTGTTAAAAAAAAGATCTTTTTTGTAGGTAAAGCAACTGTTGTTGAGATTGAAACCACAAGTTACGAGGAAGGATCTGGTGACGCACTATGCATGAACCGGTCAGTGTGCCTGAAAAATTAAAAAAGGATGTTTAGCACTATTAAAATTAGCTTAAAATTAGCATCCATATTTAATTTTCTTAGCCTGCTTTTGATCTTGTACATAGTTATTTCATTGGTGTTTCACGGCCTGTCTCCCCATTCTATGTTGGCATTATTTGTGAACCGTCTGTTTTGGTTTGTCTCTTGATGAGAAGTAGTATTATACATGTCCATTCATATTTTTGCTGTCATAACTTTGGACTTTTTGTTTTTCTGATTTTTTGGCAGGCAAATTGAGATCGATAGCAAATTTTTGGAAGCACAAAACATTATGGATTACAACCTTATATTAGGTGTGCATTATAGAGCTCCACAACACTTGAAGAATTTTTCTTACCAACAAAGTATCTCGGCAGATGGATTGGGGGTTGTTGCAGAAGAAGGTAAGTTTTGTTTCCTGGTTCCCGTGTTATCTGGTGTTGGAGTTTCTTCTAGCTATCCTTGCTATGAAATCATTAATTAACTCCGATTGATTGCCACTTAGGCTTTTAAGAATTTTGTTTACACAAAATCGCTCGACTGTATTTTGGCCATTGGAATCAGTGATTAATTGGGCGAGTTAGCAATTAATTGATAACTGACACTGAATCCAACTTATTAGAAAATAGGGTTTTATAGTTAATTTTGGTTGTAATCTATTACCACATAGGAAAATATGAAGTAGGTAATAGTATGATGCTAGGCCGAAATACATTATTCGAATTTGTCTGTCTATTACTACCGGACCTTTACTGACACTAGGGTTAAGAAATATACTTTTTGTAAAAGAAAGTGCTTCAATGGATCTCATCATAAATGCAGCCAAGGCTGCAAATGCCCATGATTTCATTACTAAGTTACCAAGTGGATATGATACCCATGTAAGAAGTCATTCCCCTAGAGTTTTATGTTTGTTCATTGTAATGAGTAAACATTTGATGTACTGATTTATTTGATTCATCAGGTTGGGCAGTTCGGAGTTCAACTATCCGGAGGTCAAAAGCAAAGGATTTCCATCGCAAGAGCTCTTATCCGAGATCCAAAAATCCTACTGCTTGATGAAGCTACAAGTGCATTAGATGCACAATCCGAGTACAACAACAACAACAACAACCCAAGCCTTCTTATCTTCATCATCAGTTCCCAAGTATCCCCAAGGAAATGGAATCAACACAAGCTTGTAACACAAAAGTAGTTGCGGACTTGCAGTAACACCACTCAGAAAAGAAGGCATGTTCTCAGGCTTCCCCTTCTTCTGCAAATACAGCTATGAACAACAGTAGCTCTCAGAAAAGGTACTATCCCTTTTCTTTCTTTACTTTTCAAGGCTCTCTCAGCTTCTCTTTATTTGTGTTCCTGATTTCTTTTAGGTAGCAATAACCCAACCCCCTTTCACTGTTGTGGTATTAAATGTTACTGTTTTTTCATTTCATTCTCAATGGCTTTGATTTGGTAATTTGAGCTTTCCTTGTTTATAGCATTCCCTTATATGGAATGCTATCTCCCCGTGCTTATCATCTCATGTTGAACTCATTTTTATGAAAAATTGTCTGTTCCATGTAAAGCTCTCCTCTTATCCACCACCTTCACATTTGCATTTGTTGCAGATGAATGCACCTGAGTGGAAGAGAGCTTTGCTGGGGTGCCTAGGAGCAGCTGGTTTCAGAGCAGTTCAGCCCACACATGCATTCTCTTCTCAGGCAAGAATATTACACCTATTTGAAGCAACACTAAAAGGCCCTCAGCGTGAGAACATCACACAATCCTGGTTCACAGGTGTTGGCTTGTTCAAGACAACACTAAAACTCGACAATCCTGCTATTGGATGAGGCAACAAGTGCTCTTGACAGTGTATAAGAAAATATAGTTCAAGAAGCACTTGACAAGATGATGGTTGGGAGGACTTGTATAATTGTAGCTCACCGACTCTTAACAATACAAAAATCGAACTCCATAGCAGTGATTAAGAATGGGAAAGTCGTGTAAAAAGCGAATTTAGATTTTGTGACTTGATGTAATACATTATTTTATCAATTACATTACTTTGCCTCCTTTCATTGAAATGTTTAAGGTTGGCACATTAAAATTTTTATTTTCTAGAAATAAAACTTATAAGATGTTATAAAACGTCATTTGATAGCAAAAAAAAAAAAACATTTGCTATAAATAGTATACTTACAATAGCGTTTTAAAAACTCTATAATAGACTTTCTATAGCGTTTTAGAAACGCTATAAATGCTATAAATAGTGAACTTACAATAGCGTTTTTAAAACGCTATAAATAATGTTACTATAGCGTTTCTAAAACGCTATAGTAGTCAACTTACAATAGCGTTTTAAAAACGCTATAATAGAACTACCATAGCGTTTCTGAAACGCTATCGTAGTCAACTTACAATAACATTTTTAAAAGCTATAATAGACCCTGTGTCTATTATAGCTCCGGCAGACACAACGTTTGCTAAAACGCTATGGTAGCCTACCATAACATTTGCTAAAACGCTATGGTAGCCTACCATAGCGTTTTTGAAACGCTATTAATGACAATATTTCTTGTAGCATGAGGATCAAGTATCCTAAGACCGTGCCAAATCATAAAGCCCAAAAAAGACGAATCCAATCATGGAAGTCCAAACAAGGCCCTTAAGAATAAATCATAATCAGAGGCCCAAATCCGAGTTCGATAAAGTTCTCCCTTAAGGGGAGAAACATTATAGAGAAAAAAAGTCGTGAAGGGAGCTACGCCTTTGAGGACGTATCTTCATAAAGGAGGTGACTATTATAGAGAATGTCTCCCCGTTGCGCCTTACATGCTTAAGTCACGCAGGAAATTAACAACGATCATTATAAAAGGTAAATGGAACATTTGACAAATGTATGCAACTTTAACCGAGTTCTATCCAAAATTATCTTCATCTCCAACTGAGTTACTGACTTAAGCCTCGGAGTGCCTTCAACCACAAAAAATGTGGTCTTTGGCAATCTAACATTTGTTTTGCAGGTCATACTCACAGGAGATCGAATTTTGGACGCATCAGTTATGATATCACATTTGGAAATTATACACGTTTGAGGAGAATGATCTAAATATTACCTTTGAGGTTTATTTATGATTTGCATCTTAAATTTGAGGATTTGATTTAGGAACTTAAATGTACAGATGTGTGTGAGATACTTTGGAGGAATTACATGATGTATTTTGACAACATTTGAAATATAAAGATTTTGCTACGTGGACACCTTAGAGGATGAAATTGTGGTTTTGGAATTGATTTGATGTCGATTCATCCTTTGAAAAGATGAATTGGGAATTTATATTGTTATTGCAAATTAGAATTTCGTATTATTCGATTATAATTTGATGTTGATTGTCATGAAAAAGTTACTTGTTATGGAATATAAATTCCTAAATTGAACGGGCTTGATCACCGCTTTGTTACAGAAAATTTGTTTATGAAAATTTTATGGTTCCCCAAAAGAATGAGTTCTTGATATAGTGGTGGATATGTTTATGATTGACAATGAGTCAAATACTATATTTCCCAAAAGATTGGGTGAATGTTATTGTGGATTTGTTTATGATTGACTTAGTGTCATTATATAAGAGTTTTGAGATAAGCTGATTTTTATGCTCTTTTCCACAATTCCAAAAAAAAAATGAAAGAAATGTAAAAAAAAAATATATATATATATATATATATATAATAAAAATGAAAAGTATGATTTCAGTACTTGTATATGATTTAGTATGCAGACTTGCTTGCATACTGGGTACACCATTCCATTTGTGTTCGGATGTATGCCTAATGATTATATATTTGTCATGATCGAACTTTGGGTGAGATGACATGTTCCTCGATGTAACACCCCAGGACATATACAGTGACGGAGCCAGGATTTTTGTTGAGGGGGGGGGGGGGGGGCGGAGTGATGTCATAATTAATTAAATATAATATAAAAATTAGTTACTTTAACATGAATTTTTTTTTAAATCTGAAATTCTTCCTAGCCTGGAAAAACCAGCGAGGTTGCTGCCTGGGGAGGCAAAAATACACTTTTGCCCCCTATTTAACGACCTTTTTGGAAAATGTGTTTAAAGAGGGGGCAAAAATACACTTTTGCCCCCCTCTTTAACAACCTTTTTGGAAAAGGTGTTTAAAGAGGGGGGGGGGCAAAAGTGTATTTTTGCCCCCCAGGCAGCAAACCAAGCAGGGGGACCCAAGCCCTATAGAATTACTACTATATTCATTGATTACTACTATAGCAAAAGGGGGAATACAACAAAGACAGTCATTGAAGATGATTACTATTATATTCATTGAAGATGATTACTACTTATAGAAACACAACAGAAGAGAAGGGTTTGAATCGTTGATTACTACTACATGAAGAAAAGGAGGAAGAGATTGAGTTGCTTACGATTTTTTTTGTGGAGATGACCAACACAATGATTAATGAAGGCACCTGGTACCTAGAAGAAGAAGAATAAGGTGGTTTGGATCCTACTGGATCTTGTGAAGATGAGCTCAAATAACTCAATAGTTATAGATCTTTGAAGATGATGAAATATAGGGGTTTCCCTCATCTTATCCAATCGATGGAGTGTGAAGAAGAAACTGTGGATTTTGGTTTCTTTGAGGAGCAATTCTAGCTGGCCTGGGAAACCAGCCTGGTCCCTGCCTGGGGGGCGAAAATACATTTTTGCCCCCCTCTTTAAAACACCTTTTTGGAGTATGTGTTTAAAGAGGGGGGGGGGGGGGCAAACAGGCAGGGAAACCACGCTGGTTTCCCAGTCCGCTAGAATTTTTGTTCTTTGAGAGATTTGAGGGATTTAACCTCTATCTCTAACTCTAAAAGTAGAGTTTGAATTTGATATGTATATGATTTGAAAGATGAAGTCCTGGTTGAAGTGAAAAGTAAGAATAGAGGAGCAAATTAAAAACAAATTGGGAGACAAATAAATTATTAAAAAAAAAAAAATATCTCAAAAAACAGTGGGGGCAGTTGCCCCCACCTGAATCCGTGCCTGGACATATATGCTTCGAGTGGTTTCGAAGGCAAATGAGGCATACTTGAGTGAGATGTGTTCGACTCAATAAGGGTAGTGCGATTGTGGAAAAAAAAATTTGTGTATGTGTAGGATTGCCTTGAGAGAAGAAATTAAATGCTCATTCGATCATTGCATGAGAACTACATATCTTCCTTAAGGTAGAATGTTTATTGTTGGTAGTTTATAAGTTTGAGGGAAAAAACTAAATGCTCGCTCATTTGATCATTGAATGAGAACTACATGTCTTCCTTTAAGGTAAAATGTATTTTGTCGACATTTAATAATAGTATATTATGAATATGATTTGTATTTAATTGAAAATGAATTGTATTTATGATGACCGATAAATTTGGAATTTTATTCATTTGTTTCTAACCGATTTGTACATGATGGTAAGTCTACTAACATTTCTGCAGGTCTGACTTACCATGTTGTGAGTGTTGGATAAGTAAATGTTTACTTGAAGTATGATAAACTTATTAGTATAACACATTTTTCTCATTGAGGAACTACAATTCTTTGATGTATTATTTTATTCGGTATGAAATTTTTATGTTAAAGCATGTAGCTTATTTATTTATAAGGATTGAGATTACTCCTACCAGCTACCTCGCTAGCCCAAGTAAGTTTATGCTTCTTGGGTACGTTCTTATTGGAAAGTAGTCATTCAGACTTTCTCAGATTAAAAATTCATTGAGGCAGCGATATGGGAGGTTTACTTGTGGGACAAAATCTCCAAAGAGTTTCCTAGTTAGAAAATTTTGTCTACTTTTACTTTTCTTATATATGTTTTTGTTATTAAATTTTCACGTGACGAATTTGGGGGAAATTAATAATTTGAATCCTGTGTGGATATAAGAATTTTCATTTTCTTGAAAGTCAAGGCGAGACAGACGTCGACTACGTTCTTCGAGAAATACATTTCGGCCATATGCGAAACTCATTTGGGAGGCAAAACACTAGCTTACAAAGCCTTAATATTAGGATATTATTGGTCAACAATGCAAAAGGATGCCAACGAACTCGTCCGATTATGTAATAAATGCCAACGATTTTCTCCATATACAAAATTGTCAGGTCAAAACATGATCCCGATGAGTAGTCTATGACCATTTGCATAATGGGAAATGGATATTGTAGGATCATTTCCACTCTCTGACAGGAAGAAGTATCTCATTGTAGCAGTCGACTCCTTCACCAAATGGTATAAAGTAGAACCATTGGCGAAAATAGGAGAAGCCCAAATTGAGAACTTCTGGTGGAAAATAATAATCTGCAGATTTGAAATCCCTAGAATAATTGTCACTGACAATGGGACACAATTCGAAAGCAAAAAGGTCAAGTAGTTATATGAGAACTTGAGCATCAATCACCACTTCTGAACACCTGGTCATCCGCAAGAAAACAAACTAGCAGAAGTCACTAACCGAACAATCCTTGAGGCCATCAAGAGAAACTTGCAACAGTAAAAGGATTATGGGTATCTGAACTACCAGGCATTCTTTGGGCCTATAAAACAATAAGAGGACTCCAACCGGAGAAACACCATTCGCCATAACTTATGGGTCTAAGGCAATGGTACCAATCGAGATTGATATGTCCACATTCAGAGCTGAACAGTTCCAGTTGGAAGACAATGATGAAGCACTGCGCGTCGGATTAGATCTTCACGAAGAAAAAAGGGACAAAGCTTCAATCAAAATGACGACCTATCAACAGAAAATGGCCTACTATTACAATAAGAAAGTCAAACCCCATGCATTCAAAATTGGTGACTGGGTACTAGAAAGATCCAGCTGAATACGAAAGAACCATGTTTGGGGAAGTTTAACCCAAATTGGGAAGGGCCATACAAAGTGGTTAAAATCATTATGTCAGGAATATACTAGCTAGAAAATTCAAATGGTGAACAATTAAAGAGGTCATGGAATATAGAACACCCGAAAAGGTATTATCAATAAACTATTACATTCTAGCAAGTTTTGTCTCTCATTCTAGTAATTGCTAGTTAGGACCACAAAGTCAGGCTAGACATTAAAATTTAAAAATCTTTTTGTCCAATCACCAAGTCGGACAACGAAGTGTATTTAGCTAGTCAGGTCCACCAAGTCAGACTAGATATTTACTTTAAAAATCTTATTGTCCGATCACCAAGTCGGACAACGAAGTGTATACATCTAGTCATGGCCACAAAGTCAGACTAGTTATTAAAATTCAAAAATTTTCTTGTCCGATCACCAAGTCAAACAACAAAGTGTATTCAGCTACTCAAGACCACCAAGTCAGACTAGATATACTTCAAAAATCTTATTGTTCAATCACCAAATCGGACAACGAAGTGTATACAGCTAGTCAGAACCACAAAGTAAATAAATTTCTGGTCTGATCAACAAGTCGGACAACAAAGTATATTAAGCTAGTTAGGACTACCAAGTCAGGCTAGACATTTAATTCAAAAATATTGTGTCTGATCATTAACTCGAACAACGAAGTGCATACAGCTATTCAGGACCACAAATTCAAACTAGATATTAAAATTAAAAAATCTTCTTGTTCGATCACCAAGTCGGACAACGAAGCGTATTCAGCTAGTCAGGACCACCAAGTCAGACTTGATATTTACTTCAAAATTCTTTTTGTCTGATTACCAAGTCAAACAACGAAGTTTATACAGCTAGTTAGGACCACCAAGTCAGACTAGATATTTACTTCAAAAATCTTCTTGTTCGATCACCAAGTCGGACAGCGAAATGTATACTGCTAGTTAAGACCACATAGTCAAACTAGATATTAAAATTCAAAAATTTTCTTATTTGATCACCAAGTAGGACATCGAAGTGTATTCAGCTAGTCACGATCACCAAGTCAGACTAGATATTTACTTCAAAAATCTTCTTGTCCGATCAACAAGTTGAACAACAAGTGTATAAAGCTAGTTAGGACCACAAAGTCAGATTAGATAATAAAATTAAAAAAATCTTCTTGTCTGATCACTAAGTCGGACAACGAAGTATATTAAGCTAGTCAGGACCACCAAGTCAGACTAGACATTTAGTTCAAAAATCTTCTTGTTTGATCACCATGTCGGACAACAAAGTGTATGAAGCTAATCATGACCAAAAAGTCAGACTAGATATTTAAAAATCTTCTTGTCCGAACATCAAGTCGGACAACAAAGTGTACAAAACTATTAGGACCATCGAATCATACTAGATATTTTATTGTATAAATCTTCTAAAGTCTGAAATATGAAGTCAGATAATGATGTGTGTTCTGCCAGATAGGACCACCAAGTCTGCCTTTACATTTCATTAAAAAATCTTCTAAATCTAAACTACCAATTTAGACTATGAAGTGTATCTATGAAGCCCGAACCTCAAAGTCAGACTAAGGGTGTGTTTGGTTGCATGAAATCCTATGCCATGGGAATCCATGAGGGGACCCCTACATTTTAGGCTAAATTGATATATCACTCCACATCACCATTTGATTTTGTGATCAATGGTGGGAATGGAAGTCCCATGAACATGGGAATCCCACTCCTTGGTCCCCCAAGGCATGTGATTCTCATATTCATGGGACTTTCATTCTCTCCATTGATCACAAAATCAAATGGTGGATGTGGAGTGATATATCAATTTAGCCTAAAATGTAGGGGTCCCCTCATGGATTCCCATGGCATAGGATTCCATGCAACCAAACACACCCTAAGTTTATTATATTTTCTAAGTCTAAACTACCAATTTAGACTAGTGTATGTACGAACCCCGGACTTCAAAGTTAGGCTACACTCTTATTATATTTTCTAAAGTCTAAACTACCAAGTCATGTTACGATGCATATCTACCTAGCTAGGTCCAATGCATCAGATTAATATTAGTGTCTTAACGTCTTTTAAGTACATGCAACTTAGCCAAGCCATGAAGTCTACTCATCTAGCTTGAAGAGACAGCTCAAACTACCGTCACATCGCAAACATTCAATGAAGTCGTCCAAGAAACTACTCAAATGGATGGATCAATGATCCGACAAAAAAAAGGGGAAGACAACACATAAAGAGACAAAAAAACAAAAAATTTATTCAGGATTTATTTGGTTATAATATTGGAAGGGATTACAGGAGAAATAGTTGGAGGTGGGGAAATATTATCGCAGTCGGCAGGGTTAGTTGGAGGAAGTGAAACAGGATCTTCATTTTCCGCGGAAAGGAGTGGAAACCTCTTCAAAAATGTGGTCAACTATTGCACGGTATTTGCTAAGGTCCCGGCCCTCCTCCCCTTCCATATAATCAAGGAGTTCAATTATGCTAGAAATAACTTTACTGAACTCCACTTCATTTGCATTAGTCTTCGACTACTCTACCAATATAGACAAATCTCGTCTGGCCCAAGCAAGCTCCTCTTCAATTCCAACAAACTTCTGACATGTTTACTCTTTAAGGTTTATTTCCAAAGTCAGTTGCTCATTCACAAAGGTGACCTCCGCAGTCATCTGCTCCACTTGCTTCTCAACGGCCTCACGGAGAGCAGACTGAGAATCCGTTATAGTCACTGCTTGATCACGAGCTTCCTTCGTGACAGTTAACTCACTCTTCTTGGCTGACAATGATGATTGCAACTCTTGAACTTTCTCACGAATGAGATTCATCTCTTTCTCTGCCGGAGTCACTTCGGCAGCAAACTTATCCCTGACGTCCTTCACCTCCTTTAGCCTATCCTAATAAGCACTAACTACCTTTTCTTAATAAACAACCTCTTTCAACTTATCTACCTCCATTATATGTTTAACACCTTTGTCAAGGTGTTTTCTAGCAGCACAAATAAGCATAGGGGTCTGGTTCACCAACCACTGATGCCAAGCCTTGATATAATTGCGTACACTCTCCTACACGTCAATATCCGATTGCCACAAAAATCCACCATCCGTTCTGAAATGGATAGCCCCGGGTACAGACTCATTCCGGCTGACTTTTGGATGGAGCACAAAAGGGTCGGGGATGATAGATGAGCCACCCTTGGTCACCTTAGCAGTGACTGGGACTTCGAAGATGATGGACACACCAGTTTTCCCCTTCTTGTCAGCAGAAGGAACAGTAGCAGATGGAATTGGATGAAAAGGAGGCGAGTTAGACAAACACCTCATACTTGGGTCAACATGAGGAGGAGACTTTGAGCTCTGACTTTGATTAATAATAACCTCGTCAAAAGACGGATCACAAAGTCAATCAAGGATAGGTTCACGTTGGGATCCTCAGACTTCTTCAGTGCAGGTTGGGTCATCTTGTTGGAAAAACACGAGTTTCCTCATCCGACACCTTGTTGATGTCTATCACACCAACATATGCAAGGAGATCCTTCTCTGCATCAACAAGCGGATCACGAGGATAAGCAACTTCCTCCCGACTCTTCTCCATAGTTTGCCAACTCTTTATCTTTCTGATCAGTAAGATGGGAGTCATCTTCATGGTTCTTCTTCAAAGAAACAGAATCCTTACTCCCTGACCTCTAGAGAGCAGAACGATCAGAACTCAATCCCCCCCTTCGGAACCACAAGACAAAAGGCAGTCAGAACAACTTCCCTCATGGCAGAGATGACTTGAGCAGAAAAACTCAACCCAACATGCCTCTTTCGCTTTGCAACCGACCATCATCGACCAAATCACTCACAACCTTCATTTCAAAAGAACTAGGAGACCTCAGAGCCTTCCTCTTCCTCATGGTCAGATCCGCACTTTGACCACCAACTTCAGTAGAAGGAATAGCTTCAGTAATAGTGACACCAGAGTCATGTGTGTAAACAACCAATGATCATTCCTAAGTATTAAGGTCATAAAGGCCACTCTGGTGGTGTCCAAGGAAGGGAGGGGAATCGAGCCTTCATCGACTGCTCCTCTACAGTCAGTTGCAAGGTTTTCAAGTTCCTGGGGGTCCTGAACGACCTGAAAATGGGTCTACCACATAGGTTGAAGTACCCAGACTCCATGGAAGCATAGAACTAGGTATTTTACCATGACTTGAAATCATCTTTTGCCTTGCCCATACAAGCAGACGAGATCAGATAGCAGACCGCATTTTTGTTGAACTTCAGCATCAGCAGATAATGCAACACATTCTCGTTCAGACGGATCCCATCCCGTAGAGTCTTGACCAAGGTACTAACCAAGATCTTCCAACCATTGGGACCCAACTAAGGATGAACATCGATCAAGTCCATATAAGACCATATGATATCCGAAATTAGGAAATGGAGAACATTCCAAGATACAAGGCTATGTAACCAGCGTTTGGCTGGTTATGGCAATCACCATCTCCTAGTAGCATAAAATACAAGTCGGACGGAAGAGAATACACAGGTAGAGGTCATCCAAGGTGGTCTGGGTTGTCAACATCGAATCAAAGAACTCCCCACAAGTAGGCACTTGGTCGACACTAAGAGCTTTCTTGGGTTTCATGGTAAAAACTTTGTTAAATCAGAAAGTGGGAAGAAAATGAACAAACCAGCTTTGCAAATGAAAGAAGGCGTAAAAAAGATAATATACCTCTCTAACGCCCTTATATAGGACTAAATAGCGAAAATACATCTAATGGGAGATCATGCAGAAAATTATAGTTGTACAAAACCCTAAAATCATACCAAAATGAGTTGATTGGTGGCGTAGTGGAATAGCGGTAAAAGCATGGTTGTCGAGTCGACAGTTGTCAACAACATTAAATGTTGCGCACAGAAGTGATGATGAACCTTGATAACCCACCGTCGAACAGCTAGTGGCCACCCAAGTGAACCCACTAACTAGGGGGAATAACTGATGATACATCAAACAACCATTTGATCATGACCGAACACGTGGCACAAATCATCTCTCATTAGGGTCAATTAACAGGTCCGATTACTAAAGCCCAAAGAGGCATTAGTAATGGACCATGACCCAAGTTAAAGGCTCAGTCCTCAGCCACAACGAATCTCTCCCAGATGATAGAGACATTACGAAGGAGACAAATCATGGCGGGAATTTTTCCCCAATGACGTATCTCAATAAAAGAGGATACTGTTATGAGAAACATCCCCCTTAATTGCACCATGCATGCTTAACTCACGTACAGAGTTAATTACTCTTATTATATAAAGTAAAGGAGAGAGAAGATGAAGTAGGTATGAAAAACCCTACAACTATGCTCTGTCCAAGTTAATATTCTTCCTCAGTTCACTGACTTGAGCATCAAAGTGTCTTCCGTCACCAACAAGGTGGTATTTGGCAATCTAACCATATTATGCAGGTCAGATCTCTAGAAAAAACATATTTGGACGCGTCATGCTTAAAGCCTCAAGTTTCTATTACTTGATTAAATATAAATTTCGTTCTCAATCAATGTTTCACAACCTCGCAAAGTCAAATCATCATACCCCTGTGAGACTTACCAACACGAACTAAGTATTCTGCTCTGCGAGTCTTATGAACAATTTGGTGATTAGCAATGAGATGCAACCACAACCAAATCTTACAAACTTGTGCTTGAGATCCTAGAAATACAACTTAATCTTACATTCGTACTCCACGAGATTTACCTATTTGCCAAGGATTACATCATCATGAGATGCAACACAACCAAGGCTTACCACCTGTTTAAGATCACCGAGACCCTCACTCGTACGAATCTACTCCACAAATTCAAAAACCCACACGGGGTGAATGTGAGTTTATGCATGCTAAAACTCTAAGGGGTTTCTTTTTACTAGTGACACTCGTCTTTCAAATAGAGAGCCTTAAAAGTTATTTTACATTCACTCCCTCAATGGAAAATGAAACCTTCAACTCAAGGATGAGATGAAGTGGTTGGAGGCTCATATGCTATTACAAAGTTGCATTCAACTCCTTTTTTCCACTTATCTTCTCTGTTCTCTTTAGATAACAAAATATACCAATGAAAACGTGAATACTTTCTTCCTAAAACACCATGGATCTCTCAGAAGCGATATGGGTGTTGAGTGGGTGAATAATCTCTCAAAGCGAATGCCAAAAGAGGATATAATGATGGTTTCATGAATTTTATACTATGAGAGATATAGACCCAAGTAAATGGTTTTTAGCCCTATTTATAGGCTCAACAGCTGAAGAGGGTGAAGTCGACTTCACTAACTTCACAATCTATTTTACGAATGGCTACTCCATAATGGCTCTTTGCTTTTTCATAATCGTCAGCAGCTGCTAAAGTTGACTTCTCAGGGGTGAATTCGACTCCGCTTTACCCATTTCCCTTTGTCAAGTACTATGTCACATGGACCATCAAGCACATGGGCATGTCTCATGAGATAATATCTCCAAATTCAAATTTGAATTTGACTTTCAAGTCATGAATCATTTATATGGAATTTCATGTTTGACTTTACTTGTTTTGACTTCTTGTTGTTGGCATATCTTGGTATTCATATTTTGACTCGTTTTCATGAGTTGACTTTAATATTTTTGTCCTTTGACAATGGTCCTCATGAGTTAGTTAATCTTTAAATGATCTTTACAAAGCATAAACCTAATCCCAACACTCAATAAACTATTTATAATTCCACCGTTACATTTTTACATTGTTTTGACATATTCGCAAATACATTTTCAATGAAAGCGACATTAATCTTCTTCATCTTGTCTAAATTGGATTGCAACAAATACACGATGTGATGATATTTTCTATGTTTTAACATGCCTCATACAAGATTTGTTGTCATCTTTTATTTGTTGAAAAAAATGAGTATTCATAGTGATGATACACCAAACCGTACAGTAATCCGCACAGTACATGTGTCATGATGATCTCGTCAACAAAGCAAAACGGACCCAATTACATGCCCAATCTTGTAAAGCTTAGACAATACGAAGCTCACTTGAGCTGGGCCAAGGAGTATGGACCAAAACAACAACACCCTACTAAGCTCATACATCACATGGTCAAGCCCAATGCTCGTAAGACCCAATGAGGCAAGTATCTAGGGGAACGACCTAAGACAAGCAAACCAACAATACACCGACTCCAATTAGGAAACAAATACTGGAGTATAAGTCGTGCCTGGAACCTCTCATGCATGGACAACACTCCACAAGGGAAGAATCTTCCGCAGATCTAGGAGCACAAGTCATGTAGGGAAACTCTCCTACATGGACGATTCCTAACAAGGACATGATCTCTAACAAGATATATTTCCCTAAACTACGCCACCAAAGGCCTAGCTGAACAAGGACTCTCGCATGATAAATAAGCCACAAGGTTGAGGAACAAATGTACTCTACAAAACCCAATTTACAACATTACACTTTCTCAAGCCTTGTCTAACTTAAGCATCGGAGTGCCATTGGCCGCTACAATGGTGGTATTTGTCTCACGTGTTTTCCCTGTGCAGGTCAAGGTTGAGGTAAACAGGGTTTGACACCATTAGTTTGGCGTTGTCCGTGGGAACGACAAAGTTCCTAAGGAAACAGTGATATCACCCTTCCATACAGTCCAGAAAGATGGTGACCATGAGATTTTGCAATAATGGGGAAATCGCTGAGCTCTAGAACGCTCGAATCGGTGGAGCGCCACCGGCTCTGATGGCACCTGCCCCATGGGGGGAACAACCTCGGTCCCTCGTGCCGGCAATAGCCGTGACGGACCCTAGTGCGATTTACAGCGAGGAGATCCCTCCCGGCGTGATAATAGCAAGTACTGTTCATTTCACAAGGAAGGCCGCCACGACACTGAGGAATGCAAAAGTCTCAAGAGCAAAATTGAGTACTGGATCAAGAAGTGCAAGCTTAAAGAATTTTTGAGCCCGGACAAAAGGCAAGACCGAGCAAAGGAAAAGGAAGATGATATCAAAGAGATAGAGAAATAAGCTCCTGACATCATATATGTCCTTCATGGGGTCGGCTCGTAAGGTGAACAGTCCAACAGGTCCCGAAAATGGGCGCTAATCAAGATGCGGACGCAACCCACCTCCGAGGACCGACGAGTGCAATAAGCAAATATTCAGAGCCCCATCTCTCCGCTGACCTTCACGGACAAGGACCTTTAAGGTGTTCAATCTTCTCACAATGACTCCCTGGTCATATCGGTCCTTATAGCGAAGTGGGAGGTGAAAAGGGCCTTGGTAGACACATGAAGCTCTCTGAACGTCTAGTTCCTCAAAGCATTCTACAATATGCAGCTCAAAGAAGATAACTTGACACCTGCCAGTCACCCGATAATCGAGTTTAGCAGAGAGAAGTGTTTCCTTATCAGGAAGATTAGATTAATAGCAGTGGATGGAGGGCCACAACTACAGAAAGTTTTTTTTTCCAGGAGTTCATGGTGGTCGATGCCCCATCCACCTACAACATCATCTTGGGGAGGCCTTGACTCCCTCTTACCAGCGCATCAAGTACACTGCCATTCAGGCGGAAGGACCTATTGAAGGAGACCAACCTTCAACAAGAAACTGCACTACACAGCATTGAAACAGCTGGATTGTTAGCAATTACAGCTCGACCCCGCAGGATAGACATATCAGAGATCGGGCCCAAATAAGAGAGGAGAATCACCCCGCGAGGACGAAAAAATTGTAATCAATCCAAGGGGAAGACTTAATGTCCGCCAGCCAGACTAGCTGGCTAGTGCCAACTCCGCAAATAAAAAAGCGGGAAATGGGGAGTTCACGAGGATTGCACGAGATGAGGCTTGTCCGAAAAACTACCCTCCACTTCCTCGCATGAATCAGAGCGTGAAAGCTACCTCCGAAAACAACCAAACTCATACAGACAAAGACAAAGCTCCAACAACCGAGAGTCAACTATACGATGAGTCAAAATCCAACACTGGAAATGTCATCCGCCTGTCACTCCAGTTCAACACAATGCTAAGTAGCAACACTTCGACAAACCAGCGCCTACTCCAAAAGTTGGCGACCAACGAGGAACGACCCACTTGCACAAAGTTTACTTTTCAATGACTTCACTATCATTGGCGAAATGTGACACTTCACCAAGGGAACTACTTAGTCTTAGCCAGGACCATGTGCATCTCCTTCAGGGCCAGATTAGCTTAATTCCCGCTAAGAGTCAAACTATCTTTTATTGTTTTAATTTCTTTTATTTTTCAATCTAGAAGATTTTTTGCACAAGCCACTATGATACAGTCTCATTCAAGCAATAAAACACGATTTATAGAAAACAAACTTTATTGATTACTAAGAAAGTTGTTACAAAGCTTGTCCGACTGACTAGTACAAAAGTTTATACACTACAGGTATCTAAGTCTGGCGCGAGTATGGATCCACTGAAACACACGTCAAGACTTTGCTCTGCCAATCTGCTTCTAGAAGAGGATTAAGAAATGAAAGTAAAAGTACCCGAAATAGGCTGCAGTTACGCGCTACATTTTTTGCTTCGCCAATTTGCCTTGAGAAGAGAATTTGGAAATCAAGCATAAAGCAAAGGTAACCAAGGTGGGCTGAGGGGGTGATCCCTCTGAATGTAATGCATGGGGTGAAGTAGAGTTAGTTCTTTGGGACTGTAGACCATGTCCCCCAGAGCTTTGCTTCGCCAATCTGCCTTTCGGTTGTGGCATCACGTGTGAGGCCCAGGAAGTAGCAGTAGGAACAACCACCCAAAACTGGTTGCGAGTATTATCTTCCAAACTGGATGGCGCGAGACGATGTGAAAGCACCGGAAGATGAAAGACAAACTTGATCCTTGAGGAGGAGTTTGTACTTCTTCTACGCAATGTAAGAAGAAATTACGAGGTCCCATGGAACCAATCGGATGCCCACCACTGGGTGGCATCACCCAATAGCAGGTTTTGTTAAGATTCATTGCTGCAAATGTCAGAACATTCGAACACTCTAACAATGAAGATCTTCCTTTAGTATTTGGAAAACCCAAAACATATTTTCTGGAAAGATGCATTTGAAGAATATGCTCTACAACGTTCATGGCAACGCTTGAAGTGGTGAAAACCATCTTATATATAGGCGCGATGGTTCACGAAATGAGGTCACCCAGCAATTACATCAACATTAAATGTCGTACGGGAAACATGGAAGTGACGGTTCCAATTGCAACTGCACGAACCCACATTCATTGAATTAATGACACTGCACACAACCTCATTAACTAGGAGGAGTAACCGATACTAAATCGTCTTGCAATCTACGTCATACACGTGGCGCAATGATCTCGTCAATAGAGCCCAACCAACTAATGGGCTCAAGTAAACGCCCAGCCAAATTCATCCCAAAAGACGAATAACGGTCCAATACATGCAAAGACACAAACGGTGAGAGCCTTAAGCGCCCATGGAATGTAGAACACACATACAATTATATTATCAATAAATCCAAGGTATTTGCTCTATCAAAGTTCCACTGTTGTTCATCAAATCTGGTTGAAATCCAGTCCGATCAATCAATGGCGATCCGATTCCAGAGTCAGACTTGCTGATCATACCCCAGTGTTGGCGTATCAGGCGAAGTAAGTAAGTCAGGACACCAAAGTAAGAATTACTCTCCCAAGACCAAGTGGTGGCCTAATTGGGCCAAAGTGTAGTCAGTTCCGACTGATGACGATAACTTCTGGTCCGTTTTAACGCTTAGTTCGCTAAGTGTGGATAACAATGGCTTATTAGAAAGCGGGAGTCTAGTCAGCGCTTACAACACCTGATCAAGAAGGCTTGCCAAGGATTATTGTCCAAGTACAGACAATGATCACCGAACCAAACCAAAGTTTAGTGACCTACGACTGATGACGATAACTTCCGGTACGTTCTAACGCTTAATCCGCCATGCGCGGATGACGATGGTTTAGAAAGCGGTAGTCTAGTCAGCACTTTAAACACCTGATCAAGATGGCTTACCAGAGATCATTGTCCAACTACATAAATGGTCGTCGAACCCGACCAAAGTTTAGTTAGCTACGGTTGATGACGATAACTTATGGTCCGCTCTAATGCCTAGTCCCCCAAGTGCGGATGACGATGGCTTATAAAGTGGGAGTCTAGTCAGTGCTCTCGACGCCTAATCAAGATGGCTTTCCTGGGATCATTGTCCAACTACAGACAATGGTCACTGAACTCGACCAAAGTTTAGTCAGCTACGGCTGATGACGATAACTTATGGTCCGTTCTAACGCCTAGTCCGCCAAGCGCGGATGATGACGGCTTAGAAAGTGGGAGTCTAGTTAGTGCTCTCGATGCTTGAACAAATGGATTGCCAGGGATCATTTTCCAACTACAGACAGTGATCGCTAAACCCAACCAATGTTTAGTTAGCTACGGCTGATGACAATAACTTCTGGTCTGCTCTAAGACCATAGGTCACAAAACGTGAATGGAGATGGCTTAGAAAGTGGGAGTTTAGTTAACGCTCACAATGCTTGATCAAGATGACTTGCCAGGGATCATTGTCCAACCATACACAATGACTACCAAACCTTATCAAAGTTCAGTCAGTTATGACTAGTGACGATAACTTCTAGCCCGATTTGAGACTTAGTCTGCTAGAAACAAATGAAGATGCTTTGAAACGCGAAAGTGTAGTCAAAACTCATGAAGCTTAACTCACACAACTAGCTAGGATCATTGTTTGACCACTCACAATGATGCACACGCTTGTCCACAGCTTGGCCAATTCTCTCAGACTAGCAAAGACAATTGTTGGTCCAATCTACAGCTTGGTATGCCAAGGGCGGATTACAATGGCTTGAGGAATCAAAAGCATGACAAGTCCGAATGATCTACGCCAACCAAGATTACTCCTTTGCATGGAGTTTAGCCAACTTATAGGATTTGGTCGAGAAACCTTCTCGATCCCTAAAGAGTACAGACCAGGATTGCTTAAGCTATCACCATATAAGCGGTCAGAACTCTCATCAGCAAATCAACCCTATGGTTTCCTGACTCAGTAAAATCTCTTGTCTAAAGACTAACACCACGATAAGATAAAACAGAAAGCCAGCAAGAAAAATCAAAGAAAATACAAGTACAAAGTGCTACTCAACATATTGTATTTCATTGATGATCCCCAAAATATTGAATTTACTCCTCATCAAAAAGAGGTTCAAATACATTGGAGATTGACTTAGCAGGAAAAGAGGCAGGGGATGCGTCTGCATGCGTTGCCGCCCAAGCACCCTAATCTTGATCACCCTCTTCTTCTGAATGATAAGAGGCTTCTCCAAACTCCGCAAAAGACACCTCTATGTAGTCGAAGAGGTCCCAATCCGCATGTTCCTCGCTGGGCCTTGAGGAGCTTCTCCTTGTGTACTCTTGACTCAGCAAGCTCTCACTCCAGCTACTCCAGTTTGCCTGACAGGGCATCAGCTTTGGACTGCTTGTACTTAGGTTGTCCTTGACTACACTAAGTTCATTATGAGCTAGAAGTAGTTTTTATTATGTTGTCCTCACACTCTTGGCATTAAAGTCAACGTCAGCCTCTAACTACTGACATCGAACAGTCCACTAATACTCCTTCTTAGCCTTCTCAGCACTCAGAGCCTGCATTTCAGCTTGCTTCTTGGCAGCAATCTCCTGAGCAAGTTTTGAGTCATGACGGACATGGTGTGGTTCTTCTTCAGATCTTTCCCTCGCAGACATCGCCTATGCCAAGTCAGAATCAAGCATTTTCATGCGGGCCCTTTGAGCTTCCAATTTTGTCCACCAGGCTCCGAATCAACGGCTGAACAAGTAGGCCTCTGTCCTTCAAGCTGCTTATTTAATGATTCAATTTCGTGAAGAGCGTCAGAGTATGAATTATGTAAATTCGCAAAGACTCACTCAATGGTATACACTCTCTCACGAGCAACCTCAACTTTTGCACCAGCGATGACAACTTGGTTCAGATACGACATCCCCAGAATGAGATGCTTCTACCCTTTGTCCATACGCTATCCTAGCTTATCGCCCTCTGGCTTCGAAACATAATTCGCCAGCCAGTCAATCCATCTACTAATATGCCTCTTGGAGGCATAAGAAATGTCAACCTCCTGATGCCAAGCCTGGTTGCTCATCTTTACCATATCCGGGGCGAATTGACTAATTCGCGCATCCAGGTGGAGGTTTGTTGGGACCGCCAAAATCACGCCAGCACTGCCTTTCGTTGTCTTTACTGCATCAGAGCCCTCTCCATCGCTTTCCTCATACTAACAATGATCGGCTCTCTCTCACGAGCCAATTCGGAAGCAATTGACAGGGAAAAAGGAAGTGAATTATCTTTTGGACCCGTCGTCACCTCAATTTGAGGTCGAGATCGGGACGAATGACAATATAGGCGACATGGAAGGGACCTCTCGCCATAGGGACGATGGTAAGGCGACTCTTCACCAGGCTGAGAAGACTTGTGATCCAAGTAAAAGTTATACTAAAAATCCTCCAAAGAAAAAAGGACGAGTCAGACCCGCATCGGACGAAGCTGCCATACCTGCCTACAGCAACAGGTTGTTCATAACCTTCGCCTGCTCAGTGCTCAGCTTCATCGCATCTTCAACCCCCACCATTTGCAGGTATGCCTTCTCCGGGTCGAGAAGGAAAATGGGGGCCTTCACCCGAGCATCATGCCCCTCGGGCACAACAACTTTCGCCCCAGCGGACGAATCAAGTTCTTGCCTCGCAACTTTACGTCTCCCCTCTAAAGGAGTCGATTGCTCAGGAACAGGCTTAGGCAGGGTGCAAGGTTTATTTGAGCGCACAGAAGAAGAAAATGCCTCATTCAACTCCGCCCTCCTTGACGGGCTAGGAATCTTAACCTTTGGGAGCTTTCTCTTCTTCGAAGAAGGTTTGCCTTCAGACTTCGGTTTCGTGACTCTAAATAGAGTGGAAGCCTCATGAAAGTAACCCCATGCTCTTGATAGTATAGCACAGAACGACATTCTTCACCCGCATCTGAGACAAGTCACAAAATTTATCCATGACTGCTTTGTCCTCAAAAGAAAGGGGTATCATTGGAAATTTCCCTACAGAAAACACAGATAACAATTCAACTTGCAATTAATACAAGCGGGATCAAGAACAAAATTAAATTCACTCAGTTGTTTTAACTCCTACTCAAGCGGACGGCCATCAAGCTCGAAATACTTCAAGTCCGCAGAAGCCATGAAGCAATATTTATGCCAAAACTTGTAATCGGCAGGCAGCTTGCCAAAATAAGCTGGCGACTTCAAGACGCACACAACATGCTCATTTATCCAAGGAGATGTGAGCAATTGGATCACCCTCGGAGACACTCAGACACCAGGGTCCTTCGCCTTGATCAGAATGGCGATCACCGTCTTGTACTCGTTTGGCACCAACTGAGTGGATGGAATGTCGAGGTACTCCAAGAAGCTCCAAATTTCCTCGATAACAGGAAAGCGAACACCCAATTGAAGCATACCTCCGTGCAAGCAGACAAATCCTTTTGGATGAGACAATGGCGTTTAACCAGCGCCCAAAGTGAAGAGTACCAGATCATCAGGGATCCCATACTTCTTGCGAAATCCTTCCAGATTTGACTCGGAGATCGACCTTTCCTCGTAATACTTACGGACTTTAGCGAACAGTTCATCGAAAAGCTGATTCTGGCCCGCCATGGAAGAATGTACAAACTTTTGATTGCGAATGTTGAACAAATCCAAAAGCGTAGAAAGCGAAACGACAAAACAATATCTCTGAAATCAAATGAGTAAAGAAACTGAACTCTGAAGAGAAGGGGATATATATAGAAACACAGATTCCCACCTTTTTTTAGCAGTCAGATGCCCAATTAATAATGCACGCTGCTCGAAGAGATGATTCAAACTCAATCATCATGACCGCCCAGTTTTTTAATGACATGACTTAGTGAACCGATGAGCTGGCCACTAACTCGGGGGAGCAGCTGATGATAAATCTGCTCCGTACATGTGTCATGATGATCACGCAAACAGAGCAAAACAGGCCCAATTATGCGCCCAATCTGGCAAAGTCTAGACAATACGGAGCCAACTTAAGCTGGGTCTAGGAGTATGGACCCAAACAACAGCACCATACTAAGCCCATACATCACATGGTCAAGCCCAATACCTGTAAGACCCAATGTGGCAAGTATCTGGGGAGATCGACCTAAGACGATAAAGCATCAATGCGCCGACTCCTATCAGGAAACAAATACCGGAGTATAAGTCATGCCTGAAAACTCTCCTGCATCGACACCACTCCACAAGGGAAGAATCTCCCGCAGATCTAGGAGCACAAGTCGTGTAGAGAAACTCTCCTACATGGATGACTCCTAACAATGAGGGGATCTCTAACAAGATATCTTTTCCTAAACTACGCTACCAATGGCCTAGTTGAACAAGGACTCTTGCATGATAAATAGGCCACAAAGTTGATGAACAAAGGTACACCACAAAACCCAATTTACAACATTACACATTTCTCAAGCCTTGTTTGACTTAAGCATCAGAGTGTCATCAGTCGCCACAATGGTGGTCTTTGACTCATGTGTGTTCTCTGTGCATGTCAAGGTCAAGGAGAACATGACTTGACACCATCACATAGTATGATGCATTTTTTATTAGCAAGAGGGTAACTATAAAAGAAAACAAAAGATGAATGAACAAAACTTGGCAAAGAGGAAATGAAAATGTTGAATGAGTTCTTTTTTTCTATGAAATCCTGCAACAGTTGCACATTGGTTAATTGAGTGGAGTCAATGCACTGAACTATCCAAAAAATCTCAACCATACAAAACGTAGTGCACACATATTGTAATGTCAAAATATACAATAATTGATGGCTATTATTAACAAGTAATAATGATGCCTTATTATTTGTAATACTGTATCAACGAAAAATTCAACCAGACAATTGTATGTGTACACCATTGTGGTGGCATTGTTTGCCACTCTTACAATAAGATTGTTTCTCGAATTTTTAGGTTGCCTTTTTAACATGTTTAGGTTTTTTCTTGGTGTGTGTATAGTAGAGACAGAACAATATAACGTACTCGTAGGCTTACAATGGACTCTTATATAAGATTGTGCTTAATATATAACACTTTGTATTTAAGTTGAACTAGTCTTATTTTAAATTGTAAATAGTTAAGTGAATTCGCTTGTTGAAAGTGAAAGCCGAAAACAAAACTATAGCTTGGAAATGCCACAATCACATGGTCTGGAAATTACATGAAACAATGAAATTCACACTCACTTAATGCATATCAAAAGTTGAAAGTATCATTCGACGTGCTCCCAACTCTTTTTTCTTGGAACGTTAGTTGTAGCTGCATGGCCGTCAAGCATTAGTTGGTTGTTTGCTTTGTCTAGTATACTGCACCACCAACAGTTCACTAAATGGGACAAAAGCAATAAAGGTTGGAAAAGGATATTGAGTAGCCAATTTCTCTTCGACTATTACGAAACTCTTAATCTTCGAAAGGAAACTAATGGAGGGGTTTCTTTGACATCCTTTCGTGTTTCAACTTTCATAACTTGTTTTGGTTTCCATTAGATTTTTTCGGCTCAATTGAGGATGAAGGTAATCACATCTCTCTTCTTTCCGATGCCTATTTCTAATTCTATTAATGTAAGTTCAGGTGTGTCGGTAGCACACAAAAAGCGAAAAAAAAATTAATTAAAATAACCCATTATGTGTACATTGAAATTTGTGTGTCATTTATACCACCTACCCTAAATCCTGTGGATAATTACAATTTATCCCCTGAACTTGAAAATTTTACATTTATTACTCTGCTTTTTAAAGTGCGTTAAATTTCTCACCATAGTTTTCCATAATACCAACTTTGTTCATATTAAATAACCACATTTTCATTTATCCCCTCGAAAAATACTAACTACCTTACCGTACTATCTTATCTGATGTGGCAATACTTGTTCAACAAACAATTTTTCACTTTCTCTAAAAACTAATTTGTCTCCCTAATTTTTCCTTTTTCTTTTCTGTTAATTTTCAATTTCTCTATGGGTCTGTTTGGTTGCACGGAAAATAAACATAGAAATTGAAACCGTTTTCGTGAATCCGATTCCGAAGCCTTCCCATCGGACTTAGATTCTCATGAAAAGTGGAAAAACAGTCTTAGGAAGAATAGATTTCATGTCAGTAAATAGACAACCAAAACGGGAATCTGCATAACAAAGGAAATGAATTCCATTTCACAAGGAAAATGGCTAACCAAACAGACCCTACAATATTTTGTTTCAGCTTCTTCAGTTTTCCATTTCCTTATCCATTTTCTCCATCAAAGCTTCATCTTCTTTAGTAGTTACTACCGTATCAAAATTGAAGTTGGTTTTATCTGGTACGATTGATTTTTAAATCCACAACTTTCAATTATTAAAATAAAATAAAAACTCTAAAACTTTGGTGTATAAATAGTCCACAATCTCAGACACACTCAAGAGAGAGATGTGATTACCTTTGTCCTTTTGATGTGTGCACCTAAGCTCAAAGAAAACTAATGGAAACCAAAACAAATAACGAAAGGATGATGATGAAATGTCGCCATTAGTTTTCTCTCGAAGAGTAAGCGTTCGTAATAATTGAAGAGAAATCGACTATTCAACAACCTCTTCCAAACTCTCTTGTTTTTGTCAATTGTAAACAAAAACTTAAAAAAAAATTCAAAATAATATGTGGATAAAAGAAAACAAAATCTTCAATCGAAGTAATCTCTGATTATAAATAATATGTGAGGATTAAGCTATTAGTGTGAATTTATCTAGTTGGTTAAGGAAAGAAAAGTGATGCTAGAAGCTCGTCTCATTATCTTACATTTGTAACTCATCTGATGTGGTTTGTTGAGTCAGCTAAACACATCATCAAAACTGATTACCTAATTAAACCATGTATAATCAGGATCTTTTAGTTTCTCTCACAAATCAAACACTATTAGAAAGAGATAAAACAACCTCCAAAGTTCCCTTTTATACTATACATATTCTCATCTTGTTCATCTTGTTTTATAAAACACGAATCCATTATTTATACATACTTAATCTTATTAACTTGAACTCATTATTTATACTGAGTCAATCTACATTGATCCGACAAAGGTTGACCCGCTAGTGATATTTGATTGGTTTTAGTTTGAAATTTAAGCGTGTTTGAGATTGAGGACTATTTATACGCCAAAGTTTTAGAGTTTTTTATTTTTCATTTTAATAATTGAAAGTTGTGGGTAAAAATATCAATCGTATCATATAAAACTAGAGCTTCAATTTTGAGATAACTACTAGAGAAAATGAAGTTTTGATGGGAGAAAGTGGAAAATGAAATGGAGAACTGGAGTATATGAAGCAAAACATTGTAGAGAAAGTGGAAAACTTATTACAGAGGAAGTGAAAAACTAGTGGATAGGAAAATGAAGAATAAAAAGAAGAAAATTAGGGAGTGAAATTAGTTATTTAGATAAAGTGGAAGATTCTTTTATGAATAAGCACTGCCACATCAAATGATAAACGAAAATAAGATGGTATGTAAGGTAGTAGCATTTTTCGAGGGGAGAAAATGTAAATGTAATTTGATTATTTAATATAGGCAAAGTTGGACTTATAATAAATTAGGGTAGAAAATATAACTTATTTTAAAAAAGCAAAGTAATAAATGTAAAATTTTGACTTTCTGTTTCATTGAGCCTCCTTGGACATAATTGCAATTATCCACCAACTCTAGGGATGTAATTGACTCTTTTGTGTAAGTAAAGAACCTGTATTCCTCTATTTGAGTTTCACTTCAGAGAAGGAAGAAAAATCCACACGTGACCACTTTTCTCACTTTAAGTGGGAATTTTTTGTTTTTGGTCACCCTCCGCATCTACGATTGTCTTCTCAATCTCTTCTCTCTCACTCGAAGAAGACCTTCATTTCTGTCATCTCTCACTCACTAATAGAGTCAAAAACTTCAAATTTACCCTCGTTTATCCAGGTTTGTCAATCTTTTCACTTCCCCCCCCCCCCCCCCCCCCTCTAAACTGGTAAGACTTGCTTAGTTGCTCTCACACATTCGATTTGGGAGCAATTCGGTGAGGTATGAGTCATTTTGGTTGTGATGCTGGTGATTAGGGCAACATTACGTGGTGGGGTTATTGAATCTTCATATTTTAATGATGGGGTAAATCCAGATCTCGTCGTTTCGCCTTCGGTTGCTATTGTTGCTTAGTTTTGGTAGCCTGATATAGAAATAGAAAAGAGAAAAGAAATGAGAGACAAGACATTTCTTTGGGTTTTACTTAGAAAGTTAGTTTATTGATTAAATTACTCCTAATTAAAATTTAACTTGGGTATTAATTGGAAGTTGATGAGGAGAGATTTGGTTAACAATTGAAAACTAGGGAAAAGTTCATTTTTATTTAGTGCAATCAAATAGTGAAAAAAAAAAATTAGTGGAATTTTTGTTACAAAATTTGTTTCCATAGAAAACTTTTTTTCCCATGAATTTTTTTCCTAAAATCAAACACACCTTTAACCTCAAATTTCTCAAAAAATAATTCATATCCAAGACGTATTCCTCTGACAATGTTCTAAGATACTAGAGACTAGGGGGCATTCTGAGAATTGAACCCCAGTGCCCTGTACAAAATGTGACTGTGGAGATTCTCTATGGCCATAAAGTGAAACGCTCACAAATAAACTAGAACCAGAAGATGAGAAACTTGTTACGAAGAATTTCAATCCTTAACCCAAAACCCCCCAACAATTCTAGTCAGTCAGGTTTGGTAGTCATTTTTGGGCAAAGTTTTGGTATTTTTACAATTCTAGCCCTTCTATAAATGGTGTTTGCGGTTGTGTTTTAAAGAGAATGGGTAAAAAAATCAAAATTTTGCCCAAAAGTGGCTACCAAATCTGGCTTGCTAGACTTACCCCCAAACCCCATCAACAATTCTAGCCAGCCAGGTTTGCTAGCCATTTTCGGCCAAGTTTTGATTTTTTTACACTTTTACCCATTCTATAGGTGGCGTTTTAAAGAGAATGAGTAAAAGTGTTAAAAAATCAAAACTTGGCCAAAAAATGGCTAGTAAACATAACTGACTAGAGTTACTCCAAACTCCATAGTGATTCTGGGAACAACAATTCTAAGGAGCCTTGTTTGGGAACCTCTTTTGTGTCTCTTTGGGATTTTTTGACACTTTTACCTCTTCTATGGATGATGTTTGTGGTTGTATTTTAAAGAGAAAGGGTAAAAAAACCAAAAGAGACAAAAAAAAAAAAAGTCCCCAAACAAGGCTCCCTAGACTTGCCCTTCTGGGAACAAAAATTCTAAGCAGCCAGGGCTACCAACCATTTTTTTGCCAGGACTGGGCTTTTTTACACTTTTACCCCTTATATAAATGATGTTTGTGATTGTGTTTTAAAGAGAATGGGTATAAGTGTAAAAGAGCAAAATCCTGACAAAAAAATGGCTGGTAGTCCTGGCTGCCTAGACTTACTTTTCTAGGAATCTATGATGTTCACGAGTTTAAATGGGCCTAGATGTTGGATCAGTTATTAGGCCTAGTGGGTGAAACAAAGTCTTTTTTATGTGTTGATTGAGTTGGATTTGGGTTTTAATTTTGTATGGGCTTGTTTATGGGAAAACCCCACCTGAATTGAATTTCTTGGGGCATCAACTATCGGAATGTGAACAGTGGAAACAAATATTTAGGAAAATTGTGTATAATTCGGCCTTAGTTTTATGATGATGTAAACTTCATGTAAATATGCACACTCGACTACTGAAATATTTAAGGCGCCCACTTAAATTTTTTATGTTTTTTTTTATTGTGCACATGAATGGAATGTTAGGTTACCTTTGAGAACTTCTCTCAACTTCTCACACTAACGAGACGGAGCCACGTGGGGGCACTGACCCCCACCAACTTTATTTTTTTTTTTAGTTATTTCTAATATGTTCAACCCTGCGGCGCTGATGACTCCGTCCCGCCCAACCGCTTCATCTCTCACTGTTTTCCCTTCCTGTTCTACCCATTTTCCTCTATTCTACTCACTCTCTTTGTTTACTTTGACATTGACAACTGCCTCGCCTCTTACTCTCTTCCTCTCCCTCATTATTTGCTTGATTTAGTTATTTTTTTTCACCATCGCCATCAGCAACCCCAACTTCTCTTTCATGCTTTGAAGAAGAAAAAGGTTTTAAAAAAATGTATTTTTCTCGAGATAAATTCGTATCTTGAGGTCTAGTTTTGTATTTTATTCATAAGGTTTTTCTGGAGATACATGAAAATTTGGATCCATTAGTTTTTCCTCAAGCTACATGTTTGTATCTTGAGGTTCATTTGTGTTATTGTTTAAATGACATTTTGGTAATCAACGTAAGCCTTTTGACAGACAATGCACGTTGACTGCTAGTCTTTGGAGGGGGGAGACTGCAATAGTGATTAACGATGGGGTAACCTCTAATTAACTATTTATGATAGGTGGCAAATCACAAATAGCCCAATTTTGTTTGTCCACATCTAATTTTACATTTGAAATTAATTTTTGTTCCTTACTTTTATATACCGAATTGATTTGTCCCTATTTATTTATCTTTTGTGTTCTTACAAAGTAGTTTGTTAAATTAATTATCTTTCCCAAAAATTTGATGGAGTTTTGTTTAGCAATTAATGTTGTGCGTAGTTATTTATGTATGTTTGAATTCAAAATTTATGTTAAAGTTATTAATTATTATATAATTAACTATAACTCATCACTCCGCCTCTCTTCAACAAAAATCTTGGCTCTGTCATTGCACACTAATTGTAGTTTGTGTAGTTATACACGACAAACCCTTTTTTTATTACAGACAACTGCTTACGACAATGGGTACGCTTCTAGAGTCAAAATTTTGTAATCCACACCATAGTGTGGACGATCTCAATTATCCATAAAAACTCGAACCACAAGAACACATTCGGCATTGAATCTATTTAACAATCTCTTAAAGACACTTTAATACCAACAGTTTGTTGAATGGCCTGGTTGTTTTGTACGAACAAAAGATATAAATATGACAGAGTAAGTCTAGGCTGTCTTGTTTGGATTTTTTTTACACTTTTTACCCCTTCTATTTGAAACACAAGATTTTTTTTTTAGCTTGGCACTCATTACCTTATGTCTATTAGAGTTTGGCACTCGTTTTGAAAATTATTTTAAGTCTAACCCTCATTTTCTGATGTAACTATTAAGTCCACATCATTGACCGGGTCAAGATTTTTTTGTGGACCCTTTTGCCCTCACTTTAGGTAGTTTAACCCAAAAGATGACGCATCTCCTTCCTCCTCGCCACCATCTCCCTCCTCTCTGCTGCAACGAAGAAACACCTCCCTCTTCCTTGCGACGAAGCTGTTGCGATCTGCGACCCCTTCCCTGCTTGCTCCCTGTTGCGACGAAGATGTTGCTGACATTCTGCTCAATTTTTGGTGTGAAGACGAGACACAATGAGATACTTGATACTTGCAAAAGTAAATTTCAAAGACCTTTTTTTATCTTGGATGAGGAAATTGTATGAGGAAAGCCTACCAATTTGTATTGAGAAAATTGTAAGAAGCCAACGAAAGGGTTGAGCTTGTGATTGATAAGGTAGATGCATATAGAAATAAGTCTTCTTTGGTTAAAGGGGTTTCAAGAGAGCTTCTCAGGGTAGCAAAGCCTCTGCTTAAAGGGTTGCTGGAGAAAAGGGGATTAGTTGTTTAGCTGATGTACTAATGCATTCTTATACTTACCCTCAGCATGAAGTGTTGATTGAACAATTAGTTCTGAGTCTAGGTTTTAAACATGTATTTTTTATCATCGTCTTTGACACTTATGGTTTGAGTTGTGTCGCGGGGATTAACAGCTAGTATGGATGCACACTTGACGCTTGTTTTGGTTTTATTTTAAAATTTGATGAAGGGACGAGAAAGCTAAATGTTTTGGAGGGCTCGCACCAGAAAGTAGATTTTCTGGTCACAAAACAAAACAATATGGTCAGGCCCTGCTGGAGGAGTGGTTGGTTACTCACATACTTGTTGTGGTCTTGAAACAAAAAAAAACCCCCTAATTGGATTTGACATGGGTGGAACATCTACTGATGTTAGCCATTATGCTGGAAGCTATGAACAGGTGCTAGAGAAATAGGAGCAGGGAAGGGGAGCAGGTCACAACGTATTCGTAGTAGGTCGTGGCAGCTTCGTTGCACATAGGAGGGAGGTGTTTCTTCGTCGCAATAGGGAAAAGGGAGATCGCAGCGGTGAAAAAGGAGGTGCATCTGCTTTTGAGCTAAACTATAATTTAACCTAAGATGAGGGCAAAAGGGTCTAAAAATTGATCTTGATCGTTAATGATATGGACTTAACAGTTCTGTTAGAAAACAAGGGTTAGACTCAAATAGTTTTCAAATTGAGTGTCAAACTTTAATGGGCATAAACTAATGAATGTTAAACTCAAAAAACCCTAAAACACAATCACAAACACCGTCCATAGAATGGGTAAAAGTGTAAAAAAACCCCGAACAAGGCACAAAAGACTCACCAACAAGGCAGCCTAGAATGTTTTAAGATGACAAGGACAAAATGATTGAATTCAATTACATAGAGACTAGGGTGTTGATGCGCCCTACATGCTCAGATATTCAATATTTTATTACAACAATTCAATAATAAGAAACAAATATTATTAAATTTTCAAACAAAATAATTATATAACTTTAATGGTATATGTATAGTTTATAAATAAATAAGGGGCTTCAAATAGTTTATGTTAATGGCATATGTATAAATAATCAATGTCCGAGAGTGGCTAGTTTTATTGTAAAAGTATGAAATGTGAAAGGCAAAATGAGAAATCCAAAAATTAGATATAAGAACATTTTTATAATTTATTGATAATTGGAGGGCTTCAAATAAATTATATTAGAGGCTTAGGTATATTACTGAATGTTTATACAGGCTGATTTTGATTGTAAATAGTTTAATTTTGGGAAGGTAAAACGATAAAAAAAAAGTGTAATAGTGTTTTTATTTATTTATAAAGGCTTATTTACAATTTATAGATAATTGGAGAGCTTCAAATAAATTATGTTAGAAGCTTAGGTGTAATTAATTAATATTGAGAGGGCTTGAGTTTGATTATATAATATGAATTTGGGAGGGCAAAATTGTAAATAAAAAGTGTATAGTATTTTTTTAATTAAAAGACAAAAATACCCCTAATACTATTCATTGATTTATTGGCTTCACATGTAATTATTATTAATAGGAGAGGGCAAAATAGGAAAGAAATTTTGAGTTGAAGATATAAACTTTTTACTATTCATTTGAGGAATGGAAGTTATATAGTTTAGATTTAGATAGATGCCAAGTTTTGGATTTTGCAAAATAAAGTTACTTGGCATCCAAGTACAAGCCCAAACAACAATTCTAGCGAGCCAGGTTTACATGCCATTTTTTTTTGTCAAGTTTGAGTTTTTTTACACTTCTACCCTTTTTATAGATGGTGTGTTTGTGGTTGTGACTTAAAGAGTTGAGGTAAAAAGTGTAAAAAAGACCATAACTTAACTAAAATATGACTAGCAAACCTGGCTGACTAGACTTACTCAGACCCAAAAGAGCTTGAAATAGACAACCACCATTGCAGTCAAAACTTGAAACTTCAGGGAACATTATCACTGCATTGTTGTGGATACAAAAATAATTGAGACCATATGGCAAGTTCTGATCGAGTTAAATATTGCTTTCAGGCATCGGCTCAATCAAATCTCGCTGGATTAAATCATAAAAGTTCTATTGATGAAGTAGCTAAGTTTCGATGTCCTAACTTTATAACGACCCTTTGCATTTTATGTAGTAGCTTTCCGTGTCCCTTTGGATAGTTTGTGAGGGACGAGGATACATGATATAAAGTGTTATAGTAAGACTAAGTTTATAATGTAGTTGTACTAATTCGCAACCCATATATAGATAGAGAAAACCTTATCTCATTGTGATTTCCTTGATAAATTTGGTTATTCAGCTTATAATCATTGTAAAAAACAATCTTTTTATGGAACTAAAGTTCAATAATTGTTAAGCACAACTGCACAAGTGCTTATGCTGTAAAGTGAAACAAAAATCTCTTCATCATTCATGCACTCTTTTAAAACGCACAATTATCATCCCACTTCCCATGAAGCATGTTCAAGACCCAGGGGTGAGGGAGCATCAACTTTCAATTTTTTTTTACTATATATTAGTCTTACAAAAAAAAAATTAATTTATATAATATATAATACAATATCATAATCGTTCATTCACCTAATTTAACATATCATTGTCGGTGTAGTGATTGAAAGTTTATTAGTTTTAGTAAACGACCCGAGCTCGATACTCTTCGAGCGCACATTTCAATTGCAAATAATAAATAAATGAATTGCTTGTTCACAAGTGGTATAAAACTCTAACAAAAAAAATATTTGAAATTAATATAAAAAATAATAATTATAAAATTCAATGAAAATATATACCATTAGCAAACTCTTACAAAATTTGAGCCTTATATAAACCATTTTTTCTATGAAATTGTATTAGGATCATATTATGTTTGCAAATTTCAGATTTTTTTTTTAGCTTCAACTAAATACTTATCCTAATTATTTTGTAATTTTAGTTATATATTCTAGTTATTACGCTTGTTTGCTCATTGCTAAAGTTATCGATATTGCGACCATATTTTGGCTTTAAATTAGACTAACACTAGATTCAATTTGGTATATGCAATGTATTTTTGATAGTTGTATTTTTTTATTAGTTACTAGCTCAGGTATAATTTTTTTTTTTTGCTCCATCCTTGATAACTACTATTATCAACTAATAATTATATTTCATTTCACCCCATCTTGGATCCGCCACTGTCAAGACCACACATGTTGATTTGCATTTGTCGGCTTCAAATAACATAATTTTTGTCGAAGCATCAATTTTGGGTGAACCATATATAAAGAAGTGATGATGCCCCTAGCATTACAAAAAAAAAATTGTGTAAGATTCCATCCCAATTATTTTGTTTACACTTTCTTGACCTAGATTTGAAAAGCCCCTGTTACATTATGGATTCCTTTTCAACGTTTACACGTTACTCTTAATCACCCATAATTAGAGATGGCAACGGGGCAGATTTGAACAAATCCATCCCCCCCTTCCGTCAGGAATAACGGATCCCCAAATCCGCCCCGCCAATCCATTTATAAATTTATTTAAAAACCAACTCCGCCCCGCAATGATTGGCGGATATCCGCTCCGCCCAAATATCCGTTAAAATTTTTTTCTTTTTTGACATCAGTTGTAAACATCTCTCAATTCATACATACAAAAATTATTCATCTTACTACAGTAAAAGATACTTCATTCATACATACAAAAATTATAACAAAAAATTACAAAAAAAAAAAAAAAATCGATCTAAAGAATCTCATATCTCAGATCTCAATCTTTGATGGGGAGAGGAAAGCGGATATGGAGGTGGGAGGCTTCAACTTCAACTCTTCGAGGCGATTGTGAGAATCTGAGACTTCGACCCTTGGTTGTGAGAGGAGAAAACCTTGGCTGTGACTGTGAGAGGAGGCGAAACCCTTGGCTGTGAGATGTGAGATTGAGAGAATGAGACTATGAGAATGTGAGATGAGGGTTTAATCCCTTTATATAGTTAAAATGTATTTTTGTAATTTAACCAGTTAAACAGATATCTGTGGGACAGATACAACCAAATTCGTATTCGCCCCAACCTCCATAAACCCTTAACTAAATTCGCCCCAAACAAAATAAATGGAACGAATATTCGTGAAAATTCGCCCCAGTGCCTTAACTACCCACAAGCCCTTTCCTCATTTTCTATTCAAAATAATTGTCATCCATCCAGTAGAAAAGTAAACAACGTTATTAACACTTCTGAGAAAGGCATGAGGATCAACTAATAAACCAGAGATGAAATCAATCTGGATATTAGCACCCAATTATTATAAACTTTTTTTTAATTACTTATTTTTCAACTATCAATTTTTTCACAAGAGCATCAATCAAAATTATTATTGTAAGTTTACAAAGATGTGTCTGAAAATTTTTAAATATTATAATATTCGTTGATGTTCCTAGATGGTTCCCACCCATCGGTAAAGACACCCATCTATCTCACTTTATCACTCTTTCCTTGTCCACTTCTCGGTCTCTGGCACTTTGAAGTCCCCAATATTTTCTTCTTCTTCGTCTCGATCTTGATTTGGTTCTCTTAAAAATTTGTCTGCATGTTTTAGATCTCAACCAGTAATGTAGAGATCTCATTCGAATGCGGTCCAAAATGGGGGTTCTGAGCTGGTGCGAGCCATCGTCAAGAAGAATTCCGAAAAGGGTCTGGTTAGGGTTCCAAAAATCTCAAGGTGTCCTCGTGGGTGGAAACCACACCTCCTCCAGGTTTTGCACTCGCTAAATTCCTCTCCTTCGCCGTCTCAATCCGGTTTATTGATTTCCTCTTAATTACTCTCAAATCTGTCGTTGTTGATTTTTGAAAAAAAAAAGTTCTGTTGTTGTTAGTGTTTACGATTTCGCTCGTATTCGATCTGGATAAAATGAAATTCAAGGTTTTAATGATGCAAATCCTTCACGGATCCATAGCCAAGCGAGTCATACTGAGAACAATGCTTGTTACAATGGCTATAATGATTTTCCCTTTCGTGCAAATGTCGCGCGAGCTCGTGCCCACGAGGATGCTCAAGCTGAATTATTTCTATGATAGTTGTGCTTTTGGTTTTGCTACAAATCCATTTTTGTTCCCAGGGCGGTTTCTGAAAACAATGCCGGTTAATGTCAATGTATTTCCGCCATTGCCATCGAATGTGTTTGATCCGTGCAGCGTGAGGGATAATTTGACTATCGATCTGTTCGGAGAGCTAATGGGTGAGAAATTGTTAAATTCTGGTGCTAAAGCTCTCTGTTTTGGGGAGGGATCTGCTTCGGCCACCTCGTCATTGCAAAAACTCGGGTTCTCAGACGCAATCGGAGTGAACCCACACGCGTTTTTCTCTTTTATGAGGAGGAAATTTGTTAGTGAGCTTGAGTTTGATGACAGTTCTTATGATTTTGTGTTCTCAAGTGATATCAATAGGGTGTCTGTCCCTGCTCTTCTCGTGTTAGAGATTGAACGCGTCTTGAAACCAGGGGGTGTTGGAGCAATGCTTGTGGATCCTCCGAGTTCTTCATATCCGGGCAACTTGATTAAGTCTGCCACTCCCATTTCGTCATTCCTCAAGAACTCAGATGTTGTCAATGTGCGGCTAATTCGGTCTTTCACAGTGGTAGTATTCAAGAAAAAAATTGAAACCGTGAATCCCTTTGATCATTACCAGCTCCCTGATGAGTGTCCGGCCATCCTGAACAATAAGCCATTTATGCGACACTTGGAGCCTCTCAATGAGGGAAAAATAGTGGGGATTGATGGTAATTTTTCCTACTTACCCAAGTTCTTGAATGTCTCTTTTAGGGAAAGGTTTGTTTATGTCGATATAGGGGCGAGGGATATACTGAATTCCAACACTGTGAATTGGTTCATCAACTTCTATCCTCTACGAACTCAAATGTTCGATGTTTATGTCGTCGACCATGACATTTCGGTCTTATCTTCATATGTGAAAAGGCCTGGTATCACCTTTGTTTATCACCCAGGTTTGGCTGGTAGTAAAGCTATTATGACTTCTGAAGCTTCAGAATATGATGAAGGGTTTGATTTTCTTGTCTGGTTTAGAGAAACTGTGGCAACTGGAGATTTCGTTGTCCTGAAGATGAATGCAGCAGGAGTGGAACTAAAGCTCCTCCATGAACTGTTTGAAAGCGGAGCTATTTGCCTCGTGGATGAGCTATTCCTGCATTGCCCAAACAACATTGATGGCCTAGGCAATCAGCGTGTAGATTGCCTCAACCTGATCAAGGGTTTGCGGAGCAGTGGAGTTTTTGTTCATCAGTGGATTGGAGACTAAGCACCTCTCAGAACTTCGGTGACTTTATCTCTTTCAAGATGTTTCTATGTTATGTTTCTAAGACTTGCTTTACTATTGGTGTTGTACTTTTTAAGGCACTTGTTTAGGCTAAGGAGAAACCATCTACTCCACTATGCTTTGTTGTTGTGCAAGCAACTATGTGCTTTGCATAATAACTATGAATAAAGGATGCAATTTGTGATGTTTGGTTGCTACCATGTTGGAACTATATGCCTTGCATTTTATTAATGAATGCGTCGTGTGAAACTTATGATGTTATGTTTTGTTGCTATTTGTTCGTTTCAGGCATTTATAATTAATACTCATAGCTTAAATATTATGATTTGTGCTGAATTTTGAATGTTTTGATGCTTGAGTGTATTAATTTTAACTCTCAGTTCTTGAAATTATTTAAAATTTTTTGCCCCTTTTCTATAACTGTGTGCCATGTTTGTGCAATTGTCATTGCACTCAATTTGGTAAATATGTAATAATAATTTGGTATGTCATAACTCATAATTGAGTTTTCACGTTACTTTTGAGTTAAATGCCTTTTGGAACAAAGTAAAAATTGACAAGAAAGAGAAAATATAAAAAAAAAAGAGAAAAATAAATAATGCTTGAATAAGACCATATACTTGCTCTACGAGGCCTAGTTTTCTTTGTTGCTTCATATTCATACTGCCACTTATATTTATCTTCTTGAAAGGGTGCTTGGTGCTTGTTAGTGACATGGTGAGTGAGAGTAGAAGAGCCTTTAGCAAAACAAACAAGTTTTTAGATTGGGAGTGGTGGGATGTGTGAAGGAGAGGTATGGATAGATATTGAGGAATCTCAAAGGATCTAGGAATTGTGGAAGAGAGAGGAGGAAGCAATTTATGGGAGATGTCTTCATCGATTAGAGGCCATGGTTTCCATTTAATGATTACATTATTTGGTTCGAGAATGTTTAGAAGGAAGTGAAGGGGTGATCTTTTTGCAAAGGGTAGAGATTGTAGTGTGAGTGTGGTTAATATATGGACCTGCAGTGCTTTAAGACTGGAGCGAGGTGCTTCGAGAAAAAATGGAGACTTTGGAGCATTGGCGGAACCCCTGGTTAATTCATAAGGGCAACTTTAGATCAAGTAAAATCTTGGCCACCAAGTCTTTTCGCCAGCCCAATTAATTGGTTATATGGCCAAATTATTTTGACCATTATCATTATTCATATCAATCATTCATGGTCTTTACTACCATTATTCTGGTGTCGTGGTTAATGACGTTGGGTAACAACTTGCTTAACCAAGAAGTATCATCTAATTAGTTGTGATACTAGCTGATGTGGTATCTTTGACGTAAATGTGGTGGCATTTAGCATTACAATAGTGAAAGGATTCAATTAAATCTTTCTCACTAAGTAGCTTTGGAGCTTTGGATCTGATGAAGGAACTCTTGGAGTCGGAGAAAGATTATTGCAGAGAAGTATGCTTATAAGCAGTCTCCACATATTACAGGTGTGTGCAATAGCGTGCACTTTAATTTAGGTCTTACCACTAAGAGCCAAGCTTATCTGCCCTCCCTCTTTGGTAACAAAGTCTTTTTGGTTGAAGAAGATCTCTCGAAGAGTGAATTTTCTCATTTTGCAGGGGGGCATGCAAATATTTTAACAATTGATAATCTTTGAAAGAGAGGATTAATCATGGTCAATAACAGCAGCCTATGTGAATCAGAAGAAGAATCTATTATTAACCGCCTTATCTTGTCAGTCCTCCAGGCTGGTTTGGAATGAATGGAAGTTTCAGAGTTCTTTCCTCCATGGGTATCCAAATGTCAGAAAGATTGTTGCTCAGTTAGAGGAGTTGGTTATGCAATAGGGTTCATTGACAATCATTTGGATCTTATGGAAAGATTTCATAAAGAACTACTTAAATCTTTAAAGGAACGAAGAAAGATTATGTCTCTCAGTGTGTGGCACTGAAGTATGCAATAGGGTTAATTCTCTGGTGTGTGGCACTGAAGTAATGTTTAGAGAATTATATCTAGGGTTGATTTCCATGTGTGTTTGTTCGATTGGAGTATTATATTTAGATTGTAATAGCTTTTGTTAGTTTGCTTCCAGCCTTGTGAACTCCTCGGTCGCAATGGGCTGTTCTTTCATATGAATATGTTCTCTGATTGTTTGATTGATAAAAGAAGACCTGGAAAAGAAGTGGCTCAAGGGGAGAGTTTTTCATTTTTGGGTGGGACATTGGAACGATGGAGCTCTTTGCCGTAAGTTTTACTGGTTGTATCCTCTTACGTTTTGTTTTGTTTTGTTTTGTTTTGTTTTCTAGGTTGGTTTGTGAAGCCAATATTTCTGTGTTCCAACCCTTCGAAGAGAGCTAATTTCACTATTGAGGTGCATGGAACCTCTGGTGCTAGAACTTTTTGTTCCAACCCAGAGAAATGGCTTCATCCGTAATATCATGAAATCTATATTTTGTCTTGTTTTCCACTGCTCTCCCATTGCTAGAACATGAGTGTTTTGAGATCAGGTGATCACCCACCCAATGTTTCATTCAAGCCAGGTAGCTGCTGAAATCTACTACCTGTTGTTTTGCCATTCATAGAAATTAATATATTGTGGACGTAACTATTTGTTGATCTGTGTGATTCTACTCCTTGTTAATGAATCATGACTATCTCTTCTACGAAGTAATTTTCTTGTTTTCAGTGGTGGCATGAAGTTGATGAATTCGTGGTTGTTCGTCTCATATCCCTGAATTTTTGTCTGGTTTAGAGATCCAATGCTTGGTAGTCTGCTGTGCTGAATGACTTACTTTGCAGTGTAGCAGATATGAGAGTAGCCTCTTTAAAGGCTCTGTGTAGTTGAGCGAGTTGGACATTATTGCCGAGTTAGGCCCTGCTTGGAATACTGTGCATTAATGCAATGCATTAGTTCGCAACCGTTTGACATTTTAGGCGTGCTTTGTTGTGTGCAGCATCATCTTGCTTATACCCATAAGCTTGCAGCTTTACACTGAAAATGCTGCATTACAATGTGCAATAAGATTCCTCAGACTAAAATGGAGAAAGACCTACCAATTTTCCCCGTCAACCTATCACTGCATTTGAGATGAAATGGAAGTTTCTTCCTCCAGTTGACGGGGTTTCTTGAAAGGCAACTATTATTTGGCACCACAACTTCCTCTCATCCACACCACACCACACCACACCATCCATCCAAATTTATTTATTTATTTATTTATTTATTTATTTATTTAATAACTGTTCTCCCACACCATCCATTTAAATCACTATTCATCTTTTTCCTCTATCACTCTCTATTCTCAAGAACAACAACATGAAAGGGGGTAGCGAGGATGGGGGCTAATCAATTGCGAGGGACGGTGAGAGGCGACCGGCGATGGCGAGAGATAGAGGAGATGGAGCCACAACCACAACACTCACCATCGCCCCTTCTCCATCTTCTACTCCTTCCACTCTCCCAGTTCTCATACTATTTCTTCTTTTCCCTTCTCTCGGTTCCCCTTTCTTCTTCTCCCACTCTCTTCTTCTCACACAGGTCGTCGTCCCTCTCACTTTCACTCTCCTCTTTCTCCTTTCTCCTTTCTCTTGCACTTTCTGTTTTTTTTTCATACTCACAGGTGCTTCCTTGAGGGTCTTTGTTTTTTGCTCTCGCAGCAACCCCCGCGAGTTGGGAACCCATCCTCGCACAGGCCGTCGCCCCTCTCGCTCTCATTCTTCACGAGGGTGAGAAAAAAAATTGAAAGTGTGAGGGGAATGAAAAGAAGAATTAGGAGTGGGCCGACAATGGATTTGGATATTAATTTAGTTTTTGTTATTTAGGCACGAAGCGAATTGACATGTTGGCACCAATTGTTTGACCAATCATTCTATACGGTTCAGAATGTTGAGCTGCTATCAGACAACATACGCATGGGATGACGGTAACAAAAATACGTATGTTAAGATGGATGTATGGTAAAACCCTTAATGATAAAATTATGAATGAAAGAATTAGGAGATACTTAGGTATAGCGCCCATAGAAGACAAAATTAGAGAAAAAGATGTTTAACATGGTTTGGTCATGTGCAGAGGAGACCAAACACGACACCAATTAGAAAATGTCTAGATTGACAAGTTAATGGAGGATGTAGACGGAGGGGATGACCGTTGAAAACTTAGATGAAGGCGGTGAAGGAAGACATCATTGAGCTTGAATTGGACAAGGATATGTGGGAAGATCGCATTGCTTGGAGAACCAAAATCCGTGTACCCTACCCCAAAAGTATCGGGAATGGGCTTTGATGAAAATGATAATGAGTTGAGACAAGAGCAAAAAGAAGTAAGGACAATGGTGTATAATATACCTTGATCGACTATTGTAAGGATTATGTCGATAAGGTGATGATTTGTGTTTTCGTGGAGCGTTGACAACCTGAGACCAACACTTTTCACCTCCCTTTTGGAGAAATGACCATCACCCTCGATGACGTCTATCGTATAACTCAACTACCGATCATTGGTAAGCCGGTTAATGTGAAAAAACTAAAATGAAAATGGAGGAATATGTCAAATTGTTGGTTAATGGTTTGGGCATTAAAAAGGCTGAAGCAATAACATGTCCACCATAATCTTAGTTTTGTTGAAATGAAGTTTATTAAGGACAATTGTTGTGGAATAGCGAAGGCAATTGATTCTCTTCAAAAGAAACAACAAGTTGGTAAGGGTTACTTGTTATTTCTCCTAGATATAACTATCTTTGCTAATAAAACTGGAACCAAGGTATTGACTGAATATCTGAAGTTTCTGATAAAGGTGGATGATATTAAGAAATTTGTAGGGCCAAAAACTTTGGCGCTCTTGTATAGTCAATTGGGTTGTGCTAGCAGAGATGATACCAAGCAAATATCTGGATATTTGTTGCTTTTGGAGGTATATTTACACTTTGTTAGTCAGTTAATTTTCCTTTTATTGTTTAATATTTTTTAATAAATAATTTGTTTTTGTTTCATTTGTAGGGTCAGATATACGACCATTTCAGGCTTTGGGGTAACATGAGTATTTCATGTAATGATATTTTCCCTACCATGGCAAAGTGGGAATGTCTGTGAATGAAGATATCATCACTCTTAGGAGCATCTCGATGACTTGTCTCCTGAAGAGGTAAAATTGCATCATTAAGTAAAATATTGATCTTATTTTTTCTTTTCATTAATTGTTTTGATTTTTCGTTGGGCAATTTTAATAAGTTTCATGTTTGTATGGTCAAGTAATTTGGAACCCGTATGTGAAATCTAAACTAAATACTCACCTTCATAGCATCACATGGTTCCATGGCTATTTTTTATGCATGCATATAGAAGAACCTATCACCCCAATATAGTGATGAGACAGATGGAAAATGTACAGGTCATTCCAAATCCATCTATTCGAGCCAAAGTGAAGAATAAATGTAGATTTAGCAAGAACTACTCGGTGAAGCACGAGATATTGTCATTGTTCATTGACAATTGGCAGAATCATCTATTGTCAAGTGACAACCAAGGTGAACCAGTCAAGCTTCCACGAGATTGCAGTGATGACTACTTGGAGTGATTTCATGTCATTAGCCATCCTTTTGTCAAACCATCAAGGAATAAGAGAACTCATCCCCTAAGAAGATAAATGTTTCTACCGAACAATAGGGTAATTTAACTTTACTTGAAAAAAATTGCAAACTCTTTTACTTGATATTTTTTCATGATTTTTACTAACATCAAATGTTTTCTCGCTAAACAAGGTGGTTGACGAGGCTTTTAAGTTGCTCATCGCGTCTATTGATGAAGGCGGGAATGTTGACAAAGTTTTGTTACTCTTGAGGCAAAAAATGGTACGTGACTTGCTACATGGAATGTTTATGCATGTGACCTTGGACGCCGTAAATGGTGATGGTGATAGTGGTGAAATTGGTGGTGGAGCAAACAAACTTAGAATAAAGAAGAGGCATAACCAAAGAGCCAAGAAGAGACATGACCAAAGAACCAAGAAGAGACATGACCAAATAATCTTATGATGTAATGTCAAATATAAACTACTGAATCTCTTGATGTAATGTAAACTTAAATGGATCTTTTGATGAATGACAAAATCTTTTTACTTTCCCTAATCTTGACATCAAGTTTTATTATGACATTTTTATGTTGTTTCATCCACACCAAACTTGTATAACAAAGAAATCTAGAAATTGAAGGTTTGTAATTGCTAAGACTATAAATGTAGGCTCATCTGAACCTTCAAAATTTCAAATTAAGACATTTATTGACCCTTGAGAAAATTACTTTCAATTTAAGACCAAAATTTTTGAAAAATCATAGACATAGTCCACTTTGCACCCTTTCGCAAAAGGCACTCCAAATGGGAATTTATTTCACATAGGGTCAAGCTAATGCAGACCTCCTGCTCGCATGACTCTTGAGGATGGGAATGTCAAATATATATTTGGATGGTGAATTCTTCCTATAAACATTGTATCAAAACCATAGAAATTTCAAAAAAATTAAAAAATCAAACACCACACATTCCCAATTTTGGACAGAGTTTAGAATTTTGACACAGTCGCAGGGGATTATGCGAACTGAAGATATGCACTCGCAGAGACCTCAACCCCGCAGGATTCATTAAATTGGGAATCTCAAAATATTGTTTTGAGGGTAGATTTTACCTATAAACATTGTCGCAAAACAACAGAAATTAAAATAAAAACAAAATTTAACACTAGAAATCTCCAATTTTGGACAGAGTCTAGATTTTGACATAGTCACCGTGATTCCTTTGACCATAATTTATTCCCTTGCAGAAGGCATTGTTATTAAAGGGCTCAAACTTGCAATATTGCCTGCAAGTGGGAGATACCTTCTCGCAATTGTCCTTGCGAGTTCGTTCGACAGTCAACTTAAACATCGCGATTTGGTTTTTTTCCTAAAATTTTTGGTTTGACTTGAGGCTTCCCCATACATACTGATTTTCAACATACCCATATGTCATGTCTAATCGATAAGGGGTTGCATTGGTAATGGTTGAGGAGTGGAGCGTTAACCATCAAATCAATAAGGGTTGTGGATGGTGTTGATTGAAGTAGTTAACTTGTGGAGGGGGTGTTCTTCATTTTCCACTTATAAATAAATGAGGAGATGAAATGTCATCATCTCAAATGTCTCAAAGCAAAAGTTTCAATGTCGGGTTCTCCTCCTCTTTGTTTTCCTTGTCGAGCTCCAAGTATGGAAGAGGTGCTTTCTCCTCCACCTGGGAACGATGTTCGTCCTCCTCCTCCACCTCTTGGGAACGATGTTCCTCCTCCTCTTGCTGAATCGGCTAGAGATGAAACCTACCTTGAGCTTGAAGGTCTGCTTAAGGGAACAACTCGAAATCCTCAGGTTTGCCCATGAGATTGGGCTGATGCAAGGGTGGGCTCCATCTCCAGTACTTGATGTATGGGCTGAGGAAAGTGCTACTTGGGTTGACTCTCATGCTTCCACTGGTAGTGGAGAGGTTTATCGACATTCGACAATCGACTTGGAATAAGAAGATCTTGCCAACCGTAGGGAGTGTCTTGATGACACGCGTCCGGACTTCGACATGGATGACGAAGAGGACGATGCCGATTTCCATGATTAGGACTTTGACGACCCAAGTGACGTATATTATGACTTCAAGAGTTACGACTCCAATTAGTTAATGATGTTGTCGTGTGTCATTCTCCTTATCCTGATTTATTAACTTTATGCTTAAATATGTATTGTATTTTATTTTGCTCCACTGAAATGAAATGTTATTTCGTACATGAATATTGACAACAAGTTACCTAGCATTAAAATGATTTCATTTAAACATGGTAACATTTATCAAAATGTCCGAAAAATGGAGATAAAGTCAACCCGGGAGAAAATGAAACTAAAACATTGTTGCAAAACCATACAAATTATAAAAAAAATTTAAAAATTTGCAAACACGAAAAATTTCAAATTTGGGACAAAGTCCGGTTTTTTAAGCCAGCGTAAAGGCCTCTGCGAATGAGAGTTGTGCATTTGTAGAGGACCTTGCGAGTGCCAACCTCCAATTCACAGGATTATTTAAATTGGGAATGTCAAATTATTGTTTGGAAGGACGATTCTACCTCTAAACTTTGTTGCAAAACCATAGATATTATAAAAATTTTGAAAAAATTGCAACCACAAAAATTTAATATTTAGGACAGAGTCTAGTTTTTTAAGCTAACGCGGATGTCTCTGCGAATGGGAGATACATACTCGTTTATGTTCCTGCTACTTTGAAACTCTCATTCACAATTACCTCTGTGATTACGAATATTGTATTCGCAGCGTCCTCCGTGTTTGGGTATATTTCAATATTTTTGTCAGTTTTGCCAGACTATGTGCGAACATAATATTTGCATTTGCAAATAGGGTTGCAATTGTGTCGTGTTTCAATTTTCATCATTAAATTTATTTCCTTTGATGTTGGTTGGATTGTTGTTGTTGGTAATCAAATGAAGAACACTCCTTGTTACATCGAAGAATGTAAACACAACATAAGCAAGATGAGTGTCCAATTCAAATAATGAAATGTAAAATAATGGAATGTATATTTATATTGACATTTAATTACAAAAAACGAACAAGTCATCCATAAATACAAAAGCGGTGACTTTTTTCTAACAAAAAGATCATCCTACATCACCAAAACAAAATATGATTTTTATATCAATATATTGGTTTACATGCCAATTACAATGTGTACAACAAAAATGCATGTGTGCATCAATCCAATATGGCAATTACCTCCTCCGAATTATTGATCTTCTTAACATTTTTGGCATTGTACTTCCTCAACATCACATTACCAATGTGGAGTTGGGCATCGAATGAATTCTTCCAAGAAATTGCTTCTATAAATAGGCAAGAGGGCCAACTAGGTACTGTATGAGGCAATGGTGGTTTCGATAGCATACGAAGCAAGACAAAATGAGAACTCTGGGCGAGGTGTTCCATGAAACATATATGAATGTTGTTCAACTGTGACGGAGGCTAAACATATGGAAAACACGTAGTGCTAGGGTTCCTATAACACACATAGACGCATCGGTAACGGTTGGCCGCAAACTCTAACATATCTGGGTCAATAAGCCAATTTCGCCTGTCAATGTGTACCTTGGATTATGAAATTATCAAAACATCCTTTACCACCTTCACCCCTAACTCGTGCCATATTCCAAGCCAAAACTCTTCAATAGTTTCTAGCTCCATTATTGGCTCATTCCTTACCTGCTTCCAACCACTCTAGAGGTCGTAATATAGAAAATTGGCAATGCATCGAAATCCACAATTCCCATCACCTTCAACATTCACAATGTTGTCAACATGGTCTCGAATCTACAATTGAATTTGCTTCATTCAAGTACTGTTAAACTTTTTTAACTTTTGTTTTTGCTTACAAATACTTTCTTGACTTTTTAGCCCCTCCCGAGTCTTGGAGTACTCGTGACTCGATGGGGTCCCTTTTAGTTGACATCTATGCTTGGACAACTTCTTCTTCTTAGGTTTTCCCTTGCCCCCGCCACAAGTTCGGATGGTTCGATCATTATAGTTGAACCAGGGCAATTCAACTCTAGAAGCTTCATCTTCAACACCAACTTCTTATCAAAAGTGGATTCATTAAACCTCTACTTAAGTGTGTCGACCACTGGGTCTATAATCACATTTGCACTTCAAAAATAGATGTTTTGCCAAGTTGCATTCAATACTTGTCTAAGGTATCCAATGGAAGTTATTCAGTAGGGGTTAGATACCCTATCATTTCATGAACACAAGGCAACCCATGAGTGGTTCAAATCACACATCCACACTTAATAGGATAATTGCCCACAAATTCACACCTCCGCATTTCCAAAAACATCAAATCAAGAGCTCTGTGCACCACAGACCCATGAAGTTTTCCGAAAAAATTGACACATGCTCAGTCTTCACCTTCCTCAAACTTTGTTGAAAGGGTGATACAATCTCTATGTGTTGTATTTTGATCATTTCATGCATTATAATCCATACATTGATAAATGTGCTTTGTGAATTTGCTAACATATTATTCAATTTGGATTGTGCGCCCTCAATATGACCGATTGTCCGTTGACCAAAATGCATGAAAGTATCGGTTCATGCACTCACAAAGTAATCATTCTGCTGATACCATATCGTCCTCGAATAATCCAAATACTTCGAGTGTGATGCCCATTTTCTCTCAAACTCAACATTGATCTTATTCCATTTTTCCTTTGTACTTGATTTATACAAATTTGATAAAGAATCTATAAACTCATACCACGCCTCATTATCTTAGAGTGTTTTTTGCAATTCTTCTCGACATATCTCCTTATTCTGGGAAATATCTCCTTACTTTGGGAAAGACTCGCTCAATGGCCTTTATCAAACCCAATTATCTATCAGTGAAAAACACAGTAGGCAACTTGTTTAGATAAAAAAATCCCCAAAAAAAAATCCAGAAGTGTACGAATCTTCATTCTCATAAGGCATAAAACAACATGCAACATTGATGTCTTGCCAGTCAACGTGACACCCACAATCTCAAATAGCGACATCTGGAAACGATTAGTTTTATAAGTGCAATCCATAATCATGAAAACATTTTGCTAGTTGAATTGAGCCAAGATGCGTCAGAAAATGTTTGTGACTCTATTGCCCTCATCCATAGTACGTCACTCAATGTAATTATTGTTGCTCAACAAGTACTTAGTGTGTTGCAAAGTCGTTCTGCATTTTAGTTGGTCCGTCTTTATCTGAGAAATGACATTGTAAATATTCTTCAAATTCGACAAATTACTGGGATACATCTCTTTCAAACTGACCAAGATGTGACGAGGGCTGACACCCGACTTCGACATATTATGCACATATATGATCTCATCTTCATTTAATCTTCCAGCAAACCTCTAAATTGAAATGGGCAGCCACATTTCTTTGTACTGCTTGATCGAAGGACATTCTTTTGTGTATTGTCTCGCTTCCCTCCCATCTCACATCCAAAATTGATCATTCCCCTACGGTTGTGATCAGTCGGTTCCTATTTAGTGATAGCAACAATTATGTTATAATCCTTACCGATGCCTCGACTCTAAGCTATCAAAGCCGACCTTGATGTGAATACCTACAGAATATTAAAAAAAAAACATGTTAGGAACACCAATAAACATGTAACCAATAAACAATAAACTTGTAAGAATAGTTATACACAAATTAACCTAAACTCTTCTATAAGAAAAAAGTCGCTACCTTCATGTACCTCTTCTAGTGCTCTTTCCACATTATTCATCTCATTATTATTATGAACATTGCATCAACATGATCGTTTATAGGTATGTTGATTTTTACACCCATGAGAAGGGACTACTCACAAAATAATAATGAACTTATAAGTAAAAATCGCCAAACAATAGCAACAACAACCAAGGTAGTCAAAGCGTGAAGCGAATGCAAAGCAATTAGTCATGGCTTGGCTTTAAGCGAAAAACGAAGTACGAAGTAATGACTTTACGCAAGTAAAGTGACCCTAAAAAATTATTTTCATATTATGTAAATACATGCATTTTGCTTGTATTTAAGCTTATAAGTATATGCATTATGTTTTTCTACTAGATTTAGAGGTGTTATCTCAAGCCAATGTAAGTGTTCTTACCATTCACTACAACACCATACTTCCAACCAATGTCTTCCCGATAACTACTCTCCTTTGAAGGTAAAAAGATTTGTACCTCGAACAAAATCTCCAACTCCTGCTCTGTTGAAGCTCTTTGATTCAGCCGTGAAGCTTTAAAGAGAGAAAAAAAAAGGAATGAGAAGAAGAAAGATAAAAAAAAAAGACTTTTGTTTAATGAAGCTATGGCTTTAGTGACTTCACGCTTCAACAAAAAAAGCTAAAAGTGGCCGCTTTTGTGGCTTCAGGGTAGTGGACTAGCTTTGACCAAGGCGAAGCGAGATATCATGGTTTTTGGCTTTAAGCGGTGACTTTGGATGACTTTGACTACACTGACAACAAAAAAGAAAAAAAAATGCAATTTCGTCTCAAGTTGAGAGTGTTACCTCAAATGGAGTGAATTGTTCTTCATCTTCAAATTGTTCAACTACATTTATCAATTTCACTAAAATCATCCATTTCGACATAAAAAGTTCAACCAAACTTCTTTTTAGCAAATTTGAGGAGCTACAAAAGAGAGAGAACAATCGACTAAGTGGAGAGGGAACGAAGCATTCGATTGAGTCAAGAAAGGACAATGGCAAGTTCCGGTGAACTTGGTGGGAGAGAGAAGACAACGACAACGACAATGGGAGGGAGAAAGACATCTGCAAGGGAGAGCAATGTCCTCGCCCTAGGAGAGAGGCGACTGTTTGTGTTTTTTGTGGCAGTGTAGGTTAGCAGGTAAAAAAATTTCTAGTGGTGTGGGACAATAGAAGCTGTGGTGTTAAAAAGTCGATGCCTTTGTCAAATTAAATGTATCACTATTATAATGATTGAATGATGGGATGAACAATGACTCTATCTTTAACTCTTAACTTTTGGATTTTCCATTTTTCCCTCCTAATTTCTTGATATTTACAAGCAAAATCAATAGGTAGATGAACAATTAGAATGAGTGTTCGTGTCTTTTAAATTATAAAAAACATTGTTACAATTTTTAACCATTTTGCCCTTAACATTTTATATTTTTTACAAACAAAACCCGCCCATTTCAAACATTTATTAATTATACCTTAGCTCCAAGTATAATAAATTTGAAACCCCCTAATTATCTTTAATCTATAAATAGACATTTACATCTAACTTTTGGATCCTCATTTTGCCCTCCACACTTAATACCTTTTACAATAAAAACCAACCCCTAATATAAATTATGTGAAGCTCCCAAATTATCTATAAACTATAAATAAGCCCTAAGCCCTTACAATAGTGAGAATGTAATATCTGGTTACAATATTTTACTCCATAAAATTCTTTAACCTTTTTAATTAATTAAATTAAAAGTATAAATTTTTTTATGATTAGTTTGCTTAGAAATCTTTAGTCAAATCTGATAAATTTTAATTTTTACTTATTTCTGAATTTTTAGAATAAAATAAAAATATTGAATATATGTACACGTAAAGCGCGTCCACACCCTAGTCTTGATAAGTTTATTTCAACCTCTTAGGAAAAAAAAATTAATGAAAAAAACGAAATGCACAATAAACTTTAGATTGTTCCTAGGCGTTCACAAATTTATATAGACAAAAGTGAATGTATTTGGAATTGTGAAGTGTATAAAATAATTTAGTACAAATTTGTGTGAGTGTAACTCACAAATCTTTCATTCGAAATTGTTGCGCCTTATTGTGGAAGCGGGTAGACACCAACAATTGCACACAAGTACCAAACAAGGATCCAATCAATTAAATAGAGCAACTAGCAATGAAAGAAATTAGAGAAAATTAAGAACATACCACAAGAGACACAAGGTTTACATGGTTCAGCAATTGCCTACGTCCACAGTGAGGTGATTCCACTATATTCAAGAACAAGGTACAAGAAGATGACAATTCTCACACAATCTCTCAACAAGAGATGAAACAATTTCAGCAATTGTCTTTCTTTATTCCCTGTGCTTCACAGTTTTTCTACATGTGCAATCATCTAAACAAAACACCTACAGTTCCTAGTATATATAGGAACCACAGTTTCCTGTTTTACAGCAGTTTCCTGTTTCACAACAGTTTCCTGTTTCCTAGAATTTATTTCCTGTTCAAAAAACAGTTTCCAGAAGTCCAAACAGTTTCCTGTTTCAAACAGGAGTCCAAACAGTTTCCTGTTTCAAACACGTTTCCTATTTCACAAAATAGTTATGTGTAAACTGTTTCACAAAACATGTTGTTTCCTGTTTCACAATTCTCCACCTCGGCAAATTTTTTATAAGGAAAAAATGAGCCGAAACAAGGCATAAGAATAAACTGATCAACACTCCATCATAACTTTGTCACCTCACGAAACCGCCCCGAAGGGCAACGCCCCAAAGGGCCCTCAATCAACATGAGTCAATGTGGAGTAAGTCCAAACAATGTTGGAACTTAACTCCAGGAACAACCTTTGTCAACATATCAGCAGGGTTGTCTTTTGTGTGTACTTTCACCAAAGACACATCACCATCCTCAATTACATCTCGAACAAAGTGATATCGGACGTCAATATGTTTAGTCCTTGCGTGATGAACCTGATTTTTAGCCAAGTGGATGGCACTCTGATTGTCACAGAGAACCTCAACACTATCTTGTTCCACACCCAAGTCATTTACAAGACCTTGAAGCCACAATGCTTCTTTTACACCTTCTGTCAATGCCATATACTCTGCCTCTGTAGTAGAGAGAGCCACTGTATCCTGAAGCATAGATCTCCAACTAACCGGAGCACCGTATATCTGAAATACGTAACCAGTAGTAGATCTTCGTCTATCTAGATCACCAGCATAATCAGAATCAACAAACCCACGAACCTGACATGAATCTCCACCGAAGTCCAAACCCACATCCAAGGTACCTTTTAAGTACCTAAGCATCCATTTCACTGCCTCCCAATGTTTCTTCCCAGGGTTTTCCATATACCTGCTCACAACACTAACAGCCTGTGAAATGTCAGGGCGTGTACACACCATAGCATACATTAAACTGCCAACTGCACTAGCATAAGGAACATGCGACATGTATTCCTTTTCTTCCACTGTGACTGGAGATAACTTTCGAGAAATTCTAAAATGTGAAGCCAAAGGAGTAATAACCGGCTTTGCATTTTCCATGCCAAACCGTGATATGACCTTCTCAAGGTACCCCTTCTGTGAAAGAAATAATTTTTTATTCTCCCTTTCTCTTCTTATCTCCATACCAAGTATTTTCCTTGCAGCACCCATATCCTTCATCTCAAACTCAGAAGCAAGTTGAGACTTCAATTTATTTATCTCCACCATACTCTTACAGGCAATGAGCATATCGTCAACATAGAGCAAAAGATAAATAAAATCGCCACTATGAAGTTTTTTCAAGTAAACACAACAATCATACTTACTTCGTGTGAACCCATGTTTCAACATAAAAGTGTCAAACCGTTTGTACCACTGCCTAGGTGATTGCTTTAACCCATAAAGTGATCTCCTCAAACGACAAACATGGTCTTCTTTTCCAACAACCTTAAAACCTTCCGGCTGATGCATATAAATTTCCTCCTCTAAGTCTCCATGCAAGAAAGCTGTTTTCACATCAAGTTGTTCAAGCTCAAGGTCACCATGAGCTACCAAGCTCAACAACACACGAATAGAAGTGTGTTTTACCACAGGCGAAAATATCTCATTGTAGTCAACGCCTTCCCTCTGAGCAAAACCCTTAGCTACTAATCTTGCCTTGAACTGAGTACCAGACTCTAGAGTAGTCTGTTTCTTCTTAAACACCCACTTGCAGCCAATTGCTTTCCTTCCATTAGGCAACGACACTAGATCCCAAGTATGGTTCTGCTGGAGAGACTCCATCTCACCCTGCATAGCTACTAACCAACTCTGACTATCTGAATGACGCGCGGCCTGCTTGTAAGTAGTTGGCTCATCATCTTCCACAGAGAGTGCATATGCAACCAAATCAACTGTATTCAACTGACCATAGTGCTTCAACGGTTCTTCAAAGCCAAATTTTTGAACTTGCTTAACCGATCGTTTTGACCTAGTTAAGGCCAAAGGTTGCTGCTGGGATTGATTATCTTCAACTGGTTGTTGTTCCTCATGGTCTTCAGGCTCATAATTCAGATCATGTGTGCCTGCTTCAACCACTTGTTCATCTGCTGCATCCACAGACGCTTCAACTTCCACTTTCTGAGTGTTACTAGATTCACCACCACTATCAACCAACTCCTTAGCTTTAGTACAAGCTAACAAGGAATTCTCATCAAATGTAACATCTCGACTGATCACAAATTTATTATCCTCTAAACACCATAGACGATAACCCTTCACGCCTTTTGCATACCCCAAGAAAATGGCCTTCTTAGCCCTAGCATCAAGCTTATTTTCTTTCACATGGTAGTAGGCAATACAACCGAAAACTTTCAGTACACTGTAATCAGCATGTTCACCTGACCACACCTCATAAGGTGTTTTGCAGTCTAATGTAGAATGTGGCGATCTATTAATCAAGAAACACGCGGTGGCTATTGATTCAGCCCACCATTCTCTGCCAAGACAAGCATTGGAGCGCATACACCTAGCTCTTTCAAGCATAGTACGGTTCAATCTCTCAGCAACTCCATTTTGTTGTGGCGTGTTTCTAACAGTCCAATGTCGAACAATTCCTTCCTGATCACAAAACTGTTTGAAAGTACCCTCAGTATACTCGGTACCATTATCAGACCTCAAAGTCTTCACCTTTCTTCCAGTTCTATTCTCAACCATTGCTCTCCACCTTTTAAATGTCTCAAATACTTCATTCTTGGACTTCAAAAAATATACCCATGTATAACGGGAATAATCATCAATGAAGGAGACAAAGTACCTGGAACCTCCCTTAGAGGCGACCTTCGCTGGTCCCCACACATCTGTATGCACATAGTCTAGAATACCTCTGCTCCTGTGCTTGCTTGTACTGAATTTTACCCGGCATTGTTTTCCATATACACAATGCTCGCAAAACTCCATAGTCGGTTTCTGCATACCCTTCAGTAACCCTTGCTTGCTCAGTAGAGACAATCCTTTTTCTGTCATATGCCCAAGTCGCATGTGCCATAACCTAGTACTGTCCGATGAAGAAGTTCCCACTGCCACATTTCCTGTTACCGTGTTACCCATCAAGGTGTACAAGTTACCTTGTTTGATCCCTTTCATGACAACCAAAGACCCACGGACAACTTTTAAAACTCCACCTACCGCCGTAAACTTACAACCATTGGAGTCTAAAACACCAAGCGAGATAAGATTCTTTTTCAAGGCTGGGACATGCCGCACATCAGTTAAGGTTCTCACAACACCATCATACATCTTAATCCTCATTGTTCCAATTCCAACTGTCTTGCAAGCGTAATCATTACCCATTAGAACAGTACCACTATCAATGTGCTCATAGGTAGTGAACCACTCCCTGTTTGGGCACATATGGTAAGAACACCCAAAGTCAAGGAGCCATCTCCCAGAGATTTTTGTGTTTTCACCCGCAACTGAATAACATTCTTCATCCTTTTCCATACTAGATGCATAACTTGCTTCACTAGTATCACCCTTATCTTGCTTTTTCTTGCCCTTCCAACTGTTATCATGATTACTCTTACCTTGATTTGGACAATTTTTCCTAATATGCCCCCACTCTCTACATTTGTGACATTGTGGACCTCTAGACTTTGATCTAGACTTTCCACTATTTGAAGATGATTTCACTTGAGACCTTCCTCTAACAACCAACCCTTCAGCTTGATCTTTCCCACTACCATTTGATGAAGTTTTCTTCCGAATCTCATTGGACAAGAGTGCACCGGTAGTTTCATCAAATGTAAGTTCATCTTTCCCAAACAAAATTGTTTGTACAAGATTTTCATATGACTGCGGCAAGGAGTAAAGCAATATAATTGCTTGGTCTTCATCCTCAATCTTCACATCCACATCTCTCAAATTTGAGATAATCCGTGTAAACTTGGCGATATGATCACCAATTGGAGTGCCCTCATCCATTGCTAGTCTGTACAATTGGGTTTTCAAGTATAACCTGTTTGATAATGTCTTAGTCATAAACTGTGACTCAAGCTTCAACCAAACATCAGCTGCCGTAGTCTCTTCATTAACTAAAAAAACTATGTCTCTATCCAGACACAAGCAAATAGCAGCACGCGCCTCCAAATCCAATTCTTCCCATTCATCATCTGACATGGTTTCAGCCTTTTTATCCTTCCCTAGTAATGCCTTGTGTAATTTCTGAGAAATAAGCAAATTCCTCATTTGTATTCTCCAATATCCGAAATCGTTCTTACCATTAAATTTCTCGATTTCATATTTCCTCACATGTGCCTTGCTCACCTTGGATGCCATTGCAAACAAAACCTGTGACTTTCTAGACAAGAAGCTTCACTAAGATTTTTTTTTTTTTTTTCAAACAACTTGTGCACAAACAAATCCTAGCACTTTTGAATATTCACAATCTTGAGTAGAACAATTCAAGATCAATTTCCCTTAGTGCTCTGATACCAATTGTTGCGCCTTATTGCGGAAGCGGCGGGTAGACACCAACAATTGCACACAAGTACCAAACAAGGATCCAATCAATTAAATAGAGCAACTAGCAATGAAAGAAATTAGAGAAAATTAAGAACATACCACAAGAGACACAAGGTTTACATGGTTCAGCAATTGCCTACGTCCACAGTGAGGTGATTCCACTATATTCAAGAACAAGGTACAAGAAGATGACAATTCTCACACAATCTCTCAACAAGAGATGAAACAATTTCAGCAATTGTCTTTCTTTATTCCCTGTGCTTCACAGTTTTTCTACATGTGCAATCATCTAAACAAAACACCTACAGTTCCTAGTATATATAGGAACAACAATTTCCTGTTTTACAGCAGTTTCCTGTTTCACAACAGTTTCCTGTTTCCTAGAATTTATTTCCTGTTCAAAAAACAGTTTCCAGAAGTCCAAACAGTTTCCTGTTTCAAACAGGAGTCCAAACAGTTTCCTGTTTCAAACACGTTTCCTATTTCACAAAATAGTTATGTGTAAACTGTTTCACAAAACATGTTGTTTCCTGTTTCACAGAAATTGAAATCATTTCGACATTTTTTGTTTTGTTTAGTAAACTTTGTTTATGCTAATCACAAAAAAAGGATTATCTACTCTGTTTATATAAATTATATTCCAAATATCATATCAGATATGATGGATCACCTCCCAAATTACCAAAAAAAAAAAATTAGAAAAAAATTAAATTCACATGATCATCATGTTATATGTTTTTTTTTTAATGAATGTAGTTCTTATGTATCATCAAATATTTGAAGTAATATAAAGTTACTTGAATTCAAAGAAATACAGAACAAGTTGTTTGCCAAGATGAATCCCACATATATTGTTCTTATTACATTCTCCAACACAAGGAAGCAAACATGCTCCTCTGAAGAACCTCTACTTATTAATTAGTGGCCGCTAGACCTTAAAACCCAAGATAACTCTACTTGTGAATTGAGAGTGCCACACAAATCCTAGCTACTAAACCTCCCAATAATTGTTTGTTGAGTCCTTCTAGGGAGGGACACCCGTCCCTCGCACCCTTTCCTCGCTCCCTAGAATTTTCGTGGTTTGTTAATTTCTTATTTGTCAGCCACATCACATTTATCCTCAGTCGTGTCCTTGATTTATTTAGTGATAAGTAGAGGATTTTGATGCGCCTAACTACATTAAAAATAGAAGGGTCATAGAGACTGCAACTTTCGTATTAGTTTTTCGATTCGATCTCTTGGAAAATATATTCACCTAAAGGTAACCTTTGGTTCGATTCACCAAACGACCTTCAATCAACCCAAGAAATTAGGGTTCATAGACAACACAACTTTGGTTCATTGAATCTGAGTCTATTCCCATTATCATCCACTGTATATTCTCGTTTTCGTTGGCCTATCATATGTTGAAAGTAAATTATAGATAACGAATTTGTCTAGGCAGTCAGGTTTTAAAGCCAATTTTTTATCAGGCTTGGGTTTTTTTACACTTGTATCATTTCTCTTTAAAACACAACCACAAACATTATTTATAGAAGTGGTAGAAATATAAAAAGCTCAAAACCTAACAAAAAAGTAGTTATAAAGCCTGACTACCTAAAATTGAGGCTTAGTCAATTATTAATGTTAAGCACCGAAAGACGAACCAACTCTTAAATTCAACAATATCCACTTTGATTTGCGAAGAAAGATCTTTCAATAATTCCCATTATACTATAATAACCAGCACAATAATCATAAAAATAATTTCATAATATTCAATTTGATTCAAAGCCATCCACAGGCTTCTAACTTTTTAAGTTCTTAATACTAAATTATGGACCTAGTTTATTAGTTGGTTGCTTTCCAAGAATACAAACATCATCAACATCACGGGTCCTCATCATCATTATTCATCACCGATAGAAGAACATGGTTTTTGATAAACGACTCCCTGACTTGACTTTCCTCCAACCCCAGAACAAACAAATGAAGATGTATGGATGGGTTCCATTGGAAAACTGAAGTAGTCTTTTAGCCAAAGGATAAGCTAAAGCAGATTCCATTTGAAAGTTTAGGGTTGGGTGGCAAAAACAAGATTAAAAGACGATACGACTTTACTATAATATGATTTAAAAATAATGAGATAACGACACATGTATATAAAGACACGGGAATATTCACTTAATCATACAAAAAAAATAAGGTTGAATTGTCGTTTACAAATGACATTTCCGAATGAACTCCTATAACATTTGTCATACAGTTTTGTTAATAAGCAAAGAATGTTCATTATACTTTTATAATAACAGTATAAGGTATCACATTAATTACACACGATTAGCATATTTATCACATCGCTCTCATATTCTCTTTTGCTTTTTCTAAGTTGAGACGAGGCAAGGAAAGGAATGCTTATTATTAGCTAAAAAGAAGTATGACAGCAAAACTTATATCAACCATATAATTACAATAGTATGATCTTGTTAAAGGGGTTGAGATCAAAGATCTATGGGATGCGACTTATCAGCTCCATCAGATCACATGGTGACATAGGAGGACATTTCATATGAAATTTTTTGAACAGTTTAAGATTTGCTTTTGTTCGTCATTGCTTCTGTATGGTTCTATATGAGGGCAAATAGCTCAAGATGGTGTATGAAAGTATACTATGCCTTAATCTAGAATTAACACCTAGACAACCACTCAGTCAGATTTAATGATCCGACCGAAACACAAACATCAATAAACATATTGCCCGTCAAGAATTTAAACATAACTATAGTATAAAATATATGTATGTGTTACAACCTTACTTAGGTAAGTAATGGTTTTTCGCTCCTAATCAGCTCGAGCTTTAAAGAGGTATTGACACATTCATAACAAATATAGATAAAATGAACAATGGCAATTGAAATTAATGAAGGGATATAAAAAATAGACAGATTCAATGTGTTCCAATGAAAAAACAAGAAAAACTATAGGGTTGAAAATCGAACCGACGGTTCAGTTTTTCACCTAAATCGTGAACCGAACCGACCATTAACAAAACCGAACCGATTCTACTTTATGCAAACCGTAACTGAACCGACTAAAATCGAACCGACCGACTATTTTAAACATATTATATTATTTTTATATAAAATATATATTATTATTATATATATTCGGTCGATTCAGTTTAGTCGGTTAAAATGTCATAGAAACTGAACTTAAACCGAACCGATCGGTTCAGTTTTGATCAGTTCGGTCGATTTTTTGTTCAACCCTAAAAAATTGTTTCACAACAATGGTTATTTACTCTCCAACCCACTCTTTTTGTTGAAGATGGATCCCACCTTCAATTTCTTCTCCACTGGCAAGAAAGTTAGAAAGGGTAGAAAGGAAGAACAGTTAGGGGTTTTGGCATTCACATCTATGTGAACTCTACTTTTCTTTTGTCTCTTTCAATGAAGATGCCCCCACAGACATCTGTGGGAGTTGAAAAGCTTTTTAAGATGAGAGGATGGCAGCAAGCAGAAATGTAGAAAGCAAAACAATGGGTATCATAGCATCTCTTTATTTCTAGCTACCAGACCTCCCTATAAGTAGGCAAACCTGAACCATATTGACTTGAAAGTTCAAAGTTGGCTCGACAAAACTCTTGTATAAATGTGGAGGGGACACCACCAATGTTGGTCTTCTTGTCGATTGAGTGATCTTTGACTCACATTTACCTGAATTCTACTGTGGGTTTTTCCTTTTATCTATAAAAAGCAAAAGCTTTGTATGTCATGAATTTATCTTCTTTTCTCTCCTCTGCATTCTGAAACAACCAAATACCAAAATCACTCACAATTGTGATAACATTCACAACAAGGTAAAGAGAGAAGACAGGATAATTTAGATGAGCATATCTGTCTGAAATGGAGATGTACTGTTCTGAATAAAAGTGCAAGGAAATGGGGTCAAAAGGATTTCAAGGTAATATAATTGAACTTAGGAGTAAATCCCATCAGCTTTCTCAGGTGGGGTAAGGGTGTCAATGGGAGATTTGTATAATAGCATTAGTGCGAGACACCATATGATTAAGTAATTAGAAAAGGTTGAAAATTGAATGACACTTCAAAGACTTAGCATTCGACATAATACTAACATATTCTCGTAACATTGAACTAGACTACTAAGAAGTAATGTAAAATACAGGAGTTGCATTGGAACATCATCAAGATAACCTATTGTAGAAGCTGCTGTCAAATATAGCCTTAATCACCTGTACACTGGAGATCAAATTTTTGAAAACTATCCACCCCTTCATTCTGGATGTTTTATGCTATATCACGGGTTAATATGCTGAAAGTCCTGGATCATTTTTCAGTGAAATTAATACAACTGTAAATTCTATATTTGGGGTTAGAATTAATCTCTTAGTGTGTCCTAGAAAAACTTGTTTGCCTAGCAAGAAAGGAATATACCGCACAGAGACGTCTAGCAAATTAATCTTACTTATTAGTCAAAACTTTAACAAATATGAACTATATTCCTCATAAAAAAAAAAGTTTGGTACATTTTCAGCTATGTCCAATGTGAATTTTGGTAACCACGGGTTTAAAAGTCCAAGTGTAACAGAGTTCAGCACATGCCCAACGATGCCATGCTAGTTGCCAAACAAAAACAACCGTCAATGCTACGAGCCTAGCTACTACAGCTATCTTTCACTAATGCTACTCTAGCACCATGTTAAATGTCAGTATCGATAAGCCTAAGCTGTTGGATTCATCGAAAAGTACACTGAGAACACAGGGATACACACAATTCCAAGATCTGATAACATCAATGTAAAAGTCTTGTAATCCAACAAACCATGCATGGTGCCAACAACAACAGCTGATAATGCCACAATCCTACTGGATATTTCAATCTGCTATAGCACCTACTGCTACTATAGTGCCATGTTATCTATCGGTTTCGATAAGCCTAACCTGTTGGACACATCGAAAATGCACCGAGAACACAGTGGTATAGGGTAGAAACACACCTAATAATTCCAAAATCTGATCACGTCGATTAATCCCAATCAACCAATGATTTCTGAATGCTTTTGAACATTAACAAACTCGGCTACTACTACTGAACTATCGGTTTATTATGTAAAAACCTCACAAGTACAAAATACATATCCGAAAAAAGAAGAAGAAGAAGAGTAGAGTGTAATCTATATTCATATTCACAAATAAATGAAGTGTAAATGTAACTTACTTTTCCTATATTTTACGGTTTGAGTGACTCAGTGGGTTTAGGTAGGTTTTGGGGTAACTTGCTTGAATGCCACAGTGGGAGCAATTCTGCAGCTCCTCCTCTGATGCTCCAGCACAAGCTCTCCTGCAAACCAATCCAATTTCTCATAATTTGTCTGCTCTGCCATCCTCTTCCCACCAAATAACACGGATTCGACATTCTTTTGATTCATCATCTCCTCTGCCACTCCTTCCAACATCTGCACATTGCTTGGACTTGGGTCGGAATCCACATTTGCAATACCTCGACACAAATTCAATCCATTTGCCTACACAATACCATTTCATTGAACTTTTAGTCGCAGAAAATACCAAATTCGTAAAAATAAATGCAATATATTCAAACTAGTAAAACAAAAACCTAAGAAAAAAAATTTAAGCTTCTAGAGTAGTCGGACAATTTAAAGGAACGTAATACCTGAATACGGACATAATTGTTGCTGCGACTCTGCCCAAAAGCCATTGCTACAGCATGATCAATCAAGTCAGCAGACCCATCTCCAGCAATTCGAGCCATGGGTCTAGCCCACTCCTCCGCTTTCCATCCGTTCACCTGCTCATACTTGTAATTCCCCTCCAAGAACTGTCCACTGCCCAGTGACAATACGATCACATCTTCGACCCCTCGAACGAACGGAAACTCCTGTTTATTATGCAACACGTGCGTAATAGCAGCTGCTGTTGGATTATTCATAGCCAATCCACCATCCACTGCCAAGCACTGGGTCTGCCCATCTATAGACCGCATCGCCACGGGTTCAAATAGAGCCGGTTCAGCTGATGTAGCTCTACAAACCTCCCAAAGCCGGAAATCGAAGCTATCCGTCTCGAGTGCGTCAGCTCGAGAGAAAAGGAAAGGCGCCGAGCTCGAGAGGTCGTAACAAGGGATCAAAACCGGCTTCAATGTATCCTTCAACGTCAAACTCCGACCGTTATCCGTAAACGTCTCCTTCATGACCAGCTCCAAACCGGACGTGCTCGACCTGTTCGAACCGGTTTTCGAGCTCTTACTCTTCTTCGAAAACCTCCTCAATAGACCGGACTTAGACGAACCGGTCGAGGCCGGTAGAAAGAACGTCTTCCCTTTCTCCGCCAAAAACCGCCACGTGTCCTCCGCCCGCGAAATCGGACGGCCCTCGCTCTTCGAGGCAAACAGCATCGCCGCGAAAATCCCTCCCACGCCTGTCCCCGCCGCGACGTCGAAATAATGGGCAATGCACGCGTTGGGATCGCCCGATTTGTTCTTGAGCGCTTCCTCGAGATACGCGAGCGCCTTACCTGGCAAAATCCCTCTCATTCCTCCTCCGTCTATGCTCAAAATGCAAACCTTCCCTCTCTGGTTTTTGATGGATGAAACTCTATCGTTGTTCTTGATCACTGTTTGTTCCTCCGTCGTCGTTAAGTCCTCTTCGGCTTCTTCGTTCGAAGACGGAGTAGGAGGAGAGATTTCTTTGGGAATCCATAGTTTTGGTTCTTGGTAACCAAACAAGAACTTGCTTTCCAGAATTGAAAAGATTTCGTAGCTCAATCTGTCTGTGTCTATGCTCGGTTCTTGCGTTGGTGACATGTTACATGACATCGGAGACATAGCCATTTCTATCTGTTATACCTAATTTCGTTATTGAAATTTGTTGAAGAAGGAAGAATTCGTTAGGCTTCGGAAGCTGTGTTATGTTATGTATTAAAGACAAAGAGATGGTCAAAGGCCAAAGCCAACAATCCAATCTTCAACAACACACTATAAAGGTTTTCCGACCAATCTTCCTACTTTAAATCTTCGATTGCTACAAGTGGTCCTTGTTTAGAGGAGGGAGGGAGGGAGAGAAATTGAAATTCAAACCAAACAATCAAGAAAGCCTGAGAACAAAAGCTGAGCAACAGATAATTGCAGAGGAGGATGTCTGTCTTCTAAACCCAAAGAGATGTTGTTCAATTTTTAACGCGCTCGCCTTAACCATGGTTAGAGATATTCTGGAATTGGAATGATGTTGTTCGTGCTCTTTTTTTTTTTTCTTTGCTTTCTTTGTTGACTGAGGAATTGTTTTCTTTGTTATCCACACGTGTGGGGTTGAACTTGTGGTTCGTTCGGGAGAGGTGATTTGGAATTAGAGGACTCTAATCTAATCCGTTCATTATTGTTGACAAAAACACTGTTGGTTGTGTTCTGTTCTGTTTGGCAAGACTAAATAAAGCCTATAGGGGAGGGTGGATGGGTGGCTAGGCACTAATAAAAATGCCAAATGAAGCTGGGTGGGTGGCCCATAGACCACTCCATCAAATGCAAAATTATATTAGTTACTTGATTGCCTAAATGAGTTTATCTAATGTTTAAGATGGGAAAATGATGGTGAAATAGTTTCATCTTGTCCTTGTGATGTTGAGTGCACTCTTTGAAATATCGCATTAAATTAAACTATTATAATGCGGGCTTATTGAGGTAGGCCTCACATTCACATTCACATTCAAATAAATGTTGTTTGTATTTTAACTTATTAAAGCAACTGATATTGGAATCTAGAAAATGGGAGTGGGGATACATATGAATATTTACTTAGATACTTTTTAATTCTTTATTGACAAATTCATTGGAATTTCATTCTAATCACTTATTGAATGTACTTGATGTATAATGTCGCCTCAATTTACACATCTCATTTTCTTTCTCATATGCGACTAGTTGATGCTCCATTTCCTCTCCTTTGGAATGCTGGGACCCTAACCTAGTGTGAACTTTTTGCACCACCACACACATTTTTCATACATGCATCAAACCAAGCATAATCCTTTACCAGTTTCTCTTGTGTCCACAGTAAATACCTACATATTGTTATCTGAGATGTTTTTTGCTAATTGTTATCAATTTATCATTCAAGAAAGATTACATTGGCGCTAGTTTGGCAACAAATGGAATTGGTATTTCAAACTTCAATTTTTTTTTTTGAAATTTATGATTTTGAGAGGGTTCTGTTCAGGTAATGATTGAAAAAACCAAGTAGGAAGACCAGACATTCAACCTTAAGAGGCCCATGAGAGTGCACGAGTGTGTAGTAATGCATCAACTTTTCTAAGGAGAACGACGAGTCATAAACAAAATACAAATCCATGGATCTTAGAAATTCCAAATCTTGGCATTTCAACAAACTCGTGTGTAATATTAATTTCCATTTTTGGGCTTTTGTTATCAATGAATGAGACGACACAATGCACAAAATTATTGAAATTAGACAAGTTTTGCCCATCCATCCATATAAATCTTCCTGGCTTGTGTTTGGCTTTGGCAGGGTTAGATTGCCCATACTCTACCAGTTCATGTTGTGCTAAGCTACGCAACAGGGAATAATTCAATCTGACTCCAAGTTTTGGCATTTTCATATAGTATTTTTTATTTTTTAGCTATATTGGTTGACTTAGTTTTTCTCTTTCTCGTTTCTTGCACTGGATCCAAATACTGAGGGTCAAGAGAAGGGATAATTATTTGGGCAAAGCCTTGGAGAGGTGAAAGAGTTTCCAGCCATTTTGTGTGGTTGGTCTAATTGACCAAACTTGTATGTTAAGGATAACACCCCCCCCCCCCACCCCCCCCCCCCCCCCCCCACCCCCCGCCGAATTTTGTCTTTTCAACTCTATGGTATTTACAAAAAAAAGTCAAAGGCAACGACTACCTCGCATCACTAATTTCTCTTTCTCACACCAATCTACTCTTCCACACCACCTACTTACTTTCTCACACCACCTATATAAACCAAAACCTAACATTTTCAACATTTTTCTCCCTCCAACTCCATTCAAATCGAGAATTCCTTCCTCTCCCACATTTAAATTCCTTCCAAATCTCCTTCCCCTCCCTCGAAAATCTCTCAAAAATCCTTTCAAAATCGAAACCTTTAAACCCTCAAAGTCTCCAAAACCTAAAAGCTGAAAAACGGTTTGTTTGGTTTGAAAATCTCTTGCAAAACAATTCTCTCTTGCACTCAAACTCTTCGATAAGTGAGTTTATCTTTGGGTTTAAGATTTTTGTTTGGATTGTATGTGAAGAATCTATTGTTTGCTTTTGTGTATTTGTTTTCATGTTTAAAGTAGAATTCTTTATTTTTTTTGCAATAATGTTGAGATATATATTGTTGGTATTTTTCTAGGGCTCCAAATTGGTATTTTTCTTATTAGAATGTAGAGAAATGAGATGTATAATGTTGTTTACATCCAAATTGGCTATAGTATTGCTTTAAAATTAATAGATTATTGTACAAAAAATTGTCTTGAAGTATTTGTTTCTTTTTATTTAAGGGTTTATCGTGTCTTCTGCAGGTGGGGATGATGAAGGTGATAGAGGTAAAAGACGACCCATGACAGTGTCTACTCGAAAACAGAGAGCAGAAAATGGCAAAGAAGTGGTAGAATAACGAAAAAAATTAAGAAATGAACAAAATAGGGACAAAGAAGTAAAGAGGAAGATGAGAGATGAGCAAATGGGGATTCAAATAGATCATCAAGAAGCATACATACGAGTAGTTGTATCCCAAAGTCAAGCCCAATCACAAGGGCAAGGAGGTTCGAGTGGTGCGGATGTTGGACATCAAGATGAGGAGTTAGAGGAGGAAGCAAGGGATGAAGAGGAAGCAGGGGAGAAGGGTAACGAACAAGAAAATCCAGACGAGATTCTTATCCCGGTGGTCCTGTGGATTGTTCCACATTAGTCGATTACCATGGCCTTATTTGTCGTGCCATTTGAGATGGTGAGCCGGTAAGTCAATATTTTTAGTTGGTTAAATTATATAAATGCGTTATTTATATATATTTGGACATTGAATTACTTAATGTATATGTTTCTTGTATTTAGGAACGAGACGCATTGCGGTGTCAGCATCAATATAGGAACTTCATCGATTGGGATTTGAAAAGAGTCGAGGGATGTAAAGAGAATGGTCTGCAAAAGTGATATGTATCCCTTGGTTAAATATCATAGGGTACGTCCCGATAATGTGACAATTTGTGCTTTCGCGGAACATTGGCAACCTGAGACCAACACTTTCCACCTACCTTTTAGAGAGATGACCATCACCCTAGACGATGTCTACTGTATAACTCATTTGCCGACTCTTGGTAAGTCGGTTAGAACGACGACTGCAGTGACGGTAGATGAATGTGTTACATTATTGATGGATGGTTTGGGGATTGAAAGTAAAGAAGCAAAGGCCTATGTTAAGAAGCATGGCAAATCTATGGAAATGAGGTTTATTCAGGACCACTGTTGTAGACAAGCCACAGACGTTGATTCTCTTGAAAGGAAATAACAAGTGTGTAGGGGTTACTTGTTGTTTCTTCTAGGTATGACTCTATTTGCCGATAAAAGTGGAACAAGGGTTCATATTGAATATTTGAAGATGCTGATAGAGGTGGCTGATGTTAACAAGTATGCATGGGGCGTAGCAGGTTTGACACTCTTGTTTCGTCAGTTGGACGACGCTAGCAGAGAGGGAACGAGGCAAATTGCTGGATATTTGCCTATTTTGGAAGTATGTTTCGAAAACAAAAAAAATTTAGTTACCCACATAATATATAATAATTTCATAATTTTTGTTTATGTTGTTTTCTTTTATAGGCATGAATATATGACCACTTTAGACTATGGGGTAATGCAAAATAATCGTGGGATGCTAGACTCCCCACCATAGCTAAGTGGGAACCCCCAATAGGGGTTTTGGTCGAACAAATCATCACTCTTAGGGAGCTTTTCGATGACTTGTCTCCTGAAGAGGTAAAAATGCATCTTTAAGTTAAATAATATTTTTGTATGTGTCATATATTAATAACCCAATTATTATAATTCACAGGTACTTTGGGACCCTTATGTGGAGTCCAAGAGAAACATTCTCCTTCATGGCATCATGGTTCACGGGATGTCTGTTATGCCTCGATAGAATGTCGTGCTACCTAACCAACAAGGTGCCAACGCGAAGCTACCATGGGACAGTGCGGTGGATTACTTGAACTGGTTTCACCGCATTTTCCATCCCTTTGTACAACCACCGAACAAAAAAAGTTTTCCCCTAAGAAGACATTTGTTTATTTCAAATAAGAGGGTAAGTACTAACATTTTACCTTTATGTATTTTAAAATATTTACATGGTTTGCACTAACATCTAATGTTTCACTGCAGGAAATTGTTATTGTTCATGCTCGTGACTTGATCAACGCCTCCATTGAAGAAGGGGCAAACGTCAACAAGTTAATTTTGTTTAGTCGGCAAAATAGAATACAGGATTTGCTAGATGAAATGTCTACGTCCGTTACCATGGAACAAGCGGAAGAAGAGCCTGGCGTTCGCACTAGTGTCGACAGTGGTGAAATTGGCGGTGGAGGAAGTGAGTGTCGAACCAAGTCGAGGCATGAACAAAGATTCTATGTTCGGAGGCGATAAACATTTTGTTTTATTCGGTTAATTATGTTCTATTCAAGGATTCTATGTATTCATGCTGGTGGAGGAATTTTGTAAACTAAATATTTATATTTTTATTCAAAGCTTGTTACTTAATTTTTCTATTCAAAGCTTGTTACTTATGTATTTGAGTTCAAGAGTAGGGTGAGCTTTAACTTTCTTATAAAACATCACAAGTCTTAATTTTCTTATAAAATATCCACAACTATGACTTCAACAAATTAACAAACAAAAGGTACTCTTAGAAGAATCCAAGCTACTTCAATGGCAGTTTTTCCATGAACAACTATAGCACCTACATACTGACATTCTGATGGAACAAGTATATTCACATTTTGCTTCTCAAACTGCAACACTCAAGTACCCCAATCAAACATTCAATCAAACAAGGGTTTAAGAATAAAATTTCAGAAAAATCATTTCCTAAGTTTAAAACCAAGTTTAAGAACAAAATTTCAGAAACATTTGTAGGATTTTGTACTGTTCGCAATGGACAATGCGAACTATCTAGGAAAAATCGCATTTGGGACTGCGAACAGAACATTTTTTTTAAAATTTTGTATTGTTCGTATTTGGCACGGCGCAAAATCCATGTTTAATCGCACTACGTGCTGCGAAACATCCTAGTTGCCTCGCAATGCTTGCTGCAAACTATCAAGGTTTGGTCGTAGTGCCTGCTACAAACCCAACTTTTGTTTTCAAAATTTTATACTGTTCGCATTTGGAATGGCGCATAACCCAGGTTTAGTTGCACTACATGCTGCGAAACATCTTGGTTTCCTCGCAACGCTTGCTGCGAAATATCATGGTTTGGTTGCAGTGCCTGCTGCAAACCCAAATTTTGTTTCCAAATTTTTTACTGTTCGCAGTCCAGAATGCGAAGAATCTTGTTTTATGCGTATTGTGGGCTGCGATTTATCCAACATGTTGCGCAGTACGGACTGCGAAGTATACCAACTCTTTCGCATTCGGCATTGCGAGTTTTCTGATTTATTGCGCATTCTGTAATGCGAACAGTAAAAAATCTGAAAATTTTAGTCTTTTTCGCCGTGGCCAATGCGAGAATAGTGGGATACCTCGAATTGCCCACTGCGGACAGACCCTAAAACCCTGCAATTTTTCTAATAACAAAAAATTTCGAAGTTTTTAGATAGTAATTCAATTTTAAACTTAGTTTTCTAATGTTTTTGACCTAAAACCTTGATGTGAAAGTTCTATGCGCTTAGATTGAGCTTACTTGTCGCATGTTTTATGGTCATGTCCACCTTTTTTATCTGATTTTTTTTACTGATTTCGCAAAGTCGCATGATAGATAAACAAAATATTAAACTAATATGAGTGAAATTTCGTATAATATATTAACAAATTCTCGAAACATACAAGTCTTCCGTTGAAAAAAAAATGGTGACTTGTCTAACAAAACAATGCTTCAACTTTCATTTACATTTGTCATTTACAGCTCTTCATAATAACAATGGTTAGCAATATACAATATATGCATCAGTTTATGGTCACTACTTCGGTCGACTTCTTCGTGTTCTTCTTATTCTTCTCATTAAACTTGTTCAACATCGTCGCACCAATACTGAGATGGACCTCGAAACTACTCTTCAATAAGGGCCGAAGGAAACATTTGACATGGCCAGGTTGGTACTGTAGGGGGCAATGGTGGGTTCGGTTGCATATGAAGGACGATATAGTGAATGCTCTAAGCCAAGTGTGCCATGAAACATACGCGTCCTGAGTCAAAATGTGGCATTGGGTAAACATGGGGAAAACAAATCGTGCTTTGGTTCCCATAACAAACGAATATGCACTTGTAACGGGTCCCTGCAAGCTCTAACATGTCGGGATCCATAAATCAATTTTCCCTATCTATCCGTACTTGGTTTTTTGGAATTACCAAAGCATCATTCACAACCTTTAACCCTTTCTTTATGCCACATTGCAAGCCGCAACACTGCATTACACTCAAGCTCTATCAGTAGCTCTTTCTGCACTTGTTTCCAACCGTTTTCGTCATCATACTGAAGGAACTTGGCAATGCATCGGAAGCCACAATTTTCGTCGCCTGGGACGTTGATAATGTTGTACACATAATCCTATATCCAAGACGGAATATGCCGCATCAATCTATTGTTATGAATTATTGGCTTCTCCTTTTTTATTGACACTTTCTTAATCTTGCCTTTCATTTCTTCTTGTGTCATGGCGTATTCGTGACCCGAGGGATCCATTTTAGTGGACTTCTCGTGCTTAGCCAACTTCTTATTTTTTGGTCTCCCCTTTTCAACCAAAAGTGCTAATGGTTCAACCATGACACTGTCACCCAAAGAAGTCAACTCGATAAGCTTCCTCTTCATGACCAACTTCTGATTAAGACTTGACTCATTGAACCTATTCATAAGGGCGTTGAACACTGGATCTATAATTACATCGCCACATTCACGAATAGGTGTTGTGCCAAGCTGCAGCTAATACTTGTCTATGGTGCGTACTGGAATTTGCCCTATGGGAGTTAGATAACCTGTAAGTTCATGAGCGCAAGGTAATCCATGTGTCGTTCGAAGAACACAACCACACTTTTCACGGTCAACCCCCACACTTTCACACCTCCGAATATTTGCATTTATCAAATCAATTGCCCTGCACGGCACCGACCCATGAGTAAGGAAAATACAGTGAAGTTATGTTCGACCTTCACCTTTGTTAGACTATACTGGAATGACGACTTTATCTCAATCAGTTGGACTTAGATCATTTCATGTATCTTTTTTCAGACATTAAAGAATGTTCCTTGAGAGTTTTCCAACAAGTGTTTCAACTTCAAGTGTGCACCTTCAATTCGACCCGTTGTGCGTTGTCCAAAATGCATAAATTTATCCGTCCATACATAGACAAAATACTCCTTATGGGGATACCATACTGTTTTGAGATATTCCAAACACTTAGGGTATTTTTTCCATCTTCTATCAAACTCAACTATCGCATTGTTCCATTTATCTTCAGAACTTGATCTATACAATTTTAAAAATGAATCTATAAAGTCGGCCCACCGGTCATTGTCCTCAAAGTGCCTCTTACAATTTTTCTCGACATTTGTATTGATGTGCCATGTGCACAATAATCTCCTTGCCTTGGGAAAAACTCTCTTAATAGCCTTGATCAAAGCCAATTCTCTATCAGTCACAAACACGCTTGCCAGGTTGTCTGGCTCGAAAATTCCTGCAAGCTTCTCCAATGCCCAAGCATAAGACTCTTCATTCTCAGAACACATGAAACATAATGCAACGTTGAAGGTCTTCCAAGTCGACGTCATACAAAAAATCTCAAACAGCGACATCTTATAGCGGTTAGTTTTATACGTGCAATCCATAAGCATTACTTGTGGAAAATACTTTGCCAACTGAATAGATTTAGGATGCGCCAAAAAATGTTTGTGACTCTATTCCCCGGAACAACAGAATGTCACTCTATGTATTTGTGTTCCCTCAACAACTCTAGAGTATGTTGCAAAGTCGTCCTGCCTCTTTGTTCCAGTACCTTTAGCCATACACTAGATTGTAAATATGCTTCAGAGTTGAGGTATAATTTGACGACCTCTCTTTCAGCCAAAACAAGATGTTTTTAGGGCTCACACCGGCCTTCGCCATATTCTTCACATAAATAATCTCTTCTACGTTCAGTTTTCCAGCAAACGAATAACCAACAAGTGACTCTGATCGAGGATGATTGTGGGTTCCACATCTCACTTGCAATCTCCAATGGTCATTCTCCAGTGGGACCCCTCTCAACTCAAATTTGCACCCACACTTCTTTGTACTGCTGGATCGAATAAGATTCTTTAACCTTTTATCAGGTTTCCCTCTACTTTCACAACCAAAATGGACTCTTCCATTCCTTATTTGATTAGTCGGTTCCGATTTAGTGATAGTAATGACCATGTTATTATCCCTATCGATCCCTTGGACCCAACCTATCAGTGCAGGCCTTGATGAGAATACCTAAAAAAATTATAATTTGTTAATAACAACATATTTATAACAATAAAAATGGTGAAAACGAAAATAAGTAAAAACTTACATACCTCGTCCGTAACAAATAAATAACTATCATCGACTACCAGTACCAATGATCTTTCTTCATTGTTATTGTCAACATTTCTGCATAATGATTCAATTTATAATTAGTTTCATAACAACATTATCATCAAATTTTAATTTACTTAACAATAAAATGGTGGTTACCTTTAAATGGTTCGTATCTGGGCTTACAAGATTGTTAAAAGACATCTTCATATCTATTACATCCATTATAAATGCCTATGCACCAATGCATCATACAATAATCAATCAATTATTTTGAAAAAATACAAAATAAATAAAATTTACATGCAAATTAAATGAAATTTTTTTTGGAAAATTATCTCCATTGAAAAGGATTGTCCTTGCTCTTTAGATTGATCTTCTTCTTCACCCTCATGAAAACCCTTAGAATCTTCATTTCTAACATCATCAACTTCACTAAACCTTTTCATTTTCATTTAACGAAGTGAACTAAGTCTTCCAATGTGAACTTTAGTGAAATGCAAAGGAAGATGGAGATATAGGAAAGAGGAGGACGAAGAGGACGAGAGAGGGAAGAGGAGCACAATTTTAGGGCCAATGCGAAGAGGAAGAGATAGGGAAGAGGATGAGGATGCAACCTTGCAAAGATGAGAAGTTGGTCACGGAGTGTGGGACGAACTGCAGCAGGGAGTACAAAGACTGAAGGTGGGAGAGAGTCGTTTGAGTGTGATTTTTTCGTTTCACTGTTTGAGTTTCTGAGGTTTTAATGTATTTATTGGTGGTGTGAGAAAGAAAAAAAAATTGCTTTGGTGGTGTGAGAAAGAGGAATTGGTGGTGCGAGGTAATCGTCACCAAAATTAAAAGGTGGGTAAAAAGTGACAATGAGTGTTTATGTTATTCAATAAAAAAAATACTATTACATATTTTTACCATTATACTCTTCCAAATTTAAACTATTTGCAATCAAAACCGGCCATTGTAAAGATTCATTAATTATACCTAAGTTCCTAATATAATTTATTTGAAGTCCTCAAGTTATCTATAATTTATAAAAGGCAAGCCCTGTTTGACACCACCAAAAGTGTTGTCCCACACTACCACCCTTTTTTTTAATCTACTGAACCACACCACCATTAAGTAGGTGTTTTTCTCTCCTCTTTCTCTTTTCTCCCCCTTTCTCTTCTTCATAGGAAGAACACCACCCACCCCACCTGCCGTCGGCCGCACCACCCTTCCCCCGCCTTCATTCTCTATTTTCCTTCTCTCTTCCTTTTATTCTTCACTCTTCTCATGCACAACCCCCTCATCAAACACTTGATTTTGGTGGAAACTACAATCGCCAATGTAAGAGTAAAGAGCAGCCAATTGCCAATAGAATATGAAACCCACGGAAACTACATATATGAAGAGAAAGAGGAGAAACTAAAAAAAATAGAAACTACAATTTCATCGACATCAATGTCGTACTCATCTTCGCACAATCGCTTTGGATAATATGACTGGGAGTCTCACATTCGTATAGGGCTGGGCGAGTTTGAGACTTCCATTCGCATAGGTCTGGGCAAATTTGAGACTCCCATTCGCATTGTCCAATATGAATGGGTGAAAACAAATATTTTATTTCTGGACAGTTTAAGTGTTTGTCGTAAAATGGCCATAACTTTCTCATTTCAAAATATTTTTAAGTGACTCAAATTTTTTTCATTAGATAACTTAGAGTACTACATTTTTCATGTTGTAATGAGCTTGAGAATCGGTCTCCATCGATCATATAAGTAGGCCGAAAGTCAGGGACACTACCCTATTTTCTTTACTAGACAAATTTGAGCGACTTTAGTAAAGTGATCATAACTTGCTCATTTCAAAACATTTTGAGCTAATTTAAATTGTGTTTATTAGATAACTTTCAAAAATACAATTTTTATGTTGTGATGAGCTTGAGAATCAGTCTCAATTAAGTAACCTATGGTCATTTTACGACAATCACTCAAAACTGTCCAGAAAACAAAATCAGGGTACAGTCCCTGACTTTCGGCCAATTGATACACTCAATTGAGACCAATTCTCAAGACACAAAAAATGTAGTATTCTGAGTTACCTAATAAACACAATTTGAATCAATTGAAAATGTCTTCAAATGAGCAAATTATGGTCATTTTAATAAAGTCACTCAAATCTGTCCAGTAAACAAAACATAGTAGTGTCCCTGACTTTCAGCCAACTTATACACTCGATGGAGACTGATTCTCAAGCTCATCTAAATACAAAAATGTATTAACTATCGGAAATGGGCTTTGATGACAATGATAGAATTGTTGTAATAAAATAAAAATAATTGAATATCCGCGCACATAGAGCGCGTCATCACCCTAATCCATGGATAATAATCCAACTTTTACTCTCAATATTTTTACTAGAAAAAGGGTTAATTTAACTTAATCCCCAAAATAAATAGTTAATTAAGGATTAGTCCTTATAATATATCGTTTTACAGATGCCCTGTGACTAGCGGTCCACATCCATTCACTGTTTGTTTTCAACTGGCTCATATTTTGATGACCAAAATACACCTAAATTGATCCAAGGGCTCGGGTTAAAATATTTGCCTCGGACAACTCATAATTAGATCTTGGTGGTTAATTTTGTTTGAAATTAAAATGTGTCATTCAAGACACATCGTAAGGTTAAAAAACAAAAAATCCACCCTTAAACATTTTATGCACCCCTTTCTCATATTTTTCTCCCCTCTCCTCCCCATCTCTGTAACACCCCTCCCTTCTCCTTTTCTGTTTCCCCTTATCCCTCTCTGCATCTCTTTATAGCTGATGACACCACCTTTTCCCCTCCCCAGCCTCTTTTCCCTCTCCATCCGTTTCGCAGGTGGCAACCACCATCCCTCCTCCCTACTCTCATCTCCATCCCTGAACGAGGTCGCCCCACCTCCGACCCCATTTCATCTCGCTATAACCACCATCTCTCTTGAACCAAAACCTCCAGCCCAAATTCACCTCACCATTGCCACCAGCCCAAAACCAAGTCTCCTCCCACCATCCCCAATTCACATGAAAATCGCCCACACACATTGTGTCTCTTATCTTAACATTGTATCTCTGAACAAATTGATAAATTTAAACAAAAAAAAATACAAACTTTAAAAAAAATTCACCAAAAAGAACACCCAAACAAAGAGTCAAAGAGTCTCATCCCATTCACCAAAAAGAGTCTCATCCCATTCACCAAAAAGAACACCCAAGCAAAAAAAAAATCTCATCCATGGGTAAGGACATCGTCAAAGAGTCTCATCCCTGCATTGAAATGGCGTTGCTCCGCCTTCTTTAGCTGGCAACAATAACTATCATGGATTCAGCGAAGCGAATTGGGGTCAATATAATCATAGGCATAACCATCGGTGGGGTTAGTTGTCTAAGTACATGTTCTTGACTTTTGATCGAACTGGATGGAAGAAGTTCAAGAAAAGTGAACAATATAAGGAAGAAAGGCGAAGTCTTAACCTCTTGGTCATATTTGGTTTGGGCATCGAAGAGGGATTTTTGAAGGGTTGAAGAAGAAAAATGAAAGGGGGAGATTGGAATTGGAGATTGAAAAGAAAACAAACCCCACTATCTTCTTATTATTTAGATAGAGAGGAACTAGTTATATATATATATATATATATTGATATGTCCAAATCTCATCCTCTTGTGAGTTTGACCTGCGAAACAGATGTTAAACTGTCAAAAACCACCTTTTTGGTGGCCAAAGGCCCTCCGATGCTTAAATCAACAACTTTGTTCGAAGAAGGAAGTAAATATGGACAAAACTCAGTCAAAGTTGCATATCTTGATCGATTGTTCCATTTATCTTATATAATGGTCACGATTAACTCTTTTCATGACTTAAGCATGTGAGGCGCAACAGAAGGAGATGCTTCTTGTAACGGGTCTCTTCCTTTATGAAGATGCGTCCGTGGAGGCGTAACTCCCTCCATGACTCTTTTCTTATGCAATGTTCCTCTTATTTATGAGATAACTCACGCGAGTCTTGATTTGGGCTTTAATTACGTCTTCCCTTAACGGGCCCTGTTTGGGCTTTTATGATCAATTTTGCTTGGGTTTTACGAGATGGTCCAGTAGATGGGACGTCAGATCCTTGTGATGGATGTTTTCTGCCACGTGTATGCCTGCGATGTCTGTCTATTTTGATGTATCATCAGTTACTCCTCCGTAGTTAGTAGATATGCTCATGTATCCACTAACTGTGTGGCGGTTGGGTTTCCGATTTTGACATTACGGCGCATTTAGTACTCTTACTATCTGTTGATGTTGTTGTCTCTCCGATGTTCCGTCTGCCTGCTCGTTTTATCATGATTTCTGGGATTTCGTGTGACTGTCTTATCTTGCACGTTCTCCCAAGAATGGAGCTTTCGCTGCTCATCCTTATAAAAAGAGGAGTTGACTTCAAGGTTTTTCCCTTTTACACCTTTTCGATTTCCAGTTGTTGATTCATGTATCCCTTGCTTTTGCTTTGCAATCATGTCTAGCTTCAGAGTTTTGAGTGGCGATGTTTTTTATGCTTGTGAAGCTTTTTTTCGCCTAAGCGGACGATGCATGCGACTTTGGATAGCATTTGTCATGATTATTCGTTACCGGTTGATCTAGAAATCATTCTCTCTGAAGAGGGCGACAATCTCTGTCATCCAAAACATGGATATATCGTTATGTACCATGGTATGTTCCATTATGGCTTTAGGCTTCCGGCTCCTGAGATCGTCTGGGAGTACCTAGATTTTGTGGGCATCGCCCCGCCCACCCAGTTCCTAATGGTTGGAAGGTGATGATTGTGACCTTAGCAAGAGCTATCACGTCTGTTATCCCTATGAATGTCAGGGTCTTGCATTCCTTGGTGGGGTTTAGTGTAAAAGCTAACCGCACCTGTTTTCTTCGCTCTCCATCTTGTTTCCAGAGTATGCGAGAGGAGTACGAGGGTTGGCCGAGGCCTTGGTTTTATGCATCCCTTGCCTCCAACTATTTTAAATTGCACTGATATCAAACTCTACGGTTATTTCGAGAGCCTAAGAGGGTCGAGTTGTTGCTATCGTTGGAGAAATAAGAGTTCTGTAGTCGGTTTGACAAGCTTCCCCGAGTCTCGGTGGAAGACTTCCTTACTACGGATGCCATTATCCGTATTGGCTTGTATTCGTTGAGTTGAGGCAGGTCACGCGGAGCCCATTGTAGGTCGTGCTTTAGAGGTGACTATTGCACATTTGCACGTGGTGGTGATGTAGGTGTCAGCCGCAGAGAGGGTTCTGCTAACGAACCTGTAGGCTGACTTGCTTCTATTGCTGTCTGAGGTTCTATGAGTGCTAGTTTGATTGTTAGAAAAAGGAAAGTTCACAGGCCTCCTAACCCTTCTAAGATGTTGGCAATTAGTCCTGGTTGCATCTTGAAAAAGAAGAAGCTTGCCACATCGATTTGTGATTCCATTAGGGTTCTATCCCCTCATACTTTTCCCTGAAAAGGAGGTCATGGTTCAGAGGATGACTCTTCTGCCCGAGAAGATGAGGAAATAAATCAAGTTCTTGAAAAGTGCAAGAAAGAGATTTCTCATCCTTTGGACGACCGTGAGAAGAGTCTTGTCACCTCGTACGGTTTGCCCGCTTCTGCTGACCTGATGATTGATGACTCTCACGTCATTGAAAATAAAATTCTTCAGCTTGGTCTTGAGCAGTCTGAGAATCCAAAGAACACTAAGACCTTGGATGACTTCAAGTACAATCTGACACTGAAAAATCGAATTGTTACTCGAGCTCGGGGCCTCAAACTTCTCATTTCTCCTGCTGTTGCTGGGACCTCAGGATCGTCTACTACTCCCTATGTTTCACGTCCTATCTCAGTTCCACCCGAGAAGTTCGGTGGGCCTTTTGAGATTGATGTGCATGACAGCGCTCGCAACCTCATTGGCGGTTGGCTAATAGGGCTCTTATGCCCGTACGTCCGCCACGTCTCCATATCGATGAGGGCCACCAGCACCTTATAGAAGGAATGACTCATCTTATTTATGAGGTTGTGATGGGATCGGATTGTAAGGTTGCCCATGATCAAGTGGCGCTCATCGAGCGGAAGCTGGCAGGACACGTCTTGGTTCTTTCTCACGTTATCTGCCAACTTGATTCATTGAAAATGCAGTGCATAGAGCATGCAACGGCTGCAGATATTGCACGAACTTTGTTGAGGGAGCTCAAGGCCATTCGGGACAAGTTCGCTTCTGATCTCAAAACGTTTGAAGTTGAGCTGGATAGGTTGTGGTCCCGTCTGGATGTTGCTGAGAAGGACCTGTCTGACCAATCGTTATGTCAAATAATGTTCCGCCAATCTCAAGGCTTTTGTGATGCATATTGCTCAGCTAAATTCCGAGTTCATTGCGGCCAAGTCTGCGATTTCTACTAGACTTATAGTCGTTGGTAATGAATTGGCGTCAATCGGAGCCAAGCTATCATCTGTTACTGATATTCACATAATTATTACATAATATATCCCTTAATTTATATATGTTAGTGTTTCGATTATTATATTTTATAGTAATTATTTCGTTTTCATGTCTTTGTAGGAATTTGAGCGTGAACGATGAAATCGTATTAAAGCGACAATTTAAGGAATGACAATTGGTCGATTCTAGCGGTGGTACAAAGTAGATGGCCACATATCTAAACCCTTAAACCCAAAACCAAGCCTATAACTTAAACCCAAACCCAATGCCAAGCCCAAGCAAACCCAAAGAATATTCTCCCAATTATCCCATATTTAGTTTTGATTGTTTTCCTTAAATCACTCATTGAATCCTCCCCTTAACTTGTTCATATTCATTTTTTGCTAATTCTCTTTAAATACAAAAATTTAATAGATGAGAAAGGGGAGGAAGAGAAGGGAAAAGAAAATATTACAGTTAGACACCGTGCACTTGCGATTATTACAAGTGAATCCTCCCCTCTAGACACTCCTCAGACTCCTCAAGCTTTCATTCCTGATAATGAGTCTCAATTTCATCAAGTTGTTCCTCCATCCAACACATCAAGGTTAGAGGATATCTTGAACCTTTTTATAGAGCGAACAGGAGAAATTCTTGAGCAAAATTCTCAGGATATCACAGAATTGACAGTTATTTATCAACAAAACTCTCAAGCTATCAAGAAACTTGAGATGACTTTGAGTCAAATAGCTGAGTCACGTCTTGAGATAGAGTCAGAGGAAGTCCTTAGCCAACCTATTTCCAACCCAAATGGTCAATTTGAAATTAGTGGCACATCTGAGCCGGACAGTGAAGATGTCCAATCCTTTACTACCCTTAGGAGTGGAAAATTGGTTGACAATCAGGTAGGAATGCCTGACATAAGTGTTACTATATCCTCACCCAATTTTACACAGGTTGCATCCTCCTCTCATAAGAAGGCTGATAAAGCCTCATTTATTGATGAACCTATAGATCCTGAGACACTACAGACATCTCCTTCCCATGTTGACTCATTAGACATATGCCTTCCTAGTGACTCATGCATAAAATCAAACTGTGAACATTCTTTAGAGTCTCCCCTTGACTATTTTCATGATACACATGACCATTTAGAGGCTTGTTTGACTCATTTTAGTTTAGACTTTGATGTTGATGATTCCATTAGGGAAGTCAATGATTTTCTTGACTCAGTCCCCATTGTGGATCCTAGTTATAAATGGAAGTCTAAAATGGAGCATCTTCCACTCAGTGAGTCAAAACTAGTCCCATCAATTGAGCCACCTGAGCTTGACCTTAAACAATTACCTGACACCCTCAGGTATGCGTTTTCAGGTACTGATGATACTTTGCCTATTATTATTTCATTTATATTGAATTCAAAACAGGTTGTCCCAAAGAAGTCGGGAGAGATATCTAGTAAGAGAGTGCAATCCATAAGTAGTGTCAACTCTAGGGTTGGGGTGTTGTTGAGCTATCCAGCCCAACATTTTTGTGTGATTCATGTGATGAGCCTATACCACCTGATATATCTATAGTTACATCTACTTGCATCACATTTCCATTGACCAGGGCTAATTATGTGGATCCCATGTTCCTGAGTGAGGATTTCAATTTTCACCATCCTGATGTGAAAATTATCCAATCTTCTGATTTGGAACCAGACTTAGGATGTTCCATTTTAGGAGTAAGGGAAGATCCTTTGTTGCATATTACTACTTGCGACCCATTCATGTTTAAGATCCCTACTGACTTCCAAGGAATGCGAGCTTCTTTACAAGTTCTATATGATTTTAGATGGTGCCCTTGCAACTTTTGGGATGTGCTAGTATATCTTGTGTCGCATGTGGTTGCCATTTTTAAGTGGACTGATCCTCAACTTTTCAGGTTGTTGGTATACGATTCCTTAACCCTTTTGACTCATTTATATCATAGACTAGATTTGGAGGTGAATGTTCCCTATGTTCTTCCTCGTCACTTCATGATATATCATTCATGAGGGAGAATATATGTCGGGCTGAAGACGTAAAACCAAGCGCTACTGGGAGGCAGCCCAACTTTTGTTGTAAAGAATGCATGTTGAGTGTGTATTTTATCTATTTCTATTAACTAATCCACAATTCTTTTGTCTCTGAGCTCTCATCGGTGGATTACTTGTGGAAATTGGTAAAATCTTCACCGCGGTAATACTGTTCTAACCTCCTATCATTTCATTCATTTGTCAGAATTATTTTGTTAAACATTGAGGACAATGTTTGGATTAGGTTTGGGGGCAGGGTTCATGAGTCGGTGATTTTTTCGTAGTGTTTTATTTTCTTATTCTTAAAAAAAAAAAAAAAACTTTTTTGTTATGAAAACTTGGTCTTTTGAGATTATGAAAATGGATTTTAAATGTTTTATGCTCAAGAAAATGCAAGCCAACTTGACATATTGGTATATTGATAAAGACTGAAAGTTTAGTATAATCCTTAAGTTAGATCTAGTTCATAAGATTTTTCAACACAATTATCTTTGCACCATGAGCCATGTTAGCATTACTTGAAGTTGATGAGTGAAATATGCACTAGAAAACCTTAGAATAATAGTGGAGACTTAACCCTGAAAGTTTTGAACATTTCTATTTTTCCGAGGGTTATACATAAACTCTGGTTTTTCTTGAGTCCGTATTATCTCGTTGATGAACTCATTATTCTCATTTTTCTGATCAATTGCTTTGGGAATGACATCAAAATTAAATTATTACACTAGAACTTCTTGGCTTATTCAATTGAGATGTCCTAATACTGACCCGAACTTAGGAAATGATCTAGGCATTTTTTTCTTTAGACCATTAACTAGCCTTTTAACTTACCCATAACATTAACCTTTTGAGCCTTAGAATAACTTTTATTTGTTAACCCATTAACCTTTACCCAACTTTTCTAGGAATGTGTATGGATGGATATACTTGGTGTAAAAAGGGCATCAAAAAGCAAAATATGAGATATTTCATAAATCCTCTATGAAAAAAAAAATGTCAATGAGGATAAAGATGTGAGAATGAAAAAAAAATTGATGGTGCGCAACATTGGTTTATTCTTGACAGCCCTAATTGTTCGTTGAATGGGTGTATACATTCCTAGAAACTTTTCTTAGAATCCTTTGACATTCTTTATTAACCATTATCCAAGCCACGTTACAACCCAACAAAGTCCTAGTTGATCTTAGGTAAAGGTTGGTTCTGTAGATGTGGAGATTTAATAACCAAGACCTATGGTGTTTGATTCAACATTCCCAAAAGTAATTGATATTCTTGTCCATGAGATCATGTTCATTCCATTCTTGAAAAGTCTGTTCTTCATAATACTGTATGTGAGATGATTTTTTTCCATTATTTACTCTTTCTTCACATATAAACTGAGTGAAATACCAAATCTCTTAGTGCTTTATTGTGAGTGACATGAGAGGTTTGAAGTCAAAACAAACTTTCTACAGGAGATTTAGTCATTGTTTTACTCTAAAATGAAAGCTATGTTGATAGTGCTATCCACACACACACATTGAGTTGAGGATGATTATGAATTTTTTCTAACCTTTGGAGAATATTAAATTATTTGGAGATTTGTTGATACACTAAAATGACACTGTTGGTTTCTTGCATTTCTTGATGTTTTAAAATAAACACTATTTGACCAAGTTTTGTTTGTGGGTAACATTTTCTGGAAACCCTCACGAGACTATAACTCGTCCCCTAGAGGTAATCTAAGGGTTCAAAGCCTTGTTGCGCGTTTAAGGTAAATGCAACCGATGATTCCTGCGAAAGTGAGTTAGAATTTTATTTTTATTGTTTTGCTCGAGGACTAGCAAAATATAGATTTGGGGTATTTGATATTCACATAATTATTACATAATATATCCCTTAATTTATATATGTTAGTGTTTCGATTATTATATTTTATAGTAATTATTTCGTTTTCATGTCTTTATAGGAATTTGAGCGTGAACAATGAAATCGTATTAAAGCGACAATTTAAGGAATGACAATTGGTCGATTCTAGCGGTGGTACAAAGTAGAGGGCCACATATCTAAACCCTTAAACCCAAAACCAAGCCCATAACTTAAACCCAAAAGCTAACCCATAAACCCAAACCCAATGCCAAGCCCAAGCAAACCCAAAGAATATTCTCCCAATTATCCCATATTTAGTTTTGATTTTTTTTTTAAACCCTTAACTTGTCCATATTCATTTTTTGCTAATTCTCTTTAAATACAAAAATTTAATAGATGAGAAAGGGGAGGAAGAGAAGGGAAAAGAAAATATTACAGAAAATCAAAGCCTCTTCCTCACACAGTGATTCTCATCACCACCTCCCTCTGCCACTACCCACCACGAAACAGGGGCGTGACAACCCTGTTTCACGTTACAAACCTCACCTCGCCACCAAAACAGACCACCACCCTCTCTGTCCAGAACACAGCCGCCACCACCATATCCCTGTCCCTCTCTCTGTTCCATCATCCACACCGCCACCATCACCCGAGCACCACCACCACCACCGCGTGCACATAACATAGGAGAAACAGGGAGCAAGTCCCTGTTTTCCTCCCTCGCAACCGCCCTCCTTCCTGTTTTCCTCTCTTCTCCACGGTTTCTCCCTCCTCCACTTCTCTCTCTCTGCTCCTGCATCACAACAGACCACGCAACCACGCCATCAGCCGTCGTGAAACAGAGCTCGCGACAGAGCACCACCGCTCCTCTCCTTCTCGTCGTTTCGTTATCTCGTTGTTTCCTCACTCTTTCTCTGTCTTCTTGCAGGTACCAGAGCCAGTTAGGGAGAAGAAAACGCTCGCGAGGAGCGAAGCAGCAGCGGCGGAGCAGGGGGCGTCGCGCTGGAGAAGAAGGCAGAGCCGCGAGACTTTGGCGGGAGAAAACTGCTTTTCAAATCAGTTTTGGCAGTTATTTGCACCCCGAGATCCTGTAAGAGCCACCACAGTGCCATTAGCAGCCCTTTTCTCGGGATTCGTGTCCTAAATCAACTTGACACTACTGGCACCTATTGGATCTGCTGAGCCACACTGGACCCGTTCTTGTTTGCACCCTGCTGAATGCTCTGTAACACCACATTGAATTAAGTCTCAAACTCTAGAATTAATTTCATTTTACTTTATTATTTCATGATTAATATTAATTGATTCGCGATTTATAATATTTTACTTTCACCTAATATTTCATGCATCTTAGGTTGTTAGAAAAATATTATGTTATAAATCAAGCATGTTTTAATTGAATAATTAAACTTGTGATTAATTGTGCCCTAAAAAGACAATTAATGCTAGGAGTTTATACATTGCTAGAGTCATTTATTTGAAATTGGAATAATAAGAAAAATTGAATATAATTTTAGAAGCTTGAAAAAAATATTTTGCAAATTGTGGTTTCCCTCCAATTCTTTTCTTTTATTTATTGTTATTTTTATTACTTTTTTTTAACTCGGATTTTTAAACACTGTAACCCCCCATTTTCTCCAAATTAGTTTAATTAAATTATTAAATTCAATTTAATCCACCTTCCTTGTGGGATCGACCCGTACTTGTCGTTGTCTACCAGTTAGACACCGTGCACTTGCGGTTATTACAAGTGAGATTTATTTGCTTATTAATTTAGGTTAATAAAACTCGCAACAGTTACTGAAAGGCTAAAGGCTGTAGAGGTGGCGAATTAGAAAAGAGTGGTCGATGGTTGTCATGACGTCTTGGATTTCCTGGAAACGCAAGGCTTAGATTTATCCGAATATCGTCGTTTCGCCGAGCAAAAATTTACCGATGTGGAGGAAATTATTTCGCATTCGTTGAGTGATCCAGTTGTCGAAGAACCTTCTCAGCATTTGTCTGAGCTTGCCCCACCTAGTGATGTTGCTGTTAACACCGATGTTCCTCCTAAATTGTCTCTTTTGATTCCTTTGTAATATTTTTTATAGAAATCAATGGAAACTTTATATTTTTTATTTTTTGTGTCCAGTATGTCTAGCTTATCAGCTTTTTACTTTCGACATTCCTGGCTGAATTCTGACTCGTTCGACCGAATTTTTGTGAATGGCTTCAATGTTCGACATACTAGTCGTGTAGAAACTATCTTTTACAGAATCCGATTCTATATCTGGATTACAATGTTGTACATTATAGTCGACGAGAAAAAGTATGGCTCGTATATCTTGGTACTTTATTACTTTGTGGTTGATCAGGCCAGAAGTTTCATATTTATGTCCGACTTGTTCATCCGGTACATATATTTATTTGTTTTCTCGATATTCTAGCCGTGCTGAGTATTTTCACGAGTGAGATTTTCAATCTGACTTTCTTGTCCTGACTGAATTTTTGTCGTTTTGAACTCGAGATGGAGGATTGAGCAAATAAGTTTATTGATAATATATTTTTAAGTGCTCGACATTCCATGAACGTGATAGCTTTTCACCCTCCTTGTGATCTAACCAATATGTTCCTGGTTTGTTGATCTTTATTACTCTAGATGGTCCTTCCCAATTTTGGTTTAGCTTGCCTGCGCCTAGTTCTTTTGTGTTGAGCTTGACTTTTCGGATTACCCAATCACCAATGTCAAAAGTGTGGATTCTTACCCTCTTATTGTAATATCCGGCCATACGCTGTTGGTAGGTCGTTGTTTTGATAGAAGTTGTTTCTCGCTTTTCCTCGAGGAGGTCTAGCCCGACTCTTAGTGCCTCAACGTTATCTTCAATGCGAAACTCTTCGGTCATGAACGTCGGCATGCCGATCTCCACTAGTAACATTGTTTCGGATCTGTATGTGAGGGCGAAAAGGGTTTCCCCGGTCGGAGTTCTTTTTGTTGTTCTGTATGCCCAAAGGATATTAGGCAACTCGGATGTCCACAATCCTTTTGTTGCCTCGAGCCTTCTTTTGATTGCTTCCAAGGGGCATGTTAGTGTACATGGAAAATATTTGGCATTTGTCGCATGCTCAAACAAGTTTTTGAGCATTTGCTTGCATCGTTGGCCAGTAATATACTGAGTGCTTTATGGCAAGCGTTTTTCCCCTAGGTGATTTTTGCATGTACCTTGGTGGATTTCTTGTAGGACATATTCAACATTTTCTGGTGAAAGGCACCTTAGCAACGAACTAGTGACAGACCTTTTGTAGAGTTTGTTGTTAATCATTGTGTATTGTGCAGTCCAATTTTGTAGTTTTTGAGCCTCCATCTTATCTGATGCGGCAAAAAATCGTCCTCCTGTGGGTTTGACTTGGAAAACAATCGTCAGACTGCCAATGACCACCTTTATGGTGGCCAAAGGCACTCTGATGCTTAAGTAAGTAACTCTGTTGGAAGAAGGAAGTAAATCTGGACAAAACTCAATTGAAGTTGCATACCTGTGTTGAATGTTCTCTTTACCTTTTATAATGGTCATTGATAACTCTCAGCTAGACTTAAGCATGTGAGTCGCAATGGAAGGAGATGTTTTTTGTAACAGTCTCCTCCTTAATGGAGATGCGTTCGTGGAGGCGTAACTCCCTCAACGACTCTTTTTTGTTGCAATGTTCCTCTTCTTTATGAGAAAACTCATGTCGAACCTGGACTCAGGCTCTGATTCGTTTGGGCCTGGATTTGGGCCCTGTTTACGACTCCTCGTTGGTGGGCCTCGTCTGGGCCTCACGACTGGCTTTATTCTTCCTGGGCTTTATGAGCTGGCCCAACAAATTAGGCGATGTATTCTCGTGATGGGTCTCTATGCCACGTGTACGACCTTGTTGATCGGTCTATTTTGATATATCATCAGTTACTCCCCCTTTAGTTGGTGGGCTTGCTGATGTGGCCACTAACTTCGTGATAGTTTGCCTTTCAATTTCATCATTACCTTATATTTAATGTTGTCAGTAACTTTCCACGAGTTGGTGTCTTGATTCTTTGCTTGCCCATTTGTTTTTGCTCACATTTTTTAGATTTCGCGTAGTTATCATATCTCGCACGCTATCCCACGAGTTATCCCTTCATTGCTTGGCTCTATAAAAGGAGATGTGATGACTTCATTTTCCCTCTTCACGCTATCTTTGAATTTAGGGTTTGCTCATCCCTTCATATTTTTTGTTATCGTTTCTTCTCGATTTTCTAACGATGTTTGTTGGTGATAAGCTAAGTGGTAAGTTGCTAACTCTGTGTGAGGTTCATTATTCTCCCAAAAGAGCTTCTCAGGCAACGCTGGACAATCTTTGTTCTGATTATAATCTCCCGCTCGACCTCGAGATTATCCTACCTGGATAGGATGATAGTCATTGTAATTCGAAGGTGGGTACATTGCACTTTATTCGTGCATGTTTTCTTTCGATCTTCGATTTTTGGTTCCGAAGTTGTTCTAGGAATATCTAAACTTATTGGGTATCCCTCCTGCCCAAATGGGTCCCAATGGTTGGAAGGTGATGGTCTCTTCTTACACGAGGGCTATTCTATCCAACATTCCTTTGATTGTGAAGGTTTTGCATTCGGTAGTTGATCTATTGGTGAACAAGGATATCTGTTTTCTCCATTCTCCAGAGTGTTTCAAGAAACTTAGTGATGACATTCGTGATTGGTCGCAGTGTTGGTGTTACGCTTCTGTGAATTCCAGCTACTTCCAATTGCAGGGTTGTTTGATTTTTTTGATCATTCTGTTTTCCTAATAACCAGAAGAATCTCCACTTGACTGGTGAGGAACAGAAAATTAGTGATTGGTTTTCGAAGCTTCACCCTTTTCCCGTATAGGCATTTCTTTCCGAGGGTATCCTGGAGAGTAGTGGTTTGTACACTATGAGTGAAGTACAGTGAGCTTTTATTAGTGAGTCATGTGCTAAGGCCTTTGCTATTCGCGCTGCTCGTGCTGGCGTTAGTGATGCTAGCATTGATTGGGAAATGAGCTCGAATCGGTGTGTTACGGATTTTGATGCTCTTGTTGATATCACAGTCCCTGATTCAAGAAAAGAAAGCTTGCGAGGTCTACGAGTCTGTCAAGGTGATTGTTGGTAGACCTTGGTCAGGTTCTGAGGAAGAAACGATTTTCTAATTGTGGTTATGCTTGGATTGTGTCCCGTCCGAATCCTGTTCAGGTTTTCATGGTGGTTGTTTCTCGCCCAAGTCCGTCTCACGACGATGTTGCAAAAAGAGATCATGATTCTTTCGAGGAGGCTGAGGAGCTGAGTCTCGTGTTGAAATGAGTGAGAAAAAGACTACTCGTCTGTTGGATGATAATGAGAGGAAGCTTCTTTCTGCTTACGATGTCTTAGACGTTGCCGAGTTGTCTAACGACGATCCCTGAGTCGTTAATGAAAATGTTTCAACTAGCGATGGAGCAGTCTAAAGATGTTGGTAGTGGTCAGAGCTTTAAGGATCACTCTTCTTCTTTATTTATTGATGCCAATGAAGTAGCTGGGTTCCTAGTTTCCTCTCCTGTTCATCAGGTTTCTCCTGCTCCTACTGTTACTGTTAGCCCTGCCTTTGCTACGGATGCTTCTCGACGGGAGGGAAAACGTGTTTTTTCTGTTGTTACTACTCTTCCTATTGTTGGGGTGGTTCTTCAGTGCTCCCAAATCCTCGTGTCCCTCATCCACAAGTTGGTTGGATTGAGCCTGGTCTGAAGGATATCCATATCAAGTCGAATGGTAAGTTCTACTGGTTCACTCAGCTTCACGTGCAAGTTGGTGCACATAGGTTGGTAAATGAGTGGGCACAGGCGGTTGGTGGAAAGGCCTTCGATGCTCGTACTTGACCCATTTGATCACATCGACCATGGTCTTGAGCAGATAATGGATGGGATGAATCATCTCACTTGCGCAGTGGTGATGAGCTCAGTCTATAGAGCTGGTCGTGATCAAGTGGCTTTGTTGGATAGGAGATTGGCGGTATTATTGCTGGTGTTTTCTCATGTTCTTTCTCAGTTTGATGTGTTGAAAATGTAATGCGTGGACTCAAAGAAAACTGCAGGGGCTGCTCGAAAGTCTTTGATGGAGGCGAAAGATATGCGGGATAAGTTTGTTGATGAGCTTGACTCTTTGAAAACCAAGTTAGATGGGGTTTGCACCCGTCTACGTGATGTGGAAAAAGAATTTATCCAAAGCAACTTTCGATGAAGCTTCTCATGTTGAATTGGAGCAATCCGTTATGTGTGATACCGCCAAGAGGTGAGTGGAACAGATAATTGTTGCGCTTAATGATGTCAAGGCAGATGCTTCTGGTATGTTCTTTACTACTGAAGGGTTGCTTGCCGCTGCAAAAAATGAACTCGTTGCTGCTAAGGATAGGCTTTGCATAGTCGAAGCCAAAGATTGGAAGCAAGTTGTTGACGGGCGGGTTGAGCTTCTTGATTATATCGTGGGGCTTGGTGAAGATTTATCCAAGTATCATCAATTGGTCGATGAAGCTTTTGAGGATGACGATATCGAAGAATTTGCTTTAGCAGCTGAGGAGCCATCACTTCTTCTACCATTGAACGCCCCAGAGCCATTATTACTCTCCTCTTTTGAAAAGAGTTCTTCTCTTGTTCCAGCAAGTGATGATCCTGCCATTGCCTTTTTTTCTTCTCCCACTTTTTTATCTCCTTCTCTGGATGTAACAGAATAGTATTATCAATAAAAATTGACTTTTGTTGTCTTTCCTCTTTTCGATTTTGTTGTAGTTGTCATGGATTTGCATTGAATTCTTTTATAACTGCTTTTGTGCTTAGGCTCATCGTTCGTTTAATGGTGGGTCACTATTGTCCTTCTTGATTTGTCGCAAAGATACTTTTTCGAATCATATTGATTTGCTCCCATAATTCTGACTTTGTGTTTGTCAACTCGAAGTCCTTAAGTCAACTTGTTTGTTGAACATTTACTTCGTTAACTCGACATCTTGGTCAACTCAAATTTTTTTCGGGAAGTTGATTCGGGTGTCCCACTTTTATTTCGTTAACTCGACATCTCGGTCGACTTAAAGTTTATGTGTTTTGTTGACTCAAGTGTCCAACTTTTACTTCGTTAACTAGACATCTCGGTCGACTCAAAGTTTTTTGTGTTTAGTTGACTCGAGTGTCCAACTTTTACTTCGTTAACTCGACATCTCGGTCGATTTGAAGTTTAAGTGTTTAGTGGACTTGGGTGTCCAACCTTTACTTCGGTAACTCGACATCTCAGTAGACTCGAAGTTTTTGTGTTTAGTTGACTTGGGTCTCCAACCTTTACTTCGTTAACTCGACATCTTGGTCAAATCAAAGTTTTTGTATTTAGTTGACTCAGGTGTCCAACCTTTACTTCGTTAACTCAACATCTCGGTCGACTCGAAGTTTTTGCGTTTACTTGACTCAGGTGTCCAACCTTTACTTCGTTAACTCGATATCTCGGTCGACTCAAAATTTTTGTGTTTAGTTGACTCTGGTATCCAACTTTTACTTCGTTAATTCGACTCGAAGTTTTTGTGTTTAGTTAACTCGGGTGTCCAATTTTTACTTCGTGCTTGATCGGACTAGAAGTTATGTGTATCCGACTTTTGTCGTTTGATTACTTTGTATGGCTAATTTATTGACGTATCTATTTTGTTGTCCACGCCAAAATTTGTGGCTCTAAATTCGTAATCTTATTGATATTCCCTTTTTGATGTTTTCACCAGCCTTAGTTGTTAAGGCATTTACGCTGGTTTGAAGTACGATTTGTTTTGTCTTCCTTTGCTCGTTGTTGGCCTACGTATTAGAAATTGATGTTTTTATTACTTTGTTTGTCCTTATTTTGTCCTCGTATGTCATGTAGTATGTTGTGACTAGTAGGCTCAAGGCGTTTCTCTATCCGATGGCAGAGTAGTATTGGCTTGTTCGATCATGCTTATGTCATTACCAAACTATTCAACCGTACTTTTGTCAACACCAAACTGTCCAATCATGTCCGCATCAACACCGAATTGTCCAATCATGCTCACATCAGCACCAAATCATTCAATTATACTGATGTTGGCCCCGTGTCTAGTGTCAACCATCAAGGTTTGGTCGAGTGTTGTGCTGCCAGCTTTGTCGTTAGTGATTCGGGTCGAGCTTGCTTCGGCTGGTGAGATATTTTGATACGTACTAGTTGGTTGACGCAAAGTTTTCCATGTTTTGTGCATTCATGAAATGTTTTGTCAGTATCCTTGCTATAGTATAAATCGGTTCGAGTGAGAAGTTTGCCTGGCTGCTTCGTGTGTTTTCCTTCTTCCGGCTATGCAATGTGCAACATATATTAGCTCTTTGGACTTTTCTTTCGATCCCACAGCATTGTCTGCTTTCTCCTTCCATGTGAGATGTGTATCCATCATTCCGATGAACACGTCGAGTCGTCCTTTTTGAGCCCAGTGCTAGATTTTGCCTTTTAAATTGTAGAGTCTTCGGTATCGTGCCCATGATCCTTATGGAAGGAACAATATTTGTTTTTGTTTCTCCCTTCCAGGTCTCCTCTCATTCGAAGTGGCTAGTTGACATTATCCCATTTCGCTATGTGCTTCAGTAATTTGTTCGATTTGTTTTTAGGGTTGTATATGGCTTGTATGTGGTCTTTATCGCACTAATTACTCGCTCATGTCGAGGCCGCGTTAGTTGTAGCTTCTCGGATTCTTGTCGTCACGAATCGCTCCTTCTGCCATTTCGATGTTTCTTCGATGGGTTGCTACCCTCCCGTTGTCCGACGTCCTGTCTTTTTTTCTCATTTCTTTCCCATTTCCTCGAAATATTTTCTCTTTCTTGGTCATTTTTCCTCCTGGCCACGTTCATCTCCTCAAGGGAGATATGTTTTTGTGTTATTTTTAGCACGATTGCCATGCTCTTTGGAGGTTCTAGGTTAAGAGCATAAAAAAAGGTGTCTCTCTTCAATCCGGCTCCAAAGGTTGCAGCGGCTGTGTCGTCACTACATCCATCAATCATTGTCAATTCATTGGTAAATAGGGTAACATATTCTCTTATTGTTTCTTCGGGCTTATGCCTGATATGCAGGAGGTAGTGTGGCCCTTCCTCATCCGCTGGCTTCCAATGAATCTCGTGATAAAAGCGGTGGCCAAAGCTTGAAAGGAATCTATTGACCTCGGTGGTAGGTTATTGAACCAGTTCATTGTTGTGGAAGTGAGGCTAATTTGGAATGTTTTTCATAAGATCGACTCTGTGGTCTCCTTCAAGGCCATCATGTGGTGGAAGTGTCTCAAGTAATCAATTGGGTTGGAAGTGCCATTATATACTTCAAATTTTGGCAGAGTGAACTTTTTCGGCATTGTTGTTTTCATGAGGGCGTCGGAGAACGGGGGTTTTGCCAGCTCGTATAGTATGTTGGGATCCATGACTCCTATTCTAAACAAAATTTCAGTAAGCGTCCCTTTACACAGTGGATTCTTACCTCGAGGGAGCTCGTTGCTTTCAAAGTTTCCTTGTTGGGGTTCTGCTGGGACTTCGTCACTCCCTTGAGTTCGATTGGCGAACTTTTGTTGTGGCAACAGGATCGGCAGGCTGAATGCACTCCTGGGTGATCTTCTCCAGCATATTTGTTATGTGACTCATCTTGGCTATTAGTAAGTCCACCCAAGGGTCCGTGGCAGTGCCGCCAGACGCTCTGGTTGTCTGGGCTACTACGTGTTGTGGATTTGCATTCTCGGGTGCAATCGGTCCAATGATCCGGGTTGTTACTTCTTTGCGAATCGTCAGTGATGCATTGATGTCAGTGGGAGAGTTATCGTGATCATTACTGGATTGAGGACCTACAGATTGCATCGTTTTTTTTGATGGCTTGTTGATCTTTGTCAGGTTCTCGTCAACTTTGTCACTGTGTGTTCTATTTTTAGAAAGGAAACTCGTCGTTCTCCATAGATAGCGCCAAACTAATGCGTTCAAAAATCATCCTCCAGAGGGTTTGACTTTCAAAACAATCGTTAGACTGCCAAGGACCACCTTTTTGGTAGCCGAAGGCACTCTGATGCTTAAGTTAGTAACTTTGTTGGAAGAAGGAAGTAAATCTGGAAGAAACTCAGTTGAAGTTGCATACCTGTGTTGAATGTTCTCTTTACCTTTTATAATGGTTGTGGTTAACTCTCAGCGTGACTTAAGCATGTGAGGTGCAACGGAAGGAGATGTTTCTTGTAACAGTTTGTTCCTTAATGGAGATGCGTTCGTAGAGGCGTAACACCCTCCATGGCTCTTTTTTGGAGCAACGTTCTTCTTCTTTATGAGAGAACTCGTGTCGAGCCTGAACTTGGGCTCTGATTCGTTTGGGTTTGGATTCGAGCCATGTTTACGTCTCCTCGTTGGTGGGCCTTGTCTGGGCCTCTGCGATTGGCTTTATTCTTCCTGGGCTTTATGAGCTGGCTCAATAGATTGGGCATTGTATTCTCGTGATGGGTCTCTATGCCACATGTATGGCCGTGTTGATCGGTTTATTTTAATATATCATCATTATCTGTTGGGAGTTCTCCGTTTGATATATACGCCAGGATTGGAGTTGTCCAGTTGCTCTCTTGATTTGTGGCGCATGCTTTTTCCAAGTGTTTTGTTAATTGTAGCCCGGCTATCACAGCTCCGTACTTAGCTTTGTTGTTTGAGGCTTTAAAGTTGAATTTTATTACTTCTCCAACGCGACGCCTTCGGAGTTGTACATGACTATTCCAGCTCCGTTTCCCGCCTCGTTGGATGCTCCATCACAGTGGAGGATCCATCCGTTGGTTGTTGGTTTGTTTTGTCCTTCTTCGTTTTTGTTTTCTGCCTGTTGATCGTTGCTCCCTGTAAAATTGGCAATGAAATCCTCCAATGCTTGGGCTTTGATAGCGGTTCTGGGAGCATAGATGATATCGAACCGCTCAAGCTTTATTGGCCATTTCACCATCCTTTTCGATAGATTTGGTTTGTGCAACACCGACGAAAGTGGTTGTTCAGTCATGACTTTGATTGGATGCAATTGGAAGTATGGTCGTAATTTTCTTGAAGACACGAGCAGGGCGAGCGCCAATTTCTCTAGAGACGGATAGTTGATCTCCTTATCCGCAAGTGTTTTGCTGATGTAGTATAATGATTTTTGCGCGCCTTTTTCTTCTCGTACTAGTGTTGAGCTTACCGCGTGGTCGAACACAGATAAATATAAATACAGTGCTTCCCCCATGTTTGGTTTCGTTAGTAGCTTTGTGCTCCCCATATATGCTTTTAGGCTTTGAAAATCTTTCTCGCACTTGCATTCTTTTCGAATGTCTTTTTCCCCCTTCAAAATTTTCAAGAAATGTAGACATTTGTTTGAGGATTTGGATATGAATTTGTTCAAGGCCATTATTCTTCCATTAAGACTTTGTACGCCTTTTATGCTTGTTGGCAATTGCATGTTGAGAAGCGCTTATATTTGTTTTGGGTCAGCCTTGATTCCTCTTTGATTGACCATGTACCTAAGGAAATTTTCTGATTATACTCCAAATGTGCACTTCTCCGGATTCAATTTCATTTTATACTTTCGCAGTTGGGAGAAGGCATGTTCGAGATCTGTGATGTGTTATGTTCGGCGTGGCCTTTTGACAAGCATATTGTCAATGTAAATCTCCACCGTTTTACCAGTCGTTGGTACGTTGCTCCTACATTCTTCAATCCGAAGGGCATTACCCGATAACAATATGTATCCCTTTCCGTTATAAAAAATGTTTTTTCTTGGTCGGGAAGGTACATCTGTATCTGATTATACCCAGACTATGCATCCATAAAGCTAAGCAGTTCATGTCAGGCGGTTGTATCCACCATCTGGCCTATTCGTATAAATGGAAAACTATCTTTTGGGCAGGCCTTATTCAGATTGGTATAGTCTACGCATACCCTTCATTTGTCGTTCTTTTTCTTTACTAGTACCGTGTTGGCCAACCTATCCGGGTAGTGAGCTTATCTTATCATTCATGTGTTAAGTAGGCAGTGCACTTCCTCGTTTATTGCCTGATTACGTTCTAGAGCCACCGGCATTCTTTTTTGCCGAACCGGCTTCTTGTCTGGGTTCACGTGTAATTTGTGAGAAATGATGGACGGGTGTATTCCCACCATGTCCTTCATCATCCATGCAAAAACATCTCGATTGTTTTTCAGCAGTTGGATTAGTTCCTCGGCGAGCTTTGGGTGAATCTTTGTGCCAATCTAGACAGTTTTTTCTACTTCGTTGGTGTCTAGATAGACCACGACCGTTTCTTCTTCTGTTTATCCGGTGTTCGATTGATCATATGGGCTAGTTGGAGTCGTATCATCATCTAGGAGGTCGGAACTCGTCTGACTAGGTTGTTGTGAAAGCTCCTCTGGTTGTTGCAGTAATTGCTATTTGTGGGGAGATTTTATCATCGCGTAGTGACACTCATGGGCTGCTAGTTGATCTTCTTTGATTTTTTCCGACACCATTGTCGGTATGGTACTTCAAGCATTGGTACATAGTTGAGGAGACCCCACCCATTTTGTGTATCCAAGGCCTCCCGAGTAGCATGTTGTACGTAGAAGGAGCATCGACGACAAGGAAGTATGTCAAAAACACATGTTGCTTTCCTGGTTCTCCTGCTTCGAGGGGTAGTTGAATCATCCCAGCGGGCGACATTGTTCCCGCTGAAACCCACCATCGGTTGATCGCTAGGTAAGAGCATCTCATTAGTGAACTGCATCCTTCTGAACGTTGTTAGGTATATGAGGTTGGCTAAACTACCTGTGTCAAATAACACTCTCTTGATTTCCTACCTGACTATCAGAACCGAAATCACTAAAGCATCATTGTCCAGGAACTTAACCTCGTATGTGTCTTCGTTGGACAAGGTCAGAGTCCTTTGCATCATTCTTTCGCATTGTGCTGACGGCTCTTGGTATCTAATCTTTGCTCGTAAGTCTTTGACTATTCGCTTTCAGGATCGATTGGATTGCTCATTTTCTCCAGCTACACCATGCAAAACGTATATTAGCTCCTTTGATTGCTCTCCTGACGTGATTATTTCGTCTTTAGACTCTCTCAGCTTAATGAATTCTCCAAGTCATCCTTCTCTGACATGGTGTTCGATCTCGTCCCTCAACCTGAGACAGTATTCAATATCGTGTCCATAGTCGTCGTGGAAGGAGCAGTATTTGCTTTTGTTCCGTCTTTCTGGATCTCCTTTCATTTTTGGTGGCCACTTGACGCCTTCCCATTCTGTTATAGCATTAAGGACCTCACCTCGACTAGTTATTAAGGTCGTGAACGATTTTTCTACTGGTCGTTCACGTTTGGGCTTCTTCGGTTGTAGCCTTCCAGACTTTCGTTGGCTGAATTTGAGATTATTATTGGTTTGATGTCTCTTAAGCTGGGTATTTTCTTCTCGAGGCATGTTGTCCTCCAGGTCTTGGGCGAGTTTTCCACCATTTTGATAATGTGGTTCATCTAAGTCATCAGCATCTCTACACGAGTGTCCAAGGGGATTCCCTAAGATGTCAGAGACGTCTGAATCATTATATGTTAAGGCTCCTTTCTCTCCGGCGTAGTTGGTTCGATGGTTGTCGCTGGGTTGATATCATGAGACATGTCGCATCAACCATTGCCAGATTGAGGGTATGTAGGGCATTCCATTGGCTCTGATAGCTTTTTTATCGTTAACCAGATCTCAGTGAGTTTTGTCACTGTGGATATTCTTTTTCGAAAGGAAACTTGTCGTTCTCCATGGACGACGCCAAACTGGTGCAACCAAATCTCGTCCTCCTATGAGTTTGACCTGCAAAACAGATGTTAGACTGCCAAAGACCACCTTTTTGGTGGCCAAAGGCCCTCCGATGCTTAAGTCAGCAACTATGTTAGAAGAAGAAAGTAAATCTGGACAAAACTCAGTTAAAATTGCATACCTTGGTCGATTGTTCCCTTTACCTTATATAATGATCGCGGTTATTTCTCTGTGTGGCTTAAGCATGTGAGGCGCAACAGAAGGAGATGTTTCTTGTAACGGTCTCTTCATTTATGAAGATGCGTCCATGGAGGCGTAACTCCCTCCACAACTATTTTCTTATGCAATGTTCCTCTTCTTTATGAGAGAACTCGCGTGGGCCTAGATTTGGGCTTTAATTACGTCTTCCTTTAACATGCCCTATTTGGCCTTTTATGATCGGTTTTGCCTTCATGGGTTTTACGAACAGATCCAGTAGATGGGACGCCAGATCCTTGTGATGGATGCTTTCTACTATGTGTATGGTTGCGATGTCGGTTTATAGCAAAGGGAAGAGAATAGACACAATTGGGGTGTTATGGACTATGGACATGCTCAGAGAAGAGACACAACGTGTGTGCAATTTTCATGAGAATTGGGGTGGTGGGAAGGAGACTTGGTTCCTGGCTGGTGGCAATGGTGAGGTGAATTGAAGCTGGAAGTTTTGGTTCAGGGGAGATGGTGGTGATGGTGAGGTGAAATGGGGTTGGAGGTGGGACGACTTGGTTTAGGGATGGAGATGAGGGAGGGGGAGGGAGGGGGAGGGAGGGTGTATAACAAATAAATGAGCAAAACAAAGACTGTTTTTATTACTCTAGAAAAGACTAACAATTTGTTGAATTAATTTACAAAGACTGAATTATAGACTTATTTATACTGGTTATTCTCCCTAATTTACTCAACTAACAACTGACTAACTTAACTCCTAGATTAGCTCAAGGACTAAACCAAATAAAACTAAATCAGCTCCAACAAGTGCACTAGAGAAACATGACAATCCATCATGTGCACCACGTTGTAATGCCCACCTTAGTGCATAGTGACGGTTAACAACAGCTAGAGCACTCGAAATACTTTATATTTAGCTTTGGCAAAGATATCAGCCATTTGATCTTCAGTTTGTATCTACTGTAACTCAATGTCTTGAGACACCTTTTCACGAACAAAATGGTAGTGAGTCTCAATGTGTTTTGTGCGTGCATGAAACAATGGATTTCCAGCTAGCTTAATAACATTTTCATTGTCACAATGAATGGGGATTGGATACTTTAAAACAAAAACCATTTCTCTAATGAGCCTCTTAAGCCAAAGACATTCGTGAGTGGCCATAATAACTTCCATGTACTCAGCTTCACAAGTTGAAAGAGCAACATTTGTTTGTTTTTTACTACACCATGAGACAACTGCCAAATCTGTATTGAAACTGATGTAGTCGAATCCTCCTCTCCTTGACCTTGACCTTGACCTTGACCTACAAAGGGAACACACATGAGTCAAAGACCACCGTTGTGGCGGTCGATGGCACTCCGATGCTAAAGTCAGACAAGGCTTGATAAAGGCTTAAAACTCTAAATTGGGTTCTGTAGCGTACATTTTTTCATCAACCCTATGTCTTATTTAAAATGTGATAGTTCTTATTCGACTAGGGTTTTGGTGGCATAATTTAGGGAAAGAGATCTAGCTTGAGATTTTTTCCTAGTTGGGAGTCGCCCATGTATAAGAGTTTCTTTACACCACTTGTGCTCTTAGATCTGCGGTAGAGGTTTCCCTTTTGGAGTGTTGTCCACGCAAGGAAGTTTTCATGCACGACTTATACTCTGGTATTTGTTTCCTAGTTGGAACCAATGTATTGTTGGCTTGTCCGTCTTAGGCGATCCCCCATATACTTGCATGATTAGGCCTTATGGGTATTGGGTTTTACCATGTGACGTGTGGGCTTAGTAGGTCGCTACAATTTGGATCCAACATTTTGGATTCTGCCAAAATGGGCTTGTTGTCTGGGCTTTGCCAGATTGAGTGGCCAATCAGGCTCGTTTTGCTCTGCTGACGAGATCATCATGATATGCATACGTCGCGGATTAAAGGACGGTTTGGTGTATCATCAACTACTTCTCCCGAGTTGGTGGGCCAGCTTGTCAGTCCATCAAGTCATGTTGTAGAAGACCTGAGTGGTCATGATTGGTTTGAGTTTGAATCGTCTCCTTGAGTGGTGCGCTTCATTAATTAGGCGTGCGTCTGAAATAAAAAGTTGGGAATTTTGTTTTTTATATAGATCTTCTTTTCTGCAAAGTTTATTTTCTTTACTCTTCGATCATAGAGACTCTGCTTTGTAATTTCACTTTTCGTGCTTTTGACTTTGCTCGACTTCCGTAGTCGAAACTTTGTACGTTCTTCAACAGCGGGCCAAAATCAGTTTTTTGATGAACTGTTTGCTAAATGCCATAAGTTTTTCGAGGAGAAATCAATTTCTGATTTGAATATGGAAGGCATGTGTGAGACATACGTGATCCCTAATGATCTGGTGTTCTTCACATTGGGCATCAGTCAAATGGCGTTGTCTCTTTCGAAAGGATTTATTTGTTTGCACCGAGGTCTGCTTCAATCGGGCATCCGCTTTCCAGTCATCAAGGAGATTTGGAGCTTCCTGGCCTACCTCGGCATTGCACCCACTCAACTTATGTCGAACGGGTATAGGACGGTGATTGCCATTCTAATTAGGGCGAATGACGCTGGTGTCCGAGTGTCTCCGAGGGTGATCCAACTGCTCACTTCCCCCCGGATAAATGAGCATGATGTGTGTGTGTGTGTGTTGACGTCGTCAGACTGTTTTGGCAATCTATGTGATGATTCAAGTTCTGGCGGAAATATTGTTTCATGGCTTATGGCTTCTATGGACTCGAACTATTTTGAGCTTGTTGGTCATCCGATCGAACAAGAGTTCAAGCAACTGAGTAAGTTTAGTTATGTTGTTGACCTTGCCAATGTTGATTGCATATTGAATTGTTATTCGTGCTTTCTATAGGGAGGTTTCCAACTACGCCCCTTTATCTTGAGGAAGAAGCAATTTTGGATAAATTTTGTGACATGCCTCAAATGTGGGTAGAGGATGTCGTTCAGTCTTCTAATATAAAGCGCAACGGACTGTGGACTCACTAGACCTTTTTAGAGTTCTGAAGCCAAAGTCTGAATGAGAGCCCTCTTCGAAGAAGATGAAGTTCTGAAGGTTAAGATCTTGAGCCCGCTAAGGAAGGCGGAGTTGAATGAGGTATTTTCTTCTTCTGTGCACTCAAAGAATCCTCGCATTGCGACTAAGCCTGCTTTTGAGCGTTCGACCCCTTTAGTGGGGGGGACGCAAAGATGTGGGGTAAGTTCTCGACTCGTCCGTTGGGACGAAAACTGTTGTGTCCGAGGGTCACGATGCTCAAGCACGGGCCCCTATTTCCCTTTCCAACTTGGAGGAGTATCTGCGAATGGTGGGGGTTTAAGATGTAATGAAGCTGAGCACCGAGCAAGTGGAGTTCATGAACAACCTGTTGCTGCAGGAAGGTGTGGCAGCTTCGTTTGATGCAGGTTTGACTCGCCTTTTTTCATTGAAGAACATTGAGTATAACCCTTCTTCAGACTGCAAGTCTTCCTGGCTTGTTGAAGAGTCATCTGACTGTCATCCTTACGGTGAGAAGTATCCTCTGCATCGCCCTATTGTCCTCCGCCCCGATCTCAACCTCACACCGAAGTGACAATGGGTTTGAAAGATAATTCACTTCCTTATTATCTACTGCTTTCGTGTCGGCTCATGAAAGATAGTCGATCGTTGTGAGCAAGGGGAAAGCGGTTAATGAGGGTCCTTATGTGGTGAAGACTGTAAAGGGTGGGGCTAGAGTAATTCTTGTCCCATAGGACCTCTATCCGGATGCGCGGATCAGCCTATTCACTCCGGATAAGTTGAAGATGTGCAATCAAGCCTGACACCAGGAGGTTGATATTTCTTATGCCTCCAAGAAGCATATCAGTAGGTGGAATGACTGGCTGGCAAATTGTGCTCCGATGCTAGCTGGTGTACGCTGGGAGGGCGTATGCACAAAAGGTTGAATATCTCATGTTAGGATGTCATATCTGAACCAAGTTGTCGTGGCTAGGGCGGAGGTTGAGGCTGCTCGTGAGAGAGTGCATACAATGGAGCTAGTATTTGCGAATTTGCAGAAGTCGTACTCCGATGCTCTATGTGAAATTGAATTACTAAATAAGCAGCTTAAGGAATGGAGGCCTGCCCAGTTGGTTGTTGATCCGGAATTCTGGCAGAGAAAATCGAAGGCTCAAAGAATTTGCTTGGAAACGCTTGAGTCTGATTTGGCAGAGGCATTGTCCGCAAGGGACAAGTTCGAGAAAGAACTGAACATTGTCCGTTGATATTCACATAATTATTACATAATATATCCCTTAATTTATATATGTTAGTGTTTCGATTATTATAATTTATAATAATTATTTCGTTTTCATGTTTTGGCAGGAATTTAAGCGTTAACGATGAAATGATATTAAGGCGACAACTTAAGGACTGACAATTGGTCGATTCTAGTGGTGGTACAAAGCAAAGAGACACATATCTAAACCTAACCCTAATAAACCTAGGTCCACCTAGCCGAAACCTCAAACATGCTGACCTAAAAACCCAAGCCCACTATGAGAACCCTATTTAGCTTCCCCATCTCAGAGAAAGGAACATCATCTCTTATTCTCTCTTCTTCCACGTTCCTTCTCCCCTCATCTCTTTTCCAGCCACCATACCACCCTGCCGGCAATCCTCGCTCGATAGGAGAGCCGGCAGCGCGATAATCCCGCCATCACCACCTCCTCCTCGTCCTCTACCATCAGCCGCCACCTCCTCACCCTGCTTCGCACACCAACAGTCGCCACCTTCTACCATCTCTCTCTCTGTTCCATCATCCTCACCGCCGACATCCACCGTCCAGCAACCTCGCCACCAGACCACGTATCGCCGCGACAGAACCACCGCAACCACAGCCGCGAAACAGAGCCGCACCGCGACTCTGTTTCGCCTCGCAACAGAGCCTGTTCCCCTTTTTTCTCGGCCTCTCTTCGTCTCGAGCTTCTTCCCGACTCCCTCTCTCACGACCACCGTCACGTCCCGACCAAGCATCACCGCCACCTCCTCGCGAGACAGCGTTCGCAACCCAGAAACAGGGAGCCCTGTTCCTCGCCCTCCTTCTTGTTTTTACTGTTTTATAACTGTTTCCTCATCCTCTCTCTCTCTTTTGCAGGTTCTGGAGACGATTTGAGAACGAGGAAGGCCGCGAGAAGCGAAGAAAATCACCGCGAGAGCCGCTGTCTCGCTGGAGACGAAGGCGCAGCAGCGCGCGACTTTGGCGGGAGAAAACTGTTTTTCAAACAGTTCAGCTATTGACACCCCCGAGTTCTCTAAGAGCCACCACAGTGCCTTTAGCAGCCCTTTTCTCGGGATTCGCGTTCGTGCAGAGATGAATTGCGGCGTACCACATCACGAGGAGATGACTACCACTACCATGGATAGCTAAACCCTTCACCAAGGCTACGATGAAACCACAGGATTTCCTAGAGTTTGTGTATTTAAATTTATTATTTTCTTTATGCTTGAACGTTAAACACATTTGATTTATGATTTTTAATAAATTGCTTTCACCGATTATATCCTGATTAATTATCTAGACTAGTCGGTAGTTAGAAGTACCCTTTGTTGAAATTCAAAAGCCTGATTTAATCAATTAATCTGAATCTGTGATTGTGTGTGCCGTAAGAAGACACGCAATGCTAGGGATTAGGATTAGTTATAATAAACTTGTGATTGTGTGTGCCGTAAGAAGACACGCAATTGTAGAGGTTTATACCTATGCTAAAATCAATTGTGAACTTAGATTAATCTTTAGGTTAGTCATGTTAAATCTTGAAAACAATATTTTTGATTACACAAATCTCAAAGAACCTGTGGTGGATTCAACGCCTTGGTTTCCTTTCTCATCTTCTTAACAACCTTTTATTTTGTTTTTTTTTTAATTTGATTATTAGTTTAGATATTTTAATTGCTGTAACCCCAATTTAAATTAGCTTAAATTAACTCTGAAATTTAATTGCAACCACAGTCCTTGTGGGATCGACCTGTACTTGCCCTTGTCTACCAGTTAGACACTGTGCACTTGCAGTTATTAAAATTAGGTTAAATTAACTTATTTATTTAGGTTAGTTTAATCTGCATCAAGTTTTTGGCGCCCTAGCTGGTGTACGCTGGGAGGGCGTATGCACAAAAGGTTGAATATCTCATGTTAGGATGTCATATCTGAACCAAGTTGTCGTGGCTAGGGCGGAGGTTGAGGCTGCTCGTGAGAGAGTGCATACAATGGAGCTAGTATTTGCGAATTTGCAGAAGTCGTACTCCGATGCTCTATGTGAAATTGAATTACTAAATAAGCAGCTTAAGGAATGGAGGCCTGCCCAGTTGGTTGTTGATCCGGAATTCTGGCAGAGAAAATCGAAGGCTCAAAGAATTTGCTTGGAAACGCTTAAGTCTGATTTGGCAGAGGCATTGTCCGCAAGGGACAAGTTCGAGAAAGAACTGAACATTGTCCGTCATGACTTACAATTTGCTCAGGAGGCTACAGCACAGGCTAAGATGCAGGCTCTGAATGCGAAGAAGGACAAGAATGAGTTTTATGTCTGCAGCTAGATGTCGATGTTGATTTTAACGTCAAAAGTGTGAGGACAGCAGGATAGCAGCTCCTTCTAGCACAAAATGAACTAAGTGTTGTCAAGAAGAACCTGAGTACCGAACAATCTAAAACTGATACATTGTTGGACAAATTGGAGCAGCTGGAGTGAGAGCTCGCTGAGTCAAGAGTGCGCGAGGAAAAGTTTCTTAAAGCCCAGAGCACGTTTTAGTTCAGCAGAGTTGTGCACGGACGAGTGGAGCCGTTGCAGCTGATAAAGGATGAGCATTTTGATTGTGATCTCTCCTACTACGAGGAAGTGTCATTTGCGAAGCTTGGAGAAGCCCCCGATCAATCAAACAAAGTGGGTGATCAATAACAGAGTGTCCGAGTGGTAGTGCGTACTGATGCATCCCCTTCTTTTTCTCCCGCCAAGTTTTGCTCTATTGTATCTAAACCTCTTAATAACGACAAGTGAACTCTTTAATTTTCGGTTATCAATAAGAGATAATATGTTGAGCAACATTCAATACTGATGTATTCTTTGACTTTCCCTGGTGGCTTTTTCTGTTTTGTCTTATCACGATATTAGCATTTAGACAAGAGGTTTTGCTGAGTTAGGAAGTCGTATGATTGATCTGCTGATGAAAGTTATGACCACTTATGTTGCGACAGTTCAGGCAATCCTAGTATGTACTCTTTAGAAATCAAGGAGTTGTATCAGCCATGTCTTGTAATTTGGCTACACTCCATGCGAGGGGATAAGCTTGGCCGGTGATAGATTATTCAAACCAGGTCGTTACTCGTCTTTGAGATCCGCCATTGTAATCCGTCATATGCAGGCCAAGATGCAAATCGGACCAACTATTGACGTTACTTCCATAAGCGAATTGGTCAGACTGTGGTCATGCATGCGAATAGCTGTAAGTGATCGGACAATAGTCCTTGTGAGTCGTCCGAGTTAAGCTTCCTGAGCTCTGACTGGGCTTTCAAACCGTTTCTGCCCGTTTTTGGTGGGCTAGGTTGTAAGGGGAAACAAAATTATTGTCGTTAGTCGGGGTTGACTAGGGTTCGGCGATCATTGTCTGTGGTTGGACAATGATCCCTGGCAAGTCATTGTGATCAGGCGTACAGAACACTTTCTAAGCCATATTCACTTGCGCTTAGCGGGCTACGGTCTTAGAGCAAACCAAGAAGTTCTCGTCATCAGTCGAAACTAACTAAGCTTTGGTAGGGTTCGACAATAATTATTTGTAGTTGGACAATGATCCATGGCAAGTCATCGCTATTAGGCATTGAGAACGCTGACTAGACTCTCGCTTTCTAAGCCAACGACATCTGTGCATGGCGAACTAGGCATTAGAGCAAACCAAAAGTTGTCGTCATCAGTCGAAACTGACTAAGCTTTGGTAGAGTTAGACAGTCATTATCTGTAGTTGGACAATGATCTATGGCAAGTCATCGTGATCAGGCATTGAGAACGCTAACTGGACTCCCAATTTCTAAGCCATCTTCACTCGCACTTGGCGGTCTACAGTCTTAGAGCGGTAGGGTTCAGTGATCAATGCCCTTAGTTGGGCAAAGATCCTTGGCAAGCCATCATGGTCGGGCGTCGAAAGCGCTGACTAGACTCTCACTTTCTAAGCCATCGACATCCGCGCACGACGAACTAGGCATTAGAGCATACCAAAAGCTATCGTTATCAGTCGTCACTGACTAAGCTTTGGTCAGGTTCGTTGATCATTATCTGTAGTTGGACAATGATCCCTAACAAGCCGTCTCAATCAGGCATTGGAGCACTAACTAGGTTCCCACTTTCTAAGCCATTTTCATCCGCGCTCAGTAAACTACGGTCTTAGAGCGGTAGAGTTCGGCAATCATTGACATCCGCGCTCAGCAAACTATAGTCTTAGAGCGGTAGGGTGGGGCGTCAATAACGCTGACTAGACTCCTACTTTCTAAGCCATCAACATCCGTGCACGGTGAACTAGGCATTAGAGCGGACAAAAAGCTATCATCATCAGTCGGAATTAACTAAGCTTTTATTCGATTAGGCCTTCATTTGGCCTTGGGCGTGTAAGCCTGACTTGGGTGTCCTAACTTACTTAATTCACCTAATAGTCTGACACGGAGGTCGGACCAATAAATCTGGTTCTGGGGTCGGATCGCCATAGATTGATCGGACCAAGTTTATCTAGGTTTAATGAACAACAATGGAATTTTAATAGAGATGATACCTTGGATTTATTGATAATATCACTGTACATGTGTTCTACATTCCATAGGCACTTAAGGCCTTCGTCGTTTGTGTCTTTGCATGTACTAGGCCGAATCTGGTTGGGTATTTGCTTGGGCCCATTCGTTGGTCGGGCCGTGTTGTAAAGATCAACATGTCAGGTGTACGACGTAGATTGAAAGACGATACAATATCGGTTACTCCCCCAATTAATGGGGACGTGTGCGGTGCCATTAATTCGATGAATGTGGACTCTTGCAGTTTCATATGGAACCATCGCCTCCCTATTCCTCGTATGACATTTAATGATGATATAATCATTGATTGATTTCGTTCCATAAACTGTCGCCTATTAATAGGCTAGTGTTCACCATTTCAAGCATTGCCATGAATGTTGTAGAGAATGTTCTTGAAATGCCTATCTTCAGAAAATATGTTTTGGGTTCTCCAAAGGCTAAAAAAGATTTTAGTTGTTGGAGTCTTCGAATGTTCTGACATTTTTAGCAATGAGTCTTAGCAAGACCTGTTAATATGTGGTGCCACCCTGTTTGGGTGAGCATCCAATTGGTTCTATGAGACCTTATAATTTCTTCTCACATTTCATAGAAGAAGTACAGACTCCCCCTCAAGGGACGAGTCTGTCTGTCACCTTTTCTTGCTCCCGAGTTTCCATCCATCACTGTTGTTGGGAGATGATACCCGAAGCTAGTTTTGGGGCAATTTTTCTATTGTATCTACTGGGCTTTTCAAGTGATGCTAGAATCGGAAGGCAGATTTGGCGGAGGCGAACTCTGGTGTACGCGACCTGCGGTCTGGGGGTGCTTGTTGCGGGTTTAACCGGCCTAAATAAATAGGCCAATTTGACCCACTTGTAATAACCGCAAGTGCACGGTGTCTAACTGGTAGACAACGACAAGTACAGGTCGATCCCATGAGGAAAGTGGATGCAATTGAATTTTATAATTTAATTAAACTAATTTGGAGAAAAATGGGGTTACAGTGTTTTTAAAACTAAACTAAAAATAAATTAAAAATAAGAAAAATAAAATAAAATGAAAAGATGGATGAGATGGATTTTGTGGGGTTTGGACTCACCTATGAGTTAGCAAATATATTTAAATTTAAATTACTGAACTTATAAACGATAAGTTTTAGGGATGAGGATCCCTTGCTTACACCGAAGATGTGATCATTAAAATTCCAATTCCAATCATATCAAGTTTCTGTCAAACATTAACAACTTATCTCAAGCAAATAAACTCTTACCAAACATTAAGTGTCTTTTTAGGGCACACTTAATCAAAGTTCAAGCTTAATAGATTTTAGCACATGCTTTGAATATTGATAAAATGTGAATCTAACTACCAAACATATCAAGTTTTAATCGAACATGGAAGGTGAAAGCAATTTATCAAATTTCTGAAATAAAATTGTAATTATCAATTAAGCATTTAAGTCAGTAAAATAAATTATACAACCCTTTTGGTTTGTCGCCTCCTCGGTGTGGAGGTACTCAGCAGATCAGTAGGTTCCAACAGCATCAATGGAGGTGGAATTCATCTCTGCAAGGACGCGAATCCCGAGAAATTGTTGCAAGTGTACTATGGCTGCTCAGAGAGAAATCGAGGGTGCCAATAACCAACTGATTCGTAAATCAGTTGTTTCCCGCCAGAACAGTCGCAGGTCCCCTACACCTTCGTCTTCAGCGAGCAGCGCCGCTCGCGCTTCCTCGTTTCTGCTCCTCGCGAGCTCTTTCTCCCTCCGAACGGCTCGCGTTGCTCTATTTCGTGGCGGCGATGGTGGTGGGAAGTGGCTCTGGTGGCGGTGATGGCGGCTCGCGTTGCTCTGCTCCTTCGTCTTCTTTTTTAAATAAGTTAACAACTGAAAATGGAGGGAAGAGACCGGCTGCGCAAGGGTGCTGATGGAGGGCCTACTTGGGAGAGCGGGTGTGCGTCCGGAGCTGACCGGCATTGGGTGGCGGTCGGTATACGAAGAGAGACCGAGAGAGAGCTCGGTGTTGGGTGCTGGCTACTGCTCGGGCTGCAGCGTGTTGTTTGTCCGGCTGTGCGTACGGTGTGGATGGTTGGGTTGTCCGAAGGTGGTGGTGGTTATGGCGTTAACAGGGAAGGTGGCGGAAGGACAGATGGTGGAGCTCAGTGGCGAGGTGAAGATTTGACGTGAAACATGGTTGTCACGCCCTTGTTTCGTGATGGTGGTGGTGCTCGGGTGATGGTGGTGGCTTTGGTGGCAATGATGGCGGAGTGATCTGGATAGTGAGGGAGTGAAAGATGGATGATGATGGGATGGGTGTGATGAAAATCACTTTGTGAAGGAAGATGATTTGATTTTGGCTATTGAGGCTTGATTCCATTCTCCTCCTCCCCTTTCTCATTAATTTCTCTTGTATTTATAGAGAATTAAGAAAATGAATATGGACAAGTTAAGTGGAGGATTCAATGAGTGATTTAAGGAAAAAATCAAAACTGAATATGGGATAATTGGGAGAATATTTTTTGGGTTTGATTGGGTTTGATTGGGTTTGGCATTGGGTTTGGGTTTATGGGTTTAGTTTTGGGTTTAAGTAAAGGGCTCAGGTTATTTTCACCTCCACTTTCTCTAAAATCACCATTTGGGATTGTTCATTGCATTTTTCTCTGATTTCTTCATTACAGCTCCACATTCTACAAAAACACAAAAATTTAATAATTAATCTAAAATAAGATAAAAATAAGGATTAACAAAAATATAATAAGAGGTAATAATGTTATAATTATGTGATTATCAGTGCTAACTCTGCATCACCCCAAGCATTACACGTTTGAGAGACATCCTTGTCTAGCTTCTTCTACTCTCCTTTTGAATGGCGGAGCAAAACGTTTGTAGTCCATTTTGAGTGTCTTCGCTGCCACTTTCAAGTTATTTTTGCGAGGCAGATTGGCGAAGTAAATAATCAAGCCCGGACCTGCGGCCTATTGCCTATTTTGGGTACTTTTGTTTTCATTTCCAAATCCTTTTCTGAAGACAGATTGGCGGAGCAAAATCTTGTCGCGCATTTCAGCGGATCCATACTTGCGTCGGACTTAGATACCGATAGTATGTAAACTGTTGTACTAGTCATTCGGGCAAGCTTTGTAATAAGTTTCTTTGTAATGCATAAAATTTGTTTCATTCCTTGAATGAATTTGTATCATATAGGCTTGTGCAAACAAATCTTCTAAACTGAAAAGAAAAAAAAATCAAAACAATAAGATAGTTTGAATTTAAGTAGGGACTAAGCTAATCTAACCATGAAAGAGACGCGCACAGTCCTAGCTCAGACTATGTAGTTCCCTTGGTGAAGTATCACGTTTTGCCAAGATTAACGAAGTTATTGAAAAGTGAACTTTGTGCGAGCGGGTCGTTTCTTGTTGGTTGTCAGCTTTTGGAGTAGGCGCTTGTTTGTTGAGGTGTTATTGCTTAGCTTTGTACTGGATTGGATGGTGTCTGCAGTGATAAATTTCGGCTCGTTGAATAGTTGAGCCTTGGTTGTCGGAGCTTTGTCTCTATCCGCGCGGGGTGACGCTTCCCACTTATCTGGGCTCGGTGTCTGATACGTCTCTCGCGGGCCCGAGCTGTAATTGCTAGCATTCTAGCTGCTTCAGCGCTGCGTAGTGGCAGTTTCTCGCTGAAGGTTGATTTCCACGAATAGTTCTTTGGGTGTGGTTGGCAGTGTACTTGATGCATTGGTGCAGAATAGAAACTACTGCCTCCATATGGTGGAGCCAAGATCTCCCCAGGATGATGTTGTTGGTAGACAGAGCATCGACCACCATGAACTCTTGGACAAGGTGCTTTTGTAATTGTGGCTCTCCCGCTACTACCATTAGGCTGATCTTTCCAATAGGGAAGCATTTCTCTCTGCTGAATCCGATCATGGGGTGGTAGGCGGGTGTTAAATCCTCCTATTTGAGTTGCATATTGTGGAAGGCATTGCAAAACAGGACGTTCAGAGTGCTTCCCGTGTCCACCAAGGCCCTCTTCACTTCCCACTTTGAAATGAGGGTCGAGATGACCAAGGCATTATGGTGAGGAGAATGAACACCTTGGAGGTTCTTGTCCGTGAACGTCAGTGGTGGGATTAGGCGTTGAATACATGCATATTGCACTTTCCACCTTGAGCTTCCCTTTCTAGATCCAGTACTCTACCTCACTCCTGAGACTTTTGCAGTCCTCAGTGTTGTGGCATCCCTCATTGTGAAAGGGTCTCATCACTGTTTGGCAGACTACTTTAGCTCTCTTCAATTCTTGATGGAGTTGAGGATGTCAGACAGAGTGGAGTTGAATGGAGTGATGGATTTAAACCTAGCGAAGTTGGAGGCCTTATATTGTCTTCCACCGCCAAAGTCAGGCTTGTTGTCACTGCGCTTCCTTTTTTTGTCGTCGTCATCCTAGATTCTTCCCCTCCTTCTTGTCTCTGGAACCATAAGGTTTATTTTCAGACTTTGCCTCCTTTTTGGCGGCCAACTTCTCATCGAGAGTAACGTACTTCTAAGCACTCTTTAGTAAGTCCGCCATATTGGTTGTAGGTTCTAGATTAAGGAAATCATAGAACTTGCCTCTCCTCAAACCCGAGGTGAAGGGCGTCGCCATGTGTCATTGTTGCAGCTGTCGATGAGAGTCAACTCGTCGTTGAAGTGTGTGACGTATTCCCTCAACGTCTCCCTCAGCTTTTGTTTGAGGGTGAGCAAGTAATGCGGACCCTTCCTAATTCGTTGGTTGCCGACAAAGCAAGCAAGGAACGATGTTGCCAAAGTCTGGAATGAGTCGATGGACCTCGGAAGAAGGTTGTGGAACCAGTTCAGCACTGACTTCTTCAGGCTGGTAGGGAATGACTAGCACATTACTGCTTTGGACCCTTCCATGAGCGTCATTACATGCTGGAAGTGGCGAAAGTGATCGAACGGGTCTATTATCCCATCATAAGACTCTAGCTTTGGCAGAGTGAATTTCTTCAGTAGTGGCTCGTTCATGATGTGATCCATGAATGGGGAGACATTGAGGTTGAACAACACGTCAAGATTGGTGGCCTCTAGATGGATGGGCTTCTGGGAGGTGGGTCTATCGGCCTTAAATGATGGGTCTCTGTTGGCTGTTCCTCTGCTTCTCGTCCACTGAGAGCCCGGAGGGTTAGAGCGGCTCGCCTGAACATGTTATCTGGTGTCTTCTGGGGACATGGTTCTTTGTTGTTCTCGGTCACCTTCTGTGGGTAGAGGGTTATGTTGGGTGAGCCTCTATACAGCTTGTGTAATTTGTTGCATCTGGGTTGACAGTAGATCCACCCTGGGGTCCGTTGTGGCTGCTATCGGTGCGAGGGTTTGATTTTATTCCCCCCGTGACGCCTGGCCACCGAAATTGGCGGCCCTCCTCCAATACAAGCTTTCGATGGCTCAGGGATGTGTCCATTGTTGCGAGATCTCATGGCCACCATCTCTTTGTACTGTGAGGAAGGGTGATATCATTGTATTTTAAGGAACTTCCATGTTCCCCACGGACTTCGCCAAACTAATGTAGTCGAATCTTGCTCTCCTTGACCTGGACCTGCACAGGGAACACATGTGAACCAAAGACCATCGTTGTGGCAGCCGATGACACTCTGCTGTTAAAGTCAGACAAGGCTTGAGAAAGGCTTAAAGTTGTAAATTGGATACCGTAGCATACCTTTGTTCATCAACCCTATGCCTTATTTATAATGCAGAAGTCATTGTTCGGCTAGGCCTTTGGTGGTGTAGTTTAGGGAAAGAGATCTAGCTGAAGATCCTTTCTCAGTTGAAAATCATCCATGTAGAAGAGTTTCCCTACATGACTTGTGCTCCTAGATTTGCGGGGGAAGTTTCTCTTTTGGAGTGTTGTCCATGCAAGGAAGTTTCCATGTATGATTTATACTCTTGTATTTGTTTCCTAGTCGGAACCAATGTATTGCTGACATGCCCGTCTTAGGTGATCCCCCAAATACTTGCCTAATTAGGCCTTACAGGTATTGGGCTTTACCATATGACGTGTGGGCTTAGTAGGGCACTGCAATTTGGATCCAACCTTTTGGATTCTGCCAAGATGGGCTTAGTGTCATTTGGGTTTTGCCAGATTGGGTGGGCAATCAAGCCGGTTTTGCTCTACTAATGAGATCATCATGACACACATACGGCGTGGATTAAATGACGGTTTGGTGTATCATAAAAAACAATACCCTGTTGTGGAGTGTCGGTCATTCACATCACCAGTCCAATCTGCATCTACAAAACCACTAAAAGAAAATGGTATATGTTGCTTGTACATCAACCAAAAGTTTATAGTGCATTTTACACAGTGAATAATCCTTTTTATTGCAATTAAATGTCTTTCACATGGTTTGCCCTAAACTTAGAAATGACTCCAACAGAGTATGCCAAGTTAGGTCGGATGATGGTCAAGTAAAATAAACTCCCCACAAGTTGTCGAAAATTGGTGGCATCATCCAACAACTCCCCTTTAACCTTTTGTAACTTGAGACATGGTTCCATGGGAGTTGCCATTGGTTTGCAATTCTCTCCATACCAAAGTGCTCTAACAAATTCTTAGCATATCTCTGAGAGACAAAATAACCACCTGATTTGTCAACTTCGAAGCCAAGGAAACATTGAACCTCACCTAAATCCTTCATTCAAACGGATAGATAAATAATCTCAAAGACGTGTGATTTCATTATTATCGTATTAAGTAATAATCATGTCATCCACATATAAAAGAAAAAACAATGTGTACTGCGATGACTTCATCTTCCCAAACAAGCTAGGATCATAACTTGAAAATTTAAAACTGCAAAAAGTAAGATACTGAGCAATCTTACCAAACCAAGCATGTGGGGCTTACTTAATGCCATATAACGCATTCTTTAGTCGACATACGTGATCAAGAACTCCATGGAAATAAAACCTGGTGATTGCTCCATAAATATATCACGATCCAGCTCTCCACAAAGAAAAACATTCTTCACATCAAGTTGCCACAAGGTCCAGCCGTTACATGCAGCCAAATAAATTATTGTTCAAACTGTCACCATCTTAGCAACAGGGCTAAAAGTATCCTCGTAATCCAGTGCATATTGCTGAGAAAACCCACAAACAACAAGGTGGGCTTTATACCTCTGAACAATTCCATTGACCTTCTTTTTTTACTTGTAAATGCATTTACAAGATACCAGTATTACATCCTTCGGTTTCGGAAAAAGCTCCCACGTGTAAAACGTGTATCTTGAGATGCATCGTAAGGTTAAAAAAATCTCAAACAAATTATCCACTCCTCCCCCATCTTTTTTCCCCTATCCCTCTTTCCTCATCTCTGTAATGCCCCTCCCTTCTCCCTCTCTGCTTATTTGTTTCATCGGTGAGCACCCCTCCCCATCCCTCCTCTCCCTCTCTGCGTCTTTGTATCGCTGGTGACCACCACTTGTTCCCCTTCCCCATTATTCTTTCCCTCTCTTTCCGTTACATAGGTGGTGACCACCATGTTACAACGTAGTGCACATGATGGATTGTGATGTTTCTCCAGTGCACATGATGGACTGTCCTATTTTTCTCTTGCTATGTTGCAGGAGCTGATTTAGTCTTATTTGGTTTATTCCTTGAGCTAATCTAGGATTCAAGTTAGTTAGTTGTTAGTTGAGTAAATTAGGGAGAATAACCAGTATAAATAAGTCAATAATTCAATCTTTGTAAATCATCAATTCAACAAATTGTTAGTCTTCTCTTGAGTAATAAAAACAATATTTGTTTTGTTCATTTATTTGTTATTTGGAATCAGAGCTTAGGTTTGTTAGGTGATTTTATTACTCAGTGAAGATAAATGGTGGAAGTAGTGTCTCTCATGCCTTTGTAGATAAGCTTGTTAGTAACAATTATAGTTATTGAAAACTATGTATGGAAACTTATCTACAAGGGCAGGATTTGTGGGATTTTATTTCTGGTGACGAAGTTGTAATTCCAGAAAATATGCCACATAATGCTGAGTTGTGGAGAAAGTGGAAGATAAAGTGTGGCAAGGTTTTATTTGCTCTGTGATCATCGATCAGTAGAGAATACATCGAGTATGTTCGTGATGTAAAGGCATCGAAACATAGGAGACACTTGAAAGGTCATTCACTAAAAAAGAACACGATGTGGCTGCAGTATTTGGAGAATGAACTTGCTGGGATGACTCAAGGTAATTCTTCAATTTTAGAGTATTTTCTGAAAAATTTAAACCTTGTGTGTTGAAATTTTAGAATTGGATACGGAAGAGCCTGTGAGTGATGCACGTTTGCGTCGTTATCTTATTCGCGGACTGCGAAAAGAGTTTATGTCCATTATCTCTTCGATATAAGGGTAGGCAAATCAACTTTCTATCACTGATTTGGAGAATCTGCTCTCAAATCAGGAAGCGTTGGTGAAACAAATGACCAACAACACCAAGCAGTCTATATCACAAGTGGAGGATGTTCTTTACTCAAAAGACAAAGCCAAAAAGAATATCTTCTCCAAGCATTCTAATGATGATAGTATGCAGTCCAAATTTGAGGGGCAGTTCAGAGGAAACTCAAAAGGTTGATATAGATGTGCAAAGTTGGGACATTTAAATCGCGATTGTCGTGAGAAGGTGGTGTGTAATCGGTACAGAAAACTAGGCCATGTTAAAAAAATTGTCGTGTTAATCTCACAGAAGCAAAAGCAAATGTTGCACATGAAAGTAGTGAATTTGAACAACTCAAATGGGAGCATTGTTTTTCCATTGAAGCTATTGATCAACCAACTAACATGATGTCTATTGTGCACCAGACCGACGCAAATATAGATGATAATGTTTCCATAGACTACAATAAGAAATGGATTGTTGACTCTAGTTGCTCTCATCATGCAACATTGTTGATTCTAGTTGCTTCCATCATGTAACAGTAAATGCTTCGTTACTTTATGATATCCATCCACATTGTGGAAAAGTAGTCATTGTGATAGCTGATAATTCATACATCCTGTAGTGAAAGAAGGACATTTCAATGTAAAGGCTGATATTTCAAATGATGGAGGTATTTCTCAAAGATTTTTATCATGTTCTAGGCCTAAAGAAGAATCTCGCCTCGGTTTCTCAATTAGTTGATTCTGGAAGGTACGTTCTTTTTGGTCCAGATGATGTTCAGATTCTTTCAAATGTAAAATACATTTCTACTGATGTTTTATTTACTGGAAAAATAAAATAATCATTATATGTTTTGTCTACGAATGATGTATATGTTGAAAAGACAGGCCAGAATACAAGTGCAACACTTTGGTATGCTCGGTTAGGACATGTTGGCTACCGATTGCTGCAAAAAAATTCCACAAAGATGATTCTTGATGGCGTTCCTCCATTTAAGGAGATCCATCACGACGTGGTTTGTCCTAGCTGCCAATACGAAAAATCTCATCATCTTCTTTTCCCGAATTCAAATATTCAGACTGATAGAGCTGATCTTGCTGCCCAAAACAGAGGAGAATTGTCATATATGAACCTGCCCATTGATATTTTCCCTTATGAAGATGCATCTCCAGGAAGGGGGGAAGCAATTCTTAATCTAAAGCAAACAATCAACAACACAGGCTCCATGAATCAAAGATCAACACGGGAAAAAATACATCCTGATTATTTAAGGGCCTACGAGGTTCAACTTAATCACTTTACCATAATATCTTGTTTTCTTATGGAAGTGGCAAGTCAAGATGAACCCAAATGTTATACTGATGCTCAAGGAATTCTTTAATGGGAAGGTGCAATGCAAGAAAAGATTGTTGCTTAGAACAAATTAACCACTGATTTGCCTCGAGATTCAATTATGAGTTGTTCGAGGCCAATATTTTAACCTGAGCCCTTAGATCAATTTAGGAGTATTTTAGTCATCAAAATATGACCCATTTGAAAACAAACAGTCAATCAATGTGTATCGCTAGTGTCATTAACCATTTTACTACTCAACTTGATTTTCCTAAAAGAATATAATAACACAATGTTTGTAACTTTTCATTTTATAATATCGTTCATGGTAACATAGGCTTTTAAAATATATATATATTTTTAGAAATAAAAATTGAAATGACAATTCTTGATGTATTTCGCTCATTTACTCTATAAGACATGCCAACTTATTTTCCTCTATAAGGTCCTAGGCACTGTAACGACCCGATACTCATGGTAAGATATTTTTTGCTTTGGGTTTTACGACTCACACGAATTTAAAACCTGTCATACCAAGAGAATCCAACATCGTACATATATAACACATCCCATTTTCTCACCCAGACGATGTAAGACTATAACACCAAGGTAATCTGTCAGCCTCTGAGCCCACCCACACAAGGTAGTCTATTAGCTTCAGAGCCCGCCCACACAATGTTGTTATAATCCACCCCCTTAGGCCCAACGTCCTCGTTGGCACACTTTCGGCTGGGTCCAACTCTAATATCATTCTGTAACGACCTAATCCACATGGTAATCGGTCTTATCACTCGCACAGATTAAAAATGCGTCTTACCAAGGGGATCCAACTTCGCACGTGTATAGCACATCTCCTTTCCTCACACAGTTGATGTGAGATTATAACACCAACGTAGCATGTCGGCCTCTGAGCTCGCCCATACAAGGTAGTCAACCAACCTCTGAGCCTGCCTACACAAGGATGTTACACACACTCAACACACGTATTTCTAAAGGGAGCTTTTAGTTTATAAATTATTATTATGGGTGACTAGGGGTGGAAGCGCACTACATGCACGTAAATAATGGAAGTGAATATTACAGAGAGGGATGATAAAGGAGGCGGGTGGTTGCGAAACATAGAGAGAAATAAGGGGGTCGGTGGTGGTAGAGAAATGAGAGGGATAGGATGAGATATTACGGAAAAATGAGGGGGAAATGGGGATATGATAGTCATTGTTTAATTTGGGGGAGGGAAAAATTAAAAACTGAAAATCAGGTCGAAAATATACACATTTTTCATTAATTAATCAATATTTGAGAGGGGTTGATTTTGGCTGTAAAAATATGAAATATGGATGGCAAAATGGAAAATGAAAAAGTTAGATGTAAGAGTCTTTTTTATAATTTATAGATAATTGGAAGCTTTAAATAAACTATGTTAGGGGCTAGTTATGATTAACAAATGTTTACAGGGGCTGGTTTTGATGAAAAATCAAAAGTTTATGAGTGCCATTTTATAATATATAGATAATTGTAGGGTTTTAAATATATTATGTTATGGCCTTAAGTATAATTAATGAATGTTTGAAGGGCGGTGTTTGATTATAAATAAAATGAATTTGGGAGGGCAAAAGTGTAAAAAAAATGTAATAATGTTTTTCGTTTAAAGACACAAACACCCTTTGTTGCTTTTACTACCACATTTTTGAATTTTTCTTTGTAAATATTATAAAAGTGGAGGATATTGTCGGAACTCGAAAATTAGGTCGAAGACAAATGTGTAATAATATTTTAATTAAAATACATAAATACCCCTGACATTGTTCGTTGGTCTGTTGGTTTCACATATAATTATTTAGAATTAAAAAAAAGGCAAAACGAGAAAGAAAAGTTAGAGTTTAAGACATTCAACTTTTACTATTCATTTTGGGAAGGGGTGTTATATAGTCCAGATGTATCTGTAATTTATATATAAATATTTTTGATTGTTTTTAGGAATTAACATTGATACTTGTTATTCAACGATAAAACATGGCATTTGCTCAACTGAAGGGGGTTATATTGATTTTACGACCTGTTCTTTCTCTGGTGACATAAGCCCTCATCTTCTTATTCAATATAACCTCGATAATTAATACTCGATAAATTAAAATTTTCGGTTAAATAATATTTTTGGCTGCTCTGACTTGGGACTAATGTGGTAAATTAATAATTTACAAAATTTATAGATAATATATTTAAAAATAACATATGTCCAATTTATATATATATAATTTTTAAATGACTTCAATTAGAAGGCATTTGTAAATGACTTCAATGTTATTTATATCCTTTTGAAATTGATGTTTTCTTGGACATCATCTCTTACATTTCTTAGTGCATTAAGAAGCTTTGGTGTAGTATTCTTGTACTGCAAGAGAAAATTATGCAATGTGATTGTTGTTTTGAGTGTATTTGTGCGAAACAGACTCCAATATAGAACTATTATCTACAACATCATCTTCTTTGTCATTTCTCATGACGTTCTCAATAATTTGTTCGCCACTCAACAACTCTGAAGTTGCCTATTTTCTCTTGGGTAGTTCAAAAGGTATTCAACATTCATTGTATCCTAAATCTTCAACTCTTTGATTAAAACATGCAGTGTACCATTTTAGTTTGTTGCAAAATGGAATGATCCATGACTTTTGTTTAATAAGACTAATTACTTCATGAACTTATTTTGATTGAACAAATACATAGAATAATGATAACTTGTAATTCGTTAATATTAATATTTGTATAATCACAATACACATACATGTATTAAGTTCAATGTTTGGAAATAAACAAAATACAATGATAAATATTTTTTTTATTAAAAGGTTTAACTATATATTGATTATTGGTTGGTTGTGTTGCCCCTTGTTTGGCAAACATTGTATGGGTGTCGATTCAATACATTGGGCCTCCTGAAGCCATAGGCTTAGCCCGCGTAACTACCCATTCATTCTCAAAACCCATCTCCGTTTCATCAGTTCCACAACCACAGCCCAACCAACTGAACTTCCTCTTTAGGGTTTTGCTTCACTTCATTTCATCGAATCAAGAAATCAGCTTCACAAAAGCTTCAGACCTCATCAATGGCAACACCTTCAGAGCACACCACCGATTCCGAAACCCTAACTTCTCTTCCCGAAGATATTGACGCTCCCATCAACGAATTGGACCCAAAACCCTCAACCGAAGCAAATGGCGAGAAACGGAAGAGAGACGAAACAGAGGAGGAGGTGAATGGAGAACCGAAGAAAGCTCTCCACCCATTGTGGAAAACGAGCCTCTGTTCATTCTTCCGAAGTCAATCCGGTGTCTGCAGCCATGGAGAGACGTGTAGATTCGCTCACAGCGAGGATGAATTGCAGCCGAGGCCGGATAATACTTGGGACCCGACATCTCAGAAGGCGAAGAAGCTTTTGAAGGCGGAGAATGGGGAGAAGGTGGAGAAAGTTGAAGTACCGGATGCGAGGGAGGATGTTTTGATGACGGATGAGCTTGGGGATTCATCGGACCCGGCTTTGAACAAATGCTTGGTGCCTCTACCAAAGAACTGGACTTCGGACTCGTTGAAAAACTTCCTAAATCAAAAAGTAAGTTTTTTTTTCTGCAATTTAAATGAATATTTTTTTTTTTTGCAATTTAAACGAATTTTGTTTGTTTGAATGAAATTTCAGCTGTAATTACTTAACTGTCTAAAATGTGTGTTTCAGTTTTGAGTTAGGCATTAATCGGTAAAAAGTTATAAAGGCCAAAAAGAAATCTTATAGAATCATAAAACCTATTTGTTGACCACCCTGATCTAAGTATATGTAATGAAAACCATTCATTGGAGATGCGAAGCGAAACTCATTAAATCAGCCCCAAATCAATCTTGTTGTCACTCAAATGCACATAATACCCAGTGCCCACACCGGAACTCCAAATTTAGTAAAAGAGGACATGATGGAAAGCAGATACAAATACGAAACTACCGGCGCTGTACTACTTAAACATTTATTGTAAAATTAGTTTTCTAATGAAATCAGGTCATCTTCTGCATGTGGGTAGATTGACACTGTATCGCTTAGGAGGCTATAATTCCGTCTGCAAAAATCCAAATGCGATTTCGTAAAAAAGGTATAGACAGTAGACTCAGAGAGGTATCCAAACATATAGATTAATCCTACTATAAGGAAATCATTCAAGTCAGTTTTAGCCCCTGAAACCATAGCATTCCAGGATAATTTTAACTGTTGATAATTTTGACACCCTTTCACAATTTTGGGCATAACTCATCCATTAAAAATCGAAACTAAAATTTACAAAATTCTATAGAAAAAAAAAACTTTGGTGTAGAATATGACCTCATACATTCATGAATACCCATTCAAAACCAACTTCAAAGATTGCACAAGATACTATTTAAAAACAAGGTATGGAAACAACACACAAATTCACATTTCGAGTCAATGTTTGGGTAGCCACACTCTAACACCTCAAAGTGCTTAATCAAACTGTTATAAACCTATACAAAACATTTCTCATCCAATCCAAAGTTCCAAACAACAGACACCTAAAATCATGCCAAAAGACAAGAATACTAAGCTATTCATGGAGGTTGATAGGCCGTCTAACCAAGTTGTGCATGCACTGGTCTCAGGTGCGGTAACACTGAGTATGATAACTATCTTGTTCGCTTTCGTATAGACTCTGGAATTGGGTTGAAGTTATGTATTTTCCTTCCGGATGGACCTTGTTACAAAATTTCCTTCTTTAACCCTGTTCCTTGATGTGTACATTATTGAAAGAAGAGCTTCAGTATCTTCTAGTTGTAGAGTGATTGTTACAGTGATTTTCTACAGGGAATTCTCTATAAGTCAGCGAAGAAGAAGAAAGGAATGACTGTAGGTTTTGTGAGTTTTGAAACACAAGATCAGTGTAACAAAGCATTTGAGGTACTCCTTACTCTGCATAGTAAACTATATTCATTTGCAAACTTACAGCATCTTGTTATCATCTCATATATTGAAACATGATAGGGACTGGACGGAAACACTTTGCCCAACCACAAAACAATAAAGCTTGCAGATGTCAGACCACGATCATTTGAAAAGAAAACAACAAATTCTTCTGATAAAAGCGCAAAGCCACCTATGGAAACAGAATCAACTTGTGAGGATCCAACCGTTTCATTGTCTTTAGAGGGCCAAGAGAATGGTGAAATGGACGACCCCAATGTTGATAATTCATCATCGAAAGTTAGAACCGCACGTGATGCAGTGACTCCCCTTGCTCACATGCCTTATAGCAGTCAGTTGGAGCACAAGAAAAACTCACTGGAGCAGGCTCTTAAAAGACTTGTGAGATACTCTGTCATTGTTTTAACGTTTGGTTTCTTAATGCACTCTTTTCTGATAATATTCTGGCTTGTTTTCCCTATCAAATGCATTGACATATTTTTTTCTTTTCCTTATAGACTCGAAGTGCACGTAAGGCTTGTCCAGACGGCATTTCTCTCCCTGAGTGGATTCTCAAGTCCAGGGAGATAGGTATGTTTTTTATCTGCACAATGGTCATTCAATTGATTTGTGTAACACAGTATGCTGATCATGCGATGCAGTGGTTGTGGTAGTTGTGCTAGTTTGTACATGTAAAGCATCTCTGAGGGGAGAGGTTTAGGATTTTCAAAAGAACACAAGCTTGAATTTATAGCTTTGTCTTCTTTTGTTTTCTTGATTTGGTGGTAAATATGATGAAAATGAAAAGAAATTGAAAAACTCCCTGAATATTTGGGGAAACCTCTGATAAAAGAAGAGGATCTATAACAACTCAATAAGTGAAATAGGAATACCCTAGTGTTGGAAAGATGCTAAGAAGGAATGGTGTGACTTATGTGGGGGAGGGGGGGTCGACAACTTTTAATTAAGATGTTTTTTTTTCCAAAATTGGCATTCACATGGAAATCCCTTCAAATGGCACAAATTATTATTACTATTATTATTATCATCATCATCATCAATAATAGTTTTTTTTTTCTATTTAAAAATATGCAGTTATACCGAAGTTTATTAGAGTATCAAGAAATAGTTTTATGTCGGTTGGTAGTGGGAATTATCAGTTGATGATTGAATATTATCAGCAAATGATGATATGTACAATATTTCTTGTACATCATTTTTTCTTTCTCATTTTCTTAAAGATTAAATTTTCAAAGTGGGATGTAATAATATCATCTACTTGAATCATAAGAATTGATATTGAGTTTTTTCCCCCATTTTTTGTTCAATATCTAACAGGTGGTCTTCCTTGCAAACTAGAAGGTATAATAGAATCACCACTTGTAAATGGATATCGTAACAAGTGTGAATTTTCGGTTGGATATTCTTTACAGGGAACGCCGACAGTGGGGTTTATGTTGGGAAACTTTAGGTTGGCTTCTTTGCTAATGTTCATCATTATATTTGTTGGCAAAATTGTCTATTTTAGAGGCAGTTGCTTTCAGATAATTACTGAAAAGGTAAAAACAATGGTGTTTCAGGGAGGGTGTGACAGCAGTTGAGGAACCTACGGACTGCCCAAATGTTTCTAAAATTGCTTGCAGATTTGCTTCTATCTTTCAAGAGTTCCTACAGCTTTCAGGTTTACCACTTTGGAACAGATTAAACAATACTGGGTTTTGGCGTCAACTAACAGTAAGATTTGTTTCCCACCAACTTGAGTAATTGACTTTAGGATCTTACATGCTAGATGTTGCGGTTCAATACTAGTTACAATGGGTGTATACACAATGTAATTTTTTGAATTCTTTTGGCATTCTCTTGAAATTGTTCTTCTTAACTAGGTTCGAGAAGGAAGGAAGCCTGATCAGGTTGTTGGGGTTGAAAATCTTGAGGCAAACATCTCGGAGGTCCTGCTTATGGTTCAGGTATGCTTCCAGTATCATAAAAAATTGCTTGTAGTTGGGTGTCGTCAGGTTTAATATTCTTTAGTTGAAAAAGTTTCGTAGATGTTTTTAAATCATATAAACCTAGAAAGAAATAACTCGATCAAGTGCTTGCAACCAAAATCAAGGTTGGAAGGACAATGGTTTTTATTTTCAAGCTTTAAGGCTCTATTGAAACTCATCCATGTTGTAGTTTTCCAAGGCTCAAGGTCAAATCTTATATGAGAAACCCCTTCTAAAACTCTCTCTCTCTCTCTCTCTACTCATGCCATATGATTTGTTGCAGGTTTGCTCAACTGGAGTTGATGATGAATTAATCAAAAGCGAATATCAGAGATTGGCTCATGCTTTTGTTCAAGGAGCTACTGCAATCTTTCCTCATCTACCCCTTACATCATTGGTAGTCCAGGTGCTAACCTTCGGTCAACCTGTTTGATTTCTCGAGTCTAGCGTCTAATTCTGTACCAAATTGATTTGGGTGGCAGCTTTGGTTTTGTGGCATTTATCTATGTTAATGTGGTAACATGTGTTGAGTTTTTAACTGGCAATTTCTCATATGTATAATTTAAAGATAAAAATTCACTAATAACCTTCATCAATTACAATTGACAGCATCAAGAACACCACCCCCTCTCTCCTGTTGCTTCCACTGGCAAAGGTACCTACAAAAAGACACCTCGTCACTTATACACTTTGTATCCCTCAGATACATTAGCACCAAAGAAGGCCTTATATGGAGACACCTTGTCGCCTTCTGAATCTGTATCTGAGGATTGGCTCACATTCTTGTAAGAAGATTGAGGGCCCAAGGTCTTGCGCCAGTTTGCCAACTCACTATCTTTTGTAACATTCCCTTACTCTGCTGAACCTTGTGCCACATAAAATAGCTCTATTAACCATTATCCGCTTTTACACAATTCAAATTATCTGTCTTGTCTGCGAGTGCTGTAGTAACCCACTAAAATGACAGGCTTCTGAGGTGCGGTCTTTGTTGCTTTAACGAAGCCATATTTTCCTCAAAGGGTTGCACATTTATTGGATTATTTTGGCAGAGGAAAATAATGTGTTTAATTCAGTACCCACCACCACAGCACACACAAATAAATAAAATGGCAACAAGGTGTTCACCAAGATGTTTGAGTGCATAGTCTTAGGTCATACAATGTTGGTGACTTGGGTGGTTCACCAAGAATTTTGACTCTCAATTGTGCCAACACCCAGAATAGATTTACTCACAATAACACCCACCACAAGTATGATCTGATTCGTGCCATTTTGCCCAGATTCAAAAATAAACTTTTTATTAACTCAGTCTAATCACTTCATCATCGTGGAGGTCCTTTGAGTCACAGTCTTGTGTATATTCATTGTTCATTTTTATGCAGAGTCTATATTGTGAAATAGTATTCTTTTTGTTTACATGGTGGAATGTTCTTCATACAGGATCACAAAGGAGTATCAAATGTTGCACCTGCTGATGCCCCTCTGTTACCACTACCCATACCTAAGGCAGAAAATGCATCTGGTGAACCTGCAAATGGAATTGTGGAGACGAGGATTCATGATTACATAAGCAATCTCCGCTTCTCCATCTCCCCAACAGCATTTTTTCAGGTACTGTTTTTTTCTTCTACACCTCTTGTACAGTTGCAACCAACCAACCAACTAATCAACTTTATAAATGGCAGAGCTTCCAAATGGGAACTATTTGGGTACAGTTGGGGATTCTTAAGCAGATCTAGTTAATATATAGGGGGTTTGTAATAAAAGTACTACTTTAACAATACTTTTGAGATCTATCCCATCTCACACAAAATTTTCGAAAGAACCCTAACCATTGAAAGTTACTGTTCTGCCCTTTTTGTTTTAAAGACTGATTGAAGTCACAAACTCAGATCTAGTTTCGTCTCCTTCCACCTCATTCGCCACCTCCACCATTTCATCCCTACTGTGAAGGAATGCCGATCAGATGTAATGTCTAGTCTTCATTGGTGCTCATTGGAGAAGAGGTGGTGGTTGTCTTCATCTTCTCCGGTGGTGAACCTATGTTTTGTTGTCTTCATCTTCTCCGGTGGTGGACCTCTGATCTGGGTTGGAGGAGGGTGGCCGGTGCTCATCTTTCCGATGGTGAACATCTGATCTGGTTTGTCTTCATTTTCTTTACATAGGAGGGAAGAGGAAGGAATTTGATTTTTCATCTTCTCCTGTGGTGGCCTGATTTAGTTGGCCGGTGGTGGTGGTCATGGTGGCTCGATCGAAGTCAGTGATGGTCTGCTGGCGTGAAGCTAGTTTCATAAGGGAGCTGGGGTGGTGGGTGGTGGTAGCTGAACGGAGGAGGTGGAGGTGGTGGTGACTGGTGGTCACTTAGAAGGGAGGAAATAGGGGAAAAAGTGGAATTATGAAAAAGCGAATTTATGGAGCGTCAAAGTTAAATGGACTTCATTCTAAGAAAAATATAAAAACAGAATTTTATTATTAAAATAAGTTGTAAATTAGGTTGAAATAGAAACTTTAGTTGAGCCTGTAATATTTACTAACATACAAACTAAAAAAAATGAAATTCTATATATTTGGGTATTTCTTTTACATTGAATGATTTCTTACTGATAGTTCAAGATACTTTCCTTTGTAACTTGTTTAGATTGATATAAAAGGATGTATCATTTGCCACTTGCCAGCAAGACTATAGAGCTTCTGTTACCACAATAACTGTTTTAAGTCCTCTGAAACTGTAGGTTAACACACTTGCGGCAGATAAGCTATATTCCCTCGCTGGGGATTGGGCTGGTCTAGGTCCCGATACATTGCTTTTTGATATTTGCTGCGGGACTGGAACAATTGGCCTGACATTAGCACATCGTGTCGGCATGGTAATGTTCAGAAACCCTGTTACCATCAATATATATGTTATATATTTTTTTTCAAAAGATTTCGTGTCTCAAACTAGTGCCGACGAAAGTCTTTTTTTTTGGGATGTTTTCGAAAGAAAGTTAGTTTTACCAGCATTATTAGTTAAACCAGTTAATTACATGTGATTTGTTCGTATGAAACTTTTCCTCATGTTTGTGCATGTTTATGATTTTTTTTTTTAATTTTATTTGTTTATAGTTTACAAAATATGATGTTAAAAATATTCATTTATTATCATTCTGATGAAAATAAATCAGAGTTCATAACATTCTATTGAAGAAATAGTTGCCAGAAGAATTATTTTTTTTTTACCACAATTAAATATGCAACATGCTATATAATTGGAAAGTTAATTTTATTAATTGTGATAATAGTTGTTATAAAAGTACAAACTATCAAATATTTCATGATATCATGCTCCCTCCACACATTCTGATTCTATACTTCACATAGCTAGGTAATACCTCAGCTGGAATTTTAAGCGAATGAAAAATGATTAATGATAAGCACTAGAATTTCTAGAAAGAAAAAAAAAAGAATTGACAGAAAAAAGGTGAAACAGAAATGCAGAATATCTGTCTTCCTCGTAAAATGGCTAAACTAACCTATTTTTAATGTGATTTGTTTCCCTCGCCTACTACCCTGGTCAGAAGTAGAGATGTTGTTAGTGTTCAAGATACTTTCTTTTGTTTTAACTAAACAACTTGTTTACTGGGGAATGATATTTCATCAGGTTGTTGGAATCGAAATGAATGCTTCTGCAGTTTCAGACGCTCACAAGAATGCAGAAAATAATGGTGTAAAGAACTGCAAGTTTGTCTGTGCAAAGGTGAAACTTGGGTTGCACATTTTGTTTTATATTGCATATTATATTCAGTTTTGGCTCCTCTTTATTCACCTGTCAATATCCATATTTGGTCTTAGAAAGCTCAATCAACCGCTTTACTCACTTGAGCGTTCCAAAGAACCACTGTGAAGCATTTGATAAGCATTATTTTAATATAATGGCCTAAAGAAATTCTTTTATTTGTATTTCTTAGATTGTTCTCATCTCTTTTTGGTGTTCCTCATTTTGTGGTGTGATAGGCAGAGGATGTCATGGGATCTCTACTGAAAGAGTATCTAGATGTACCAGACAAGCAAAAAGAAACTCATGCATCTGAAAATAATGGAAAGGGGGTCAATGGTGATAAAGGAAACAATACCTTGAATGACAAACAAAACAGTTCAGAAGAGAAAAAGGAAACAGTTGAGTTTCCACAGAAGCAGTATAAAGATGTTGTTGCTATTGTTGATCCTCCACGAGTTGGGCTTCACCATGTTGTGAGTAACATTCTCTTGTGTGTAACTAATTAGTTTTATATACTGTAGTCTTCAGTAATTATCCACTTAGACTCTGCATGAACTAATTCATTGTAAAGACTTTTAAGCATTGTTTGAGTGATAAATTTGTCTGTATATTGGACACTAGATAGTTTTTCACTAGTTGTTAACTTCTCTTGATAAGCTTTCAGCCCTACTTTAAAAAAAAAAAAATTGACCTTAAACCTACTTTAAAACCCCTTGACTAGATACCTCCATCCTTCTTATGAGTGCTTTGACTAGGACTTTGTATAATCCTCCAATTAGAGTAATGCCTAATTTTATTTTTTATTTTCACTTGCTCATACAATTTTTGGGATGGTCTAAGAACATGTTGACTCTCCAACAACATATAACCAATTTCAGCACCTCTCTCGCTTCATTTGATTTTTTAAGGTTTTAGAATTCCAATTGGTAGTAGTTGGTCTCAGAGATGCAGAACTGAAACAAAGTAAAATAGAATATGGTGAAATATAAAACATAAAACATTGCTATGTAGTCTCTATGTAACAACATGGGCAGTCAAAGACAGATTAAAAACCACTACCAAAATGACGACATCCATACATTAAAAACTTCATTTTATTAGTCATATTTTTATGTTGTAAGAGAAATAAAAAGAGATGGTTGCTAGTGTTTGTATCCACCGTAGGAGAAATGTTGTTGTATGCATCGGATATATCTCTTTCTTGCAAAGAGATCCCGTATTGAATGTTTTTTCTAGACATACCAGTCCTACTTGTCTTAGTACTGGAGTATTCCCCGTACCGTTGGCACGATAAAAGTTTAAAACTTGTCAAAACATGACCACCCTTAAGTTTACATCCTTCATACTTACATGTCTAATCACTACCATCAACAATTGAAGAAAAATAAATAAATATAAAAATGTTGGGTATGAGAATCGAATTCACGCACTCTTGGTGCTTTAAGTTCTATGTAATCCGTTAGATTCTTATATTTGGTTAAATCTCAGCCGTCTTTTATCTCCCACCCCAAACATCCTGATTTGTAATATAGACTAGGGTATTCTCCGTGCCGTTGGCACGATAAAAGTTCAAAACTCGTCAAAATATGATCACCCTTAAGTTTTCATCCTTCATACTTACATGCCTAATCACCACCATCAACAATTGAAAAAAAAAATATATCAAAATATTGGGTATGAAAATCGAACCCATGTACTATTGGTGTTTTAAGTTCTATGTGATATGTTAGATTTTTATAATTAGGTAAATCTGAGCCGTCTTTTTATCTGCCACCCCAAAAACCATCCAGTCTTGTAATATAAATAGTTTTGTCTATATTGTAAGAGTCTTGGTTTTACATACTTGAGATCTTGGAAACCATTTTTTATTTTCTCATATGATTTCTAGTTCTCTGTGATATTCAGGGAGTAAGAAGTTCAAATGTCCAAAATGTATACTCAGTTCGCAGACTCTTTTATACGATTCCTTCTGTTGAGTTTCTTATTAATTGACCGAACTGTATTTTGGGGCTGTAAACCGAACCGACGGTTCGGTTTTTCACCTAAACCGTGAACCGAACCGACTTAGGTCGGTTTAAAATTTTCAAACCGAAACCGAACCGACCATTAACAAAACCGATCCGAAACCGAACCGATTCTAATTTATGCAAACCGTAACCGAACCGAACCGACTAAAATCGAACCAAAACCGAAATAAAACCGAACCGAATATTTAAACATATTATATTATTTATATATAAAATATATTTTATTTTTATATATAAATAATATAATATATTTAAATATTCGGTTCGGTTCGGTTTGGTCGGTTAAAATCACATAGAAACCGAAAACCGAACCGACCACTTCGGTTTTGCATTTTTTAAAATCGAAACCGATCCGAACCGAATTTAAACCGAACCAATCGGTTCGGTTTTGATCGGTTCGGTCGGTTTGATCGGTTTTTTGTTCAGCCCTAATTTTGCCCCTTTTTGTCTTATTTTAGGTAATAAAAGCTCTGAGGACTCATCCACGTTTGCGTAGACTTGTGTAGGTCACGATTCAGATCCTGGTTATCACTTTTCTTAAATCAAAATGTATAAATCATTAGTGCTAATTGTTTTTCTGTTTCTTTTTTAGTTACATCTCCTGTAATCCAGAGAGCTTAGTGGCTAATGCTATTGAGCTATGTACACCATCCAGTGATAAAGTTGAGAAAGGGAAGAAGGACAACTGGGGATGGAAGAACACAACTGCTGCAAGTCTTGCAAGGCGTAGAGCCAAATCTATGCCCAACTCAGAGCCTTTCCATCCCGTCAGGGCCATTGCTGTTGACCTCTTTCCACATACCCCACACTGTGAAATGGTGATGCTTCTAGAGAGGTAAACATAGTTTTGCAATGTTTTGCAGTTGTATCATCATCACATGCTTCCCAAATTTTTGATGTTTATTTCCATAAATGCCATCCTATATATTAGTTACATTGGCTTTAGGTCCTGATTCAAATGGAAATTTAATTTATCAAATAGAAATTATTTTACTTGGTGTATTTCACTTCTACAGCGAGGGTTGCCGACTCTTGCACGTTAGTAACACAAATTCAAACTTATGTTTTTGGTCCAGTTTTCATGTAACCAATGTATTGATTTAGTGAATTTCAGGATTCATTATGTTAAACACTATTGTGTTTGGCTACTTTCATTGTTGGGGCATTTGTTTTAATAAATTTTAAATCTTTCAATGTGGAAAATGTCATATTAAAACGGGCATAAACCACAAAGATAGTATGAGAGAAAACTTTACAAAACTTATGCTATGTTAGCAAGAATAATCTCAACATGGGTCTTTAGAAGGTAGAACGCAGTTTTAAATGTAGTGTTGCATAGCACAAAATTATTCACGATAATTGATGATGTTAAATCTTGTTCTCCTTGACCTTGATCTGCACAAGGAACACACGTGAGCCAAAGTCCACCATTGTGGCGGCCGATGACACTCCAATGCTTAAGTTAGACAAGGCTTGAGAAAGGTGTAATGCTGTAAACTGGGTTCTGTAGCGTACTTCTGTTCCTCCACCTTGTGGCCTATTTATCATGCAAGAGTCCTTGTTCGCTAGGCCTTCAGTGTCGTAGTTTAGGAAAAATATTTCGTTGGAGATCATTTCCTTGTTAGGAGTCGTTCATTTAGGGAGTTTCCATGCACGACTTATTCTCCAGTATTTATTTTCTTGTAGGAGTCAAGTGTATTGCTGGCCTGCCTGTCTTAGGTCGATCCCCTAGATACTTGCCTTATTAGGTCTTACAGGTATTGGGTCTGACCATGTGACGTATGACCATGAGACGTATGGGCTTAATAGGGCGCTGCTGTTTGGGTCCAGCCTTCTGGACCCTGCCTCAGTAGGCCTCGTGTTGTCTGGATTTTGTCAGATTGGGCGTGCAATTAGGCCCACTTTGCTCTGTTGACGAGATCATCATGACACGTATACATTGTGGATTACTGGACGGTTTGGTGTATCATCAATAATAATACAAAGATTGTGTGTATGTGTGTGTGTGTTTAAGTAACCAGGGACATGCAACACCTTATTAGAATTTCACTACTTACTACTAAACTGTACTTTGCTGAAAACTTGCGATTCACATTAAAAACTTGTTGTTTCATTGAGGGTATTTCAATACGATAGAAACCATCCACCATGACATTGATAATGTAGCAAGCATAGAATTAAAGTTGAGAGTTTGTATTTAATGATCTCATGATATTCATATATTAGAAAATCTGTAATTTTGTTGACAATTTTTTTTCAGCATCTTTTCCCCCTGTTGTATCCAAGCCATGAGATGCAATTAGTCTTGGCAGCAGACGACTGTTCTTAGGATACCTAATTATGTTTTTCGTCGATATTGTATTTTTTGCGCATGAAATACATTATCTTATGTTGGATTTACATTTCTTTCTATTATTGATTGTTTTGACCAAAAAAAAAAAGTACAAATAACACATTTAAAATTTTAAATATAGTTAGTATTGAATTAAACCCATTATGGTTTGGCTTGATACGCTACAAGAAAGTGGAAGGTTGATCTGACGATCAGTCCTTTCATTGGTTGAGTTGTTGTCTCAGAGGATTATGATTTCTGGCCAGAAACTGAATGATCAAAGACGATTCCTTTAGGTGACCCCTTATATAGGATCTATTTACTAGTCAGGTAGTTTTCCTATACAGAAAAATAATCAGAATATGGAAGATTTATACATTGAAAATGATTAGGCAGCTGCTCGTGTGCACAAGAATCATAGACTTGTAACTCTGATGGCTAAAAGAGTATCTCTGGTTGTAACCCTGATCCAGAAGTTTTCAGGAAAGGAACCAACTTGTTACAAAGGTTAGGATCTATCTAAACTTGGAAAAATGTCTAGCATATTTACCCTCCCTCTCCTTTGTAGGGCTAATTCAAAGTCTTAGTTGCTCTGAAGTGTCTTAAGACTGATCTGCCTAGCTACATGACCCAACTCACTTAGACCATGCAACTGCTTGGTGGACAGCTAGAATCAAACATATTTGTTGCATCGCAGTTATTGGGAAGCACTTGGCAGTAGGTGGCAGTTGAGAATGCATGGGTGCTGCGATCGCTGACACACTACTTACGGTTATAAGGATTGTTTACATAGGACATAAACTTGAAGTGCTTAAACTGTTGTAAATTATATCTTGTCTCATCATGTGACCTGTGTATTTGCCTGAGCTTGCCAAATCAAATACTTTTTTACTCTGCTAGTCAAAATGCCACTTATCTGATATGTTATGGTGGTTTATGTGTCATAACCCACTTGTTGAAACACGTATGTTTCCATTCTGATCATGGCTTAGATGAAAACGTAAGCTTTGTTAGTGATAACTATGGGACTTTTTATGAATTAAGTGGCTTGATGGAAAAACTATCTTCCTAGTTGTTGAATGATAATATCTGATAAGGAATTTGATTTCTCATTTAGATTGCGAGGAACTCTGAAACCTGAAGGTGAGTGAGTTCCCCATTCTTTAAAATTGAAAACATGGTAAGAAATATAACCCCAAACATCATAAGTTGAGTCCAAATTTCAGGTTTGATCTTAAATTGTGATTTTATTATTAGGTTTGAACAAAAAGTTGGGATACATGAACATGGAAGAAAAGTGTTAGTGTCCACCCAATCTGTAGGTGGGCAAAGATGGTTGATTCTTGCTTTTTCATTTTGAGCTCAAACATGGATATGAATTAGGTGGCAGCTGATTTAATCAAAGGTCCAGGTGAATATCCCACCCAACAAGATGTCTTTAGAGGATATGCCTGAATGATTTGTTTTCTTCTAGTATTATATTTTCTGAAAATTGATATGTTATTAATCATAACTAACAAAAACATGTGCAAGAGGGAATTGGTCCTTGTGTTAGCATCACTTATGAGTGGTAAATCACTTAAAGCAACTGGTTAAGTAGTGGGACTCGACTTCCGATTCCTAGTGGGCAAAAGGGTAATTTCGCCCACCCAGGCAGCAAACCCAGGCAGCAGACCCAGGCTCCCTAGAATTATTCGGTATAGTGTGCTTGTTCTTTCTTGTTTTGCCGTCTCATGCTACATCGAGGTAATGTTGTATTGTGAAATGAAAAAATAAAAACGAACATGCTGCATATATGAATGTCTAATAACCAAGCAAGTTTTGATGAAACTTTTTATTACATACTTTAAATTTGTTATCCATCACCATCACTTGACCTTAAGGACTTGTTTAGTTCATCCAAAGTTTTGGTGGGGGTCTATTTATTCCAAAGCCCTAAACTTTATGCAAAGTTATTCTTTCTAATATCCTAATGGATGTTATTGGCCTTTCCTTTGCTTCACAATGCATTGTAAACAATATCACTTTCTACTTCTTTAGGATTATTTAATTCCATCCCCTTGGTTCCTCTGAATTATGAGCCATTCTTTAGGCCATTTTTTTTGTAGAAGAAGAGAAGATCCTCCGTGTAAACAATATCACTTTCTACTTTTTTTTGTATCTTTTCTTGTCCAAAATACAAGTCAAAACGTTCTCCATTCTCTTTTTCATTTATTTTATTATTATTTTTTTGGATTTTATGTCTCTCATGTTAAGTGGCTCTATGATCATGGATGAACTAAAAGTGATGGTCAGTTTACTGATTAACAGTTTACAAATTACACAGAAAATACAAGTTTGTGCTGATGAGGCTCCCATTTAGTTTGTTTTATGGTGGGGTGGTAGGGTTTCCACTTTAAAATATCAGCGGTCTCATTAGATGGTGACATAATGCTACTTTGATAAGCTCGAGTTGCCAAATAAGAACTTCATTTAAGCTGCCTATAACATGTTAGTTAGTAAGTTGTTAGTTTAAGTAGATGTTGATTTGTCATTAATACAAGTTAAACATGTCTGTCTCGGTGTGTTTGTCACGATAAGAGTTTAGCAAGCTTGGATGAGTTATAATGGATGGCACCATTGATGCAATGACTAAACAAGTCATTGCAAGTCAATGGGCATTGTTTACAAGTAGGGTTAAAAACTGCCATCCCTTGTTTTTTTTTTTTTTTTAAAGAAAGAAACCAGTTTTGGATGAAAATCATTGTCCTAATACCATATTAAAAAAAAGATCAGATAAGTTCTATAGTGTTGGGTGTTCCGAGTTTATTCTTAGTCATAATCAAGAAATGCTAATTAACAGTGTTGACAATCTTTTAGTTATTGCGCATGAATCATAGAGTAGTAGTATATATCACCTACCCCACACAAAGATATAGTTGTTCCTGAGCTTAACCCTCCCACTACCTCGCTCCCTAGAATCACTCGTTATCAACCATAAAATGGTGGTGTTAACTTAGTGTCACTATTGATCTGACATCTCACATCATTGTCATCTGTCGGACCTATCTTATTTTCATTATCCGAAATTCTTCCTGGCCTGAGTCCCCCAGCCTGGTTACTGCCTTGGGGGGGGGGTGGGTGGGTGTGGCAAAAATACACTTTTGCCCAATCAGGCTGGGGGACTCAAGCCAGGAAGAATTACTCTTTCATTATTTTATCTTATCGGGGTTAAGAAGTTGAAGTATTTTCTATTTTGTACAATCATGGTTAGATCCAACAAGAATGTTCACCTTGAAACAAAAGCTGGTCGAGTGTTTTGATTCAACATTCATTGCTTAATTTTGCCTGCTATGCTTTTCCGGGTATTTTTTTTTAGCACTGTCTATTGGTAAACGAAAGAAACTAAAATGCTCTCTCCGAGAACAAAATGTCTTTGAAACTTTTTATGTTAGCCGCACAATTTTGGTTGACATTTGCGAACTTTTTTAACTACATATTTTCGGGGTAAAAAACATACGGCTGTTTAGAAAGATGAATGGAAAAGAAGTGAGATTTGGTAGTGGAACGATGCATGACATGTAGTGGAGGATCATGCACGTGGGTCGCATGATAATCTACGGTGAGATTAGTTAGGCTAAAGTTTGATCCCCACTCCCACCATCATCAAATTCAAAACACCAAAAAGTGAGGAAACGAGTAATCCCACTACCACTTCCCATACTTTTCTCTGCTACCTCGCCCTGGACCCAGTGTTATAGAAATAGCAATTGCAATAGGCACAGTGAGTAGGGAGATGTTACCCTTAACTATTTGCTCCCAACAGATACCAACTACAGTACCTAATAATAATTATTATGCTCTTCACTAAAACCAAAACTATGATCAACTACTCATGGGAAGTGTTGACAATATCATGAGGAATATTGCAATATTTTTGAAGATTGAAAGGGTCATTTATATATACCCAGCGTTTCATGTCAAGACAATGTTATCAAGAGATGTAGGTAACGAATTCATTATCCCACTTCATGCTGTCTGGGAAGTATAGAGGCAGCCTTATTTAACAGCACTGGCTGGTTTTGCGGAGCAATGCGGGTCTGGAACGGCAGCGCGTGGCAGGGGCAGTCTGTGGTCGAGACAGCGTCTCACTTCATGCTGTTTGGGATCGGGTGCTGTCTCCTGGAACCAGTGTTCTAAAAATCGGCCTAGGCGCTAGAAGGTGGAAAACCACCCTGATTAATGGCTGGGCGGGCAGTCTGGGCGGGATCTAGGCAGGGTCTAGGCGATCTGAGCGATTTTTATTTATTTTTATTTTTTAATAAGGCTAATTGTGTTCTTATTTTATTTTTCTTTCCTATTTTTTAGAAATAAATTATTTAATTGTTTTTTATTCAGTATATGTCTAAATGTAGCAAAGGATGATTACTTAATGTAATTCTCAAATGATCTGCCGGTACCAATTTTCCTAATGTAGATTTTATCAAACATAACTGAGGTTATTCATGCAATTTGAAGAAAAATAAAAGTGTACACAAATTCAAATTTATATAAAGTACCCATCATGACCAACTTCAGTCATTTGAGTTTTAATAAATTTTGTTCACGATTGTTAATTTTTCATGTTTTTAAATTTTGCATATGTATATTGGCATTAAATTGGATGTAATTGATAAAGTATTATGCTTAACTTTTGTAAATTATTAAAGTTATAATACAAAACCTAAGACCGCCTAGGCACCTACTCGTCGCCCGTCCAGCGCCTAGCGATTTTTAGAATACTGCTTGGAACGCTATATTTTTGGTACTCCCTGTTTTCTGTAAAACAGGGGATGCTAGGCAGAGTCGGGCACTGGGAAGAGGTCGGACTTGCTAGCGGATCGGCTGCGAATGATGCAGTCAGACGCGTCGAGTTGCAGGGGCAGTCTGTGGTCGAGACAATGTTTCAGCTGGGGGAAGATAGTTTCGCTGGAGGCTGGATTTTGCGCTCACTTCATGCTGACTGGGCCGAGTGCTGTCTGCAGGAAGTGCTCCCTGCTTTTTGTAAAACAGGGGATGCTAGGTAGAGCCAGGCACTGGGAAGAGGCCGGGCTTGCTAGCGGGTCGGCTGCGAGTCAGACACGTACCTGCTATCTGGGTACGGCAGGGGGTGGTGTGCTGCTTGGTGTTGCGGATTGGGCAGGGGGTGCACGATGGTACAATGTGTTTCACTCCTTAACAGCGTTTGCTTTTTTGGTTTTTTATTCTGGGTCTTATGCAAATGGTTTTGTTTTTGTTTTTGTTTTTTGTTTTAAGTGATTGTTTGTGGACTTTTAGTCTTCAAGTTTTTGTTAGCCAGCTTGTGGTTTGGTTTGCGGTCATTTAGATTGGCCAAGGTTTTTGGTCCATTTTGTTTGGCTTTTATACGGGTAAAGTCGTCATATACCCCCGTCTTGATTGTAAATCAATTTTTTGATAAGTAATAAAAGTCTGGCATCCCATAGCTGCCCCTCCCCACTGGAGGTTTAATTTATAAAAAAAAAAAAAAAAATTCATTATCCCACATAGAGATATGCGTTCCCACGCACATGGGATTATCTGCACGGAAATAATGCTCTAGCCAAAACAACAACTAATCTAAATGAACAAAACTCCCAATCATTTTCATGAACATCGATCCGTATGTTAGAATGCATAACCATTTGATTGCCTTGAAGACACATGTCAAATGCAGATCTAATGGCGTAATTTGCAAGAACACGAGAGATAATCTTTTGAAAAGAGCGAAATATTCAGAATCTCATGGTATAAAAAAGGTATAGAGTACAAATATACGTTTTTAAAGAAAATTTGAAAATCGTTTACATGATAGTTGAAGAGGCATACATAAAAAATATCACTTCATTTCATGGAAACCATTTATTTGGACATTCCCGATTTCAGACATTAAAAATAAAGAAAAAAACTTAAAAAGTGATCAGGCAGCTTTGCTTTATTTCTCATGGAAGCAAGCAAATACCAAATCTCTTCATCACCGTCTTGATCCGCATCTTAAAACAAACAAATCCCTGAAAAACCTCAATTGTTACCGTATACATTTTGTCACAAATAAAACAGGAAGGAAGATTTTCATTTACTTACCGTGGGAAAAACAGTGTTACGTGTCAAAATTCTGGTACCATGTACACTCAGCAAACAAAAAAGATTGGCTCACACCAGCTTCTTTTGCCTTAAATTTTGAGCTTATATTACATTCACCCATGACATTACATAGACACAACAAATGCTCTGTCTCCCTCTCTTTTCTCAATTGCTCATCTCAAGAGCAGAAGAAGAAGAACCCATTTTTATTTGAATTGCTTTGCTTTTCCCCATCCCTTCCATTAAATTCTCATTCCCATGGTTTAACCCTTTACTCTAGTTCACTTAGAGTTTTGATTCTTCTTTTTCAGTGAAAAAAGGGGTGTTTGAACTTGTAAAGTTTTGATTTTGGAATGAAAAATGGGTACTGAAGAAGACAACAAGAACACCATTTCTCAAGAGCATGGCGAGGCTTCAACCAACGCAGCAATGACACCGGCTGTTGTACCAAATCAAGAGGTATTTCCTATCTTGTGCATATATGATTGAATGGTTTTGTTTGATAAAGGTTGGTTTTTTAGTTGTCGGGTATATGTGATTTAACCAATATAAGAATTTTGGGTTGTTTCTGTGATTTAACCAATTACATGTGGGATTGTTTATGTTTGGAGCATTTTGTGCCCTTGGAGTTTTGGAGAGAGAAGACACCATCTAGGGTTGGGGGTTAGGGGAGTGAACTTTGTGGAAATTTGGTTTTAGATATATTTTCTACAATCACTTAGCACATACACACAGAAAGCGGCAAGAAAGATGAAGCAGTGTGTGAATGTTAGTTTGAAGTGTATTGTCTAGTAGTTCTAAGATCATCTTATCATAGTATAGAAATTTGCAAGTCTAAGACAAAATAAAGTTTTCACCTTGCAAAGAACAATTATTGTGGGGGCAGTTAAGCCAAATGGATGGGGATTTGGGTGGTCTGTGTTTAGCCCCTGGAATTACAGTGAGCACATATTTAAAATTTGGATTAGTGCCAACTTATTTGAATAAGATGATAGGCATGAGGGAATGTTTTTGTTTATAACTACTTGACTATTAAGTGGTCTTGGGCATGAGTTTTGATTTGGACGATGTACTTCATAGTTCAAAACTGTCTAGGTTTTTAATGTGTTGATTATCTAGGATTGGTCAAGTATATGACTAACCATGCATGAATTTGCTTTCAGAGGAGTGAAGCACCCCTGCCCTTTTCTAAATTCTGAATTACATCACTTTCACTGGAGATTGCATGAATTAATTTCTTGTACCAGAAGAATCTCAATAACAAAGATTATTGCATTATTTTGGAATTTGCAAATACTTTTTCCAGGTTATCAGATTGAAAATTTATTAATTCCTCAGTAGTTTCTTTAGGGAACTTTACTGATGCAGCTGGTGTCATGTGTTGAATTTTGATGTATGTTTTTTTTTTTTTTCTGGTTTTTCCTCTAAAATTCGTATAATATTTTGTATCGATGATTCAGAAGATTAAACACCATTGATAATTATAGAGTGACATACGTGTATGCTTTTCTCAAAGTTCCATAGCAAGCAAGAATAGATTAAAGGTCTTTGGTCCCTAACCTTTGAAACGCTTTTTATTGATGGACTCACTTGTTTCTCTTCTCTTCTCCCTCCGTTTCGTGTTTGTTAAATTTAATTATGCTTTCTTTATTTTGAATACTAATTGAAGAAGGTGACACTTTTTTGTTCTTATTCTCATGGAAACTCTCCTTTCTAGGCGGAAGGAAGATGTGGAATAACTGAAGAAAGTGAATCGGTTCTGCAACTACAAGTACCAATAACTGAAGAAAATTCATGGGGTCAGCAACCGGCAAGTGGAAACCTTCAATTACAAGTACCATCAAGAACACTGGATGGCTTTTCTCCTGATTGTGTGAAAATGAAAATAGACATGCCTCCAACTCCAAATCCTGCTGCCAACAAAGTCAACTTTCCTCCTCCTCCTCGCCACCCTTCCATTTCTAAAGGAAAATCAGCCATTAAAGCGCTCCTTCCACGATTGAGCTTCAAGCACCGGAACTCAAATGCAGAGATCGAGAAGGCCGCCATCTTAGCGATAGGTGCTTCCTCAGCAGGGATTCGCGAGAAGCCATCTGTGTCAAGGACTTCTTCTTTTACAAAAATATTCACAACGAAGATTAAGAGAACATCATCTCTCCCTGTTACCCCCCCAATTGCACACTCAGATCCAGAATCTACACATGGAGGAGGGGTCCCAATGCTGGCAAATGTAAGGTTCCGATCCGATCACTTATGAGAACATCTAAGCTACACTTTGATTAGGTAGGTATTAAGAACATTTTGAGGAAGGTTCTGTGCATGGTGCATATCCAGCTAAATCTGTAGGTCTTATTCAGCTGAGCCAACCCCGCTAAAGCTTCTTCCTTCTGAATCTGTAGTTTCTAACTGGTCTTGCAGAAAGAGTAATGGAAGTATGCCAATGGAGAAAAATAATCATACCTAGCTAGACTATACAATTGTTAAATACTCTTCAGCCATGATTGTGTATTTGTTTAGTAGTGAAATGTTACTCTTGTACTGTGATAAAGGAACTGTCCTTGGCACACATGACAAGGACACAAAACCCTGTGATAGACTCCTTCAAAATCTCCTTTTCTGTAAAAGCACCCAACTCCAGTTAACTGCAGTCATTATACAATAAACTTTTCTGGTGAGATCCACTAAATGTTGTGTTAGATCCCATTGTCTTTGGAGTATATTTGTGCTTATCAGATTGGGATAGGATCTTCTTGTCTTACCATATTTATATTGCGAGTACTACTAATCATAAATCCTTTTACTTTGATTTTGAGAGATTCTTATGAAGTTCACATATAACAGAAAAAAGCTTCTGAGTGTCAAATAGCTCGTTCACTTTCAGTCCCAATGAATGGAAAGGCCGGAGGCTTAAGGAGAGCTGATTCGTTGGGTGGTGTGTTTCGTGTAATTCCTTCTCCGCATTTGATAATAGGGAGTGATACTACTTTGAGGACAGCTATATCGAAGGTAGAATCAGGTACGCTCCTTTTATGAAATTTCTTAAGCATTAGCCCTTATTTGCATCATGAAATTCAATGTCATAAATTTTCTTGCATGGATATGTCTAAAATCTTGGAATTGAATTAAAAACTATTAGAATATCCTCGTTAGTTACTTAGGACAAAATGTTAAGTTAAAGTGGCTTTAATAAATAGTCTATTTTTTCATTCATGAGATACTGAGCTTGTCTTAAAGTTTTATTCATTTCCTTGTGCTTTTCAAACCTTCACACATCACACCTTGAGGCCACTGTCCTCGTTACTCACCACCAGCCTATCACCCATTTTTCTAATGTAGATAAGCACCACTCAAAATCCCTCTTGCTTAGGGGCTCTCTTTTGTTTTGAGTTGTCAGTGCCCTCAGGACAAAGCAACATACATTTGTAAAGACGGTGTTGTGTGCAAAGCTTTGGAGGGTATAGTTGCTGGAAACTGTTGTTTTGGGGAAAATCCACAGTGAGATATGGATGGTATATTTAAAGATTTGTAAAGCCAGCATCTTGGATCATGATGCCCAATTCCGATCAATGGGAGGGATTTTCCTTCTTTTTATTTGTAAAATGTTTCTCAGCGCCTATTTTGAAAAGGTTGAAGTTCAGATGGCATTTCATGTAACTTATAGCCATTATATTTCAATAATTTTTCTGAATTGGTTGAAGAAGTGTATCATCCAAACTATAAATTCGTACTTGCACATGCTGTTGTGATTGGGTATAATTTTTATCCATTTTCAACATTGTTTTCCATAACAGGGAAACAAAAAAAGAGAGTAAAGGAACCGTGCACTTGTCCTATGAAGAAATTCTTACAACATATGAAAATTCACAATGTGGTTCATTTGTTTTGTTATGACTGGTAAAGTAAGATGATACCATAATGTGCAAACAAATAAATTTGATAACCTAAGAAGCAGGGGATGGTTGTGGAAATCTGGTAGAGTTAGGTATGGATGCAGTGGTGGATGGTTAGTGAGGACTGAGTTGCTTGGAGAGTAAAGAAGAAAGGTTGAATTTGATGTGAATAGATGGTGCAATGCATGCATGATAGGAGCCAACTCACCAAATTTCAAAAGCATATATGTTAGATCCAACTGACTTGTTAAGAGTTAGGCTTTAGAGAATTTAATGAGTTGGGTCGGGTTCTATGCGTCTCTGAACATGTTGATTATTTGTCAAGTTCTCAGCTCCATCTTCTGTTGTATGGCTGATGATAATTTACCTATGCATTCTTTTGATTCAGACAACAATGATGACGATGGTGAAGATATTCCTGAAGAGGAGGCTGTATGTAGAATTTGTATGGTTGAACTTGCTGAAGGTGGTGAAACTTTGAAGATGGAATGCAGCTGCATAGGCGAACTTGCGCTGGCCCACAAAGAATGTGCTATTAAATGGTTCAGCATCAAGGGTAACAAGAATTGTGATGTATGTAAGCAGGAAGTTCAAAACCTACCTGTAACTCTTCTACGAATCCAAAATGCCCAAACCCTTAACTTACAGGACAGAGTGGTGCAAATACCGGGTCAGCAAATCAGGTAAGCTAAAGTCAATAACAGTGCGATTAGGTAAAGTCCATTTTGTGTAATTCTTGAAAAATGGAATTAGATGATATTTTCTTTTTAGTTCTCATCTTCTTGTTATTTTTCAAGGGATTATTAGATTTGATGAAAATTTTGAAACTCTAAACTCACTTTAATCAGGCCTTGTGTCTGTCTGAGTTGAATTCAACTGAGCCTCCACCTAATCCAAGGGTTCATGAATCGAGCTCTTAATGTACTCAATCAAGTGCTGGAGATATCATTCCAGTTCCAGATAATGGATTTATTTATTTCAATTTTATAAAATCGGGAACTGAAAATTTCATGCTCGTGCCAAATGTGAATTCTGTTTGAGACGTCCCTGTTTATGATTTTTCAATGCCTCTTTTCTTGATCATTCATGTCTGAACCTTCTATAAATCTTATCAGGGTTTGGCAAGATGTGCCCGTTCTCGTCATTGTCAGCATGCTAGCCTATTTTTGTTTCCTAGAACAGCTTTTGGTAAATGCTCAATCTTTCGAGTCTGCTTCTTCACATCTGTCAACAGTTTCTTAATAACATTTGCATTGGGCAGGTCACAAAAATGGGTACTGGTGCTGTTGCTATATCATTGCCATTTTCCTGCATCCTGGGTCTTCTTGCATCCATGACATCATCAACCATGGGCAAGTATTACAAAGTTGTGTGTAGAGTCTGCATAGCTTTGTATGATGCTCAAACATAATGTTGATCATAACCATCTTTAATGAAAGTAGTGTGCCATGACCAGGGAGTCCCTGCAAGTTGATCATATAGCATACAGTGATGTTATCCTTCAACATTTGTGCAACATATATCTAATTTATGTTATTCATGTATGAGATGCCTGAATTTTGAAATTGGTCTGTCAGTGCTCAGAAGATTTGTCTGGGTCTATGCATCAATGCAGTTCGCGCTGGTGGTTCTCTTTGCTCATCTTTTCTACTCTGTGGTAAGTACATGATTCTTCATTTGTTTTCTTTTTATGTTCCTCATTTAGCAGTGTGTAATTGGTGGGAAAAAAAGATTAAGGGTTTTATTTGGTTGATATGAACCCATAACATTGCATCTCAGTTATTTGTCGCTTTGATGGAGTTGCAGCTTCATGTGCAAGCTGTTCTATCTATACTCCTTGCTACATTTGCTGGGTTTGGTGTTGCAATGAGTGGGAATTCAATTCTTGTTGAATTTTTAAGATGGAGGAAAAACAAGCTTGCTCAGTTAGGGCACCAGCATCGGGCCCAGGAAGCACAAGCTCAGCTGGAGAGTCAGCGTCACGCTCGGGAAATGGCAGGATCCGTAACCATACAAGTGCCACAAACCGACATTCCTGCTGATTCTGGAACAAATGTCGAAAATTCAGGCATTCAATAACGAGGTCGAGAAACCAAATTTTTATATTACAGTTTACTAGGAAAAAGGCTAGTTGTAGGATAATTTAGTGCCAAACAAACATTAGATGTTTCTGTAATATACTAGTTTTAAAAATGTGGCTTGGTTTATAGTGATTAATAATGAAAAATCTCTTGAGGTTGCAGAAACAAAATTTTGATGCTATTTTTTTTCAGCCATTATATTAAATACATGAAATTTTGATTTTTTTTTTTTTTTCGCAGCCATTATCTCCATCTTCTTCCCATCTGTGTTTCCTGCCTCTGGAACTGCCTCATTATCCAGGGTAGACATGCTCAGACGGGTTTTCCACTACTTCAGTTTTCTGCCTCAGCAACTGCTGTACTGATCAACTCAGGTACCCCCAATGAAAATGCAATACCGGTTCTGCAAAATCACATGCAGATTCATATAAAAACTGCTACTCGAATTCTCTGTTATCCTCCGCCTCCTCCCGTGATTGCTCCACATGACACTTTAAATGCTTTATCTCCTAAGAGCATTGTTCAGAGCATAATTTAATTTGTAAGAGCTGTCCACTTTGTCCGGTGTTGCAAAGAAGATGGTCACTGTTAAGTACAGGATTATTAAGGTGGCAAAGTCTTCCTCATTTCTCTTTCCCTTTCTCTTCACGACTTCAAGACTGAACTACAACCCCAAGTGTAACCCAAGTTGCACTCCAATCTATTTTTTTATCTCTTACAAATTACTACAACCTAAGTTGAACTCCAATATGCACTTTGTTTACTATACTTATTCAAGATTGTCACCAAGTATAACCAGGCTGCACGCGAATATGCACTTTGTTTACTTAAACTTATTTATGATTGTCACCAAGTGTAACCCAGGCTGCATTCTTACATGTGTGCATTACACTCAGAAAATAAGTTTAGTTTTTTTTTTTTTGGGTCATCAAATACAAAACATCACAGTTTCATTTATCATTTAATTATGGGTATCAGTGAATTAAAGATATGTGATTGAGATGTGCTCTAGTTAGCTGAGTTTTCATATGTTAAGGACAATAACTTCCTCATTGTTGCATTTCATCAAACACATAATCAACAAGCCACAAATATAACAACAACTGTGGGTTTTGGTAAATATGGAGACTGTGATTTGTGGAATCTGACCTGAAAAACTGAAGGAGAAATATATTTGGAGTTGCTAAGAGATTTGGCAGCAAGAGCCAAGAGATGTGAAATGGGTCTTCAGATCTTTGAGTTCCCAATGCGAGAAAATTCTGCAAATCATTCAATTGCAGAAGTGAATTCCTCTTCAAAATTTCTCTTCAATCTTCGGTGGGGCTATTAAATTCGAGATTTGAATGGACTCTGAAGAATTTTAAATCTCGTGAATTTTAAAATATTTCAAATGATTTTACAAAATCCTATGAATTTTGATGGATTTTAAATGATTGGATTTTGTAAATTTTATAAAGGTTTGTTATGAATTTCTATGGATTCTTATAAATTCAATGAATTTTTATAAATGTGTTATTAGTCATAGGAAACAATGAAAAAACATCACATACATTGTTATCCATATTAACACAAATCATAAAAACATATCTCAAAACATCAATTAAACAATTGTTTGTATGTTACGAAAATTCCACTTCAAATTAAAAAAAAATTAAATACATTGATGATGGTCCAAAAGTAATACAAATAATTATTTTACTTCAAATTGTTATCCTCGCCACCGCCACCGCCACCTCTTCTACCTTCTTTTTTTTCTTCTTCAATCACCACCACCACCATGCTACCGCCACCTCTCCTCCTCCCCCCTCTTCTTCTATTTCTTTTTCTCCGTCAATCACCACCGCCACCTCTCATCCCACCTCCACCCATTTTCATCTTCTTATTCTCAATTTCCTCCCCCTCACATCTTCTTCTTCTCTATTATTTCTTCTTCTTCTTCTTTTCCTCTTCCACTTTTTTTTATCTGTTTTTTTTTTCTTTTTGCCCTTGCGAAGGTTCTGGCAAGTGGGGAACCTCCACTCGCAGGAACCTCCGCAAGAGCGAATAAGAAAAAAATGGGAAAAAAAGAAGAGATGAGAAAAAAATAGAATAAGAAAAAGAAAAAAGAAAAACAAAGAAAAAAAAGTAGTAGAAGAAGAAGGAAAAAAAAGAACAAAAAACAAAATAAAAGGAAAAGAATGAAAAGGAGAAGAATAACAAAAAAGAAAAACTAGAACAAGAACAAAATATAAGAGGAAGTGCGGGTGGTGGTGCAGCCAGTGGTGGTAGGGCATGGTGGTGTGGCCGAAAGTTATTGGGGGAGGTGGTGCTGCTTCTGTGAAAAAAGAAGATAAGGGAAGGTGGTGGTGTCTTTCAGCAGATCACAAAAAAATGAGATGATGGCGTCCCTCAGCGGAAATTGTGGTGTTATTTAACAATATTCAATACAAATTCGTTGAAATATGATACGAGAATGTTGGATTTAGAATAACTCTTGTTATACATACTTTCCACTTACAAATCCTTCAAAATTCACAACTTTAACAAACCCATTAAAATCCACTACTTCTTGAATACCCCCTGATTTTGATGGACTTTTGAAAAACATGAATTGAATACCCCTTGATTTTGATGGATTTTAAAACAATCATTTAAAATAGATATTTAAATACCCCTAGATTTACATGTATTATTTTAAATCCTTAATTGAATACCCCTTGATGTTAATGGATTTTAAAATCCTTCATCAATTTGTCTTCTAGGGCAACAACTACCTCGCACCACCATATCTACTTTCTCATACCACCATTGAGTTTATTTATTTATCATTATTATTAATGTTTTTTTACTTTCTCACACTACCTATATAAACAAAAAACAATTCACTTTTTCCTCTCACCATTCAAATTGACAATGATTCCTCCCTCTCCCATTTAAAATTAACAAGTTATGGTCATTTTACTAAAGTCGTGCAAATCTATTCGAAAAATGAAAACCGGATAGTGTTCCTTAATTTCGGCCAACTTTTGTAGTACTCTGAGTTATCTAATAAACACAACTTGAATCACTTGAAAATATTTTGAAATGAGCAAGTTATGATCATTTTACTAAAGTAGCGCAATCTGTCCGAAAAAAATAGAGTGCACTGAGATATCCCGCAGTGCACAATGTGAACAAGAAATTTTTTTCCTGTTCGCATTATGTAGCACATAAGTTGGCCGAAAGTCATGAACACTATCTCGTTTTCATTTTTCGGACAAATTTGCGTGACTTTAGTAAAATGACCATTACTTGTGTCATTTCAAAACATTTTCAAGGTATTCAAGTTGTGTTTATTAGATAACTCAGACTACTACAACTTTTGTGTTTTGATCAATTTGAGAATCGGTCTTGATCGAGCACATAAGTTGGCCGAAAGTCAATAACACTATCCCATTTTTATTGCAAGACAGATTTGCGCAACTTTAGTAAAATGATCATAACTTGCTCATTTCAAAACATTTTCAATTGATTCAAGTTGTGTTTATTTTATAACTCATAGTACTACAACAGAATCAGTCTCAATTGAGGGTTTAAATTGGTTGAAAGTTACCTTGTTTTTCGTTATGAGTTTGGATTTCTCTGTTATGTATATTTATTGGTGGCGTGAGAAAGTAAAAAAAAAACCGCTCAATGGTGGTATGAGAAAGAGGAAATGGTGGTGTGGTATAGTCGTTGCCGAGAAAATAATTGTGTAGCTTTGGTTGTTGCAAGGCAGGGCCTTGCTTGGTTCATGGAAAATTTGCTTAAAAAATACAAATAGTTTTTTTTTTGTTGCTTAATTTGTAATTTAAAGTGCTTCGATATTGGTAGTCATTAGCAAGGATTGAGATATCAAAAATTTAGTTTTTTTGAAATTTATTAAAAGAAAAAAGGCGAAAGAAATAATTTCATTTTTTCAAGAGTTTCTACGAAAAATTTCGAGGTTTTTATTTTTTATTTTTTATTATTTATTTATTTTTTAATTATCATTTCTTCTAATTATTTAATTTTTGAAATCACCCATTGATTTTCTAATTATCATTTCTTCTATTTATATATAGATTTTTTAAACCACTCTCTAATTTTTTAATTATATATTGATTTCATGTTTGTTTCATTTTTAGATATTTAGGCTTCATTTAATGTTTTTATTAGATTTATTTAATTGCCTCTTATTTCTTCACATATTTCAAATCATCTCTAAATTCATTATATATATTTTATGTATCCTCAAAATTTTAAAGTTTTTTCTTTACACAGCAACGAAATATTTCTTAAAATCAGAAACCTAAATTAACTCGAAAAACGAAATCACATTCCTTGGTCATTAGTAAATCTGGGGGACACTAGTCCACTCGTGTGAGTGCACATAGTACTAGGGCTGTAGATGCTTAGAGGTCCATCCATCATCTCAACTAAGCTAAGCTCTGTGCGTCTCTCTCTGTCCCGCCTTCTTCTTCCCTCGCTTTTCTCTCCGCGAACTTCTCCAAGATTAGGTTTTTATTGCTTAGCTACTGTTCAGTTAGTCAGGATAAGCTCGGTGGACTTAGTAGAAGAGATGGATTTCAGTTGAGCCAAGACTAGCAACAAGGTAAAACTATCGCCGCCCTCAGTCACTCCAATTTCCATGCATTCTTATCTGCATTACATCCCTTGGTATGGGGTTGTTTTAATTTTTTCAAAGCTTATTCCTTTGCGTACTTGGTCGAAATGGGTTACCAGTTTGTGTGGAGCCGCGCATGTTTTTTTCAATTGGAATAATTATTGGTTGTGTGGAGTCTTCAAGAAAGAGACGGGTAAATGTTAAAATAGCATAAGCAAAGTATTTCAAGTATGGAGATAACTAGGAGAAAAGGAAGACTGTTTTGGGAGAAGTTTCCTTAATGTCTGAAAAGAATGGAACAAGATTAAGAGGGCGTTTTTTTTTTAAAGTGCTTAGAAGCTAACTAGTTAAAAGTTTTGTTTTACTTCTGAATGAACTGCGGATTAGAAGCTGTAAAAATTAAAAGAGGTTTGTTTTTAGGTGCTGAATGGGACTGTTTGACAATTTTGCCCCACTGAGCTGAAAAAATTTATGACGTAAATATTGTGCTTAAAATCATACGAATACGACTGCGACGCTATTGTTGAATCCGAGCAATACGTCTGTGGCGTTTTAATTAGTTATTTGATGAAATCATTAATCCAAACATGGGTTATTTGATTTGATATCTTATAATGCACATAAACTACATGCTAAAAACTTGAAAATATACATGAAATTGAGAGTTTGAGAGATGAAGAAAAAATTGAAAATACATAGAAAGAAAATAAAGATGAATGAGAGAAAGGAGAACCACAATGCTTGGTGAAGAGAATGAAGGTGTGCCACCAAAATTTAGCCCTACTTACTTTTAAGAAGATGGGGGAAACAATTGTCATTATAAAATTATGTTAAGGTTGTTATTGGAATAATATTTTACTAAACACTAAGTGCTAAGTGATCAACACCGCTCTGTTGCTTACTCCAATTAAAAGCAGAACTTCTGATTAGAAGTAAAAATAAACACTTCAAACAAGGTGGTCCACTTCTTATTAAGACTTCTAACTCTGCTCAGAATAAAAAAACAAACACCCTCTAAGTTTTGGGAAAAGGAGAGACGTCCAAAAGAAAGAAGGTAAAGTTTTTCCGAGCATGGAAACAAAACAACAGAATGGAATTTTCAACTTCTTGAACGAGGTCCAAGGGATGTGGAAACATGTGAAGGTAGGGGAGTTTTTTCAATAAGTCAAATGTTTCTATCATTTAGATTATATCTCTATGGGGATATTTTTGGTTTCATCCATGTATGAAAACATTGTATGCGATGATCATGCCATGAGTATTATTGCAAAATTTCCCTTAAGGATTGCATGATGGAAGGAAGTTCCCCACATAATTGGTCTATCGTGGCCCATTCTACTGGGATATGGTCCTCCTTCCTTGTTGAGTTGGGGGGTCACCTGGGTTATGCCATGTAAGGCAAAGGGCAAAGGGCAAAGGATAGAATTCTTTGAGGATGAAGTTGCCTGAGGGATATCGATCATGTTGAATTTTCTCAAATGAAATTTCGTTATTGCTAATTGCGTGACTGTGCAATCACTTGATTCAAATATTGGTGGTGTAACTTATGCAGATTCTAAAGTTCTTAGTTGGAGTATAACCTAATAATAATAGCTTCCCACTACTAGGAACACTTTGATCACGAGGGCCATGGAGGTGGATGCGGACTCTCCTATGTGCTCTACCGAGGTGGAAACTCGGGACCATTTTTCACTGCACTGTGATGTTGCCACCACATCGTGGCACAATTTTCTTCAAGCTTGTGGGATGGTTTGGGTTATGTCATGAACCATTACTGATTTTTTCCTTGGGTGGAGATGTCAGGCCTTCTCCAAAAGCAAGGGAGGTGTGGTCCTTTATTCCTTATGTCATTGTGTGGGTATTTTTTCAGAAAGAAACAGCCTGGTGTTTGTAGGTTCCTTTCTATTATGTGATCGAATAATTATGGATGTTATGGGTTTTTTTTGGTATTTGTGTGTTCCTCTCGTTGTGGGTTCAACGCATTTTGGTGGTTTCGGTTTGTTAACTTTATGTTGGAGTAGGAACAATTTGTCAGGGTTTCATGTTGTGAGAGGGGAGAGGGCCTAGCGCCCCTGTTTTGTTCCTCTTGTACACTTCTTTTTCAATAAAATTCTCTTTTAAAAAAGTTAATAAATAATAACTCTGTTATTTTGGACTCCTAGAAAAGAGTAATATTTTCAGCTATCAATTGCAAGAATAACCATCTGAAAAAGCTGCATTTATTGACTGTTTACATGTTTGTTGCTTCAGATTATTTTGGTTTTGCATTTGTGTATGTCTGTATGATGTTCGGAAGATGCCGAGTCAGTGACACCCTTATGTATATTTGCTGCAGAAAGAAACACTGTAGAATATTTCCATGGTTCCAATGAATATTCTTGCATTTTATTGTTGACTTGAAGGGGTTTGAAGAATATTGTCATTGCCATAACTTTTTTTTTTCATGCAGCTTTGCCGATCTCATCAGGTCTTCACCACAGTGTGGTATACTAGTTGAGAACAAGGTTTAATCTTTTTTGTTGTTTCTCAACAAAGAAAAACAAAGAACTGCGATAGATAAATAACTAATGCAAAGTGTGGTGTCTCTCTTCAACTCTTCAACAAAGAAGATGAATATTTCGATGAAAGTTGCAGAAAAGTTGTCACTCTTCAACTCCGGCGTCACACAATCACCTTCTTCAATAGGTGTTTTTCAGACATTTAAACCGTTAGTTTCTTATTCACTATCTTTCTAACCCTCTTATAAACTTCAACTCCAATTATAAAAGTTTATCTGAATTTGCAATCTGGGTGTTCAGTTATCCTTTTTTATTTCTAACCTTTTCAATGTTCTGGTCCAATTTTATCTTCTTTTAGGGCTACCCAAGTTTCAGTTGCCTCATTCTGTACATCAAAACAGTAGATTAGTTGGAAGTCTTTGCAAGAAAATGTCTTTGAATTCAAAGAGATGCAGTATGGGTATCGAATTTAGTAGGAGAGTAGTTCTTCCAGCGAAGGAAACTCATGTGGTGGAGGCAATTGAAGCAATCAAAGCTGGGAAAGTTATAGCTGTGCCTACAGATACTCTTTATGGATTTGCTTGTGATGCTTGGTATGATTTCAAATATGGTCTTGGATGTTTATAATAGTAGTTTATCATGTCAAGTTCTCCAATTTGTTGTTTGGTATCAATCTGATCTGTAGTTTACTAATTTGAGCGTTGTGCAAATGTCAAAATTAGGAATGCATTAAGAATGGCAAGCAAATTATGAAAGTAATTTTTTTATCTTTATCATATCTAATGATGAAATTAGGGACGTGAAGGCTGATAACAAACATGGAAGCAGTGTTGAAAACTTGAAATGATCCTTAAGTATATATAGCATTCTAGTGATGTATCTGACACGAAAAATTAGATTCATTATACTCTCTGAATTATTTATATCAGGGGGAAATCCATTATCACTTCTCCTTTCATTTATTCTGGGAAGTTTAGAATTACATGTACTTTGAGGTCATCCTTCCCCAAGTTTCCATGTATGCTTATCACCATTGTAAATAATTAAAACCTTCAAAACATCTGTGCAAAATTTGATGATCTAAGCATGGAGTGTCCAGCTGTCCATGAGCGTTCGGGTGTCCGCGTGTGGGAGTGTCCAATACATGTCTGACATGAGAATTATTATTATTATTAGTATTTTAAATAACAAAGATAAATATAATCAAGGTGACTGTATATCAGCTCAATATTGTATATTTCTTTTAGTAGTTTTTGAGGATTTGCAGTTTGTCAATTCTCTGCAAGTGCCCTTAGCTCCAAACTTGCACCTTCTACATGTAGTTTCGTTTTAAAATTAGTTAGGCAATTGGCATGATACATTTTCTCTTATCAAACAAATCAATACATTGTTATGTGGGTTTTTATTATTGATTGCATCTCTCTGATACTCCAGTTCTGCGGAGGCAGTTAATAGAATATACGAGATCAAAGGACGTAAACAAACAAGCCCATTAGCTATCTGTGTTGGGGATGTATTGGATATCAATCGTGTTGCTGTCACAGAACAATTGCCTAGGGGATTGCTTGATGATTTACTTCCTGGGCCTGTCACTGTTGTGCTCAGACGAGGTATATTGCATGTATTATATTTGATTATTATTTCTTTGACAAAGAATATAGTTTTTAAGGTTTTCCCATGTTTCTCAGAATAGATACTCTCCATAGATTTAAACAGAAAAAAAAAGTCATTCATGTTTTTGACCCCAGATAAGGAATTGCCTAGTACTATAGAAGTATGATCTAAGAACTTATAGGGAGGCTTGTAGCAAATAGTAAAGAACTTCAAATGATTGTATCACATGCACCTTTTGCATATTTTTTCACATTCAAAATGACTTTTAGATCATAATCTGATCAAATTCTATGCAAGGTGAAGAACCCTTTCTATTATTTGCATGTGCATCATGTATTGCTATGCCAGATTAGTGGGTGTTTGAAACTGTGGGACTCAGTAAACTAATTTCTCGTGGCAATTTTATATTATTCGTTATTGGAGTCCTGAAAACTTCATTATTTTTTTTGCAGGTGATTCTAGCATCCTTGAGAAGTCTCTGAACCCAGGATTGGATACCATTGGAGTTCGTGTGCCAGATTTCAATTTTATACGAGCCATTGCCCGTGGTTCCAGAAGTGCATTAGCGCTAACTAGTGCTAACCTTAGTGGACAGCCTAGTAGTGTGTGCATCAAAGATTTTGAGAACCTATGGGAGCACTGTGCTTATGTATATGATGATGGTCTGCTTCCTTCTGGACGGGCTGGATCAACTGTTGTGGACTTGACGAGTCTAGGAAAGTACAAGATTCTTAGACCTGGAAGGTAGAACCGAGTGGCTCCAATCTGAAATCTTTAATTTCCTGTTTGTTGTTAGTTTCTAAAGTATGGTCACTTTGATGAGTTTGATCAATGAAAATGGTCCCATTGTCCCATTGATGAGTTTGATCAATGAAATTGAGTTTGATCAATGAAAATGGTCCCATTGAGTTTTCATTATTAGATCATTGGGATGTAACTAAGGTGTTAAGGTTTCAGTATAGTCGTTTTAGTGATATAGATTGCACAGAACATTCAAGTATTCTTCGGTCTCATGGTTGCAATGGGCTAATATGTTTCGTGATTTTGCTCTGCAGTGCTTTGGAGGAGACTGTAGCAGTTCTTCGTAGATATTCATTGCAAGATGAGCAGAATGCTTGCTAAGAGCAGGCTATGGTCACATACAGCCATCATAAATAGGCTCTACGAGCTGATTTTTGTCCTTGAATGGTTGAATAAATTTTTTAGGATGTCTTTTATTGTATATGTTAGAAGCATTCAAACATCCGAGATTCCAACAAAACCCTTTTTTCACTGATTAGGATGATATTTATGAAGAACTGTGTATTTTTATTTGTTTGGTAACTTGATGTTAAGAGAAACCATAGTTTGAATTTGTTTCTTCACACATTGTTGACTTTTTGTTGGAGTGTTGGTTGTGTAGTTTATAGACTGAACTTGCAGCAAGTCAGTCAAGACATGCAGTATTCACTTCTGAAATACTGTGGTCACTTGGTGGCAGTGGCCTTAATCACTGATGGCTCAATGAATTAGCAAGTTATTGAACCCTAGACGTGCAGTATTCACTTCCGAAATACTGTGATCACTTGGTGGCAGTGGGCTTATTTACCATTAGTGACTCAAATGAATCAGTTAAGTTATTGAACTCGAGACGTTTAATCTTGAGCTCCATGAAGTGGAACTCAATTTGTATTATGTGTTTTGTTCATGGAAGACAGGCTTGTGAGAGAAGCATTACACTTGCACCAAGCATAATGCACTGCATGATTATTTGAGAAAACTATAGAATTATCGAGATAATGTGTTCATGCTACAAATTTAGGGGGTCGAAATATGCAATCAAAACTGCCTAGTAGACACGCATCATGTTTTGAATGCATTTCACTATCCATATGAATTATACATGGCACGCTTGCACTTTGCCAAAGGTTATATAAATTACACCACCCTCGCATGCTTGCGGAGATGCTAATATGTGATTGCAGTGATATTGAAAACAAAATACATAGGAAATTCAAGATGCACATGAAAAAATTACTGGAAAATTGGAAACGCGCCAGGTAGGGGTCGAACCTACGACTTTCTGCTTAGGAAACAGACGCTCTATCCACTGAGCTACAGGCGCTGTCGTATGTTAAAGAAACTGTAAAATGTATCAGTATACTAAACATTATAGTAACAAATTGGATCATTTCTCTTTATTTTTTTTTATTTTCACATAATAAAGTAACTTTGGAACAAGAGCGCTATGGTTCGGTTTGGTTGAATTTCAATCTGAAACTGAAAATCAAACCATATCAACTAGTTTGATAGAAATCCAAATTGAATTGAACTGAATGTGTAATGAAACTAAATCAAAATAATATTCAACTAAATGAAAAACCGAATTGACAAAAGCTATGCTAAACTGATCTAAACCGAACTGAAAAATATTATGTATTGATATTAACTTCTATATATATATGAACCTGTCTAAATGGCGAGGAAACCAGCGAGGGGGAGGGATGCAACCCTGCATCCCCTCGATATGCGTGGAAACCAGCGAGGGGGAGGGATGCAACCCTCCATCCCCATCGGGATGCGCGAAGGCACGCATCTCGAGGGGATGGAGGGTTGCATCCCTCCCCCTCGTTGGTTTCCTCGCCAATTAGAATTCCCGTATATATATATTAAAAAACTACCATATTTATTGGTTCGACTCGATTTTCCCAGTTCTTTCAACCTAGAATAAAAAATCAAACTGCTAACTTTAGCTTGAAAATGTTACAAACCGAGTTGAACCGAAACTGAAATAAAACCAAACCAAATTGGTCAGCTCAATTTGGTTTGGGCGATTTAGTCGGTTTACTTGGTTTTTTTTTTTTTTTTTTTTTTATTGAGCCCTAGCTGATAATGAGTTGGAGATTTCTTCAAATACAATAATAATGGTAATAATAAGAAGAAAAAGAGGATGATGATGTGTCGAGGATTAATGGCATGTCTGACTACTAATCCAAATTTAGCGGATCATTACTCGATCCTCCAAAGACATGATTTCAAGGATTGAAAATGCATCTATGCCTATCCATCAAACTTATTTATTGCCAAGTAATGAATCAAATTTTACATAATAAGTTAATAGTACACATAGCTTACTCATTAATTCCATTCACAGTGTTTCCAAAGAATGTGAATCCTGTCATAAAAAGTGTGATTTCCAAGTTGGCAGCGACTTTTTCACATCATCAATTTCGTTGAAGGACACTGTCACCCTTTTTTGGATGTGCTGAAGGACACTACCAATATAAACTCCTCTTTCTCCACTATTCATCTTCTTCTTTTCTCTCTTCACATTATCCACCCAACGAAGCAGCACCCCGCCAGCCTTGCCACCGCCTTTCGCACCACCCTGTTGCCACCTTTTCTCTCTTCATCTTCTCTTTTGTTGTTCTTCTAATTATCCTCTCTTTTTCTTTTCCTCCCATTTTCCTATGTTCTTCTCCTATTATGCTATTTTACTTTTCTATTTTTTTTTTATTTTCAACCTTCAAGCAGATCAATGCGTATGGGGGTTCCCATTCACACGAAATGCACGAGGGCAGACAAAAAAATAGAGGAGAAGAGGAAGAGGAAGAGGAAGAGAAGAAGGTGGTGGGGGAACATATAGAACGAGAATAGAGGAGAAGAAGAAGAAAAAAAAAGGGATGAGAAGGAAAGAAGACACAGCCATGCGGGTGAGGCAGGGCGAGGTGGCATGGCGATGCAGTGCATGGTGGGGCGAGGCGGTGCAGTGGTGGTTGTTCCCTAAGAGAACATAGGAAAAAAATGAAGATGAAAGAGGTGATTTTTTTTGGTTTATATTGGCGGTGTCCTTTAGCAGGTGGTGGTATGAATCAGAAAATGGGGTGGTGAGGTTCAGAAAGTAGGGGGTGGTGGTGTCCTTCAACGAAATTAGTGGTGTCAAAAAGTACCAACCTTCCATGTTTATGGACGTTTCATTCCTGTATTGGTCAAACTCTAATGGTTGATGATGATTTGCAACCTCAAATCAATCTTAGGGTTTGATACACATTTTTTAGGACAATGAATCTGTGTCATCTAGAATGCGTGTTAAAGTTGTTTGATAGCCTATTGAATAGATCAATTTAGGTATTTTCTCTCCACTCAAATTCCTGCACTCCTCCAAGAATTATAAACCAAGTAAAATAAACTCTTTTGACCTTGATTGTTGACCATGATCACTCTTGACTGTTGACATGAGTTGACTATGGTTAGTCTTGACTGAGCTTTGATTTTTTTTCACCAAGCTTTGACTAAGTCTAAAGTGTAAACCGTAACTTCGGTTTTGACAATATTTTCGTTGTTGCGATCCCCACATCAAGATCTATTAAATGAAACTGTTATTTTGAATTTTGGTAAAACTTTTTACCTTTCAAAGTTATTATGTCTCGATATACGTGTTTTCGATCTATGACTGTCTGTTTGGAAATACAAAGCTATGATTGATGAAATTGTTGGCTATTCAAACAACCGTTAACAATTCCATGACAGTTTTTCACGTGCCAATCAAACAACATATTGTAGAATTCATTCTGGTTTCTCATAACGAATTCTCAAAGGAAAGATATGCATTTCATGCATCATAGTCCATAGACAAGTTTTTGGCAAAGATATGCATTTCACTCAAGCTAACACAATTGTTGTATACTAAGCGGCACTTACGGTGTCAATGAAATCTATCATTTCATAATAGTTCATTAGGATTTTATCAAACACGATTAAGGTCAGTCATGAATTGATCGGGGTAACACAAGGATTTATATAAAAATATTACTTTGTTCATTTTTTAATAAATTTTGAGAGCACGACTAACTAGGTTTGGTCATTTGTCTACACAAGAACATCTAGAGAGCAAGGAATGAGATTTCACGAAAATTTGTGAAAATTTCATTTTTTTTGAAAATATGAAAAGAGAAAGGGCGAAAGAAATAATTAAAAATTTTTGAGGGTTTTTTCATAAATTTTTTTAAATTTCGTTTTTTCGTAAAATTACAAATACCAAATACATTTCGAGATTGTTCATAGATTTTGAAATCAGTCCCTGATTTTCTAATTATCATTTTTTTTACTTATATTTTAATTTTTTAAACTACTCTATGATTTTCTAATTATATATTGATTTCATATTTGTTTTTATTTCTTGTTATTTAGGCTTTATTTAATGTGTTTAATAGATTTATTTAATTGCAACTTATTTTTTCACATATTTTATATTATCTCAAAATTTATTATATATATAATTTTTTTCTTTGAAATCTTTACATTTTTTCTTTATACACCAAAATATTTCTTAAAATCAAGAAAACGAAATTAACTCGAAAAGTGAAAAACCTACTGACTTTCTGCCTAGGAAACCTACTCACCCACTGAGCTACATGTGCTGTGAGTGACTCTCTATGAAAGGTGACAACAATTCTAGCCAGTCAAGTTTGCTAGCCACTTTTGCAAGTTTTTTTTTTTTTTTATAGGTGGTGTTTGTGGTTGTGTTTAAAAAAAAAGAAGTAAAATCTTGGCTCAAAAGTGACCAGCAAATCTGACTGACTAGACTTACTTGAAAGGTTAACATACTCAACCTAATATTGTGTAGCACTACCGAATAAGTCAAGAAGACGATGTTGCCAGGCTGGTTAAAAACAGCCAACAGTGGGTGCAAGTGGAATCTTTTATCTGTTTAACATAAAATATAAATTAAAAAATAAAAAGAATAGTCCATTTAACATGAGATTTTGGGTGTTCTATACTATTTTTATTGCATTTTACTAGTTTAAAAACAAGTATGGATCTAATCTGGAAACGGTTCCATGTGGAGAACATGCATTTTTGTTATTTTATGTGTTATTTTTTTAATATTATTGCATGGTGGTGAATTGTTTAATTCTTGGTTTTCAATTTTACTAGTGTCACCAAATTATCCTATAAATAAATGGTTCTTCCTGATTTGCAATTTTTCATAAACTTTTGTAATTGGTCGAGCTTGAAAATTTGGCAATTTATAAGGTCATTATGTTTCATGGATCAACATGTCTCATTTGACACCCTAATCCTGTTAGATATGCAAATAGATTCTTTATCTCTTCAAGATCAAGTTATTGGGGAAAAAAAGTAAAAATTCAAATTTCCAATCTCCAATCTCCAATCTCCATTAAAGAAAAACATATATCCTATAAGGGTGTGTTTGGTTGCATGAAATCTTATGTCATAAAAATTAATAAGGGGATCCCTATATTTTCGGCTAAATTGACGGTATCACTCCACATTCACTATTTGATTTTGTGATCAATGGCGGGAATGAAAGTCCTACGAACATGAGAATCTCACTCCTTGGTCTTCTAAGGCATGTGATTTCCATGTTTATGAGATTTTCATTCCCACCATTGATCACAAAATCAAATGATAGATATGGAGTGATACCTCAAATTAACCTAAAATATAGTAGTCCATTCATGAATTCCCATGACATAGGATTCCTAAGGGTGTGTTTGGCTGCATGGAATCCTATGTCATAAAAATTCATAAGGGGACCCTTACATTTTAGGCTAAATTGATGTATCAGTCCACATCTACTATTTGATTTTGTGATAAATGGTGAGAATGGAAGTCTCATGAACATGAGAATCCCACTCCTTGGTCTCCTAAGGCATGTGATTCTCATGTTCATGAGACTTTTATTTTCACCATTGATTACAAATCAAATGGTAGATGTGAAGTAATACCTCAAATTAACCTAAAATATAAGAATTCTCTAATAAATTTTCATGACATAGAATTTCATGCAACCAAACACACCCTAATATCAAAGTAATTCAACCCTTTAATATTTCAATAGATTAGTGGGTGGGTTGGACTTGCTCAACGTTGAATCTCAGGCTGTGGCTATATCAGTATATCACCATTAAAATGTTTATATTGCGAAGCTAACAGCACGAATCATGATGAACCATTGCAAGATCAGTTGAACTATATTGTCCAGCGCCCGAGGTTAACAACTTAATCTTTACAATTTCATCATGATCAACAAATGAATGACAACAAAGTCAACAATCGCGATCATTTCATTCTCCCATTGAAAATAGACTTTGAACCATTCCCAATTGCGTCATAAACACCCTTGGATACATTTGATCTAGTCCTACCTAGATAACTTCACCTACATGGTCATGGTCAAACTTTGCCTAATTCTTTAGAAAATCCGTGAATTTACTTACATTAGTGTTGTGTTGTGTTAATAGATACGTAAAAGTAATAATTATATATATATATATCATTTTATTCTTTCCATTAACTCCCCTTGATTAAGTGAAATATATTTTAAATAAATTATGGAAATTAAACCCTTTCATTTGAAGGTCAATTCGATGTCAATTTGAAACCCAAAACTACATGAATTTGAGTTGTCTGATAAATTGTGTGTGTGTTGTTCAATAGTCATAGGTTCTGAACTTTGACCAAATCAACATGATAAAATTCCACTATCCAAACTTCGAGGTATGGGCACTTTATTTTTTATTTTTAATACAACACAATACAATAATACTTGTCTATAAAAAAATACAAAACTTTATAGAATTGTTTTTCAGGTGCAACAATTGAGTTTAGTGCCATTACGGGGGTGGGTGAACATAATGTTGTTGTGGGGACACTTCCTTGCCCTGTACTATCTAGGATGCCAACTTTGAAAACACATGTTTTTACACCATATTTTGTAGATGATAAGACGATTAGGATACTTAAGAGATAGTGAGAAATTGAGATAACAGTTAAAATAGATTGGACCTACAGTAAGAGTAGATTCTGCAATTACAAGCAGAGAATTCTCGAATTTATTATGTCTACAATCACAAAGAGCAATGAGCGCACAAGTGTCAATGCCTGTCCTAGTAAGAGGTTTGATTCCTACTTGAATAAGATCAATATGGATTTACTTGTAATTCTGATTTTGTAAAAATTGTAAAGTTTTTGTAAAAAACAATTGTTTGGGTTCTAAAGACCCATCAAGAGGCACTGTCTGCTCGACAATGTCTATTAGATCTTCAGATTTTTGTGAAAAAATGGATTTTGAAATTTCATAAATATGCTTGTAAGGGACTTTTGGTATGGACAATTTTTATAAATTTTGTTCAACTTCTGAAATTCGACATTCCATCCTGTTTTGTAAATCTGGGTTTTTTGTCTAGAGCTAGAAATTCAGGTAAATTTTGAAAACAAAGACATTTGACTGAAATCTGAAAGGATACATAAATTAGAACACTGTACTCGAACCACCTACAATTGGACCACCATTATGAAACCACCTAACCCTAAACGATGCGATTCAAATATTATCTAATTTGGTTTACGATGGACATTCAATTATTTTCAGAACCCCTTTTAGTTACGCTTGAATATGCTCTAGGAGTCTTAGTAAAAAATTCCAGTATTCCAAACATATTAGTTGTATGATTATCAACTAAACAAATATGAGGAAGGGAGTGTGTTTGCTGTTCGCCCTTTCTTCGAATTCACCCGATCGAAAATCTTATCAAGTGTCTGAGAAGAGATAACCTATTCTAATAAATGATAATCTTTTGCATCTCGACAACAATCCTTCGATGATAATGCCTCCATGTAACATACAAGAACAAAAAACCCATCATTTCAAAAAAAAAAAAAAAAACAACCAAGTGTCCTTAAACAAACAGTTCCCGGGAAGGAATCTCGTGTTTTCTGTGAAAAAGATGCTAATTAGGAGAGAGTAATTATTAGATAATCCAGAGATAATAATATTGATTTCTTCGGATACAAAAAGGACCCAAAACTGCTCCAAATTCATTTGTCTTCACTCCATGATAAAGTTTGAACCTTGAAAATCTATCTGAGTCTCTTCCCACCTCTAATTCACCCCTTGTTCCAGAAACTTGGATTCCAACTCCATTTCTATATAGTCAGTCCTCCGTTCTTCTTCTCTTCAAGCTCAAGTTTTGAATCTCAGGTACTGAAAATCTCTTCCAGTAGGTACTTCTAAGGTTGAATTCGTGATTGATTTCGAGTTTTTGAAGGTTTTGTAGGACCTCATGTGTTGTTTTATGGGTTTTTGACAAATGGATGCTCTGCCCTTTTTGGGGTTGACTTCACTTTTTAACCAAATCACTTTTAGTTGATTGGGAGTTTTTTTTTGGCAGTTGGTTTGAATCATCAAGATTTAATTTTGGGTTGAAAAGAGAAGTTTGAAGGTATGGGAATTGAGATTGATTTTAGATTCTTGAAGACATGGTTTTTAGTGTTGTAAAATGTTGATTTGAATTGGTACTGTGGTATAGTTTTGAGTTTGGTGTTTAGTCGATTTGATTAACTGTTCGAAATCTTTGATTTCAATCATGGAAAGATTTGATTTTTAGATAAATGTTTTTTTATTAGATGGATTCTTGGGTTTAGAAGACGCAACTGATGTTGGGTTCTGATATGTGTCTTTTGAATTGGTAAGGTTGAAGGCAGAGTTTTGAAGAGATGGCGACAGGAACAATTCCGACCACTTATTTTACTGGTTTGAAGGACAAGGATCATGGTTTGGGGTTTGCGAAAAGTGTGGATTTTGTGAAGGTGTGTAATTTCCAGAAAATGAATTCTAGGAGAGCCAGGGTGTCCATCATCAGGAATCAAAACCCTGGTCCTGAAACTGTTGAAATGGAGCCTGCTTCTGAAGGAAGCCCTCTCTTGGGTAATAACATCTTTAAGCTTTTTAATTTTACATAACTTGTCTTGTGTCGTTGACCATTTGAATTTCCACTTAAGCTTTCGAATTTGGTTTTATATAGTTAGTCGCTTTGTTTGTAGAGGAATGAACTCTTAGATCCTACTAAGTTTGAAGTTTTTCTTAGGATTTTAAGGCGATCTTTACCTATCAAATGAAACAACAATAAGAGAAAATACTAAAAATTTGTCGGTGATTGCCATGAGACATGTTAAGTTTAGGAGTCTCCATGTTGATTTCTCTTCTGCAAAAAAATTTATGTTGTGGATCGAGCTTTAGTACCGTTCTTTTAGACAGGTTAGCCCAATTCTGCAGAAAGCAAATGAAATAGTTACTTCATAACCTTTGTTCTTCATTTGATTATTTCTTCTCGCCTAATGAAAAATTTATGGATGTAGTTCCTAGGCAAAAGTACTGTGAATCTATCCACAAGACAGTGAGGAGAAAAACTCGCACAGTGATGGTAGGAAATGTTGCCCTTGGTAGTGAACATCCAATCAGGATCCAGACTATGACTACATCTGATACTAAGAATGTTGCTGCTACAGTTGAAGAGGTTTGTCTGATTCCATTAATTTGTACAGTTGGTGCTATCTAGCAATAGCGGATTACAGTTTGATAAAGTTTGAAGACACCTGATAATATTCTAATCGTATTATACTGATAGGTCATGAGAATAGCTGACAAAGGAGCCGATCTTGTCCGAATAACAGTTCAAGGGAGGAAAGAAGCAGATGCTTGCTTTGACATAAAGAACACACTCATTCAAAAGAAGTAGGTCCAACATTTTCAAAAATGTTATCAAGCCCTTTAGTAATAGTATTTGTATGCGTGAGTTAATTTTTGCATCGTTCATGTTCTGCAGTTACACTATTCCTCTGGTAGCAGACATTCATTTTGCTCCACCTGTAGCAATGAGAGTTGCTGAATGTTTTGACAAGATTCGTGTCAACCCAGGAAATTTCGGTATTTAACTTTCTTTCTAATGCCCATTTCTACATGTCCACCAAAATATCGAAGACCTAATTTACTTGTTTGCCCCCTGTATTTGCTAACAGCTGATAGGCGGGCTCAGTTTGAGCAGCTGGAGTACACTGAAGATGACTACCAGAAGGAGCTTGAGCATATTGAGAAGGTCCACTTACTGATTACTATTTTCTTATATTAGTTAGATAGAAAATATGAGGATGGCATGTCAAGCCCCTGTCAGCTATTTTATACCTTAGGTTCCACGTTGAGAACTTCAACATCAGCCTTGGTGTATTTCAATTCCCCCATCAACTCACATGAAATTTTAGTCTCATTTATTGTTATGCCGAACAGCTTTCCAAATCAGCATAGTACCTATATATTATCAACCTGAATGTGTATCTTTCTGAGCTAGAAAAGTGACTAGCATTCATATTGCTTTCATTTTCTTAAGCTATTGCAGTCCCTATAAGTCTTTATGGTGCACTTATGGGTCTTAAGGGATCAGAAATTTTGCACTATTTGGTTGTTTGACATTCCGCTCTTGTGTGACACCAGGTTTTCACTCCCTTAGTTGAGAAATGTAAGCAATATGGAAGGGCTATGCGAATTGGAACAAACCATGGAAGTCTTTCTGATCGTATCATGAGCTATTATGGAGATTCTCCAAGGGGAATGGTAAATTCATAACATACAAATAATTTTGAGCTTTGTTGTATCCTTTCCCAAACAAATGTTCTTCATATAAAATTATCCCCATAATTTTGGATCAGGTGGAGTCTGCATTTGAATTTGCAAGGATTTGCAGGAAGTTGGACTTCCATAACTTTGTCTTCTCAATGAAAGCAAGCAACCCAGTGATCATGGTTCAAGCATATCGTTTACTAGTATCTGAGATGTATGTTTTGGGTTGGGATTATCCTCTACATTTAGGAGTAACTGAAGCTGGTGAAGGTGAAGATGGACGTATGAAATCTGCAATTGGCATAGGAACCCTTCTTCAGGTACTCATCTCATTAAGTAGTGCATTTAAACTTTAAAGAGCATGTTTGCAAGCTGTACACTGTTTCAACAAACATGGGAAAGAACAAAAATAAAGATTATATGGTGAAGTATCATCTGACCAAAGTGATTAATAAACTTTATAATGTTTGCAGGATGGTCTTGGTGATACAATCAGGGTTTCCCTCACAGAACCACCAGAGTTAGAAATTGACCCTTGCAGAAGACTTGCTAACCTGGGTACAAAAGCATCAGCTCTTCAACAAGGAGTGGTAAGCCGTCGTCTATTCCACCTTCTAACTCGAGGATTTTTTACTTCCGTTTTGTTTTTAACTATAACCTTTTGTTGTGTCACTGCTAATCAACTGCATTTATTATTTCCGTTAGGCACCATTCGAAGAAAAAAACAGACGCTATTTTGATTTCCAACGTAGAACTGGTAAACTACCAGTCCAGAAGGAGGTCAGTCATTGTTGCTTATTTTGGCTACTTCCTATTCCTCTTTGTGTTTTGGTACTCCCAGTTATGCAGTAAATAAAGTTATATTATATGTATACAGGGTGAGGAGGTGGATTATAGAGGAGTCCTGCACCGAGATGGCTCTGTTCTTATGTCTGTGTCCTTGGATCAGTTGAAGGTATATCTTTGGTACATATTATTTTGTTTTTACGAATCCTGTTCGATAAGTTGCTCATTGTGATTTTTTGTGTTTTTACCAGAAGCCGGAACTCTTGTACAGATCACTCGCAACAAAGCTTGTGCTTGGCATGCCATTTAAGGTTTATCTGAGTCACCCTTTTCCTACAATGTAACTTGAATGTACTTATCCAATTGTTTTACTGAACCTGATCGGTGACAGGATCTAGCAACAGTGGATTCTATCCTTCTCAGGGAGCTTCCACCCCTTGAAGATAGTGATGCGGTACAGCCATAACCCTCTCCCGTTTTTTCACTTTAAAGTTATAAGTTTATAACACATTTGAATTTTTTTTTTTTTTTTTTTTTATCAAAACAAATTATTATGCATCAAATGTATTTATATTGCTGATATGAAGTGGCATAAACTTTGTAGTTGATATTGGAGTGACTTCTAATTTCTTTTGTTTATCAGCGGCTTGCTCTAAAGAGGTTGGTAGATGTGAGTATGGGAATAATAACTCCCTTGTCCGAGCAGCTAACAAAGCCATTGCCCCATGCCATTGCCTTGGTAAATCTTCAGGAGCTGTCATCTGGTGCTCACAAGCTTTTGCCGGAAGGTATATTTATTCTTTTTAATCCCCCTCACCCCCCTTTCAGCATTGAACTAATTAGATGTCATTTAATCCAGATAATTAATTCATCTTTTTGGTACTGGATGGTATCGCAGGTACACGTTTGGCTATATCTATCCGTGGAGATGAATCCTATGAGGAGTTGGATGTCATAAAGGATGTTGATTCTACAATGATTCTACATCATCTACCAAGTACTGAAGACAAAACCAGCAGAGTGCATGCTGCAAGGAGGTGATGTTCTGACCAATGCTTTTGAAATGTTAACATCTTTGCTAGTCATCTAAATCATGAATTCTTTTCTTGGTGCAGGCTATTTGAGTATTTAGCAGAAAATGCACTGGACTTTCCTGTGATACACCATATAGAGTTTGCCAAGAATATTCACAGGTACCTGCTTATTCATTTGATGAAAATAGGGAATGAGCAAAGGCCAACGGGTTTTCTTATAATATTGGTACTGTTTGCAGAGATGATTTAGTGATTGGGGCTGGTAGCAATGCCGGATCTCTTCTTGTTGACGGACTTGGTGATGGGATTTTGTTGGAAGCCCCTGGCCAGGATTTTGAGTTTCTCAGAAATACATCCTTCAATTTACTTCAAGGATGCAGAATGCGGAACACTAAGACGGTAAATGATTTACCACTGGAAACAGTCTTGGCCTTTTTTTAATCTCGAATTACACATTTTTGTATATATATAATTTTGCTGATGTCCAACTCTTCTTTTAGGAATATGTTTCATGCCCATCTTGTGGAAGGACATTGTTTGATCTACAAGAGATTAGTGCTGAGATCCGGGAGAAGACTTCACACTTGCCTGGTGTTTCGGTAATACTCTCGATCATATGACTAGCAGAAGCTAATAAAACCTGTTTCTTGAATCAACCATTAACAATGTGCCTTTTCTTAGAACAGATCGCAATCATGGGTTGCATTGTGAATGGGCCAGGAGAAATGGCTGATGCAGATTTTGGATACGTCGGAGGTGCTCCTGGAAAGATTGACCTCTATGTTGGGAAGGTATGGACTTTCACACTCTTCATATGACATGTTAGTTAAAAAAGTTTCTCAGAATCTCTGGAAAATCAGCATGCCATAAATTCTCAAAGTATCAAGTTTTTGGATGGATTTTTTTATTTTTATTTTTTTATTTTATTTTATTTCGCACATGAGCTATTGCACATTTATTGGCACTTTGGACATTACTCTGTTTTAGGGATTTTGAACAACCTTTTGGGCATTATAAAATTCAGTTTTGATGTTGATACTAAGATGTTTATGTGGTTATGTTTCTCAGACTGTTGTGAAGCGTGCAATCGAGATGGAAAGTGCAACAGACGCCTTGATCCAGCTGATCAAAGATCACGGTCGTTGGGTGGACCCACCAAAGGAAGAGTAAGAACAAGCAGTTGTTCATCAGGAGATGTAAAGAAAAGGACCAATTTTCTACCTATTCTGGCAGTTACTCCATAGTAGTAACCTATTCTACATAACCTGAATAAACTATAGAAATAATGTATCCATTAGAGCTTCCCATGTAACAGGAAATTTGTTGTACGTAATTTCATCTCAAAGCATGCAGTAAAAGTGTGATTTTCTACAGAATTGAAATGAAATAAAAGAATTATATTTTGGTAACACCAGATATTTGAAAGAAGATTCAGTTGCTATATTGGTGCTAAATACTTTTATCTCTAACTCATCTCCACTGTGCCTCTCATTTAGTTTACATAACAAGCTGTGGAGGTGATTTCCAAAATGTTTAAACTCTACAACAAAAGCTTACCACGCTTTAGGAAATTTACAAGGGTCGAAAAATTTCAACTTATCAAGGATCCCTCTAGAGCAGACTGATTCAGAGACAAACGGAGATATTAGATGATTGAGGCCCGTGCTTTGATTAGGGACACTATCAGGGAAAACAAACATAAGTTGTGAGAGAAAGCTCAAAATGGTAACTCGGAAGCAGTGAAGCAGTTTGAGCATTTTGTATGGAAAATGAAGAAAGAACGAGAAGTACTTGATGATCCAAACTATCGTCCACCATGGAAACATTGTCTTGGAAGCAATTTTGAGGATGGTTTTGTACGTCACAAAGCCATCCCTATCTCGGACAGTGAATCCTCTGAACCATAGCAGCAACTCACACACTGGGAGATCACAAAACAAATGTCTGAGGAACTGATAGTCAACATGGCTCTGGAGAAGATGACAAATCGAACTTGGGATATGAGAACACAAAAGAGATGGGAACGTCTAACTGATCAAATGGAGATGGATGAGGAAGACCAAAAAGAATGGAAAAGTGAAGACAATGTTTCTGGTCCAGGCAATGTAAGAGTTCATTTTTAGGGTTTCCTGTGGTGGCTTTGCCTCAAAAACCACTTCAGAACGTGACTTGTGCTTCCTTCTGCAGACTAAAGCTCATGGAACAAAAATGGATGATATTAAAAAATGCTCAAATTCTCTATGGTGTGTATGTGGACTCCGTAGGGCTCTCGGGAGGCCTAGGTTTGCTTTGGAGAAAAGGAATTCATGCTGTTTTGACAGGTACATCTAAGGTTTACATTTTTGTACTATTATCTGATTATCATAGATTCATAGTACTGAAGATTGGGCATGTTACTTTCTATTCTGTTAGGGGGCCCTGAATCCAAGGGACAAACCTGTTTTATGGAATGATTTAGTGCACATTGGCAATAGTATGAACTGTCCTTGGATTAGGAGATATAAATGTTGCACTTAGTCCTGCTGATATAAGATTGGTGGTAACCCTGTTAGACCCAACCACCCTACATACGTCCTCCTAAAACTTTGTTTACCAATTTGATAGAGCCCTGTGTAATCCTCTCTGGATACAACTTTTTCCCTTACACAACCTTACCTTACATCTATATTTACTGCTTCCTCTGACCATAGGGCCGTATCCTAAACCTTTTACCAACCCCTCGTCATGGATCTAAACCTTTTAAGTTATTTCACATGTGGATATTAGACGCTACTCTTCCTGAACTTATTGAAATGGCAACCATGATGCTCATTACAACTCCCAGAATCCTCCCTTTGTGAAAACTGGCATCTCTAAACTAAACAACCTCAGGAAGAATCTTAGATACTGGAATAAACACCACTTTGGAAACATCCATACTCAGCTCAAGGATCTGCACAAAACCATGGACTACTTCCATAACCACCGACTTATCTCTGATCAAAACATCCAAGCCATCATGTCCATCAAAGAAGGTTCATGATTTAGAAAGAAATGATAACTTATGGTGTCAAAAATCTAGGGATGACAAAGTTAAGTTGGGTGACCATTGTTGGGATGAAGTTGGCTTGAATAGTTTCACATCAAGTAAGGATGAGTCGTCACTAAGGTTTATAAGGAGTGAACTAATAGCAATGAAGCATTTTAAGAGAAAAAACTCACACCACCTATGCCGACAATATTGTTGCTATTTATAGTGGAATAAACACAAGACAATAATACAATTCTCCAAATATTTTCTTCACAACTTCTGATCCTGAAAGCAATCCCGATCTTGAAAGTCTATTTCATCCAGTCATAAATCATTGTAATAATGAACTTTTAGCCACCACACCTAATGAAGAGGAAATATGGGGTACCCTCAAATCCATCCGCAATTGGAAGGCTCATCGCCCAGATGTTTTCCAAGCATATTTTTTCATAAACAATTGGTCTCTCATCAAACAAGACATTGTCCTACAATCCAAGAGTACTTCCTCCACCACTATATTCTTCGACCCCTTAATCTCACTCACATAGATTTTGATGCGACAAAAAATCGTCCTCCTGTGAGTTTGACATGCAAAACCACTGTTAGACTGCCAAGGACCACCTTTTTGGTGGCCGAAGGCACTCCGATGCTTAAGTCAGTAACTCTGTTGGAAGAATGAAGTAAATCTGGACAAAACTCAGTTAAAATTGCATACCTCTGTCGAATGTTCCCTTTACCTTTTATAATGGTCGTAGTTAACTCTCTGAGTGACTTAGGCATGTGAGGCGCAACGGAAGGAGATGTTTTTGTAACAGTCTCATCTTTAATAGAGATGCGTTCGTGGAGGCGTAAGCCCCTCCACGACTATTTCTTGGTGCAACGTTTTCCTTCTTTATGAAAGAACTAGTGTTGGGCCTGATTCATATTCTGATCCGTTTGGGGCTTGTATTTAGGTCTTGACTGTTTTCCTTATTGGCGGGCCTCGTCCAGGCTTATGCAATTACCTTTATTTTTATTGGGCTTCATGAGCTGGCCCAATAGTTTGTTCGGTGTGTCCTCGCGATAAGGTCTCAGGCCACGTGTACGGTCGTAACGATAGGTCTATTTTGATGTATCATCAGTTACTCTCCCCTTAGTTAGTGGGTATGTTCAAGTATCCACTAACTGTGTGGCGGTTTTGCTTTTTTGATTGCAACAATACGGCTTGGTTAGCGCCCTTGCTATCTGTTACTGCTGTTTTCTTTCTGTTGTTCCATTCGCCTGTTCGTTTTGGTGCGATTTTTGAGAGTTCATGCGGTTTTCACACTGCACGTTCTCCAAGGGCGATCCTTTCATTGCCCATTCTTATAAAAAAGCAAAGCTTTGTGTATGCTCTTTCTCCTTCTACATCCTCTCATTTTCTGGTTGTTACCCTTTTGATTTTTCGCATTCATCCTGTAGTCATGTCTAAATCTAGAGTTTTGGGTGGTGACGCTAGGGGTGGGCATCCCATCCCGTCCCAATTTTTTCGAGTTCTATTGGGATTGATCAATCTCATCCCGATCTCGTCCTGTCCCGTCCCGATCTAGAGTGGGATGGGATCGAGATGAAGATTTTCAATCCCGCCCATCCCGTCCTGTCTTGAACCGATTTTTTTAATATTTTATATGAAATATGTAGTATGGAACTATTTGATGACATGATTTTTATTTGTTGTTTTATTTATTGACATGGCTATTTTATTCTCACAAGCTTCCATGCGACTCTCCTAAATAATGAATCTAACTCAAACCTTTTTTTTTTCCTCTTCCTAACTCTTGACAACAACAATGTGTGTTCCTCGTAGTTTTTAAATGACAAACCCATTGATCATTTTCGTTAGCAATGTACAAAAAAATGGCCATCTTCAATAGTGGTTTTAAAAAAAAAGGAGTAAAAGCTATGAAATGGCTATCACAAAACCCTACTCCCCAAAGGAACTGGACATGATAATTTTTCATCATCCGGCTCGAGCAAAAATCAAAGGAATAAAATAGAGCCATAGAAAATCTATATGTAATCCAGATCAATACATGCATGACTCTATCTAAGAAAAGATTTCAATTTTGACACTTACAAATAAATGCTCAATACCCAAGTAAGCTTACAAGTTTGATTATGATCAAGTGTTTTTTGGGTCGTCTCGTGCCTTGCTATTAGCATTTATCGCCAAAATAAATATCTCAAGTCGTCTTACATACAAAGGATTTACTTGTTACTAATATATAGTCTAGCCTCTGTTTTTCTTTAGATCCCTTGTGTCACTCCGATAGTCTGTTGTGTTGGATTGTTAATGCACAGATAGTGATAGTGATATTTTCGATGCATCTATTTGTGTCAAGGGTCCTAGACACATAACTTCTAAATACATTATCTTATCGCCTTCGTTGGATATTGTTGATGATACACAACATATAGCTACACTGGCGCTCCTAATCGAGTTGTGTCTTGAATTAAAAGTCGAGAGGATTAGGGGACCGTGTCTAAGGAGAAAAGATCGACTGCCAAGAAAAGGTTTTCCTACAATTCCATTATACTTGCCAATTAGATAGATTAATTATTCTATTAAGTCCTTTGGGGAAACACTAGAGATACTTACTCTCGAAATATGGACGAATGGAAGTTATACACCCAAAGAGGCACTTTGGGAAGCTTGCCGCCATTTGGTGATTTTAACTTCTATCTTTTTCAATAACGAGAATCAGAACATCTCTCTAACGCGGACTAAAAGCATGCTTTCGTCTCTCATAAAACCCTACTTTCCTCAGGAGGCGGCTGAACTAAGAATTACTGCCATGAAGTTATAAATAGAGCAATAGAAAATCTATATGTAAACAAAGGAATCGGACATCCAGTTCCTTAGAGTTGTGTGTTTAGTAAATCCCAAATTTTCAATCTTGCATGTTCAATTTTTAATCCAAAATTTAGTACATGCTCATCCCGTCCCGAACCCGTTTGGGACGGGACGAGGTCAGGATGAGGTCTATCCCGTCCCGATCCCAAACAAACGGGATGGGATAGGGATGAGGTCCATCCCGTCTCATGCCCATCCCTAGGTGACGCTATTGCCGTTTGCGAAGCTTTTTCACGCCCAAGAGGGCGACACACGTGACTCTGGAAACTTTTGTCACAACTATTCGTTGCCCGATGATTTGGATATTGTTCTCCCCGAAGATGACGACAATCCTTGTCGTCCTCGGTCTGGATACATTGATTTGTATCCAGGTATGTTCCATTCTGGTTTCAGGCTTCCAGCACCTTTAGAAATGGAAACCGAGGCCCGAACCATAAACTTCGGGCCGGGCTTGGCTTTTAAAACCGAAACATTTATAATTAATAAAAACCGATCCGAACCGATCCGATCGGTCCGGTTGTTGGTTTGGTCCGGGTTTTTGGTCCTAAATGCCCACCCCTAGTTGGAAGGTACTGATTTCGACCTTGGCGAGCGCTGCTGCTGCTGCTCACATCCCTATTAATGTTAGGGTTTTGCATTCCCTGGTAGGGTTTAGCGTGGACCCTAGTTGCACTTGTCGTTTGCGTTCTCCTCCCTACTTTGAGGACCTGCAAGAGGAGTATGTGGGTTGGTCGAGGTCTTGGTTTTACGCTTTTATTTCTTCTACCCATTTTAAGTTCCGCGGGGATCAGATTCTGCGATCGTTCCGGTGCCTAAGAAAGTTGAGTTGTCACTGTCTTTAGAAGAAAATGATTTTCATCGTCGATTTTGTGATCTTCCCCGAGTATTGGTAGAAGATTTCCTTACTTTGGACGCTGTTGTCCGTGGTGGTCTGCTTTCACCGGGTAGGGCAGGCATCGCTTCTGAGGTCACGGACTTTAAGAGAGTAGTTGAGGGTCCCCATGATTGTCTAGATTTCTTGGAAACACAAGGTTTGAACATGTCCCCCTACCGCAGCCTTGCTGAGCAGAAGTTCGACGATGTCGAGGAAGTTGTTCCGGATTCGATGGGTGATTCGGATGTCGAGGAGCCTGCTGACCCTACACTTCTTGAAAATGATAGTGATTCAGCTTAGTTGTTATTTTCTTTTTTTTGTTTTTGTATTCTCCTTTTTTTGTTTAGAAGATAAATCGAAAATTTGTTATTTCGCATTTTTTTTCCGTATGTCTAGTTTGTTTAGCTTTTACTTACAACATTTCTGAAAGATTTTCGACTTCGGTCATCCGGATTTTCGTGGGTGGCTTCGATACTGGACATTCTAGTCGTAAGGAAGCTTTGGTTTACAAAATCTTGTTTCTCATTTGGATTACGATGTCGCATGTTACAGTCGACGTAAAAGTCCGGCTCCTATGCCCTGGTACTTTATTACTTCGTGGTTGATCAGGCCAGAAGTTTTTATGTCTGACTTGTTCGTCCAACATATTTTTCGCTCGATACTCTAGCCATGCTGAGTGTTTTCTCGAGTATGTTCATAATCTAACTTTTTGTCCTGATAAAATTTGGTTGTTTCAAAATTGAGAGCGAAAGACTTTATTGATAATATCTTTTCTAGCGCTCTACATTCCATGGTCAGGGTATCATTTCGCCCACTTTGTCTTCCTGCCAGTATGTTCCTAGTCTGTTGATTTTTGTTACTCGATAGGGTCCTTCCCAATTTGGGTTAAGCTTGCCGACGCTAGGCTCTTTCGTGTTTAGTTGGACTTTTCGTAACACCCAGTCTCCAACGTTGAAGTTTCAGATCCGTACCTTCTTATTGTAGTACCCTGCCATGCGTTGTTGGTATGCTATTGTTTTAATCGAGACTGCTTCTCATTTTTCTTCGAGGAGATCCAGCCTGACTCTTAATGCTTCGGCGTTGTCCTCAGCGAGGAATCTTCGGTTCGAAATGTTGGCATTTCGACTTCCACGGGTATCATCGCTTCTGACCTGCAAGCGAGTGTAGAAGGTGTTTCTTCTGTTGGGGTTCATTTTGTTGTCCTGTATGCCCAAATAACACCAAGTAATTCGGACATCCATAGTCCTTTCGCTGCCTCGAGTCTTATTTTGATTGCCTCCAAAATTGTTTTGTTAGTGACTTCGGCTTGCCCATTTGCTTGCGGGTGAGCTGGTGCGAAGAAGTGTTGCTAGATATTCATGTTCTTGCATAACTCCATGACCCTTTTGCTTTCAACTTGCCTCTCATTGTCCGTAACGATTACTTTTGGGATCCCGAATCTGCATATGATGTCTCTCCAAAGAAATTTATCGACCTGTGCTTCCCCTATTTTTGTGAGGGGCTCTACTTCTACCCATTTGGTGAAGTAATCTACTGCTACAAGAAGGAACTTATTTTTGTCGGATGCTGGGAGTGGTCCTACGATGTCCAGTCCCCATTGTGCGAATGGCCAGGAGCTGCTCATTGGAATCAGATTTTGTCCCAGCATGTGAGTGTATGAGGCGAATCTTTGGCACTTGTCGCATTTACGAACTAGCTTCTGAGCGTCTGCTTACATTGTTGGCCAATAATACCCTAACGTGAGAGATTTGTGGGCCAAGGTTCTTCCCCCGGGTGATTCCCGCATGTGTTGTGGTGTATTTCTTCTAGGACATATTCGACATCTCCTAGTGCAAGGCATCTTAATAATGAGTTCATGGCAGACCTCCTGTATAATTTGTGATTGATCATTGTATATCTTGCTGCCCGATTCCGTAGTTTTTTGGCTTCCATCTTATCTGTTTAACATGTACGTCAGGATTGGAGTATTCCAATTAACACCTTGGTTTACGGCACATGCTTCTTCTGATTGATTTTCTAGCATGGAGCTACGTTGTGTCATGATGAGTGAATTTCCATTATCCATTGTTGTTGAGGATTTTTTAGCTAGCTCATCTGCTATTTTATTTTCTGCTTGTGCACATTGTCGGATGGTGGCGTTTCGGAAGCCTTCTATTAGTTTTGTGGTTTTCTGGTGGTAGGCTTTCATTCGAGCGTCTTTCACTTGGAACTCGCCGCTTAGTTGATTGACCACCAGCCGGGAGTCCACAAAGACATTTATGTCCCTTATTCCCAAGTGTTTTGCTATTTGCAATCCTGCTATCACACCTTTGTATTCAGCTTTGTTATTGGAAGCTTCAAAGTTGAATTTTATCGCAGTTTCTAATGCATTGCCTTCCTAGTTGTATAAGACTACTCCGACTTCGCTTCCTGCCTTGTTAGATGCCCCATCGTAGCAGAGGATCCATCCTTAAAAGATTGGTTTAGGCTATTCTGTTATGATTTCCTTATCCCCGGGTTGGTTATTGCTTCCTGTGAACTCAACGATGAAATCCGTTAATGCTTGAGCTTTGATAGCAGTTTTAGGGACATAAGTAATGTCAAATTGTCCGAGCTCTATTGCCCATTTTACCATTCTTTTCGATAATTTCGGCGTGTGTAATACTGACCGAAGTGGCTGTTTGGTCATGACCGTGATCGGGTGTGCCTGGAAGTACGGTCGCAATTTCCTTAATGACACGATCAGAGCGAGTGCCAGTTTCTCTAGGGCCAGATAGTCGATTTCTGCATCTGCGAGTGTTTTGCTGATGTAGTACACCGGTTTCTGCACCCCTTTTCTTATTGTATTAGCGCTGAACTCACTGCGTGATTGGACACAAATAGATACAAATACAACGTTTTTCCTGTGTTTGGTTTTGTTAGCAGCTTCGTACTTCCCATGTATGTCTTAAGGTTTTGAAAGGCTATTTCGCATTCATCATTTCATTCGAATGTCTTGTTCCCCTTCAAGATTTTGAAAAAAGACAGACACTTGTTTGATGACCTGGAAATAAATCTGGGTTTAGCTTTATCTTGTATTTCCGAAGTTGGGTGAAAGCCTGTTCGAGGTCCGTAACATGGTCTATTCTGTGTGAGATTTTGTCGAACATATCGTCGATGTAGACTTCCATTGTTTTGCCAATCAGATTTCTGAACATCCTGTTTACTAGCTGTTGATATGTTGTTCCCGTGTTCTTCAACCCGAATGACATTACTTGATAACAATACGTCCCCATTTCCGTTATAAAAGATGTTTTTCTTGTTGGGGGGGGGGGGGGGGGTATATTTGTATTTGATTATACCCGAAGTATGCATCCATGAAGCTCAACATTTCATGCCCAGCAGTTGCGTCCACTATTTGGTATATTCGTGGAAGTGAGAAGCTATCTTTGGGACATGCTTTATCTAAGTCGGTATAATCCATGCATACCCTCCATTTCTTGTTCTTCTTATTTACTAGTACCGTGTTTGCCAGCCAATCCGGATAGTGAGCTTTTCTTATCATTCATGCGCTGAGCAGTTGGTGTACTTCTTCGTTTATCGCTTGATTGCGCTCTCGGGCCACTGATCTTTTTTTGTCTAACCGGTTTCTTATCTAGATTCACTTGCAACTTGGGGGAAATGATAGATGGATCTATTCCCACCATGTCTTTCATCGTTCATGAGAAAATATCTTGGTTATCGTTCAACAGTTGGATCAACTTTATGGCGAGTTCAGGTTGGATTTTTGTGCCGATTCAGACTGCCACTTTAGTTTCATTGTCTAAATAGACCTCGGCCATTTCTTCCTCCGGTTGCCCGGTGTTGGGCCGATCTCGCGGACTGGTTGGAGCCATATCGTCGTTTGGAGAATCCGAACTTGTTTAATCGGATCGCTGCGAAGACTCTTCCAGTCGTTGCGGTAATTGCTATTTGTTAGGAGTCTTTATAGCAGCAAAATGACACCCCCTGGCTGCTGTTTGGTCCCCTTTTATTTTTTAACACCATTGTCGGTGTGGTACTTCACGCATTGGTGCATAGTGGAGGGTACTGCACCCATCTCGTGTATCCGCGGTCTCCCGAGTAGCATGTTGTATGCAGTAGGAGCGTCAACGATGAGAAAGTCTGTCATTAACACTCGTTGCTTCCCTGGTTCTCCCGCTTCAACCGGTAGTTGGATCATTCCTAGTGGGTTACATTGTTCCAAATCGAAACCTACCATAGACTGATCGGTTGGTGAGAACGTTTCGGTGGTGAACTACATCATTCGAAAAACTGTTAGGTATAATTGGTTTATCGAGCTGCCGGTATCGATCAATACCCTTTTGATTTCCCATTTTGCTATCATGACTGAAATCACTAAAGCATCATTGTGTGGCAAATTAACTCCATCAGCGTCCTCGTTTGAGAAGGTTAGAGTCTTTTGCATTGTCTTTGCACGCTGTGCGGATGGTTTCTGGAATCTGATCTTTGTACGTAAGTCCTGATGGAGTTTTTATTAACCTAAATTAATAAGCTTATAAACCCTACTTGTAATACCGCAAGTGCACGACTGTCTAACTGGTAGACAGTGGCAAATACGGGTCGATCCCACGAGGATTGACAAGACAGTCGAATTCTAAAACTTATTTGAACTAATTTAGAGTTGGGGGTTACAACAGATGAAAATCACTAAATTAAGAAAATGAAATTGACTACTAAAATTAAACTGATAAGATGATAGAGAGGGGGCCGAGACATCGAATCCACCACAGGTTCTTCGAGATTTGTGTAATCCAAATCATTGTTTTCAAGAATTAACATGACTAACCTAAAGATTAATCTAAGTTCGCAATTGATTTCAGCAAAGGTATAAACCCCTAGCATTGCGTGTCTTCTTACTGCACACACAATCACATGTTTATTTTAACTAATTCTAAACCCCTAGCATTGCATGTCTTCTTACGACACACACAATCACAGATTCAGATTAATTGATTAAAGCATGCTTTGAATATCAATAAATGATACTTCTAACTACTGACTAGTCTAGATAATTAATCCGGATATAATCAATGAAAGCAAATTATTGAAACTCAGAAATCAACTGTGTTTAACGTTCAAGTATATAGAAAACAATAAATTCAAATACAACAAACTCTAGGAAACCCTGTGGTTTCATCTTCACCTCGGCGTGGGGTCTAGAAGATCATGGTGGCGGTGGTCACAACACTGGTGTAGGTGGAATCCATCTCAGCACGAATGCTTATCCCGAAAAATCGCTGCAACTACATTGTGGTGGTACAGAGAGCAAGTATCCGGGGTGTGAATAACAAAACTGTTTTGAAAAACAGTTTTCTCCCACCAAAAATCGTGCGTTCCTCTGGTCTTCGTCTTCGCTCCTCGCGAGCTCCTTCTTCTTCCGACCGGCTCTGGTACCTGCAAAAGAAAGAGATAGATGGAAGAACAGAGAGATACGCGAAAGAGAACAAAAAAAAGGGAGAGAAATAAGGTGCTTCCTATTTCTGCTCCTGTCGCGGTGCCGCTTGCGACGGTGGTAGTGAGAGAGGGAAAGAATAAGAAAGAGAGAGGGAAACATGAAGGAGGGCCGAGAGAGTGGGAGAAACAGAGGGGTGAGGGCGGACATAAGAGCAAGGGTGGTGGCGGCTCTGTCGCGAGATGGAACCGAGTGGTGGCGGTTCTGTCTAGCGAGAGAGGACGAGCGGGTGGGGAAGGAAGGCGAGGTGGTGGTTGCTAGAGAGAGACACATGGGAGATGAAGGAACAGAGAGTGGGTGGTGGAGACGGCTGGCTGCAAGGTGGTGCGTGGGTCTGTTTCGGTGGTGATGGCGAGGTGAGGTGGTGACGGCGAGATGTTCACACTGTCGGTTCTCCTATCGAGCGAGGATCGCTGACAGGGTGGATTAGCGTGGTGGCTGGAAAAGAGAGGAGGGGAGAGGAGGAACGTCCAAGGGATGCCGAGAGGTTTTCTCCAAAAAGGGGAGAACCTAAATAGGGTTATCCTATTTTCTTGGGCTTAGATTTTTAAGTTAGCTTTTTGGGCTTGGGCTTAGGTTAAATTAGGTGGACCTAGGTTTGTTTGGGTTAGGTTTAAGTATGTGACCCTGTACTTTGTACCACTGCTAGAATCGACCAATTAATATATCATTTCCTCAAATTGTCACCTTTATGCGATTTCATCGTTCACGCTCAAATTCCTACAAAAACATGAAAATGAAATAATTAGAATAAAATATACTAATTGAAACACTAACATATATAAATTAAGGGATATATTATGTAATAATTATGTGAATATCAAATACCCCAAAGCCTATATTTTGCTAGTCCTCGAGCAAAACAATAAAAATAAAATTCTAACTCACTTTTGCAAGAATCATCGGTTGCACTTACCTTAAACGTGCAACATGGCTTTAAACCGATAGATTACCTCTAGCGGACGAGTTATAGTCTCGTGACGGTTTCTAGAAATGTTATCCACAAACATTATGACTCAATAAATTTCCAAAACATGGTAACTTGATCACTCGATCTATTATCCTCAGAGTAATAATCTAATTGCCAAAAAATTCAGAAAACAATTAACATTGTCAGAATAATATATCAACGAGTCTAACAACGATTTAATAATACCCAAAGGTTAAATAAATTTCATCAATTATTCTCAACTCGAAGTGTGTGTGTGCATAGCCTTATCAACATAACTTTCTTTTTTCTCAGCAAATATACAACTAGATAATCTTTGGATAATATGCTTCGACTACAAATCTCTCTTGTCACTCATAAATGAATCACTTCGAGATTGGTTAGTTATCACTCAGTTTATATGTGAGAAAGAGAATAAATTATGGAAACACAAATATCTCACATATAATAATCATGAAAAACAGACTTTTAAAAGAATGAAATGAATATGATCTCATGGACATGAATATCAATTACTTTGAGAATGTTGAATCATACGCCATAGTTCTTGTCTATTTAATCTCCACATCTATGAACCATACATTTACTTAAGATCAATTAGGTTTTTATTAGGTTGTAATGAGGCTAAGATTTTGGCTAACAAGAATGGAAAAAGATACGAGAAAAGTCTCTGAGAATGGATACACCCTTTAATAAACACATGGGGTTTTGAAGAATAAACCAATGTTGTACACCATTAATTTTTCTTCCTTCGAAATTCTTCTTCATATTTTTTTTTACATGCTTTTCCCCTTCTGCACGATAAAACATTTCAGTACCGAGGATTCATGGAATATTTAATTTTAGCTCTTTTTATTTTCCCATTCCAAAAATATATCAACCATACACATTCTTAGAGACATTGGGTAAGGATAAAAATAGTATGGGATATTACTCCTTAACTTGAGTAGGTAATGGAGATGGGGTTAGCAAAGAAAAAGTCTATTTAAAGGCTCAAAGGGCTGCAAACGGATATTTATTATTAGGTAGGCTAAAAGGCTAAAGAACGGTTCAAAGAAATAAATTGCCTATATCACTTCTTAAGCTCTAGTCGGTATTATGACATCTCAACTAAATAAATCAAGAAGTTCTAGTGTAATAATTCAATTTTAACGACATTCTCAAAGCAAATAATAAAAGAAACAAGAATAATGAGATCATCAACGAAATAATGCAGATTCAAGAAAAATTAGAGTTTATTTAATTACCCTCAAGAAAAATAGAATGTCTCAAAACTCACAAGGGTTAAGTCTCTACTATTATTCTAAGGTTTTCTAGTTAATATCTTACTGATTAATTTCAAATTATGCTAACTTGGTTTATAGTGAAAGAGTGGTCGAGTTGAAAAATATAATGAAATATATTTAACTTAAAGATAATATCAAACCATATGTTTTCCTATTGATATATAAAAGTGACAAGTGTAAGCATGCATTCCTAAAATTTTCAGGCATACTTGAAAACACATCCTCTTCATTGGAAAGGAACTTAGATTTTGAATGCATTTTCCAATCCAAAAATTTTCACACAATTATAATTAACTATGTATTCAATGGAGATTGAGTAGAATACAATAATCAATTGTGAAATACATTTTAATTCAAAATTTTTGAAAAATGCAGAAAAACTCATAAACCTCACCCCCAAACCTAAACCAAACATTGTCCTCAATGTATAAATGATGATCATGACAAATGTAGGAAAAAGAAAAGATGAGAGTTAGAGAGTGATATTACCATGGGAAAGTTTTTACCAATTTCGACGAAATCGTCCACCAATGAACGCTAAAAAACATAAGAACTATGGACTCATCATAATAAATTGATAAAAACAATATAGGATACAAAAAAAATATACAAATGGAAAAATGAAAAAAATTAAATGTATCAGTTGTAAGTCAAAATTGTTACGGAGCTAACGAGTATGAGTGAAATGCAACTAGAAAAAACTCGAAAATCAATCCTGACTAACCACAATGACACAACTGAAGCTAGGCTGCCTCCTAGAAGCGCTTGGTTTAACGTCGTCAACCCGACATATATTCTTCCTCATAAATGATGTACCATGAAATGACGAGGAAAAACATAACGAACACTCTCCTCAAAAGGGGCAATGAATCATATAGCAACAACCTAAAAAGTTGAGGATCCGTCCAACAAATAGTAGCAATCACATGCGACACAACGTATACTAACACATCCCAAAAGCTATGAAGGCGCCATGCAAAATCATAGAGAAAAGGTAAATGAACTCGCATTCTTAGAAAATCCGTGGGAACCTTGAGCAGAAAGGGGTCACAAACAATGATATCTAGCAAATGACTACTACCTACTCCTAAAAAATGACATCTTAAGTCAGGTTGCAAATCAGAAGATTGAATATGTATCACAATAAGGTGGTCAAAACTGAAATCATCTCTTACAAACAATGGATCTACATAGGTAGCATCAGTCAATATGAAAGGGATGAAAAGAGGTATATTTATAGATATAACGGGTGGTACAGGTTCATCATAACAAAATGAACTACACCAAGATGATGAGTTAGACAACGCAACAACACCCCCAAACCTAGAATTAGCACTACCCATGGCATGTAATCTCTCATTAGATGCGTCCTCCGATAACGACTTGACTATTTCTTGAATTATGGGGTCATTCGTATCGTGAAAATAGTTGATGCTTGACTCCAAAGAACATTGAGAAATAGACTTCATGCAAGAGTCACTAGGAAGGCATATGTCGAGTGGGTCATCATGAAAAGGTGGGGAAGGGAATGGGTCAGGAAGCAAAGTAGTTTCGATCACATTATCCTCAAAAACATCATCTGACTTGGGTTTCGATGTGCTACCAGTTATGAATTGACCCTCTGAATTTTGAACAGAGTGACTAGGAACTCTTCCTAACTCACTTTCAGATAATGCCTCAGTAATATGATCCACAACTATCTCAAGTCTATTGATGGCTTGAGATTGGTGTTGAATCATGACTTTTGACTCTAACATAGCTTGAGAATCATGTTCAAGTAGTCGTTCTGTGCGCTGCATAAATCGGTTAATCGTTTCCTCTAAACTTGATGTGTTGGATGGAAGAGTTTGGTTAAATTGAGGCATAACATGATTAGGGTATTGAGGAGCCTGAGAGAAACTATGTCCCCCTTGGTGTGAGTTATGAGCCCAGGAGAGATTTAGATTATTGGCAAAACCAGGGCTATAATAGTTGGACTTTGAATTATAACCAGGTCGCCAATTGGCATTAAAAGAATGGATTTGCTCGGCGAAATATTCAGGATAATCATATTGCAAATCACAATCAGCTATAGAATGACTAGGACTTGAACATGCAACACAACCCTCAAATGAAACATTAGTGGGAGGTAGGGGTTGAGTCAAATTCATAAGTGCATCTAATTTCTGAGTCATTGTCATAAAAACTGTTTCGAACCTCGAGGTAGAAGGGGAGAAGTAATCTTTAAAGTCTTTCTCCTCAGCCATTTCCTTGGTTTCAAGATTGTTTTTTAATATATGCACGCCTAACAACTATATGAAGATGACTTGACTTTAAAAAAAATAAAAAAATAAAAAGAATGGAACCCTAAATGACACCTAAATGATGCGCAAATAAAATGAATGGCAGACGACCCTAGAGCTTTGTTACTAATATAGGGCTGAAATTCAATTCAATTTACCTTACTGTGGGAGAAGCACGGTAATTTCCTATCAATCCGCCACTACAGAGTTGCTCCTACCTCTTTTTTCACTCTCTAGCTCAAAGTGAAATGCCAGTTCAAGAACCGTTCCCAGATAGGATATGTTCCTTCACTCGACCACTTTAACCTATCAAACGTCCAAAGAGGGTCCCTATGAGCGTCATACCTGTCCTAGATATTATCTTGCTACAAATTTTAAATACCGAAGGCCTAGGTTCCTAACCCTAAAATAGATGGTGATTAACCTATCCGTGGGAGAGGGCACAAAAGTTTCAACTCAATCCTACCACTATTCAAATTTGCATGCAATACTACCTAGAACAAGCTAAACACAAGTGATCACATAGAAACCGCGTGCAGATGCGGTGGGTAGAAGTTACCTCCGGCGTGAACCTCTTTCGAGTTACTTGCGATGCCGGGTAGAAGTCGATTTCTGAGAGTTTCCTTGCGAATCGCAATATTTCACTTCGTTTCCACTTGAGCTCCTATGTGCGTGACCACCTGCAAGATAAATGCAAAATTAATTCAAACTCAAGCAAATAAAACAAATAAGAAAGTGACTCGTAAAACTGTTCCTAAAAAGAAAATTAAACCTAATTTATAAACTAGCAAAAACAACCCTAGATTTTGATTGTACCGTTACAATCCTCGGCAACGGCGCCAAAAACTTGATGGAGTTTTTATTAACCTAAATTAATAAGCTAATAAACCCTACTTGTAATACCGCAAGTGCACGACTGTCTAACTGGTAGACAGTGGTAAATACAGGTCGATCCCACGAGGATTGACGAGACAGTCGAATTCTAAGACTTATTTGAACTAATTTAGAGTTGGGGGTTAAGCAGATGAAAATTACTAAATTAAGAAAATGAAATTGACAACTAAAATTAAACTGATAAGATGATAGAGAGGGGACCAAGACATCGAATCCACCACAGGTTCTTCGAGATTTGTGTAATTCAAATTATTGTTTTCAAGAATTAACATGACTAACCTAAAGATTAATCTAAGTTCGCAATTGATTTCAGCAAAGGTATAAACCCCTAGCATTGCATGTCTTCTTACGGCACACACAGTCACAAGTTTATTTTAACTAATTCTAAACCCCTAGCATTGCATGTCTTCTTACGGTACACACAATCACAGATTCAGATTAATTGATTAAAGCAGGCTTTGAATATAAATAAAGGGTACTTCTAACTACCGACTAGTCTAGATAATTAATCCGGATATAATCGGTGAAAGCAAATTATTGAAACTTAGAAATCAACTGTGTTTAACGTTGAAGTATATAGAAAACAATAAATTCAAATACAACAAACTCTAGGAAACCCTGTGGTTTCATCTTCGCCTCGGTGCGGGGTCTAGAAGATCATGGTGACGGTGGTCACCGCACTAGTGTAGATGGAATCCATCTCAACACGAACGCGCATCCCAAAAAATCACTGCAACTACACTGGTGGTACAGAGAGCAAGTATTCGGGGTGTGAATAACCAAACTATTTTGAAAAACAGTTTTCTCCTGCCAAAAGTCGTGCGTTCCTCTGGTCTTCGTCTCCAGCGAGCCGCATTGCTTCGTCTTCGTTCCTCGCGAGCTCCTTCTTCCTCCGACCGACTCCGGTACTTGCAAAAGAAAAACGAGAGATGGAAAAACAGAGAGAGACGCGAAAGAGAACAAAAAAGGGAGAAAAACAGGGGCAGTGCTCCCTGTTTCTGCTCCTGTCGCGGTGGTGTGTGAGCTGGTGCGTCGCTTGCGACAGTGGTCGTGAGAGAGGGAAAAAGTGAGAAAGAGAGGGGGAAACAGGAAGGAGGGCTGAGAGAGTGGGAGAAATAGTGGGGTGAGGGCGGACAGAAGAGCAGGGGTGGAGGCGGCTCTGTCGCGAGATGGAACCGGGTGGTGGCGATTCTATCTAGCGAGCGAGGACGAGCGGGTGAGGAAGGAAGGCGAGGTGGTGGTTGCTAGAGAGAGAAACATGGGAGATGAATGAACAGAGAGTGGGTGGTGGAGACGGCTGGTTGCAAGGTGGTGCGTGGGTCTGTTTCGGTGGTGATGGCATGGTGAGGTGGTGACGGCGGGATGATCGCACTGTTGGTTCTCCTATCGAGCGAGGATCGTCGGCAGGGGGGATTGGCGTGGTGGCTGGAAAAGAGAGGAGATGAGAGGAGGAACGCCCAAGGGAAGACGAGAGGTTTTCTCCAACAACAATTCTAGGGTGCCCGGCTGAATGCTCGGTTTGGATGCCTGGTGCACTGTAGCACCGTAGATCTGCATCGAGATATGAGACAATTCATATCTCGATGCAGATCTACGGTGCTACAGTGCACTGGGCATCCAAGCCGGGCATTCAGCCGGGCACTGTAGCATTACTCTTTCTCCAAAAAAGGGAGAACCTAAATAGGGTTCTCCTATTTTCTTGGGCTTGGGTTTTTAGGTTAGCTTTTTGGGCTTGGGCTTAGGTTAAATTAGGTGGACCTAGGTTTGTTTGGGTTAGGTTTAAGTATGTGACCCTCTACTTTGTATCACCGCTAGAATCGACCAATTAATATATCATTTCCTCAAATTGTCGCTTAAATGCGATGTCATCGTTCACGCTCAAATTCCTACAAAAACATGAAAATGAAATAATTAGAATAAAATATACTAATTGAAACACTAACATATATAAATTAAGGGATATATTATGTAATAATTACGTGAATATCAAGTCCCTGACTATGCATTTTCTAGATCGATTGGATTGATATATTTCTCCGCCCATGCCATGCAAGACGTAGATTGTTTCCTTCACTTGCTCCTTAGAAACTATTGTTTTGCCATTGAGTTCGGTGAGCTCTTTGAGTCGTTCTTGTTTGATATGGCGTTCAATTTTGTCTCTTACTCTGCGACAATCTTCGGTATCATGGCCGTAGTCATTGTGGAAGAGACAATGTCTGCCCTTGTTCCGCTTCTTCGGATCTCCTTTCATTTCGGCGACCATTTGACATCTTCTCCTTTTGGCCATTGTTTCAAGAATCTTGCTTCGACTTGCTATCAAAGCCGATGATGCTCTTTCATATTTGGGTTTCATTAGTTGTAGACTTTTGGGCGTTCCTTGATTGCATTCGGTTGAGTTGCATGATTCCTTCTTGAAAGTTGTTGCCTTGTAAGTTTCGGATGATGCCATCTATCGTTTCGATCACGCTGTCCATCTGAGCCGTAAGCATCTCTACTCGGGGATCTGAGGGGATCCCCCATGACATCAAAGACGTCTGAACCGTTACCTACTGGAGTTATCTACCAGTAGGTATGGTTGTCTCGATGGTTGTCTTTGGATTAGTATTGGATGACATGTCGTATCTGTTATCGTTAGACCGAAGATTGGTGGAGTGCTCCATTGATCTTCTATCAGGTTGTGTGAGCTTTGTCACTGAATCTTATTTTTTTAGAAAAAAAAGGAAACTTGTCATTCTCCACGGATGGCGCCAAACTGATGCATCAAAAAATCGTCATTCTGTGAGTTTGTCCTGCAAAACCACTGTTAGACTGCCAAGGACTACCTTTTTGGTGGCTGAAGGCACTTCGATGCTTAAGTCAGTAACTTTGTTGAAAGAAGGAAGTGAATCTGGACAAAACTTAGTTAAAATTGCGTGCATCTGTCGAATGTTCCCTTCACATTTTATAATGGTTGTAGTTAACTCTCTCCGTGACTTAAGCATGTGAGGCGCAACGGAATGAGATGTTTTTGTAACAGTCTCCTCCTTAATGGAGATGCACTCGTGGAGGCATAAGCCTCCCCATGACTCTTTCTTGGTGCAACGTTTTCCTTCTTTATGAAAGAACTCGTGTTGGGCCTGGATCCGTATTCTGATCGTTTGGGGCCTGTATTTATGTCATGACTGTTTTCCTTATTGGCGGGCCTCGTCCGGGCTTATGCAATTAGCTTTATTTCTATTGGGCTTCATGAGCTGGCCCAATAGGTTGTTCGTTGTGTTCTCACGATAGGTTCTTAGGCCACGTTAACGGTTGTAACGATAGGTCTATTTACTGGCTAGGAATGTGGTTTTGCCTATTGGGTGGAAATCCAATCTTTTCCCATGGGCAGGCAGAACCACATTCCTAAAATCAGTCCACACTATGCAAACTTTCCTCCTCCCCAAAACCATTTGTTCAAGGATTGAATCTCTATGAAAGCTTTCTGGTGGAAAGGACAAGAAAAGTCTAAACCCTGTTACCTTATTAACTGAAACAAAATCCAATTAGAGCGAAGACTTGGTGTGCTAAATGTCCCTGATCTCTATTAGAGAAATAGATCACTCATTTCTAAACTATCCTGAAGACTTTTGACTAGAACTGATGACCTCTGGAGCAGATTCATGAAATCAATCTACTTTAGAGATTGCGATGTAATCTCTGCAGACTTTAAAAAAACTAGACATTTCCTTTTTGTTTGGAGGGGTATATGAAAGGTAATGGAGGATTTTGAGCAGTGTTCTAAAAAACGGCCTAGGCGTTGGAGATTAATGGCTGGGCAGGGTAAAAATCAAGCAGGTGCCTAGGTGGGTTCTGGGCGGGTTTTTTTTTAATAAGGTTGAGTGTGTTCTTATTTTAATTTTCTTTCCCCTTCTTTGTAAAGAAACAATTTAATTGTTTTTTATTCAATATATGTTTGAATGTAGCAAATGATTATTACTTAATGGAATTCTCAAAGGATCTGCCGGTACAAGTTTTAGTAATGTAGATTTTATCAAACATGACTGAGGTCATTCATGCAATTTGAAGAAAAATAAAAGAGTATGTTTGAATATTTTTTCACAAATTCATTTTGTATAAAGTACCCATCATGACCAACTTCAGTCATTTGAGTTTAAATAAATTTTGTTCATGATTGTTATTTTTTCATGTTTATAAATTTTGCACATGTATCTTGACATTAAATTGGATGTAGTTGATAAGGTATTATGCTTAACCTTTTGTAAATTATTAAAGCTATAATACAAAACCTAAAACTGCTTAGGCTCTGCCTAGGCCCCTGGGCGCTAGGCACTTGCTCGCCGCTCGCCCACCGCCTAGCATTTTTTAGAACACTGATTTTGAGAAGGGCTTCATCTGAACCATAGGCATTAGAACCACTGTGGATCTGTGGACAGATCAATACAAAACTTTGTTCCCTACCAATCTAGGCTAATCCTTATGATTTTAATGATATTTGGACGATTAATAGTCATAGCAGAAGCTGGAATTAGGAAATTATACAAGAGGTCTACCCTCCCCACATAGCCCAAGCTATTCTCTAAACAAGCCTAGGGAAGCCTAATTCTGATGATGTTGCCTTATGCATGCCCACAAGAAAGAAACCATGCCAATCATGACCACCTACAAGTTCTAAAAACATTAACTCCGTCCACCTGATTTACCTTTACCATCAGTTACACCCTCTAAAGCTCTGATCCAAGCCATTTGGTCTCTAAAGTCACCTCTCAGGGTCCAATTCTTCATGTGGAAGTTCTTACTTAACATTCAGGCTACTAAAGAAAATCTGCTTAAGCACCATTTTACTACCCGTATTGAATGCCCCCTCTGTCTCCAAGAACCAGAAATAGTTGAACATCTATTCTTTCACTGTCCTATCAACACTCAAGTATGGCTATTATCTCATCTACCTATCCTATGGGCTGCTGCCAACCGTATTACCAACGTCGACTACTTGCACCTTTTTATTTTTATTTTTTTATTGTATGCAATAATAATCTGAACAGGCATATGAATATTGTACCACTAAAATTTACTGTAATAATTGATGTTATTTTGCTAGCCAGGAACGATGCTAGTTCCAAAAATGCACGTCCTTCTGTTGAAGTCATTCCTAAACAGACCTAGGGAAATGATACCATTGGGAAACTGCCTTTAACATTGGTTCCATATGTTAAGCTACTTCCATTCCAGCCACAGGAAGAACCAACACGAGGAACACAAGGACAATGCACATTGAATATGGAAACATTCTAGACAAAGAAGTCGTAGATGGGAATTCCAAGCAAGATCTTTTGGAGTAGTTATTGTTGATACGCAGGAGCAGATAGGAGGAACTATTATTAGACGTTTAAAATCAAGCTTTGAAGCCGAGTATATTGCTGCTTGGGAAGGAAGCTAGCACCTGGAGGAAGTTAAAGGGATGGTGGAGGAAGTTAAAGGGATGGTCTCAAACGCCTATCCTTCTGGACTGATTGGACGTCATCAGGCTTTGAAGATTACACATCCCACTTTAGCTGGCAGCAAAATCATTTTATTTCAAACTTCTTATCGAATCATGTTTTGGAAGATTGTACTGATATTAATTTTGTTGTTCCATAGGATCAAAACTCATTTGGTGGTTGATTCCTTTAAGTAATATGAATGGCTTTTCCTATAAAAACAAATTTTAAAATGAACTAAATTCTTTTCAAAACTCCTAACTGAAATCATCTCCCATTAAATTTTCAACCTATTTCAACCCTCTAACTAACAAAGTAAAGATATGAAAGAACATACTAATCAAGCACGAACTAGCCTTGTCCGTGGTGAACAACTCGATTAAGACTTAAAGATAAAGTTGACAATATATGCATAATAATTCGCTCCATACTATATGCATTAACTAGCAACTAGGTACTAGCTTAGACTTGTGGTGCATCCTACCTTTGAATTACACAGAAGATTGTTTAAACAACAACTAGATGTGACGCATGGTTAAATATTTTGGCTCTTGGCCCTGCGTACCGGTTTGGTGTTGAGATTTTGGAGGCGTGATGTGAACTCTAACTATGTGGCCTCCTATATTAAAAAATAAAAATAAAGACTTAAACAATTCTCTTATGTAATAAATGATAATAATAAAAGATTACTACATTTATGCTACATCCATTTGTAAATGACTAATAAAAAATCATTAGAGCTCATCGGAAAAAGAGAATTGATTTAAAAAAGATGGATGAAATTGGGCTTAAATTGAGAATTGGTTTTGGAAATTAGGGTCATTTCAATACTAGTTACCATATTTGGCCCCAAAATTTCTGATTTTGTCCTCCCAAGAATTCCTATAATTCCTTGATGGCCTGCTCTCCATGTTGAAGAAGAGCAAATACCTTCCATTAATTATTATTTAGCTTTCTCCAATATCTCATTAATTATAAATTTGATCACAGGAAAATCCACCATGAATTATTTTTGTAATAAATGTTCTCACATTCTATGAATTGGGAATGATTAATTTATACGAAGAAACCATTTAAAAAATATGAATTGGTTTGTCATATACAATGTATGAATTTATATCCATCAAATGTGAAATTATATTTTTGTAAGGTCCATTCCGCGCTATATCAATAGCGGTTATCCACGTGCAAAATAACATATCATGTTATCTACTGTTGTTTTTACTAATTTACTAGGTTATTTTGATCATTGCTTTAAGGAATAATGAAAAGATAGGTGTCCCAAAAGTACCTATAAAATATTACGGAAAATTCTAGGGGTCGAGGGAGGGAACGAGGGAGGGAGCGAGGGATGGGTGGTAGCCACCCATCCGCCCCGAGATAAGTGCAATCGCGCATCTCCAATCCGATGCGCTTATCTCGAGGCGGATGGGTGGTTACCACCCATCCCTCGCCCCTTTCCCTCGCTCCCTCCCTCGCCCCTTTCCCTCGCTCCCTCCCTCGCTCTGTAGCAAAGCTCAAATATTACATATGATTGTTTTATGAATTAATTTATGATACCCCAAGGACAAATTGCTAATTAAGAATTGGTCACTATTAGATATTGTATTGTAGATACCCTTGGACTAGCGACCAATGTGCATAGACTATTAAGGCAACAACTTCTTAATACTATAGGTTCTACTGCCCTACACCACCAAACCAATTTTTTCTCTCCCACACCACTCCCTTGCCGTCCCACACCACCCATAAAACAATCTAAATTCATATTCTCACCTCCCAAATTCAAACCTTCGAAATACTCCATCTCCCTTCCCAAATTCATTTTCTTCCCTCTATTGAGATTCTCCCTCCCTCATCTTCTTCCCCCGCCTGAATTTCTCAGTCCCACGACTGTAACTCCCTCCCCCAATCTATTCCGTTCCACTTCCAATCGACTCACTCAAAAGGGTTCATCGTCCCTCCCATTATCGTCACTCTCTCCCCTACTCTTTCAACATGTTTCCCACTCTCTGAAACGCTTCCTGTATGATTCCTCCATGAAGGACTGTGTGCAATTTGGGGTCATTCACGAAACCCAGTCGCCCATCTCCCTTTCTGTTTTGGTTTTTTTTTCTCCTCGCCTTCAATGTGGGACTCCGTGACTATGAGTTTTGCACTAGCAGGTGACTCTGCGAGGGTCAAATTTGTTCTTTCTCGCAGCCCGCCGCAAGTGGGGAAACCATCATCACATACACCGCCGTGAGGGCGATGAGAAAAAAAATCAAAACATAAAGGGAGAGGGGCGGTGGTGGCTGTTGTGGTTTTGTGTGATAAGAAGATATAGTGGGATGACGATGGATGAACGATGATTGGAGAACTGGGCGGCTGTTGCGATAGTTGGGACGGTATCAGACATGCCACAAATCAATCTCCAGTCACATAGCAATACCTTAATCTTGCATAGACACCACCATCGCAAGCCCCTTATACTCTTTCTCTTGTCGTCGTCCGTTATATTTCATCGTCCCTCGCAATGCCCCTTTCCTCACTATACCACAACACATAGGATGTCGATCCCAGCAAGGTCATGATGTTGTTGTTGTTCTTGAGAAGAGAGAGTGAGCGAAAATAAAGAAATAGTGGTTTAAATTGGTGGTGTTGGTTAGCAGGTAAAAAATAAATTGGTTTAGTGGTGTGAGACAGTAGAAGATGTAGAGTTAAACATATGTTGTCTTTTTCAAATGGGCAAAGTTTTGATGACTAAGATGCCTATAAATGATTAAAGAGCTGAGATAAAAAAAAAACTTGGCCTCGAACACGGATGATTGGTATCTTGAGGTAAATCAATGGTTGAAAGTGTAAAAATAAATTAGAATGAGTATCTTGGGACACATCTAATTATTTAAAAAAAAAAAAAAAATCTTCAAACATCATTTTCTCAACTCCATCCACCCACCACTATTCTGTAATTTCAACCTCACCGTCACCACTGACCACTGGCCTGTCCACGTCTCCCATCGTTTCCTCTTAGCGTCTCAGCTACACCTATATCCATCGCCCTTCATTTCCTCTCTGCATCTCCACCACACCCCACACCCATTTACCTCGCCCTCCTTTATGTCTCTCTGCATTCCCCAACACCACCTCACCCCATTCGCCTCCCTCCTCTTTCTATTTAACAAACAATGCCACCCTCCCCTCCCTCTCCCCTTTTGTTTTCTCTCTATTCAAAATCAGAGAGATGATGTACATCATTAGTAGTAGAAGCGTTTCCAACAGCTCCTACTCAACTTCTTCACCACCTGTAATGCCGCTTTTGATTTTTTATATGAAATTATCATCATCATCAAAGCCTATTTCTGATATTTTTAGGGTCGGATATATGGATTTTGATTTTTTAAGCAATGCAGTCTTCCCACATATCATCGTCTAATCCAAGTTTAATGATTTCTTCATTAAAATTAAAGCACAAATTCATCAATCAACCAATTTAGGGATAAAGAGGAGAGAGCAAATTGAAAAAGTGGGAGTTGGGGGTTTGGTTAACTTGAGTTTAGAAGAATCAACATAGACATTTATCTTTGGTCATTTCGAGAGGATGGTATTGAAGAGCAGACACAACCTGAGAAACAATCTCGATACATCGAATGAAAGGAGACACAATTACTCAATAGATTGGAAACCCTAAATTGTTCCTGAGCTTTCTTCAAGCTCTCACTTTGCCTGCATCGATCTATCCAAGGCCTCTCTGCAGTGAGGTTCGAAATTATCAATTCTATCACCATGTCTCATCACAACCACACGTTGTTGTGAAGAATAACAATCGGAAATCGAGAATCGGGTTAAACCTTCTTGTTCTTATGTTCCTCTCTTTGTTTTCTACTTCGATTTGTCTCTCTCTTTTGCTCCATCCATTCATTCTAGCAGAAGAAGATAACACACGTGATGGGGGACCTGGAGAAAAAGAAAAAGATGGGGAGGGCGGAGACTTGGTTCAAGGCTGGTGGCAGTGGCGAGGTGAATTGGCGCTGGAGGTGGGGCGTACAGGAGGGGAGATGGTGGCAAAGTGAAATGGGGAGGTAATCTCAGGAATCGAAAAGAAAAAAAAACCGTAAAATCTACTGTCCTTCTCCAGCTCACCGTCCCCAACCCATCCCCTCATTTCCGCTCCTCACCTCACGACTCTGTCTCCTCGTGCCACTACCCTGCAATCCACCAAGGGCTGACTCCTTGGTTCCTTAGCAAAATCTCAGGGCAGAGAACAAATTCTAAGATGCGTTAAGAGGGTTTATTTTTAGATCTTCTAAGATGTATAAAAATGGTGGTTTGAGAGGGATGAATGCATAATCCTCTGAGTATCCTATAAATTAAACTCCAAACCCCTTTTAGGAAGATGTATTTTGTGTGACTCCAACACAATTATGCAACATCAAAGCAAAACACTAGGAGGGAGGGAGGGAGAGAGAGAGAGAGAGAGAGAGAGAGAGAGAGTCATGGACGGATTAAAGGAGGGGGGTGAAATTGGGTTCACAAGGATGTTAGCTTTATTTGGACCTCCAAACCCAGAATCAAACGTAGTTGCTTTCATCCACCATGCTGTCCAACTGGGGCTCTACTTATTTGACACCTCTTATAAGCCCTTTCACCAATGAAGTAAGTGCTTATGGGCAAGGCATTTAAAGGAGGAGTAAAAGACAGGGTTGGATTATGAAGGTTTGTATACTAGAATATGCTTGCAAAACCAGCCAACAAAGAGAGGGGCATTCGGGGACGAGCTAGCATGAAGAGATTTAATTAGCTGCTATGCGGAATTCACAAGCAGCCCCAAGGAGGAGTGTTGCATCTCTTCATATTTCCTTTGTTTTGTTTTGTTTTCGTATGAGTTCAAAAATCTGAAGGTGGATTATTCATCGATATGAACTCGTGTATGCAGGAGGAAGAGGGGATGAGATCCAAGAGACGAAGAAGACAAGTAGATTTGAAAATTTTTATCAACCGAGGGATTGGCACTAAAAGTTTAAGCTATTGGGTGCATTTTGGTTGGTTCTAAGAAGCTCGCACAAGTCGGGCATGTGCATTTGTAATGGTGTATTTTAGTTCCTTATAAAACAATAACCGATCTATTAGAAAATGAGAATTAAACTTAATTAAAACTTGAAATGAGTAAAATCAATTGGCTACAAGCCAATGGGGCCAAACTAAAAAAAAAACCATTTTATTTATTCCAAGTACTTGCCAATATACTCGTCTAAAAGTGCAACAAGTACAAGTGTTTACAAGATTAGGGCATTTTTGGAAAGAAAAAACTTCATATTATGAAACGATATGCAAGTTTTGGCATTTTATAATAGTATAAATTACCTATCCATTCCTATATTACTTGAGATGTTAAAATAGTTTGCAGACTTGTGTTTACAAGATTAGGGCATTTTTGGAAAGAAAAAACTTCATATTATGAAACGATAGCAAGTTTTGGCATTTTATAATAGTATAAATTACCTATCCATTCCTATATTACTTGAGATGTTAAAATAATTTGCAGGCTTGTGAAATCTTTTTGGCATTTTATAATAGTATAAATTACCTATCCATTTCTATATAACTTGAGATGTTAAAATAGTTTGCAGACTTGTGAAATCTTCCATACTATTTACATTTTCAGCATTATTGCAATTTGATGCAATCCTTTAATTAACCTCATCTCTAGATAACTTCAGATAAAATAATGGACTAGTAAAACGATAATAAGAAATATATTACAAGTAAATTTAGATTTTAGATTATACCAACTTTGGCACCAAGTTCTACCTTTGTCCAACTTCGTTTTAAGGCTACTTTATCAAGGTTATTGCAAAGACAACACAACAGCAGGGGCAGTAGCCGAAGTCTAAATTATCCCTGCTCATAAGGAAGAGCATCCACACTGGTAGTCAGCAAGTTTGGTGTTGGTGGGATACAAATCCTACTCAGAAATATAGATTCATAACTCCCAATCATCCAATGATCTACTCCTTTCCATTTTATCAAAATAAATAAATATATAAATAATCCTTTCCCCAAAATGGAATCTGCAACTATTAGAAAGTTGGGACTTGTGAGTATTTCTTTGGACTCAATATTGCCATGATTCAAAGCATCGCCATGCTTGATGTTTTTCAGTTTCTAGTACAATTCATTTCCATTTCACATAATACCTATTAGTTCTTTATTTGGGTACTCAATAAACCCAAAAGTATGTAAGGGTTATTACCATCGTCTTTCTTCAAAAGATCAGCAGTACCCTGCACTACTCACCCCATTAAGTTGCAAGTTGAGACTCAATTTCAGAAAGACCTTTGCATGTAGTCGTGGTATGATGCATACACTCATTTCTACACGATTGACGGAAAGAACTAATCATGACTGACCCAGTTCTATCCCGGAATTCTGCAAGTTTTCAGATGAAACTGACTTGCAAAGACAGCTAAACTGTTGTAAGAGTAAGACATCAATAGCCAGGCCAGACAGGGTAAATACACCAACAGTCTTTATTCGATGAAGATCTCAAGTTTCGACAGAAAAGAACAGGTAGAAATACATTTAAATAAATATTTTCCTCCCTTTCTAACAATACACTCCATGCAAACAAATAATTTAATTCTTCACAGTAGTGACATGCCTCAACAGCATGTGGGCAACATCATTTGATATCCTTGAGGCCTCTGCTTTCAGGTTATTGATCTTTTCCCCAGTCTCTATTTCAAGGCGCTTCACATTAGCACCAGAGTCTCCGCTGCTCTGTTCACAAAAAATAAAAACCGCATGTCAGATTTCAACATTGGCGTTTTTGTACGAAGGAGAATTAGTAAATAAGCCAGGAGGTAACTCCAGTATAATGGAACATGTACCCTAAGGTTTGTGGAAATGTGCATAATAAAATTATCAGGTTGATCATGGTAAAAGTAGGAACCTCAACAAAAAACATGAAACTAATTGCAAATAACATCCCTACAAAGGTGATTACTGTGGAAATTGTTTGATTAACTTATATGTACACGAGGAAGGATAACTGAGTAGTATATAAGGAAATGCATGCAGAGTGCCACTACGCTCTCATGCAAGGGTAATCTTAACATTATATTTACCTCTGCCAACTTTTTCTGATAGTCAGCCTCCATTTGAGCACGGAATGCAACAATCTCCTTCTCGGCCTCTTCCTTAGCCTGCTTCAGTCTAGCCATTTTGGCTGATTGCAGAAACCAAAACGAGAATGAATCGGATATCACAAACAATAGCTCTAATGTGAAAAAAAGGGCTCCAACAAAAGCTAAATGTAGTATTAACAATCACTCTAAAGTTCAGTAGTGCAAGGGAAACCAAACAAAAAAGGAATTGAAAACTAAGGGTTTAAGTGGTGTGTGTCTTTTGTCGTTCAGACAAAAGATAAACCACTTTAAGCTCAGTCATTTTTCTACTTCAGGAGAAATAGCCCGAAGGAACTAGATCCAAAACCATTCAAATGCCTTTGGCAATAGGGCCGTAAATGGATCGGATTTGGTCCTGAAGTTGCTTAAATCAGGCTTCATCGGATCATAGCTGATTCCAGATCCAAATGCAGCCTAAAAGCAGTTGAAGGATCTTAATCCAATCCATTTACAGTCCTATTTAGCAAAGTTGGAGCGCTGGACTGGAATTGTGACAGCCTGACAGGTCACAAGTCATACCAAGACACACTAGCATACATTGGCAATTCAATTATGGTCTCTATTCTATTCCACCCATGTAGCAGCATTGGTGCTTTTTTTCTTGTCGTTATGCTTCGTTGGAAGGTTTTTTTCCCTTCAGTTCTTCTTTGGTCTAAATAGCCAAAATATGGTGCAATTGTATTCATTTCATTTTGATGTGATATTTCATATGATAGGCGAACAATTGGGGTGGTGGGGGGGAGGGGGGGGGGGGGGGGGGGGGGGGGGGTGGTGGGGGGAGGGGATGTTAAATAATTCAATTATTTTGATATCTTAAGAATAAAATCCTTCCCTACAATTTAGCACTCTTAGTTGTCACTATTTAAGGCTTAATCGCCTATTATCTATGCAGCATCCACAACAAGATTTTGGAGCATCTAAACAACTGCACAACCTCCATCTAAGTTTTTTCTTCTGTTTTCCAAGATTATATTTCAGCCTTTTTGCCATCTTCAAAGTGAGCTTACATATTAGTGTAGAGGTAAAATCGAGATTTAGCCTATTTCACCTACAAATACAACAATAGTTGCAGAGAACTAGAGACACATGGCCATTTACAGAGAAACTAATTAAACCAACCAATAGGCATATGTTGGATAAAGTGGTTTACCATTTCTTGCAGCATTAACGATGTGCTGAGCTTCTTGTTCTGCAGCTAGCAATTGCTGGATTCCACCTTGACCCCTGTTAACGTCCATGTTTTTCTGAAAATCCTACAGTTATAATCTAAGGTTAGTATAAAAGAGTGATTAAGATATTTTTACAGACCATGAAAATGATGTTTTTTTTTTTTTCAATTACTGAAAGGATCCATGTTCGCTATCCAAAAACACATCCTTTACTTAGACAGCCATTTTTTTTTTCCAAGGTAAAACAAACAATTTAATTCTAAAAAGGGCAATGTGAGTAAGTGACTCACCCCAACACGAAATACAATATTACTTAGATGGTCATCTATGGTTGCATCTACACCATAAATTTAACAAAGGAATTCACACTGACCCATTCTCAACATAGAACACCATGAAGGTGCTCAAAATTGCGTTCCAAGCACACAAGAGCAACTTACATGGTCCTAAAGTCATAATTGTGCTAAATATCAGCAAGGTTTTTTCCAATTAAAATAGCTGACGATATATTTCATGTTTCTTCTGAAATCATGATTTGACAAAACATCAAGATTATTTGACAAACATTTATGATTCAATGCTGACATTTACACTAGGATTTCCCATACAACTATACAAGTCTACATACATCATCGAATTGCTATATTGGCCATAAGAAAAAGGGAACCTTTCTTCCTGATTCATCATTATTGGATTTGTAATTTCTTGTTCTAACAATACTTAATACGACACTGATCCAAATCTCCAACATTATCTTATAGAGTCAAAGGGGCATCTCCCAATTTTAGCTTCATAGCTATTAACAAACTTCAAGTTCATAATGGTTGGTAGAGCTTCAATTCTACAATTTAAAATTACTATCAACTACGGATGGCTAGAAAACCAATGTCCCTAAAAATACAAACTTTTCAGAATCACTGTCCTCAATCAAACTATTAATTAGACAAAAAAACAAACTTTTCAGAATCACAAAGCAGTCCTCAATCAAACGATTAATTAGACAAAAACAGATCAAATATTTACAATCGAACAATTCCCTTTCGATTTTGGATCAATAGGCATCCCCAAATATCTTTGAATTGTAGATCAAGAAGATTTCCCTCAAGATCCAATCAAATCACAAATTCAAGTTGAACGATTGGATCACACATGAACAAAAGCAGAGAAAGATAAAAAGAACACAAAATCTGAGTGACAACTGAGATTTGCAACACAAAAACTATAAAAGTGAAGAAAAATAGGAGAATTTTGAGGCGAAAACGTACCGGTAGAAACGGAGATCCAGATTCAGCCGAGACTATAGATAGAGACGACAAGACAGATAGAAAACCTTCTCCTCGTGTATGTATTATAGAGGGCTAGAACTTCAAAATTGCAAATACACCCTTTGATCTCAAAAGTTTTATGAGCACTCCCTATCAAGGTCGTGTTGTATTTTGCCACGTGTATGTAAGCCTCAAAAAGTCATTTTGTGATGATTGGATCAAATAATCTTAAAAAAAATAAAATTTTGAGCCTGCCGTTGATTGGATCAAATAATCTTAAGAAAGTCATTTTGTGATGATTGGATCAAATAATCTTCAAAATTGCAAATACACTTTTATTTTATTTTATTATTATTTTTTAAATTATTTTATTTTATTTTATTTTTTTTGTTAAATCTTATAGGCAAAAATATTAAAAATTACTTGTACGTTCAGTTGTGCTAACAAGATTATGAGCTTCAAACTTAAGCTCTCTACAAATAATTTACAAATCCAATTTTTGTTAATAGCTAAAAGTCTCTTAATGTTACCGATCAATTGGTCGTAGAAGGATCTTCTGCAGGATGCCAGAGTCTCTCAAAATTAAGTCCGTCTGCCAATGTTGAGCTTGGATCAAAAGCAACAGTGCTTCTCCTACGCAACATTCTGCCATAGTACTATTTAACACCTTCATTGCAATTGGAAACGCTACCCGAGCCAAAATGTGTCCACTCAAATCCTCCACAAAAACTCCCATTACACAAAAAATGAATATTTTGTAATGTTAATAATCTTAGCTTTGTAACACTCGTGCATGTTACAGGGTTTGTAACCTCGAGGTATGTTACAAATTATAATAGAGTTACTAAAAACCAACATAAAATTTTTTAATTATACAATATGATGTGATAAATAATGAACCCATAACACAAACAAACTCTCTCTGTCTCCAAAGTTCTTCAACTTCGTCTTCATCGATTTGTCTCTATTCATCTCCACCTCTATCACTGAACCCTAGCTTTCAAATCAACCTCAGTCATCAAAGATGACTCATCACTCATCTACTTATGGCCACTTACGACCAATTTCACGCACGGTAAAACGACGATCTCAATCGATCCTGATCTATCGCTTCAAATCGACGAAAATGGAGGTAGCTCGACGCTTTTGAAAGGTACCGAACCGTCATATTCAAGCATAGTTTGAAGTTTAGTAAGCGAAGCAGTGGCGCTTATGACGTTTCGAAGCTCAAGATCATCGTGAACTCTAGTGATGAGACTGTGAGTTTGAAATTTGAATTTTCAAAATTAGAGATGAAATTTGGCTTGTAGTGATTGATTTCGTTGATTTTGATGCTTTGATTTGGTGTATAATTGAATCTTGGAGTGGATGAGAGCTATTCGTTGCTCGTGGCTAAGCATGATGGTCTTTAGATTCTTGGAGAGGCATTGATTCAGGTGAATTGAGAGAGTTTTCTACTGCTTTTTAATAGTATTGATGAATATGGGTACTATATAGATGGTTTTGTTGTTTGATTCATGTTGATTCAAATACGGTGAAGACATATGTTAGACTCATTTTGTTTGATTTCTAGTCATCTAAGAAAGAGTTGAAGTGAAATTTTGTCAAAATATCAATTGAATAAATCAAACTTCAAACACATATCACTACAAAACACATACATAGGTAGGATATCGATTCAAACAGAGTACAAGCCCTTCACCTCTGAGACAAAGGGGTCTTCCAACACTTAACCAAGCACATGGGGTTGTCTTTGGGCATTTTTGGTTGAGAAGGTTTTAGTCTTGGCAGAATGGGCTATGTTGCAGCTGCTAAATCAAAGGTTTTTAAGATCAGAGGATCCAATTGCGGGTTGTTCTAGAACACCACGCTCTTTGCCTGCATGAGTTACTATGCTCCAAACCAAACTGTCAAAGCCACTTTCTACTGTTTTTGTTGTTTATTATCTTGAATTATGTTCTTGATTTTTGTTTGATTGCAGGCAAACACTGTGTATGGTGCATTGTGTGGATTAGAGGTACAAATGGTTATATTTTTTATTATTTAGTAAAATTTGTCAATATTGAGTAATATACTAATGTTCGAAATACACAGACATGTCGTGGATGGTGAATTAGAAGGTTAACTAGAGACGTTAAATTGAATGGCCAGAAGTATGAGACATATTGGAGATAATGTAGTTTGTGTTTTATGATAATTGGCATTGTATAATTCAAGAGTAGCTACGTAGTTTTCATGCTAATTTTCTAGCACATGTTGCGTGTGTTCGAGTTCTGGAGTAGATATAGTTGTGTAACATTTGGTTGATCATTGATGCAAGTCTGGTTGCATTGGTATATAATATGTTATTGTTTTATTAATGTAGTTTGCGTTTTGACGATAATTTGAATTGTGTCATGCGAAAGTAATGAATTATTTTTTATGCAAAACTTTACAAGGGCTGTAATTATGTTCAAGTTTTAGAGTCATTATATTTGTTTTAAATTTTGTTTCCTTACTGATGTTGTGGTTACCTAGTTAGATAGTATTTAGCTTTGTCATTGTTGTATTTGGCTATGTCATTGTTGTATTTGCTTGATATCTGTGTATGTAAACTTGGAACATTGTACTCATGTTGCACATAACCACTATGATTAAGCTATTAGAACATTAGAATGGCTGTTGAAATTTTATTTGGAACTGGATATTCGACGGGGATTTGTTCTTTTTCTTTCTCGTTCTAATCTTAATGAATTTATTACTTCTAGTTCATTAACACTATAGAATCTGGTGATCAGATTTGGTGAGTTAGGTACTTCTAAGTTTGGTTTCACTGAATCTGATTTGTACAATTCATTGTGCTTCTCGTTTCACTTTTATAATACATCGTTATGTAGTCATGCATTTGTATTGCTCTTCGACGTACATTGATACGATCGCACTGATTATTGGAAGTTTGATTTATAGGTAGCATTAGGATGTACTTATGGATGCACATAGTTGCAGCAAAAACCGAAAGACATGTAACTAAGCACCTTATGATGTTTTATGATATGCACTCAAGGTTACATTTTACCAAGTTATACACATGCATTTCAGCCAAAATAAAACAAATCAACTAATTATCAACTAAATATCAAACTTCCACTATATAAATCTCAACTCATAGATCTTGTATCCTAATTAATTCCTAAAACTATAGCTTTTTTTGGGTTGTTTTGTTTTGAAGTTGGCAAGAAATTATGGATGTAGGTCAGGGGACTTTTTATTTTGTTGGGCCTATAATTATGTCATTTGAAAACCCATGTACTCAGTGATGATAGAAGCTTTTTCCATTGCATGCATGGATCAATTTTTATTTCGTTTTCTTTCAACTGTTAGGTTTTATGATTTTTATTATTTGATTTAGTTGCCTACTTGTGTACTCTATTCTTGTTGCAACTTTCCTTAACTCTCGGGTTAGGCATCTGATGCAAATAATCAGAGCAAAAGTAAAACAGGTTGTTTGTTAGTTGTATTTTTGTATGTGATCTGTTAGTTGTTTCCTCACCCAACAACCCCCTTTGCATTTGTACTTGAGAAGCTTCAAATGTTTTTAAATTTTTTATTTTTAAATGCAAGGGTTTTTGTTTTATTTTTTCTCAATTTCACACTAGCACATTTATCGAACTTTTTGCCACCTGGGAATTACATTATCTTTGGCCTCTGATGGAAGAAGTTTGCTGATGGGATCAATGTAGTGAGATGATTGGCCCAGCCTTCATTGAGTGTGTAATCCTTGATTATGAATTTGACATGAGTCACTCCAATCAAGTTGGTATGAACGACTTTGCACTATCATGCTCCTTGTAATTTATATGGAACTTTATAATTCAGCTTCTACACGAACATTGCCATCGCTGTTGCTCACAATATCTTTATTCACAGGTCACTAAAATTTAGGCGATTGCTCAGCATCATGATGCAGTTAGCAGAACATAAAAACATGTAGCCGACGATTATGCAAAAAGACTTTCAATGGGATATGTTGAGGTAAACGATGAAAATGTAGCATATCACTATTCTTTTGGTAGGTGTATTTTCCTTTGTGCACAAAATTCACATCTACTTCATATTGTCTCCTCAGGCAGAGGAGTTGGTTGCATATTCGCTTGCTTACTTGGTGCAGTCAACAACAAACATTCCCCACATGAATCCAGTTACCAAACTTGAACAAGCAAAATAACAAAACTTTCTTCATACTTTTTACTTTTGAAAAAATTGCCATTATCACCTTCTTTAGGTTACCATTGAAGAAAGCCATCATTTAAACTTATAAAACTTGTTACACACTTATAAAAATGTTGAATTAATATCAGACATCAATTGACACTCAAAGTAAATGGTGATTGAAAAAACTTGATTGATAATGGTCATGATCACTTTAGAAATTCCTTTGTATCCGAGTTTAGCCCTATGGAAGTGACCATCAACATAAAGTCTGTCTCGGGTCCTTATTTAATGGCTTTTGCAGCAAACCAACATATTTTTGTGAATTCTGATTCCACAATAAAGATGCATCATAACATCTAATTTTATTTTTCAGTGACCTATTTTGAATATAAGTTACAGTCCTTCTTCGGAAGTTGATTTATCTACTGTAAAAAGCATGGTAAAGTTAATACTTCCTCCTTTTTATTTCTTTTTCCATTGAATAACAAATCTATCCAGTTGCAAATTTTTCAACTACATGTAGCCGCTTGCAAAACCTACAATCTCATTCTTGTTTATTGATCAAAGAAATGAGTTTTCATGAAAATATTTGATACAACTCTGTAGGATTTCATGCTACCATTAGTTTATCAAGAGAGTTAGCATACCATCAATCTTATTTCTTTGTTTCAACTTTTGGTTCCTCCACTTTCCGCCCACTTTTGAATGTGGTTACCCCTAAGATTATCCCAACACTTCTCAACATTGAATATGGCTTTTGTACTTTTTGTCAAGTGAGCCAAATGGGGACGGATCTAAGTTCCTAGGGGTTTCAATTTTCCTGTATTTGTATTGCACTGTCATATTGTTATCTACTAAATATAATCATAGATGGCCTATATTGTGAATTTAGAGGGTACTTACTCTTTTAATTTGATAATGTACAGGATGGGCCACCACCCTTTGCTTTGAACTCTTTCCTCAAGAGCTAAATGGAGAGGACTTTTATGACTTACATCAATTGGTACGTTGCATTCCACTACCGATGATAATCTTGATATGATATTGCTGTGAATTTACGATTGCTAGATCCAAAGTTTGTAGATTTGTAGAGTCTATTTATGCAGGCTTTCCGATGTATCTGGTAATTTGGTCAGTTGCTGAGTTAAGCTTTTATGATTGGCCAATATGAAAAGGGTGGATGATGGGGGTTTAGTGATGATTATGGTGGAATATATAGTATTTTGTATTTTAAATTGCAGGATAGAAAATGTAAAGGTGAGGACCCTTGCAGGGTTTGCTAAGATAATGGTGTTGTTCCAGTTTTGGCTGGTTCGACTACTCTTTCACTCTATAAGGGCCCCCATTGGAAGCCCACTCATCCTCACTGTTCATATTTACTTTGTCATAATCAATGAACATGAATAAATTCAATCATAGAACAAAAATATGAAAGTCCGAATTGGCTCATTTACATTTTTGGTGCTTGCATCTCATTTTAGCTATGATTTTGAAGAGCTCTTCAGAGGTTTTGCTGTGTCATGTATTGGAGTGTTTCTAATGACTTCTTTCATGTCATATTTTACAGATGAAAATGCATAAACCAGAGCAACTAATATCAATGGAGAGACATAAACCGCTTGTGCAAGATCAAGATTCGGTGGGTTTCCAATGAACTCCTCCTTGACGAGGCCTCAGATTAGTAGAAGAATGCCAAACATGCTCATCCGACCTGGTTTCATTACTCCTATTAGTGCACCAGCCACAGAGAAGTAGCTTCTGGTAAGGACCTGATGAAAGAGCCAAAAGAAAACATCCATGACATTACTAAATGAACATCGTGATTTTTCGTATTGCTATGCACTAATATGATAAATGGTGCATTGTAGGGATACATTGAGGCAGTGATGCAAGGAATGATGTCCAATTATCGAGAGAGCTTAGAACATTTTTTTTGTTTTTTTAGTGTTAGCATACTGATGATGTACTTGATACATGTACTTTAAAAAAAAATTGATCAAATATGAGAAATGATGTTGTAATTGATTGCACTATTTCATTTTGTAATGGTTGCAATATTATTTTAATTTGGGCATTAACATAGGTATTTGAATATTTGGGGTTTTATAATTTCATTGGATTTCATTCATTTGTTGACACCTTTTTATTTATTCAATTAAAAACAAATAAAATTTTACATATTGATTTTTGTAAAAAAAAAAAAACATTTGTAACACGTTGAGATGTTGCTAATATTTGAACATTGTAACATACTACAGTGCCATTAGTAACTTTGGACCACTGTTACGAAATTTGAAGGTTGTAACACATAGAGGTGTTACTAATATTTGTAATGCCATGATTTGCAAGATTTTTGTTGTGTTACACTTGTTTTTAGTAACATAGCTAGTGTGTTACAAATTGCCATTTATGGTGTAGTGTCCCATAGCTCCCTGTTTAGAGTTAACATAAAAACTAGCGTCACAAGTAACCAAAACAACATCCTGATCCTGGATAGAAGAATAAGGTTGTTGGTGTTCTGAAACAAGGTTGAGCCTATGGGTTATAGCAATATGAACTTGGGATTGGATCACTGTTAATTTATTCATCATTGTAATCTATTCACTACTGCTTTCAAAGAAGAATCCGACGAACCCATACTGGGTGTGGAGTGGTGTTGCCTGAATGAATAAGTTTGGGCTTCTTCAAGAACTTGGTGAAGTAATTTGGGTATTACTGTTGTGGACCAAAAGGCCGGAGGTAGGTGGGGTGCTGCTAAGGGAAGATCTTTGGTAAAAAACCATTGTTTATGCCACGTGTCCCAATTACGATGGACAATCTTGAGAAACAGTTGTGGGTTAAAAATGCCTATGTTAAATATGCATTTATTGCGGATGTGCCAAATAGATTGTATCACAATCATGAATTGGGATAGTAATTTGTCTTTGGAGATTGGGTAGGCTTTGGTCGTGTCTCAAATAAATGTGAAAACGAGGAATCGAGGGTGTCGGGAATAGGCTACTAAGTCAATCAATGAGAATGGGAGAAAGTTGCCATTATTGGTTGATAATTGGGCATCGGAAGAAAAGATTAGTAGCATCCTCTGAGTGATTTTGACAAAAAATATAGTTACCTTCAATCTGGGTGTAAAGCCTGACCAAATTGGCAAGAGAGAGGATAATGTTTTGACTAATTTTCTAAAAAAGAAATAGAGATCTGGGAGAGGCTTTAATTTTCCATAATTCTTTTAATTGTTTTGCCATAAAGGAAGGAGGGGGTGGCTGAGAGGTGGAACTCCTAGAAAATTCTATTGTAAAAACACAAATGGCACTTTTAATTGAGAAATTACCTTTTTATTTATTTATTTATCAAAACTCCAAATAAGTCTATCATAGAAGGAAGAGGGTTTGATAGGGATGTCCAGAATATCCCTGGCCAACGGAGTGGGGAATAGATATTGGATCAGCTCCATATTTCAGTGAATCTCCCTAGGGTCAGAAGACTGCCAAAGGTCTGGAATTGTTTGTGGTAAGTTTGGAGGAGTAGGTGAAGAAAGACCATCAGATAGGAGAAAACCTAGTTTACCCAACAGTCATGCCAAATATCAACTTGATTCCCAGAGAGGATCTGCCATAAAAACCGATTTTTTTTTCAAAAAGGCATAGAGGTTCCCGCTCCAAGAAAAAGAAGCCACAACAAGGGCTTTGGTTAGTTGAAAGAGGTTTTTTAATGAAAGTAAATGGTTTTGAGCTGAAGTACCCTTGGGCTATGAGGATTAAAAGGGATTGCCACAAATTTTTTGCCATTAAGGAAAAATTTTTGGTTCTGGAAGAGGGAATATTAAGGCCTCCCTCTTGTCGTGGACATACGATGTAGTTCCAAGTGCTCATGTGTTTAGCTTTACAATCCGCAGTCCCATTCCACCAAAAGTTACATGCGAATTAATCAAGTTTGTTTGTAACAACACACGGGACGAGAAAAGATTTCATGGTGTACACAAGGATAAAATTTAAGACAACCTTGACCATAACTGTGTCTATTAGCCTGTGAGAGAACTTTGGATTTTCAACTGGAAAGTTTGTTATTAACTTTGTTAATTAAAAATTGGAAATCGTTTGATTTTTTCTTGAACAACAGTAAAAGGGATTTAATGTATTTGTCCTTTGGGTTATAATTTTTTGAACCCATAATATGATTAATCATCTTGTAGTGTCTCTAATGTACATTGTTGTGCTGAAAAATAGAAGACTTATCATAGTTCACCCCTTGTCCTGAAGTGGAGAGATTTTTTCTAAGGATGTCTTTAACCTTCTGAGCCTCGGCCAGTAAGGCACGACGAAACAACATAAGATCATCGACATACAAAAAGTGACTGATAGGAGGTGAGTGTCGTATGATCTTGATACCTTGGATGATACCATTTTGCTCTGCCTGACATAAAAGGCGGGAAAAAGCCTCAACCAAAATAATAAAAAGATAAGGGGATAGAAGATCCCCTTGCCTGAGGCCTCTCAAGGGTTTGATGGCTTGGAGAGGAAACCCATTGAGCATAACTTTTAAGGAGGTAGTAGAAATGAATTGTTTGATCATTTGGATTCATTTCGCAGCAAATCTTAAATGTTAAAGAATATCAAGGAAAAAGGACCATTCAACCCAATCATAAGCTTTGGCCATATCAATGTTAATAGCCATCTAGTCTTGTTTCTTCTTGTGACAATGTTTCATTTGAAAAAATAAATTGTGAGCAATGCTGACATTGTCAGCAATCGACCTACCTTTGAGAAAAGTTCCTTGGTTGGGTGAAATAATGTTATCTAACAAGTGTTTGAGACGATTTGCCATAAGTTTAGAAATAACCTTGTAGATCACATTACATAGCTCAATGAGTCAATATTTATCTGGGCCAGTAGGGTTGTTGACTTTAGGGATTAAGGCGATGAAGGTCTCATTAAGTTTGCTGTCAAAGTGACGAGTGAGGAAAATTTTTTGAACGACCTCCATAACGTCTTGTTTAACAATATCCCAGTATTGTTGAAAGAAAAAAAAAACATGAAATCCATTTGGGCCAGGAGCCTTATGACTGCCCAAATTCAAGATGATGGAACGAATTCATCTTCCTTCGAAATTTGAAGAAGGTTAGCATTATCATTTTCGGAGACATAATTTTCAAACAAGGAAAGGATATTAGGGTCGGGTTCAAGATGTGAGGACTGGAAAATGTGCTCAAAATAATTGTTAAAGACTTGGCCCGGCCGCACCCTAATCAGAATGTCATACATTCCTGTCATCTTTGATGCGTAGGATCAGATTCCCTTTTCCGTGCATTAAAGTTGCCAGATGAAAAAAATTTGTATTTCTATCTCCGTCAAGAAACCAAGAAGATCCGGATTTGTTTTTCAAGAAAAGCTCTTCCCACGTGAGAAGTTCTGAGAGCTGATTTTCCATGATAAAAGTGGCAGTAACATTTTCCTATAAATGAGGTTTATGTTGAAGTTTGTTAAAAACATGTTGGGTGTAAGAGATACAATGTTGAATGTTTCTGAACTCATTTTTGTTCCATCTACTAAGCTTGTTGCTAAGATTTTCTGTTTTGAGATGGAAGTTTAAAGAGGGTTGCTGATGGGCTTGCGGTCTCCAGGTAGAGGAGATGAAAGTCCTACAACTAGGATCCCGTGGCCACATTTGAAAAAACCTGAACGGATTGGGACCCTAACTAATATTAGACACCGGCTGAAAAAAATGGCTCTATGGTCTAAGGTCGAAGTGTGAATAGTTTTGGCAATGGCAGAGTGAAAGATGTCCATCGAATCTGTAGAGACCAAAATTCTGTCAAGTTTGGCTTTGACCCCATTTTTATTTTTCCTTTTGTTATTCTAGGTAAACTGGGAACCATTGATAGGAAAATCTATCAGATTATGAGTGACAATGGAAGTGCGTAAGTGAACCAGATTCGATCTCCTAGGTTTTTAACCACCCATCTTGTCACTAGGAAAAAATATAGCATTGAGATCACCGATAATAAGCCCAATGAGTTAATGATCAACTCATAATGTGTCAGAGATTGCCAAAATGGATTTCGAAGTGACATGTTTGGTTCCCGTATTCAAAAATAGCAGATTAAGTAGTATTTACAAGAAAAATTTTCAATATTGCAATTGAAATAGTATTTGCAAGAAGAAATAATAGTAATTTGGATACGTTATTTCCATAAGAGAGCAAATCCATTAGATAGTCCAGCTGCTGGCACAAAACTCCATGTTTGTAACCAAGTCTCCGGCGAGTGCGGTCCATCTTATTTGAAGTAGCCTTGGTCTCAAATAGAAAGATAATATTTGAATCAAATAGAAAGATAATATCCGAATTGGACTTGTGGGAGAGGGCCTTTTGATTGCGGAATGCACAGGAAGACCCCATTCCCTTTGCATTCCATGAGAGGATCATGGAAATTGAGGCGACCCTTCATCGGTGGTTGCCGCAACATCTGTACGAGTAGTAGACTCTGTATTGGGAGAGGAGAAATCTTCAGAACTTATATGGTGAGCATAAAAAAGGGTAACATGGCCTGTTGTCATAGACAAAACATTTTTGTTCTGTTGAGCTGGATGTGACGTAGATAGGGTCCAAGTCGGGGTGTTATCCCCATCAGTAGCAGTAGACAGTGCGATAATATGATGAGTGAAAGCCGAGTTGATAAAATTTGTAGTTTGTTTCATGGTGACACCCTGATCAATGACTGTATGAACCATGTCCAATCTGCGTTTACCCAACAGAGTATCCCTTGATGCTCTGGAACCGTCTCCACGCCTTGTAATCACCAGACTATGTGGCTTTTTGATTAGGTGAGAGACCAAATGTTTGGAGGTTCATCTAAATCATTGTTGTAGGAATCAGAGAGCTGGATTGAGGATGCAAAGTATTGTTATTATCATTCCTCATTGGAGCAACCAGCTGGTACTGTGTAGTAGCTGTAATTGAATATGAGAAAGGGATTGGAGATGAAACTTGTGGAGTGCTGACTAGGGTGGTTGGGGTTGTGATAACGATGGAGTTTGCTTGATTGATATGAAGTTGGTTCTAAGTCAGAGTAGGGGAACCATGCATGTTGGTAGGTTGAAATGAACTCGATTGTATCAACTTGAGTTGAGTGTGCGTGGGAATTATTAGAGAGTACACATTGAAGTCATTGTACATTGACAATGGTAGAGGACTTAACTGGAGGGAGGGTTAATGCGGACTGAGTTCTGATTCTTGAACACCTGGCCATTGGGTAGAAAATGACTTGATAGTGGAGTTCATGATCAAGTTGTGTTCGACCTATGAATGATCTACTATCGACCCTGAAGGAAGTGGTGATAGTGTAAAAGGGGGGGGGGGGGGATATGGATTTGGGATTGGGTCGCTAGGGTAATTTGGAATCAAATGGAAAGGGAGAGGAAAATGAACTGCATGCATGTGCGGAGTTGTCCGGAGAGCACTGTACTGTTGCGGTATTACTGCATGATAGTTGAGGGGATGATATCATTTGTCACTCAGAGTGAGGAGGGGGTTGTCCATAACACTACTATTGACAGGTATGACCAAGCTGCTGTTGACCGAATGATAGACTATGTGACTTATCGAGTTGGATATCGAGTAGTTTAAAGTTTGACTCACTATGTTAACTGAGTGACTTACTAAATTTGGTACCGAGTTGAAACCTGTTTGACCCAATGTGTTGATTGTGTGACTCACCGAGTTGGGTATCTAGTCGAGTAAGGCTTGACTCACTGTGTTGACTGGCTTATGTAGAGTTATTACAATCATTTGACTGATAGTTAAAGGAGACGAAATAGTGATTGTTCCGGTCGTTTGGTTGACAACAACTCTACCATGGGGCTGCTGGGTGTATGTGGTACTCCAATGTCTCGCCAAGGTCGGAGTTGAAGACATAGAGCGAAAGTATTTCTTATGTTTGATATGGGCAAACTTCTTGAAAATTAGGTCGAACTGTTCTTCTCCCCTTGATTTGTTCCAATGGTAAGTGATTCACATGTTTTAGCATACAAAGGACATGCACGTCCAAAAATGTGCCCCATTAGTCCACAACAAAAACATAAATTAGGAGTATCTTCATAATAAAACCTAATGGTGAACAATCGACCTCCTCTTATACCAAAATCAGTGAGCATAGTGCATGGTAATCGTTTAGATGTATCCAACCAAACCTTGAATCTGATATATGAAATGGATAGATATGCAAGGGCATGCTTATCGATCTCCATTAGTTGACCACATGTTGCTCTCTGTGATCTTGTTGTAAGGAAATTCGAAGAAATGAATCCAATAGGGAGTCGAAGAGAAGTTGATGGAGGTGTATTCAGAAACCCAGTCTTTAATTGATGCCAACCAACCAAATAAAACCCAAGGGCCATCCAAAAACACTTTGGCTTTGTCTTTTTCATTGGTCAACTGTAGGAGGTAATAGGAATTTTCACGATCACCTTTAGATTCGAGCTCCTCCACATGAAAGGGGTTGCTAAGATCCAATTGAAGAGCCATGTGAAAAGTAAAAACATCCTTGCAATTTTTTTGATGATGGTAGTACTTAGCTACTGCCAGAAACTTTTGATAGGGAGTCAACTGCAGAGGAGCTTGGTTCAAAGATGGGTGTAGGGAGTGTGGGGTTTTGTGCCGGCTATTGATGGAGGTAGTGGATCACTGCATCATTTGTTGGGGTTTCTAGTGAGTTGTTGGCAATGACAATAGTTGGTATGGAGGATGATGATGTGACTTAAGTTGAAGAAGTTGGAGAGATGTTTTGGAACGTTTGAAAAGGGTTAAACTGGATGGAATGTGACATTGATTCGCTATTGGAATGGGTAATAAGAACTATATTGCTAGAATTGGGGGGTTGGAGGGTGCCTAAATTAACCATAGCTAAGGAGAAGAAACAATGATGGGTTTGATGGAGTTGAAGTAAATATCAGTGAATGGAACTTGATTGAACATGGAAGTGGTGGTGGGAGCATGAGGTTTGATTTGATGACAAGGGGTGGCTAATTAACCAAGTTTCATAAGAATAGTGGTATGATGAAACCTGTAAGAGGGCGGAGTGGTTGCTCATGTTTAATGAGCTGTGGGATTGATGGTGGATTCATGTGTTGGGGACGGCGTAATTAAGAGCGTAAATGATGAAAATAAGGGAGACTGAAGGAACGCACTTCGCCCGAGACTTGCAAAACGAAAAAACACAAAGAGAGTCTGTGAAGCAAACATTATGGATTATCTGTAGATGCTATCCTATGGAGGAAGATAGGGGAGGCAAAGTGGAGAAGAAAGAGGTGAAGGGTTGTAGAGAAAAGAGAAAGAAAAGAAAGTTAAAAAAGGGATAGTGAAAGAAGATGATGCCAAAAGAAAGAGTCTGGGTTAGCTTGGAATAATAACAAGATACTCACGGGCTCAAACTTTATGAGCTTGCAGTTGATCATAGTATTTCAAATAATCTTTTGAAGATTGATCTAATAACACATTTGATTTGAGTTGGTCATAAAATGAAGATACAAATTAATCTGATACCATAGTCTAGTTTTAATATGCTTATTAAAAAATTTTAGTCCGATTCTGACACTTGCTGAAATCAGAAGTTTTTGCATCTAGACTTCTAGAGACACTTCAAGGTATTTGTGGAGACACGTACTTGCATCAGGAGATGTAATGTCACACCACCATGGAGTATTTGCAAGTATTTATTGGTAAAATCATGAAAATGGACACAACTAACATCATAAGAAACTAAATCATGTTTGAAGCATAAAAAATCTGGTCTCCTGTAAATCTGATCTGCAAAACAAATGTTATATTGCCAAAGACCACCTTTTTGGTGGCCGAAGGCACTACGATGCTTATGTCAGTAACTCTGTTGGAGACGGACATAAATCTGGACAAAACTCAGTTAAAATTGCATCGTGTTGATAGAATAATCGGATCTGATCCACTTTCTCATACCCTTTCCTTTACCTTATATAATGAGTGCAATAATGAAGGCGCTTAACTATGTGCACGACTTAAGCTCGATTGGCGCAATGAAGGGGGCATTTTTTTTATAATGGTCTCCTCCTTCATTGAGATGAAGTGATTCCCTCCATTTTTTTCGTAACGGTCCTCCAATATTTATGATGGTTTGTGTCACGTGTATGGCCATGATCGGGTGATAATTTTATGTTTCATCATCTACCCCCCCTTAGTTAGTGAGTCCGCTTGCGTAGCCACTAACTTGTCAATAATGGCTTTCTTTATTTGTTTTGTGAAGTCTGTCTGACAAGTCATTGGGTTCGGACTGCGTGAGTTCGGACCGGATGAAATCATCGGATAGGATTGCATGAGTTCAGACTAGACAAAGATTTTTGTGACAAGTTATTGTACTCGAACTTCATGAGTTCGGTCCAGATGCCATTTGTGACGAGTCATCGTAGTCAGCTGCGTGAGTCCGTTACTAGGCGAAATTTGTGAGTTCGAACTAGATGTCATCCGTGACGAGTCATTGTAGTCATCTGCCTGTGATGTCATCTGACAAGTCATCGTAGTCAACACCAGTCGAAGTCATCGTGATCAAACTGTGTGAGTCTAGGCCAGATGAAGTCAGTGTGACTAGTATTAAGTCGGGATAATGTCCTTCCTCCTGGATGGTTTCCGCATGTACCATGATGAATCTCTCGCAGAACATAGTCAACATCGTCTGGTGAAAGGCATCTTAGTAGCGGGCCAGTGGCAGATCTCCTATAGAGTCTGTCATTAATTGCTGTGTATCGTGCTATTCAATTTCACAGTTTTCGGGCCTCCGCCTTGTCCGTTGGGAGCTCTCCGTTCATTATATATGCGAGGATTGGAATCGTCCAATTGTTTTTTAGGCCTGTTGCACATTTTTTTGCACTTGATTTTCCAGTATAAAACTTTCCTTTATTGTGACGAGCAGATTATCATTTTTTTAGCCCGTGATGCTTCCTTGGCTAGTTCGTTAGCTCTTTCATTCTTTGCCCTTGCGCATCGCCGTATGGTTACAACCTGGAAACTTTCCATAAGCTCGATAGTCATTTGGTGGTAGGCTTTCATTCGAGCATCTTTGACTTGAAATTCGCCACTCAGCTGATTGACCACCAATTTGGAGTTAGTGAGGACGTCGATTTCTTTTATTCCCAAATGTTTTTCCAACTACAACCCAGTTATTACTGCTTCATACTTCGTTGTTTGAGGCTTTGAAAGTAAATTTTGTTTCCTTTTCTAACGTTACGCCTTCCGAGTTGTACAAAATCATTTTGGCTGGTTCCCAATTCGTTGGATGCTCCATCACAATGAAGAATCCATTCCTGTTTTTGTTTGTTCCTCTTCGTGATTACTATCTGGTTGGTGGTCGTTGCTGCCTGTAAATTCAGCGATGAAATCTGCCAATGCTTGAGCTTTTATTGTGATTATGGGAGCGCAGCTGATGTCGAACTGCCCGAGCTCTATTGCCCATTTCACCATTTTTTCGGATAGCTCTGGTTTGTGCAATACTAACCGAAGTGGTTGTTCGGTCCTGACAATGATTGGGTGAGCTTGGAAGTACGATCATAGCTTTCTTGAAGATACGATCAGGGTGAGCACCAACTTCTCCAACACCGAGTAGTCGGCATCCGCATATGAAAATGTTTTGTTGATGTAATATATTGCCTTTTGTGCGCCCTTCTCTTTTTGTATCAGTGCTGAACATACCGCATAGTCGGACACGGACAAGTATAAATACAGTGTTTCTTTCGTGCTTGGTTTTGGTAGTAGCTCTGTGCTCCCCATGTATGCCTTCAAGCTTTGGAAAACCTTCTCTCATTCTTCGTTCCACTTGAACGTCTTGTTTCCTTTCAAGATTATAAAGAAAGGTAGACATTTTTCCGATGACTTGGAAATAAATCTGTTCAAAGCTGTTATCCTGCCATTGAGGCTTTGAATGCCCTTTATGTTTGTTGGTGACTGTATGTTGAGAAGTGCTTTCTATTTTGGACCAGCTTCGTTTTCTTTTTGGTTGACCATGTATCCAAGGAATTTCCCTAATTCTACTCCAAATGTGCATTTCTCTGGGTTCAGCTTCATTTTGTACCTTCAGAGCTGGGATAAGGCATGTTCGAGATCTTTGATATGGTCTGTTCGGCGTAAGTTTTTTTACAAACATGTCATCGATGTACACCTCTATTGTCTTGTCGATCTGGTCTCTGAACATTCTGTTGACCAGTCGTTGGTATGTCGCTCCCGCGTTTTAGTCCGAACGACATCACTCGGTAACAATATGTATCTCTTTCTAATATGAAAAACGTCTTTTCTTGGTCAGAAGGGTGCATCTGTATCTGGTTGTAACCAGAATACGCATCCATGAAGCTCAGAAGTTCGTGTCTTGCAGTGGCATCCACTATTTGGTCTATACGCGAGAATGGGAAACTGTCTTTCACGCAGGTTTTGTTCAGATCAGTGTAATCTACACATACTCTCCACTTGTCGTTCTTCTTTTTTACAAACACCATATTAGCTATCCAGTACGAGTAGTGAGATTCTCTGATCATCCCTGCAGTTATCAGATGGTGCACTTCCTCGTTTATTGCTTGGTTGCATTTTGGGGCAACTGACCTTTTTTGTCGGATCGGCTTCTTGTCCGGATTGACTCGCAGTTTGTGAGTAATGATAGACTGGTGTATTCCCACCATATCTTTCATTGTCCAGGCAAAAATGTCTTGGTTATCTTTTAGTAGTTGGACCAGTTTCATGGCGAGTGCCAGGCGGATTTTCGTGCCAATTCGAACTATTTTTTCCCCTTCTCCGTCGTCCAAGTAGACTACTGTCATCTCTTCTTCTGGTTGTCTAGTGTTTGGTCAATTTCTTGGACTTTTGAGGCCATATTGTCATCTGAAAGGTCAGGATCTGTTTGACCAGGTTGCTGCAGCGGCTCCTCTTGTCGTTGCAGTAATTGCTATCTATGCGGAGTTTTCATCGCTGCACAGTAGCATTCGCGTGCAACTGGCTGATCTCCTTTGATTATCTTGACGTCATCGTCGGTATGGCACTTTAGGTATTGATGCATGGTGGAGGATAATGCACCCGTCTCATATATCCAAGGCCTTCGTAGAAGCATGTTGTATGCGGATGGAGCGTTGACAACAATGAAATCTGTCAACATGACTTGTTGTCTCCTTGGTTTTTCAGTTTCGACTGGCAGTTAGATCATTAATTCCGAGCAGACGACATTCTTCTCTGATGAAACCTACCATTGGTCGATCATTGGGTGAGAGCATTTCTTCGATGAATCGCATATTTCAGAACACTGTTAGGTACAGAAGGTTGGTTGAGCTGCCCGTGTCGACCAATACCCTTTTGATCTCCCTCATGGTTATTAGTACTGAAATTACCAGAGCGCCATTATGAGAGAAATGGACTCCCTTCGCGTCCTTGTTGGAGAAGGTCAGAGTTCGTTGTGTCGTTCTGGCGCATTGTGCAAAAGGCTTTGGATAACTGATCCTTGTTCTTAAATCCAAGATTGATAGTTTCTGAGATCGATTGGATAACTCCTTTTCTCCAGTTACACCATGCAAGACGTACATCAGCTTCCTTGATCGCACCTTTGATCTGGTTTCTCTCCCTTTGGAATCTCCCCGCATAATGAACTCTCCGAGTTGTCCTTTATGGATATGGTGCTCGATCTTGTCCTTTAAGTTGTAGCAGTCCTCGGTGTCGTGTCCGTAGTCCTCGTGGGAAGAACAATATTTGCTTTTTACTTCGCCTATTTGGATTTCTTTTCATTTTGGGTTGCCACTTAACTCCTCCCACATTGCCATAGTTTTCAGGACCTCAGCTCGACTTGTTTTCAAATTTGTGAACGGTTTGCTTGTCGATCGTTCATATTTGGATCTCCCGGATTGCAATCTTCTAGGTTCTTGTTGGTTGAACTCGGATCTTCCACTGGTTCGATGTCTTTTCGACTAGCCATTTTCCTCCTGAGGCTTGTCGTTCCTGCGTCCTTATTCTCTCATTTCTCGATTGGCTGAAACGTGTCTATTTTCAAATTCATTCTTCTTCTTCTTAGCATCCACCATCTCCTCGAGAGTGATGTGCTTTTGGGCGGTATTCAATAGAGTCGCCAGGTTCTTTCTTTAGGGGGGGGGGGGGGTCTACATTCAGGGAATCATAAAATAGTCCCTTTTTTAATCCGAAGGTGAAAGTGGCAATGGTTGTGTCATCATTGTATCCATCAATCATGGTCAACTCGTTAGTAAAACGAGTGACGTGCTCCCTTATGGTCTTCTTGTGTTTCTGTTTGATGTGAAACAAGTAGTGTGGGCCATTTCTCATTCGTTGACTAATGATGAATCTCCTGATGAAGGCAGTGGCCAGGGCTTGGAAGAAGTCTATCGACCTCAATCGCAAGCTATTAAACCAACTCATCGCCGTGGAGGCGAGACTGGCTGGAAATGTTCGACATAGGATCTGAGGAAGGCGTAATGTTTTAAACAGGGAATTTGTAGCATACCTTAGCTTACCAACCTCATGTCTATTTTATAGTGCAAGGAGTCCTGGTTCTACCAGGCCATCGAGGGCGTAGTTTAGGAAGGAGATATTCGTGGAGATCCTTTTCTAATTAGGAGTCGTGTTGTAGGAAGGAAGTTTCCTGTTAGCCTTGTGCTCCTAGATACGCGGGAGATAGTTCCCAGTATGAGAGCAATCCGTAGAAGGTAGTTTCCCTGTGTGGAATGTACTCTAGTATTTGCTTCCTAATTGGAAGCAGATAGCTACTGTAGCTGCCCGACTGAAGCTGATCCTTGAGATACTTGCCTTAGTAGGACATGGGAATTGAGGATAGCTGTGAGACGTGTGGGCCTAGCATGCTGTAAGAGTCAGGCCCGTCTGGCAGACTAAATTGGGCGAACTTAGAACCGCTTAGGTCGAATCAGTGTTGGGCTGATGCTAGGGCCCGTAGTTCTTCGAGATCATATTGACACGTGTACGGCTCAGGGGCGTGACTATTTTTTTTATGTATCATCAGCTACTCCCCCCGAGTTAATGGGCCATCACATCGGTTCGCTAAGTCATCTCCTGAAGAGATGCACCGCTCATGATGATTCAGTCTGAATCATTGCATGAGCCGCGCCCTGCATTAATTGAACGTGAGTCGATCCAATGAAAAAGAGGTGGGAACCCAATCTCTATTTAGGTCATCCACAGTGTAGAGTCCGACTCTTCTACTTTCTTTGTTGTTTAAGATACCGCTCTGATTAGAAAAAATTGTTCATCTTCTTTATGGCTCAACAAAGCTTTCTTGACGACGCAACCTTGGCCAAGGGCCTGGTGTTTTTTTAAGACAGATTGTTGTTCGAGACTGGTCTTGCCAAAATTCGTAAGAAGTTTGGAGTTTCTGAGGACCTGTCGTTGTATGTCTTGACGGGTGACCAAACGCCAATGTCAGCTTCGGTCGGTTTCATCTGCTTGCATCGTGGGATGCTTCAAATTGGAGTGCATTTTCCGATTTTGGACGTGATTTGGGAGTTTTTGGATCTCCTGGGGATTCCTCTGGCCTAGTTGGGTCCTAATGGATATAGGATCATCCTCCTGATCCTGATCAGTGCTAAGGAGGTGAGCGTCAGCGTGACTCCACGAGTGACTCAGTTGCTGACTTCTCCCCGGCTGAAGGGTAACAATGTCTGTAAGATGATGTCGCCAGCTTGCTTTGTGAATCTGCCCGATGATTTCATGTTCTGGCATAAGTATTACTTCTTGGGCCCTGCGGATTCGAAGTATTTTCGATGCAAGGGTCGTCCGATTGAGTGAAAGTTTAGGCCGCTTCATGAGTCCAACCCTATCCCATGACTTTGATATGCTTGATCGCGAGCTGGCTAATCATTGATTGTGTTTTTTTGCAATAAGGTTTCCCACTACTCTCCTTACCTTAGAAGAGCAAAACACCGTGAAGACGTTTCGCAGCTTGCCAAAGAGGAACATGGTCGATGTCATAAGAGTTTTCAACTTCATCCATAGTGGGTTGTGGGACAACTAGCACGTTGGCCCCACTCTGTACCGAGTAACACAAATTAAGTTGGAAGATGGGCCCCCTTCAAGGAAGAGGAAGGTTGTTGGGGCCAAAGTTCCCATTCTGTCTGACGTGGAGGAGTCGTCTGAAACGCTTGCCTCTTTTGTGAGGAAGAGGTCTCATGTTAGAACTGGGTTGCCTTCAGCACGACCCGCTATAGTGATAGAAGAGCGCGAGTCTGGTAAGCCTGTTGGGGCAGAGACTGATGTGTCCGGCTTGGAGAAAGATTACCTACGGTTCGCAGGAGTTGTAAACAGGTCAAACCTTAGCTTGGAATGTTCGTCTGTTGCTGGTCGCAATGGCGACTTCTGCCGGTGTTGATTCACATGGGACTGTTCCTATAGAAGGCTAATGTGAGGTTTCACCCGAGGTTGTAGAATCTGATCATTCCACTGGCGTGCAGTCTGAAAGTGGCCATGGTGGCACAAGCCAAATTTCATGTAATCCGCGTTGCTCACCGTCTCACTACAAGCCACAGCTAGAAGTGTTGGAGGGTCCTCTGGATAATTCGCTTCCTCCTCTCCTTCCGGATCCCGCCGAGCCATCTCACAATAAAGGGTCGACTGCTGTCGACAAGGGAAAAGCCATGGAGGAGAAATTGAGGGCAGTGGCAACCGTGAAGAGTGGTGTTGGCATAATTCCTGATCTGAGAAACTTTATCCGGATGCGCGGATAAGCTTGATTGTACTAGACTTGGTATAGATGAGTTCACAGGTATGGAACCAAGAGGTGGACGTAGAGTATGCTTCGAGGAAGCAATAAGCATGCGTCACAACTGGCTGATGGATTGCGCTCCAAAACCCGATGAGGATACGAGAGTGTATGGATAAGGACTTGAAGTACCTTATGCTGAGTTTGTCTCACTTGAGCCATGTGGCAGTTGCTGGGACTAAAGTCGAGGCAGCTCATGAGAGGGTATACACCTTGGTGCGTGTCTTCTCGCACATGCAGGTGTTGTATTATGACGCGTTTTATGAAATTGATCGGCTGCAGAAGCAGTTACAGAAACAGGCTGAAAAGAATAGGCTGAATCAGTAAACCGTGGCCATTGAGACTCAAGGGGCTCGTCTAAAGGTCCTTGAGCGTGATATGTCCGAGGCAGTGTTCGAGAAAGATATACTCAAACAAGAGTTGGACCGGACCCGCCGAGACATAGAGGTTGCGCAGAAAGCTGCCGCTAATGCGAGTTCTAAACTGTGGTTTCTTGCTGAAGAGAATGCTTCGAAGGAGGCAGACTGGGTTGCTCAGAAGCAACAGTTAGAATCCGATGCGGAGTTCTATGCTCGAGAGGCAAGAAAGGCTGAGGACTAGCTTGAATTGGAGTGGCATGAACTTAGTGTTGTGAAGAGCAGTTTGGTCACATAGCAGTCTTATATCGACGCGCTGACTGGCAAGTTGAAATGTGAACTTGTTGATGCGAAGGTGCGCGAGGAGGAGCTTCTTCAGGAACAAGGCAAATGTGAGTTTCGCTGGGTTGTACATGGTAAGTTGGAGTTGCTGGCGCTGATGAAGGAGGAGCATCTGGAGTGGGCTCGGCCGTTATAAGAAGATGTCGTATGTAGACTTGTTTGTTACCTCTGAGTCATCAGACGAGGAAGACAGTTTGGGCCCTGATGTCCAGGCCGTGGCGCATGTGGACACAACTCCTGCTCCTTCCACTAGGCTTAGCTCTTCTATTTCTGTACCTTTTCCTGATAAGGAGTAAACTTTGTGTGTTTGTACCCCTTTCCATTTTGACCATTAAAGAAAACAGTTTTATCCATTTCATGCTTGTTGTCTCTATTGCATGTTTTTTGTTTCGCCTTGTCGTCTTGCTTTGGCATAGGCTGGTTGAATCAATAGGATGTTGACTGGTCAATTTGTGATAAAAAGCTTGACCGTTTTGCATTGTGAACGACTCAAGGTCACTGTGTACTCATGTTCGATAGTGGGCATGTTGCGGACAATTTAACTAAGGGTTGAGTTGCCTGAGCTGTGTCTTGTACCCAAGGTAAGCTGCTTGAGGTTTGCCTTACTTGTCTGATCGGTAGGCTTAGGCTTACTAAGAAGGGTTCTGCCCGTTTGAGGGTGTGAGAACCCATGTCCGCTTGTGTTGCACACTGTGCGGACAACATTACCTTAAAACTAATAGCGATCCGTAGGTACGGTCCGTGCGTCAAGGTTGCTTTGGATTTGCACTCGTGCCTAGCATGTAACAGAATACTGTTTGAATGGTGGGTCGAGTGGATCGAGCCTTTGGGCTCGCAAAGGAAAAGTTAGTGTTTTCTGTTCGGTTGCTCTACATGTACGGCGTAGACTGCATGACGGTTGATTACCGGTTACTCCCCCTGAATTGATGAGGTTGCGTGCAACGCCATTAATTGAGTGAACGTGGTCTGCGCAGTTTCCTCGGGAACCTCGTCTCCTCGTTTCCCATACGGTATTCTATGCTTAGCAGTTAAGGCAGAAGGCCCGTTTGGTGAACCATTACGCCTATATAATGGTGTTCTCCAATCGTTGTAGGAACTATCTTTTGCAGAGCTCATTTCCTGTAATATTCTTGCTTGAAGAAAATGCTTTGGGTTTTCCAAAGGCTGAAGAAAATGCTTTGGATTTTCCAAAGGCTAAAGGGAGGTCTCCAACAATGGAGTCTCTGAATGTTCTGCCATTTGTATTGGTCATACACGACAATAGTTGCTGTTATGCGTGGTCACCTGCTATGGGTGGGCACGTAGTTGGTCGATTGAGATCTCGAAATTTCTTCTTATATTGCAGGGAATTAGTATGGGTTTCCTACCAAGGTAGATGCCTTGGTGTTACTCTGTGCAACTTGTGCCTGCGTGTTCCTTTACTCCGCTACTAACCAATGGCTGATCGAAGTGTTAGCCGACGTGCGATGCTTCCGGGCATGGTAGTGATATTCATGTAATTAATACATAATATATCCCTCAATTTATATATGTTAGTGTTTCGATTATTATATTTTATTCTAATTATTTCGTTTTCATGTCTTTGTAGGAATTTTAGCGTGAACGATGAAATCGCATTAAGGTGACAATTTGAGGAATGATCAATTGGTTGATTCTAGTGGTGGTACAAAGTAGCGGGTCACATGTCTAAACCTAACCCAAACAAACCTAGTTCCACCTAATTCAACCTAAGCCCAAGCCCAAAAGTTGACCTAGTAACCCAAACCCAATCTAACAAGGAAAAAGTAGAACCCTATTTAGGTTTCCTCTTTTCCTTCTCTTTCACGAATCTCTTTTCCTACGTTTATTTCCTCTTTCTATCTTTTTCCAGCCACCACGCCACATCCACCCTGCCGGCGATCCTCGCTCAATAGGAGGTCCGACAGTGCGATCACCTCGCCATCACCACCATCACCGCCATCTCACTCGCCATCCCTGCTTCCTCCACGCAACCAAACAGAGCACCTCCTCTATTTCTCTCCCTTTCAGCCAACTCTCAATAGAAGAGGCCAAATAACACTTCCCTCTCCCCTCATCTTGTCTCACAGCCGACTAACAACACCACCGACCACTACCATCAGCCGCTACCTCGCCTTCCTTCCTTATCCATCCATTCTCGCACCCTGTTCTCCTCACCTCTCCTTCGTGTCTCTTCGTTATCTCTCTCTTCCTTTATGTTTGCCTCCTCTCTCTCACAGCCAATACGACCCATGCACACCACCACCAAAACAGAGCAGCCCTTTGCCCCTCTTCCCTTCCACGCCACCGTCCAGCCACCGTTCAAGACACCACCTCCCGTACTTCCTCCCTCATCTCACCTTTGTATCTATCTCTTCCCCCCTCTGTCCCCCTTCTTTTATTTCCTTCTCTCCCCTTCCTGTCACAGAATAGAGACGCAATAGAGAGGAGCAAGGCGAGCTCCTTCTAGTTTCTCTTTTCGTTCCCTCTCTCTTGCAGGTGAGTTCAAACAAGGACGCAACATGGAGAAGAAGAAGCAACTCTCGCGAGGAGTAAAGAAGAAGAAAACACAGAGAAAATGCACGAGTTTTTGGTGGGAACCAACTGTTTTTTAAACATTTGGCTATTGACACCCCTAGATCCTGTCAGAGCCACCATAGTGCATTTCCTCTTTCTTGGGACGCGTGTTCGTGCAGAGATGTATTTCCCCTCCACTGATGTTGTGACCACTGTGACAATGATCTTCTAGATTCCACGCCGAGGCGAAGATGAAACCACAGGGTTTCCTAGAGTTTGTCGTATTTGAATTTATTGTTTTCTATTTGTTTGAACGTTAAATACAGTTGATTTCTGAATTTCAATAATTTTCTTTCACCGATTATATCTGGAGTAATTATCTAGACTAATCGGTCGTTAGAAGTTTCCTTTGTTGATATTCGAAGCCTGCTTTAATCAATTAATTTAAATCTGTGATTGTGTCTGTCGTAAGAAGACATGCAATGCTGGCGGTCTAAAATTAGTTAAAATAAATTTGTGATTGTGTGTGCCGTAGAAAAACATGCAATGCTAGGGGTTTATGCCTTTGCTGAAATCAATTGCGAACTTAGATTAATCTTTAGATTAGTCATGTTGATTATTGAAAACAATAACTTAGATTACACAAATCTCGAAGAACCTGTGGTGGATTCGATGTCTCGGTCTACTCTCTTATCATCTTACCAGTTTAATTTTAGTTGTCAATGTAGTTCTCTTAATTTAATAATTTTCATCTGCTACAACCCCCAACTCTAAATTAGTTTAAATAAGTCTTAGAATTTGGCTGTCTCGACAATCCTCATGGCATCGACCCGTATTTGCCCCTGTCTACTAGTTATACAGCCGTGCACTTGTGGTATTACAAGTAGGGTTTATTAACTTATTAATTTAGATTAATAAAATCTCCATCAGGTAGCTCTCAGGCATTCTTGGTATCGCACATGGGAAAGGTGGCCTCACTTGACAACATTGGGAGACCTTGTCGACGTGGCCACTTGTGGAAATCCTCATCTGCCTTCTTCCATCCCCTTCTGGAGGCCGAAAACCATTTGAGTAAGCCTGTAAGGGGTGGAATGTCTCTTGAGGAAATCAACAGCCCGTTGTAAGGTCGCTTTCTGAGGTGATTTGACGGAGCAAATGACCGCTCAGTCCTTTCAATCCCCTCTGGTACTTTGTTTTTGATCTTGGGAAGGGATCGAGCGAAGTTCGTTCGCATGTCTTTGCTATCACTTGCAAATAGCTTGCATGTCCTCCTTCAGACACCTTTACATAGTTAGATCGTCTAAGTGAGTCTTTTACTTCATGTCGCACTGTACTCAGATGCTTGTATTACGTAGTCTTTTGTATCCGCTACAGGGCACTTATTGTTACATCTTTCCAATAATTAATAAAGTTTGTTTATGTAATTCTTCCTTTATTTCTTAAATGTTTGCAAATCACATAAGTATTTAAGAACTAAAACTCTACATTGACTATGGAAAGGGAAACAAACATTTGAAAGTAGACTAACTATTGAGCTTGAGGAATTGATCCTGGTCTTGAAGTGAATTCAGATTGCCCTTGTGGATCATTCAGTGGACTGTCGAGGCATTTCAAAGGTTACTAAAGAGTAAACCTTGTAGAAGGGTCAATCTCTGTACCGACGGAACGTCAGCGGTATGTGTTCCCTCTTGCCTTGGCCTCTCCGTTTCGCTAGGCGGAAGAGCATACAGCTCCCGCATTGTTTGAAGGTGATGCCCTCGTTGTTGCTTGGCCTGGCACTGGTTCAGGCTGCCTCGCAGTATGTAGATGGATCTGGAAACATTCTATTTGTTTCAGTGCGACGTAATGGAAACCTCGTGTCATAGGTTGGTATTCGCGTATCGTCCCTTCTAAGTGGTTAGTAATGTACTTAACACACTGGTGAAAGGTGGAGACTACTGCCTCCATTTGATGGAGCCACGGTCTTCCCAAGATAAGGTTGTAGGTTGACGGCGCGTCTACGACCATAAAGTCCAGAAACAAGGCCTTTCTTAGCTACGGCTCTTCTACCACTGTCGCCAACCTTATCTTCCCGATCAAAAAACACTTCTCTCAGTTGAATCCAATCAGCGGGGAGTCTGAGGACATCAAGTTTTCCTCCTTGAGGTCCATACCGTAGAACACGTTGTAGAACAGGACGTTAAGTGAGCTTTTTGTGTCCACCAGAGCTTTCTTTACCTCCCACCTTGCTATGGAGACCGAGATGACTAGGGCATCGTTATGTGGCGCTCGGTCTCCTTCGAGGTCTTTGTCCGTAAATGGAAGGTGGGAATGGGGCTCTGAATCCTTGAGTGGCAGATGTGTCTGTCCTCATTCGTGCGTTGTGTCCGCATCTCCAATAAAGTTCGCTTGTGAGATCTGTAAGACTGGTCTTCATTCTGTTCGACTCCATGAAGCACATATATTATCCTTGGAGTCCATTTCGCTATTTTTTTAACTGACTCCCCCCGTCCCCGGTTCATTATGGCCGCTTTTCAAAGTTAAGGAACTCTTTCAGTTTGCATCTGCGGATACAGTACTCAACTTCATACCTCAGACTCTTACAGTCGTTGGTATCGTAGCCGCCCTCCTTGTGGTACGCGCAGTACTTGTCGTTGTCACGCTTGGCGGGGTCCTCGCACTGGTTTGGGGGCCACTTTAGATCTTCCCAGTTCTTCATGGAGTTTAGTACATCTTATAGGCGGGCGTTGAGGGGTGTCACAGTCCTGGATCCAACGTAGTTGGATGTTTTCTCCGGGCTCCACCCTGGACCGACCAGGGTCTGGCTTGTTGTCACTGTGCTTTCTTTTGCTTTGTTCTTCATCCTCGTGTCTTTTTCCCTCTTTCTTGTCCTTAGGAGAGAAGAGCTTATTCTCACCTTTGATTTCCCTCTTCACGATTCTCAGCTCTTCCAAGGTAATATGTCTCTGAGCGCTTTTGAAAAGCTCTATCATGTCCAGAGGGGGCTCTTAGGTAAGGTTTTCGTAGAGCTTTCCTTCCTTGAGGCCCGCAGTGAAGGCTGTTATGGCAGTGTCGTCGCTGCATCCGTTGATGAGAGTCAGTTTGTTGTTGAAGCGCATGACATACTCTCTGAGAGTCTTGTGGGATCTCTGCTTTAGAGAAAGTATGTAGTGTGGGCCTTTTTGAAAATGTTGGCTCTCTACGAAACGTGTTAGGAACAACTTTGCCAGTGTCTTGAAGGAGTCGATCGACTTTGGTGAAAGGTTGTGGAACCGCATCAGTGCTGAGCTTTTCAGACTAGTGGGAAAGGTTATGCACATGACAGACTCAGATACTTCTTTAAGGGCCATTAGGTGGTCGAAAGGATCGGTGGTTCCATCGTAGAAGTCAAGATTCGAGGGAGTGAATTTCCTCGGAAAGGCCTCATTCATGATCTAGTCCACAAATGGCGGGACAGAGAGACGGTATAGTACGTTCGGATCGTGTGCCCCTCTGCGGAGGGGGTTCCTAGGGCCGAGCATCTCTGTCCTGGCGGCGGGCTCAGCGTTAGCCGCTCAGCCTCCCCTAGTCCAATGAGAACTGGCGGGGGATTGGCTTTCCTGTGCTTGCTCCCTGCCATCTTTCGGATATAGAGGCCCATGATGCACCTGGTCTCCATTGGCAGGTGATGGATTTTGTCGTGTGAGTGCCTCCACCGCCTTGGTTATCTGTTGTATTTGAGATGACAGCCTATCGATTCGGGGGTTTGTTGTTGTTGTCGTCGGTGCGGGGGCGTGAGTCTGCAGTCCGTGTATGTCCGAAACCTTTGAAAGCGGCGATTTTGCGCTAACTGGAGCGTTTGATGTGTCCCCCTATTCTCCGTTGTTTGTTGCGTGACCTAGTGTTCACCACATATCTGGGTTTTGAAAGGAGATTACGCTAATGAATAGTTAAAAACTTTGTCGTCCCCTCAAATTGGTGCAGTCATTTTTCGCTCTCTGCTTTGACCTAGTTCCGCTGACCTACACAAGTAACGCACGTGAGCTACTGACTACTGTTGTTGTGGCCGATGGCACTTCTATGTTAAAGTCAAACAAGGACTTGAGGAAGGCGTAATGTTGATGCGTCCATGAACGGCGAAACAGAGAGACTGTACAACACGTCCAGGTGGTGCACCCCTCTACGGAGGGGGTTTTGAGGGTCGAGCCTCTTTGTCCGGAGAGTCGGTTCCGCGTTAGCTGGGTAGCCTCTTCTAGTCTAATGGGAACTAGTAGGGGCTTGACTCTCCAGTGTTTGCTCTCTGTTGTCTTTCGAAGATGGAGGCCTGTGTTGCTCCTGATCTCCATTGGCGGGTGGAGGGTTTAGCTGTATGAAAGCCTTCACTGCTTTGGCGATTTGTTGTATCCGAGAAGACAACAAATTCACCGTGGGGTCCATCATTGACGCGGCCTGCGCGGTGGCGTGAGTCTGTTGCATGTGTGCCACTGTCATCGCCGAGAGCGGTGGTATAGCGTCGACCGAGGCATTTGATGTGTCCCCTTGTTCTTCATTGTTGCGTGATCGGGTAGTCACCATCTCTTAGTATTATGAGGGGAGATGATGCTAGTAAAAGGTTATGAACTTTGTCGTCCCCACAGATGGCGCCAAACTGATGCAGTAATTTTTTTCTCCCTGCTTTGACCTTAACTTGTAAACCTGCACAAGGAACGCACGTGAGCCACGAACCACCGTTGTGGTGGCCGATGACACTTCGTTGCTAAAGTCAGACATGGATCTGAGGAAGGTGTAATGCTTTAAACAGGGAATTTGTAGCATACCTTAGATTACCAACCTAATGTATTATTTATAATGCAGGAGTCCTGGTTCAACCAGGCCATCGATGGCGTAGTTAGGGAAGGAGATCTTCGTGTAGATCATTTTCTAATTAGGAGTCGTGTTGTGGAGGAAAGTTTTCCCTGTTAACCATGTGCTCCTAGATAGTTCCCATTTCGAGAGTGGTCTATAGGCATAAGTCTCCTTATGTGACATATACTCTGGAATCTACTTCCTAGTTGGAAGCGGACAACTACTGTAATTGCCCGTCCGAAGTTGATCCTCGAGATACTTGCCTTTTCCCGGGCTTATGGGTATTGATGATAGCTGTGAGACACGTGGGCCTAGCAAGCTGTAAGGATTCGGGTCCGTGTGGCAGACTACATTGGGCGGGCTTAGAACCGCTTAGGCCAGATCGATGCTGGGCTGATGCTAGGGCCTAACTTTTTTCAAGATCATCATGATACATGTATGGAGTAGAGTTGGGACCGTTTTGGTGTATCATCAACCACTATCTTGCACATCAATCTTAGAAGGCCAGTAGAATTTCTTGGGAACAACCGCGACAGAACGGGAAGAAGAGGGGATATCAAGCAATCTTGAGATACCCGCAACAACAGAGGACACACGGGGCTTAGAGCGGTGATCTCAAGCAACAACTCGATCTTCCAACAGAGGATCAAACTCAAAGTCGGCCAGAGTCTTTGTGCTTTTAGGATTCTTGGACAACTCAACTCCAAGTTGAAACATCTTGTTGTCGATGATACGAGAATCATCAAGTAACAGATTGACAGAACCAGACAAGTCGTATGAAGAAAAAAAACTCTTCTCACGAGCGTCTAACGGACGAGAAACCTCCTTTTTGCTCCTCTCGAGAGCTTGATCCATTTCCTCAGCTTCCCGAGCGGCATGATCATCAATATCACGACCACCCTTCTCGAAAGATATCAAAGGAGGGGGAGCCATAGTAGAACCACAAATCAAGGTAGCAAGTTTCTTCTTCTCTAAGACACGACCATGACTAATCGCCAGCAGCTTAGAAGGACTAGAAAGGCCTCGATACTTTTCTCTTCCTGATGTTCAAACAACATTACCAAAGTCTATGGTAATAACAGAAGCAACACGACCGAATATTCCCTAACGGAGCCTGCCCCTCGGCTTACATTTGCATCACCAACGCTAGCCGGAGGAGGATTCCTCAATCCCTCGCCAGATACGACGACTTTACTAGCACACAGTACGGTAACCCTCGAAGCGCGTGCCACTGTAAGCTCTGCATGATCCGCCTCACTTAAGGTGTATAGACCACTACGAGTAAATAGTGAGGAAATCCTCCACAAAACTTCGCGGAAGCTTATTAAATTGGTCACAAAGCTTCCGCTCATCCAATGACAGTGACAGTTCGTTCCTCTTTGGCTATCAGAACGATCGCAAAATTTGGTGATTACACAACTTAAAATTGTAAGAAGCAATGGATGTGTAAAACCAAGGCCTCGACCAGCCCCATACTCTTCTCGCAAATTCTTGAAGTAAGATGGAGGACGAAGATAACAAGTGCGATTAGCGTTTACTCCAAGCCTCACCAAGGAGTGCAAAATCCTGACATTCATGGGAATCTCGGATAAAACGACCCTCGCCAAGGTCGCGATCAACACCGTCCAGCCATTCGGAACCATTTGAGTGGGAGTAATACCTACAAAATCTTGGTATTCCCAAACGATCTCAGGAACTGGAAGCCTGAAATCGGAGTGAAACATGCCGGGGTACAAAGCAATATATCCAGTCTTTGGATGACAAGGGCTATCGCTCTCTTCAGGAAGGATGATCTCGAGATCGGCTGGCAGAGAGTAGTCATGACGAATGCTATCCAGAGTCATCTGCATCGCTCACTTAGGTAAGTAGTAAGCTTCACAAACATCAAGCACGTCGCCGCTCAAAACCCTGAAGCTTGACATCATTATGAGACGAAAACAAAAGAAGAAGATATCAACAACTGGGAATGAAGGGAACGTAAAAGAAAAGATAATGTACCAAGTTCCTCCTTTTATAATGTATGAGATATGATGGTCGCACGAAATCCCAAAAATCACACTGAAATGAATAGACAAACGAGACATCGAAGGGACAAAAGCACTAACAGCTGGTAACCGCATTAAATGCGCCATGATGGTGGAATCGAAAATACAACCTTCATATAGTTAGTGGCCACGCGAGCATGCCCACTAACTAAGAGGGGGAGTAGCTGATGATACATCAAATAAGACAGACATCTCGGCTGTATACGTGGCAGAAATCGTCCATCACGAGGATCAAGTGTCCCAAGACCAGGCGAATTCATAAAGCCCAAAGAAGACGAATTCAGCCATTGAAGCCTAAACAGGGCTCGTCAGAATAAATCATAATCAGAAGCTCAAATCCATGCCCGATAAAGTTCACCCTCAAAGGGGAGGAACGTTACATAGAAAAAAAAGTCATGGAGGGAGTTTTGTCTTTACGAACATATCTTCATAAAGGAGGAGACTGTTTTAGATAACGTCTCCCCTCATTGCGCCTCACATGCTTAAGTCACCAGAGAATTAATTGCGACCATTATAAAAGGTAAAAGGAACATTCAACAAAGGTATGCAATTTTAACTGAGTTTTGTCCAGTTTTATCTCCATCTCCAACTAAGTTACTAACTTAAGCATCAGAGTGCCATCAGCCACCAAAAATGTGGTATTTGTCAATCTAACATTTGTTTTGCAAGTTTTACTTATTGGAGATTGAATTTTTTACGCATCACTTACAAAGACATTACTTTTATTTCTCACTTTCCATGTGAGACTAATTTGCGGATGTTGGAGTAGGTGTTGGTCCTCCACCATGCTATGGAGTAGGCACTGGGAGAACCAGCGGTAGATAGGAACACCATTGAACTGATCTCTTCATAGCCAGAAAACTTGGGATGCCAAGAGAATAGACAGTGAAGGACTACAAACATAACGTAGATGTTTGTAAAAGCAGACAGAACACATAGAATGTACTGCAACAAGGTTGGCAGGTTTTGTTAGAAAGATTAAGTCTAGGTAGCCATTTTTTGGCCAGGTTTGGGATTTTTTACACTTTTACCCCTTCTCTTTAAAACACAACCACAAACATCGTTTATAGAAGGGGTAAAAGTGTAAAAAGCCTAAAACCTGGCCAAAAAATGGTTGCCAACCCTAGCTGCCTAGAACTGTTGTTACAAGAGATTTGGGATAGAGTAGAAAACAACATAAAGTAAATAGAATTGCCAAGTTTGAGCAATTATAAACTCCCCATTGTGCCTTACCTTCATTTTCTCCAATTTTTGTGTAGATAAAATTTAGAAAGCTTCTAAATACACTCACCCTTTCCTCTTCCCGCCATCACATTTTGGGGGGAAATTTATAAATAAATTCTTCATTTCCATTTGTTAGTAAAAAAAAAAATTGGTGAGTTTTCATCGGAAAACTTCAATCCTCTCAAAGGAAGACGTAATATCAACAATTTTTCAACCATTTTTCAAACGTTGTTGCTCGATTTCAATTGTTTTTCAATTTTCTTACTCAGTTTCCACCTTTTTAGGTCATTTGCTCGAACTTTGGCACAATGAGGAGTTTATAATTGCTCGCACTTGGTGATAATGCTCTAAATATTTCTTTGTGTTTTCTACTCTTTGTTCAATCTCTGGTAGAAAGAAGCCTGAATCTATGTATGTCCTTCCTTAGTATTATATACCTTGTCAGTTTGTAGTTAAATATGATCAGTATTATTTTATTTTATATATTATTATTTTTTGAGTTGCTTAAGTTTGTTATAGTGTTTTTTGCAAATTAAGCTTCACTGTGATAATATTCACGAGGGGCACAATTCATTTATAATTTAGGTATTTACATGGATGTTGCAGTGTCTGTACAACGTAGAATAAGATCTCCTCAGTTTTTTGGGTGGGGAAAATTAAGTTGGGGTGACAAAGAGTTACATGACGGATATAGATAGCCCTATATCTCTCTGAAAAGTACAAATAAGAAGAGCATTGTGGGTTCTTGAGATACATAACTGGGTTCTGAGATACATTTGTGTTTCTTTCTTTATCTACTTGAATTGAACCGATTGATTTCACTCTACTTTATCTCAGTTTCAGACCATTGTTGGAATCTTCATATCTAGTAATGCACGCAAATTCGTCCTCCTTGACTTTGACATGTAAAATGAGCAACAATGAACCAAAGACCATCTTGTGGCTGCCAAAGACACTCTGATGGTAAAATTAGGCTTTGAACATGAATGTAGAATTTGGCTGATAGAATTATGGTTTCATACCTCCATCGATTTTCTTGTTTACATTAATGATGATAGCATTCATTTCCTTCATTGACTCTACCTCTGATTGTGCAATGGGGGGAGAAAATCATGCTCAATATCTCCCTTTGTCAAGTTATGTCCTTGTAGGGCTTTTACCTATCCATGACTTAGTCTTCTTTGGCCTTTGTTTCCCTTTTGGACTCAGTGTCCTTAATTGGACTCATGACTGGTCCAAATGGGCTTTGGGATTATTCTCAAGTCCAATGGTTTGTATTCGTGCCTTTCTGTCCCGGGCCAAACTCCCAAATTACTACCACATTGGGCTTGTGTAATCTAGCTTTGATCTCCTAACTTATAAACTGGATTAGGCCTGACTGTGACCTGCCTTGGGCTCAATCCGTCCATGCCATCTTCTATTAAGATTGCTCGTGCCACGTGTATGGTTGCGATTAAGTGGTTGGTCGACGTCTTATCAGATACCCACTAGTTAGTGTGACTACGTGTGGGGCCACTAACTCAAATCACGTGGGGGACTGCGCTATGCCATGATGCCTTCTTTGGCGCCACTTAAGACTCTGCGCAACATTTAATGCTAGCAAAATTTGGGTTGTTGCTTCGTTCACACGCTAAGCCTATATAAGGCTAGTTTTGGGGAATTTACTCCATTTACATCCTCAAAAATTCCAGAACTCTTTGATGTAATTTGTCTACAAACTTTCAACTCTAATCCAGACCAACTCTCACTTCTACCAAAACATGTCTAGCAAAATAACTCTTTCTCATGCTTGAATGTCCGCATGTCTCACCTTCTTTAGGGAGTCGTTGATGATGAAGGCAGACTTGGTTGATCTTCGTCGCCAGTACTAGATTCCTAATGATATGGAACTCATTCTCATGGGGCCTGGTGACTTCCCTTCCCAGCGGAGGAAGGGTTATGTCTATCTTTATAAGGCTATATTCGGGGCGGGGCTTCGTTCTCATGCTCCAGATGCCATCTGGTGTTTCCTGACGTACCATGGCATCCCTCCAGCCTAATTTGCTTCCAATGGGTAGAATACCTTGATCACAATTCTGATTAGGGCCAAGGAGTTTGAGATCCGTGTGTCAATGAAGGTGTTGCATTCGTTGACATCTATTAGCATGAATCCCAAGTTGGTTTGTTTTATGAGAAAGCCCACCTGCTTGGACGAACTCCCAAACGACTTCAAGAATTGGCATAAGTACCACTTTCTTGCTTCTGTCGACTCCGGGTACTTCACTGTGATGATCAACCCGTCCTTCGCAACTTCATGAATCTGAGTAAGCTCTTAGTTCATTTGCTTTATTTTTTGCATTGTTGTAGTTGTTGTTGTTGACTGACTGAATTGTCATTCATTTTGCAATCAGGGGACCCGCCTCCTCCAACTTTCAGTGATGAAGAGAAGGATGCAAAAGCTTAGTTTCTCAAGCTGCTGATAAGGGTCATTCTGGATGTCCTCGGTTTGGAGAGCATCAGGCGGAGTGGCCTGTTTTCTACCACTGCCGGTGGTCAATTGCAAACTCTAATACTCCCGGATGTTCATCTTTAGGGACAAAGGGTAGTGCTGAAGAACCAGTGAAGAACATGCTTCGGGCAAGGAAAATGCCTAGCCCTTTGAAGAGAAAGGTTTTGGAGAGGCTGGTCCCTCCAGTCTGCTCAGCTAGAAAGGCCAAGTCTGGCGATGCTCCCGTTAAACATCCAGCTTCGCTGACTTCCCAGGAAAGGGCGCTTGTGCAGTTCGTCGGGATTGATAATCTCAGTCGGACTGGTAGAAAAGCTGATACTGAGTCAGACAACCCATTCCGACAGGTGTTGAAGTCTTCTGCTCCACTTCCTCCTCCAGGTCCTCATGCTTCGTTTTCTACTCTGGAAAATGAGTTCACGTAGTTTACGGGGATTGATGAACCCAACAAGATGAGCAGCGAGGAGGTTGATATGACATCGAATAGGATGTTCTAGCTGGCCTTGAGGCATTCTGTCAACCCTGAAGGGGATAAGCCTTCTTTAGATGACTTCGCCTATGATCCGTCAGTAGATTTTCAGGCTGGCAATCAAGGGCATAGTTCGGGGGCCCTGATTCCAAGGGTAGTTGATCGACAGGCCGATCGGATGCCTGAATCTCCATCTTTCCACCCTAATGCACGAGAACTTCCTCTTCTGAATCCTCTACTGTCTGTTGCGAACAAGGGAAATGGTGTTGTTGATTTCCCCTTTCTTTCCACATTGCACGTGGAGTGGCGGGTATGATTCCTGACCCCAAGATCCTTTATGCGGACGCTCAGGTTAGTATTCTTGCTCCAGGAGCTCTCCACCTTGGTACTGATGGTAAACACTTTTTGGCATCACGAAGCAGACTACCAAGAGGGCTCTCACTAGCACATCAAGGATTAGTAAAACTAACTAGCCAACTGTGAGCCTCTGCTCGATAGGACTATTGGGAATCACCTTTATCAAGGATAAAAATATCTGATGCTGGTAAGTGTGCAGCATGTACTTTTTTATTTGTTTTGGTTGTTGTTCTGCTTTATGCTGATAGCTTTGCATGTCTTTCTCTGACTAGGGGATGACCCACCTGAACTATGTTGGCATGGTGGGAACTAAGGTGGAGGCTGCTCGGAACATAGTCTATGCCTTAGAGAGGGTGTTTGCTGAGCAACAATTAAAGCTCTTAGATGCTCTCTTTGAGGTGGATGCTTCGAAAAAGCAGGTGGCTACTCAGCCTGGTCTGATGGTGCAACTGAAGGAGTCTAAGATAGCTTGGATAGGGTAGCTACTGATAAAACTATCATGGATAATGAACTGGAGTCTGCTCAGAAAGCTGCAGGGGGCTCTGACAGAGGAACAAAAACTGCTTATTAGAGGGATTCCCGTGAGAAGGCTGAATTGCAGCAATTCAACTCTGAGAAGGACCCGATCTACTTGAAGGAACAACTAGGGTTTGAATGGACCAGAAGTGATGAATCGACCCGTAGGCTGGCAGACTGCGAAGAAAAACTGGCTCATGCCAAAGAGGAGCTGGCCATCTCAAATGCACAGTGAGAAGCCAAAGAGAAGGGGCTCGGCGAGGTTGCATAGACTGTTTAGTTCAGCCCGGTTGTTGAAGGGAGACATGAAATGCTTTATCTGATCGAGCAAGAACATAAAGACTGAACATCTCTGTCTATAGGATGCTGGCTTATGAGTACTTTGATGAGGTGATCGAACCCCTTCCTTTCTCGCCTTCTTTGTCTGAGGCTACCCCCGATATCCCAGAGTATGCTACTGTTGATTCAAGACCTGTTCCGGCTTCTTCCCTAGCTGCTTCTTCTGCTTCCAAACCTGCATCTCCTGCCCCAGCTAGCTCAGATACTTCTCTTGTTGTGTATAAACCTTTATCTGATCAATAAAGTTCATATATATTTTTCCTGCTTTGTATCGTGATTCAATCTTCGAACTCGAAATTTAGCTCAGTCCTCAGTCTTTGTTCAGACTAGGTTGCATAGGTAAGTTGTCAAAACTATTGAGTTCTAACTAGGCGTAAATGACTTAGGCCATACTGGTTCTTAATTAGACTAGGTTGCGAAGAAATCATCTCAATTTGGAATGACTAGACAAGTAATTTGGTCAGCTTGGTTCTGAATTGGACTAGGTTGTGAAGAAGTTATCTCAGTCTGAAATGATTAGACTTTAAGTAATTTGGTCGTCTTAAACCTGAACTAGACTAGGGTGCGAATGAATAAGTTTTCTAAGTTTGGAATGACTAGACTTTTAATTGTTAGGTCATCTTGATTCTTATTCAGACTAGGTTGGAGATAAGTCATCTTAAATGACTAAATTTAAACAATTTGACTGTCTTAGTCTTGAACTGGACTAGGCTGCAAAGAGATCGTCTTAGTCTGAAATGACTAGACCTAAATAATGTATGCCATGTTACTCCTTAATCGGACTAGGCTACTTAGAAATCGTCCTAGTCTGAAATGACTAGTAGTAAAAAATTTAAGCCATTTGGTCTTTAACTGGACTAGCTGCAAAGAAGTCATCTTGGTCAGAACTAACTAAACTTAAATAATGTACGCCATGTTAATCCTTGATCGGACTAGGCTACTTAGAAGTCATCTTGATCAGGCTTCCTGAGCTCTGAATAGACTTAAATACTTCAATCCATCATAATCATTAATTGGACTAGGCTTGGACACTCTGAGCCATCCTGGTCCTCATTTGGACTAGGCTGCAAAGCGAGGCAACACGTCATCTTGATCATGCTTCCTGAGCTGTGACTAGACTTCGTTATTTCAAGCCATATTAATCCTCATTGGGACCAGGGTTGGACACTCTGAGCCATTTTGATCCTCATTTGGACTATGCTGCAAATCGGGACAAGTCATCTTGATCAGGCTTCCTAAGCTCTGACAGACTTCGTCGTTTTACTCCTTCTTGGTCCTTAGTCGGCCTATGTTGCATGGAAGGGCGACGAGTCATTTTGACTAGGTTTTATAAGTTTCTGACTATACTTCGTCATTTTAAAGCATCTTGGTCCTTAGTCGAACTAGGCTTCCCTCTTTTCTTCTTTTAAAGTCTTTCTTGCACGTTCGCATGGAGCCGGAAATGAACTTTTAAAGAAGATATTGTTTTATTGATTATATTGCTTCAAGTGTTCCACATTCCAAGGTTTCTTGAGATCTTCTCCACTTAGGCTCTCCGACCAATGGGTTCCTAGCATGTTGATCTTTGTCACCTTATAGGGCCCTTCCAAGTTTGGACTCAATTTGCCTGCTCTTGGTTCTTTTGTGTTCAATTGGGTTTTCTGAGTACCCAATCTATAACTTTGAACTCTCGGGGCTTGAGTTTCTTGTTATAATTTTAAGCCATTTTCTGTTGGTAGTCTTGATGGAAACTCTGTCTCTTCTTTCTTGGAGAAGGTCTAGTCCGACCCTCAGAGCTTCTTCATTGTCATCCAACCTGAACTCTTCTATTCTGAAGGTTGGCATCCCAAGTTCTACTAGGATCATTGCTTCAGACCCATAGGTGAGAGCAAACGGTTTTTCCCCTGTCGAGGTCCTTTTTGTGGTATGTTAAGCCCAGAGTATTCCGGGCAACTCCAATACACAGAGTCCTTTAGCCACTTCAATTTTTTTCTTGATTGCATCTAGTACGGCTCGATTGGTGACCGCCGCTTGTCCGTTAGCTTGGGGATGCCCTAGCGCTGCTTAGTGGTGACTGATGTTCAGGTATACAACTAGCTTCTTCACTATTTGCCTTCGAATTGGGCTCCACTATCACTGGCCTACAGATGAGTGACTTCTAGAAGAGGTTCTCGACTTGACTCTTATATTTTGGACAAGGGCTCAACCTCTAACCATTTGGTGAAGTAGTCCACAACAATAAGGAGGAATCTCTTCTTATCAGAAAATGGGAGCGAGTCTATTATGTCTGTTCCACACTGTGCAAAGGGCCATGGGCTGGTTATTGGGACTGGAATTTGAGTGGCCATGTGTGTGTACAGGGCATGCCTTTGACACTTATCACATTTCCAGATCATGTCCTTAGCCTTCTGCTGCATTTTTGGAACAGTAGTACCCTAGGATAATGGCTTTGTGGACCAGAGTCCTTCTTCTCGGGTGATTTCTGTTAACTCCTTCAGCTGCCTCACTGGGAGCCAGGCAACTGAGTAGCGACATAATCTGCCTCATATAGCTTTTCATTGAGGAGTGTATACCACATTGCCCTATTTATCAACTTACGAGCTTCCAGTTTTTCTGCTGGGAGCACTCCATCCTTAAAGTATCCAACTATGGGACTCATCCAGGTAGTTTCCTTACTTGTGGCACAGGTGTCACAGAGTTCCTCTTCTTCCAGAGTTGACTTTTGTTGGAGTTCTATCAGCTTGTTAGGGTTGTCTTTTGCGGATGAAGCCATGTTGGCTAAAGTATCAGCTCTCCCATTCTCTGTTATGTGGCAACGTCAGAGTATGACCATTTTGAATCCCTTAATGATACCGATTGTTTTTTCAAAATAAACTAGCATTTGGGGGTCCTTAGCATTGAAATCTCCATTCACCTGGTTGACTACGAGTTGAGAGTTGTTGAACATCGTCATTTCTTCTACTCTAAGTCCCTTTGCTAGGTATAGTCCGAAGATGAGGGCTTCATACTCTATTGCATTATTGGAGGCATTAAGCCAAATCTGATGGTCTTCTCTAGGTTTATTCCCTTTGGAGTGCAGATGACGATCCTAACCACACTTCATTTCTCGTTGGATGGTCCATCACACTATAGGGTCCACCATGGTAGGGTTGCTTCATTGTTCTCTTTCTCTTGGCTCATTGGATTGGGTTTTCCTCCTCCAGTGAACTCAACATGAAGTTTGCTAGCATTTGCGCTTTGATGGCCGATTTCAAAGCATAGTGGATATCAAATTGTCCCAACTCTACTGATCATTTGACCATTCTTCTTGTTTCCCCTTGTATTTCTGAATCAGAGTCGAACCGAATGCATGTTTCGAGACCGAAAGGTACTGATTAGGGCATGTAAATGTTCTTTATATGAAGTTAATTATTTTCACTTGTTAAGATTATTTTGATAATTCATTGAAGTACTTGACAAGTGTGGCCTTTTGGAGAATTTTATGTTTTAGTGTGTTTTTTAGGTAAAAGTCACTCAAAGATATGATCATGTTGAAGCCTAAGACAGCCTGAAGCAAGCCCACATATGCAATAAACCAAAAACTAAGAACCTGTCCCGCGCAACATGAGACGTTGGCCTGTGGGGCGCTAGCCCATGAGATAAAACCGTTATGTTCTCTAGGGTTGCCTCCTTTTATCCATGTTTATAAAAAGGCTCCTTAGGCATATTAAAAAAGAAGAATTTAGAAGAGATTACATACAATTTTCGTTAGACTTTTTGGAGATGTATTGTCTGCTAGGCTAATTCTTCAAGCAAGGCAAAGAGATGAACTCCTAGATGTAGCTGGTTTGATTTGTATTTGATTCAGTATTCACGCTTTCACGATGAACAATGGTATTTGAGAATTCTTCCTTTAACTAATATAGAAGACTATGTTTTCACGTGATATATGATTATATTTTCTTCCTCCATAGATTCTTTTTTACTCCGGTGATTGTCACTTCTTCTCCTTATAAGTCTAGTCATGCTCTTTTTATGTGTAGAACATTAGGATTCAATTTATTTCAATAGATTGGTTATATGTGATTATCTTTTACCACGTTATTGTCTCCGGATATATCGTTGATTTAAGATATTATTTATGAAAAATCTTTGTGCTTTCTAGAAAAAGGGAATTCTCATATCTATTTACATAAGAATATATTGGTGATTTAAAAATTAATTTCCGGTTATGTTGTTTGGGATGTGAAACACATAATTGAGTTAAGATAACTGAATCAATACAGGTTGAAGTGGTGAAGTCTATGAGGGATTCTTGGACCTTTGTGATTTTTTTTCTTTGATTTTCTTTCACCTAAATTCAATTCTTCTGTTAATTTTCAAGACTTTCTTAGTTTTAGTTTCTTGTTTTGTTCATATTACTTTATTCCCTTTACCTATTTTGTAGAACGTTTTCCTCGTGGAATCGACACCTCATTCTTTAGTGCAATAACCGCGTGTATTGTTTGGGCGTAATCAAATTTTGGCACCATTGTCGAGGAAAAACGTCATTCTACAAGGGAGGTTTTTGGTATTATCTTTTTTTGCATTTTTTTAGTTTTCTTGAATTTTAGGTCTAGTTTATTTTTATTTTTATTTCTTGTTTAGTTTTCTTTTTTAAATATGAAAAATATAAAAAGATAAAAAAAAAAAAGAGTGCTGGGGTGTATGAGTTGGAATAGAGACAAACTAGGAAAACTAGTTAGGGTCCTCGAGTTAGCATACCCATAGGGTCACGTTGAGAGCAAGACAAGTCCTAGCTCAAATTTTAACACCATGAGTAATCATGGAGACGACCCTGTTCAGTTCTTTAAGGACTATCATCACTCCACACGCAATGCTACACCATCATGCATTATGTTCCCACCGAACACACAACATCTAGATTTTAAGCCGGGTAGGATACAATTATTACCCACCTTCCATGGTATAAAGAGTGAAAACCCTTATGTTCACATTAGGGAGTTTGAGGAAGTGGTGGCCACATTTCAAAGCAAACCTGAGGCTGCATACTCGGTTAGACTGAGGTTTTTCCCTTAAGGAAAAAACAAAGAGTTGGCTATACTCTTTGCGACCATGGTCTATAGGTTCGTGGGAGGAGATGGCAAAGCGTTCTTTAATAAGTACTTCCCTTACTACAAAACCAATGGTACGAAGAGACATATTTCTACCTTCACCCAATAGGATATCAAAGGCATGGGATAGGTTTAAGGATCTGTTGAATACATGTCCATACCATGGGTATGAGAGTTAGTGCGTAGTAAGTTATTTCTATGAGGGGCTTACAAGTAGAGAGCACCAATTCGTTGAGATGATGAGTAATGGAAAGTTCCTTCATAAGAACCCCGATGAGGCCATTGAGTACCTGATGACTTGGCTGAGAAGGCCCACACTTAGATCGGGCCGAGTGCTACTAAGAGCACGAACAAAACACTAGCAGTTGGGGTCTATCGACTTTGGGAAGAAGACAACCTTAGAACCCAATTAGGGAGAGTGACTAGGGAATTAGAGGCACATAAGACCAAAGACGGTAGACCCACGTATAATGTTGCCAGGGTCGAGTAACGGGATACCTGCTTTATTTGCGCGGGGGGGGGGGGGGGGGGGTGGGGGTGGAACACCTAGCACAGGATTGCTCGACCTTGATTGACATGTGAGGGGTTTATGAGGAACAATGTAAAGCCTTAGGGATGTACAAGAAGCCTTACTCACCCTTCTTTGACACTTGTAATTCTGGTTGGAGGGATCACCCAAACTTTGGCTGGAGGTCCAACCCGCACACCCACAAACACAACCACCTATGCCATACCATGCACCTTCATACAATGCACAACCTAACAGGAATTCCTTAGTGGATGCATTACATGAGTTTTTAGAGGCCAAGGTAAAACTAACAAAAAATTTGAGGCTGCATTAACACAAGTTGTAGAAGAGAATAAGGAGATCAAAAGCCAGATCATCAAGTTGATAAGTTCTCTGACAGTGCATGAGCAAGGTCATTTTCCATCCCAGCCTCAAGCAAATCCTAAGGGGCAACATATGGCACAAACCTCTACTTTAGACTCTCAGAACATGAAAGAGGTCAATGCCATAATTACGCGGAGTGGTAAGATACTAGATGGACCATGCCCGTCAACTACTACATGCACCTCTCCAAGTAGCAAGGAGAGCACCACTGAGGATGAGCCAAATAAGAGTATTCTGGTCCAAGTCCCCTTTCTCTAAGCAGTCCGACCTACTGGGAAAAGTTCAAAAATACATGGTGAGATCCTAGAACATCTGAAATAGGTTAAGATTAACCTACCTTTGATGCATGTGATTAAACAGGTACCAACTTATGCGAAGGTCATCAAGGATCTATACACCATCAAGAAGAAGCATCATGTCAATAAGAAAACTTTCTTGACTGAACATGTAAGTTCGATGATCGAGCATTAGACACCACCCAAGTACAAAGATCCAAGGTGTCCCACAGTTACTAGCAAAATCGAGACTCATGAGTTCGACCAAGCTTTGCTGAATCTAGGAGCAAGTGTGAATTTAATGCCTTATTCTATCTACTTGCAACTGGGTCAAGGAGAAATCAAACCCACATCTGTGGTACTGCAATTGGCTGATTGATCGACTAAGAAGCCAAAATGAATAGTCGAGGATATATTGCTACAAATCGATAAGTTCTAATACCCCATCGACTTTCTTATTTTGGATACCTATTCCGTGGTTAATATGGAGTCTATAGTTCCAATCATTCTAGGTAGACCTTTCCTTGCCATAGCTAACACTCTTACCAATTGTAGAAATGGTTTGATGAAGTTGTCTTTTGGGAACATGACTCTAGAGGTCAACATATTCAACATTGGCAAACAACCACATGATGTTGATGAGTACTACCACACTTACATGATAGACACACTGATACTAGAAAAGGCTCTCATGAGCCAAAATTCTGAGTCTATAGAGTATCTTGTTTGTATTTTCGATTCTGAGAGTTTTAACAATGTTTTGATGTTTCTATTGTTTCAGGGTCAGCGGATAGAAGATGACGACAATGGAAACCATGTTTTGAGGAGTTGCCAAGAGAAAGAGAGAGACCACAACCATCCACCATGGAGACCCCAAAAGTCGACCTAGCTCCACTCCCTGAGGGACTCAAACATGCATTCCTAGAACCAGGTGATACCTTTCCTATTATTATTTCTTCTGTGCTTAGTGACTCACAAGAACAAAAGTTGGTTAACATTTTAAGTGAGCACAAAATATGCACTAGGTTGGACTATAGCTGACATCAAAGGTATTAGCCCCTTAATATGTTCCCATAGGATTCACTTAAAAGAAGGAACTAACTATTGTAGAAATCTCCAATGATGACTTAACCCTACCATGAAAGAGGTGGTGAAAAAGGAAGTCTTAAAACTGTAGATGTGGTTATCATTTACCCCATCTCTGATAGCAAGTTGGTTAGTCCAACTCAGGTAGTGCCTAAGAAATCTGGAGTGACAGTGGTGACTAATGAAGAGGGGGTGCCTGTTCCTACCAAGGTAGTGATAGGGTGGCGCATGTGCATTGATTATAGAACACTTAATTCTGCCACCCGTAAAGATCATTTCCCGCTTCCATTCATAAAACAAATCTTAGTGCGTGTAGCCTACCATCCTTTCTATTGCTTTCTAGATGGGTATTCAAAATATTATCAGATTGAGATTGCGTTAGAGGATCAGGATAAGACTAGCTTCACATGTCCATTTGGTACTTATGTTTTTCGGCGTATGCCATTTGGTTTGTATAATGCACATGCTACTTTTTAGTGATGCATGATGAGTATTTTTGGTGACATGGTTGAAAAATATATGAAAGTGTTGATGATTTGACTGTTTTTGGTGATTCATGTTTACTTCATTTTCATTTGTAGGTTACTTTGAGTAGATGTGAAGAGAATTGTCTGGTGCTTAACTGGATAAAATGTCATTTCATGGTTTCCTTTGGAATAGTTTAGGGGCACATAATTTTTGATATAGGGATCGAGGTTGATTAGGCAAAAATTGGATTGATTTTTAAATTGCCCACACCCAAAACTGTTAAGGATGTGAGTTCTTTCTGGGGCATGCAAGTTTCTATAGGAGGTTCATACAAAACTTATCTGCCATATTTAGACCACTATGTAACCTCCTAGTCAAAGAAGTCATGTTCCACTGGACACAAGAGTGTGAGGACGCTTTCCAAACACTCATTGCTAGGCTCACTTCCACCCCATAATTCAATTACCAGGTTGAAATTTGTTGTTTGAGATAATGTGTGACGCAAGTAACTAAGTTGTGGGGCAAGGCCAGGGGCTACAAAGGGAAGGGAAGCCCTTTGTTGTTTACTACGCTAGTAGAACTCTTAATGATGCTCAAATCAATTATACTACTATTGAAAAAAAGTTGTTATCCATGATTTTTGCTTTAGACAAGTTCCATGCTTACTAATTGGTACACTACACCTATCATTGTTTTTACTAATCATGCAGCTCCTAAGTACCTTATTACAAAGAAGGATGCTAAGGCAAGACTGATTAGGTAGATTTTACTTTTGCAGGAATTTGATCTGACAATAAAGGATAAGAAGGGGGTGGAGAATGTTGTGGCAGATCACTTGTCTTGCCTGGAGTTTATTGATTATGCCGATGGCTCACCCATTCATGATGACTTCCCTAATGAACACATGTTCGTCGTGACTCAAGTACCATGGTATGCATATATTGTTAATTACTTGGTTTCCGGTGAAGTTCCCTCCTCATGGTGCGTTCAAGATAAGCGAAAGCGTAAATTTTTGGTCGAGGTAAGAAATTTATATTGGGATGATTCTTATGACCAAATCATGAAAAGTCGTATCCTTGATGGTGAGAGTGAAAGTGTCTTACATTTTTGTCATATTTCAATTTATGGCGGTCATTCACTACAAAAAAAAAGCCCTTTAATAGCGTTTCAAAAACGCTATGGTAAGATACCATAGCGTTTTAGTAAACGCTATGTCTGCCGGCGCTATAATAGACCCTGGGTCTATTATAGCGGTTTAAAACCGCTATAGAAAGTTAGCCTGTTATAGCGTTTTAAAATGCTATGGTAGATCCTTTTATAGCGTTTTAAAAACGCTATGGTAGGTATACAAAGCAAATTATTAATTTTTTTTTTTTTTTTTTTTAAATTTCATTTGCTATCAATTTGAAATTTCATAAACGCTATTATAACACTAATTTCTCTGTTATAGCTTCATATAATCCACGAAAAATTTCAAAAACGCTATGGTAAGTTTACATAGCAAATTTTTTTTTTTTTTTTTTTTTGCTATCAAATGACTTATTATTTACATACACAATTTTCGTGGATTATATGAAGCTATCTTTCATTGCTTTTCATAATCACCGCATAGGAATGTTACTTACATATGTGAGTCAATTAGTAATGGATATTATCTAATGTGATATATGCTGTAGAGGTGAATAAAAGGGATTTACCATTAAGCTAAATCAGACAGATCCTTTGCATTCTATTACAACATATGCCAAGATAGACCTATCAACAATTGTTTGAAGAATGTATATACAGAATGTATTTCCATTGTCTCTTTAGTGATAAACCTATCAACAATTGTTTGGGCATCTGATGATGGCACATGCACCTGTTGGGGAATGCCTTGATAATCCAACAAGTATGGGGATAAGGTATTCTTCTAAAGCTGCTGTTGGGTCTGCCTGAAACAAAAAAGCATTTATATATTTGAATCAAACATCCACATTTAGACAACATTTTCAAACATCCATATTTGAATCAAGTATAATAAAAATGTTAAATTATAGAAATGAAAAGGCTTAATTATATGAAACAACAGTAATAATAAATCAAAGACATGTCTGAGATTGTGCAGCAGCAGCAGCAGCATTTGCTGCCTCCACCACCTCCTGCTGATTCTTCGTAGCTGTTATCTTCTCACCTAGCTTATGAAGATATTCTTCTGTCTGGGACAGAAATGATGATAAAACAGAATACCTCTGAGTTGCATCACCTGACAGAAATGTTGTAAAGTTACCGGTCCAGCCAGTTTCCCTCTTCTGCCTTAGCCCAATGTAGAAGTCACCATTCAACAACTCCTCATTGTTCGTCCCCACATCAATGGTCACAGGCAAGCACTGCAAGTAACATACAAACAATGAATTTCCATAGTGAAAACACTATAATGGCTTTAAGAAAGAAAATACATGTCATAAAAAACAAACCCATACATATGTAGTTATTGAACACAAGTAGCACAAAGTGCAAGGGCAAACCAAATAAGCATTGAATGAACAATGCAACCAAGGTGAATTGTCCTGTGTTTTCAAACAACTATCTAAATAATCAGGCATAATGAACAATGTACATTTCAAACCATTTATGATTTGTATTAATTATTCGACATAAAGCAACCAAAATTTTGTTTTTCTTCATAAAATGCACTTATCTTCAATTGTAAAGCTAATGCCCCGAACCATTCACTACTGACGTATGCATGATACTGAAGGAATTGCCGTAGTATGAAAAGACAGAAGAATGGGACTACAAACTGTTTCATCCCAAGAGGAAACTATCAATAACCAATCATAACAGAACAAACTCCAATAACAACAAAGCTCAATGTCACCCTATATAGAATTTGATCATCACCATCATCGCTCTCCATGATATGCATTTACATGTGTATGCATGTACTGGTCTACATAGACATCTGTACATCTCTTGGTAATGTGGGTTCTCGACAGACAGACATAATTCGTTTAATAATTAATGGTGATGAATCACCAACAAGTTCACTCCACCTTATAGATCTCAAGTAACAAATCATATTATAGCTTGAAAGCTGTCTGATATTAATAAATATCATATTGGTTGGTCCTTATTAAATAACATTCTATAGAGATAAAATCCTGAGGGATCTATGAAATCAGATTCTCAAAATCTTAAGTTTATACTTTCTAAAACACCAACATAACACAAAACAAAACAAACCCATTAAATTACTTCCAAATCAAACACACCCCAGATCTCAAATTTTACAATTACAACATAAAATGTTCAATTCCATCTCCCTCAGAGCTTCAGATCCACAATCAAACAATGGGACCTGGATGAAACTGACCAGGTCATCAAAATTGATAAAAATTCAACCAAATTTCAGAGAATTCAACAGAAATTTGAAATCAAAGCATAAAAAGAAGGCTTACTCTGCTTGCATCTGGGTCGAGACATGTTTGGGAGTTCTTTGAATCAGAAACAGCTCGAGGAGATACCACCATGGGTTTTCTCATTTAAAATGGCTGTGGAGTGATTTCCCCTAGGAGCTTTCATACTTGCAATCATGGACCAAGATCTTTCCCTAGGATCAAGTCGCTCAGCGGAACTGCGATAGCATAAAAAGATGAGGATCATTAAACATTTAGGAAGGCTTACTTTAGAGGATTTTCATGCATTGAATCAAACCATGAGTTATAGTATGCTTTGAAAATTGTCTAAGAGCAGAGATTTATTTTAAAATCTAATGTACACTTCATGACTTCACATCCTGGAGACCTGGACACACAAAAAAAAATCAATTTGAAAACTGGCTTACTTCAAGTATCTTCCATCATATCCCCCAACAACATAAAGCGAACCATTAAGCTCTGCAGCAGCAGCACAAAATCTCTGCAGTGAACAAGGAACGACATCTATACAAATTAAGAATCAATAGGTTCGTGAAACGTGCCATGAAGGGAGCAAATGCACTTTTCTGAGAAGTAAAAGGAACTATTGAGTCGGTTGCATACAAAGAAACAAATTAGTGTAAACATGAAGAACAATTCAATAATTGGATAAGAGTTGTGTGAACCTTTTAGAACTCCTCCTTCTGAATTCAATTTGAATCCATTTTCTTCAATGAATTGATCGAGGCTTTTGATGTTTTTCAAATGAGATTTTAGCCGATGGGTAGAGATGGTGACATGGTTCAATGCATAGCCATTAACTAGAGTCCACGCAGCATATTCACTTTCCCTGGGAACCCAAAAACCAAATAGTAAGATTCCCATCCCAGAATTTCAAAACTTTGTTGAGTGATTCTAGTTGTAGACAGGTGGAGAGCCTCAGTGATCTTGAGAATATGCAGCTTAGAAACAAAGTGTATGACATTGCATCCAATTTACATGAGATGGAACAGAAGTACAGAAATATTTTCATGCCCAATCAGTGAAAAGTTGGGCAACAAGTAAGCCCTCGGTGTGAAAAAGCAAGTCAATGTGTAAAAAGCAGAGTTTTGTATTGCTCCTATAGCCAATAAACACACTTATTCACAAAGCAGGGAAACTGAGACCTACCTAGCCAATTCTTTGAAGTCTGTAGATGAGGGTGTTTCCCAAGTCAAAGACCCCAGTGCACTAGCAAGAGCTGCATGCTTACTTCCACTTGCAGACATTTTAATGTATTTTCTAATAATTTCCTGCATTTCAGGAAACAACGCCTACTTATTAGAATTTACATGTCAATCAGCCAAAATACAGAAGCACTAGGAAACAGCAACCTCTGATCAATCTCTGAGCAGCAGCCACAGTAATATCAGCAAGGTTCCTTCACCTTGTCATATGGAGGTAATAATATGAACTATGAAGAGTGCATAATGCATTAAAGAATGAAGTACTCACAAGCTTATGAAGCAAATCAGGTTGCTCTTCAAACAAGTCTGGCAAATGCTTTTTCATGGCAGCCTCCAATTTGAGAGCACACTCCCCAGGCACACCATACCACAACTTTGGAGCACCCCAATGCATGTAGTTCAATGAGTACAAATGGTGGTCCTCAACATGCTGATATTCCATAAGAAAATAGATGGATAAATAAAATTTCATAGATGTCAAAAACGGAATGCCACTATCCCTCTTCATTATAACATATATAAGGATCATTAAAAAATAAGAATATAACAAAAAAATAATAAAAGTCTAAAGAAATTTAGGCAAGGAAACAGAAAAATCAAAACAGAAATTATTTGATGTAGTTATGGAACAATGTCAAGGAAAAAATAATTTCTTAAGTTTATTGGCTTATCTATTCGTACCTCAATCTCTTCAGTTGGTTTCTCAACCATTCTCCAATATTCACCCTCAATATTCTCCACAGTTGGTTCATCATGTCTTTCAACCACACGCTGATTGCCCCCCAATTATGTGATTATTTCCTCTTTAAAATATTGTACCTTGAAATAATCTGCATACTTTTTTGAAACTTTCCAGAGTGAAGTCTGGACCAGGTTCAAATCCAAATCTCTCTGCCTCATTATAACATTCAAGTTCATTAGGTCCCACCATTCTCTCCACCCCCATGTCAAGGCATTTCCTCTTTCTCCTTTTCATCTTGCCATACATTCTAGACCTTTTTTTTAGGAGTCACGATTTTGAAGCTTGTCAACTCGTTGGATGCGAGTCAAAAATTTAGTATTCCTCCACACATCATTTTCCATAAGAGGGCAGGGAGGATTCCAAGAAGAGGGAGGAACTATGCGGCAGATACCATATCGTTCTGCTCGAGGACGTATGCTTGCAATGTACTTCAATGTATCTTTGAACTCATGGAGTCAAGGTTGTTTTTCAGCATTTGACCAGGGGCTATAAATATAATTTGATTTGTTCAAATATTACCTCTTCAGTAGGATAGAAAATAGGAGCATCCTCAATGATAGGCCTGCATGCATCTTTTGGACGCCACCTTGCTATGACCTGGAAAACAAGTTTAATTCATAGATTTCACATGCAGAGTGATTTAACATTCTACAAAAGATGAGATGGACAGATCATGATATAGAAGACAAACCTCTTGACAACTAGAACACTCCGAACATCCGCATAGAACACCTTTTGGAATCTGCGGCTTTGAATTTATCTTCTGTAAAACAAGTGAATGTCAAAAAATACTCAAGAAATGTTGTTGCCTGAAAACTAGATGAGCATTGCTTTTTAAAAATCCCCAAAATCTGTCCTTGTGATGAGAAAAGACAAGGATAAAGTGACCTGATCAATTTTTTCGCAGTCGGATTCCTCCTCTGAACTATTATCAAATTGACTGTAGTTTATCCCTGGTCTACGCCTAAGGCATCTTGTAATCTTGGAATCGACACCAACTTCACACTTGTTGTTCATTTCTGTTGGTTGTGGTGCTGAAACACCCGCATGGGCCATGGAATTCGTCATGACTTCACTATCAGTCATCTTCTTTACAATGAAAGATGGAAGTGAAACAAAACCAGGCAGAACAGGAGGAATTATGTCTTCCTTATCAACTGTTCTTACGCATTCTGCCCCCATTAATACTGTGAAAATAAATAAATCATATAAAAGTTAAATAGATGATGGCATTCCATGCTTTAAGATATGTCTTAACTATACAGGTAACAATTCAGCAAATAAGTGTAAATCAAATATACATGAAGACTGTGATTAAAGTAAACTCACCATACGATTATATGGGCGTAACAGAGATGATGGTCCTCATCAACCTGATACAACATCTTGAGAGATGAGAAAATGGAATAAATACTTAATGGAGAAAATAGAGTAATCTGCATTTAGAAACTGGCTGAAGTTTAGAACTCAGAATAGCTATCAAATAAGTTCTATTCATGAACAATGAGAAATAATGCCCAGTGGAATTACATCAAGAATTTCAACCCCAACTTTGCAGTTTGGTCAAATGACACTGTGATTTCAGCCACTAAGAACCCCAGAACAATCTCAGTCTCAAGATAGTCTCCGTAGGTTACTTGTTCCTTGTTATATTTTCCTTACGCATGTTCTTGGTTTTGAATCTTTTGATTGAAAGCAGAGAATGATACGGCATTACTACTACATCATATGGGAACTGGGAACTGGGAACTTGTTCAATTAACGGTGGAAGAAGATGAAGGCTGAAAGCTTTGTCCAGAATTAAGTCTCCGTCCACATCATGCAAAGCATAACAACTAGCCAGGTTAATCCTTTTTCAGAGATTGAAACCTAATTGTCAGCTCTCCTTATAAATAAATAAGATAAATTAGCTTACAACATCCTACATCTTCCAGATACTGTGTCAATTTAAGCATAAATTTTATGTCAATTGTGTAAGAACAAGGTATCATTTATGCATGACATAAAATAGATACTTCTACAACCTCAAAGCATGCTTGTGACAGAAATTATACCTGAATAGATGAAACACCTTGATTTTTTAACTATCTATGCATAAATCAAATAAATAAGACCTAAGATGATCTATGCTGCAACATAAATTATTTGACAACATTTCATTAGCCGTATTTCCTGACTGCTGATAGTTGTTTCCCTACCCTATCCATGACTAATCTCACAAGAATACAAGCTATCATATTTCTGTAAATCTAAATGTCACCATACTAATGCATTATGCATATAATTTGATCAATAAAAATTAAAAAGTAATAATAAATAAAATAACCCAAAATTATTGCAACAGATATACATACTACAACATATAAATTCTACTCAGAAACTAATAAATAAAACCAAAATCATCAAGATCTGCATCTGAAATTCCTCAGAAATCCATCATACCCATCTACTAATTCATCAACAAATCTCAAAAAAAAATATATAGTGATTAATCAATTAATTCAATAAATCAGTCTGACAATACCATCACCATGATCAATTCAGCAAATAAATTTGTCAATAATTAAGGGGACTCACAATAATCCTTGATTGAAGATTTTTGCTTTGACCAAGCTCAAATTCCAAGACCTTCAAACCTGATGATATTTGACCAAAAAAAATCCCAAAATTAATTCTTCAAAAGGATCAAAACTTGAGCATCAAATATCTTTGATTGAGTAGATCTAACCCTAAAACCAATTATCCACATCAATTCCACTCTACAAAACCACTTTTCCATGTCTGGGTTTTATGGGGTGGTGGGAAAACCACCAAAACCCCCCTTTGTTTCTGTCATCAATCAAAAAACTACTTACCACTGTTATCAAATCAAAGGGTACAACTAAGAAAACCCTAGAAATTCTTGAATCAATAAAAAAATTTCTTTCTTTCTTTTCAATTGATGGAAGGTAGGGTTGGATAGATCTGTTGTGTTAGAGGGGTTGAAGAAAATTATTTTCGTTTATTCCCCAAAACGGACATCATAAAAAAAGAAAAAATAATAAATAATAAATAATAAATAATGCTGAGTTGGGTTGGGTTTCTCTCTGAGAATTTTAGAATCAAAACCTGATTGCTTCATATGTTTCTTTGTGGGGAAGATGACCCTACCCGAACTCGAACCTCGTTTCATCACTTTTTGAGCTTTTTCCATTACAAGGGCTCACAAATGATCAAACAAAACCTTCTGAAATCGAAGGAAACCTCAACCCTAGGAATCAAATCCAGCAGAGAGAGCGAGAGTGGGGCGAGCAGAGAGACGGATTAGAGAGGGGAGCTGACAACAATCGCAGACAGAGCGAGAGAGAGGCGGGTAGCAGAGGGAGAGGTGGCGAGTAGCAGAAGAGAACGCGAGTAGCAGAGGAGAAGGAACGCGAGTAGCGGAGTAGCAGAGGAGAAAGAAGAGAGGCAAGTAGCAGAGGAGAAGGAACGCGAGTAGCAGAGGAGAAGGAACACAAGTAGCAGATGAGAATGGAGAGAGGCAAGTAGCAGAGGAGATTTAGGTTTCACGAAGCGAGGGAGAATCACGCGCAATCAAACATTTGGCGTTTTAAAATCCCGCCAAAGTTGTAATAGGGTTTTTAGAAACAAATGCTAATAGAAATGTCTTCAAAGTGGATTTGTGGTGTAGTTATAGCGTTTTGAGCAAAAACGCTATAAACATATGCTATAAAAGATGACTTTTCTTGTAGTGATTTTTCTATGAAAAGACCGCCGCCAAGAATTTTTAGCTTGGATTATATTGACCTACATAGTTTAAGGACTCTAATAATTTTTTTCATTCTTGCGATAGATGTCAGAAGTTAGGTGCACTATCCCAATGACACATGATGCCCTTCAACCCGATCCTTGTTATTGAGATATTTGATTGTCGAGGGATTGATTTATGGGACCTTTTTCACCCTCTTTTGGGTATTTGTATATCTTGCTTGCGGTGGAATATGTGTCAAAATGGGTAGAGGCTGTGGCGCACCAGAACATTGACAACAACAACGCTGTTGTCAAGTTTCTCAAAGAAAATATTTATCCAGATTCGATACACCACGAGCTATTATTAGTGATCGGGGCACTCAATTATGTAACCGTTCTTTTTGAGGCTTTGATGCGCAGTTATGGAGTACATTACAAGGTCCCCAAAGCCTACCATCCACAGAAAAATGGCCAAGTTGAGCTGGCCAATTTAGAATAAAACAAATCTTGGAGAAGCAAATATTGGAGAAGCTAACATTTTGAGCCCAATCAGCGAGTCCATTTCTATGACTCGTGACTTCATCTTCATCCAGGCAAGCTAAGATTGAGATGGACGGGCCCGTTCATGGTTAAGCAAGTTTTTCCAAATGGTTAAGTAGAAATTGAAGATTTGAAATATGGTAGAATCTTCATAATGAATGGGCAACGTTTGAAACACTATGTGGGGAAAGTAGAGGTGTCAAAAGATATCTCTTTGGCTACCCTTGTCTACTTGGTTTGATGTTCTCCACCTCTAACTTTATTTTAGGTTTTTGCTTTCTATTATAGGTTTATTGCTTTCATTGTCTGGGTTTTTGTTTTTCTTTGAGTGTTTCAGGTGATCTTAGGTTTAGCTACTGGAGTCGCTCATAGCCATTCAACCTCATCTTTTCCTCTCTCCCGTTGATATGATTTTCTTATCTTTTGGTAACCGTGTGGACACTGTCCGATTTAGGTTGGGGGTGGTAGCATATTCATGCTTGTTGCTATTTATTGTTTTGTGTGAAATTGTCATAGCACATTTGTTTGGTTTTGAGTCTTTGTGAACTGTTGATGCATGATTACAACATTGTTTTTTGTCAAGATCCAATGATACTATGTTGATCAACATTGATTGATTTCTGGAAACTCACTTTTGTGCACTTGCTAAGCTTTGTGGACCGATTTAGAGAGTTGATGCATATGATTTTTTATTTTGACCATGTTTGAAGCACATTGTTCTTAATTGAGTGGAGAGTTTGAGATAACTAGCATTGTGAACTTATATTGCTCATTGGAATTAGTTTCATCAACATTTGAGATGTCTTATCTGGTTTACCTTACATGTGGAGAAACAATTTGGTTAATCTTTAAAGCCTTCTAATCCATCATTGATGTTTGTGCTAATTTTTTTTACCATCGACAACATTCGAGAATCCTCCTTATTTTATCAGTTTATTTTCATTGTAATTAGTCATGTGACAAAACAAATCGTCAAGAAAAGTCTCATAGTTTCATTTTTTGTTCTCGCTTTTGATTCAAAAGAAGGGAGATTCAGGCGCGTAAGGAAGATACGTCGACTCAGTCATATTCATAAGTAAAGAGCTTCAACATAAGGGCCTTATTGATTAACCTACAAAGTTCGAGGTATAATTATGGTAAGCTTGATTAAGTGTTTTGAATGGTGTGACTAGCCTCTCCTGTTATCAATTTTTGTTTACTTACGTGTCCTAAATCATTTGACCTTTTCTATGAGAGCTTTACATTGATTTCCAGTTCCATGGGTGAATACCTTGGCTGTTCCAGATTGATAGACACTTTACCTGTGAGGACAAGGTAATTGAGGCTTTTATATGGTTGAATTAGAGGTTATATGCATTACTGGTTTGTGGTAAGAAAGGTTGTGGCCTAGTGCACACTCTCACTATTTTTCAGAAGTAATGATTTGGAGATCTTGTTAGCGTATGTGAGCTTTGGCTAATGTTAGTTGGAGTGCTAGACATTTTTGCAACTTCTTGAATTTTGATCTTATGCTATGCATATTTTCATGCTATTTATTTCTCTTGTATTGCTAGGTACTAGTAATGAGCTTGTTGGGGGTTGTGTTTTAGTGTGTTTTTTAGGTAAAATGCCCTCAAAGATATGATCAAGGTGATCCACAACTTCTAGACCAGCCTGAAGCAAGCCCACGTGTGCAATCAGCCCAAAAACGAAGAACTCGTCCCGCGCAACATGAGACGTTGGCCTGTGGGGCATGTTGGCCTGTGAGGCGCTAGCCCATGAGACGAAACCCTAGGGTTTTTTTTCTATGTTCTCTAGGGTTGGCTCATTTTTTCCATGTTTATAAAAAGATTCCTTAGGCATATTAAAAGATAAGAATTTAGAAGAGATTACATACAATTTTTGTTAGACTTTTGGAGATGTATTGTCTCCAGATATATCGTTGATTTAAGAAAAATCTTTGTGCTTTCTAGAAAAAGGAAATTCTCATATTTTTACATAAGAATAAATTGGTGCTTTAAAGATTATTTTATAGTTATGTTGTTTGGGATGTGAAACACATAATTGAGTTATCACAATTGAATGGATACAGGTTGACGTGGTGAAGTCTAGGAGGGATTCTTGGACCCTTGTGATTCTTTTCTTTGATTTTCTTTCACCTTAATTCTATTACTTTCATTAATTTCATGGCTTTCTTAGTTTTAGTTCCTTGTTTTGTTCATATTATTTTCTTCCCTAAACCTTTTTTGTAGAACGTTTTCCTCGTGGGATCGATACCCCACTCTTTACTACAATAATCGCATGTATTGTTTGGGCATAATTAGGTACAAATAAAGTGTTTATCCTAGAATGGGCTTTGAAAGCAGCTATGTGCTCCCCATGTACGCTTTTAGACTTTGGAAGTCTCGTTTGCATCATTTATCCTATTTGAATTCCTTGTTCCCTTCATAATTTTGAAAAAGGGATGACACTTTTTTCAAAGATTTGGAGATGAACCTGTTTAAGCTGCCACACTTCCAGTCAGGCTCTGAACTCCTTTGATATTCGTAGGGGTGGCCTCATGTTTAGAAGAGTCTGAATCTACTTTGAGTCAGCTTCTATTCCTCTTTGGTTGACTATGTAACCCAGGAACTTTCCAGACTCTGTTCAGAAGGTACACTTCTGTGGATTCAACTTCGTTCGGTACTTGCGGAGTTGAGTGAAAGTGTTTTTTGGTCTACGATGTAGTCAGAGATGTGGAGGCTCTTTAGGAGCGTGCCGTCGATGTAGACGTCCATTGTCTTCCCAATCTGTTATTTGAACATGCGATTGACAAGCCTGCGATATGTTGTTCTTGCATTTTTAAGCCAGAATGGCAGCACTTGGTAGCAGTATATACTTTTCTCTGTTATGAAGATGAATTTTCCTAGTCCAGTGGGTGCATCTTGATCTGACTACATCTGGAGTAAGCATCCATGAAGCTTAGGAGGATGTGTCTAGGAGTGGCGTCAACGATCTGGTCTATGTGGGGGATTGAAAAATTGCCTTTAGGGCAAAACTTATTGAGGTCAGTGTCGTCCATACAGACTCTCCACTTATCGTTCTTCTTTTTCACCATAACTGTGTTTTCCAACCACTCTGGATAGTGCGACTCTTTGATTATGCTGACATTCAGTAGCCTCAGCACCTTTTCATTAATGGGTTGATTGCGCTGGGGCCATCGACTTTTTCTTTGTCTGACAGGCTTCAGGTCTGGATTGACCTCTAATCGGTGTGAGATTATGGATGGGTCAATTCCAACCATATCTTTCATTCTCCAGGCAAATACATCTTGTCCCTCCTTCAGTAGTTTTATCAACTGGTCTACCAGTCTCTCATGAGGTTAGAGCTTATCTGGACATCTCCAGTATTATGGTCATCCAGATAGATAATGATTAACTCTTCCTTTGGCTGTCCAGCATTTGGTCTTCACTATTCGTGTATGGAGACTGGTATTCTGATCCCAAGATTGGGATTTTCCTAGGCAACTTCTCCAACCCGAACTGTGGTTGCTATTTGTTAGATAACTTCAATGCTGCATTATCTTGCAATTGGCTGATCTCCCTTAATTATTCCCACGTCATTATTGGTGGGATGCTTGAGGCATTGGTGTTGCATGAAGACCATTGCTTCCATGTGATGGTGTCACGGCTTGATCTCAAGACACCTAAATGCCTCGAAAATCGAGTCGCGACTCCAAAGCCCTAATTTTTTTTTTATTGTTCTTACTTACAATCATCTATCTCAATTAAAATGCATACAATCAAGGAGGACATATCAACAGGAACATAAATTGGCAATGCACTCAATCTTGATGTAACTATGCACATGAGATGTAACATGAGTTTAAAACCACATATTTTATCACAATCGCATCCTCCATCACGCCGAACGTGTCTCACCCTGACATGTCTCTATACACACGCCAATACCATTCCTAGCATGTATGTTCCCAAACGAGGTGTCGCCTATGAGACATACATATCGCCACGGGAGATTGGTCGTGCGTCCCCATCACAAAGTATAGCACGCGTCGGGTAACTATCAACCCGAAAAAAACAAACCTCGTTCTCTAGGCCACAGATGTACTCCCTTTCGCATTGTACTTAGTATCGAAGCATCATACCTAGTATCGAACGGGTGATATGCACCAAACAAAGTGTGCATATCTACTGACATGCACCAACCCCATATGCATGTCCACCTGATGTGCACCAAACACAATATGCACATATCCTTTATATGCCCCCGCCACATTAGGCATATCCACATGATACACACCAAACATAGTATGCATATCCATCTGGCTAGAGTTGTGGGAAAATATGATTTTTAAATGATGCAAGTCAATTACGAAATTCATAACTAAAATAGCCATATGACTCCCGATGATACATAAAAAGGTCACATCCCCGAGCCATACAAGTTGCATGATGATCTCGATGAGTTACTATCCCCAACACCAGCCCAACACTGATCCACCCCAAGCGGTTCTAAGCCCGCCTAATCCAATCCGCCAGACGGACCCGAACTCTTACAGCTAGGGGTAGGCATCGCATCCCGCGATCCCGGTCTTGTCTCGTCCCGTCTCAATTTTTTGGGGTCTTTTTGGGATTGATCAAACCCATCTCTATCCCGTCCCGTCCCGATCTAGAATGGGATAGGATCGGGATGAAGATTTTCAATCCCACCCATCCCGTCCCATCCCAAACCTATTTAATATTAATTATTATTAATTTTAATATTTATTAACTCAAAATTTTGTGTGTCAAATTAAGTGTGGTACATGGAGTTTTGAGGAGTTGTATGAATTTAACATCACAAATAATTGTATTATAGTTTAAAACAATAACACTTTCATAGATAACTCCTTAATATGCATAATGATAGAAAATACTATAATATTCTTGAATTGATGATGTAAATAGGAACATAAATAGAAACTTACAAAAAAAAGACCTAGCATATTGTGGAACAAATAAGTAGACCTAATGAGAAGGTTGATAATATAGTAATTATAAGAATATATGTTTAAATATGCACATCATAATAACTTAGTAATTGCACAAAAATCCAACCATTCTCATCCCGTCCCGAACCCGTTTGGGATGGGACGAGGATGGGATGAGATCTATCCCGTCCCGAAGATAAAACAATGGGATGGGATTGGGATGAGTCCATCCCGTCTCGTGCCCACCCCTACTTACATCATGCTAGGCCCAAATGTCTCACAACTATCCTCAATACCCGTAAGTCCTACTAAGGCATGTATCTCGAGGATCATCTTCGAACAAGCAACTACAACGGCTCTTTGCTTCCAACTAGGAAGCAAATACCAGCACAGGGAAACTCCTTTATACGGATTGCTCTTAGATTGAAAACTATCTCCCGCATATCTAGGAGCACAGGGTTAACAAGGAACTTCCCTCCTACAGCACAACTCCTAATTAGATAAGGATATCCACAAAGATCTCTTTCCTAAACTACGCCTACGATGGCCTCGTAGAACCATGACTCCTACACTTAAATAAGACATGAGGTTGGTAAGTTAAGGTACGCTACAAATACCCTGTTTACATCAATACACCCTCCTCAGATTCGTGTCTGACTTTAGCATCGGAGTGCCATCAGCCACCACAACGGTGGTCCATAGATCACGTGCGTTACTTGTGCAGGTCAGCGAAACTAGGTCAAAGCAAATAGTGAAAAATGACTGCATCAGCTTGGCACCGTCTATGGGTTTGACAAAGTTCTTAACTTTTCACTAGCGTTGTCTCCCTTCAAAACCCAGAAAGATGGTAACCACTAGGTCATGCAACATCGGAAAACAAGGGGACATGTCAAACGCTCAAGCCGGCACAACACCGCCGCTTTCAGCGGTTTCGGTCATGCACGGGCAGCAGACTTATGCCCCTGTGACATCAACAACAACAACAAACCCCAGAATCGATATGTTGTCATATTAAATACATCAAATCGCTAGGTGGTGGAGGATCTCACTCGAAAAAATGCACCACCTGACCAGGAACAACACAAGCCTCCGTCTCCGAAGGATGGCAGGGAGGAAGCACAGGAAAGCCAAGCCCCCGCTGGTTCTCATTGGACTAGGGGAGGCTGCGTGGCTAACACTGAGCTCACCGCAAGGGCAGAGAAGCTCGGCCCTCAGAACCCCCTCTGCAGAAGGGCGCACAACCCAGACGTACTGTACTGCCTCTCATTCCCACCATTTGTGGATCAGATCATGAATGAGGCCCTTCCAAGGAAGTTCACTCCCCCAAGCTCGACTTCTACGATGGAACCACCGATCCATTCGACCACTTGCGCCATTACCAGCACGTAATGTCCTTCAAAGAAGGATCTGAGTCGGTGATGTGTAGAACTTTTCCCACTAGCCTAAAGAAGTTCGCACTGATGTGGTTCCACAGCCTTCTGCCGATGTCGATCGACTCCTTCAAGAATATGGCAAAGGAGTTCCTGACATGTTTCGTTAGGAGCCAGCGTTTCTGAAAAGGCCCACCCTACATACTCTCTCTCAAACAGAGGTCCCACGAGACTCCCAGAGAGTATGTCACGCGCTTCAACAACGAGCTAACTCTCATTGACGGATGCAGCAACGACACGACTGTGACAGCCTTCACTGCAAGCCTCAAGGAGGGAAAGCTCTACGAAGACCTCACTTAGAGCCCCCTGTGGACATGAAAGATCTCCTCAAGAGTGCTCAGAAGCACATTACCTTGGAGGAGCTAAGAACCATGAAGAGGGAAATCGAAGGCGAGAAGAAACCATTCGCTCCTAAGGACAAAAAGGAGGGAAAGAGACGTGGGGATGAAGAACGGAGCAAGAGAAACATAGTGACAACAGGTCAGACCTTAGTTGGTCCAGGCCAGAGAAAGCATCCAACTACGTTGGATCTAGAACTGTGATACCCCTCAATTCCAGCCTGTCAGATGTATTAAACTCTATGAAAAATTGAGAAGATCTTAAGTGGCCCCCGAAGCAGTGTGAAAACCTCGCCAAGCGTGACAACGACAAGTACTGCGCGTACCACAAGAAAAGTGGCCATGATACCAATGACTGCAAGAGTCAGAGGGATGAAGTTGAGTACTGGATCCGCATGGGAAAATTGAAAGAATTCCTGAACTCTGAAAAGCGACCAGAACGAACCAGGGACGGGGGAGTCAGTTAAAGAAATAGCGAATGAGACTCCAGGGATAATCTATATCCTTCATGGAGTCGAACCGATTGAAGACCAGTCATACAGGTCTCGCAAGCAGACCTTACTGGAGATACGGACACAATCCGCGGATGAGGACAAATGCATTTTCCACTCGAGGAATCAGAGCTCCATTCCCACCTTGACCTTTACGGACAAAGACCACGAAGGAGTCCGAGCGCAGCACAATGATGCCCTAGTCATCTCGGTCTCCATTGCAAGGTGGGAGGTGAAGAAAGCTCTGGTGGACACCGAAACCTCACTCAACGTTTTGTTCTATAGCGCATACCGCAATATGGGCTTCAAGGAGGAAAACCTGAAGCCATCGGATTCCCCGTTGATTGGATTCAGCGGGGAGAAATGTTTCCCCCTCGAAAAGATAAGGTTAGCAACAGTGGCAGGGGAGCCAGAGCTAAGAAAGGTTTTTTTTCTGGACTTCATGGTAGTAGATGCACCATCAACCTACAACTTTATCTTGAGAAGACCATGACTCCACCAGATGGAAGCAGTAGTCTCCACCCCTTACCAGTGTGTTAAGTATACCGCTAACCACTCTGAAAGGATAATATGTAGAGACCAACCTACGACACGAGGCTTCCATTACGCTGCAATGAAACAAATAGAGTGCTCCTAGATCCAAATGAGTCTTATGGAGTAGCTTGAACCAATGCCAGGTCGAGTGACAATGGAGACACAATAGTCAAGCCATACAGGAGAGGCTGAGGCAAACGGGAACACAACCACTCGACCTTCCTTCGGTGCGGAGATTAACCCCTATACAAGGTTTACTATTCAGTAACCTCTGTAACGCCAGCAAGTCTTAACAGTCCACTGGAGAATGCTAACTATCCGCAAGGGCCATCTGAGTTCAAATCAGGGCCAGGATCAATCTCTCCCAGTCAACAGTTAGTCTTTTTTCGATTGTTTATTTCCCATTCCGTAGTCAATATAGAGTTTTAGTTCTTAAAGGCTTATATGATTTGCAATCATTTAAGAAGTAAAGAAAGGATTACGAAAACAAACTCTATTGATTACTCAAAAGATGTAACAACAATCGCCTTGAGAAGGATACAAAAGACTACATACTACAAACATCTGAAATCAGTGCGACATGAAATAAGGACTCGCTTAGACGATCTAACAACGAAAAGGTAATGTCGTGCCTGATCAGTGAAAATGTCAGAACGTTCGAAGACTCCATTGCTAGAGATCTCCCTTCAGCCTTTGGAAAACTCAAAGCATTTTCTTCAAACAAGAACATTACAGAAGATAAGCTCTACAAAAGATAGTGCCCACAACGATTGGAAAACACCATTATATAGGCATAATGGTTCACCAAACAGGCGCTCCTGCATTAACTACCAAGCATTGAATACCGTATGGGAAGTGAAAAGACGGTGGTTCCTAAGGAAACTACACATACCACATTCATTCAATTAATGGTGATGCACGCAACCCCATCAATTGAGAAGGAGTAACCAGTACTTAACCATTCTGCAGCTTACGCCTACATGTGTCACCGCATGATCTATGTCGTACACGTAGAACAAATGTACATGAAATCCTAACTCTTCCTCTGTGGGCCCAAAGGCTCGGCTCACCATTCAAACAGTATTGTGCTACATGCTTGGCACGAGCACAAATCCAAATCAGCCTTGACGCACGGATCGTACCTACATATCGCTGTTTGTTTTAAGGTAATGTCATCCACACAGTGCGCGACACTAGTGGACATGGGTTCGCACGCCCTCAAAAAGGCAAAACCCCTCTCAAACTGGTCAAGCTTAGACAGCCAAAGCTGATGATGACGGCTTCTGGTACGCTCCGACACCTAGTCCGCCCAGCCCGGATCCCGATGGTCTAGGAAGTAGGAGTCTAATCGGCACTATCACGCTTGGTGACAATGACTTGCCAGGGATCATTGCCCCCTTCGCGGTCATTGATCGCCGAACCCGATCAGGTAAGCTAGCTGGTGATGACTAACAACGAAAGCTTCTGATCAAAGCTCAGACCTGTAGCCCCCACTGTGTGGGCGTAGATGGTTTAGAAGGTGGGAACCTAGTCAGCCCCGAACTGATTCCGACGGCTCGCCACGGGACCACTGCTTCTCAGCTCAGCCGCCAAATTACCAACCCTGAACTTGTAACCCCCACTGCGCGGGTATAGATAGTTTAGAAGGTGGGAGCCTAGTAAGTCCTGAACTGATTCCGACGGTTCGCCACTGGACCACTGCTTTTCAACGTGGCCGCCGAAAACTCCTAAATTTGTAGCTTGATGTGCACAGGTGTAGATGATTTGGACGGTGGGAGCCTAGTCACTCTCGAACTGATTCCGACGGCTTGCCACGAGACCATTGCTTTTCAGCCTGGTCGCCGAACCCCTTTACCTCGGACTTGTAGCTTCCACCACGTGGGCATAGATGGTTCGAAAGGTGGGAGATTAGTCAGTCCTTGACTGATGTCGACCACTCGCCATGGGACTACCGCTCTTCAGCATAGCCACCAAATCTTTACTCCCCGAAACCTGTAGTCCATATTGTTCAGACATAGATGGTTCAGAAGGTGGGAGCCTCAAGCAGCTCACCACGCGACCACTATTCTCATTCAAAACAACAGTCGCAAAAATGAATCTAGCTGAGTCAGCATCTTCACGCTCAAACAGACTGTTCCTTCTAATATCAGCAAAGGCCACTCGCGCCGATACATAGATCATCCAGCCAGTGCCTGGGTGAATGCTACATAGAATGTTAACCTGAGCTTACGATGCCTGACTCGACACAAACGCTCTGACACATACGTTCGGCCATCGCAACTCGCCCATAGCAGTAGCTGCAGCCAACCAATCAGACAAGCAAGGCAAGCCTCAAGCAGCTTACCTTGGGGACAAGACACAGCTCTGGCAACCCAACCCCAGCTAAACTGTCTGTAATGTGCCCACTATCGGACATGACTATGCAAAAACGATCTCGAGTCATTTCCAATATAAAACGGTCAAGGCAAGGAAATGAAAAACCACTCAGCGTCCTATTGATTCAACTAGCCTATGTCAAAGCAAAACGACAAGGAAATGAAAAACATGCAATAGAACCAACAAACACATAACTATTTTCATTAACGGTTAGAACGGAAAGGGTATAAGTATACAAAGTTTACTCCTTATCAGAAGAAGGTACAGAAACAGAAGAGCTAGGCCTATTGGAGGAAGGAGCAGAAGCTGCGTCCGCACGCACCACGGCATGGGCATCAGGCCCGAACTGTCCTCCTCGTCCGATAACGCAAAGGCAACAAACAACTCTACATACGACATCTTCTTGTAACAGCCGAGGTCCCATTCTGGATGCTCCTCTTTTGTTAACACCAACAGCTCCAGCCTACTGTGTACAACCCAACAGAACTCGCATCTGCCTTTTTCCTACAAAAGCTCTTCCTCTGTGTTTTCGAATCAGCAAGGTCATGCTCCAACAACTCCAACTTGCCAGTCAGCACGTCACCTGAGACTGCTCCGTGGCCAGACTGCTCTTTGCAACACTGAGCTCATGCCACTCCAGTTCGAGCTGGTCCTCGACCTTCCTTGTCTCTCGAGCATTAAACTCCATATAGGATTCCATTTGTTGCTTCTAAACAGCTCAGTCAGCCTCATTCGAAGCATCCTCTTCAGCAAGAGACTGTAGTTTAGAACACGCCTTATCCGTAACTTCCTACACAACCTCTATGTCTCGGCGAATCCGGCTCAACTCCTCCTTAAGTTCGTTTTTCTCAGACACCGCCTCTGCCAGATCACGCTCAAGGGTCTCCAGACGATCCCTCTGAGTCTCAGCGGACACAATTGACTAATCCAACCTCTTCTCCTCAGCTTGCTTCTACAGCCGCTCAATTTCGTAGAGCGCATCAGAGTACATCGCCTGCATGTGCGAGAAGACACGCTCCATGGTGTATACCCTCTCACGAGCCATCTCGACTTCCGTCCCAGCAACGACCACCTTGTTCAAGTGAGACTCGCCCAACATAAAGTACTTTAAACCCTTATCCATACACCCTTCCAGCGTATCCTCCTCGGGCTTCGGAGTGCAATCCGTCAGCCAACTGTGACGCCTATTTATATTCTTCCTCGAAGCATACTCCACATCAACCTCTTGGTGCCAAACCTGAGAACTCATCCTCGCCAATTTTGGTGCAAACAGGCTTATCCACGCATTCGGATGAAGCTTTCTCGGATCAGAAATCACGTCGACACCACCTATCGTGGTTTCCACTGTTCCCGAGTTCTACTCCGCAACCTTTCCCTTGTCACGAACAACCGACCCTTTAGTGCAAGACGACTTGACAGGGACCAAAGTAAGAGGAGGAAGCGAATTATCCAAAGGACCCTCCAATTCTTCTAGCTGTGGTCTGGAACGAGACGGTGAACAATGCGAACTACAAGAAACTTGGCATGTGCCACGGCTACTTTTAGACGGCTCATTAATGGGATGATCAGATTCTACAACCTCAAGCAAATCTTCACAGAACTCTTCTACTGAAACAATCTCGCGCGAATTAGCACCTGCAGAAGCCATCATTGCAACCCGCACTAGGCACTCATTCAAAGCTTTGGCTTGCGCATCACTGAGATTAGACCTGTCTTCAACCCCACAAATCGCAGGTAATCCTTCTCCCAACCGGACACATCAGTCTCCGCCCTGATAGGTCGATCAGACTTGCTCACTTCTCCCACTGGAGCGGGTCGTGCTGAAGGCAACCCAGTCCTAACACAAGACCTTTTCGAACTCACGAATGAGGCAAGTGTTTTAGTCGGCTCCTCTAAGTCAAACAAAATGGGAGCTTTGGCCACAACGGTCTTCCTCTTCCTAGAAGTGCCCCATATTCCAACTTAACTCGCGACGCTCGATAAATAGTGGGGGCCACATGCCAGTTGTCCCACAGCCCACTGCGGATGAATTGGGAATGCCTATGACGTCCACCACATTCTTCATTGACAAGTCGTGGAACGTCTCCATAGTGCTTTGCTCCTCTAGGGTAAGAGGAGTAGTGGGAAACCTTCCTACAAAGAAACGCGCGCAACAATTAGCCAGCCTGCAATCAAGCATACCGAAGTCAAAAAAAAAATTGAACTTACGAAACGGCCTGAACTCTCGTTCGAGTGGAGGACCCTTACACCGAAAATACTTCGAATTTGCGGGGGCTAAGCAACAGTAATTCTGCCAGAACTTGAAATCATTGAGCAGATTCATGAAACAGGCAAGTGATGTCATCTTACAGACAGCGTTACCCTTCAGTCGAGGGGAAGTCAGTAATTGGATAACACGTGAAGTCACGCTGACGCCAACCTCCTTCTCCATAATCAGGATGAGAAGGATGATCCTATATCCATTAGCCCCAATTGGGCCAGAGAAATCCCTAGAAGATCCAAGAATTCCCAGATCACGTCCAGAGCGGGAAAGCGCACTCCAGTTTGAAGCATCCCATGAGGCAAACAGATGAACTCCGTCGGTGGCGACATTGGCGTTTGGTCACCCTTCAGGACATACAACGGCAGGTCTTCAGGGACCCCAAACTTCGTGCGGATTTCAGCAAGTCCATGCTCAAGAAACAACCTATCTTCGAAAAATTCCAGGCCCTTGGCCAAGGTTACGTCATCAATAAGATTTTGTTGAGACATGAAGAAGACGAACAGAGCGGTAGCTTTAAAAGAAAGGAAAATATAAGAGTCAGACTCTGCACTACGGATGACCTAAATAGGGATTAGGTTCCCACCTCTTTCCGCTAAACCGACGCACATTCAATTAATGCAGCGCGTGGCTCAAGCAACAATTCATACTCAATCATCATCATGAGCACGTATCTTTCCAAGAGATGACTTAGCGAACCGATGTGATGACCCACTAACTTGGGGGGAGTAGCTGGTGATACATAAAAATGGTCACATCCCTGAGCCATACACGTGTCATAATGATCTCGAGCAATTACGGGCCCTAGCGTCAGCCCAACACTGATCCAGCCCAAACAGTTCTAAGCCAGCCTAATCCAGTCTACTAGACAGACCCAAACTCTTACAGCATGCTAGGCCCACACGTCTCACAGCTATCCTCAATGCCCGTAAGTCCTACTAAGGCAAGTATCTTGAGGATCAACTTCGGACAAGCAACTACATTGACTCTTTGCTTCCAACTAGGAAGCAAATACCAGAGTACATTCCACACATGGAAACTCCCTTTTACGGATTGCACTTTAATTGGGAACTATCTCCCACTTATCTAGGAGCACAAGGCTAACATGGAACTTCCCTCCTACAACACGACTCCTAATTAGAGAAGGATCTCCACGAAGATCTCCTTCCTAAACTACGCAAATGATGGCCTGGTAGAACCAGAACTCCTGTACTATAAATAAGACATGAGGTTGGTAAGGTAAGGTACACTACAAATTCCTTGTTTACAACATTGCGCCTCCCTTAGATCACAATATTACTTTAGCATCGGAGTGCCATCGGCCACCACAACGGTAGTCTATGGCTCACGTGCGTTACTTGTGCAGGTCAGCGGGATAGCGGGGCTAGGTCAAAGCAGGGAGCAGAAAAGAACAGCATCAACTCCTATGCCACATGCCATTGATACTCAATCATACAACCGCTGTCATTGCATAGTGTAAAGCAGGAATCATAATTCTGACTAGATTTTACACATCCATGCAATTATATTAAATGGTAGTAACTAACATGGTGGATTTTTCTACTATGTGGCATCACAATATATCATCTCCGAAATATTACGCTATGCATCGCCACTCAAACCGACATCCATATCACAAGCTAACCACCACAATATTATGATTATCATTCAAAAAAGCATCCAAATTTTAATTTTCACAATAATCGACAAAAAAAGATGAAATGTAAGAAGAGTTTGCACTCACCAGAGTGTAAATGGGTTTCCCGAACCCAAATCCTACCAGCCTATGCTCCAAATTTGCGAATTAGCAAATTAATGACTCGGGAAGCTCCTCAAAACTGCAAAAAAAGTCTCGATAGTGAGAAACCTGGTTGGCAACAACAAAAAGGTATGGGACAGCTTGACGAAGGTCTGGAAATTGCTTACCGAAGACGAAATTGGTGTTGGAGACCGAAAATCACACTACGCAAGGCCAAAGACCGTGAACTGGTTGAAGTAGCACCACCGAGCCACGGGTAGGTGGATCGTATCTCAGTAGTGTGATGACAACCCGGATTCACACCAATGAACCTCCTCGACAACTTTGCAAACTCTGATTTTTAGAATTTTTTATCCAAAACCCCTACCCACCTCTGCATGTGGGGGGTTATAAGTCTTGGAATTAGCCCAAGCTCCCCCGGAGGAAGGGAACTGAGCCAAGCTGCTCGGAGAGCTGACGAGGGCTCCGATCGAGCTCTTTTTCTCCCTTCAAACTTGTTTCTGGTGAATACAACACAAAGGATGGAGATGGGAGAGAGATGAACGGAAAGGAAGGGGAAGGAGGGTGCTCAGCCGGTGAGAGCTGCGGCTACGCTTGGTCATAGCCCGAGCACTTCGCTGGAAAACAAGAAGAAAATAAGCAGGGAGGGAGAAAAACAAGGAAAAAAATAGAAGAAAGAAGAAAAGGGGAGCCCCCTCCTCACAAAGGTTGGGTGGCTATTCGCCCCCAATGAAAACCTGAGGGCACCCCCCTTAAAACCAATTTTTTTTAAAAAAATAATATTGAGGATTAATTAGAGAAAATAATACAGGTGTTACAGATGGAACCACAGCCTGCCCAAAATTATATTGTACATGGAGGGGGCATCGACGATCATAAACTCCGTCAGCAGGACCTTTATTAAGTCTAACTCCCCTGCCATTACTATTAGTCTGATCTTTCTGACCGATAAAAATCTTTCTCCACTGAAGCCAACCATGGCTTGGCTAGCTGGTGTAAGCTCCTCTTCATCCAATTGTATTCTGCGAAATGCTTTTAGAAACAGAATGTTGGTTGAACTCCCTATGTCCACCAACGATCTTCTCATGTCCCACTTTGCTATCTTGATTGAAACAACTAGAGCATCATTTGGGGGAAGTTGACTCCTTGCATGTCCTGTTCCATGAATGTCAGATTCCAAACCGAGTGCTCTATTCGAGTGTGTTGAACTAGGCGATCTTCATAGTTAGATCTTCTGAAGCTCCCGAATCGATCTTTTCCTTAATCAATTGGACTGTCCCTGATCCTCTCACACACCATGCAAGACGTATTGAGCATTTTCGTCGATCTCCTTCACTGACTCTTCATTTTGGCTATTTCTTCTTAATTTTGGTAGTAATGGCCGAAACTCTTCATTATTAGTAGGCCACCTCTTCCCATTCCTACATGAGCTTATGTATTTGTGTTGCATTCAAGTATTAGCGTTCTTCCATGAGATCATATATCTGGAAAAAAAAAATTTTTAAAAAATGTCCGAAAATGTATTTTTTTTTATACATATGTGAGCTATTTGTTTCCCTTTTACATCAATCCACTAACAAATAACTAGAATAGGAAGAGTGATTTTACCAAACAATCAGTGAAATTTTTTTTTTGCATCCAGTACATCTTTTTCTTCATCACAATCCCTTCCCCTAGCAACATTAGCTTCACCACCACCAACATCCATCGCCATCTCTTCCATTGTTCATCACCATCTCCATCCATCAAATCAACAATCCATCATCAATCACATCGATAGTCAAACACTTCATCTTCTCCATTGCCATCCACAACCATCTTACCTGACCTCTCTCTCGAAACCTCCCTCCTGTCCATCGCTTCAAACCATCTCACCACCGACCGACGTCCAGTCTCCACCTTGTTGTCAATTCTCTCTCTTCATCGCCTCCATCTCGACCGCAGTCCTTTTCTTCAGTTATAGCAAAACAAAGAGAAGAAATAGTAGCAGAGAATGAAGGTGAAGAAGAGAGATTTCACTCTCCTCACCGCGTTATTTGCACCCATAGAGATTCTCTCCACCACCACGGATCAGGCGACAACATTCCCTCTACCCTTTCTCTTATTTCAATTTGATATTTGATTATGGAATATTGGTTGAACACAATTAATATGTCTAGCTAAACTCCCTTTTAGCTAAGGCCCCAAATATGTGCTTTATGAATTAATTGAATTAAATCTTTTCTTACTGATTAATGATTGTGTTTTGCTTAACTGCTTTATAGAGAACTTATATGTGTATGTTTGTTAAGGTGGCCAACTTAGTAAGCATGCTAGGATTTGGGACTAAAGTATAGGAGAATTTAACCTAATCGTTATAATCTTGTACTCACAAGTAGTAAATACCAAAGAATGTTGGTAAGGTTAAGTAAACAGCTAGGTTAAGAACAAGATGTTGATCATACTTGTTGATGCGTCCAAAAATCGTCCTCCTTAGAGTTTGACCAGCAAAACAGATGCTAGACTGCCAAGGACCACCTTTTTGGAGGCCGAAGGCACTCCGATGCTTAAGTCAACAACTCTATTTGAATAATGAAGTAAATATGGACAAAACTCAGTTAAAGTTGCATACATGTGTCGAATGTTCCCTTTACCTTTTATAATGGTCGCGGTTAATTCTCTGCGTGACTTAAGCATGTGATGCGCAAAGGAAGGAGATGTTCTCATAACAGTCTCCTCCTTAATGGAGATGCGTCCATGGAGGTGTAACTATCTCCACGACTCTTTTTGGTGCAACATTCATCTTCTTTATGAGAGAACTCGTGTCGGGCCTGGATTCGGGCTCTGATTTGTTTGGGCCTAGATTTGGGCTTTGTTTATATCTTCTCATAAGTAGACCTTGTCTGGGCCTCTGTGATTGGCATTATTCTTCTTGGGTTTTATGAGTTGGCCCAACAGATTGGACGTCATATCCTTGTGATGGAAGTTATCTACCATGTGTACGGCCATGATGATCGGTCTATTTTGATGTATCATCAGCTATTCCCTTTTAGTTAGTGGGTATGTTCATGTATCCACTAACTGTGTGGCGATTTTGTTTTTTATTTCAACATTATGGCACATTTAGTGCTTTTGCTATCTGTTGTTGTTGTTGTCTCTCCGATGTTCCTTCCACTTGCTCATTTTGGCACGATTTCTTGGATTTTTGTGTGGCTGTCATATCTTCACGTTCTCCCAAGAGCGGACCTTTCATTGCTTATCTTTATAAAATGAGAAGTTTGAATGTGTTTTACTTCCTTTTGCACTCCTTCATTTTCTAGCTATTAATTTTTTGATTCCTTGTGTTGGTTATGTAGTCATGTCTAACTTCAGGGTTTTGAGTGGCGATGTTCTTGATTCCTGTGAAGTTTTTTTTTTTGCTAAGCGGGCAACGTGTGCGACTCTGGACAACATTCATCATGATTACTCATTGCCGACTGATCTGGATATCATTATCCTCGAATAGGGTGACGGTCCTTGTCGTACAAAACATGGGTACATCTCTTTGTATCCTGGTAAGGTCCACTCTGGTTTCAGGCTTTCGACTCCTACGATTGTCTAGGAGTATTTGGATTTGGTTGGTATTGCTTTGGCCCAAATGGTCCCTAATGGCTGGAAAGTAATTATTTCGACCTTAGCAAGGGCTGCCACAACTCTCATATCTATGAATGCCAGGGTTCTGCATTCTTTGTTGGGGTTCAGCGTAAACCCGAATCACACCTGTTGTCTTTGCTCTCCTTCTTGTTTCAAGGACCTGCGAGAGGAGTATGGGGGTTGGTCAAGGTCTTGGTTCTACGTCTCCTTTTCTTCCAATTACTTTAGGTTTCACAAAAATTAGATTCTGCAGTCATTTCGAGAGCCTAAGAGAGTTGAGTTGTCATTGTCTTTGCAGAGTAGGAGTTTTGCATTCAGTTTTGTGACCTTCCCCTAGTCTCAATAGAATATTTTCTCACTACGGATGCCATTATCCATAGTGGCTTATATTCATTGGGTGAAGCGGGTCGCGCTTTGGAAGTGAATGTTGCACGTGTTGGTGATGTGGATGTTGGCCACCAAGTAAGCTCTGTTGACGAGCGTGGTAGGCCGAGTTGTTTCAGTTACTATCAGAGGTTCTGGAAGTACCAGCTCAATTATTAGGAAAATGAAAGTTCCTAGGCTTCCCAGTCCTTTCAAGATGTTGGCTGTCAATTTCAGTCGTTTATCAAAGAGGAAGAAGCTTTCTTCCTCGGTTCTTGACTCTAATAAGACTCCCTCCCATCTTGCCTCCCTCCGGAAAGAAGGTTGTGGTTCGGAGGATGATTCTTCTGCTAGGGAGGACAAGGAGGTAAACCTAGTTCTCGAAAGGAGTAAGAAAGAAGTTTTTCGTCTTCTAGATGACCATGAGTTAAATCTTGTTGCTTCTTATGGTCTACCCGCTTCTGCCAGCTTGACGATTGATGACTCGCGCATTAATGAGAATAAAATGCTTCAATTTTGTCTTTGGAAGTCGAAAAATCTGAAGGGTACTAAGACCTTGGACGACTTCGAGTACGATCCGACAATGTAGGATCGGGTTGCTGCCCTAGCTCGAGACTTTAAGCGTACTATTTCTTTTGTCATGGCTGGGACCTCAAGATCGCCTGTTATTCCCTCTGCGACTCATCCCGCTCCGATTGTGCTCGGGGAGATTTTTTGGCCTTTCAAGGTTGATGTGCATGACAACGCTCGTAACCTCATTGGCGCTTGTCATGGGCAATTGGCTAATAGGGCTCTTATGCCTGTACTCCCACCTCGTCGCCATATTGACGTGGGTTTCAACCATCTTAAGGAGGGGATGACGCACTTTACTTATGTGGTCGTGATGGGTCAGATTGTAAGGCTGCTCATGACAGCGCATATTGAGCAGATACTAGCGGGACATATCCTGGTCCTTTCTCATGTTCTCCGCCGATTGGTTTTGTTGAAGGCGCAGTGCATAGAGCATGAAAGGGCTACGGAGTCTGCGCAGACGTCGCTGAGGGAACTCGAGGTCGTTCATGATACGTTTGTTTTTTTACCTCAAGACATCAAAAGTAGAATTGGGCAAGTTGCGGTCCCGTCTGGATGCTACTAAGGAGTTATCCTACCGGAAAGCTGAACGTGATGAGGCCATTCATTCAGCTGAGGAATGTTCTGCCGGTCTTAAGGCTTCTGTTGTTCGAATTGCTCAGCTGAATTCTGAGGTTGTCGAGACCAAGGCTGCGGTCTCTGCTAAACTTGCGGATTTTGACAGAAAACTAGCGTCAACCTGAACTAAGCTGTCATCTGTGAATGAAAGGTTGAAGGCGGCAGCAGCCATGAATTGGAAAAGAGTAGTCATTGGTCGCTACGATTTCTTAGATTTCTTGGAGACGCAAGGTTTAGACATTTTCAAATATCGTTGTTTTGCTGAGCAGGAATTCGATGATATCAAGGAAGTCGTTCCAGATTCACTGGGTGATTCGGATGTCGGAGAACCTTCTGAGCCCATACTGCCTGGAGATGCTGCTGACGTTGATTATCTTTCTTAATTTCTTTTTGTAATCTCCTTTTTTAGAATATCAATGGAAATTTTATATTTCACATTTGTTGTGTCCAGTGTGTCTAGCTTATCAGCTTTTATTTATGACATACCTGGGAGATATCTGACTCGTTCGTCCAGGTTTTTACGAATGGCTTCGATGATCGACGTTCTAGTCGTATAGAAGCTCTAGGTTACAAATTCCGGTTCGGATTCCGATGTCGTATATTACAGTCAACGAGAAAATGTCCAGTTCTCATATCCTAGTACTTTAGTACTTCGTGGTTTGATCAGGCCAGAAGTTTTTGTTTTTGTGTCTAACTCGTTCGTCCAGTACATGTATTTGTTTTTGCTTGATACCCTAGCCATGCTGAGTATTTGCTCGAGTTAGATTTTTAATCCGACTTCCTTGTCCTTATTAAATTCTTGTTGTTTCGAATTTGGGAGTGAAATATTTTATTGATAATATCTTTTCAAGTGCTCTACATTCCAAGGTTGAGGTAGAATTTTGCCATATTTGTACCTGATTTGTTGATTTTTGTTACTCGATACGGTCCTTCCCAGTTTGGTTTAGCTTACCTACACCAGGTTCCTTTGTGTTGAGTTTGACTTTTTTTAGTACCCATGGATAATTGTTGCATGTGTCGTGGTGGATTTCTTGCAGAACGTATTTAGCATCTCCTGGTGTAAGGTACTTCAGTAACGGGCTCGTGACGGATCTTCTATATAGTTTGTAATTGAGAATTGTGTATCTTGCTGCCCAATTTCATAGCTTTCTAGCTTCCATCTTATCTGTTGGGAGTTCTCCGTTTGATACATATGCCAATATTGGAGTTGTTCAGTTATTTTCTTGATTCACGACGCATGCTTCTTCTGATTGGTTTTCAAGTATGGAGCTCCCTTGTGTCATGACGAGTGGGTTGTCATTGTCTTTAGTTGTCAATGCCTCCTTTGCCAGTTCATCGACTTTTGTTTTCTACCCTTCCGCACCGTTGAATGTTAGCGTTCTGAAAGCCTTCTACTAGCTTATGGTTTTCTAGTGATAGGCTTTCATTCGGGTATCTTTGACTTGAAAATTTTCGTTTAGTTGATTGACCACCAGTTTGAAAACCCTTAGCTAATTCCTCATCATCTAGTTCTCAAGTTTTTCTTAGTAATCGTCTTAGTTATTTTCTTAGTTCAAAATTAGAAAAACCAATTAGTTCAAAATTAGAAAAACCAATACCCCATTATTTTCTTATTTAGCTTGTTAGTTATATATTTAGTTACTCTTAGTGTTAGTCAGCGAGCCTTCTAATCCCCGGTCTAGAAAGATCCCTACTTATTATTTACCAGGACTACAAAGCAGGGTATTAAGTTGTGTGCTAGTAACGCCCTGGTGGTAACGATCTCCCTGGCGGGCTGGGAAGTAAGAAGATCCCTAGTAGACACAAGGAGCTCAATGAACGTCTTATTTTTCCATACGTTCGCAATATGCAACTAAAGGAGATGGCATTGACCCCTGATAATAGCTCGGTAGTTGACTTCAGCGGCAAAAGACGATTCCCCGTGGGGAAGATACAGCTGACGACAACAATAGGAAGGGTTCCTACTCAGAAAACCGTGCTCCAAGAATTCATAGTAATCGACGTGCCTTCAACATATAATGCGGTTCTGGGAAGACCCTGGATACACCAGATGGGAGTGGTAGTCTCCACTCTACATCAATGTGTCAAGTACCCGACGAACCAAGCAGTCGATACATTTAGAAGGGACCAGATAGCGACCAGAGAATGCCAGTACACGACAACCCTGCCACCCTGCGATTATCAATCAGCGGTTAGCTCAACAGCTAAGATGACCCTCCATTTTGCCCAAAGCACAGAAGGGCAACAGCAGGCCCAAACAACGAGGCACCAATAAGCCCTAGGAGCAGGCCCAATGTTGGACAACCAGGGGAAGAGACAGTTAATATCTATTTTGATAGCCCTCATAATAATAAGGCTATCTAGATCGGTTATCACTTGAACGAAGAATTGGTAAAGCAGTTCACGGAGCTGCTACAGCATAACCAGGACATCTTCGTTTGGACCATGCGGAACATAGTGGGGATCGACCCATCAATAATCACTCATCGCCTAGAGGTGGACCCCTCGAGGAAAACCATTAGGCAAAAGTAAAGGCCAGCAGCGCCAGAAATGAACGCGGTCATAAATGAAGATGTACAACGCTTACTCAACGCGAGCATGATAAAGGAAGCACGATATCTCAATTGGCTGGCGAACACCATTCTTGTAAAGAAGAAAAACGGGAAATGGAGAGATGTGTGGACTACACTGACCTAAACAAAGCCTACCTAAAGGATATCTTCTTACTCCCCCGTATCGATCAGATCGTAGACACCACCTCTGAGCACGACTTACTCAGCTTCATGGACACCTATTAAGGCTACATTCAAATATTGATGCACCCCCCAAATCGAGAGAAAGCATCTTTCGTAAAGGAGAGGGGAATATATTATTATAGGGTGATGCCATTCGGCTTAAAGAACGCAAGCGCTACGTACCAACGACTGGTCAACCAAATGTTCAAGGAAAATATCGGCAGAAACATGGAGGTTTACATAGACGACATGCTGGTCAAAAGCCTCCGCAGCCCCGACCACGTGCGTGACCTTGCCGAAGCGTTCGATCAACTCGAGAAATACCAGATGAAGCTCAACCCACAGAAGTGCACATTTAGAGTCGAGTCTGAAAAATTTCTAGGTTATATTGTGAACAAAAAATGAATCGAAGCCGACCCAAAACAGATTCAAACTCTTCTCGATATTGAAACCCCGGCCAACATCAGAGACGTTCAGAGCCTGACTGGGAGGGTAGCATCCTTCAACATATTTATTTCAAAATCGCCCGAAAAATGCCTTCCTTTCTTTAAGATACTAAGAGAGGGCAAATGATTCTCTTGGAACGAAGGGTGTGAACAAGCCTTTCAAAGTCTGAAAACATACTTGGGGAGTCCAGAGCTACTCTCAAAGTTGGCGACAGGGGAACATTCTACCTATACTTGTATGTTTCCAAACACGCTGTCAGCTTAGCCCTCGTACGAGATGACCAAGGGATCCAAAAACCTGTATATTACACCAGCAAGACCTTCGTTGAAGCGTAGGCGCACTACCTGGGCCTAGAAAAGTTGGCATTGGTCGTATCCTCCAGGAAGCTAAGGTAGTATTTTCAGGCACACTCCATAACAGTCCTGACCAAGTATCCACTCTGATCGGTATTACATATACTCGACATATCAGGCAGGATGGTGAAATGGTCAGTCGAGCTCAGGCAGTTTGACATAAACTATGCTCCAAAAACCGCCATCAAAGTTCAGGCACTAGCAGATTTCATAACAAGCGTCACTCTACAAGGGAGGTTTCGGGTATTATCTTTCTTGCTCATTGTTTTATTTTATTTTATTCTATTTTTAGGTTTTAGGTCTAGTTTAATTTTTTTTATTATATTTTATTTCTAAAAAAGAAATTGCAAAGAACAAAAAAAGACATTGGGGGAGTGTGAGTTGGAATAGAGACTAATTAGGGTCCCAAATTTAGAACACCCACAAATTCACATTGAGACCAAATTAAGTTCTACTTCTAATTCTAACACCATGAGTAATCACGAAAATGACCATGTTCAGTCGCTAAAGGACTATCTCCACCCCACGCGCACTGCTACTCCATCATGTATCATGTTTGCACCAAGTACACCAAAACTAGATTTTAAGCCGGGTATGATACAATTATTACCCACTTTTCATGGCTTAGAGAGTGAGAATCCTTATGTTCACATTAGGTAATTTGAGGAAGTTGTAGTCACTTTCCACAACAAAGTCAAGGTTGTAGACTCGGTTAGACTAAGGTTTTTTCCTTTTTCCCTTAAGGAAAAAGCGAAGAGTTGGCTATACTCTTTGCAACCAAGGTCTATAGGTTCGTGGGAAGAGATGACCCAAGCATTTTTTAATAAATATTTTCCTCGTCACAAAACCAACGGTCTAAAGAGACAAATTTCTACCTTCACCCAAAAGAATAGCGGGACATTATATCAAGCATGGGAGAGGTTCAAGGATCTCTTGAATACATGTCTACACCATGGGTATGAGAATTGGCGCCTAGTCAGTTATTTTTATGAGGGGCTCACCAGTAGAGAGCGTCAGTTCGTTGAGATGATGTGTAATGGAGAGTTTTTGCAAAAGGACCCTGACGAGGCCATTGAGTACCTGAATGACTTGGCTGAAAAGGCTCATACTAGGACTAGTCCAAGTGCTACTGAGAGCACGGATAGAACACGCCCAGCTGGAGTCTACCAACTTAGGGAAGAGGACATCCTTAGAGCCCAATTGGATAGAGTAACTAGGGAGTTAGTGGCACTTAAGACCAAGGATGGTAGGCCCACACATACTGTTGCCAGAGTTGAGCTACAGGACACCTTTTTATATGCGGGGGAGTTGAACACTTAGCACAGGATTGCCCGACCTTGACTGAGATGAAAGGGGTTTATGGGGAACAATGTAACGCCTTAGGGATGTACAAGAAGCCTTACTCACCACTCTCTAACACTTAAAATTTTGGCTAGAGAGATCACCCTAACTTAGGCTGGAGGTCCGAAGCAGACCAACATACACACTCACAGGCACAACCACCTAGGTCAAACCCTGCACCTCCATACAATGCGCAATCTAACAGAAGTTCCTTATCAGACACATTGCATGAATTTATAGAGGCACAAGGTAAAACTAATCAAAAATTTGAGGTTGCATTGACACAGTTGGTAGAAGAGAACAAGGAGATCAAAAGCCAGATAACCAAACTGACAAGTTCATTAACAGTACAAGAGCGGGGCCAATTTCAGTCACAGCCACAAGCAAATCCGAAGGGCCAACTTATGGCACAAACCTCTACTTCAGACTCTCAGAATGTCAAAGAGGTTAATGCCATCACTACTCGGAGTGGTAAGATTTTAGATGGATCAAGCTCGTCCACGACTATAGGCACATCCCCAAGTGCAAAGGAGAGCATCCTTGAGGATGAGCCCAACAGGAACATTCCAGTTTCAGTTCTTTTTTCTCAAGCACTACGACCTACTGGAAAGAAATCGAAAATGCATGGTGAGATTCTAGAACACTTGAAACAGGTTAAAATTAACTTACCTTTGCTGCATGTGATTAAACATGTACCAACTTATGCGAGGGTCATCAAGGATTTATGCACTATCAAGAGGAAACATCATGTCAAAAAGATTGCCTTCTTGACAGAACAAATAAGTGCTGTGATTGAGCAAAGGACACCACCCAAGTACAAAGATCCAGGGTGTCCTACAGTCACCTGCCAGATTGGGACTCATGAGTTCGGCCAAGCCTTGTTGGATTTAGGAGCAAGTGTAAATCTAATGTCATATTCTATTTACTTGCGACTGGGTCTAGGAGAGATTAAACTCACATCCGTGGTACTACAATTGGCCGATAGATCGGTTAAGAAGCCAAGAGGAATAGTCGAGGATGTCTTGCTGCAGATTGATAAGTTTTACTATCACGTCGACTTTCTTATTTTAGATACTCATTCTGCGGTTAATATGGAGTCTACAGTTCGGATTATTTTAGGTAGACATTTTCTTGCCACAACTAACGCTCTTATCAATTGCAGGAACGGTCTAATGAAGTTGTCTTTTGGGAACATGACTCTGGAGGTCAACATATTCAATATTAGCAAGCAACCACGTGATGATGATGAGTGTCATCATACCTACATGATAGACACGCTGATATCAGAGGAGGCGCTCCTGAGCGCAGATTTTGAAACCTTAGAGTACCTCCTTTCTATTTCTGATTCTGAGAATTCACTTTATCCTGACAATGCTTTTGATATTTCTGTTGTTTCAGGGTTAAAGGATAAAGGATGATGACAATGGCAACCATGCTTTGAGGAGTTGCCAAAGGAAAGACAGAAACCACAACCATCCACCGTGGAAATTCCAAAAGTTGACCTAGCTCCACTTCCTGAGGGACTTAAACATGCATTCCTCGGACCAGGTGATACCTTTCCTGTTATTATTTCTTTCGTGCTTGATAGCTCACAAGAAGAAGAATTGATTAATATGTTACTTGAGCACAAATTTGCATTAGGTTGGACTATAACTGACATCAAAGGTATTAGCCCCTTAATATGTTCCCATAGGATTCACTTAGAAGAAGGAGCTAACCCCTGTAGAGACCCTCAAAGACGACTTAACCCTACTATGAAAGAGGTGGTGAAAAAAGAAGTCTTAAAATTGTTAGATGCAAGCATCATTTATCCCATCTCTGATAGCAAGTGGGTTAGTCCAACTCAAGTAGTTCCCAAGAAATCTGGAATAACAGTGGTGACTAATGACGAGGGGGTGCATGTTCCTACTAAGGTAGTGACAAGGTGGCGCATGTGCATTGACTATAGGCAACTTAATTCTGCCACCCGCAAGGATCACTTCCCACTTCCATTCATAGACCAAATCTTAGAGTGAGTAGTTGGTCATTCTTTCTATTACTTTCTAGATGGGTATTCAGGATATTATCAGATTGAGATTGCATTAGATGATCAGGATAAGACTACTTTCACATGTCCTTTTGGTACTTATGCTTTTCGGCGTATGCCATTTGGTTTGTGTAATGCACCGGCTACTTTTCAGAGATGCATGATGAGTATTTTTAGTGACATGGTTGCAAAATATATGGAAGTATTCATGGATGATTTGATTGTTTTTGGTGATTCCTTTTATTCATGTTTACTGCACTTGAAGGATGTTTTAAGTAGATGTGAAGAGAAGGGTCTGGTGCTTAATTGGGAAAAATGTCATTTCATGGTTTCTTATGGAATAGTTCTGGGACACATAGTTTCTGATAAAGGAATCGAGGTTGATAAAGCTAAAATTGAATTGATTTCTAAATTACCTACACCTAAAAGTGTCAAGGATGTGAGATCATTTCTAGGGCACGCAGGTTTTTATAGGAGGTTCATACAAAATTATTCTGCCATCTCTAGACCATTAAGTAGCCTCCTAGTCAAAGACGTCGTGTTTCAATGGACACAAGAGTGTGAGGACGCTTTTCGAACACTCATTGATAGGCTCACCTCTACCCCCATCATGCAACCACCGGATTGGAATTTGCCATTTGAGATAATGTGTGATGCAAGCAACTATGTTGTGGGGGCAGTCTTGGGACAACGAAGGGAAGGGAAGCCCTTTGTTGTTTACTATGCTAGTCGAACACTTAATGATGCTCAAAAGAATTATTATTCGACTACTGAAAAAGAGTTGCTAGCTGTAGTTTTTGCTTTAGATAAATTTTGTGCTTATTTGATTGGTACACCTATCATTGTTTATACTGACCATGCGGCTCTTACGTTTCTTATTTCTAAAAAGGATGCTAAGGCAAGATTGATTAGGTGGATTTTACTTCTGCGGGAATTTGATCTAAAATATAAAGGATAGAAAGGGGTCGAAAATGTTGTGGCGGATCACTTGTCTCGTCTGGAGTTCAGTGACTCTGCCAATGGCCCACCCATCCGCGATGACTTCCCTGATGAACACCTATTCGCCGTCACTCAAGTACCATGGTATGCGCACAATGTTAATTACTTGGTTTCCGGCAAAGTTCCATCATCATCGAGTGCTCAAGATAAGCGCAAATTTTTGGTCGAGGCGAGAAATTTTTATTGGGATGATCCTTATCTATATAAGTATAGCCCCGACCAAATCATGAGGCGTTGTATCCCTGAAGGTGAGATTGAAAGTGTCTTACATTTTTGTCATAGTGCAGCTTCTGGAGGCCAATTTTCTATGAAAAAGACCGCTGCAAAAATTTTACAGTCGGGATTATATTGGCCTACATTGTTTAAGGACACTAACAATGATTGTCGTTCTTGTGATAGATGCCAGAAGTTAGGTGCACTATCCCGGAGACACATGATGCCCCTTAACCCCATCCTAGTCATTGAGATATTTGATTGTTGGGGGATTGATTTTATGAGACCTTTTCCACCTTCTTTTGGATATTTGTATATTTTGCTTGCAATGGACTATGTGTCCAAATGGGTTGAGGTTGTGGCGTGCCGGAACAATGAAAATTGTTGTCAAGTTTATCAAAGAACACATTTTATCTCGTTTCGATACACCACGAGCCATTATTAGTGATCAGAGGACTCATTTCTATAATCGCTCTTTGAGGCTTTGATGCGCAGGTATGGAGTTCATCACAAGGTTGCCAATGCCTTTCATCCGCAGACAAATGGCCAAGCCGAGCTGGCAAACCGAGAAGTGAAACAAATCTTGGAGAAGATGGTGAATCCGGATAGGAAGGATTGGTCCTTGCGCCTTCTTGGTGCACTTTGGGCTTATCGTACCGCTTATAAGACAATTCTCGGGATGTCTCCGTATCGTCTTATATATGGAAAAGCATGTCATTTACCTGTTGAGTTAGAACATCGCGCTTATTGGGTCGTAAAAAGCACTAACTTTGATCTCAATGATGCAGGTATTCAGCAGAAACTTCAGTTAGCTGAAATTGAGGAGTTGCGGAATGATGCCTATGACAATTCCCGACTATACAAGGCGAAGCTGAAAGCAGCTCATGATAAGCAAATTCCGAGGAAACATTTCGAGCATAATCAACGAGTCTATCTCTATGACTCACGACTTCATCTTCATCCTGGCAAGCTAAGATCGAGATGGACGGGCCCATTCATGGTAAAACAAGTCTTTCTTAATGGTTCCATAGAAATTGAAGATCCAAAAATGGGAGAGTATTTAGAGTAAATGGGCAGCGTTTGAAGCACTATGTGGAGCGGGTAGAGGTGCCAGAAGAGATCTCTCTGGTTGCCCCTGTCTACTTGATTTGATGTTCTCCACCCTATCTTTAGTTTAGGTTTTTATTTTATTTTTTTTAAGTTTAGGTTTTTTTTTTATTTTTTAGTTTAGGTTTTTGCTTTTATGTTTTTCTTGTAGTGTTTCAGGTTATTTTAGGTGTTGCTACTGGAGTCACTCGGAGCCCCTGATCCCATGTGTTCCTTTCTCCCGTCGGTATGATTTTCTTATATTTTGGTGAGTGTGAGGACATTGTCTATTTGAAATTGGTAAAGCGTCACCATGGTAACATCACTCTAACCCTCCTTTTCTTTTTCCTTCATTTGTCATGATTATTATTTTATACATTGAGGACAATGTTTTGTTTCGGTTTGGGGGTGATGGTGGTTTATTAGAGTTTCAATTTAAAACAATTATGGTGGTTTATTAGATTTTTTTTTGGTGCAATTTTCAAAAATCTTTGAGCTTAAAACGTATTTTACAATTAAACCGAGTCATTTTTTGTGTTCTACTCAATCTCCATTGAATACTTAGATATATGATAACGGTAATTGTGTAAAATCTTTATGAAAATGCATTCGAAATCTGAACTCTTGGTGAATTAAAAAAAATTAAAAATAAAAAAGGTTTGGGTCTTTTTAATTTTAGAGAATATTTTTATTGCCTTTAATTTTGAGAAAACACATACTAACACGTGTCGCATAGTTATATTAGTAGAAAACATGATATTTGATATTATCCTTATGTTAGATGTATTTCGTGAGACTTTTCAACTCGACTATTCGTGCACTATAAGCCGAGTCAACATGATTTGAAGTTGATTGGTGAGATATTGAAATAGAAAACCTTAGAATAATGGTGGAGACTTAACCCTTGTGAGTTTTGAGCCATTCTTTATTTCTTGAGGGTTATTAATTACACTCTAATTTTTCTTGAGTCCGCATTATTTCGTTGATGATCTCATTATTCTTGATTTTCTTATTGATTGCTTTAAGAATGACATTAAATTGAATTTTTACACTAGAACTTCTTACTTTATTTAGTTGAGATGTCCTAGTACCAACTAGAACTTATGAAGTGATATAGGCATTTCTTTCTTTAAACCATTTTTTAGCCTCTTAGCCTACCCAATAATAAATACTTATTTGCAGCCCTTTGAACCTTTAAATAGCATTCTCTTTGTTATCCCCATTCCCAATACCTACTCCAATCAAGGAGTAATACATCTATTATTTTATCCTTACCCAATTTTCTGAGAATGTATACGGTGAGATATATTTATGGAATGGGCAAATAGAAAGAATTGAAAATAGATATTTTATGCGCCCTCGAACTAAAAGTGTTGGATTGTATCACCGGGGAAAAACATACAAAAAAAAAGTTTTAAAAAAAAAAGTTGAAAAAAAAAGGTTTAACAAAAAAAAAGTTGAAGAAGAAAATAATGAAGAAAAAGTTAATGGTGTACAACATTGATTTGTTCTTCAATGCCCTATGTGTTTATTCAAGGGTGTAGCCATTCTCAGGAAATTTTTGTATCCTTTTTGTCCATTATTGTTTGCCATAATCCAAGCCCCATTACAACCTAGTAAATACCTAATTGATCTTAAGTAAAAGTTGGTTTAATAGATGTGGAGATTGAATAGGCAAGAACTATGGTGTTTGATTCAACATTCTCAAAAGTAATCAATATCCCAGCCACGAGATCATATTCATTTCACTCTTTGAAAAATTTTGTTTTTCATGATGACTATATGTGAGACGTTTGCATTTTCCATAATTTATATCCTTTCCCTCACATATAAACTGAGTGTCCGCCAATCTCTGAGTGTTTTATTTCTGAGTGACATGAGAGATTTGTAGTCGAAGCGTACTTTCTAAAGGTCATCTTATCACATCTTTACTATGAGATGAAGAGTTATGTTGATAAGGTTTCTCTCACACACACTTCGAGTTGAGAATGATTATGAAATTTATTTAACCTTTAGATACTATTAAATTATTGTACTCTATTGATATACTATTGTGACATTTTTAGTTTGTTGTTTTTCTTGAATTTTAAGCAATTAGAAAATTATTCTGAGGAAAATAAAGGGGAATGCCCATGTTTTCCATTATGTTTTTAGAAAATAAATTTGGTTTTATTGAGTAGGTAATGTTTGGGGGTAACATTTCTGGAAACCCTCACGAGACTATAACTCGTCCTCTAGAGGTTTAAAGCCTTGTTGCATGTTAAGGTAAATGCAACCGTGATTCCTACGAAAGTGAGTTAGGATTTTATTCTTAATTTTGTTTTGCTCGAAGACTAGCAAAATGTTGGTTTGGGGGTATTTGATGTTCACATAATTATAACATAATATACCTCCTAATATATATTTGTTAGTGTTTCAAATAGTGTATTTTAGTTTAATTATTTTATTTTTGTATTTTTGTAGGATTTGGAGTTTAAATGACAAAAGTGCGTTAGCGTGGCGAATAATGGTGATTCATAGACAAATTGACGAAGTGGAGCGGGAGACACTCAAGCCAAAGATTAAGAGAACCAAAGAAATAAAATAAAGGAATTTAGTTTTGAATTTTGGTGGAACAAAGAAGTCGTATGGACGAACATAGCCAAACCCATTATTGATATAGAATTTAAAACAAAGAAATCCACCAACAGGGAGGATCCCTTTTGTTTACAATTAGGTATTGGGTTTTCAATTGGGCCCAATAACAAGTTTTAGTTTAACAAAAGGAGTTTCAATTTGACCCAATAAGGGTTGCCAATTTGGGCCCAATAGGGAGTAGAGTTCCTAGGACCATAAAAACAATAAGAAAGAATACAAATGGGGAGTTCTTTTGGCTGTGGAATACAAAAAACGCAGCAGCAGCAGCCGAGAACAGCAGAGGAGTAGCAACAGAGAGGACATCCAGTGCAGGAGCAGGGAATGCAGCAGCATGGACGCAATACAGCAGCAGCGAAGCCGCAGGACAGCAAAGACGACGCTATCCAATAGGGTGTGCATTGTTGATTCACCACGCGTTGCCATGCCGATGAAGCTCCACACCGCTGTTGATGTCATCACCTTCGCCGTGTGTCACTAAACTCCACGCAAGGTGAAGAGATGAACTCCTAGATGCAACACACTTAATTAGTATTTGATTCGTTTTATGCTTTCACGATGAATAATGGTGTTTATGATTCTCACTTTTATTTAATATAAGAATTTATGTTATTTTAGTGACAAATATTTCATCAATTATTTTGTAGATTATTATTCCGGTGGTTGTCTTTTTCTTCTCCATATAAGTTATATGTGGTCGTCTTTTATTATGTTATTGTCTCCGAATATATCGTAAATTTAGGATATCACATATGACCAACCTTTGTGTTTTCTAGAAAAAGTAAAATCTAAACCCCATTTACATTAGGATATATTAATGCATTAAAGACTATTCTTCCGATTACGTTGTTTGGAATGTGAAACACGTAATTGAGTTATCATAGCGAATTGATACTAGTTGGCACATGAAATCTAGGAGGGATCCTTGGAACCTTGTGACTTTTCTAAACTTGATTTTTATTAAACTAAATTTAATTTCTTATTTTAAATTTGTTAGAATTTCTTACATTTAGTTTCGCGTAGTTTTTCTTCCTTGACCTTGTTTTGTAGATCGTTTTTCCTCGTGGGATCGACACCCCAATCTTTACTGCAATTGACCGCGTGTACTATTTGGGCGTAATCACTAAGGTCGTATTTTCAGGCACACTCCGTAACGGTCCTGACCAAGTATCCACTCTGATCGGTATTACATAAACCCGAGATATCAGACAAGATAGTGAAATGGTTAGTCGAGCTCGGTCAGTTTGACATAAACTATGCTCCAAGAACCGCCATCAAAACTCAGGCTTACAGGTGGAGAAGAGCCTAAGGTAGACCACTAGCTTCCGGATTTAGATGTTCCAGTGTGTATCTTGCTCTGCGACTGGGAAAGCAAACGGAGCTGGGATCACACTACGTTCCCCCAGCGGCTTCACCTCGAAAAGGCAGTCAGGTTCGACTTTCCCACCTCAAACAACGAAGCCAAATATGAAGCCCTCATGTTCGGCCTAAAGCTAGTATTAGGGATCGGAATAGATCGCCTAATGGCATAAAACAATTCAAGATTGGTAGTCAACCAAGTCAAATGAGATTTCAACAGCAATACCCCCGCATGATAGCCTATCACGACAAGGTACTTGGCATAATGGGCAGATTCAAAAGCTGTGAACTCATACAGTGCCCCTGAGACGACAATAAAAGAGCCGACGAGCTAGCCAAAGAAGCCTCAACCTCCGATGAAGTCTTCAATGTCCTCATTGAATATCAAGAGCAATCGAGCCTCAATGAAAAAGAAAGTAGAGATTGCGCCACGAAAACACATCCAAATTGGATGACTCCAATACTGGAATACATAGCCACCGGAGTCCTACCAACCGAGAAGGTCAAAGCAAGAAGACTAAAAAATAGAGCAACGAGGTACACTCTCTTAAACAACAAATTATATAGGAGATCGATGACAAGACCCCTACTCCGATGTCTACCACCTTCGGAGGCAAGCCAAGTCCTAGGTAGGATCCATGGCAGTATATGCGGGAACCACCCAGGAGGGAGAACCCTCACCCATAAAGCCCTAACTCTAGGGTACTATTGGCCGACTATGCATCGAGATTCCAAAGATAATGTCTACAAATGCGACAAATGTCAGAGGTTCGCACCATACACGCATCTGCTGGCCCAGCCACTGACTCTGATGACTAGTCCATGGTTGTTCGTGCAATGGGGAATGGACATCGTCGGACCACAACCGACATCAACTGATAAAAAGTTCCTTCTTGTGGCCGTCTACTACTTCACCAAGTGGGTTGAGGCTGAGCCCCTATCGAAAATAGGGCAGGTCCAGATCGAGAAGTTCATATGGACCTCCATCTTCTATAGATTCGGCATCCCAGAATATTGGTCAGCGACAACAGAACTCAGTTCGATGGTAGTAAGGTCAAGAAACTATGCAAAAGCTTAAAGATCAATCACCACTTCTCATCGCCAGAGCACCCCCAAGCCAACGGCCAAGTAGAGGTCACCAACCAAACAATCCTCGAGGCCATCAAAAGAAAGCTCGACGCGACCAAAGGAAAATGAGTTTCAGAGCTACCAGGGATACTTTGGGCATATCGGTCAATTAAAAGAGTCCCCACCGAAGAGACACCTTTCGCCCTAACATACGGATCGGAAGCTATGGTTTTAGTAGAACTCGAGGTGTCAACCTTCCGAACGAAGGAGTTCAGACCAGACGACAACGATGAAACCTTGCACGTAGGGCTAGAACTCCCTGACGAAAACAGGATCTAGCCTCTGCCAAGATAGCCGCCTACCAAAAGCAAATGGCGCAATATTACAACAAGAATATCAAACCATGCGAGTTCAAGATGGAGGATTGGGTGCTCAGGAAGACCCAGCAGAACACCAAGGAAGCCGGTGCGGGAAAGCTAAACCCAAACTGGGAAGGACCTTACAGAGTTACCAAGGTCAACAGGCCAGGAACGTACTGGCTGGAAGGCGCAGATGGCGACAGACTTAAACGACCATGGAATGTGGAGCATCTCAAAAAATATTATCAATAAAATATTTGCATTTACCAAAACTTCCATTGTTGTCCGTTACAACCCTCGACCAACCCAAAGCCTAATTCGCTGCGCGTGGGCCACGACGGCTGGGGAAGTGGGAGTCTAGTCAGTGCTTGCCCACTGATGATGACGACTCGCCAAAGGATCATTGCTCTCAAAACTGATAATGATCGTCGAACTTGCCAGGTAAGCTTAGTCAGTTCGCAACTGATGACAACGGCTTCGGGTGCCCAAAGTCTAGTCCGATGCGTGCGGGCCACAACGACCGATGAAGTGGGAGTTTAGTCAACGCTTGTCCGCTGATGACGATGACTTACCAAGGGATCATTGCTCTCAAAACAGACAGTGATCGCTAAACTTGTCAGGTAAGCTTAGTCAGTTTGCAAATGATGACGATGTGTAATATTTGTAGACTTCTTTAAAAAAAAAAGTTTATTTGGAGGGGGTGTACTCAGAAAATCTGGTGGGGGCACATAGCCTCCCAACCTTAAAAGAGAAACCCCCCTTCTCTTTTTCTTCCTTCTCTTTTTCTTACAGGGAGCGATACCCTTCATTTCCTCTTCTTCTCCAGCAAAATCTCGCTTGATTTTCCGATTTCTCCCCCAAATCTCATCCCCTCCTTATTTTTTCTTCATTTTTCTCCCCTCTCCTTCTTGCTTCAGTTTTTCGTTTTAAAAATTGAGGATTTCGGGGTGTGTGGCTTGTTCGGAGTTGTCATTGCCGGTACTAGCAATGTGGCTTTAACCAGTCTCTCACGTGGTGTTTGGGGCGTCATTTGGAACCTGTAAACCCCACATGCAAGGGTGATTTCAGGGTTGGCCGAAATTTTCAAAAAAATTAGTGTGCATGTCAGTTAGGAAGGTTCTCCGGCGATAATCCGAGCTTTGATCACGTGGGTGAGCTACGATTCGTGATTTCAGGTGTTCTTGGACATGTTTCCGACCTGTTGTGCTTTTCGAGGGCGATCAGACCGGAGTAGGGTGGGTTTTGGTGAGTTTTCACCAAATTTTGGGCTTCGTCGGAGTGTTTGAATTTAATTTTTACATTATGCCGTCGATTGTGTATAATTGAATACAAGTCCGAAATTCGGGGTTCTTGGAGTTCGATTGTTGTGTTGGTTCTTTTGTGAATGAATTTATGTATTGGGTTTTCTGAAAGCATGATATACATGATGAAATAGAATGGTGGTTGAATTTGGGTGTGATTAGGCTTTGGTGTAATGGCATTGGCTAGTATGTTGCGTTTCACCGTAGATTGTCGAGTCTTGAGCATGTATGATAGTTCTACTCAAATGACTTTATTGTGGTGAATTGGGTCATGCTGGGACCCTAGCATAGTCGTGGATTTATGAAATTTGCCTAACTGATTATGATTACACATCTGTTCAGTATAGACTCGTAATATGTGCATGGTAATATTAGTGTAAGTGTCTTTACCCCACTGTAATGCATGTTGTGTCGATGCTTAGGAGCTTGCTCGCATCGTGAGTTTGATGGTGCTTGAGATGACTCGCACCTACAGACATTGAGGACGCTATTGCACGTGGCAAGCTTGCTGAGGTGCAGTGAGCTCCCGCACGCACTTGCTACTAAAGAGTGTAGTAGGACGGGTCCCGGAGAACGTGCTTTGGAGATTACTCGCTTTCCCTCCCAGCGCGCTTGAGTTGGATTTGTATTAGGTTGGCAGTGATAGGCCAGTCGTTCGAGACGTTTGTGTTTGTATCCGGGCATATGGCAACCCATTAGGATACAAACAAGCCCGAAGTGGTATTGGTGCACGTTGTGGGATGTGTCTAGGTGAGACTCATTCGTAGGGTATACGGATACCTACGATATGAGGCACTTACGTAGATATTTTTTGGTTTCGACTTTCAACTTGATTACCATACCTAGGAGGCTATGCAGGATTACACTATTGGTTTTGCCTTCATCACTTGATATTTACCATGTTTGAATCACCTGGAATGACCGGCATATCTAGTAAACTTGTTGTTATTGTTGAATCTGAAATGCTTGTGTTGGTGCTTGAACTTAAAAATATTATCCATAGAGACACGGTGTAATTTAGACTTTAGAACCTGTATAAGGACACCTTTTCCATTTTATGGATCCTGCATCTAGGATTACTCACTTATCCATTACTGTGTGGCATGAAGTTTCCTTGTATATTATTCTGTTATTTGTATTTAGTTCGCTCGCACCAGCTAACTTTGTGCTTTGCTGACCCCGCAAGGGGTCTGCTTCTATTGGAGTGCAGGCAGTGTTGGCGTTCCTGTTGATCGTGGCGCTTAGGCCCAGTTTCCAACAGTAGGCTTGTTTTGTGCTGTTTGGTCGTGTCCATCCGGTACGGGTATGTTTTGCTTACTTCGTATTACCTTATTAAATACTAGATGTTTGTATTTTGGTTTTGTTGCTATGACTCTCGCGGGGCGAATCGAATACTCTTATTTTATTCAAATTTTATTGTAGTTTTTATTTCCGTTTGATTCTCGTTTCAAGAATGTGTTATATTATGATGTTGTGGTCGGTTACGATACGCCTGTATTACGGATTAGTTCACGCACGCTACGATTCCCGTGACGGGTCGGGGCGTGACAGAGCTTGGTATCAGAGCCATTGTTTATCAGTTCACATAGAACATCATCATATGTCACTTTCTTGAATGGATTGGGTAGAGGAGTTAGGATTTTTTTTGTTGTGTTGTTTGATGTATGTGTGTTTTATTTTACGTAGAGGAAGTGTGGTGATGGTGCGTGGTAAGAGAACCCAGGGTGAGGGATCAGGCACTGCTGGAGAGGATGACTCTCAGGCTTTCATGGAAATGATGACACAATGGGCACAGAATATGAGACAGGAAAATCAGTCAGAGGATCCGTTTACTCGTCGCAACAAGAATTTTGTCAGCTTGGGTGGTGAAAGATTTGATGGTACTGGAGATTCTCTAGTTGCGGATCGATGGATCCGTAAGGTAGAGCTCATATTTGAGAGGATGGTACTGACACCTATACATCGTACCGAGTTAGCAGCACACCAGTTTGACGGAGAGGCTATGTATTGGTAGGATTCAGTGAGGCAGAGTCGAGATGTGTCAGAGATGCAGTAAGATACATTTTGCGAGGTGTTTGAACAACATTTTATTCCTGATTCTGCCATAACTGAGATAGTGGACAGGTTTCTATACTTACAGCAGGGATCTAAACTTGTTTCAGAATACTTAGCCGAGTTTACACAGTTGAGCCGTTATGCCACTTGCTTCATAGATACTACCGAGAAGAAGAATAGGAAATTTTTTGAGTGGTCTGAACCCGTTCTTAAGGAAACAATTGATGGTGATGATCGATCGTCCTTTTGAGAGATTAGTGGACGTCACTTTAAGTTAGAAGCGAGTTGCAGGCAAGAGACTTTGGTTCGACGAGCTAGAGGTTCAGAGCACAGTAAGAGGTTTGGCCAAGGAAGCCAGACAGTTGAGCAGGCACAGCAGCCAGAGCGTGCCGCTGTTCAGCAGAGAGACCGTGGTTGAGGGGGACCAGTTAGGCCCGGCAGAGACCGCAGAGTTGACAGACGTTCCCGAGGAGATCATTGACAATAGCAGCAACAAAGACAACCTATGAGGGGTGGTCAGACAGGAACCAGGAGCGGTTGCTTCATTTGTGGTCAGGAGGGACATGTATCCCGTGATTGTCCAAGAGGTCAGACAAATCGACAGGAGCAGGTAGTTTATTATATTTGTGGGCAGTCGGGGCACTTTTCCAGAGCTTGTCCTCAGAGTAGGGATGTACCAGCACAACAGAGGAGACCTCAGGGACAGTTAGCGCCTGCGCCTGGAGTTGGTCAAAGAGTCCATCTCCCATCACCGCCTGTTCGCCTTGCAGTTATTCCCGATCAAGGAAATGTTGAGGGTATGTTACTATTTTTGTTGTAGTTGTGTGTGCTAAATGTAGTAGGAAATGTGTTATGTGCATTATGCGTAGGAAAATTTGCATGTTAGTGTGTTGTTATGTGACTCAGGATATATGTGTGGTGTGTCAGGTTTTGTGCATTCGTCATTTTCCCAGTTGAGGGCTCTTTTCAATACAAGAGCATCTAGGTCTTTTATTTCTAGACAGTTAGTTGTTAGAGACCGCCTAGAGGTAGTGCCTTTGCTGGAACCCTTGTGCGTTGTGTCTCCTTTGGGCAATTCGGTTTGGTTGTGAGAATATTGTCCCCGTTTTGAGTTTTCCTTGTTGTGGTACAACTTCGTGTTTGACTTTATTGTCTTGGGCTTTGAGGGCTATCATTTGATTCTAGGGATGGATTGGTTGTCCAGTCATCCAGTGATCATTGATTGCTTGCATAGGTCGGTGATGTTAGCGACACTTGATGTTTCGCCTCGTGTGTTGGCTTGTGAGCCCGATTTTGTTTCTGTGATATCAAGTTTTCTTAGCTCTCTTGAGATTTCTAGTTCCGACACCAGTTCTGTAGAGGTTGTGTGTGAGTTCCCTGATGTCTTTCAGGAGATTTCTGGTATCCCACCTCGCCGTGAGGTAGAGTTTCGGATTGACCCGGTTCATGGTACTGCACCTGTATCTAAATCAGCATACAGGCTTGAACCTAAGCAACTGGAAGAGATGAAAGTACAGCTTGATGATTTGCTTTGTAAGGGGTTTATTCAGCCGAGCAATTCACCTTGGGGGGCTCCAACAATATTTGTGTCCAAGAAGGATGGATCATTGAGGATGTGCATAGATTATCGAGATCTGAATAAAGTGACCATCAAGAATAAGTATTTGTTGCCTCGAATTGATAATCTATTGGATCAGTTGAGAGGAGCCGTAGTGTTTTCACATTTAGATTTGCAGTTTAAGTATCATCAGATGAGAGTTGAGGAACATTCTGTTCCAATTACCGTATTTCGAACCCGTTACGTCTTGTATGAGTTTCCTGTCATACCATTTAGACTGACAAATGCACCGGCTTTCTTCATGGATTTGATGAATAGATTGTTCAGTCTGTACTTGGACAAGTTTGTGGTAATCTTCATTGATGATATCTTAGTGTACTCGAGGAGTTTAGAGGAGCACAAAGAGCACTTTCGCATTGTTTTGCAGACACTTAGAAAAAATCAGTTGTATCCGAAGTTCAGTAAGTATCATTTCTAGGAGCCTGAAGTTCGATTTCTCGGGCATGTCATTTCTAATGGAGGTATTGTAATGGATCCCGAGAAAGTCAAAATAGTGAAGTCTTGGAAATGACCGAGTAGTGTGGCGGAGATTCGTAGTTTTCTGGGTTTGGCTGGTTATTACCGACAGTTCATCAAGAAATTTTCACTGATTGCGGCACCACTCACTCAGTTAACCAGGAAGAATGTTCCTTTTGTATGGTTAGAGAAGTGTGAAGAAGCTTTTGAAACTTTGAAGCTTCGGTTGACTTCAGTACCAGTGTTGACTATTCCGACACCTGGTAGCCGACTGGTGGTATTTACTGATGCTTGCGGTACAGGATTGAGTGGAGTGTTGATGCAAGGCAAGAAGGTCATAGCCTATGCGTCTCGACAGTTGAAACCCCATGAGAGGAGGTATCCGACACATGATTTAGAGTAGGCAGTCGTAGTCTTTGCTTTGGAGACATTATCTGTATGGTGAGAGGTTCGAGTTGTTCACAGATCACAAGAGTTTGAAGTACCTATTCACTCAGAGGGAGTTGAATATGAGGCAACAACGATGGGTTGATTTTCTTAGCAGCTATGACTTCGAGATACAGTATCAGCCTGGTAGGGCCAAAGTGGTTGTAGATGCCTTGAGTACGCGACACGCAGTGATGGCAACCATGATGATTCAAGAGTATCGAACACTTAAAACATTAGTTTTATTTGCAATTCAGCCTACTTTCAGTACAGAAGGAAACATGATAGCAGGTTTAGCAGTTTATCCGCCGTTGATCAGTAGAGTGGTGGAGAAACAGACATCCGATCGAGTGATTACGAGGCAGATAGCAGATTTGGTAGTAGACGCACTGGATGAGTGCCCTACCGATTGGTCGGTGGGTTCAGATGGAAAGTTGTGGTTCTGTGGGCGGCTTTGTGTTCCGTTTGATGAGGCGTTGCGAAGAGATATCTTACAGGAAGCTCATAGATCTCATTTCACCATTCACCCCAGTGGAACGAAGATGTATCGAGATTTGAGACGTCCTTTCTGGTGGCGTGGCATGAAGAAAGACATTGGAGAGTCTGTGGCACGGTGTGCAACTTGTCAGCAGATGAAAGCCGAGCATCAGAGACTGTCTATGTTATTGCATCCATTGGAGATCCCGGCGTGGAAATGGGAGTATATCACTACTGAGAAGAGTCAGTTGTGATGGGGCCGGATGTGATCAAGAAACTACTGAGAAGATTGAGCTGATTAGAGCGCGTTTGTTGACATCCCAGAGTAGACAAAAGAGTTATGCTGATAGGAGGCGTAAGGAGTTAGAGTTTGCTGTTGGCGACAAAGTCTTTCTGAAAGTTTCCCCGATGCGCAAAGTTGTTAGGTTCCGAAGTCGAGGGAAGCTTGCATCGAGATGTGTAGGGCCCTATGAGATTACTGAGAGGATTAGATCAGTGGCCTACAGATTGGCTTTGCCGCAGAGTATGTCAGGTCTCCACGACGTGTTTCACGTATCCATGTTGCAGAAGTGTTTGGCAGACCCGTCACAGATTGTGGAACCCGCTGAGTTGGAGATTTCTGATGAGTTGACTTATCCAGTGATGCCAGTAGCCATTGTTGATGATGACGTAAAACAACTTTGACGGAGGATGGTGAAGTTAGTGAAGGTCCAGTGGAGCCACCGGGAGGGTGACATGACTTGGGAGCTGGAGGACCAGATGGGACAGAAATACCCTGAGCTTTTTGCCTAGTATTTATTGTCGTTGCTTTGTCTGATCTCAAGGACGAGATCTCTTTTAAGGTGTGTACAATGTAATATCTGTAGACTTCTTTAAAAAAAAAAGTTTATTTGGAGGGGTGTACTCAAAAAATCTGGTGGGGGCACATAGCCTCCCAACCTTAAAAAAAAAACCCCTTCTCTTTTTCTTCCATCTCTTTTTCTTACGTGAGCGATTCCCTTCGTTTCCGCTTCTTCTCCGACGAAATCTCGCTTGATTTGCCGATTTCTCCCCCCAAATCTCATCCCCCTCCTTATTTTTCTTCATATTTCTCCCCTCTCCTTCTTGCTTCAGTTTTTTGTTTTAAAAATTGAGAATTTCAGGGTGTGTGGTTTGTTCGGAGTTGTCATTGCCATTGCTAGCAATGTGGCTTTAACCAGTCTCTCAGGTGGTGTTTGGGGCGTCAGTTGGAACCTGTAAACCCCACATGCAAGGGTGACTTCAGGGTTGGCCGAAATTTTCAAAAAAATCAGTGTGCATGTCCGTTAAGAAGGTTCTCTGGCGTGAATCCGATCTTTGATCGCGTGGGTGAGCTGGGATTCATGATTTCGGGTGTTCTTAGACCTATTTTCGACCTGTTGTGTTGTTTAAGGGTGATCAAACCGGAGTAGGGTGGGTTTCGGTGAGTTTTCGCCGAATTTTGGGTTTCGTCAGGGTGTTTGCCAGATTTAATTTGCCGATAAGTTTTTCTTTTCGTCACGCGCCGGTTGTAACTTATTTCTTTTTCCAGTTTTCAGCTAGTTTGCTCACTTTTGAGTCCGCCTTGCAGTTTTTAAAAAAAATTCCTTAGTCTCGCATTCGCTGTTTCGCGAGTTGGGAGCTTCGATTGGTAGGATTTGGGTTCCGAAAAACCATTCCGCTCAAGTGAGTGTAACTATAATATTTACCTTGAGAAATATTTATTTTAAATCTTGAATTTAATTTTTACATTATGTCGTCGATTGTGTGTAATTGAATACAAGCCTGAAATTCGGGATTTTTGGAGTTCGATTGTTGTGTTGGTTCTTTTGTGAATGAATGGGTTTTCTGAAAGTATGATATACATGAATGAAATAGAATGGTGGTTGAATTTGGGTGTGATTAGGCTTTGGTGTAATGGCATTGGCTTGTATGTTGCGTTTCACCGTAGATTGCCGAGTCTTGAGCATGTATGATAGTTCGACTCAAATGATTTTATTGTGTTTATTTGGGTCATGCTGGGACCCTAGCATAGTCGTGAATTTTTGAAAATTTCCTAACTGATTATAATTACACATCTGTTCTGTATAGACTCGTAATACGTGCATGCTGATATTAGTGTAAGTGTCTTTACCCCACTGCAATGCCTGTTCTGCCGATGCTTAGGAGCTTCCTCGCATCGTGAGTTTGATGGTGCTTGAGATGACTCACACCTACAGACATTGAGGACGCTATTGCAAGTGGCAAGCTTGCTGAGGTGCAGTGAGCTCCCGCACGCACTTGCCACTAGAGAGTGCAGTAGGACGAGTCCCGGAGGACGTGCTTTGGAGATTACTCGCTTTCCCTCCCAGCGCGCTTGAGTTGGATTTGTATTAGGTTGGCAGTGTTCGGCCAGTCGTTCGGGACGTTTGTGTTTGTATTCGGGCATATGGCACCCCATTAGGTTACAAACAAGCCCGAAGTGGTACTGGTGCACGTTGTGGGATGTGTATGGGTGAGACACATTCGTAGGGTATGCGGATACCTACGATATGAGACACTTACGTAGAAATTTTATGGTTTTGACTTTCGACTTGATTATCATACCTAGGAGGCTATGCAGGATTACAATATTGTTTTTGCCTTCATCACTTGATATTTACCATGTTTGAATCACCTGGAATGGCCGGCCTATCTAGTAAACTTGTAGTTAATGTTGAATCTGAAATGCTTGTGTTGGTGCTTGAACTTAGAAATATTATCCTTAGAGACACGGTGTAATTTAGACTTTAGAACCTGTATAGGGACACCTTTTCCATTTTATGGATCATGCATCTAGGATTACTCACTTATCCATTACTGTGTGGCATGAATTTTCCCTGTATATTATTCTGTTATTTGTATTTAGTTCGCTCGCACCAGCTAGCTTTGTGTTTTGCTGACCCCGCAAGGGGTGTGCTTCTATTGGAGTGCAGGCCCAGTTTCCAGTGGTAGGCTTGTTTTGTGTTGTTTGGTCGTGTCCACCCTCTACGGGTATGTTTTGCTTACTTCGTATTACCTTGTTAAATACTAGATGTTTGTATTTTGGTTTTGTCACTATGACTCTGGCGGGGAAAATCGAATACTCCTATTTTATTTAAATTTTATCGTAGTTTTTATTTCCGTTTGATTCTCGCTTCAAGAATGTGTTATATTATGATGTGGTGGCCGGTTATGATCCGCCTGTATTACGGATTAGCTCACGCATCGGCACTCTACGATTTCTGATGGGGATTTAACTAACATAAATAAATAGGTTAATTTAACCCACTTGTAATAACCGCAAGTGCACGGTGCCTAACTGGTAGACAACGGCAAGTACGGGTCGATCCCACGAGGAAGGTGGATTAAATTGTATTTTAGAAATTATCTAAACTAATTTAGAGAAAATGGGGTTACAGTGTTTTTAAAATTAAACTAAAAATAAATTAAAAATAAGAAAAATAAAATAAAAGAAAAGGATGGATGAGATGGATTTTGTGGGCTTGGACTCACCAATGAGTTAGCAAAAACATTTAAATCTAAATTACTGAAAATTTAAACGAGAAGCTTTAGGGATGAGAATCCCTTGCTTACATCGAATATGTGATCGTTAAAATTCAATTCAAATTATATCATGTTTCTATCAAACATTAACAAATTATTTCAAGCAAATACGCTCTTACCAAGTATTAAGTGACTTTTTAGGGCACACTTAATCAAAGTTTAAGCTTAATATTTTTAGCACATGCTTTGAATATTGATAAAAGAGTAATTCTAACTACCAAACATATCAAGTTTAATTTCTCGAACATGAAAGGTGAAAGCAATTTATCAAAAATTCAGAAATAAATTGTAATTAACAATTAAGCACACAATTCAGTAAAATACCATTCTGAGACATGTAGATAGTTGGTGAGCCCTAGGTATCATTGTTCAGCCGTTGATAGCGTTGGTCAGCCAGTAAATCTATGGGTAGTCGTTCAGAGCCCTCTGTAAGTCGCCATGATGAGCGCAGTGGTTATGGGTTAGGTGTTCCTATAGAGGTGGTCCAGTTGTAGGTGTTCCGGATACAGTGTTCCCACTCCCATCCCCAAAAGATTTTGATCTATGTCTTTGTTTTCAAAATTTACTCGAGCTTCTAGCTCTAGGTCAAGACAGATTCCTGATGATGCGAATCATATGGAATGTAGAATTTCTGAAGTAAAAAAGAATTTACAAAAATGGTCCATACCAGAAATTCCTTACAAAAACATCTACAATGTTTCAAAATCCTTGTTTTCTCAAAAAACCGAGGATCTGATTGATATGGTTGAACAAACCATATCTTTTGATGGTTCTATGGAATAAAAACAATTGTTTTCAAACCAGACTTTGGAGTTCCTTCAAAGCAATGAATACAAATATATCCATATTGGTTTGATTCAAATCGGGATAAAACCCCTTACAAGAACAGGGTTAGACACCTGTGCTCTTATCGCTCTTCGCGATTGCAGGCACAATAGGTTCGATGACTCGCTCTTAGGCATCGCAGAGTCAACTCTAGCGATGGGTCCAATCTACTTTGATTGTTATCCCAATTTCTCAGTATCTCTTACGGATCCAAACATCCTTGAGACACTGACCCTGAACATCCAGACTTCTGGATTTGATATGCTTCCTGGATCAAAACCTTTGGCTTTGATCTACAAGATTACCTTCAAAGCCATGAAGACTCAATTGAGTCCTAAGGCACTTATGGAATTTGCAAAAGGATACATCATCCTCTTCCAGGCTAACAAAGAAAAGACAAGTGTTATTGTCCCTAAAACAATTCACTGGAATCAAATCACACTTCCAGACACTTGGCAAATTCCCACTGAAAATCGCAGACCTATTCCAAGTCAATTAAGCCAGATCTTGACTCTTGATGATGGAACGGTTCAATTACGATTTTCTGATTCTCGCAATACGAGTTTGAGACTTCCAGTTACTGAAAGAAGATCTGTCTCTTCTTTTAAGACTGCTCAAACACATATCCCAAGAACACAAACACCTCCTGAGGTTCTCCCTCATCTTGATCTTGCAAGCCTGAGAAATAACCCACAATTTCCTCAGATTCCACAACCAACTTACAATCCTAAGTCCCCTACTCAATCTGAAATGGATGATCGCCCTTCTCCTCATCCTTCTCTGTTTATGTTACAAAAAGAATTTGTTCTTAATAAAGATTGGATTAAAAATGAATTTATCCAACCTTCCAACCAGCCTAAAAGAGATTTGTTTTATGATCAAACCACTGAAGATCAACGAACAGAATTAGGAAAACAATTTTATGCTTGTTGTGAAGAAATGAAACAAAACTTATCATTCTTAGAATGGTATTTTTCTGATTATCTTCCCAGCATAAATGTTATCAAAACCAATTCTAAACAATGGCTTACAACAGAAACCAATTCGGTTAAAGAATCCATTTTACCACCATTAGAAGCAATTAAATTCTCCACTCTTGGAACAAATATTCTTGCTTCTCCATTCAAAGATCATAATGTTGAGAATACATTTAAAGGAATTAGTAGAGTTATCCAACAAACTAACTATACTAATTTGTTGTTACATGAGATTGGTGAAAAACTGGTTCAAGATCAGGTTCATCAATACCAATTGACTAACACTCAATTAATTCAAAAACAACAATCTGCTCCAAAATCAGTAGCGTATTTTGTACCTACTACTGTGGAACGTAATGTTCTAACATCTCAACATCAAATTATTAAAGAAATTGATATCAAATTAGCAGCTCTCAATATTAACAAACCTCATGTTAATACACTCTCTGCTAAAGATATGTCTGAAAGTGATTTTGATCCAATGGTTGAATTAGATCGTTTGAATTATATTCATTACGAAATCAACCCCCTTAAGCATGCTAAAGCTTCTGGTAGATATCAAAATCCACTTCCAACCACTAGGAATTTTTATCCTAGACCATCCTTTCCTGACATGCAATATGAAGAGAAATCTCTTCAGGTCTATGGATCTTTCTCTACAAATCACCTCTATACCTGGAATATAGATGGTCTAACTGAAGAAAGTATTATTGAGCTAACTCAGGAAATGGTTATGATGGCTTCGGCTCATCGTAGCGAAGGCAAGAATGATGCCACCATTGCAGGGCTTATCATTGTTGGTTTCTCTGGATTACTCAAAGGATGGTGGGATAATTATCTCACTAGTGAAGAACAACAAGCAATCCTTGACTCTGTTAAGGTTGATTTATTAGGTAATCCTATGAAAATCGAACCTGATGGTTTATTTATTCCAGATGCAGTTCATACATTGATTTTCTGCATTTTGAAGAATTTTATGGGTGATCCTAGTGAATTCAAAAATAAATCTAAAGATTTGTTGATGATCCACAAATGTCCAACTTTGAGCCAACAAAGATATCTTCCTTAAAAAGGTTATGTATCAACCTGATGCTAACAACCCTTTTTGGAAGCGAAAATTCATTTCATGTCCTCCACCTATCTTTGCTGAAACTGTTCGAGAACGATCCCACAATGGTAATATCCCTTATGAGACATTAACTTTTGGTGACATTATCAGTTTTATTAACAAATGTGTTTTGCACCTTTGCAATGATCTTAGGTTAAAACAACAACTTAAGAAACAAAACATCAATGGCAGAGAACTAGGTGATTTCTGTCAGCAATATGGTTTTGAGGATTTTAAATACCCTCAGAAATCATCCCATTCCAAAGCCCTTTATAGATCTCACCCTGCCCGTCAGTTTAAATCCAAAAGACCTTATGGACCTAAACAACTCAGGCCCAAAGACTATAACCAATATTATAGTCAGCCCAAGAAACATGGTACGCATAAACCCAAGCCTACCAAACCCTTCAAACACTTCTCCAATCAGTCCACTTCAAAGCCCGTATGCTTTAAATGTGGACGTCCAGGCCATTATGCAAAAAATTGCAGAACGGCTCAAAAGATTCAAGAGCTCCAAGCTCCTGATGATATTAAGAACATGTTTTTACAAGTTCTTATGAATTCTAATTCAGACCATTCAGATGAAGATTTTTAGATTTTCAACCTTCACAATTCTTCAGATTCTGATCAGTCTGAACCAGATGATAATGGCGAATGTGCAGAAGCATGCCATTGTCACAATCTCCAAAGCATCAATATGCTATCTAAGACAAAAGAATCAAGTATTCTTTTAGATTTTGTTGATAGAATTGAAGATCCTCAATTAAAAACTGAATATCTTCAACACATCAAAGCTAATCTCAATACCAAACCCACTCCAGAGATCGTAAATCCATTTTATGATCATAAACAAATTATTGATAGATTCAGAAGGTCTTCTTCATCTTCTATCCCTGTCAATATTACTGACCTTCAGCAAGAAGTCAATCATATCAAAAAAGAGATTATGATTTTGAAACAAAATCATTCCCTCCTTGATCTTCGTATCAATGGCTTACAATCTCCTATTATTGATATACCATCTTTTCTGAACCATTAGTAGAAACTATTCCTCCCAAATTTCTTAATGAAATCAACCAAGTTACACATCAGCGTTGGTTTTGTCATATAAACTTTGTCATCAATAAAGAGATTACTATCCCATGTAAAGCTCTTATTGATTCTTGAGTTGATCTTAACTGTATTGCTGAAGGATTAATTCCTACAAAATATTTTGAACTTACCAAACAGAAATTGTATACTGCCAATAATTCTAATTTGGCCATACAATACAAATTAACTAATGCCCATATCTGTCAAGATAAAGTCTGTATTAAACAGGATTTCTTGCTTGTGCAAAATATGGCCCAGAAGATGATTCTTGGTACTCCATTTTTTGCTGCAATCTATCCGTTTTCTGTTACAGCCTCTGGCACTACCACACAAATACTTGGTACTGATGTTGAGTTCCCTTTCATTTACAAACCTGAAATTATTGAGATTAACAATATCAAAAGTGATATCTGTTTCCTTAATTTCATTACCCAAAAACAACAGCATGTACAATCTCTTAAGACAGAAATTGCATTCAGACGCATTGATGAGCAGGTGCTCGATCCTAAACTTCAAACTCAAGTTGTTCATTTCCAAGAACACTTGAAAAAGAATTTATGTTCTGAGTTACCTAATGCCTTCTGGCATCGTCGTCGCCATGTTATCCGACTCCCCTATGAACCTTCCTTCAATGATTCTATGATTCCTACCAAAGCTCGTCCTATTCAAATGAATAGTGAGCTCATGGAACATTGCAAGAAAGAAATTAGAGGTTTGCTCTCCAAACAACTTATTAGGCATTCTAAATCCCCTTGGAGTTGTGCTGCTTTTTATGTGAATAAAGCTGCAGAATTAGAACGAGGCAGTCCTCGTTTAGTCATCAATTATAAGCCGTTAAATCAGGTTTTACAATGGATTCGATATCCAATCCCAAACAAGAAAGATCTGCTTAAAATATTACACTCTGCTTGTGTATTCTCTAAATTTGATCTTAAATCAGGATTTTGGCAAATCCAGATTCATCCCTTTGATCGATATAAGACTGCATTTAATGTTCCTTTTGGACACTATGAATGGAATGTTATGCCCTTCGGTCTCAAAAATGCTCCCAGTGAGTTTCAGAATATCATGAATGATATTCTCTCCTCTTATTCTCACTTTACAATTGTGTATATCGATGATATACTGGTCTTTTCCGAATCAATTCCAGCCCATTGGAAACATTTGTACCAATTTGAAAGAATTATCAAAGATAGTGGATTAGTTCTTTCTCCTACTAAAATCAATCTTTTTCAAACCAATGTTCGATTTCTTGGACATAAGATTTTTCATAGTACAATTACACCTATCTCTAGGGCAATTGAATTTGCAGACAAATTCCCAGATGAGTTAAAAGACAAAAACCAATTACAAAGGTTTTTAGGATCCCTTAACTATGTAGCTGATTTTTACAAAGGCCTCCGAAGTTTACTTAAGCCATTATTTACTAGACTTAAGAAAAATCCAGGCCCATGGACAGAAGCCCATTCCCAAATTGTCCGTCATGTTAAGTCCAAAGTCAAACATCTTCCTTGTCTTGGCATTTCCAATCCCGATGCTTTCAAAATAGTTGAAACAGATGCGTCCAATTTAGGATTCGGTGGCATACTTAAACAGCGTCTTCCTGATACCTCTATACAATTGGTCCGATACCATTCAGGTATATGGAATCCAGTCCAGTACAATTATTCAACTGTCAAAAAAAAAGTTTTATCCATTGTATTATGCATCATGAATTTTCAAGATGATTTAATAAATCAAAATTTTCTTTTACAAGTTGATTGCCAATCTGCCAAAGAGATTTTAACAAAAGATGTTTTAAATCTCGTGTCCAAACAGATCTTCGCCAGATGGCAAGGTCTTCTTTCAGCCTTTGATTTTGAAATTAAGTTTATAAAAGGAACTGATAACTCTCTTGCTGATTTCTTAACCAGAGAGTTCTTGCAAAGATGAGTTCTTCTAAATCATCTTCTTCTCGGCCCCCTCCTTTTACCAAACCCAAATCAAAATCCCAATATGCTATGACGCCTTCTGCGTCTAAGCATCAACCCCCTCTTTCTTATGCACTTTCCTTTTCTCAAAGGTTCACCCCGTTGAACAAAGAAGACGAAGTTTCTACAAAAACTACTGGCTCAATATTGACCAGTTTCTCAAAGCCACAGACTTCGGCACCAAATCCATACATTCCAAAAGCTTGCTTAGAATATCTTTGTATTCTTGAGCCTTCTATGTATGATCTGATCAAAGAGCCCCAGCTCATTGCCAAGAATCTGTTCCCTCAACAACAGCAGTTTGAAGAAGCAGATACTTACAAATCTCAAGAGTTCTACGAGTTCATCCTTGTAGATTCCGATTCTGTTATAGTGACACATCACTATGACAAGACCAATTCCGAAAGGATTGCATTCTCCAAATGCCAAATCCTCAAAGTTCTCTCTGAAGCTGATTGGAACCAGCTTCCCCACTCTCACAAGAAGTTCTCCGTGACTTATGTTCCATAGTCCTACAATTATCTTGACTACAAATTAGCATGGTCAAGAGCATTCTTCATCCAATCACAGAACTGTGGCCATTCTTGGTTCTTCCTGTTCTGTCAAAAGTTCCGACAAAAGACCGTCCCTTTATGGTTCCAGCATACTTGGTGGAGCTATTTCGGTCCAATTCAAGATATTCTTCCTCCTGCAGTTCAAGAAGGATGGAAGATTTTTCAATCACAATACCAGCCTCCAATACCTCCCACTGAACAAGTGTTGTCACTCTGGTTTTTTATTAGATTTGGTTTGTCCTGGATTTTATGCTGGGATTGTCACTGCTCAGAATTATCCAAGCCTTACCAATCCAAACATGCCCCAAAGTGGTTCTGTCGCCGCTTCAAGGTCAAATGGTGGTCTCAATTTGACCACTCCAAAGTTACAAAAGAAGGAGTTCTTCGCTTCTTCAACAAGTCCCAATCACCTACTCCCCAGGTGAATCCAATTGATCCTCTAACTGATGCCAAAGTTCTCCGTCAACACATCCGGCACCAGTTCAAAGGCAAACTTACAAATACTCAGCTTTTTGAGACACTCTCCAAGATCTGCTCCGAAGAGTCAGATGAAGAAGATGAACCAACAGTTCCTCTTGACAATGACAACGAGGATGACTGTTACAACGTCTTTTCTCCAACAGACTAATGGACCCCATCCATTATTATCAAAAGGCATCATCTGCCAACATCACTACAAGACAATCAACTTTCGGTCCTCTCTGACCGACAGCTTTTTCAAAAGCGTCACATACGCACTACTATTCACTCAAAGACTTTTGCACCAACTGTTCCACCTACCGACAGTCACATGCAATGGTTCTGCAAAGGACAATTTGTCCAACCTTATCCTTATCCTCCAGCTAGGTCTCTCCTTGTCTGGAATTAGCTTATATATGTTTTAGTTTTCATAAATAAGGCAAGCGAGTTTCACCTGTGAAAATCCTTACGCCTTTTCTTGTAAGTCCTTAAGCTTTCATCTCTGTATTTCTTATCCTGTATTTCTTTTGTTGTAACTATTAAATAAAATATCTTTTCTCCATCTCTTTTCTATCTAAGATCTGTTTTTAATTGAACATCTCATTATTCAACCCTAAGAAGTTGAATTGGCACCGTTCGTTCTAACAGATCAAAGATAATTCAATTGTGTTTATTCAATTCTGTTTTGATTTCCTGCATATCATATTATTCTGTCATCTTTTCTATCTATCTTACCTATTGTGAGTAGTTCTGGGTAATTTTGGCATAGATGGTACTTCAAAATACATGAGGATCTATCTATGATCTTATCTAGTCACGATCACCTATTGAATTACAGCTTAACGATACATGAAACAGGGAACGTGACAAATTCTCACAAATTCTCCACCCAATTTCTCTTGCCCCTTCTCATTCACAATAATGAAGTATATATATTACAAAACATTTTCAAGAACCTTGCTCTCCAAGGCTCGGTTGATCTCCTAAAAATCCTCCTAATCACAAAGATATGATCTCTAAAAATCCTCCTAATTACAAAGATATATTTACCTAAAATACAAAGACTATATTAAAGAAAAATATTTCTCAAAAGATATGCACAATAAACTCTCCTATTTTATTTTAGTTACAATAATATTAATATCGTAATACCCCCCCCCCCCCCCCCTCAAGTTGGAGCATGTAGATCTCGAACGCCCAACTTGCGAAGTAGAAACTCAAATTTCGCTTTCCCCAACACTTTTGTAAAGATGTCTGCCAATTGAACACTAGTGGAAACATAAGATGGACAAATCATCCCTTCAGTCACTGCATCTCGAACAAAATCATAGTCTGCCTCTATATGCTTTGTTCTTTCATGAAAAACTGGATTTTGAGCAATGTACAACGCCGACTGACTATCACAATACAACTTCATACCCTTCCGATGTCGCACACCCAAGTCACCCAAAAGTTGTTTAAGCCACTTTAACTCACACACTGTTGCCGCCATTGATCTATACTCAGCCTCTGCAGATGATCTAGACACTGTTTGTTGCTTCTTGGTCTTCCACGACACAGGAGAACAACCAAGTAACACGAACCATCCTGTCAAGGAACACCGCGTAAGTGGACAACTAGCCCAATCTGAGTCACACCACCCTTCTAGACTTAGGTCACTGTCAGCACGAAGCAAAATCCCTTGCCCCAGACTCTTCTTCAAATATCTCACGACCCTGAGAGCCGCCTCCCAATGATCCTCACGAGGTTGTTGCATAAATTGTGACAAAATATGAACCGAATATGCAAGATCAGGTCTCGTCACAGACAAGTAAATCAATCTCCCTACAAGTCGCTTATACGGCGCCGGATCTGCAAGAAATTCGCCCTTTGCAAGGGCCAAATTGTGATTTTGTTCCATAGGAAATGCCGCAGGCTTTGCTCCCAATAAACCGGTTTCAGAAATTATCTCGAGTGTGTATTTTCTTTGGCAAAGAAAGATTCCTTCTGGATTACGGGCTACCTCTAGCCCTAAGAAATATTTCAAAACTCTCAAATCCTTCATATGAAAACACCTGCCAAGGTAATCTTTAAAAGTTGTCAATGCAACCTTATCATTCCCTGCAATAATCAAGTCATCAACATAAACTAACACGTTGATCTGGGTTCTTCCCCTGCACAACCCAAATAATGAATAATCTGAATAGGATTGCACAAATCCATAATTCTTCAACGTTGTTGACAGTTTTGCAAACCAACATCGGGGAGCTTGTTTCAGACCATACAACGATTTTTTCAACCTGCAAACCATGTTAGGATTTGTATTCTTGAAACCTGGAGGAACCTTCATATAAACCTCCTCACTTAAGTCACCGTGAAGGAAAGCATTATGCACATCCATTTGATGTACCTCCCAATTTTTAATAGCAGCAATTGCAAGAAAAATATGAACCGTCACCATTTTTTCCACAGGAGCAAATGTCTCGTTATAGTCAAATCCTTCCACCTAATGATTGCCATAGATCACAAGTCTTGCTTTGAGCCGCTCTATGCTGCCATCAGACTTATACTTAATTTTATATATTCACTGGCTCCCTAGTGCTTTCTTTCCGGGTGGAAGAGTCTCCATTACCCAAGTCTCATTGTCTTCAAGGGCTCGTATCTCCTTACCCATCGCATCTCGCCATCCCGGGTCTTTCATTGCTTCTTTAAAATGCTTTGGCTCATGTCCCACTGTCACTGCTGCAAGAAAATTCCTATGTCTCACAGAAAAACGTTCACAATTCACAAAATATGTTATAGGATAGGGCGTACCTGAGGAAGATGAGGAGCAGATGAATTCTCAGATGGACTTATTTTCCGTATAGTATGAGTAACAAAATCACGATACCGTGTTGAAGGAGTTTTGGCCCGTTTTCCTCGGCCTAGCTCACCGTCAACTTGCACACCTTGCTCCCCTACCGTATTCTCCAGCCCCTCATCACGCACGTCCTCCTGTGCGGACTGCTACACAGGCTGCACCGCAGCACCCGACTCCCCCTCGAGGGTGGACGCGGCCTCCAACCCCCCCTCAACACACACATCACACTCATTGGCACCCTCATCCTCACTCCATGCCCCATCCTCATTGTTCGCCAGCATAGGAGTCACCACATTCCGTGGTTGATTTGTCGCAAAAGGAAATTCTTTCTCAAAGAACTTCACATCCCTCGATATAAAGTACTCATGTGTTTCTAAATCATACAATTTCCAACCTTTCTTCCCAAATGGATAGCCAACAAAGATACATTTACGGCTCCTACTTGCAAATTTATCACCTTTGTGTCGTTGATTATGAGCATAGCAAATGCACCCAAATACACGAATAGCATCATAAGAAGGCATTTTCCCAAACAACATTTCATATGGCGATTTAGTCTTAAGTAAAGTAGAGGGTGTTCTATTAATCAAGTAACATGCTGTCAACACACATTCTCCCCAAAATTTGATTGGTAAGTTTCCTTGAAATCTTAATGCTCTAGCCACATTTAAAATATGTTGGTGTTTTCTCTCAACCCTCCCATTTTGTTGTGGAGTCCCAACACAAGAAGTCTAAAAAATAATTTCATTATTTTGAAAATAATCATGCAAACAATTAAACTCGGTCCCATTGTCACTTCTCACACGTTTTATTACTTGTTCAAATTTTGTCGTTCAACCATGGCAACAAAATTAAGAAACATAGATTCAACTTCCATTTTATTGCATAATAAATGTACCCAAACTCCTCTTGAAAAATCATCTACTATTGTCAAAAAATAGGTAGCCCCACAAGAAGAACGAAACTTGTAAGGCCCCCACAAATCCAAATGAACAAGTTCAAAAATCCTACCAGCTTTATTCGTACTAATGGGAAAACTAGATCGAGGTTGCTTTGCATGCGGACAGACATCACAAGCTTTATTATGTTTCCTACAAGAATGGCTCACAACCGGTATCATCTTCAATATTTTCTCCGACGGATGCCCCATTTGTTGATGCCATAACTCGAACGACGAATCACCATCCACTGTCAAGACCTTCACTTGAGGAACACCACGGAAAAAATAAAGTCCATCCAATCTTTCACCCGCTCCAATCACCTTCCTAGTCGGTTGGTCCTGTATAACACAAATATTATTAGTGAATTGGACAACACAATTTGATTCATCGATTAATTGAGTCACAGAAATTAAATTGCATGTTAATTGTGGGACATAAAGCACATTATCAAGCATCAATCCTCCTGGCAACACGACACTCCCCTCTTGGTTTGCATCTGTCGTGTTTCCATCCGGCAATCCCACCGAGCAGTGTTTCACCTTTCTCACATTTCTCAAAATAGATAAGTCACACGTCACATGATTCGACGCTCCTGTGTCGATAATCCAACTAAAATTATTGTTCTTACCATACAGTCGATCTTTTGTTTTGGCCAAGTTCAAAAAATCAAGAAGTTGTTGCAGTTGCGTTGCTGAAACACCAGCAAGACCCGCTGCTTCGATCACACCCGCCAGCCCCTGCGAGTTCCCTGCCTGCTGCCCAGACGAAGTTCCAGCCCCGCCAGTTTTATTTGCGTGGACCGGCGGTGCACCAGACCCTCTGCCACGGCCAGAACCTGCAGGCCCACCTCCTCTTCCTGTCCGTCCTCCACCACGACCCGGTCCCCTTCCTCCGCGAGGTCGGTCCCCCCACCATTCGGGGAACCCGTGTAATTGAAAGCAAGAGGATTCATCGTGGCCTTCTCTATTACAATGATTGCAAAATTTGTCAGTATTATCCATAACACGAGACTTACCACGCGTATCAGGCTGAATTGTGAAGGCCATGATACTATCTCGTTCTTCCTTGGATGAGGACAACTCTCCTCCACGCAGTCTTTCCGCTTGAATCACTTGTTGATATGCTCTATCAAGAGTCGGCAATGGCTCTTGTCCAAGCATATGCTCCATCGAGGCCGATAAGAAAGTGATGTAGATCGTCCTCTTCTCTCAATTTTTCTACATGCGTGACTATGCTACACGTGCAACCTCCACACTTACAAACCGGCACCTTCACATATGTGGTCAGTTCGTCCCATATTTTTGACAAACGGCCAAAATAAATTGCTATAGTCTCGGTTTTTCCTTGCTTGCACTCCCCCAAGGACGTTTTTAATTGACATATACGAGTGCCGCTTACCACACAAAACCTGTTTTTGAGATTGTTCCACAGGAGTTGTGCATCATCATATTCTCCAAGTGTCGACCGAACAGACGGCTCAATGGTGTTGGTCAGCCATGACACCAACATCGAATGCACAGCTATCCAATCCTCAAGTTTCTCCTCTGTTGTTGGCTTCGGAACCGTCCCTTCCACAAAGCCAAATTTCCTCTTCGCCTTTAGCGAGGTTCGAATTGCCCTCGCCCATTCATCGTAGTTCTCACCACGTAATTGAATCGGGGTAATGATGTTGTCCGGACCGTCACTCGATCCAAGATGATACGTCATATCCACCTTCTTGTCACCATCTCCTTTCTTTTCTCCCTCTCCGCCAGCCATGATTTCTCGTGGAGGCTATAGTACTGAGAGAAAAAAAAAATTGTGTTTGCCCTAGGATCTCCCTACGCTCTTGATACCATGACAAATTCTCACAAATTTTCCACCCAATTTCTCTTGCCCCTTCTCATTCACAATAATGAAGTAATTATATTACAAAACATTGGAAAGAACCTTGCTCTCCAAGGCTAAGTTGATCTCCTAAAAATCCTCCTAATCACAAAGATATATTTACCGAAAATACAAAGACTATATTAAGAAAAAATATTTCTCAAAAGATATGCACAATAAACTCTCCTATTTTAGTCACAATAATATTAATATCGTAATAGAAGGGTAGATTCAAATCTATCATATCTTTTTAGTGCTGAGCATAAAAGCTAACTATTAGAAGTAATAACATGTTCCATTTATGTTTTAACAAAAAATAAAAACATGTTCCATTTATGACTTGCGTGCCAAGTACATAGTGGGTTTAAGACTGAATACAACATCTCCATTTTGTTACTCCATGTGGTTTATACGGAGAGGATATAAATGCCGACTTTCATTAAAGCTTGTAAGAAGGAATGTGATTATAACTTATTTTTTTTAGTAGAATAACATTTATATTAACTCAATAAGACATTATTGGGAGTCCTTGATACAGCAACTAGTAATGGAAACAACATTACTCCTAATTCAAGCATCTTTGTTGGACATCGTCGCTGCTGCTTGTTCTGCCCGCTCTGTGAGCCACTTCACAACCACTCCAAAGACCAACTCAACATTTTCTTCAGGTTCGCCAACCAGATCGTGCCACATACCTGAGAACAGTTGAATGGTTTTGTCCTTGCTAGCAGCACGCTGGTATAGCTGCCGTGACCAAGCAGGGTTACACACACAGTCTGCTTCACCCTGTACTATCAGAAATGGCACCTCCACCTCTTCAAATCTCCCCTGTAACTCCTTAGACACCTTCAGCATCTCCTCCGCTGTCGCTGCTGTTGGCCTCCCCAATCGTGGTCGTGGGCTAGCAGTGCCCAGCTTCCTCTTCCACTTCTCCTTTACTGATGAGTTCAGTATTGGCCAGATGGGCACCTGCCATGTTGGGACCAACCATGCGACGACGGATAACATCTGGTTGAATGGCCAGGGAGGGTTGAACATGCGACCTATTCCACACATGGGGCTATTCAACACAATCCCATTCCAAGGTCTACTAGATTTGTAGTTGAGATTCATCAGGAGACCAATTGCGCCACCAAGGGACTCGCTGTATAAGAAGGATGGTAGTGTTGCTGGGTACTTGGCTCGGAAGGAGTTGAAGAAGGAGTTGCAATCATAAGCAAGATGATTGATATTCGGTACATGACATCTAATACCTTCAGAATGTCCATGTCCTTGGTGATCAATGGCACATGTAGCAAACCCAGCTTTTGCCAGGTGAACACTAGTCATCTGAATGAACCAGCTTGATTCAGATGTATAGCCATGTATGACTCCAAGAGTACCTATAATCTTCGTAGGAGGGAGAGGTATCCAACTCTGAGTAAACAGCTTTTGACCTCTTGAATTGATGATATACTCGAATGCATGGGAAACGGAATGTCGAGCATAGAATTCGTCAGGAGACAGGGAGCCATATATGCTATAAGCATTTGCCTCTGCAATAGGATGCACCATCTCTCTCTCTCTTTCTTTTTCTCTCTATCTTCTGCAGGTACCTTGAAAGTGTAGTAGAAAAGACTTGCCAAGCTGAGGTTGGATTAGGTGACTAAGCAGAAGAAGGTAAGTGGCTTTCAACACTAGTGTTGTTGGCGAAATAAACCATCCACCACCATAACACATCAGGTTGGTTGACGTGCTTTAATAAACAGGGGTCCAGTATGAAACTGAGTGGGTGATTATTGTTACCAAGTGCCCCCACCAATTTATTAAACTGGTTATTTGAAAACTCGGAACCTGTAACATGCTTCTTTTCATAAGATTAAGCTTGCAACCATATCTCTGTAGACTGTAGGCATGGGCGGACCTACTATTGCACTCCTCAATTTTTAAAATATTTTTTTTTTATATATACTTTAGTCTTAAAAAAAAATTAATTATATAATGTAAAATACAATATAATAATTATTTATACAAATATTTAAACATGTCTTTGTTAGTGTAGTGATTGAAAATTTATCATTTTTAGTAAAAGACTTGAGTTCAATACTCTTAGAGTGCTTTTTTTATTTTATTTTCAATGCAATTTTATTAATAATTGCAAACATTAAAAAATGTTTAGTTTAATAAAAATTTATTAACATTAAATAAATGAATTGTTTTTCACAAGTGGTATAAAACCTCCAACAAAAAAATATTTAAAATTAATATCTAAAATAATAACTATAGAATTCAATGAAAATATATATCATTAGCCAACTCGTACAAAATTTGAGCCTCATATTAACTAATTTTTCTATAGAATTGTATTATGATAATATTAGGTTCGCAAATTTCAAATTTTTTTTTAACTACACCTAGATATTTATCCTAATTATTTTGTGATATTAGTTATATATTTTAGTTATTATGCTCGTTTGCTCCTTGCTAAGGTTATCGATAGTGACCTTATTTTGACTTAAAATTGGACTACACTGGATCGAATTTGATATATGTAATGTATTTTTTATAGTTGTATTTTTTATTAACTACTAACTCAAGTAGAAAAATAATTTGGTTTTATCATTGATAACTACTATTATCAACTAATAAGTATTTTCCATTTCAACCCCCTCGACTAAAATTCTGGGTCCATATATTGGTGTACACTAATAATTTGACTTTATCATTATAACTACTATTATCAACTAATAAATATCTCATCCCACATACCTGTTATATGTCATATGCAAAGGGGTACGTATATTGGTGTACTATACTCACTGTTAAGTAAGATAGTTGAGGCGGTTGTTCATGCATTCAATGTGATGAGGAAGTCATAGAACATACAGAATGGTGACGGAGAGTTTTGATTATAGTGTGGATTCCTTGAATGCCCAGAAAACAAAAAGTTTCATTCGGTTGGACTGTTGGAGTACCTGAAATGGTGGTGTGTAAAGAAATTGAAAATGCATGAATTACTAGAGACAGTTTTGCCAAAGAAATGGCACAAACGATTGGAAGGATTCATGCTTCATGTTCTGCCTAATTCCCTGCACATCGACTGTTTTACCATATATATATATATATATATATATATATATATATATATATATATATATATATATATATATATATATATATATATATATATATATATATATATATCAATTAAATATGTTTATTTCTAAAATGATGGTGTTGAGTTACTTTTTAGGATGATTATACACAATTAGGTCTATTTTGGATTTCTACGTACTTTACCTCCCATTGTGATAGATTTTTTTTATCAAATGTTTTATTCTGGAGATGAGAGGAGTAAAATGTTATTTGTTGCTTTTGCTTGGCTCGTTGTCAAGGTCTAAACAGATATGAGCGGTCCTCTCGTGAATCCATCCGAACAATAAATTTGTACAGCCAAAACTACTTTTGTATAACATTTGGTTACAACCAAAAACTCGTGGGATTTCCCATTAAGAGCGTGCAGAATATGGATGGAAGTTCATCTACCTGCAATAATTTGAGAAACTGCAAATATTAAAGACTGCTAACCAAGCCAGCAACACGAAACACAATTACCCTTGTTTCCACAACAAAGGATCCTATTTGGCTGCATACAGGTATTATACTTGAACAGATTTGTATATGAGATTTTCTTCAAAACCACAGACAAGCCCGACTCTCTCTCTTCATTTCTCCTCTGCAGTTTCGCATAAAATGGTAGCTAACATCAAAGAACAGAAAAACAACAGTTCTTCATTGTCAAGACTCTCCTTTATGTTTGTCGAGTCAAAAGACTTTGGAGCCCCTCCTCCCCAGTGTGAAGTACCTTGAGGTATGACGTTACTTTATGTTGATCCCATGAAGCTATTACTGCACAAATTGAACATCTAGTTCTGGACCATCAAAAAAAAATTTCTCTAGTTTCCAGATCTCTTGCAGAGTGACTGTAGCTTGATCCCAAACCTCCATTTTTTGGATCACCCCTAGCTTTGCAAATGCCATGTTCAAAACCTTCTTCAAGTTACCAGGTTGGAGTTATACCCAAAGATTGGCAAATACTTGCCTTCCCAAGTCCTACATAAAGACTATCCATTCCATTTCGTGAGAAAATAAATAAATAAACAGATTACAGTATAAAAATAAATAATCTAAGAATTGCTTTATATCAGAAGCACCATGAAGTTTGAAACATACATAATTAACCCTGTAATCACACGAATTCATAACAGTAAGAGACTATACAAGAGTTGGTTACCCACATTACATAACAAAAGTCAGCAAGAGACTATACAAGAGTTGGTTCCCCACATTACATTAACAAAAAATTTCTCCATTAGTGTTCCTCTTCCTGATCAACCCAAGCTGAAAAGATAAAAGTCACTATCAGAAAAACTCAAGTTGAAATTTTTACGGATGCACTCTCAACAAAATTGAAGTTCATGGCAAAGCTTTAACTAAAATAGCACACTTGGATACCTATCTCCATGAATATATGACCATCCACAGTAGACTGAATATGGGTGGGATATCTTTAGTGGGATAAAGATATCCCTCCCAAAAGCACCCAAAATAAGCTAATTATAGGGGTATAAATCAGGAAGTGGTATCACTAGGGGATAGATTTATTCCCCCACTATCCCATGTGGGCTAAGGATTGGGCATCATTCCTTTTGATGCCTAGGATTAGCATCATTTGGAATGGCGCCCACCTTTTTAATTTTTCCCACAAAAAGACAAAAAAAAAACTACTTTTTCAAAAACAAAAAATAAATAAATAAATAAATCAAAGTTTAGGCATCATTCCTTTTGAAGCTCAACCCTATTTGCGTATTGTGGCTGGTCTTCAACTTATGGTGGAATAAGTCCATCAAACAAATGGAAATAAATACTTATCCCACCTCAATTCATATCAGTTTATAAAGAATTGAATTGAAGAAGATGGCACAGCCAAACTTGCTTGGAGATGTCCACCAATTGTAGTTCAATTGGTCGGACATCCACTCTCTTTGTGAGAGGTCGCGGTTTGACACTCACCAGTTAAAATTTTGTGACTTTCCATCCAATTATTAGGAGCACATGTGCTCCGCCGTTGATAAGCCTTCGGGTATTGAATGCAACTGCTTAGATAAACTAGACTAGAGTGAAGTGAAAGCAAGTCTCCATGCAAATTGGAGACAACGAGGATATTAAGTAGCAACAATATTGTAGCATTCTGGCCTAGTTTGGTTAACCCTATTGGGTCAGTCATGTGGTGTTCGGGCATGGAATAATAAATAAATAAATAAAAATGGTCAACGATCCAATTTATTTAAAAAAAAAAAAAAAAAATCACTTGGAGATAATCAAAGTGCCACACAGAATAAAATAGGTCCTAGGGTTGAAAACCGAACCGTCAGTTCGGTGTTTCACCTAAACCGTGAACTTAACCGACTTTGGTAGATTTTAAAATTTTCAAACCGACACCGAACCGACCATTAACAAAACTGATCTGAAACCGAACCGATTCTAATTTATGAAAACCGTAACCAAATCAAACCAACTAAAATCGAACCAAAACCGGAATAAAACCGAAACGACAGACTATTTTAAACATTTATATTATTTTTATATGAAATATATATTATTTATTATATATATTTGGTCGGTTCGATTTGGTTGGTTAAAATCACATAGAAACCGAAAACCGAACCGACCTCTTCGATTTTGAATTTTTTAAAACCGAAACCGATCTGAACCGAATTTAAACCTTTGATTGATTCGGTTGGTTTAATCGGTTTGGTCGATTTTTTGTTCAACCTTAATAGGTCGCTCAACGAAAGGGTCACACATGAAACGGAATATGGCCAAGTCAAAAGTACCAGATATTACTATAAATCCTATGAGCAAGATAAATGATCAAAAAATTACCATAAGCACTTATTACTTCATTAAACAACTTTTTTGGGATGGCACTATGGTTTGAAGTAGGGGTGGGCATCCCATCCCGGTCTCGTCCCTTCATGTCCCAATTTTTCTAAGTCCTTTTGGGATTGATCAAACTCATCTCGATCCCGTCCTGATCTAGAGTGGGATAGGATCGGGATGGAGATTTTCAATCTCGCCCATCCCGTCCCGTCACGAATTTATTTATTTAATATTTATTATTATTAATTTTAATCAAACTGTTCTTCTAAAGGAAAGTTTAGGATGTGTTGAAATTAAATCAAAACATCTATTTTTTGAAAATTTACTTGCTTGATTGGTACTATTTGCTTAGGTAGAAACTTCAATTTGAATTTTTATGTCAAATAGAACCCATGAAAATTTATGCTTTTTCACATTTTAGATTGGTTATAGGACAATTATTTTTGTAGAAAATAAAGGCAAATGATGATTTAGGTTAATTTTGCACTATCAGTTATGTAGTGGAGAATATTACTCCTATGTGTATCTTTTGTGAATGATATTTCAACTCTTGCAGAAATAAACAAGACGGATTTATGGAGAGGCTCCTTCCATCTCCCATTGTAAGGTAACCCTCCACTAATTTTATATGACATTTAATATTATTATGATGAAAGTTATATGTACATAAATTTGACATTATTGGTGTGTGAGCAATGTGAAATGAAACTCTTTTGTTATTTTTCATTAGATAACTATTTAGTACATGTTCATCCCATCCCATCCGGAACCCATTTGCGATGGGACGAGGTTGGGATGAAGTCTATTCCATTCCGATCATGAACGAACGTGATGGGATAGGGATGATGTCCATCCCGTCCCATACCCACCCCTAGTTTGAAGAGTTTAAACTGCAAAGTCCCGTGCCCACCCCTAGTTTGAAGGGTTCAAACTGCAGAGGAAATGATACACTAACCAATAAGTAGAAGCGAGTTGAACCAAAGTACACAAGGTTGCAAGTAATCCTTGGTCAATCTAAGCCACCCTCTATGTTAAAGCCTTCGTCGCAGGAACAATATATGTCACGTCACGTCAAGGACGCACAACTCAACCAACTAAAATCAAACAAGAATTTGTATCTTACAACAACTTCTACTGTCCCAGACCTTTATGCCAATCCAAACCTGACTCGCATACTTGACCCCTAAATTTAAGGGACCGAATCTCAGACTCATAACTCAATCTTTCTATGGAGGAACCCCGACAATCATCCCTTTAGCAGATTTGGACACGAGCGCCTCAGGGTCCAATGTGCTCAATGCAAAATTGTTTAAGAAAGCTTTGCAGCCCTTTTTTTTTCGAGAAAGCACAAAAAAAATATTTATTAAGAGAAACAAGAGAGAGGACACACAAATCCAAAGACAATAACAAGGACGTATTTGTCCATTAGATAGGATCCCAGTAAGAAAGTTTAGCAAGAACTTGCTAGGACCTTGTTTCCTTCCCTTTGAAAAACCAAGAATTCCTCTCAAGGGAGTCAAAGATCAGTTCACATTTTTCATTCCCTTGTTATAGGCTGGATAAGTACCACCCATGAAAGAATCAACAACCATTGTTGAATTCATGCTATTTAGTACGGTCTTCAAGTCTCCATTTTCAATGACCAAATTTTGCAAAATAATCAGCTATGACATGAAAATTCCCTTGGAGGTAACAGCAGTATCAGCCCTCACGATTTGTTGAAGAGTATTATGAATTAACCAAAAGACATCAAAACCATCAAAAGACTACCATATCTCCTTAGCTACTTGAAAATAACTATGAGACCACCTTTGATACAACTGTTAGAACTACTCATGTAGGATTTCTTTCACCCATCCATAAAAACTGTAAAAGAAAATTCAATTTTCCTTTGAAATGCCTGTGCAAACATTAGAAATTCAACATCCACTACAAAAAGGATACAAGGAAATGGGTCGTTCCTATTGATTCTCCCAAATGTTGTGGAATAGAGATTATAAATTTGGAATCTGATACGCATTGGCATTCCACGGTGATTAATGACTCAACTCTAATACTTGCCACATTTGACTTAGAACACTTGTCATTCATTCATCATGCATGTACAACAGATACTAAGCTCATCCATCAAACTACTATCAGTCCATACTCTCCTTCCTTGACAATATCAAGCTCTGAGTCTTTCTATCCCAGTGGTAACTCTAACCCATACTGGAAGTCTATAAAACACGATACTTTACCCCATAAATTTGAGCAATTTAGAATATCCATAGAAAACCCAATGAGACAGACCACAATTTTCTATCAAATTGGGAACAAAAACACTCAAATCTCATTAGCAAAACCAAACAACCAACTAAAACCCCAAATTCATGGAAATTCTTATCAAATACATATAACTGAGCAAAACCCATTTCACATAATCAAACTTGACTAAATCAAACACAAAGAGGGGTTTTGAGAAATGATTTACCTCCACAACAGAAACAACAATAGCAACAAGAGACGAGCATCAAAATTTCTCTGCAAAACACCCAAAAACAATTAGATTTTGAAGTTGAAGAAGACCCTTGTTGATTTCTTTCATCATTTTCACCCACTAACAAGTTCTGATTGTTGTGAGAGCTCTTCTCACTGTTCATTCGATTCAAGTTCCACTCCAGTTTTGTCAAGTAAGCCTTCTTGAACGAGTCCCTGATCTTCAAAGAAGGCCATAGATGCATCTCTCTCACACACGAACACTTTCTCAAGTCTACTCTCCAAGCAGAAATTTGAGGAGAACGAGACGAGATTTGAATAAGAAATTCAACAGAGAACATCATACTCTACTTTAATTGAACAGAATTGAACCTTCGTGGAGTGGACCCACTCGACTCCATTATTTATCCACTATTTAGTGGGCCTACATATGATAGCTAGCTTGACTGTAAAGGTTTCAACAAACTTATCTGCTGATTCTGTTCTTATTTTTATTTTCTCCTTCTCTTTTTAATTGATTCTGAGTTAATTATGTTTTTACAACCCTCTTGCATAATTGTAGCATGCATGCATATGTATACTAAAAAAAAATTTGTGCATTGGCTTTATCCACATGCCGAAGATATAATTAAGTTGAGAGAGAATTTGATTAATAAACCACTAATTATAAAGATTATAATTTTTTTTTGATTAATAAACCACTAATTATGTAATTATAAAGATTATAATTACATTCCACGTACACTACTACCTCCAAAATACTACAAATTCCAATCAAGCCACCTATAAAATCAAGCTTTGAACAGAAATTGCTCGAGCTAGAGTTGTATTGGTTCCACGGGTGATCAGCACATAGTACGCACCCATTGCTATGATAACCACAAAAGCAGAAGCAAACACAATGCCAACAACACCTCCAGTTCCAATTCCGCTCTCACCACTATGTGGAGTATCCGAGAATTTGATTTGATGAGCTAGAGTTGATTCGGCCACTGCAGAAGAATATGAATGCAGAGGCAATGGTGCACAATTGGACTCGGCACATGGGGTGTCAACTTTAGGACTTCTTGATTTAGGATGGAAGAACCCAATGGCCGATGGTGATAATGCGACTGGATTCTCGTATGCAAGGCCATGAGGTGCTCTTCCTTGGGATTGCGCCATTTGAAGAAATGAAGGAGAAGAGAAAAAGCAAATGTATTGCCATGGATGCCATGTTGTATAATGAGTTGAATGGGAAAGGAGCACTTTGGGTGAGTGTGTGTGAAGCCTTTGGAGGGGGGTTTTATAGAAGCCTAAAAGGGAGGTGTGTTGGACTAATCCAATAATGTGGGCATACATATGTAATATAACGTGTATTGCTATCTAAAAACAACAAGGTGGTTGTTGCTTAATCTAGAATTCTGGAATGGCAGAGAGTTAGAATAGTAGGAACAAAATGATGGGTGTTCTTGCAATAATCCCAAGGGATTGTGAATGATGGTGTGTGTTTTAGCTTTTCAAACCCTCCCGTGTTTGATAGGAACCATGCACAGGTTGTGTGTAAATGGGTAAAACCCAATCCATGTATGTGAAGAGCTTCAATTCAACACACATTGTAATATCATCTGTCACAAGTTTTATAAGTACTTGTAAGTCTTTATTGCATAAAATTGTGGATTCTCATTTTACTACTACTTGACTTTTGTGTTCAAAATAAAGCAAAGAAACGGTTGCCAAGAGAAAAAAATATATTTTAAATAAAAAATAAAAAATAATTACGCAATACTATAGGCATAATTATACTTATGATACTGGGTCGGACATGGATCATATGGATATCCAGCAATTTAGAGATCTTCCTTGCTTGGGCAGCAAAGGCCAAAGTGAAATGAAATGATATAGTGGGGCAGGCATTCTTACCTTGGACACAAATTCTAGTGAAGTAGGAAAACACATGCTATACTGAAATCAATGAGATTCCCCTGTTCATGACCCTCATAAACTGGATCATATATTAAAGCTATTCATGCTATAGGCCTATAGCTACTATGGGCCTTTCTGCTTCTCTCCTACCTTATCCATCCTTGCACATTGTGATGGAGACCAGACCAATCTCACTGATATCTCTACCCCCAGAAATTCTAAATGGCGAGGAAATGGGCGAGAAACCAGCGAGGGGAGGGTGTGACCGTTCATCCCTCTCGAGATGCGCAACAGCGCGAATCTCGAGAGAGATGAGTGGTAAAATCTCTCCCCCTCGCTGGTTTCCTCGACAATAAGAAAGGTTACTCTACCCCTCTGTTGAACTTTTTCTAATAAGTGTTGTAAACAGTGTTCTAAAAATCGGTCTAGGCGGCGCCTAGGCGCTAGAAAGTGGAAAATCGCCCAGATTAATGCCTGGGCGGGCAGTCTGGGCGGTCTGGGCGGGGTCTAGGCGGTCTGGGCGGGCTAGGCGGTCTAGGCGGACTCTAGGCGGGGTCTAGGCGGTCTGGGAGATTTTTATTTTTTTTTATTTTTTTATTTTTTTATTTTTTTATTTTTTTATTTTTTTATTTTTTAATAAGGTTGATTGTGTTCTTATTTTATTTTTCTTTCCTATTTTTTAGAAATAAACTATTTAATTGTTTTTTTAGAAAATCTCGGGAATGGGCTTTGATGATGATGATGATGATATGTCTAAATATAGCGAAAGATGATTACTTAATGGAATTCTCAAAGGATCTGCCGGTACCAATTTTACTAATGTAGATTTTATCAAACATAACTGAGGTTATTCATGCAATTTGAAGAAAAATAAAAGATTACACAAATTCAAATTTATATAAAGTACCCATCATGACCAACTTCAGTCATTTGAGTTTTAATAAATTTTGTTCACGATTGTTAATTTTTCATGTTTTTAAATTTTGCATATGTATATTGACATTAAATTGGATGTAATTGATAAGGTATTATGCTTAACTTTTGTAAATTATTAAAGTTATAATACAAAACCTAAGACCGCCTAGGCACCCGCCTAGGCCCCTGGGCGCTAGGCACCTACTCGCCGCCCGCCCAACGCCTAGCGATTTTTAGAACACTGGTTGTAAATGCTGTAAAAATTCAAATTAAAAGATAGGAACGAAGATACCAATTGTTCTTGGGTTGAGTCGCGGACTAGGTCGCTCTCTTTAAGACGTTTCGCGGCTCTGCCCAAAAATGTGCAAGCAGTCTAGTAGCCTCGCCGTCCCCAGGATAAAACAGCCTAGAATCTTCTCTGTCTCGTTCAAACAATTGCACTGTTGATAAACGGAATTTTATCCACCCTTAATCTCTTATTTGCTCAGAATCACGAATACAATGTATATAAATCAACAACAAGAAAAACTCTTCTTTGATTGAAATGCTAAAAGAAAAACTGATTGCAAAACGAAAATGTTTTGTTCTCTCTGATTGCAAAAGAAAAACTCTTGTTTTTGCAAAATGCTTTGTTTTTCTCTACTTGTTGTATCTTTCTGAACTCTAAGTTGTGTTGTATTTATGGGGAGAATACAGATTCGTTCAAATACGAAATCCGGATAAGTACATTGACAATACAAAGACTCGGCTAGATTCATTGGCACAATAAATGCATGAAAAACGTGGGGAAAATCCAAACGTGGAAATCGCACTAAAAAAACGTGGAAAACATGTGATTTAGGAAGACGTCTAGATACATGGACAGAATCCCGTCTAGATTCATTCCCTCTTCAGAAATTCAAAATTTATTTTCATATAAATAAATTTGTAGCAAAAAGAATGGATTGCTCTCTTAATGACCCGACCCGGACGGACGGACGGCGGGTGCGAGAGTCTATCTCTCCCCTCCTCACAAAAGTGTGGTACCCCTAAGGGAACCCAAGTCCAAACAATCTCCTTATAAACTCTACCACAATGAGTTGTGTAGAAGATGTGGGACTAAAATTAGAGAGAGATCCAGAGATCGAAACCAGATACACACCCATTTTCTTTTAAAAAACCATATTTCCAACAATCCCCCACTTGGATTTTTAAAAACAATTTTCATCGAGCAATCTAAAAATATAAGATTGTGCATAAACAAAAGTGTCTTTCGACTTAAACTCTTGCGTAGTGTTCATGTTTTAGATTATACTAGAGTAACTCGTAGTTTTGAACTCTATCTCTAATAGACATTACACGCAAAACCTTACCAGGGTGAAGTCTAAAAAGCCCGTGCCTTACGGCCATGCACGTATATCCCAGTATAGTGAAGGCTCTAGGAATTTTGCCCACAAATTCCATAGGAAGCGGCCAAACTTCCACAATCACTTAGGTGAGTCTATCAAGAGTACTCCTGTAACTAGGTACTCCACTCCACATAGAATATAGATCTCATTAAGAGTTTTTAACTCATCCTACTATCGCTTCAGGAACTCATGCTTTAATCTAGGAATGAGATTGCTATTTTGTCAGCATGATTCACTTCATATTATTCACGACTTGTTATTACCCATTGAACCTATTTCTTGGGATCTCCAGTCTATTGGTTGGGTTACCGTCATGAATAACTCATCAATCTAAGGGCGTTAGTCCCATTCCTTTCGAGGTTTTGAAAACCTTCTCCTTAGCTAATCCTTTCGTCAAAGGATCAGCCAAGTTCGCATCAATTCGTACATGATCCACTCTCACAGCACCAGTAGACAGAAACTCTCTAACTGTACTGTGCTTACGACGTATTTGTCGTTTATTGCCGTTATAATAACGGTTCTGTATTTTTGCAATAGCCACGGTACTATCGCAATGGATCAAGACAGTTGGAATCGGTCTTTCCCATAAAAGGATCTCTGCTAGCAGGTTTCTTAGCCAACCTGCTTCTTCACTAGCCGTGGCTAGAGCTATCATTTCTGACTCCATCGTGGACTGTGCCAGAATGGTCTGTTTCTTTGATTTCCAAGAAACAGCTCCACCAGCTATACTGAAAATATAGTCACTAGTGGCTTTGGAGTCATCTGAAAGGGTGTTCCAATCAGCATCGCTATATCCTTCAAGGACAGCGGGAAACTTCTGATAATGTAATCCGAGGTTCTTAGTCCTCTTCAGGTACCTCATGATCCTTTCAATTGCATCTATCGAGGATAAGGCTTCTTGAAATCTAAGGGAATCCTCCTCGACTGAAAAGACATAGTAATCGGGGCCAAAGTTTTTAGAAGTTCGTTTCCGTTTACTTCTCCTAGGCTCAGATTCTATGGCTTTATCAGTTTCATTCATCCTGATGTTATTTGAGGATGTACCCCCACTATTCCTCGAAATAACCCCCACTATTCCTCGAAATAACAGGAAATTTATTTTTATAGAAGTCAACGTCGTTTGATTCTATAATGACGTGATCTTTAAGATTATAGAATCTATAAGCTTTGTTGTTCATGGCATATCCTATGGATACACATTCATGTGCCCTATTTGCAAGCTTATACCTTTTAGGATCAGGAATCCTAACATAAGCTAAACTACCCCAAGTTTTCTAGCTTCTAGCACACGCTTGAGCAACCATCCGACTAAAGATTTCAAGAGTGTATTGGGGAGTTTACACTCACTGAGGCACTTTTCATGAAGTCGATTTTATGGCGCAGCAAGGTTTACTGATTCAATGTTAAAAGCTTATACCTTTCTTTCCTCCCCTAAAAGTTGAAGATTTGTGAAGAATGTCCACAACCAAAAAGTAAAACATTGAATACTAAGTGAAGAAGATATGAAGATGTCTCAATGCAGATGTGGGTGGCCCTTTCAATTGCATGCCAATGTTGTATACTAGGTCTACTGGTAAATCTGCATAGTAATCCCACGGCATAAGCTATGTCGGGTCTAGTGCAATCGGTAGCATATCTAAGACTACCAATGATGCTCGCATACACTAGAATCATAAGGAGTACATGCAGGTTTACAGTCAGAGTAATTATATTTATTTAGAATCTTCTCTATATAGTGTGATTGATCCAAATAAATTCTCTTTTTCAGACCTAGTAATCTTGATGCCAAGGATTACACTTGCTTCTCCAAGGTCTTTCATATCAAAGTTCGCACACAATAAAGCTTTCACTTTATTCACGGCATGGATATTAGAACCAAAGATAAGCAAGTCATGCAAATGCCATTTTCAGCTTTAGAATCTTTTCAAACTTTGATGTAATCACCAAGCTAGATTTGTGCTTAAAAGAAACCTATGGGAATTTAGTTGCAGACTTAGATGGTAAAGGTTCTGCTGCAAAACCGAGCAATAGCTTGAATTGTTCTAGATTGCCATCTTCAAATATGATTAGATCCATCAACGTCATCATCATGAGAACACATCCTTTCCATAAGAATTCATGTCCTCAACCAAAAACTATACAGTAAAAAATAATCACACACTTACACACAGGTAATCAAACCAAAATCTCCCTAGATACAAAGGGTATCATTTCAACCTGATCTGTGGAAAAGAAGAAAGTTTGCGCAAATCAAACTTCGAATAAAAAATGGATCAAAACACTGTCAAGTTCTGTAATTGACAAAGGCTGTATCATTTCTACCATTATTTTCACTACTTGTTCCATGTCCTTTCTTTATTTCCGTAAGTTGTATTATGGAGAATACTAAATATAATTGAAGGGATCATTCTTTCGATCTTATAGAAAATTATGAAAGAAGGCATTTGTCATGGCAGAAATAAATCGTCTTAAAATTGTTGTAAATGTTGTAAAAGTTCAAATTAAAAGATAGGAACGAAGGTACTAATTGTTCTTGGGTTGAGTCGCGGACTAGGTCGCTCTCTTTAAGACGTTTCGCGGCTCTGCCCAAAAATGTGCAAGCAGTCTAGTAGCCTCGCCGTCCCTAGGATAAAACAGCCCAGAATCTTCTCTGTCTCGTTCAAACAATTGCACTGTTGATGAACGAAATTCTATCCACCCTTAATCTCTTATTTGCTCGGAATCACGAATACAATGTATATAAATCAACAACAAGAAAAACTCTTCTTTGATTGAAATGCTAAAAGAAAAACTGATTGCAAAACGAAAATGTTTTGTTCTCTCTGATTGCAAAAGAAAAACTCTTGTTTTTGCAAAATGCTTTGTTTTTCTCTACTTGTTGTATCTTTCTGAACTCTAAGTTGTGTTGTATTTATAGAGAGAATACAGATTCGTTCAAATACGAAATCCGGATAAGTACATTGACAATACAAAGACTCGGCTAGATTCATTGGCACAATAAATGCATGGAAAACGTGGGGAAAATCCAAACGTGGAAATCACACTTAAAAAACGTGGAAAACGTGTGATTTAGGAAGACGTCTAGATACATGGACAGAATCCCGTCTAGATTCATTCCCTCTTCAGAAATTCAAGTAGCAAAAAGAATGGATTGCTCTCTTAATGACCCGACCCGGACGGACGGACGGCGGGTGCGAGAGTCTATCTCTCCCCTCCTCACAAAAGTGTGGTACCCCTAAGGGGTCCAAACCCAAGTCCAAACAATCTCCTTATAAACTCTACCACAATGAGTTGTGTAGAAGATGTGAGACTAAAATTAGAGAGAGATCCAGAGATCGAAACCAGATACACCCATTTTCTTTTAAAAAAACCATATTTCCAACAATAAGCATGTTTGAATTAGTGAATTGGGCATCTGGGAACTCATATCTGGGTTATATTAAAGTCTTGGTTCACAATAACTGTTTGAACCTCATAAAACATGAAATAACATAAAAATTAAAAGAGAATATTGACTCTGTAATATTTGTGTTGAATTATTGGTTCAATTTGATTGATGAGTTTCTACTGCATATTTCTCTTTCAATATTATTTTGTTGATTAATAAATAATGAAATAGAATTAAACTTAGGCAATAAATTTATGTGACTAATAAATGCAGCATTAAAAAAAGTTCCTAAACAAGGAGTTTGGGGATTTTTTAGGGACAAATTTGGAAATTTCCTTTATTAAAATAAAAATCGAAGAGGTGTTAGCTCAACCAATAATCAGTAAAAATTGTACCAAATGGTATCCCAAGTAAAGGTTTGCTTTTGTTTTTAACTAGTAATGCATTTTCAATTCTTTTGATATAAATAAAAGAATGGCACCAAACAAACCAGTGGAAAAATGAGAAAGTTCCCCATGGTTTTTATGGCTTAGAGATATCATCATTCAAAATTAATCAAATGCTTCATATCATCTTGAAAAAATAATTTTTATTTCTAAATTAAGAATAATCCCACAATGATGAAAACACGAGAATGTCAACATAAGAAATTAGTTATATTCCTTTATTGAATCACTAGAACGATATACATGATAATGAAGGCATTGTTTGATGGATCACTGCTAAAGTTGTTTTCATTTCTCCCCCGTGCTTCAGGTGGCAACAAGTTCAAATTGAAGTTGATGACAAAATAGCGTGCATTTCTTTTCATTTTTTCAGAAGATGCCCAATTGCCTATCTTATAATAGATTTCTCCGGTCTATACCAAAACATAAACAAAGGTTAAATTAAATGTTATATAAGCATTTGTCGCTTGTAAAAATCTACACAAAATATAAGTTAAATAAATAACAGATAGGCTAGTAGATATCAACTTTATTGATAAAGAAACACATTACTTTCGTATCCAATAACTATCGTTAGAATTCATAGGACTTGCACTCAACATAGCCAAGCCAAAGTCCAATATTGATTCACCTCTACAAAAAGAAAAGTTCAAGAATAAGAAAGTTAGAATAGAAAAGTCAAAATAGTTAAAGAAGTAAAGTCAGAATAAGACTTTATTTTATATAGAAAGTTTTTAAGTTTCTTATTTCCACAAGGTTATATAGAAGTTAGCTTATAGTTGGCGATAATTATATGTTTTTTATTACAAAAAATGACTTTTAAAACCTAATTTTTCACAAAATAGACAATTTAGATATCATAATTGATGTAATGACTAATTTGTATCTAATCTTATACTTTTATGACCAACAATGACTCTTTCATTAACTTAGTTTAACTCATAAAATTATATGACATGTTTACCCTTTATAGACAAATAGAAAACCTAATTTTATACTTTATAACCAACAATGACTATTTTATTAATAATTTTATTTTTTTGTTATTTTTATTTTTTCTTTTACCCTTAACCCTTCCTATTATTTGTAGACAACATATGACTACAAATAATTTCTTTAACTACAGTTTGAGCAACTATTATATGTCATTTGTTTTTTATTTGTTTTTTTGGAAAGCATTATATGTCATTTGTTAGCTACAATGACTGCATTAATATTTTCATGTTAACATTTTTATTCATATATGTTTTGTTACTCTAAATGTGTTTGTATTTGACTGATTGTGAAAGTATATCTGAGTTTGAAGAGCAATATTTTTTCAATTAATGGTTGCTTCAATTCTCTGTCACTATTTAGTTTACATGAAATTATCTTATTCAATATTGGTTCACATTTTACCTATGAAGCTATGATCATATTTTGTGGTAGACAGCTTGCGACTAAACAGCGATAGAGATTAAAATTTATTACTTTACAGGTATCCATGCATTGAAAAATAGGAAATCAAATTTCAAAAGTGAAAAAAATTGATTTACTAACTACATTATGGAATAAAAAACAATGATAACTAAAATCAAATTTCTAATCATCATCAAGAAAGGTAATGCACGGGTACCTGTAAACTTTTCTAATCAAATTTATGACAAGTTAATCAAATTGATTTGTTAACTAATTAAACAAACAAAATTTGTAATCATTATTAACTACATTATGAAAAGTTTATCAAACATTAGCATAATAATTTGATTAACTTTGTTTGATAAACTTGTCGATAAATGAAAACTTATAAAAACTTATAATTAGTTGGTCATAATTAGAATCATTAATATCGATACCTACCAGTGGCATGGGTGGGAAGGGTTAAGGGTAAAAAAAAAAGAGTAAAAATAACAAAAAAAATTAGTATCATTAATAAAATAGTCAAAATTAGGTTTTTTATATGTTTAAGAAGGGTTAAGATGCCATATACCTTTATTAGTTAACATGAGTTAATAAAGGAGTACTTGTTGGTCATAAAAGTATAAATTTAGACACAAATTAGTCATTACATCAACTATGATATCTAAATGGTTTATTTTGTGAAGAAATATACATTAAAAGTCATTTTCTGTTTTTATCATTCTTGATTGATTACAAGCTTAAGCTAACTTCTACCTAACCTTGTGGAAACAATAAACTTAAAACTTGTTATAAAAAATAAAAATTTATCCTGACTTTCTTATTCTAACTTTACTTCTTTAACTATTCTAACTTTTCTATTCTTGTATTTTCATTTTTGTAGATGTAAATCAATTTTGGGCTTGGGCTTGGTTATGTTGAGTGCAAGTCTTACATATTCTAACACGCTCCCGCAAACTGGACATGTAGATGCAGATGAAATATGCAGCTTGAAAGAAACTTTGAAATCCAATTTGGTGAAGAAATCATGACTGTCGAGTGAAACTGCTAATGGTTCGACTCGGGGCATCATGATTGTCGAATTCTGGATAATTCTTGATGATTATTGGATAATTCTGGATGATTCTGGATAAAATTGTGGAAAAATAATTATGGATGATTCATGTATGAAGAAATCATGACTGTCGAGTGAATGACCAATGGTTCGATTCTGGTATGAAGAAATCATGATTGTCAAGTGAACGGTCAATGGTTCGACTCGAGTCAGCATGACTCCCCCTTAGCGTGAATGCTAAAAAAATTGCTCAACACAAATGTTGGTATTGTTCAGCATTAATGCTGGATTGCTCAGTATTGGTGCTGATATATATATATATATATATTTTTAAAATTGTTCAGCACAAATGTTGGTATTGCTCAGCATTGGTGCTGATATTGCTAAGCACAATGTTGGTATTGTTCAACACTGGTGTTTGATTGCTCAACATTGGTGTTGGATGAAGATTTGAGGGAGGAAGATGATTATGGCTTAATTTGTTGTTCTTGACGATGTTCTTGCTGCTGTTGAGGATCAGAAACACCACTACGTGTTGTTGTCGATTGATTGAAACATGCTATTGTTGTTGTCATCCCTCCCCCGCCTCTAGCATCTAGCGTAATCATCGGAGGCGGGGAAGAGCTTGAGTCCCCGAAGTCTTAGGCCACCAAAGAAAGTTGCTCCGATACCATGTAAAGAAAATATTTGGAAAATCATATAATTGTTGTTTTATTCTTTGACTGAATAAAAGCTTATATAAGCTACATTCTACTTGATCTTGTGGAAACGGGAAATAATGATCTTGTGGAAACAGGAAATAGAGTTTTATTCTGAATTTCCTATTCTAACTTTCATATTCTGACTTTATTTCTTTAACTATTTTGACTTTCTTATTCTAACTTTTCTATTCTTGTATTTTCTTTCTTATAGATGTGAATCAATTTTGAACTTGAACTTTCAAACCATACATATTTTATTTTGGAAAGTTAAAACTTTTTATACAAAATAGAGTCTTATTCCGACTTTTCCATTCCGATTTTACTTCTTTAACTATTCTGACTTTCATATTCTAATTTTCCTTCTTGTAGAGGTGAGTCAATATTAGACTTGAACTTAGCTATATTGAGTGCAAGCCCGACATATTCTAATACATAACAGGGAAGAGGCTGGAGTCCTCCAAATCAATGTAAACGTTATGATCATCATTTTGGTCTTGATGTTCTCAAGATGAAGATGCCATTGAACTTGTCCAATAATTTTTATAACCACGGTTCCTTTATATAAGGAAAACACTTGAACAGTATGGTATGTCAATTGATGAGGTGCTTCATTTATTTAATTGCAATACCCGTTTTATAAGCCTACACATGGAAATTTAACAGGTTGCATTATGAAACAATAGAACCAAATTAATATCTCCTCAGAAATGTTTATTTTTCTTCCCATTAAAAAAAAAAAAGATTTTTGTTGTCCACCAATAGACGGTGTTATGGAATGCAGATACATTAGATCTGTCTTAAGATGTGCATCCACCGGTTGATCTGATGGGTCTCCGGCCCATAGAATCCCTCACCAGAAGAAACAGTAAGTAATACATCAGTCAAAATGTGTGGTTAAGAAGTAATTAACGATAAATTTTACGTAATAGCCACATTAGTTGGTTTAAATAAAACTGCATCGTATGGCAGGCCCAGACTGTCAATACTAACTACTGCTACTAGTGTTAGTTTGTTATTTAAATTTAATAAAAATAAAGGGGCATTAGGTTAATTTGGGATTTTATTATTAGTTTAGGACTCAATTACAACGTTACTCCCAATAAAAAATAAAAAATAAAAATTTTAAATTCATTGCCAATATATCAACTTGTTCTCACAATGCTTCTTGAAATATGTGTTTAACTCCACATCATTAAATATTTTTTATAAACGGTATTTGTGGGTATTTAAAGACCACCATTTTTTGTGGTGTGGGATAATGGGCTTTGGCCAACCAGTCGGCTTATGTCGTGCCTAAGGTGAGCCCTCCACTCACTATGTGATTATGATAGAGAAAATCAATGGTTACATTTAACATGTATCTTGAGGCATGCATGTCAAAACATGGTAAAATTTTAGAATGTTCTTTTTTATATGAAGTTATAATTTTTCTCAAATTTTAAGCTCAAACGAATTAATAAAGACTTTTTAATTTAGCATGATCATTTTAATTAAATGAAACTCAAGTGGATATAACAATTAAATCTCAAATTGGGCTTTTAGCCAAATCTCTAATAAATAATAAACACATTTCTAAAAGGAAGAGTTGCTTCTCCTTTTTCTAGATGAAGATACAAGTGAGTGTGTCATGAAATTCTTGCTTCTATCAATGTGACTCTTGGTATGACAGGGCTGGATAAACATATGGCTTGGCAACATAAAGCCCATGTACTAAGACTTTGAAAAATGTTGTAAGACTTTGAAATCTAATACCACCTTGGACAAACGTTCAATACCTTGCAAATTATAGCATTCTCAGAACTTTGAAATTTTCTCAGTAAATATGTTGCGCTGTCACATTAATGCTTTACTAGACCCAATGAAATATTTTATGTTGCTGTATGCGCCTAGAAGATAGCTTCTTAGGAAAAAATAAAAATAAGTAATGTGGGGTTAAATATTTTTTTTGGAGAGGAGGATTCATGACTGCACTAGTAATACATTGTCAAGAAATACACGATACATGTTGTCATGTGCAACACATGGCCATACAAATTTTGCCTCCAAAGCAAGATGTAGTTAGGTTTAAGCAACAACTAACAACCAATCTCAAAATATTACAATATATGCGAATTTTTCAAGAGAGAGACATGAAAAGGAAATAGTGTTGACTTTTGACAAGGCACCAAGCCTCCCAAAATGACACTTCCCTACCATTACTTTGTTTATTCTGCAAACAAAACTATCACTTCTTGTTTGAATATACAGATTTCCCTTTCAATCACTGCTCAATGTCGATCTCAATTATATAATACTCTTCCACTAATTAACAAAGCAAAGTTCATCTTCAATGATGATATGGATATGTATAAGAAATGTGCAATTAAAATAATATGCTTAAACCAAGATTGTGAGTGATCTATGTGCTCATATAATTTGATCAAAGTTATAAGAAGGCTTAAACAATTATTACACATAACACCCCGAGTGTGACACATTATTAAGGGACAATGGCAGCTCATGGCTCGAGGACTTGTATTAGAGTTTGTGAACAAAAAATATTCAGGACTAGAGTCCGTGGAACACTTTAGGCATTTCAAGTATTGGCAGGTCCTAGATGTATAACAGAGTTTAGACCCCCCATTAACTTTATTCTTGAGTTCACAATTAAGTTTACCGTGACATTCAAAACCAACATTGTGAATGTTAGAGCGTAATTAATGAACTAATGTTTAGAAAACATCGACGTGAACTCATCTTTGTAAAATTCAATGCTTCAACATCATGGGCCTCACCAAATAATTGCGTATATCTCCACATTTCCACTGTGGCCTCAACAACCCCAGAAATGGTGTGGCATGCAATGCATAGGGTTCATTTGCTTAATTATCTGATGTAGATATCTTTTAATGCACTATTTCAAAGAGTGGACTAAGAAAAAAACACACCATTTCAAATGAAGATGAAGTGATGACCAAATGAATTGATTCCCCTCACAAGTCCATTGTAGATTAGCCGACCAAGTTAACAATGTGAACTTAAGACGAACATTAGCCCTCCGTAGCCCACGAATTTGCTTATTGAGGCAGCTTACAGCTTTAATTTCTTCCATACTCTCCCCACTGTGAACTAACTGATAAGGTTGGGACTACTTGAAACCGAATTTTGGGTGAGACGGAGTTGTCTCTACTTATTCCCAGCCAAACAAATAAACCAAAAGTTATTGAAGCATATTATTGGAATCTCTTAGCTTTTTTAAGATCATCAACACAAAAGGAACCCCATATGATGACCTAAATTAATGGACAACATTATAACTAGTTCAAATTTAATTCTAAAAAGCTGACTCCAAACTCCAAAGACAAAAACATGCTAGATTAAATGGTGAAACCATTACATTATCACAGAGAAGACAATAAGAAAACTGAAAGAAGAAATACATTGAACAGACAAACTTGCAAAGAAAGGAAAAAGAAGATCAACAACCACAAAAGGGATAACAAAACACTCCCTTCCCCATGTTGATTTATCTACATTTCAATAGTCCCTGTTGGACTTCAGGACAGACTTGCAAACTTCAAACCCCTATTATTATTTCCTTGACAAAAACCTCCCCACCCCTCCTTCAATTTTTATCTCCAAAATTATCACTTGCAAATTTAGATGTTGGGGTTGCTTCTGAAGGACCCAAGAGCCTTAATTGCAGCTGCTCTTAGAACAAATTCATGGTAAATTGCAGCTATTGCAGCTCCAATGAATGGTCCAACCCAAAATATCCACTGCAATTCCACACAAAAATACACCCAAATTAAGCAATTAATTTTGTTCAAATTCCAAATAATTCAAACACACCCATTCAAATTTAATTCTACCTGATCATCCCAGGCCTTCTCCTTGTTGTAGATCACAGCAGCTCCAAAACTCCTAGCTGGGTTGATCCCAGTACCAGTGATGGGAATGGTGGCCAAGTGAACCATGAACACAGCAAACCCAATGGGAAGTGGTGCCAAGACCTAATTTCACATCATCAAGGGTAATTCTGTCATTTAGAGTCCATCTACAAGTTAGTGCATGAGTGATCATAAAACTGATAAAAATACTCACAGGGACATGGGAATCTCTTGCACTCCTCTTGGGGTCAGTGGCTGAGAAGACTGTGTATACAAGAACAAAGGTCCCAATGATCTCTGCAGCCAAACCAGTGCCCTTACTGTACCCAACTGCCAGCTCATTTGCACCACCACCATATCGAACGTAGTAGGACTTCTGGAACGCCTTCACAAGCCCAACACCGCAAATTGCTCCTAAACACTGAGCCACCATGTACAACACCGCTCGTATTAAAGACACCTTACGGGCCAAGAACAGACCGAACGTTACCGCCGGGTTAATATGTCCTCCTGTTCAAGAAAATGCATTTGATATCATCATGCTACCAAATAATTAAAAAAAAATGTATTCGGTTCCGTTGGCTTGGGAAGGAAGGGATTAACTTACCGGAGATACCAGCGGTGCAGTAGACTAGTACAAAGATCATGCCACCAAAAGCCCAGGCGATGCCAAGGATCCCAACACCGCCGCATTCGTCACTGTTTTTTAATGGATCTGTCTGACTTTTGTAACCAATTACAGTCAAGAATGTAATGTAGAGGAAGAGGAGAGTGGCGATGAACTCGGCGATGAGAGCACGGTAGAAGGACCATTTGCCGAGCTCATCCGTGCCGATGAAGGCAGCTGGTGGTGGGTCGTGGTAGTCCTTGGTGGAGAACTCGGGTTGCCCTGTTACTTCTACGTCTTTACCCATTTGTTAAAACTAGCTAGCTTCAAAGCAATAAATTGCAGGAGGAGATGAGAAGAAGGGAGGGGGTTGTGAAGAAGAGTGTGAGAGGTGAGGGGTATTTATGGGAGCAATGAGAGTGGAGAGATTGGGATTATTGTTGACATCATATTTTGCCGACCATACCCCACAATTAATTAGGAGTCAGTCACTACTTCCTTTCGCTTTCAATGGGGTCATGCCCTGGTGGGTTTCTTTTACTGGTCGGTTTCGCGTGACCCATCTCCACTTTCTACTGTTGCAAATACCACCCCTGATTCTAGAGAGCGAGGGAGAGCCCAACACCGCCCACCCTCTTCGAGGTGGACGATGATGCGCATTTTTTAAGAGGGTGAGCGGTATTGGACTCTCCCTCGCTCCCTAGACTTACTCCTATACAAGAAGAGACAAATAAGATCCAACTTTTCCATTGTTACTTTGTTCCCCTTTTTTACCACCGTTGCAAAATTTTATGACCTTTTACTCTGTCAAATATGTGTGTTCCTGATCAAATTTCGCAATATGTGGCTAGTAATCACAACTATAGTGCTTCACTAAAATTTTCCTCAACTTTAATTCCTTCATTAATTAGGACTCGTTCATTCAGACATTCTTCCAAATAAGTATCAGAAATTCTAGCCGGTTTGGTATGCTGGCCTAATTGGCTAGAATTACTTTTGTGTCTGTCATCTTTAAAGTACTTGTGATTGAAATTTAAAGATAAAAGGGACAAAATATGTAAATAAACCGGTCAAACAAACAAATCAGGCCGATTAGACTTGCTCAATAAACAACAATGTTGAATGTGGTTTTGCATAAATTCTAGTCTGCCTGATTTGCTGACCTGATTGACTAAAATTACAATTACACCCCTCCTCTTTAAACTAGGCTAGCTAGACTGACGCAGCCGAAACCCTTTAGTAGAGGCAGTTTTGCAGTACAAAATTACATAAACTGTAGGTGCTGATAAGGGTCCCTTTCCCTTATACTATACCAAACAATATTTTATATTTCTTAAGGGTAAAGATATAGGGAACCTACTAGTGATGCTACCAAACAAATGTTGCATTTCTTTTATTTATGAGTAATTCTAAATGTCGAGGTTTTGGGCGAGGTTTTGGGCGAGGGAGGGTGGGGCGCACGTACAGGAGGTGACGTGGCAAAAAAAAAAAAAAAGTGGGAAAACAAAAACTTTCGAAACTTAAAAACACGCGGCCTTTTTTCATTCTCTTTCTTCCCAAAACCTCACTTAAATCAAATCACCTTCATTCTCAACCATCTCTCTCCACCATGCTCTCTGTTCTGGTCTCCTCTGTTTTTGAAGCATCGGTTTAAAACCAGGGCGAAGAAGGAGCAACAACAGCAGCGGCAGCAGATGTGAAGATAGACTCTGTTTGTACCTCTATTATGAATGTTTGTACCTCTGGTTGTTTGATGAAGATGAAGTCAATATGAATGTTTGTAGCTCTGTTTGTTTGTTTGTACCTCTATTATGAATGGTTGTACCTCTATTATATTGTGAATATCAAACCTCTGTTTTTACCTTGCGGCAGCAAATGTGAATATGTCAATATCAAACACACATTCTGGATGATCAAGATTGATGTGTATGTGTATGTGTATGGTGTGAATATGATCAATGAACACTACATACACATATCAATCTTGATCATCCAGAATGTGTGTTTGATATTGAAGTGTTGTGTGGCTTATTCGAGGACCACACATGCAGAACGCAAAAGATAAGACTGTAACCCATGTAGCTAAGATATTGTCATGAAAGCACCAAAAATAGAGACAGAATATTTTCAATGAGTCGAAGGGGTGATTAACGCCAATCACAGTCACCCAGTCGAGAATTAAGGAAACATGAGATAGCTATACAGAACAAAAAAACTCACGTCCTGCAACTCTTGCTTGAAGAAAGGATCACACAACATGCGACACTACATCAATGAAAGATGGTTAAGTGTGCTATAAGCCTATAAGTCTAAATGCTCTCCAAAAGAGACACATCGGAGTTCTAAAAAATTTGGTGTGAGCTCTCATACATTGTCAACAGTCTCTTCCTCTATATGGATCTCCTGCGTCTCAGACAGTTGGTTTTCTTCTCTGTGTACATATCATAAGCCTATAAGTCTAAATGCTCTCATACATTTAGCTTATAATGCTCTCATACATTATAAATGCAACAAATACATTTAGACAGTTGGTTTTCTTCTCTGTGTACATATCATAAGCCTATAAGTCTAATGACAGAACCACAAGTAGCATCTTCTGATGCAACAAATATTGAGTGTTCAATAACCAGGTTGGTTTGCAGAAGCTTGTAGTTTAAAAGATGAAATATTGTAGATTTATAGGTCATGGATGTAACTTCTCGAACCTGCATCTGAGTTTTTTGTTAATAGAGAAGCTAAAAAAAATCATGCATAGAGTTGGTATTATAAGTTCTTGGTGTGATACTTCCAGCTTCCTTACCAAACAGCTCAACTTTCTTCATTGTAAAATTTGTAAACAATGTGAAAGAGATTCAATTAAAGTTTGAAATATAAGATTGGTCTTTGATTCTGTAATGAAGGGAATGAAATTTTAGGGCAGGCTTTAGGAAGTAAGATTTTGTTCATTATGAAGCTCGATTTCGAACCAAATAAATACTTGACGCAGACCTGCAAAGATTATACTTCAAAAATGTTGTTGTTGTTTCTTGGTTAGATAAACCAGAACCTCATGATTTCAAATCCTCTGTTCTGTAGTGAATTTTCTGGATTAGGGTGATCCATCTGAAGAGACTAGAAGTTAATTTATTTATTCTGGTACTGCAGATAGAAAGAAGCCCCACCCTCCTCTTCCCCAGCCCAGCACTTAGCTGATTTTCTCACAAAATTAGTACACATGTTGGTTGCCTAGTCAAAATTTAGATGCACTTAGCTGATTTTCTCACAAAATTAGTACACATGCTGGTTGCCTAGTAAAAATTTAGATCAAGTACCATTGCCTCTGGATATCATGCATATCATGATTTTTTATGCATGATTTTTCATACATTGCCTCTGGATATCATGTTGGTTGCCTAGTAAAAATTTAGACGCTCGAGATTTTTTTATCATGCATATCATGATTTTTTTATGATATGTACACAGAGAAGAAAACCAACTGTCTGAGACGCAGGAGATCCATATAGAGGAAGAGACTGTTGACAATGTATGAGAGCTCACACCAAATTTTTTAGAACTCCGATGTGTCTCTTTTGGAGAGCATTTAGACTTATAGGCTTATAGCACACTTAACCATCTTTCATTGATGTAGTGTCGCATGTTGTGTGATCCTTTCTTCAAGCAAGAGCTGCAGGACGTGAGTTTTTTTGTTCTGTATAGCTATCTCATGTTTCCTTAATTCTCGACTGGGTGACTGTGATTGGCGTTAATCACCCCTTCGACTCATTGAAAATATTCTGTCTCTATTTTTGGTGCTTTCATGACAATATCTTAGCTACATGGGTTACAGTCTTATCTTTTGCGTTCTGCATGTGTGGTCCTCGAATAAGCCACACAACACTTCAATATCAAACACACATTCTGGATGATCAAGATTGATATGTGTATGTAGTGTTCATTGATCATATTCACATCATACACATACACATACACATCAATCTTGATCATCCAGAATGTGTGTTTGATATTGACATATTCACATTTGCTGCCGCAAGGTAAAAACAGAGGTTTGATATTCACAATATAATAGAGGTACAACCATTCATAATAGAGGTACAAACAAACAAACAACAAACAACAAACAAACAGAGCTACAAACATTCATATTGACTTCATCTTCATCAAACAACCAGAGGTACAAACATTCATAATAGAGGTACAAACAGAGTCTATCTTCACATCTGCTGCCGCTGCTGTTGTTGCTCCTTCTTCGCCCTGGTTTTAAACCGATGCTTCAAAAACAGAGGAGACCAGAACAGAGAGCATGGTGGAGAGAGATGGTTGAGAATGAAGGTGATTTGATTTAAGTGAGGTTTTGGGAAGAAAGAGAATGAAAAAAGGCCGCGTGTTTTTAAGTTTCGAAAGTTTTTGTTTTCCCACTTTTTTTTTTTTTTTGCCACGTCACCTCCTGCACGTGCGCCCCACCCTCCCTCGCCCAAAACCTCGCCCAAAACCTCGACATTTAGAATTACCCTTTATTTATTTATGTATTTTTCACCTAATCAAAACTTTTAAGCTTTAACGGTCTAGCTAGCTCAATAATTTCAACTTTACAACAAATGATGATGTCGTTGTTAATTTAGTTAATTAACTGCGAGATACCTCTTATTAGCAATCTTGGGTGCCAGCTAAAACTATATGGACACATTATCTACATCCACTGAACAATATCAGCCATAATATTATGTTATGTCGTCTCCCTCCAATAATCTTATATATATTCGTCTCTATCCTGCGCCACTGTCTTGATTAACACACTAAATTAATTACATTCATCAAATAATTGAACTTTCAAAGAAATCAATCTCGATCGAACCATCCACTGGGGAGATAAAATAGCACGAGTTCACGCGTCGCATTTCTAGTGGACTATTACGAGGAACAAGTGACACGTGGCAAACTGGGAGCCACGAATGCAACTAATCATGACGTAGGTTTTATAAAAACAAAGAAGATAATGACACGTGTTCGTTTCAATGGCTTAGGATGGATTGACGGTTGGGCATGCGTTGGGAAGACAGAGAAGAAGATTGGGTCCCACCATTTGGCGGTGCAGACTTTGTGAACTTTGACGAGAAGGGACGGGAGGGAGTAACAAAGAGGAAGAAGGAAGGAGGTGATGATTACCAGAAATTCTAGGCAGTTTGGGTTTTTTGGGGTGATTTTACATTTTTGTTTCCCTCTTTAAACACATTTTCCAAATAATGTTTAAAGAGGGGGGTAAAAGTGTAAAGTCACCCTCCAGACAGTAAAACCCAGGCTGCCTAAAATTGTTCGATGATTACTAATGAAGGGGGCTCATGTGCACTCATCGTCTACACTTATTTTAGGTAAAACTAATTTAACGGTTCTCTCTTTTCACTAACTTATTACAAATTAATGAGAATTCTAATTGGCTAGAAAACGGTCGAGGGAGGATGGTGCAACCGTCCATCCACCTCGAGATGTGTGCTTTCGCACATCTCGAGAGAGATGGCCCCCTTCCTCATCCGTTTCCTTGCTAATGAGACAAGCCCACAAATTAAACATCTCTCTTTCCACTAACTTGTTACAAAATTAAACATCATATGTTACAAATTAAACCACATTTTCACTTATTTTTTCACTAAAATCTATACAATTCAACATACATTTCGAGAAAAATCAAATGGTTCAAATTTAATAGAACACACATCTCTAGATAAATCTAACGGTCCAAATTTAATATTACACTAATCTCGAAAAAAAATTAATAGCTCAAATTTAATGAAACACACATATCAAGGTAAATCTATCGATCCAAATTTAATACTGCACTCATCTCAAGAAAAATCTAACAGTCCAAATTTAATAGTTCACACCTCAAGGTAAATCTAACCGTTAGATTTTGGTGAAAGATCGAACTGTTGGATTGTCCTCGAGATACGCATTGAACCGTTTAGATTTTGGTAAAAGATCTCTAGTTAAATCTGACGATACAAATTTAATTATGCACTAATCGCTAGAAAAATCAATGGTTCAAATTTAATATAACACACATCTCTAGATAAATTCAACGATCCAAATTTAATAGTACCCTCAACTCGAGAAAAATCTAACGGTTCAAATTTAATAATTCACACATCTTGAGATAAGTGCATAATTAAATTTGCACCGTTAGATTTAACTAGATATATTTTACCAAAATCTAAACTGTTCAACACGTATGTCGAAGACAATCCGACAATTTGATCTTTCACCAAAATCTAACGGTTAGATTTACCTATAGATGTGTAAACTATTAAATTTGGACCATTAGATTTTTGTTGAGATGAGTATAATATTAAATTTGGACCATTAGATTTACCTTGATATATGTATTCCATTAAATTTTGACCATTAGATTTTTCTCGAGATTAGTGTAATATTAAATTTGGACCGATAGATTTACATAGAGATGTGTGTTGAATTGTGTAGATTTTGGTAAAAAAATGTGAAAAATGTGGTTTAATTTGTAATAAATGATATTTGATTTAATTTGTAATAAGTTAGTGGAAAGAGAGAACCGTTAGATTGATTTTACCTGAATCCGACTGCTGAAATAAGTGCACATGATGAGCTCATGTGCACTATGCACATGAACCCCCCTCAATCTAGTTTGCAAAGCCTCCCACCTCATCTAAGCTATGAATAATAGATTCTAAGCTGCTTAGGTTGGGAGTTTTTTTTTTTTACCCTTCCACACCTTCTGGGGGTGTATCTGTGTTTTTGTTTTAAAGAGAAGTCGTAAAATGTGTAAAATAACTCAAAAGAGACACTCAAATAAGGTAGCGTGGAATTACTAATAAACTATATAATGACATCTCCCCTAAAGGAACTGTGAATATGTGTGTCTTGGTCCTGATATTATTAGGTTTGCTAAAATTTTGCCTCCAAATAATTCTAAGAATTACATTAAAAATGATATAAGACGAAATAGGTAGGGTGGGTAATATGGTAAATTTTCATTAATTGGAGTGGGCACTTGTAAAAAAAGTAACAACATTTTCTTTCTCATTTACATGTGGAGCCTACTATTTTAAAGAAGCGACTATTTGGCACCACACGTTACTCTCACTCACACTATCCATCAATTTTTTTTATTTGTTTACCTTCTTTCCCACCCCACCCATAAAACTACTATTTATCTTCTTATTCTCTCGTCATCTCTTCATAAGAACAAGAACAACAACCTGCAATGGGGTAGCGAGGAAGGGAGAGAACGATTGCGATGGACGGTGAGAGACGGCCGACAATGGCAACATATAGATGAGATTGATCGACAACCATTGTCGCCCCTTGTCCATCTTCTCCTTCCCCTCTCCATCTTCCTTCTTCTTCTTCTCATTCCCTCTCTCAGTTCTCCCACTATCTATTATTCTCTCATCTCTCTTCTTCTCGCACACATCGACACCCCTCTCCTTCTTATCCTCCGCACTGAGAGGGTGGTGTGAGTGAGAGTATGTTGTGGTGCCAAATAGTCGTTGTCTTTTTTTATATCCTTAAACATCTTCACCACATGCTGTCGGTTGGGTTCGAACTTGTGACGTGTGATTTCATTCACGACAGCTCTACCAACTCAAATAGTACACATTTGGCAAATAGTCGCTACCCTACTACGAAGGCAAAGCCCCAAAAGGTGTCTTCAACACCACTTTTTACAATTTCAAAAATACCCTTACAAGATGACAAATAACTCTAAAATGTTGTGGGTGTTTTGGTGATACAATGTTGAATCAACTTTAAAACATTTTTTTTTATTTTAAGTGGCTCCTCAAACTTTTCCATAATTATAAAAGTCCTTATAAATAGTGATAGAAAAGTTTTTCAATTATTCAATAGGACAATTAGTATTTAAAAGAAAATATAAAATGAAATTAAAAAAATCATATTCTCACATTTTCAACGGTAACCCTTTACAATATTCGTGCGCACAGCGCGTGTCCGATGTTAGTGGGTGAGTAACATTCACTGAATGGGTAAAATTGAAAAATTAATGTCGATGGTCAGCATCTAGTCATGGCAACAATTCTAGCCAGCCACGTTTGCTAGCATTTTTTTAATATTTTTTGAATTTTTTTTTACATTTCTACCATTTCTATAGATATTGCTTGTGATTATGTTTTAAAGATAATGGATAAAAAGTATAAAAACACTACCAAAAAATGCCAAAAAAAACTAACAAACATGACTGACTAGCTTACTTCAGTAATGTTAGCTACATACTCAAAACCGTGTCCAACTGTCAAGATTATTTTGAGCTCGTTAGTTTGCTAAAATGAAAAATACCCCGAAGTCTGTAGATTTTATTAAAACCCAAATTTAGCTTTTCGGTTTGCCAATTAGATTTTGATTTCTCTATTTTAATGGGCATTTTTCATCCACCTCAAGTGTAGGCCAGTGGCGAACTATATACCATGCATGGCATGCAACAAAAGGTTCCAAAATGGTGGTAATCTTTGACCAAATGGAGGAATTATTGAGAGGGCCTTGTCAATCAATTATATAGTTTGTCTTGAGAGATTTGAATGCAGCAAGTCACTTGTTTCTCTCAAATATTTCAGATCTAAATAGGTTGATCCAAGATTCAAGACTATGATACAAAAAAAAGCAGATGATGAAATTTTAGGTCACAATAAAATCGTGCTAGATGAACCGACCCACCCACTACCGACCATCTCCAACCCAACACAGACATACTGGTGCACGCACTTGACTAATTCTTCCTAATCAATCAGGTCTTTCCAATGGCCGTCCCCACTTGCATTTTTTCTACTTCACCTACGAACACAATAATAATAATCATTTCATCACTAAAGGAAGGAAAATTCTAGGGGTCGAGGGAAAGGGAGCGAGGGATGGGTGTAACCACCCATCCTCCTCGCGATGAGTGCCCACGCGCATCTCCAACACGATGCGCTCATCCCGAGGAGGATGGGTGGTTACACCCATCCCTCGCTCCCTCCCTCGCTCTGTAGCAAAGCTCCTAAAGGAAAGTCTAAAATTGTATTTAAGTATGCTCTGTGTCGTTGGCACTTCACATAATTTTATTTTACTAATTATTTTATACTGAACACATTCGTCACTATCCATATTTTCGCTCTCAATCAGTATTGAAATGTAAGCCTATTCAGTCAAATTTGAATCAGTTAGGGAAAAATTTTAAAAGCTGAGAATGAGTTCTCCCACAATCTTTGAATTCGCCAAAATATGAAATTTAGGGTTTTTATTTAAATGTACATTAAAATGTCCAACTCATTTTTTATGGTATGATCGGCCCGTCTCATTGCTTTTAAAAAATATTGAAAAAGATTAAAGATGTGTAATACATTATACGTTTTTTTAATTATGAAATACATATTTTTACTATTTTGGCCCTTGTATTAATCATTGATTTTGTTTAAAAGATCTTCAAAAATGCATTTCAACGATACTAAGTTTATCAAAATCCGACAACGATGTATATAGTTATGATAATTTTCATTTTGCTAAAAGGAAAACGCAATATTAATACGACAACGATGTACATTTCAATAAAAAATTTCAAAAGTTTTTTTTCATAATTTTTGTCATTTTACATGTTTTATATTTACAAATATGTTATCATAGTAAATGAATCTCAATCCTCAAATTCAATACATTTTCCAACTTTCAATCTCAACTATCTTTTATCTCTAATCCTTTCGATTTGACTTTGTTTCAGTCAGCAATGAATAGTAAAACACCACTATGAATTGTAATATAAATTTAACAAACCAATTTTTTCAACAACTCTAATGTTCAAAATGGACATCAGATGCATTGAAAATACTCTTGGCTTCGAGGACGCCACTTGTGACAATGCGGATCAGCATTACATTCATTCTGCTGCTTCTTTATCTTCCTGATGTTGAGGGCGGTTAGTTGTTTCTTCATTCTAATACTAAACTTGTACTTAAATGGACAAGATGAAAGGGATTTTTAGGCCGAGTACCGACAGAGCATTCATTCACTTGCTTAAAATGCACAAAACCATTCACTTGAAATGCATCAATTTCTTGTTAATATATTACTCTAATCATTTGATTTCATCCTGTTTCAATAAACAATTGGTAATGCATCTGGGCTTTTTGTTTTACACTATTCACTCAGATACTGAACATTCCTAAGCAACAAAGTTGGCAGTTAAATGAGAATGGGGACATGGTTTTAGAAACTAAGAATCCGATTTGATGATACAGTATCACTCAGTAGCAAGAAAATAAGCAAGGTGCAACTCCAGAAACTTTCAAAATGACATAGAATTTTAGATTGGCTCTGCACCAATGTTCTCGAAATGCCATGCCAAGCAAAACTTTTCATCTACTAAGTCAAAACAACTTGAGCTACCGGAGCCGCTACTTGTCATTGGATTCCCCTATCCTTTTTTCTTTTCTTTTTTTGCTTAGATAGATGCAGTGATGCACAAAGTGTAGTTACATGGTGCATGCTTACTGAACTGAAATTAGGATACTCTTTTAAGGAATTTTTCATCACCTTAAATAAGAATATTACACTTTGGAAGTTGATGCAACGCAATTCAAGGATTTGGTCCAAACTATTGCTAAAGAAGGGTATGAGCCCGTTCACTTTTTTATTTTTTTTATTTAATAATTCAAAGTGCAAGTGCAGACAAAGTTGCCACCAAAATGCAACACAACTTGCCATGAGCTCTTAAACTGAGATGCTCATTATTTTCAAGTAAGTGGGTTATACTTGCCAAAATGCAAACACAACTTGTTATTACATATAGTAAGTGGGTTATACTAGTGATGATACATCAAATGAGACCGTCATCACACTCACACACGTGACAGAGATTGTCTATCATGAGAATCAAGTATTCCACAACCATGCCAATTCATAAAGCTCAAAGAAGACAAATCTAATCATGAAAGCCCAAACATGACCCATCAGAATAAATAATAATTAAAAGCCAAAATTCAGGCCCGATAAAATTCTCCCTCAAGGGAGATGAACGTTACATAGAAAAATAGTCATAGAGGGAGTTACATCTCCATGAACGTATCTTTATAAAGGAAAAGACTGAACAGTCTCCTCTCGTTGCACCTTACATGCTTACGTCCCGCAGAAAATTAACATGTCATTATAAAAGGTAAAAGAAACATTCAACAAAAATATGCAATTTGAACTAATTTATGTCCAATTTTATCTCATCTCCAACTGAGTTACTGACTTACGCATCAGAGTGCCTTCGACCACCAAAAAATGATCTTTGACAATCTAACATTTGTTTTGCAAGTTTTATTTACTAAAGACTGAATTTTGGACGCATCAACTAGCATGTGGCACCCATCCATAACCCAATTTTGCTCTTTGAACGGGCAGTTAAACATGCGTTAACAGACGTCCCTTGTTAAACTATGTATAAATAGCCTAAATTCATATTTCACAATCATGGGTGAAAACATACTGGTGACATGGTTTTCAATCTCAGCTTCGTCCCTATCAAACTCAATCAAAGACAGAGGGTGCAGGAGAGAAATGCGACTCAGTAAACTCCAAGAGAATTTTACAGCACTTAAAACAGCGCCACAAAAAACAATCAAACCTGCTGCAAGTGTTCAAAGGTTGGAGTTGGACCAGGGATCCCAAGCAAAGATGAAAAGGTAAAAACCATGCTAGTCTTTTACTTCCTAAAAGCACCAATAGTTGATGGTGTGGTAGTTTTCGAGAATCAAATCAATTTCATAGAATGAAATCAGAGGACATGCAGAGCACTCAAAATACAGTATTTAACGAATGTTACTAAAACAAAAACACGAAATTATGAGATGGGTATGACATAAATTTACGTGTACACGTTCTATAGGGAATGAGTTAGATGATGGGATGGGCATGAACTAGGTCTCCCGTTAAAGACACAAGAAGATAAATTTAACATTTCACAAGATTAACTGAACGGGGCAATCACAACATAATAGTAAATGGAAGCTCAGGTATTAATATGCACCACTGCAATGTTATAAAGAACATAAAAGCTTCCAAATTATTGAACACGTCGGTCTTATCCTATAGGCTAAGCAGAGTAGTGACCAAAGCCAGAGAATAATTCAGTGTAAGACAGTACCAAAATGTTCATCAACTGCATAAAACTAAAACACCGAGAAGTGTATTCAGTAGACTTTACAAAAGCATGAAATACATGTACACAAGATTCTGAAAGTACGATATGTAGCAGGACAATTATCTACACAGTTCAGTGGTTCCACAAGAAGAGGCTACGTATTGAAACACTGAATTCGCAAAACGCACGGGCATAATGACCTATAAATATAGTTAAATGCACATATGTGTGGGCATGAGAGTGTTTGTACGCGTACAAAAGATCTCAGCTATTATCACAAACCAGTAACATCAAGACATACTTGAACATAAGATCAACTAGGTAAAGTAGTAAACCATCTACTACTACTGGTTTCATACTCCAAATTTCCCGCTATGACCAAGATATCTAAAATCAACCAAATGTTCACTGACCCTCTGCCATAACGCACCAAAATGGGCATAAAAGATAATCAGGCAAATTAATATCAACCTTGCACCGGGTCAAGGTTTTGGGGTTCATTCAGAAAGGAAGAGAGGCGGAAAAAGTAAGGTGAAGAAATCTCTCACTAAACTATAGATCCCCCCTCTCTCTCTCTCTTCTTCTCCAAACGAACATTTCTCATTGATCAGCATGTTAGGAATCAAGAAATTATAAATGCCCTCAATTAAAGTAACCTTTCGATGAGCATATCAATTGTTCCTTTTTGGCAATTGAAATGGTCATCAAGATTCATTTGATTTGCTTTGCAAAGCAATATGAACATCGAATGACACCCTACACCCAAAAAGGAAAACAATCAAGCCATTTTCAAGTAATAGCTTACTTCTTTACCAGTTTTTCAACCAAAAGTGTCATTGGAACAGGGGTAAAAGATGGTATAAAGGGGAGTAGCATAAGAGGCTCAAATCTTCAGTGGCAGTATTTAAGGAAGAAAAGTCGAAAACGGAAGCTCCCTTTAAACTGAATGGCATGTGAAAGTCCAATAAGCTCCATTACACTTGCCCAGCTAGGAAAGTTATGTTTAGTGTTTTTTAATTGGTGGGACTCAATACATTTCGAACTATAGATGAGAAAACAAAAATACGAATTAAAAATAACTTAAGAAGGGAATATACTGAACCTCTGACAGGGAAGAAAACAAAACACCTAAGAACATCTCCAAGAGCCTCCCTCACTAACTCCTTAAGTTACTTTTAATTTTTCATTTGAAACATTTAAAGTTGGCAAGACCACAAATAACTTTTGGAAGGTAAAATCAGCTCCCTTTTTGGTCCCTCACCTCTAAGAAAACTGCCAATTGGAACCAAACACCTTTTTTTCCTTCGTCAGCTCCCAAAATACTGCCAATAGGAACCAACAAAAGTCCCCTTTGTTATATAACTTTATTGCATTCAGAGGGCATCCAAGAAAAGGCTCTTAGAGTTGCTCTCATATAATTAGCGGGGAAAACAAAACGAAACAAAAAATGTCACAAGACTCAACAGAGATGACTAGACATTGTACAGGACCAAGATTTAACAACTGTGAAGATAGATGAGATTGTCAAGAGTGTTATTCTACAACGCTTAAGTAAAAATTAACAATAGAAAATACAGGTCGTAGTGCGTTAACTTGCAAATTGCAATTAGCTAAAAAAATGGACAAGTCTAAATAAGGGCCCCATATCTACTATAACCTCTTCAGAAAAAACAACACTTTAAAACTGGTATCAATCGGCAAATTTTATGTGAAAACATGATACAACCTAATCATCCTCCTTAGATACTGAATCACTACCTAACACACCATCTGCACAGAACATACACCTAGACACCTACTCATTAACATTCCAACAAAGGAACAATGACCCTTTCCCTTTATCTCTTTTACATCCAACCAGTACATAGGGCTTTAGCAAATTGACACAAAAAATAACCTTTTAAACAAGCAATGATTTATATGTTATAGTTTCAAAGTAGATTCAAAATGCATGTTTTGTACAAACATGAAAATGTTATTACACTATCATATGGATGTTTTCAAACGAAACACCAAAAAAATGAAGGAAACCAAAGATTCATTGAAAAACAAAGAAACAAATGCCTGTATAACAATGAAAAACACACCACCAAGCTACTTAATCAACACATAACATACAAAAATCATAACAAATGAAGGTACGACTTCAGCTTAGCAAAACATGCACAGGCTGAAATTCCAATGGTACCCTTTCAAACCATTTCCAAATCTCATATAGGTTGCACTCTCATTGACTTGGAATCCCAAACATCAATGCTACCATTATAATAACCAAAACTGTGAATCCCTAATTGAACAACAGAGACTTGTCACGAAGATTAAACCAATGCAGAACAACTTCAGGACAAGATAATAATCAAATTCCTAATTACCACCACATTGTCATTTTGCATCAAAAGTCTACCACTGATTCCAAATCCCTTTAATCAAATAATCATTATCTAAGCTTTCAAACAGATACTAAGAAAACTTAAACCAAAAACAAAACCACACATTATAAGCAAAGCCAATAACCTTCTTAAGAGTTCAATCTTGCGGGATCTCGACGTCACCATCGGCGATCTCCTCTTGCAAATCCTTAGGGTTCTTCCCATCAACAGTACATCCCACAGACACGCACGTGCCAAGTATCTCCTTCACGGTCCCTGACAGGTCCTTGGCCATAGACCTCGGCCTCATCACCTTGGCGATCTCGATCACGTCATCCAGCGAAATGTTCCCCGAATGCTTAATATTTTTCACCTTTTTCCGGTCGCGCTCCGGCTCCTTCAGCGACTTGATGACCAGGGCAGCGGCGGAAGGCACGACAGAGACCTTCGCCTGACGGTTCTGCACGGTGAGTTTGACGGTCACTCGAAGGCCCTTCCAGTCCTTGGCAGTCTCCTTAGCTATGTCTTCACCAATCTTCTTTGGTGAGAGACCGAGTGGCCCGATCTTGGGGGCGAGTGAACTCGCCGCTCCCACTTCACCTCCAGTGACTCGGACGTAGACGTCCACCACTTGAGAAGGGTCAAATTTTGGTGGCATGCTTTTCCGATTCGACTGGTTTTTTAGGGTTTCGGAGGGACGAAGGAGAAGGCGAGCGCGGCGAGAAGAAAGAAAGAGTCAGGCCAGGGTTTGTGCTTTTATTTTATGTAGCTAGGCTAGCTAGGGCTTTTCAAAAACAAATCATCAAACCCATTGACCCTGGGCCTAGTCACGAAATCATCAAAGCCCATTGTCCCTGGGCCTCTATCTGGACTCAGCACAACAAGTCATATCGAAACATACCAAACTCTCTGTAATCTTTACAACTCCACAACAAACACACCCGGAAACTTGCTGAGACCAATTTCGATAAGACTTGGGGGTTGTTTGGTTGCAAGTAAAATAGACATGAAAATTAAAATTATTTTCGTAAATTCGATTTCAAGGCTTTCCCCCTCAAACTTGAATTTTCATGAATAGTGGAAAAACAGTCTTATAAAGAATCGATTTTCAGTCAGTAAATAGACAACCAAACAACGAAAATATGCATAACAAGAAAAACTCATTCCATTTTCTCAAAAATAAAATGGCTAACCGAGTAGACCCTTAATGAAAAAGTAAAAGGTGGCCTTCGATGCTAACATGAAATTGAACATTCACCAATGACACCTAGATTATTGTAGATCCTCTTCTAGCTCAAGGACCTGTAAAATCACCATTTGAAAAATAATTGGAGTGGGCTATGTTTAAAGAACTTGTATGTAGTTTTAACAAAGAAGGATTTTTTTTTCTTTTTTCTTTTTCATTTGGCATCCGGATGATAAAGTAGGCCTCATTCTATTTCTTTATGTTGTGGCTTGGGCAAATATTGGGTGGGAAGACCTCTTAAATGATGGAGATATTCATAAGTGTGGATACAAATTTTCACTAGATCACGTGCTAATCATACAGAGCAATCTGTATAAGATAGATATTAATTCTTGATGTTGGTGTGGTGCTTGCCACAGGGACTCTGATGCCAAAGTTAGAGCAATACAATGAAAGTATTTATTTCTCTATATTTGAATAGAGAATTGTGAATCAAGAAAGGGTTACCTCCAGATGGCTTTGTGTTTAGTTTTTTTTTATAGAGGCATAACGAGTAAACTGCTGGCAAATGAGTGAGACACGTGGCAGATGAGTAAGTCGTCTGCTTGTAGGCGATAGTAGGGTTGAAAACCAAACTGACGGTTCAGTTTTTCACCTAAATCGTGAACCGAACCGACTTTGTTCTTTTAAAAATTTTCAAATCGAAACTGAATCGACCATTAACAAAATCGAAACCGATTTTAATTTATGCAAACCGTAACTGAATCGACTAAAATCGAACCGATCAACTATTTTAAACAAATTATATTATTTTTATATACAATATATATATTATTTATTATATACATTCGGTCGATTCGATTTAGTCAGTTAAAATTACATAGAAATCGAAAACTGAACTGACCACTTCGATTTTGAATTTTTTAAATTCGAACCGATCAGTTCGATTTTGATCGGATCGGTCAGTTTAATCGGTTTGACCGATTTTTTATTCAACCCTAGGCGGTTATACCTTCTCTTAGGTACATGTAACTTTCGTAGATAGTTATAACCTCTTGTTGGTGGTTGTAAATTCTTGTTTGGAAACACTTGTCCTACAAGCTTGTGTGCTAAGCGCCGAACATTACTCCTCTGCTGATTAAAGAGTTTCCCGCTGAGCTGTACTAGGCCCAGACTTGGCCTGCATTGGGCCCAAACTTTGGTTTTCTTTATTTGCAACTTTCATAGATAATTTTCGAGCTTCTCGAGAACATCTCAAATCTTTGGGCTTATTTATCCTATTGAGCTAAGAATTATTTTTTGCTCCTACAAATGCCCCTCATCTCTACTTTTGAGCTGATCGAGTTTCTTTTTATTCTTACTTATAAGTATAGGAGATGTATTTTCACTGAGGAGTCCCGCAAAAAATAGAAGTAGAATGCCCATGATCTTGCTGACTTATCTGTCTCTATTGATACTAAGAGTGGGCAAACGGGTCAATGATCTGCAGTTTCAAACCGAACCGGACCGTTGTGCTCTAAACGGTCCAAATTTTAAGTTTGTATTTTTAGATACGGTCTTGATCCGTTATAAAATGGTCCGAACCTAATTTTTATTATTTAAAATGAAACGTTCCGGATTCGACTCGTTTTAAATCACATTTTACAAGTTAGAAACCTAAAATAGAAACTTAGAAAAGAAACTGTGCTCTTCTCTTCCCCTCTCTTCTCTGTCTGCCATTTCTCTATCTATCCTCCACTCACCAGATTCCAGTTCTGTAGAAATTGTTGGTCGAACAAGAAGAAGAAGATCGAAGGATCTCTCTAGATCGATCCACCCATCTGTTTCGTTCCATTGATCCATCATCCATCTATCTCTTCTGATTGTTTATCACTTTTACCAAATCATTTCCTCGTTTAATTTATGTACTCCATGTGCATTCCTGTCTCTTCTCTGTCTGCCATTTGGATCGAAGGATCTATTCTCCCCTAAGGTAACTTTTTTTTATATCATTCTCTCATGATGAAATTATTATTAGGTTTCATGTTCCTTTTTTGTGATGAAAGTTATTTGTTTGAATAGTTCTTGGTTCTTGGTTCTTGGTTTTGGTTTTGGCAGCAAGACGACGTATTGTCCATTTTGAGAGACGGAGAAGGTGTTGTCCCAGGTTGGCGCTACTAATTGATTGCAAGCATCTCAGAGTTTCAGCTGCAAGTCTAATTGGCTTCAAGAGAACATCTAACTGGTTTTAGAATCACATTCATCTTAAGGTATGTATGCAGACTTTCAACTACTCTCCCTGTTTTAATTTGATCATAGTATATCTTTTTTGTAATACTGTCACTACCCTCCAATGACTGAAAACGAAGAAGGAAGCTCCTTACTGACTATTAACGAAGAGGTGAGCCATTTTCTTATGTTTTTGGTGAGATATTCATTTCCTTAATACTCAACCTGATGCTGCAACAAAAATGAAATATTGGCTGACTTCCCTTCCTACATTCAGGTAATTAATCAAATATCTATAATTTTATAGAGTCAAAATGCCAGGTTTTGAGAACACCGACAAGAAATGTTTGCATGCAATATGAGTTTCCTGATATTGTTATGTCTCTGAGTTTGTTTAATGTCATATGTTGGTGTCTGTTATGTTATGGTTTGCCTTTGGGTTTAGCTCCATGATTGAGTCTATGGTTTGTAGCCATCATACTCATGCTAGTCCATACAACTACTTAGTCTACTTTTAAGCTAATATAATGGTATGCTTTATACCCAAAAAAAAACAGACCAAACCAAAATTCAACTACCATGAATAGTAACAAGGGAAACAATTTCCAAGTACTCCTCAGAGGTGGAGAAAATTAAGAATTGTACATTGGGTTTGATGGCACAATGTTACTACTATTAGTACAACACTTTGACGAAGCATTCAAATTCTCGAATAATGGTATTTTGAATTTTGTATGGTTAGGGAGGAATCTAGATAAGTAAGACTAGGACAACATTATGAATATCTGGTGGTTTCTGTATATGGAGTATGAATAATGAAGTGAAAAGCATCGCATGCCAATCTAACTTATCTAATTGAGAAAAGGGAGGACTTGCAGTCTATTGCGCCTGCTGCTTGAAGCTTGCAGCTTGTTGCGCCTGTTGTTTTGTTATTATGTAGGAGGAGCTTGTGGTTATGGGAATTTATATAGCCAAGGCTATGGGACTAACACTGTTGCATTGAGCACTGCTTTGTTCAACAATGGATTGACTTGTGGAGCATGTTATGAAATTAAATGTGTGAATGACCCCAGATGGTGTCTTCCTGGACCCATCGTAGTGACTGCAACAAACTTTTGCCCACCAAACTTTGCTCTCCAAATAATAATGGAGGATGGTGTAATCCTCCCCAACAACACTTTGGTCTTGCTCAGCCTGTTTTCCAGCATATAGCACAGTTCAAAGCAGGAGTAGTTCATGTCCAGCTTAGAAGGTAAGAAATGTTGGAATGACTTAAATTCTTCTAGACATCTGTAGACCAACTTTGTTTTGATCTACTAAACTAGAGGCAAATTTAGGCCATCTTTGAGCCAGTATTGTAACAACTCTGGTTTGTCAATGAATACAAATTTGAATTTTGATTTAGACAGACAAAATATATGGCAAAAGGAATTAACAACTGTCCAATTTGTTTTTGTTTTATTACAACACTGGAGTTGTAATCAATGGGCATAATTAATGATAATGATGTTTAATGCATACAATAATTAGCTTGTTATAGTGAATGCGCTTTTTGGCATTGTAACAGTGAGTATGTGATTGCACTGTGAATATTGTTACAATATTATTACATTGGTGCACTTGTTGGCATTGTCACCGTGAGTATATTACAGGGAGTATTGTTATTATTGGTATTGTTATAGTGAGAAACTTGTATAAACAAGAGATGAAACCTTTAATGACATATGAATCAATACAATTGATACCAAAAATATATTCATATACTCATTTTGGAATCGTAGGAACTGGACCGTTCCAATCGGCTCGAGTTAGGTTTGGTCCCAATGTTCAAAATAAGAGAATCCGAACCGGATCCGTTAAATTTAAATGGTCTGAGTTGGGCTCTTCAAAATTTAGAACCGATTTGGACCGTGCCCACCCCTAATTGATACAAGTAAAGGATCTGCATGTAGAGACCACTGTTAATTAAATGTAGTCTACTGAAGACAAAATGATTTGCATGTAGAGGCTTCTGTTGCAGATGACGTGATCTACCGGATGAGTTACACATAGTAATTTCATGGGCTCTTGGATTTTGTCCACGTAGAGGATCATCCTTGGGTAAATAAAACAAGTCTTGCTCCGACATCCTTGTGATTTGACGACCCATCCACATATAAACGTCACATATCTTTGGGATGACCTACCCCTGTTTTAGCATGAGTTAAGGAGTCTTCATTTATTGAAGAACACGACATTGATCTGTAGGTTGACTTTGTTTCCCCGGTTGAGAAGGGAGCAAATTCTACCATGAAATTTGCTAAGGCTTGAGCCTTTATACTTGTCATCGACCGATAGATTTTGTTGAAGGACCTAACACTGATCTGTTGGCTGACTTTGTTTCCCCGGTTGAGGATGGAATTAATTTTGCTATGAAATTTGCTAAAGCTTGAGCCTTTAAAATTGTCATTGGCCGGTAGATCAAGTCGTATTAGCTTAACTCTATCGCCCATTTCATGAGTTTTTGACAAGCATCCGGGAAGAAGTTGTGCCCCCAACTCTTCGCTAACGAGAACTGAGCTAATTGTTTCATTTGAAACTGCCAAGTAGATGTACATATCCTCTCATGGATTTGTCTGTTGATCTACTCAAGAATTGATTTAAAGTTGTTGTTTTACTAGTGAGACTTTGAATTTCTTTTGGAGTTGATGGTGACTCCATGTCAAGTAGTGGTCTTATTTGCTTTTATGATCCCCAAACTTTGAGCATGTTTGTTGGTCTACTGACTCAAAAATATTTTCATTAAGGGCGCAAAAGCTTGATTGGCCTTTTTCATAAGTTTCCAATATGATTAAATTGGAAATTAAACCTAACTTGAGGAAATTAATCATGGATTCAAATCTATTTATCTTGGAAATTGAATAGAAATATTGTATGATTTGCTGACCACTTGACAAAACTTAAAGAGATTTAAGTAGTTCTGAGTTAGATGCTTCTATGCTCATTGATTAATTGAATTACCCACTCATGGAGAGTGACATCCTCTGCTGAGGTGTGATCCTCTACTGAGGCATTTGGTTTGTTTCGTTTGCTGACCACTCGACTAAACTTAAACAAATTTAAGTAGTCCTGAGTAAGATGTTTTTATATATTGAATTACCCACTCACTAAGAATGTCATCCTCTACTGAGGTGTGATCCTCTACTATGTGTTTGTTGACCACTTGACTAAACTTAAACAAATTTAAATAGTCTTCAATATGATACTTTTATGCATTGAATTACCCACTCACGGAGAGTGTCATCCTCTACTGAGGTGTGATCATCTACTCGGGCATTTTGCTTGTGTGGTTGATGACCACTTGATTATGTTTAAACGGATTTAAGTAGTCTTGAGTAAGATGTTTTTATGCATTGAATTACCCATTCACGGAGAGTGTCATCCTCTACTGAGACATTTTGTTTGTGTGGTCTGCAGACCACTTGACTAAACTTAAACAGATTTAAGTAGTTTTGAGTAAGATGTTTTTATGCAATGAATTACCCACTCACGGAGAGTGTCATCCTCTACTGACGTTTACATAAATGTTTGTATTTCTGAATGTCTTCTGCTGACGGACATGTAGAACGAATTCTCGTATATCACTCTTTCAACTGAAGAATGTGTGTTATCTGTTGAGCAACAAAATAAAATATCCTCAATTGAGGTATATGTAAATATTTGTTCAAATTTTTTTTTACAAGATCTCTTTTCATTAGCAGCAGTTTCTTCAGCCAAGATTAATTTTTCTCGTTGAGAATTTGATTTATCGGAATGGAGAACATTGTGTATGTTCTACCGGATGAGGAGTCTCTTGTTGAAGAGATGAAATACAATAAAGATATAAAATACAATCAAGTTTTTATATGTACATTGCAAATTTTTTTCTAAAAATCTAAAAATAAAAAACTAAGACGCCTCAGCTTCAATCCACTTTGTGAAATGGTCGGTTGCCACAATCATCCGATTCTTTTGTGTTGGAGAGTTTGATTGATCGGAACAGTGAACTTTGTGTATGTTCTACTAGCTGAGGAGTCTCTTGTTGGGAAGAGTGTTCTACGCTTGTCACCCTTGTTCTTTTTATCCTTCTTCTTATATACATTTGTTTGTGCAAGTTGACTATCTTTCTCAGATATATCTGGTGCCTTAGCACTATTTTTTTTGTCATCCCATAATGCATAGCGTTTTGCTATGGTGAAGATTTCGGCAAGAGTTTTGCCCACCTGACTTGCAACTTTTTCTTGTTGTTTTATTTCCATTGGGTTTGGTTGTTAGGCAAAAAATTGCAATTGATAATCAGACGACAATGGTAGACATACGACCAGTAGATGTCTGGCCGGAAGCGACTGAACCCATGGCAATGATGGCAGTCTGGTTCGGAGAAATGATTGTTCAACATTATTTTTGCAAGTTTTGTTTCGATTTCTCACCATTATATTGAAAAATAACTCTAAAAAGTCTCTATGAAAGAAAATAATTTTTTTTATGAAAGGAATTCAATTTCCAATAACTGTTTTTCGCAAAGTCAACCAAGCACCCAGGTTTATGTAACCGTCGTAAACTTTTGCATATGCATTCTTTTATCGTATACCAAGTGGAGCCTAAGAAGGAAAAAAAACGATAAACTCAAAAGCAAAGGAGATGAGGGGCATTTGTGAGAGAAAAAAATAATCCTTAGCTCAACAAAATAAGGAAGCCCAAAGATTTGGGTTGTTCCCAAGAAGCCAGAAAATTACCCATGAAATTACAAGTAGAACACTCTTTTTCTCATAAGAGGAGTAGTATTCGGCGTTGACCACCATGCTCAGCTGAGCACACAAGCTTGCAGGAAAGGTGTCTCTAAACAGATAATTACAACCACCAACGGGAGGTTACAATTATCTACGGAAGTTACAATAACCCAAGAGAAGTTATAACCACCTGCAAGTAGATGACTCATTCATCTGTCACATGTCTCACTCATCTGCCACGTGTCTCACTCATCTGCTAGCAGTTTACTCGTTCTGCCTCTATAAATAGCCAATCACAAAGCCATCTGAAGGTAACTCTTTCTTGATTAACAATTTTTTATTCAAATACAGATAAATAAATACTTTCCTAAAGGAATTGCTCTAACTTTGGCATCAGAGTCTCTATGGCAGGCACCAACCCGGTGTCAAGAATTAATCTCTATCTTATGAAGATTTCTCCTCGTGATTTGGTGGAAATTTGCATCCACACCTACTCCTAAATCTCCAAGCAAGCTTGAAAACAAAGGTTATTTTCTATAGAATATCACCCCACCCTCTTACTAGGGTTGGTAGTGGGGCAGATTTTCACGGATATTCGCCCCGTCCATCCCAAATGGGCGAATTTGGATATGCCTAAACGGATTTCGGGGATCCAAAATGGTATCCGACACAGATTCGGGGCGGATACGAATTTAGCCATATCTGCCCTGTGGATATCCATTTATATCAATAATTTACTAAAATGCCCTTAGCCCTTAAAAGAAAAAAAATCAAGGATGAAATAGAAGGGATTCTACTTCTTACTCACCTAATGAGTTTCAACACAAATTTCTATGTTGAAATTTGGGATAAAAGTTGAGCTTTTTCTTGGCATATTTGTTTATGATGTTGAAAACAAATTATGAGATAATAGTGAAATTAAAAGATACTCAGATCGTGATATGGGAAGATGAAAGTCGGCTTGGTTGGAATTTGGGAAAGAAGAAGAAATGGATTGGATGGAGATGATTGGAGAAGATGGAGGTGAGGCGGGATTCCATGGCCGCCATGGCATGAGCATTGTTGGTGTCTCCACTTATGTGACGATCTGGGGTGTAGTATGGCTCAGTTCAAAGGGATGTGCGGTGGGGGCGATGGGTGTGGATTGGAGAAGAAAAGGGAGTGGATTGGTTGTGCGGGTTCAGTTATATTGGTTATGGGAAGGGGTGCGGGGGCGGGGTGGGGATCCATTATCCACCATAAAAATCGTAGCTTAAACGGATATTCCAGACAGGGATATATCCGCAATCCGTTCGAAGCGGGGATGGTTTTTAAGAAATTATATAAACAGATATTCGCGGTGGATTTGAGGATCTGTGATCTCAGCTAGGGGGAGACGGATTTGCCTAAATCCGCCCCAGTCCACCATGTTGCCATCCCTATCTTTTGAAAACATCTCATAACGGTTTCATGCGGGAGCAAATGGATTTTTCCATATGAGGATTTGCATAGTGTACATTAATTGGGATGGTTGAAACAGTTGACTTACGTATTGTGATTCTTCCTACTTGAGGAAATATATATGACAATAAGTCTATGAGAGGTTTCTCAATGATGTGCTTGAAATTATTTGTTTGTTCGTAAAGCTCATGAAAACGAAATCGAAATAGCTAACTTTAACATAATGTTTTTTTTAATTTGAACAATACATAAATAACTATACAAAACTTCAATTGTTAAACAAAACTCCATCTAATCTAATAAAAGATTTTCATTAAAAAAAAATGATGAAGACTTCCACATCTACATCTATAATATGAATACTAAAACTTTCTCCTCCCCCTTGTTAGAGAAAAAAAAACATTACAATTGGCCTTGACACAATTTCATACCCTGAAATTGTTTCATGATTGCTTCATTGTTGAAGTCATAAAAAACTTCATTTTCAATATCTGTAACCAAACAATTATTCATCCAATCATCTCCCATTCGATTTCATAATCGATTCTTCACTATATTCCTAGCAAAAAAATGTCTCTCAACCGAAGCGGTAGCAACTGGTAGGATGAGTGACAATGTTATGTGTAAATAAACCATAGGAGAGACAAATTCCTTTTTTGTTTCAACCATCTTCTTAGCTAAACCGCTAATTCTATTGACATTTGAAAATTCATCGTTAGAACACATGTCAATAACATTAGTTTCCAATTGATAATGAAGTACCATTAGATCTCTTTCTGAAAAATCAGCTGGACAAAATTGAGCGTGTCGAATCAAAAGCTGAAAAAGAATCACTTGGATTTAAGCATGTCATACAAAAAAGCAATTCGGTGTTCACCTCATCAAAGCAGTTATTCATTTAGCTCTTAGAGTTGCATATTTATGCTGGTATAAAAAGTTCAACTCGATGACGATATAAGTTTGTTAATTTTTCAGCATTACGTCGTAATCTTTCTTGTTGTATAAATGTACCATCAATTTCAAGAACAACAATATCATGTTTTGCACAAAATGAAGCAACTTTGCCCACAAGTATATGTCATCTATCTTCCCTCATCATTTGCAGTCGTTGTTTGGAGATTTAACTAAGATCATCGAATTCACAACATCTTGTTCTTTTCTTTATAATGCCACTAACAAATCATTAAAGCCCATTCACCTTAGGCCTAGCCACGAAATCATCAAAGCCCATTGGTCCTGGGCCTATAGCTGGACTCAAAACAACAAGTTATATCGAAACATACTAAACTGTAATTTTTACAACTCCACAACCAACATACCCGTAAACTTGCTAAGACCAATTTCAATAAGACTTACAGAGTATTTGTTTTTTGTTCTGAATAGACTCAGAAGTCTTAATAAAAAGTTTGTTTTTAGTTATAATCAGAAAGTTGAAGTTTTGATTGGAGTAAGCACCATGGGAGGTGCTAATCACTTAGCACCGAGTGTTTAATGAAAATTTATTACAATAATAACCTCACAATAAATTCATAAATACTGATGTTGCCCCTCTCCTTTACCAACCATCCCCTCTTTTCTCCACATCTTCTTTATTTACGAACAATGCCTCCACCCTCTCTGGCCTCCCATATTCCTCATCTTCTTCTTATTCCTCTTCCACTCTATTGAAGATTATATGAGAAATGGAGAGGGATATAGGGTGCTGTCAAGTAGTGTTGGAAATGGGTTTTTGGAAGAAAGATAATAGGTGGAGAAGGGGGTTTGTGGTGGACAGTAGAAGTTGTCGTGGTAGACGAATTTTTTTTAATTAAAAAAAATTAAAATTAAAATTAAAAATTCAAGTTAGCACCTAAAAACAAATACCTTTTAATTTTACAATTTATAATTAGCAGCCCACTCAGAAGCAAAACAAACAATTTATTAAAAAGCTCGTTCAGAACTTTTAACTCCAGTGAGAAGTTAGCTTCTAAACGCTTAAAAAAAACACCGCCTTAATGGAAAAACAAAATGGTGTCCATTAATATTAATATGAAATTGAACCTTCTTACACCCAGTGGCAGACCCGGGATTTGACTCAAGGAGGCGAAATGACAAAGTAATATTTATCGAGAATAACAAATTACTAAAATAACCATTTAAAAAAATATCTAACTTTTAAGTGACAAATTTAAATACTACTATTTACTCTCTTTTTTTAATCTATAAAATAAGGTACTGTATTACCCATACAAGATGGAAAATGTGAGATGAATTCATTTCGCTAATTTACAAATATTATCATCTATAAATTGCAACTATTCAACTCATACATACAAGAATCAAAAGGAATGTCCTTATAAGGACACTTCAAAATACCTATTATTTATTTCTAACCATATATTCCAAACCACCATGTGAAGAATTTTGATCCTTACAAATTCAAAAAATCATTTATAGACATTTTTACAAATCTTCACATCGTGATCTCATGTTCTGAAATTGTGGCATGATGACCTCATTTTAAATGGTATCCAAAACATCTCTTTCAATATGTGAGAGCCAAAAATAGTCTTTAGCCCAATTGCATAAAGAAGCCCAAAGATTTGGGCAATCCTTACAAATTCAAAAAATCATTCAACGACATTTTTACAAATCTTCACATCGTGATCTCATGTTCTGAAATTGTGGCATGATGACCTCATTTTAAATGGTATCCAAAACATCCCTTTCAATATGTGGGAGCCAAAAATAACTTTTAGCCCAATTGGATAAAGAAGCCCAAGGATTTGGGCATTTCCCCAAAAACTCGAAGATTATCCACGAAAGCTATAAGTATAGAAGGCCCGAACTTGAGCCCAATACAAACTCAGTAGAACATTATTTTCTCAGCAGGGGAGTAATGTTCGTCGCCAACCACCATGCTCAGCTGAGCACATGGGCTTGCAGGAAAGGAGTTTCCAAACAAGAAGTTACAACCACCAACGAAAGGTTATAACCAACCACGAAAGTTACAACTACCTGAAGGAAGTTGCAACCGCTTGCAAGTAGATGACTCACTCATTTGCCACGCGTCTTACTCATTAGCCACGTGTCTCACTCATCAGCCACTTGTCCCACTCATCAGCCACATGTCTCACTCATCGGCCAACATTTGAATCTTTCAACCTCTATAAATTGCCAAACACAAAAGCCTTCTAGAGGTAGCATTTTCCTGACTTACAATTTTCTCTTCAAATATAGATATATAAACATTATTCTAACTTTGGCATCAGAGTCCCCATGGCAGGCACCACACCGGTGTCAAGAATTAATTTATATCTTATGCAGATTGCTCCACGTGATCGGCACGTGATCCGGTGAAAATTTGCATCCACAAATTGGTACTTTCAATGAGAGCTTGAATAACACACATTGCATGCTCTCTTCCATTCATAAAAAAAACTTTCATTCATTCAGTTTAAATTTCCTTTCACAAACACTTTTATTTTCAAAGTTCTTTTCAATACAATGGTGGGAACTCAAAAACAAACTAGCAAAAAAAATGTTACAAGGTCCTCTGCTCGTACTAGGCCTCCATCGTCACCACGGGTTCAGCTGTTACCGGTCGGATAGCCACTGGTAGTAGGTCTGCCACCGCCTGCTGACCATCAATTTCAACATTCTGCCCAACAACCAAGCCAAATGAAGATGACACAACAAGAAAATCTTGCAGGTCAGATCGTCAATCTGACTAAAATATTGGAAGAACAAACTCGGGTGGTAGAGCGATTGGTGAGTGAACAACCAAGGCAGACGACACATTTCCATCTACCAGCAGATCATGCGCATGGGAGTGGAAGTAGTCATCCATCAAAGGGAAACAATCCCTCTGGAAGCATTCATTCGAGATTAGGGCCACGAGTAAATGTACACTTTAGGCTCAGGCCTCAAACGGGAGTCTTCTCAAGGTTGGGCTCCCAAGCAACTGTGCACTCAAGGCTAGAACCACAGACTACACCTGATATAAGTGGTCGGTGCAGAAAACAGAATCTTGATGGATGCAAACAACACAAAGGACCAGATCTAGATCACTACACTTATTGTCACGCCCTGATTTTCGAAGAAAACAAAAATCCCAAAATCCACATAGGATTATCCGTTTCCCCCAAAACTCGGGACGTGAAAATTCAATAACAACAGAAAGCAAATAGCAGCAACAACTAAACATCTGAAACAAATAAAAATCTAACCCGGAGAAGACTGACATGGCTAGCTCACTAGCGGAACTCCAGTAACGCAGCTCAAAATCTCTAAACCTGAAAGGCTAATCGGCTACATTCCAAAAGAAATGTACCCAAGAAGCAAGCTCACTTGGGTCAGCAATAAGGCTGGTGTGAGAAATCTTCATCCCAAAATCAATAAATCCACACATGACAACATCAAAATAACAAAACAATAAACAACCACACTATCAGGTAGTTCCTCAATGAGGCAAAGGTGTCATCATCCTAATAAATAAATATGCATTATTTATTACTAATAAATAAATATGCATTATTTATTACTAATAAATAAAATTTATGAGTTATCAATCCTCATAAATACAACAACAATACAATTCATAATCATATTAGACTATTATTGAAATATTAACAAAACACATTTTTCTACCTTTAGGAAGACATGTAGTTCTCATTCAATGGTTGAATGAGCATTTAGTTTCTTCCTTTAAGGTAATTATGCACATTCACAAAAAGAAATCTCGCTTCTTTTCCACAATCGCACTATCCTCCATGTGTCGAACACACCTCACCCAAGTGTGCCTCCCTTGCCATCGAAACCACTCGGAGTGTACATGTTCCAAGTGAGGTGCCACCTCGAGGAACATGTCATCTCACCCGAAGTTCGATCACTGGCAAGTATTCTTCCTAAATCTACACGTACAACCGAACTCACATGGAACAGTGCACCGATATGCAAGCAAGTCTGCATACACATAATAATATCACACGTATACAAGCAAGTCTGTATACAAAAAAAATTTCTTTTCTTTTCACATTTTTTTTCTTTTTCGGAGTTGTGGAAAAGAACATAAAAATAAATAAATCCTCAAAACTCTTTTATGGTGACGCTTTGTCAACCATAAATAAATCAACCACAGTATCCACCATTCTTTTGGGGAACAAAAAATATTTGACACATTGCCAATTCACATATCTCATCTCTTTGCATCATATGAAAAACAATATGCACACCAATTCGCATAACAATACAAATACTCAAACTAAAACAAGTGCTCAGTTAAATTCCAGCCAATATCTATTACTAGAAAATTTTCTTCTATTTTATGTTATGCAATTGGGATCAATCTCGCCAGCTATGTAAATAGGTCCAAAGAAATACTCCAAAGATAATATCTTCCAGGTCATGATCAAAAGAGCATATGACAATGAGATACATTAGGAACTAAGCAAAATTGACTCATTTCATTCTTGTAAAACTTTCCCAAATCCATCTTCTATTTCATTAAGGAATTTCATCAAACAAAGGAGCAATGTATCTATAACCTTTGACAATTAACGAGAAAATATTTCTGATAGTGGCACAACACTTTGACAACCAACTTTAATAAACCATATGGACACATGATGAATTTCAATTTCAACCTGATGGGATTTGACAAATCCAAAACACACATACACCTACTACCTAAATGTGGTAACATCTGATCTAACCTATGAGATACAATTTGTCCAAATTTTCTTCATGATAACACTCAGGGGTTCCTTAGTCTTACACAAACCCTACTCAATCACATGCTTTTCTAATGATGATGATGACCTGGAAAACCCCGAATGCCTTGGCAATTGCCTAAAATCAATGTGAACTACAATGGGTATCCATTCATTCATTCAAATCAATTAATCAAAGTAATCAAACCCCATCAATGTGATCTACCAAATTAAGGGAAAATCAGGAAGAAAGAAAATGGGGGTTTAATCAAAGTAGATTAACCACACAACACATAACTATCAAAACCATCACATAAAACAAACTAAAAGGGGTAAAAGAGAACTCACCGGAGAGATCGCAAACCGTAAAGGATTTCGCAATGGATCCACGCAATAACCCTTCATAGTCAACACCATCATCCCATTGGAAGAGGAATCTAAGAAGTTGTAAGAGTACTGTCGCTGGTGATGCACTGTAGTCGAAGTTCCAGATGATCTTCGATTTACAAGCGAGCTCTTATCTTATCAAAAATTTCCAGTGGCAGCAACTCCCAACTGTTTTATTTCATGACCACCAAACTCGCCTCAGATGGATTGCAACTAATCCAGCAGTTATAGTTCATCTGCTGATTGCTTCGTATTAATTCATAGACTCTATCTGTTGCCTTAGATCTTTCCACAACGTGACCGCCACCCGTCAAAGCCTTTAATAGTCTGTCTCATCTCCCGAAGGGAGCAATCAAGGCTAACCACCACCATTGATTCTAATAAAAATTCTTTATTCTCCAAGATATTCACATTACCATCAAATCTATGAAAACTAAAAATGGGATTTTGTTGGTGATGAGATACAGAATGTCAATTGGAAGGTCCTCTCAAGCTAAAGGTCCCTCAGCCACTGGAAAACCTTCAAGCACCATCCTCAAACCAATAGCTGAACCAACCACTCTCGTCTCCAACATCAACAAATAAACCACTTCTTCAACGCCTTGATCGAATGCTCGGTACACCTTCTTCACCGCTCCTGCACCGAGTAGATCATCATATCGGCCGTATCGGCTTGTCGGATCTACTTCGACAAACTGTTCCGCGTCCTTATTGGTTGGATCAGGAACCACGCACGGCATTCTGTCCAATCCAATGTAACTAACGAGATCGAGACGAGAAGATCAGCAAATGCTTTGCCCAGCAGCCATCGCAGCTCTAGCTTGCTTTGCCTCCTGTCTTACTCCCATCTCGATCTCTAACCAACCCTCACCAACTTACAGCAAAGAGAGGGACGAGAGAGGAAGAAGGAACCAGTTTGGGGCGGTAGGATCGGGCTCGCCTCCAAGGAGAAGAATTCGTGAAGGGGAAAATGGAGAAGGGAAGGAGAAAATAAATAGGGTTTTTTTTATATGTGGTGGGTGGCTATTCGCCCCCACCGAACTTTCGAATGCACCCACCCTCTTTCACAAAATGAAACCCTAATCATTAGTTAAATAAAAGCCCAAAATCAAGCCCAAATACAATTGAGTAACAATCCATCAACATTAGGGTTTACAAATTTTTAGCTAAATACACACACACACTTTATCCTATTTAGCCATGGCAAACAAAAATCTTTTTTTCTTCCAAATAATTGAGATCACAATATATGCCACAATTAATGAACAAGAAATTTTTATATTTATTTAATTAGGCGGGTATTACAATATATACAACTCAAAAGAATCTCGTCCCAAGATTCAGTAGAGGAAGGTAAGTAGGAAATTGATTCTTAAATAAACAACTACACATCACATGGGCAAACAAATAGCTCATACGTATGCCCATAACTTAATGAAGACAATCACGCACTCAAGGCTAGAACCACAGACAACACCTGATATAAGTGGTCGGCGCAGAAAACAGAATCTTGATGGACGCAAACAACACAAAGGACCAGATCTAGATCACTACACTAATTTGTTCCACATACCACATTCAAAGGCTCGTCAAATCAAGAGGAGCCTTCAGGCGAATCCTATTGAGACTCTACCTCACTCACATGCAAGTAAGTCACAATCAAATTCGGAATATGAGAAGTCATCTACTGCAGATAATCGGAACCGAAACCACGATACAGCCGATCAGCAGGATACACCCAGACCCTTGGGGGCAAATGATGTGGCACTAATGGTCAAGGAGCAGTTGAAAAACTTACAAGTTATGGAAAATTCAGATGATACTCTGCGCATAGAGGTAGCCTTGGTGAACACTTCACATTTAATAGATAACATCGAAGGGGCTCCTCCACCAGTCAGGTTTACCACACCAACATTTACCTCTTTCAAAGGAGATTTTGATCTTGAGAGGCACTTGAAGCATTTTTGAAGCGTCATGACTCTACACAAAAATGATGACCCGCTTATGTGCAAAATATTTTCTATGACTTTATAGGGAGTAGCCCAAGATTAGTTTCACACTTTGACGCTCCAGTCGATCAGCAACATTGGAGATCCCTCCCTTGTCTTCACAAAAGAATATTCATCCTATCGAACCGTCAAAAAACATGTTGACCACCTCTTCAACATGAAGAATAATTCAAATGAATCGCTCAAACACTCCATTAAAAGATTCAAGGCAGAAAAAACAAGCATAGTTGGGTGTGATGATCAAATTGCGTCCTCAGCTTTCAGGAAGGTCTGCCAATAAACCACCCGTTGTATTGCGAGCTGGCCACGAAACCAGGCAAAACTCTTGCAGAAGTCTTCGCCATGGTAGAACGCTACGCATTGTGAGATGATGAAAAAAATAGTGTAAGGTATCTGATGTGTTCAAGAAGGATAGCCAACCTACACAAAAGAATGCAGATCAAAATGAGAGTAAAAAAACATGGGTGACAAGCGTAAAGAGCACGCTCTCCAGCAAAAGGCTCCTCTACCAGTAGAACATACACAAAGTTCTCGGTTCCAATCAATCAAATTCTCCACGAGATAAAGAACCAACCATGGCTGAAGAGACCGCCACCCATGAAGGGTGATCCGACAAAAAGATATCAGAGTAAATATTGTGCATTCCATGGAGCCACTGGTCATTTGACAAAAGAATGTCGAGCATGGAATGACCAACTTGAGGAGTTAGTTAAAGCAGGGCATTACACAGAGTATGTAGCAAAAAAAAGTCATTCTGCAAATTGAGGAAAGATATGCAGCCAAGGAATCCCCAAAGAAAGTCATAATAATCAATGTAATTTTCGTTGAATCTGAACTATTTGATTTCACAAATAATGAAAGGAAGTGAAGGATCAAACAAGCAACTTCAACTGCTCAAGTGTTAATCGCTTCAGTAGATGGCCCCACAACTAGTTCCTCAATTTAAAATCAGATGATCGACTACACTAAAAGTGACCTGCAGGGCCTTGATCTACCACATGAAGACGCACTTGTCATCAGCATTCAGATCGCTCATGCAATGATTGATATAATTCATGTAGATGAAGGAATTGCAGCCAATATACTTCATTTTTCAGCTGTCAAACAGATGAATTTAGAATCACTTATCACCAAAAAGACAAAAGTTTTGACTGTCTTCAATGGGGCTACATTAGTAACAATTGGCACTATGATTCTAGACGTCTACTCACCACCAGTCATCTGCTCGTAAACCTTTATGATAATAGATGAACCCTATCCCTACAATAGACTTTTGGGGAGACCATTGATAACTAAAATTGATGCCGTCACATCTTGTCTACACCAAAAAATCAGATATCCAATCCCGGGGGTGGAGTTGGAGAAATAAAGAGTGATCAAGCCATTGCAAGGAGGTGTGTAGCTCGAGTCTTGAAGGAAATGAAACAGAAGGAATTTATTCTCGTCACTTCAGTCGAAGTGAAAGGGAAAAAGCCTTCTACATCCCAATAACAATTACAGCACCAGGATAAAGAAGGAGAAGTTCAATTTGAATCCTCAGTTGAGGAGGGATGGAGACCAGAAAAAGATTCAGAACTTGTGATTCTTGATCCTGATATGCCTGAAAAAAAGGCAAAAATTGGCTTTCGCCTCAGCGCAGATGAGAACGCAAAACTCACTAGTTTCCTTCAAAGCAACAAAGATGTGTTCGCTTGGTCAGCCTCAGACATGCCCGGAATTGATCCAACTGTGATTTGCCATAAACTGCATGTAAACCCGACCTTTAGGCGTATTTGCAGAAGAAGCGAAACTTTGCCCCAAAAAAAAATTAGCAATCGTTGAAGCCGAGATAGACAAGCTATTGGCAGCCGATTTCATCGAGGAGGTTTCCTAAACCGAATGGTTGGCAAACGTGGTATTAGTCAAGAAAAAAAAATGGAGAGTTTGTGTAGATTACACTGACATCAACAAAGCATGTCCCAAAAACAACTATCCTCTAACTCGTATTGATCAGTTATACTAAATCTGGTAACCAGTTGCTTCACTTTCTGGATGCTTGTTCTGGTTATAATCAAATTATGATGTACGAACCCGCCAAAGCCAAAACTTCATTCATCATCGAAAGGGGACTTACTGCTATAAGGTAATGCATTTTGGTTTAAAAAATGTTGGAGCGACCTATCAAAGGTTACTGAACAGAATCTTCAAGCATTTAATTGGAAAAACCATGGAGGTTTACGTAGACGACATGCTAATCAAGGGTCCTCAGCGGGCAGATTACATTAGAAATCTTGAAGAAACATTTGGACTTCTAAGAAAATATTGAATGAAGTTAAATCCAGAGAAGTGCATTTTTGGAGTTTCATCAGAAAGATTTTTGGGATACATATTCACCCAGAGGGGAATTGAAGCCCATCCAAATCAAATTAAAGCCATCATTGACATGAAGTCACCATCAACTCCAAAAGAAATCCAAAGTCTCATAGGTAGAGCAGCCGTTTTTAATCGATTCCTGAGCAGATCAACAGACAAATGTAAACCATTTTTTAAAGCATTGAAAAAAGGACAGAGAGACAAATGGGATGAAGAGTGTGAAATTGCATTTAAAAATTTGAAAACTTACTTATCTTCTCTTCCTCTACTATCAAAACCTCAGCCGGGAGAGGACGTGTACCTCTACTTGGCAGTTTCAAATGTGGCAGTGAGTTCAGCTCTCATCAGAGAAGAACTGGGGGCACAACATCCCGTATTTTACATATCTAAAGCTCTTCTCGATGCTAAGACCAGGTACCTAATAATGAAAAATTAATTTTCTCACTTTTGGTTTCAGCAAAGAAGTTAAGGCCTTACTTTCAAGCCCATCGAGTGATTATCATGACAGAATATCCTTTACGGTCAATTCTCCACTGCCCGAATGCTTCTCAAAGACTCGTGAAATGGGTCATCGAGTTAAGCCAGTACGATTTGATCTATCGGTCGATGACAGCTATAAAGGCTCAAGCCTTGGCAGATTTCATAGTAGGATTCACACCTTCCACAACCGATGAGACAAAGTCAGCCAGCAGAGCAGTGTCGCACCCCTCAACAGCAGAAGATTCCTTAGTTCATGCTGGAACAAGGGCAGGTCAGCCTAGAGATATGTGACACTTATATGTAGATGGTTCGTCAAATCACAAGGGTGTCGGATCAGACTTATTTTATTCATGCCCTATAGAACCATGGTAGAATAAGCCATTACACTTGGTTTCAAAGCCTCCAATAATGATGCAAAGTATGAGGCCTTGCTTGTTGGTCGACACCTAGCAAAGGAGTTGTCCGTTCATTTTCAACTCATAACCAGTCAAGCATCTGATGAATACATTGCAAAGCACTTAAGGATGATCTTCTACCTAGACAAAGTCCAAGAACTTTTGAAGGCTTTTCCAATTTTCACAATTAAGCAGGCTCCTTGAGCAAAAAACTTTCATGTGGATGCATTAGTGAACTTGGGTTCAACTTTAGATTATCGTTTCAAACGCTCCATCCCAATAGAACACTTGAAAATGCTAAGTATTGAAGAAGAAGTCGAGATGATGATGATCGATGCTAGTCTTACTTGGCAAGATCCTATTATTGATTTTGTACTGAATGGTAATCTGCCAGTACACAAGGTACAAGTAAAGAAACTCCAACTGAAAGCTACAAGATATTATGTGAAGAAAGAAAAGCTCTACGCATATCATATTTGGGGTCAGACCTCACCTGTATTAGTTATCCAGCAGTACTTGAAGTTCTGAGTAGCATTCATGAAGAATCTTGTGAAAATCATTCTGGGGAAACATCACTAGCACAAAAAGCTTTGAGTGCTGGTTGCTATTGGCCAACCATGCATCAAGATGCGAAAGACTTCGTACAAGATGTGCCAAATGCCAACGATTCAAACCAATTCCTAATTATCTCACAGAAGTACTGAATCTGCAGATCAGTCCATGGCCTTTCATGCAATGGGCAATTGACCTTGGAGGGCCAATGGCTCCAGTGCAGAAGAATATGGTGATTGTGGCAACCGACTGTTTCACAAAATGGATTGAAGCTGAAGCCCTTGCCTCTACCAAGGAAGCAGATGTAAAAAAATTTATTTGGCAAAACATAATATGCCAATTTGGTATTCCACATTCCATTGTGACTGACAATGGTCTTCAATTTGTGGATACGAAAATTACACTCTTCTTTGATAAACATAAAGCAATAAAATTCAACTCCTAGGTATCCACAAGAAAATGTTCAAGCTGAAGCATCCAAGAAAACTATTCTAGATTGCATCAAAAAAGATTAGATAAAGCCAAAGGCAAATGGGTTGAGGAGTTACCTGGAGTATTATGGGCTTATCGCACAATCAAACGAAGACCTACTGGAGAAACACCATTTTCCTTGGTCTTCGGAACCGAAGTTATCATCCCACCCAACATAGTAGTCCCCTCCTTGCAAACAGAAGTATCCAGCTTAGCAGCAAGTGCCAATGAAATGGCGACTAACTTGGATCTAGCAGAAGAAAACCGAGATAAAATTATCACAAGAGTTGCCGCTTATCATCAGCAACTTATGTTTTATTACAATAAGCAAGTCAAAATCGGACAATTCGAACCTGGGGATTTAGTCTTAAGAAAGGCCTTCGTCACCAGGAAGGTAGAAGGGTTAAAAAAAGTTAGATTCTAATTGGGAATGACCATATGTAGTGAGTAGATTTGGTGGTCGGGGAAGCTATACGTTGGACACTCTTGAAGACAAAGAAATCCCTAGACAATGGAACGCCAACAACCTCAGAAAATACTATGTTTAACTCATCTTCAGCAAATGACTCTATAAGCAGATCATTCTGTCGTCAACAGACTACCTATCAAGTAAATTATAGTATTTTAGTTTTTCATAAAATAAAATGCAATGTACATACTAGAAAGACTTGATTGGATTTACCCTTTTCAGTATAAAAACGTACCTATTGGAAATGTGTAAGCGCTACACTTTTCTTTTTTCAGTCGAGGAATGTAAAAGTCCTATAAGGGTTGTACTTGTATTTTTTCAAATAAAAAACATCTCTCTTCAGTAGTCGAGAGTATGTACGATACAACCCAAGACTGAGTTCTCATTCATGATTCTACCCAGATTCCCCATTTGGCATAAGGGAAAATGGTAGATCACGACTCAAGTTTGAAGTCCTTTTGTAACACCCCTAAATTTCATAAAACTAATTTATTTTAATTTGAATTAAATAAAATAGAGTTACATTAAATTGAATTTAAAATTCAAAATTTAAGGTTTTATTTAGTGTGTTTAGAGGGTGGGTGTCTTTAGAATTTCAGTGGGGGCGGATAACCACCCACCTTATAAAAAGATAAACCTCTTTTTTATTTTCCTGCGCCTCCTCTTTTCTAGCCACAAGCCCGACTATGACCTTGCGTTGAGCAGCCCCCATCGGTCCAACCTTCCTCTATTTTTTTCCTTTCTCCTTCTTCTATTTTCCCTCTTCTTCTCGTTTGATTTTAGTGCCAGGAACCAATCACAAGAGAGACATAGAGATAACAAAAGAATGGAAGGAGGCGATGGCTTTGACCGTCGTTGTCGATGACGACTAACGGTGATGGATTTGTGTATCGTAGGGTGTTCGTCAAGGATGGATCTGTTGCGCAATCATCTGCGATTTCTTCAGGTGAGTTTTTTTTCAATCCCCGTATCTTGCAATCCTTGTTTTCTTCTCTCTTGTTTCTGGACTGAATTAGTGATTTTTTTTAGGATTTGATGATGGGGTTTGTGAGTTTTGTTGTTAGGATGTGTGGTTATGTTTTGGATTTTAGTCTGGTGGTGCAATGACCTGTATTTGTGTGTATTTGAAGATTTTGGATTGTGTGTTTGGTTTGATTTTTGATGAATTGAGAAAATCTGATCTAATTTAGTGAGTTTTTCCTCCTTTCCCATTTCATCATGTTTTGGTCTCTTCATTTTCATTGGTGCATACACAAACAGTTAAGGCAATACTCCATTTAGAACTGATTGAATTAGAAGTTTTTGAAGAAATGTCACAAAAACATTTCACTGGTTTCCTTTTCCCTTTCAATGGCGGAGTTGACGAAGCTTTCATTCTGATCCTTTTAGGAACATGTCTTTGGGTCTTGAATTCTATCATTAAATGTTATATAGACGGTTTTTCTAACTCATAATTCAAATACTTTCATGACTTGTGACAGCTGTGAACAATCGACCCTCAGGTGTGTCAGTCAATTGTATGGTTGATTTTAAACTTGTTGGGCTCCCTTTCACTGTGCAATTTGAATGCTTGTTGTTCCTTGTCTGTTGCTCTAAGAATGCTACTTTGGCAATTAACACCCAAGACCAATTTCAGACTTCTGCTAAAAGTGGTTGATCATTCATCTTTATATATGTTTATTTGTTTGATAGAAAAAAACCCTTATCTTTGGACCCGCATTTCGTCTTTGATTATAATGATTATATTGTTGACGAGGGCTTGTTTCTTTCACTCCAATTTGGGATTTGAGAATTAGGGTTCAATTGATGATTGGTTAATCTGCACATAAAGTTAATTGGAGTTTGGTTTTTGTCGTTCAATTATAAAATTAATTAGATTTGTGTTTTTCGAATGCTCTTCCAGGCAATCTTGTGCTCCTCATATCATTAAAAATAAGATAGAAATATCAGGTTAGAATATATAGCCTTTGTGAGGATATGAGTGAATGATGGGAATTTTTTCTGAGATGTTATCTAAATTTCGAGGTTTGTCAGACCTAGTATTTAGATAGTGAAGTCCAAACTTTAAATTTGGAAAAAGGAAATAAACTGCAAGAGAGGTGTTTCTTATGCTTGACAAGTGCGCTTCTAGGCATTATTGTGTTTCTCATGTCATTGTTACATCTTCTAGTGGTTGTGAAAGTGAAACAAAATAATAAAAAGTTCGGGTTCTGATTTAATTTTGAGCAGTTTAAGTGAAAGAGAGGAAACTTACTCCCTAAGATGGAATCTGATATTCTTACCAAAAAGAGAGTGTTTACTTACATCCTTGGAGACTGATCAATACAACTCAAGGAAGAACCTTATTTATTTATTTATTTATTTGATAAGCAGATCTTGTCGCATAGTGGCTCTTGATTTAGTTTTGATAGTGATTTGTGACATAATGTAAGATTCACATGTTTAGGTGCATTGCCACAACTTGCTTGCTAAGTTCTTTCCCATTCTTGATTCAGTTAAAAGGTTTTATTTGATTGATTTTATGGACTTAATACTGAAATGGGGTTATTCAATCTTAGCCCTAATGAGAAGATTCAAGTCAGGAGCTAGGTTAATTAGGATCATTTTGTTTGATTTCTAGTATGAAAAAAATTTGTAACAAGTGTGTTTGCTAGAGGTGGAAATTGGGTTAGTGAGAAACATTACTTTGAATTCCTGCTCATTTTTTTTTGTAGTCTATTTGATAAATTAAGAGGTTGATGTAAATGTTGGTGCATTTTCGTTTGATTTTAGATAATACTTTAAATAGAATTGAATTGTAAGAATGTTGTAAGGTTTGGATTGCTATGCATCTTGAATTCTAGTTGTTTACTTTGCCTTAAAGGATGAGTTGGTATAAACGCAACTCTTGTGATGAACCTTATGAACTCCTTTGCTATATGTTGTAATGTATGATAATGAGAATTTGAGTATGGTTTCATATACATATGTTGGTTTTTATATAGATAACGATGTTATTAAGTGATGATGTTTTATTTCATAGCTTGAACTAGACTCAATAAGGAGCTATGATTGAAAGTGTGATGTTACCACAGTGGTAGGAACTTGAATCCTCTTATTGAATGGGTTTGATCATCACTCTACTATATAAAATTTGTTTCCAACAATGTTATGTTTCCCCAAAAGTATGGGCGAAGATTGTGGTGAATCGATTTAGGATGAAAAATGTCATTGTGGAGGAATTCTGAAATATCAAAATTAAATGATATTGATAAACTTTGACTCCTGAAAATTAATCATCTGGAATTGTATCACTTAGAACTACCACACCTCTTTTTGTTTATTATTTCCCCTCTCTTACTAGAGAAACTAAATAACCTGCGGGTTGTCTTGTGGAGGTGGGCACATATTTCTTATAGAGAAACTAAAATTACATTCGGGTTAGTCTTGCGGAAATGAGGTGAATTTTTATGCCTAAAAAAATGTGACTTTATGCTTTGATATTTATCCGTAAAAAATGTGATGTGACTTTATGCGCATTGATAGCCCAAGAGTGGCTTTTGTTACTCATATAGTTAGGAGTATCCGGTGATGCATGTCTGTATGTGATGTGTCCCCACTTGGGCATGGATGACAAAGTAGTCCTCCTTTGTATGAGAGAGGCATACGAGCATGTGGGTTCAGCACGGAGGTGATGCGAATGTGGTATCGTCTAAGTGATCAATCCGTTAAAAATGAATCAAATTCAAATAAAAAGGAATAATATGCGTAAGTCAAATATTGTACGAAGACAACTGTTTAATTAATAAATTACGTTTATATTGTTTCTGACCCATTTCATGCAGGATAACAAGTCTACTAATATTTCTGCAGGTCAGACTTGTCTTAGTCAACTTCTACAGTGTAAGTACAAGTAAATGCATATTTACTTATCAGGATGATGACATGATTGCCTCGTTGAAGAACTAAATTCTTTGAACTGTGCTTTTCTTGCATGACACTTTTGCCTCATTGAGGAATTACCTGTTGGTGTGATCGTTTATTGTTTGGGTTTAGTTTGATGTTACCGCGTGCAAATTTATTGATTTTGGGATGAAGATTTACTCACACCAGCTTTATTGTTGACCCAAGTGAGCTTTTGTTTCTTGGGTACATTCCTTTGAGAATGTAACCGATTAGCCTTTCAGGTGTAGAGACTTTTGAGCAGCGTTACTGGAGTTCTGCTACTGAGGCTAGTAACGTCAGTTTTTCCTGGTTAAAGTTTATATTTATTTCAGTAATTAAATCATGTTTAAGTTGGTGTTGCTGCTAAATGTTTCTATTGTTATTGAATTTCACGTCTCGAGTTTTGGGGAAACGGATAATCCTACGTGGATTTTGGGATTTTTGCTTTCTTCAAAAATCAGGGCGTGACACCTTTCTTGTACAGCAATGTATGAAACAGCTATTCTTTCGTATAAGCAGAAAGTAGGACACGTCTCCTTATAAGAAAAGAATAGTATACATCTCCTCAATGGGCAAAAGGTAAACCCTACTCAGCAGGTGCATGGGATCAACCTCTCCGCAGTGGGTGAAGGGTAAAGTACCACTCATTGGCAGATGAAAGGATGCATCCCTTCCTCAATGGAAGAACACATCCTCTTCTCAATAAGTAAAAGTACATCCATGCATATATGATAAAATTTTTTGTGAAGATATTTCGCTAAGTTTATTACTCATGCATTGTTTTTGGTATGGAAGATGACAGTTGAACATACTAAAATCAAGGAAAATTAAAATCCAAAATAAATCTTGGATTCATAGCAACCAAAGTCGGCCAGCAGACCACAATTCAGATATATGAAGAAAAAAAAAGTTGGTACTAAAAATAAAATGCAATGTCTAACAAAAAAAAAACTGAGAAATAAAAACATTCTAAGGACTACATGTTCTTAGGAAGAGCTGAAGAGCCAAGGTCATTAGCAGTGGCAATATCTCCTTGTTCACCGTGAGTAGAAGAACCATCAACCTCGGCAAATGAGGGGGGAATAGATGGAAGTTTTATAACATGCAGGTGAAAATCAACATCTTCATCAGTTATTGTAAAACAAATGTGCACATTTTTCTTTACCCTCAACATAACCGAGCTTGTAGGAGTCTTCTTCAGCTTTTGCACGCTTCTCAACTGCTTGAATTGCCTCCAACTTGACTTCCTTACATTCATTTTCAAGTAATTCATGGGTTCTTTTTAAGGTCTCCAACTCTTCCATGTCCAGTTTCATAGTTTCATATTTATGAGTAAGATTATGAAACTCGAGATTCAGATAAACCAGCTCAGAGTTTTTATTAGACAAACAAGTTTGCAGATCAACACACTTTTTTTTCCAATTTGAGGATCTAGATACTCTTTTCTTGGTGCGACTTCTGCTCAGCTTCAAGAACCCTCTCAATACCTCCAAGGTCAGTCTTCAACTTCTCATTTTCTCCCTCCAACTTTTCCAGTTGATCAGCAGTGGGGGCTGTAACAATAGCAGACTCGGGGCACATAAGACAAATGTCCCATAGACTTTTCAGCCATAATGACACCTCTCAGAAGAGAGAATAACGCATCTTCACATCGCTCGACAAATGAGCTCATTTGAAACTTACTGAAGTCGGCTAATTTACGGAGACATTCAACCAATTTAGTACACCCAGATTTGTCAGCTAAAAGATCTTTTTTCAGTAGATCGGCTAAGGGAACAATATCCACAGAACTGGATTCACCATCGCTATCAATCAACATCGGTTCAAATGGTGAAGACATGATCTACGTATCAACAAAGGCAGTCATCGAGCAGAAAAACAAAATATATATTAACAAAAAAAGGGTCATCGATACCTTGAAGGTGAGGGCTTCAATTGGAGTGTTTTGCATAGATAGGAGTTGCTCACTAGCTTTCAGCGTAGGAAGAGACACAACTAAGTTTTCCTGTATAGAAAAGGGTCCTGGAACAATCTTTAACTTTAAAGGAATCTCCATTGCAGGTCTATCAAAGCCAAGACTTTTCAGTTTCATATCAGGAGTGTCAACTCTGCTCTGCTTCAAGATATCGAACTTTCTGGAGATCAGCATTAGCCTAGCCTCAAGAGGAGTATGAGTTAAACTTGCCACTCGATCTTCAGTTACTTGAGATTTTGATGCACCAAGGGAAGGAATAACTTTCATGGCCAATTGAGGAGGAAGAACATATCTTCGACTAGTAGATCGAGTCAACTTTCTAGGGTAGAGTCAACTTTCTGGGGAGAAGAAGAAGTAACTTTATGGCTAGCAGATCTCTTGGTCGAGGTAGAACGGTGTTGGACAATGTTGGTCTTCGGAATAGGAGGACGGCCAGAAGGAGGAGACACTACATTCTTCAAACTGTTCTTTTTGGAAAGAGATTTTTCAAAAGAAATTTCAGATCTCCCAGATAATCCCTTTGCAACCAAGGGAGATAGCCTAGAAGTTTTTTTCTTTTTCTTTTTAAGAGATTTAATAGGTATTTGGACTCGACCTCAACTCTAGCAAATTCCTAGGAATTCTTCTTTCTCTTTGAAGAACTCTCGAAAGGAGCCTCACTAATAGATATAGAAAAGTCAATAAGATGAGGGGCATTCTTCTTCCATTTTTCTATGTCTTCGATCGGAGGAAGACCTCTCTTTTCATTTCTCAATGGACTCAACAACCACCTCCATTCGCGGTATTTGGATGGTATGCCATGTGCCCTTCGAATCTTCTCCATGTCAGGCTTGGCAAAGATTTTCTTCACTATTTCCTCACCTGCAATAAAAGTGACTAAGTAAGGAATATGTGCAGAATACAAAAATGCATGTATATGTAAAATATATGCAACTATAGATTAAAGGGGTCAAAAATGCATAAATGGGCAGAAGAAGGCCATCTGCCATATCACCTTCCCAGGCACCGTTGATCTCCAAAGTGTCCCTCTTCTAGTCATGGTCACCAGCGCTGAGCTCATCAAAAAATTTGATATTTTTTACTCTAAGCTGAGCATAATCACCATGCCTCCTTACCTCAAAACAGAAGAAAATTTCTTCTTCAGTCAAGTCAAGCCCAAAAAAATTACTGAGATTAGAGAAACACGTGATTGCCTTGAATACATTTGGGCAACATTGAGAAGGAGCACACCCCATTTCACAGAGCACTTCTTTAAAGAATTTAAGCATGAGAAACTTGAAGCACAAAGAGATAATGAATGGGTGAAATTTGATGGTTCTATTATCATGATGATGCAAGGTTCTTTGCCACTCATTGGGTCAACCAATCTAACATGCACCCCTTCGGAAAAGGCGGAGCGATTAACTTCAATCCATTTCGAAAATGCCTCATTGTTCTCCAATTTAGGCAAGCTAGAAACAAATCTTCCAAAATGAGAAATGAAACGTCCTTAGCGGTACAAAGGTTCCTCATCATAAGAAAAAGGGCTATTATCAGATTTCTTCTTAGAGCCCAAAGGATCCAAATACAGAACAAATTCAGAGAAAAGCCCGCCTACAGATTAGCAAAGAAACACGATTAAAATGGTAGCCCAAGTGTATTTGTATTTGAAAAAAAATATTTAAATGACGGTGGGGCATAGCAAAAATGGTGTATGCATATGCACAAACCCCTTTCTTTGCAACTGTACATTTTCTTCTCCAGTTGGTTAATTCAAATTCAAAGACAACAGACCCATGTTTGATTTGGATTTGAATCCATTGGTGAAATCCAATATGGATTTGAATCCGTATCAAAATTTGATAAAGAAGAGAAATTCCACAACCATGGACAGTCGACGATCACCGCTCGTCATCGCTACGTGTCGCTGCCGGATAAGGAAGAAAAGAAGTCAATGGAAACTCCTCCTAATCATGAGAAACACGTGATTGCCTTGAATACATTTGGGCAACATTGAGAAGGAGCACACCCCATTTCACAGAGCACTTCTTTAAAGAATTTAAGCATGAGAAACTTGAAGCACAAAGAGATAATGAATGGGTGAAATTTGATGGTTCTATTATCATGATGATGCAAGGTTCTTTGCCACTCATTGGGTCAACCAATCTAACATGCACCCCTTCGGAAAAGGCGGAGCGATTAACTTCAATCCATTTCGAAAATGCCTCATTGTTCTCCAATTTAGGCAAGCTAGAAACAAATCTTCCAAAATGAGAAATGAAACGTCCTTAGCGGTACAAAGGTTCCTCATCATAAGAAAAAGGGCTATTATCAGATTTCTTCTTAGAGCCCAAAGGATCCAAATACAGAACAAATTCAGAGAAAAGCCCGTCTACAGATTAGCAAAGAAACACGATTAAAATGGTAGCCCAAGTGTATTTGTATTTGAAAAAAAATATTTAAATGACGGTGGGGCATAGCAAAAATGGTGTATGCATATGCACAAACCCCTTTCTTTGCAACTGTACATTTTCTTCTCCAGTTGGTTAATTCAAATTCAAAGACAACAGACCCATGTTTGATTTGGATTTGAATCCATTGGTGAAATCCAATATGGATTTGAATCCGTATCAAAATTTGATAAAGAAGAGAAATTCCACAACCATGGACAGTCGACGATCACCGCTCGTCATCGCTACGTGTCGCTGCCGGATAAGGAAGAAAAGAAGTCAATGGAAACTCCTCCTAATCCATGGATGATCAATTATCACCACCGTCGATAGTCGATGATCACTCACCCTCGCTGCACATCGTCGGGTAAGCAACATACAACCCCTCCCCTGTTTACAAGTTTAAAAAAATAAAAATAAAAGAGGAGGGAAAATATTTTTTCCTTTGCATTACGAATACTACTCGCCCTCACTGCGTATCGCCGGATAATGAAATTGAAAAATAGAAACACGAGCGATGTTTACTTGAAGTTGTCTCTAGGATTGCCAAGAACATTTATGGGTGAATGTGACCTGGATGTCCAAATCTTCCATGAATAACAGTTTCGGGAATGCTTTTGCTACTGGTGGAAATTGTGGTCTACTTGATCAAAAGTTTTCTGGTAATAAAAAACAATGGATCTCAGATGGACTCAAGATGGTTAGGTCTGATGATGCATCCAATCATGGAAATTCAGTTATGCAATGGGAAAAACCCCTACTGAGCAAGAAGAAGAAACAACAAACATTGTTGTCATATCAAAAGCATGATTGACATGGTGATACAATAATGGTTGCGTGGTTAAAATTATCAAGAGCTTCATCAGTTGCATGGCAATTGGAACCCGTTATTATCCCTATGCTGGATAGTGACCTAGAAAAGGATCGCATAAACGGGGATGATGAGCGTTCTTGGAAATACTAAGTAGGGTAGATATGATGAGAAGTGTGTTGAGTAAAACAAAAAAACAAAACAAACATTGATGGTGATGGGAGTTCTTAGATTTGATGAATGAAAGACTATGTATACAAAACAAAATAAAAATAAAAGAAAAAAAAATTTTCACCTTGCAATTAGCCAAACTGAGAAAAATAAAAAGTGTAAGCTCATGTGTTTTTCACCATCTACATATATGGAGGAGAAAGAAGAAATTCTTTCCTTTTTTGGGAAATAAAAAAAATGATCGGTAAATTCAGAAAAATGGAATAAGATAATTCTCCAAAATTTGGAGAAGAGAATTTACTTCAAGCTAGATTTCTAGTTCTGATAAGTATAAAAGGACTTCTAATTGAAATAGAACTCCTCATTGAAAATATCTCACAGAAAGAGTTTCATTTTTGGCATGACTCATTAGACATGTCTCCATTGTTTGAAGAAAAAAAAATTATATATATATAATATATAGTTATAGTTATAGTTAAAAACAAATGAGATAAGGGGGCATTTGTGGCATTTGTGAGCGCCAAAAATAACCTTTAGCCCAACTGGATAAAGAAATCTAAAGATTTGGGCCTTTTCCAATAAGCCCAAAGATTATCCATGAAAGCTACAAGTATAGAAGGCTCGAGCTTGGACCCAATACAAACTCAGTAGAACACTATTTTCTCAGCAAGGGAGTACTGTTCGGCGCCAACCACCATGCTCATCTAAGCACATGGGCTTGCAGAAGAGGTGTCTCCAAACAGGAAGTTACAACCACCACCGAGAAGTTATAACCAACCACGAAAGGTACAACTACCTGAAGGAAGTTGCAACCACTTGCGAGCAAATGACTCACTCGTTTGCCACACATCTTACTCATCTGTCACGTGTCTCACTCATTAGCCACATGTCTCACTTATCAGCCAGCAGTTGAATCTTTCAACCTCTATTAATAGCCAAACACAAAAGCCTTCTAGATGTAACAGTTTCCTGACTTACAATTTTCTCTTCAAATATAGAGATAAATATTTTTCTAAAGACATTGTTCTAATTTTGGCATCGGAGTCCCCGTGGCAGGCACCACACCGGTGTTAAGAATTAATTTTTATTTTATGCAGATTGTTCTTCGTGATCAGCACGTGATCCGGTGAAATTTTGCATCCACACAATATATATCACAAAACAATCATTCATCCATTCATCTCCCTTCGATTCCTTAGGTGATTCTTTACAATATACACAAGTCATCCCTTAGAAGAGAAACAATGCTTCCTTCTTCGATTTGACTGGTTTTTTAGGGTTACGAAGGGACCAAAGAGAAGACGAGGGTTTGTGCTTTTATTTTATGTAGCTAAGGTTTTTCACAAACAAATCATCAAGCCCATTGACCCTGGGCCTATCCACGAAATCATCAAAGCCCATTGTCCCTAGACATGTAGCAGCTGGACTCAGCACAACAAGTCATACCGAAACAAACACCAAACTGTCTGCAATTTTTACAACTCCACTACAAACATACTCGTAAACTTGCTAAGACCAATTTCAACAAGACTTAATGAAAACAAAAAGGTTACCTTCGATACTAATATGAAATTGAACATTCACCAATAACACCTAGATTATTGTCGATCTTCTGCTAGCTCAAGGACCCATAACATCTTCATGTACTTTGAAAACATTTATTGGAGTGGGTTATGTTCAAAGAACTTGTATGATATTTTAACATAGAAGGATTTTCTTTTTTCAATTGGCATCCGGATGAAAAATATGCCTCAGTTCTATTTCTTTAGTTATGGCTTGGGCAATATTGGGTGGGAAGACTTCTTGAATGATGGAGATATTCATAAGTTTCTAAAGTTACCCATGACTCGAGAAATCATAAATTGTTCCCACCACAGGTCGACGATGTTGTCATCTCCAACTGCCCAAAGAATGAATTTTTCTAGGTTATCCACGATCTTAAATTAGCATCGGTAATTTGTCCCTTTCAAAAGTATAATGGCTTTCAAAAAACCTACAAAGTCATTTGTTTTACTCCCAAGTCTCCAAGCAAGCTTGAAAACAAGGGCTATTTTTCTTTACAATGTCACCCCACCCCACCCCTGGCTTCTTATCTTCTAAATATTACTATCATTTATTTCATGTTCTTTTCACTGAAAACATCTCATAGGGGTTTCAATGTGGGAGCAAATGGATTTTGGCCATATGAGGGTGTTGCACGGCGTACATTAATTGAGATGGTTGAAACAATTGAGCTGCACATTGTGATTCTTCCTACTTGAGAAAATTTGACAACCAATCTATTAGAGGTTCTTTCAGTGATGTGCTTGAAATTAATTGGTTGCTCATGGAGCTTATGAGAGCGAGATCGAAGTAGCTAACTTTAGAGTTAAAACCCTTAACCAAATTATCTTCTAATCATTCTTAAATGTCTTTGGTGGATATTGATTGAAGCCCAAAAATCGACGTTATTGTCGTTGCATGATTTTTAACATTAATAAATAATAATAATAATAATAATAAAAGATATATATACTCTATTTGTTTTTGTTTTTTCCTTTGACCTACAATACACTTCAACGATGCATAGCGTAAGTATGAGTTATAGGCTACTTCACTTTGATTAGAAGACAATACTTGATTAATCAATTAACGAATAAAGAGAATAAATGAATTAAAAGATAGATGATGAAATGTTGAGAGAAAAATTAATTAAATGGTGAAATAAGACTGAAGTATGGAGAAATCTCATGGGGGTGAGAATCACCTCATTCCAACATAATAATGTAATAGATGTATTTTCAATTTCTCCCAAAAGACTCAAATCAAATGGTTTTCATCCTACATGATTGAGTTGTAGGATTTAAGAAGTAAATTTTTTTTTGTTCAAACACGAAGATTTTTATTGAAGATAAGAAGATAAACAAATTACAACCATCCCTAAAAGTCTTTTCATTTTCCTCAAACTTTAACCAAATTCATTGTTAATTTCTAAAATATCATTGGATTTTAGTTATTTTTTCATTGAAAAATATTAAAAGACTTGAAAATAAATTTGTTCTTTCAATAAAAAAAATTATTATCTATTTAACAAGAAACATTTTAACTATCGAGGGAATGGGTGAGGAAAACAGCGAGGGGGGGACCGTCCATCCCTCGGGATGCGTGCAACTTATTCTAGTATTCTACCTTAATGCAACTTATTCTAGTATTCTACCGTCCATCCCCCCCTCGACAGTTAGACAAGCTCATTTAACAAATGAAGCATCTTTCGAAGTATTTTTTACAATTACTTATTCTAGTATTCTACCTTAATGCAACTTATCTACCATTATATCTTCATGGGGCTCAGTTTATTTCCCTTGAGAGGGGAAAATTAACTATTCATGAATGATAACAATAGATTAATAATTAAAATAGATAATTGAGAAGAATGCACTATTGCTAAAAAATAAATGAAATGGAGCTTGCCTCTACTTTCTTGAAAAAATCGACGACATTCACTTAACTCTTTGTGTTTGATGGCCTAGATTCATTTGTTTGATAGAGTGAATGGTTGTGATTTATTAGGGTTAGGGTTTAAAAGAGTTTTTTTTTTGGTGGGTTTGAACCCATGACCTAGTGGTACCATTTGCCAAGCTCTAACCGTTGAGTTGTCATGCCATTGGCGGATTTAAAAGAGTTGTTGGATGAATTGTATGAGAATAGATAAAGAAAAAGTATCCAAAATTTTGGAATTAATAATTGAAAATCTTTAAGAGTGGTTTTGGAGGATTTTTGAAATGACATTGGTGGAACATGTTGTAATACATTTAGGTATCAAATGAAAATTAAAATGAGATGTGGATAAATAAAAAAAATGTGATTCTGGGCTCATAGTATTGTATGAGTCATTAAGGAGTATTTAGATATGGATTGGATTTTAGGCTTGGTTTAGCTTGAATTTATTCGACATAATTTCTTCAATTGCTCATCGACATGTAAATTAATGGTGTAATTCTTCGAAATTTAGCATATTTCTTGATTTCCTATAAAATTTATGACATAATCAAATTCGAGATAAGTATAAGCATTTAATTAATCTTAAGCACAATTAAAGACTAATAAAGAAATAAATGGGACCTAAAAATCAGTGTTTTTGGTGCTCATCAGATATGGTGAGAGCAAAATGGAGGACGGTTTGTGGTTAACAAGTTGTTTTGACTAGTATTCACAATAGGAAATAAGAAAATCTTTGGTATTTGCAATCGAATAACAATCACCAACATAGTTATGGTAATATTTTTTTTTCTCGATGACATAGACACTGGGCAAGGAAAAAAACAAAGTTTCGGATTACATGTACAAACTAAAAATAATAAGAGGGTAGGAATGAAGGCAACATTTCAAGGATTTCACAATTTTCAACTTAAACACCGATGGTTGTTATTCACTCGCCATAAACAATGAGCCATAGTTTGGTGTACCCCTTTTTGGCTCACAATATGTTAGAAAAAACTCATTTTCACTCCCAATCCCTATCTTTATACCTGCACGATTTTAAACTGTCACATTAGTGCAGGTAGCACTGCAGAAAAAAAACTTAAAAGGATAGACTTTGCCGCTAAACCAATTCGATCCGACCAATTTTTTTGGTTTTGATTTCTATTTCAGTTCAAGTTGGTCTGCTAGACTCTGAAACCCCAAGTGTTCCATTCGGTTTTCGGTTTATAAGTAAAAATTACAATGGAAATCGAATATATAGTTAGTAGGCTAAAATAATGTGTTTTGTTTAATTATTAAAATGAAATAGTTCGTCAGTTTGATTTTAGCGTAGTTATTGCTGATTGGTTTGGTTTTCGGTTGACTGAATTTTATATGGGTTCGGTTTAATTACATGTTTGGTTCGCGCTGAAACTAGGGTGGTGGTGGCATAAGTAAACAATTTTCATGAGATTGTGGGATCACTACCTTGCAAGTATTTCAAAGCTTGAATTATTCATATTGTATTTATTTTGATGACTCCATCAATATTTGGAAGATTAAAAAAAAAAAATAGCTATTGGATAATAATGTTCACTATTTAAAATATCAACGAACCCTACAAAGTTCGTAATCACTTTTATCAAAAGCATATCATGGACAAAGTTTACACATCCGACAATTTGTATTACAAATCATATATTATGGATGACAGCGTTTTTGGCATATTTATTAAAAAGTTAGCAAATCCGACAATTCGTAATTTAGTGAGATCTCGTCAGTTGGACATCGTATTCATTATTCATACATTAGCATTATCGAAAAGAGATGCACACTTTTAATAAACCACCAATCCGAAACTTCTTCTTGTTTGAAGAAGGTTCGAAAAATGTGTTTTTGTTAACGATTTAGCATAGTATATTGTGGATGCAAATTTTCGTCGGATCATGTATTGATCATGTGGAGCAATCTGCATAAGATAAAATCACGTGGAGTAATTTGCATAGGATAAAAGTTAATTATTGATACCGGTGTGGTGCCTGTCACGGGGACTCTGATGCAAAAGTTAGAACAATGTCTTCAGAAAAATGTTTATATCTCTATATGTGAAGAGATAATTTTGAATCAAGAAAGAGTTACTTCCAAATGAATTTGTGTTTAGCTATTTATAGAGGCAGAATGAGTAAACTGCTGGCAGATAAGTGAGACATGTGGCAGATTAGAGAGACACGTGGTAGATGAGTGAGTCATCTGCTTGAAGGCGGTTGTAACTTCTTTTAGGTAGTTGTAACTTCTCTCGGGTAGTTGTAACTTTCGTAGATAGTTGTAACCTCCCGTCGGCGGTTGTGACTTCCTGTTTAGTAGGGCTGAAATAAAAACCGATTAAACCGACCGAACCGATCTAAACCTAACCGATTGGTTCGGTTTAAATTCGGTTTCAGATCGGTTTCGGTTTTTAAAAAATTTTAACCGAAGTGGTCGGTTCGGTTTTCGGTTTCTATGTGATTTTAACCGACCAAACCGAACCAACCGAATATATATAATAAATAATATATATTTTATATATATATAATACAATATGTTTAAAATAGTCGGTCGGTTCGGTTTTATTTCGGTTCAGTTACGATTTGCATAAATTAGAATCGGTTCGGTTTCGGATCGGTTTTGTTAATGGTCGGTTCGGTTTCGGTTTGAAAATTTTAAAACCGAACCGTCGGTTCGATTTTCAGCCCTACTGTTTAGCGACATCTCTTTTGCAAGCTTGTGTACTCAGCTGAGCATGGTGGCGTCAGCACTTAACACTACTCCTCTGCTTAGCTGTATTGGGCCCAGACTTGTGCTGCATTGGGCCCAAACTTGGGCTTTCTCTTTTTGTGACTTTCATGGGTAATTTTTTGACTTATCGGGAACAACCCAAATCTTTGGGCTTCCTTATCCTGTAACGCCAAGGATTATTTTTGGCTCCCACAAATGCCCCTTATCTCCTTTGCTTTTAAGCTGACTGTTTTCTTTCATATCTTACTTAAAAGCGAGGGAGATGTATTTTCACTGATGAGCCCCGCAAAAAATAGAAGTAGATTATCCCCGATCTTGCTGACTTATCTGTCTCTATTGATACAAGTAAATGATCTGCATGTAGAGGCTTCTGCTGTTGTTGAAATGTCGTCTGATGAAGACAAAATGATCTGCATGTAGAGGCTTTTGCTGCAGATGAGATGAGCTGCATATAGAGGCTTCTTTTGTTGTTGAAATGTAGTCTGCTGAAGACAAAATGATCTGCATGTAGAGGCTTTTGTTGCAGATGAGATGATCTACTGGATGACTCATACATAGTCATTTCATGGGCTCTTGGACTTTGTCCAAATAGAAGATCATCCTTAGGTGAATAAAACAAGTCATGCTCTGGCATCCTGGTGATTTGACGACCCATCCACACTTATAAATGTCACATATCTTTAGGTTGACCTACCACTGTTTCAGCTTGAGTTGAAGAGTCTTCATTTATCGAAGGACGTGACCCTGATCTGCTAGCTGACTTTGTTTCCCAGTAAAGAAGGGAGTGAATTCTACTATGAAATTTATTAAGGCTTGAGCCTTTATAATTGTCCTCGGCCGGTCGATTTTGTTGAAAGACGTGTGTTGCGGGTTTAACCGACCTAAATAAACAGGCTAATTTGACCCACTTGTAATAACTACAAGTGTACGGTGTCTAACTGGTAGACAACGGCAAGTACGGGTCGATCCCACAAGGAAGGTGGATTAAATTGAATTTAATAATTTACCTAAACTAATTTGGAGAAAATGAGGGTTACAGTGTTTAAAAAGCCGAGTTAAACAAAAATAATAAAAATAACAATAAATAAAAGAAAGAGTTTGAGGGAAACCACAATTTGCAAAATATTTTTCAATCTCCTAAAATTATATTCAATTTTTCTTATTATTCCAATTTCAAATAAATGACTCTAGCAATGTATAAAATCCTAGCATTAATTGTCTTTTTAGGTCACAATTAATCACAAGTTTAATTATTCATTTAAAACATGCTTGATTTATAACATAATATTTTTCTAACAACCTAAGATGCATGACATATTAGGTGAAAGTGAAAAATTATAAATCGTGAATCAATTAATATTAATCATGAAATAATAAAGTAAAATGAAATTAATTCTAGAGTTTGAGACTTAATTCACTGTGGTGTTACATAGCATTCAGCAGGGTGCAAACAGGAACAGGTCTAGTGTGGCTCAGCAGATCCCAGTGGGTGCAAATAGTTCTGATCTTTCTCAGCCGAGGTGTTCTCAGCAAGGTCCACTGGGTGCCAGTAGCGTCAACTTGATTTAAGTCTCTGTGGTGGTGCGTGGTGCAGCTGGTGACGGTGGTTGAAGATGAAGTGAAACAGGGTTGTCACGCCCCTATTTCGGTGGAGTGAAGGAGAAAAAACAGAGATGGATAGGCTGTGGGTGGTGATTTTGCTTGGTTGGGATGGTGATGAGAATCACAAATTATGGGCTTAGGCTATTCTCACATCCACTTCCTCTAAAGTCACCGTCTATGATTTATTCATTGCATTTTTCTTTGATTTCTTCGTTATTGCTCCGAATTCTACAAAAACACAAAAATTTAATAATTGATTTTAAATAAAATAAAACAAGGATTAACAAAAATATAATAAGAGGTAACAAATGTTATAATTATGTGATTATCAACGCGACACTGATATGCTAGCTGATTTTGTTTCCCCAGTTGATAAGGGAATTAATTCTGCTAAAGCTTGAGCCGTTAAAGTTGTCATCAGCCGGTAGATCAAGTCTTATTGGCTCAACTCTATCGCTCATTTCATATGTTTTTTACAAGCATCCGGGAGGAAGTTGTGCCCCCAATTCTTCGCTGAGGAGAACTGAGCTAACTGCTATAGTTGAAACTGCCAAGTAGATGTATAGGTCATCTTCTGGATTTGTCTGCTGATCTACTCAAGAATCGATCCAAAGCTGCTGCTCTAAGAGTGAGACTTTGAATTTCTTTTGGAGTTGACGGTGACTTCATGTCAAGTAGTGGTCTTCTTTGCTTTTATGATCCCCAAACTTTGTGTATGTTTGTTTGTCTACTGACTTATACATATTTGCATTAAGGGCACAAAAGTTTGATTAGCCTCTTTCATGAATTTCCAATATACTTAAGTCGGAATTTAAGCATAACTTGAGAAAATTAATCATGAATTTAAATCTATTTATCTTGGAAATTGCACGAAAACATTGTGTGATCTGCTGACAATTTGACAAAACTTAAAGAGATTTAAGTAGTCCAGAGTAAGATGCTTCTATGCTTAGTGACTGATTACTTGAATTACCCACTCACGGATAGGGACATCCTCTACTGAGGCATTTGGTTTGTGTGGTCTACTGATCACTTGACTAAACTTAAAACGAATTTAAGTAGTCTCGAGTAAGATGCTTTTATGCATTGAATTACCCACTCACTGATAGTGTCATCCTCTACTGAGGCATTTTTCTTGTGTAGTCTACTGACCACTTGACTAAACTTAAACGTATTTGAGCAGTCTTGAGTAAGACGTTTTTAAACATTAAATTACCCACTCACTGAGAGTGTCATCTTCTACTGAGGTGTGATCCTCTACTGAGGCATTTTGCTTATGTGGTCTGCTAGCCAATTGACTAACTTAAACGGATTTGAGCAGTCTTGAGTAAGATGTTTTTAAGCATTGGATTACCCACTCACTGAGAGTGTCATCCTCTACTGAGGCATTTTGCTTGTGTGGTCTACTGACCAATTGACTAAACTTAAACAGATTTAAGTAGTCTTGAGTAAGATGCTTTTATGCATTGAATTACCCACTCACGTGAAGTGTCATCCTCTACTGAGGTGTACATAAATATTTGTATTTCTGGATGTCTTCTCTTGTATGACATGTAGATCGAATTCTCATATTTCCCTATTTCAACCGAGGAATGTGTGTTCTTTGCTGAAAAGCAAAATAATGTATCATCTGATGTGGTATATGTAAATATTTGTTCAGATATTTTCTTTGCAGGTCTTCTTTCATTGATGGCGGTCTCTTCGGCCAAGGTTGGTTCTTCTCGTGGAGAATTTGATTGACCGAAACGGAGAACACTGTGTATGTTCTACCAGATGAGGAGTCTCTTGTTGAAGAGATAAAATACAATAAACAGATAAAATACAACCAAGTTTTTCTTACATGTACATTTCATTTTTTTCTAAGAAGTTAAAAATGAAAAAGCTAGGACGTCACAACTTCAACATTTGTGTATGCAGGTTAACTATCTTTCTCAGGTATATCTGATGCTTTAGCACTATTTTTTCGTCATCCCACAATGCATAGCGTTCTGTCATGGTGAAGATTTCGGTAAGAGTTTTGCCCGGTTTCATGGTCAATTTGTCATACAATATGTGATCTACGTGCAGACCCTTCTTGAAAGCTAATGATGCAATTTGGTCATCACACTCATTTATGCTCGCCTTTCTGCCTTAAATCTTTTGATGAGGTCTCGGAAAGATTCATTTGACTTTTTCTTTATGTTGAAGAGGTAGTCAGCATTTTTTTTATTGTTTGATAGGATGAATACTCTTTTGTGAAAGTAAGGGTGAGCTTTCCAAAATTTTTGATCAACCGATGGGTCAAAGTGTGAAACCAATCTTGGGCCACTCCTTGTAAAGTCATTGCAAATATTTTGCACATAAGTGGGTCATTTAGAGTCATAAGACTTCGAAAATGCTTCAAGTGTCTTTAAGGATTAGAATCTCCTTTGAAAGGAGTAAAGGTTGGTATGGTAAACTTTGTTGGTGGATGATCTCCTTCAATGTCATTTGTAAAAGGTGAAATGTTTACCAAGGCCACCTCTTTGCGCAGAGTATCATCTGGATTTCTCATAACTTGTAAATTCATCAACTGTTTTTTGACCATTCGTGCCACATCATCTGCTCCCAAGGGCTTGTGTGTATCTTGCTGATCGGTCGTATGGTGATTTCAATTCTGATTATCTGTGGTAGATGACTCCTCATATTCTGAATTTGATTCTGACTTACCTACATGTGAGTGAGGTAGAGTCTCAATAGGATTCACCTGAAGGGTCCTCTTGATTTGACAAGCCTCTGAATGTGGGACGTGGGACAAATCAGTGTAGTGATCTAGATCTGGTCCCCTGCGTTGTTCGCATCCATTGGGATTCTGTCTTCTACGCTGACCATGTATTGAGTGTAATTTGCGGTCCTAGCCTTGAGTGCATAGTTGCTTGGGAGTCCAACCTTGAGAAGACTCTCGTTTGAGGTAAGAGCCTAGAGTGCACGTGGCCCTAATCTCGAATGAATGTTTCTAGAGGGATTGTTTCCCTTTGATGGAGGACTGCTTCCACTTCTGTGCGCATGATTTGCTGGTATACAGCGATGTGTCGTCTGCCTTGGTTATTCGCTCACTAATCGCTCTACCACCTGGGTTTGTTCTTCCAATATTTTGGTCAGATTGGCGATCTGACCTGCAAGATTTTCTTGTTGTGTCATCTCCATTTGGCTTGTGGTAGAAGGTTGCAATTGATGGTCAGCAGGCGGTGGCAGACCCACTATCAGTGGTTGTCCGACCGGTAACGGCTAAACCTGTGATGACGATGACAGCCTAGTACGAGCAGAATACCTTGTAACATTATTTTTGCTAGTTTGTTTTCGAGTTTTCACCATTGTATTGAATTGAAAATAAAAGAGTTTGTGAATGAAATTGAAACTGAATGAATGAAAGTTTTTTTGTGAATGGAAGAGAGCATGCAATGAGTTTGATTCAAGCTTTTATTGAAAGCACCAATTTGTGGATGCAAATTCCGTCGGATCATGTGTTGATCACGCAGAGCAATCTGCATAAGATAGAATCACGTGCTGATCACGTGGAGTAATCTGCATAAGATAAAAGTTAATTCTTGACACCGGTGTGGTGCCTGCCACGGGGACTCTGATGTCAAAGTTAGAACAATGTCTTCAGGAAAATGTTTATATCTCTATATTTGAAGAGAGAATTATAAATCAAGAAAGAGTTACCTCCAAATGGATTTGTGTTTGGCTATTTATAGGGGCGGAATGAGTAAACTGCTGGCAGATGAGTGAGTCATCTGCTTGAAGGCGGTTGTAACTTCTCTCATGTAGTTGTAACTTCCGTAGATAGTTGTAACCTCCTTCCTGTTGGCGGTTGTAACTTCCTATTTGGTAACACTTCTTTTGCAAGCTTGTGTTCTCAGCTGAGCATGGTGGTCAGCGTTGAACACTACTCATCTGCTGAGAAAATAGTATTCTGCTGAGTTGTACTGGGCTCAGACTTGTGCTGCATTAGGCCCAAACTTGAGCTTTCTCTTTTTGTGACTTTCATAAGTAATTTTTGGGCTTCTCAAAAACAACTCAAATCTTTAAGCTTCCTTATTCTGTAGGACCAAAGATTATTTTTGGCTCGCACATACATAAAAGCAAAAAAAAAAATTCTAGTTGTGAACCAAAGATAACCTAGTAAGAAACATCGGATTATGCAATGATGTGGTCTTAAAAAAGACATGAACTGTGAAAATTTTCGTAAACGAAATTGTAAATTCAAAATGAGCCTATTAAGCTCATCTGACAAAATTAAAATTTAAAACAAATTTTTTGTGCCATTTTAACTTATTTGAACAACTTAAAAAACTAAAATTCTATTCATCATTATCCTTAATATTCAATGTAGCATCAATCTAGAACACCAATAATAGAAGTGAGCTAAACAAATATAAGTTTCAGAAAGTGAAATAAATTTAGGGCAACACAACAAAAATCATCATTTAAGTCAATATTATCATAATTATAGTAAATTAATTAGTTAGTTACTAAGATAAGAACAACAAGTTGTGTAGAAGAACAGAGTTTGGGCCCTGATTGGATAATTTGGATAAATGACTAGCTGTCAACACTTGGCTCCGCCGTATCAAAAGGACCCGTTTTCACGTGGCGTCACGTTTTTTCGCTTACATTCTTGTTTTACACGTGTCCTCCACTAAAAAATAATCCCTCAGGACCACCTCGCGTCGCGACAAAACACCGTAAAAATATATTTTCTTTGAAATCCCAAAAATACCCCCAACAACCAACGCGGGTTCACATTGGAAAAAAAAAAAAAATGCCACGTATGTGACGATGACATAGAATGCAACAGTTGTGTGTTATTGGTTGTGACAGCAAGTTTGGATATCGTATCCGGAAGTACGGGATAGGTGGATGTTGGATGGGTGCGCAAGTTAATTAGAGGGTGTTTTTTGTAAAATATGGCATTTGAAAACGAAGTTACTGAGAGAGAGAGAGAGAGAGAGAGATACGTAGCAGCTTATCCAGTTGTTGTTTTTATAAAAGCAGAGCAAATTCAAGACAATCTTGCACTGCATTCAAGCAGAGAGAGAGTGAGTATAATAGAAAGGAAAGGAAAAGAATAGAACTATAGAAGAGATAAACTAGGTGGGCAACGTTGATCATCATTCATCAATGGCGACGGGGAAGAACTTCTTGACGAAGAAAATCCACCGGTTTTTACCCAAGGAGAAGGACAACGCCATTTCTCCGGACCCCATGTTCGAGTTTGACGAAGCGGATATGTGGGAAGAGAACAACAATTCTGGTGGAGGTTTGGAGAGGAAGAAATCGATACCGAGTTCAAAGGGATCGAACAAGGTGGGGAAGAAGGCGGAAAAGAGTGGTGATCAAGAAGATGGGGTTGCGAAGTCACTGCCAATTAATGTGCCGGATTGGTCCAAGATTTTGAAGAAGGAGTATAGGGATACAAGAAGAGTAGCTGATGATGAAGATTGGGACGATGAGGATGGAAGAGTTCCACCGCATGAGTACTTGGCCAGGCAATTGCGAAGAACCCAGATTGCCAGCTTTTCTGTTCATGAAGGACGAGGGAGGACCTTGAAGGGGAGAGACTTGAGCCGAGTTAGAGATGCGATTTGGGAGAAGACCGGCTTTGAGCCATGAAGTTTTTGTTGAAGATTAATTAAATTACTCCGCAATGAGGAACCCAAAAAAAAAAAAAAAAAAATTGTAACTTATGATCAGAAAGTTTTTAGATCATCTGATTCGTAACTTTTATTTCTTTTTTGTTGTGCATGTTTAGATGATGAAAATTTAGGTAATAGATGGATCAAAGGAATCTAGAACTGATGATCGATAGATAATTCATGATTGTAACTCTAACACAGGAGGTCTGTTTTCAAATCGAGAATATCAAATACATTCTGATTTTATTTTTTATTTTTTTCCAGTTTTTGTTCTTGATAATATTATTTTTGTTCATAGAAATTTGGTGAAATTGTGAGGTGTGAGTTTGTTGTCTCATTAGCTGAAGAGGTGCTTTCAGCTTCTTTTATGGTGAGACGTGCCTGTTTGGTTGGTAAGCAAATATATATTAAGGGTACTAAACAAGGACTTTTGATGCCAAAATAAGTTATTTGTTGCCGGTCTCAATTATCATTACACCTAATAAAATAATAATACAGAATTGTTTGATATGAGCAGAGAGTGTTGAATTTAGGGCTGAACAAAAAATCGATCAAACCGACTAAACCGACTGAATCGATCAAAACTGAATCGATTGGTTTGGTTTAAATTCGGTTCGGATCGATTTCGGTTTTAAAAAATTCAAAACCGAAGTGGTCGGTTCGGTTTTCGATTTTTATGTGATTTTAACCGACCAAACCGAACCGACCGAATATATATAATAAATAATATATATAAATAATATAATATGTTTAAAATAGTCGGTCGGTTCGGTTTTATTTCGGTTTTGGTTCGATTTTAGTCAGTTCGGTTCGGTTACGGTTTGCATAAATTAGAATCGGTTCGATTTCGGATCGATTTTGTTAATGGTCGGTTCGGTTTCGGTTTGAAAATTTTAAAACCGACCTAGATCGGTTCGGTTCATGGTTTAAGTGAAAAACAGCCCTAGTTGAATTCTCAAGGAAGCCGGTGACCACAACAAATCACCAAATTAAAATGAAGTTGTTTGGGTTGGGTGGCAATTATTGAGAACCATAAACCTGGCTAACATAGATTTCACTAAACTAGCTAGCTACTATACATACATTTGTATGATGGGATGAAAAATTCTAATTGTCGAGGAAACCAGCGAGTCGATGGGATTTACATTTGCTTTTGGAAAACAACTTGGGTGTTGAATATTGTTTTGTTTCCGACCAATTTAAGGGACTTACTAGAGAAATTTTAATAAAAATGGAGACCGCTCATAACCATGGAATGGTTTATGCATGATGGACGCAAGCACATAACTCACACTTGATGTTCAAGCTAACCGCTTCACGGGATCCTTAAAGATTGAAATTAAACTTGTACTAATTTCTTCAACCGTATATCAATTTAACTGAATCTATACACAATGGAGACTTTATAATTAATTATAAATATATTAAAACTAAACAAGATTTATTATTATTATAAATTTGACTTTTGCCTCAAGAAAAAATAAACAGTACAAAACTTTAATAAATAGGTTAACTGCAAGGATGGCAATTAATTAAGAATTAACAAAACAGAGAGCAGAGCGCGCTGTTTGTTTTCTAGTTTTTCAACTTTAAAGTAATTAAGGGCACAAAAATACAAGTTTCACTTTCACACTATACGGCGTAGCGGCCTAAAGTAGTAGCCCATACTTTCTCCAACTAATTACCAAACCTGCCACTCTTCAAGGGTATTTACGTCACTCCATTCATTCAAAATTTCAAGTTTCAAGTGACGTGAAAGAGAAATTTCGCGGCCGGGCCCAATGAGGCCCCCCATTGATGTTGATTTAGAGTTTCGAGCAATTAAACAACTTTCCCTCTTTGTCAAAGTCCGCCCCGTCTAGTCTAGTCTACTACTCCATCCATCCTTTATTATATATACATTGATATGGAATTTCTTTGTAAGGAGGAAAATAATCTACGCGTCGACACGTGTGACTGTGAAGTAAATAAGAAATGGTTGGTTTATGTTGTTGGGTTTGATGGGAGAAGAGAGTATGGTGTGCTCATGATGTTAATCATCTCTAGTTTTTCGAGTTTACAAGCCATGTGTTAACGGGTGTAAGTTATGTGTTAATTGGACCAATGGGAAGCCGATGGTTCACGCAGGGCTCGTACAAGTGTGTATATACAATACACTCTACTTAGTCCATAAGCGATGCTAATTTAAGTATTAGATTAGATTAGGCTAATTGGTTGCTTTTGTGTTGGCAATGATGTGTGTATTTGTTGCTGATGTTTATTTGATGATTTCAGGTAATCTGTATATGTACATGGAGGCCTATGAAGTCTACATTCAACAAAATACGCTATGCATTTCTCGGTTACTGGGAATGGCCAATACATTTACGTATGGATAATGAAATCTGTATTTTATAGAGTATATAGCGTACAATTATCCGTTCAAAGTTCTTGGGTGTTGTGTTAGATTATTCTTTTATCCATGTGCAAGTTTGAACAACTTCCGTGGAAAACAGTTCATTTCGGCCTGCATTGTAAAGAAAAAAAATATATAGTATACATTAGCGAACCTGCTGCCAAGAAATAGCGAGGACCAAATGATAGAATAGAGCATTCTGAATTATGCAATCTAAAAATTAGAACTTGTTTCATGCCATGCCTGTGCAAAAAACAAGTTGGAAATGGTGCCACATGGGCCAAACTTGCATGAAAACCTCAATTGTCTGGCCCAACTCATTATGAAAGAGAAAGACTGTTTCCTTTGGGCTCATCAAACAAACTCTGGAAGGGCTGTTGCCTTGGAGAATACTAACATGCAGACCTAATAAGTCTATTGATTTTGAACCTGTATAATATACCGGCTTATGCCTTAGTTTAAAACATTATTGACAAGTTATTGTTTATTTATGGTATGCCAGGCCCAGACTTAATTGAAAATGCTATTACAAATGGTATGTATATTCTGACTTTTCCTCCTTTAAAGCTAACTGTTAACTGGGAGTTGGTCACATATGTGACAGGTGACTGCCATGCCTCCCCCGAGAAGAAACATCTGAATTGTATCTATACTACTATATCGAGAGTATGACCTTACCTTATGAACCAAAAAAAAAAAAAAAACTACTTGTGGGTTGAGTTTGTACTATGGACTTCTTCATCATACCTTTGCATTCGGTTTGAGTTTAGGCCCACAGCCCATGCATACTCATGGGACTCCAAGTTTGCCTCAACTGAAATTTGGTCCTTTCTCATGGTGGACTTGGGCTAGGGATGTGACTATTGTTCCTTTTCCTACACAATTTGTACTGCTTATTATTATAACTACAAACTTCAAACAACAGTGTTAATGTCTTCTGCCTCATTTTCGGGTCGGGTTTCAATTTTCGAGTAAGAATTGCAGATTTCAACAACCTCATTTACGGGTTCCAATTTTGCCCTCCCTCTCAATTTTATGATAATTACAAGCAAATTCAAAAGGTGAGTATAAAGTGATAAAGGTTGTTGGTGTCTTTTAACTAAAAAATATTATTATACTTTTTATACAATTTTGTGTTCCACATTTTGTATTTTTTTACAATCAAAATCGGCTCATCTCAAATATTAATTAATTACACCTAAACTCTTAAGATATTTTATTTGAACTATAAAAATGTCATTACATCTAACTTTTAAATGTCTCATTTTGCCTTTCACATTTCATATTTTTTACAATCAAAATCAATCTCTCTCAAATATTGATTAATTACTCCTAAGCCCCCAACATAATGTATTTGAAATACCCTAATTATTTATAAACTATAAATAGACCATTCTAATAGTGAAAATGTAATATTTGGTTACTTTGGTTTTCTTATTTTGCCCTCTGAATTTTACACTTCATAATCAAAAGCTATGTCAAATACTAACACATTAACCCAAGGACAAAAAAAAAAACATAGAGCGGATCGAGGGCATACAACACGTGTATTTTTTCTATTTTACCCTCTGAACTTTAGACTTTATAATAAAAATTCATGTCAAACACTAACGCATCCAAGAAAAAGAAATCTGTAGCACGTGTCGATTACATGCAACACGTGCTTTGCTTGCTTATTAAGGAAATTTTTTTTTAATCAAATCCCCTAAATTTTTAATTTTTACTTATTGTTGAATTTTTATAATAAAATACATAGAATATACATGCATGGAGAGCGCGTCCACACCCGTGTTTTGTAGAACTGGAAGGTGTGGATTAACAATGGAGAGTGTCTTCAATAGGGTTGAACAAAAAATCGACCGAACCGATCGATTCGGTTTAAGTTCGGTTTCGATTTTAAAAAATTCAAAACCGAAGTGGTCGATTTGGTTTTCGGTTTCTATGTGATTTTAATCGACAAAACCGAATATATATAATAAATAATGTATATTTTACATAAAAATATTGTAATATGTTTAAAATAGTTGATCGGTTTGGTTACGGTTTGCATATATTTTACATAAAAATATTGTAATATGTTTAAAATAGTTGATCGGTTTGGTTACGGTTCGCATATATTAGAATCGGTTCTGTTTCGGTTCGGTTTTGTTAATGGTCGATTCGGTTTCGATTTAAAATTTTTGAAACCAACCAAAGTCGGTTCGGTTTTCAACCCTAGTCTTCAACATAATTTCTTGGTTTTCAATTTTGCCCTCCTAATTTCATAAAATTTATAATAAATTTTTTTTAAGCGGGTGAAAAGTGACAAGGGTTTACTGTCTTTTGAATGGAAAATATTATTCATACTTTACTATATTTCAAAAGTCCCAAAGTGCCCTTCAAGTATTTATTACTTAGTTGGAACCCCTCCTATATTCATTAATTAGTTGGAACCCCTCCAAGTATTCAAATAGTTCTTCTAATCATTGAAATTAAAAAATATATATATATATATATATAGTCATGCATTATAAATTTTTGAAAATTAGAGTTATTCATTTTCTGCATATTTTAATATATTATCCTTTGTAAATTGTATTGTGTTCGATGAATAGATAAAATAAAACACACACGTGCCTAAAGCGTGCTCAAATAGGAGAGACATAAATTTGAATTCACTAAGTATCATATCAAAGGTAAAAACATAAATTTGTGGATGTTTGCACGCATAGCATGCGTTGAGTACTAGTCTATTTAATGGTTAACCAATGTTATTCATTTAGTTTAGAATATCGTCTATGTTATGATGTTCCAGGATGCAATACATATATGCAATGTGCAATATTAGACTTCATCTTCTCAATTCTAAATTTTCCTTAGCAATTCAATTACATTTTATTTTATATTAAGTAGATCTTTGGCTTGTTAGAGCGTCTCCAATAGATCCCCTAAAATAGCAAAAAAAACTATTTTAGGGGCTCATGTGAGAAAATGCATGCTCCAATAGATTCCCTAAAGCATTCTCTATTTTAACTTTACTTTCAACTTTTTCCTAAATTTAGGGACAATCGTACCATCCCCTAAATCTTAAATCTCCAAAGTGTTTATATGTATCTCGAGGTTATAAAAAACTTCCTCTAACGATGCCACATCTTCCTGGTTATAAAACATAGTTGCAAAACCTGATTCCCTAGCCTCACTCATCTTAAATAACATTAAAATATTTCAATTCTTTAATTTTTCAAATTAAAAACAAAACCAAAAATCAAAACAAAGTATATAATTGAATAGTATATATATTTAATAATATTATAATAGTATAATATATTTAATAATAGTATAATATTATGATAGTATATATTTTTTGGAGATTTTGTTCTACTTTTGGAATTCTACATTCTAGTCTATTTTGGATATTAGGATTTTTAGATCGAGAGCTTGAAGCTCGGGTAAATCTGGAGAGCAAATGCATAATATACTTGGGTTAAACAAGGATAAATGGGTAACGGGACCACATATAACGGGACTACCTACAACGGGGCCACCTCACCCTCAACTGTGCGTCCTTGCGACTTACTCAGGCCTACAACGGCTGACCAGCGTTATCCACGGTTGACCAACGTTATCAAAGGCTGACCAACGCTACTAATTTCCCCAGAACAATCCAAGTAAACGTGGCTCTGATACCAAATTTTTATAAAAGAGAAGTAAAAAATAAAACTAAAATCAAATGAAATGCAAAATAGAATGGAAGTCGAAAATAAAACTAAATTCACCAGAATAAGATAAGACTAAGATATTGAAAATTGAACAAATTTTTATAGAAGATAAGTAAAAAACAAAACTAAAATCAAATGAAATGCAAAATAGAATGGAAGTCGAAAATAAAACTAAATTCACCAAAATAAGATATGACTAAGATATTGAAAATTGAAATTGCTTTATTGATAAAAACAACTTACATGAAGGAAGACATATTGATAGACCATAGAAGATGAGATAAAGATACATTCATAGATGATAGAATTAGGGATGTCCCCAACTCATGAGCCAAACTCTACTTAAATACTAAAGGAGAACAGACGATTCTTTGAGTGGAGGATGCAATATCCTAATTGATGAGACAAGTTGTCGAGTTGGCCTTGCATAATTGATTTGCTTTAGAGTTGTTGGTGGAACAATTGATCTGTCGTTGTTGTCTTGTGAATTATTGATAAACCTTGAGTGCGGACATTATTGAGGACTGTTGAAGACGTTTTACTTTTTAGAAAAGTTTGGCTTCTTGTAGAGGTGGAAGATGTTTGATTGAGACTGAATTTTTGCGGGGAACACACTTGTTTGCTTTTGCAGTTGTAATAATTTGCTGGTAGAAGGAATCTTGTTTTGACTATAAGATGCCAAAACAATCATCCTCATTGTCGGTAGGAACTGTAGGCTCGTCATCTTCATTAGAGTTATCTGAATAGCATACCTGAGACAAAATTTCTATCAATTGGGCTTTGGATGGGGATCCTTTGAGTTGTTGCTTGAGCAGCTTTGACTTTGAGAGTGGTTGTGAACTTGGACTTGATACATTGTGTACGAAACTTGAACTTGGAATAAGCAATTCAGAGATTGTTTGCTTGGTAATATGAGAATGATCAAACTGAGACCACCACTTCACTTTAAAACGGCGACATAACCATAATGGAGCTTGGTTAGAATGAAAAGAATATGCAATGGATGTTGAAAGATAATCCCAACAACAAATCCATGCAAGATTGAATTGGACAAATATCCATGTAGAAGATACTTGTTGATTTGAAGGGATTGGTCATTTGAACAGTTTCCATCCTTCTAAGATGGAAGGTGGAAGAATGTCACGCCCCGATTTTCAAGGAAAACAAAAATCCCAAATTTCACGTAGGATTATCAGTTTTTCCCAAAACTCGGGACGTGAAATTCAATAACAACAGACACATTTAGCAGCAACGACTAAAACATAGTTTAGAAAATAGAAACAAACTAAAATTAATAATAAAACTCTAACCAGGAAATTCCGTCGGTGCTAGCCCCACTAGCGAAACTCCAGTAACGCTGCTCAAAAGTCTCTAAACCTGAAAGGCTAATCGGTTACATTCCCAAAGGAATGTACCCAAGAAGCAGAAGCTCACTTGGGTCAGCAATAAAGCTGGTGTGAGTAATCTTCATCCCAAAATCAATAAATTCGCACGTGATAAACATCAAGCTAAATACAAACAACAAACCATCACACCAATAGGTAGTTCCTCAACGAGGCAAATGTGTCATGCAAGAAAACACAGTTCAAATAATTTAGTTCCTCATCGAGGCCATCATATCATCATCCCAATTAAGTAAAAATGCATTTACTTATACTTACACGGTAAAAATTGATTATGGCAAGTCTGACCTGCAAAAATATAAGTGGACTTGCCATCCTGCATGAAAAGGATTAGAAACAATGTAAACGTAATTTATTCATTTTTATTTGAATTTGGTTCATCTTTTAACGGATTGATCACTTAGACGATACCACATTCAATTCGCACCACCTATGTGTCGAACATACATGCCCGTATGCCTCTCTTATATAAAGGATGACTTCTCCGTCATCCATGCCCAAGTGGGGACACATCACATACAGGCATGCATCACCGAATACTCCTAACTATATGAGTAACAAAAGCCACTCTTGGGCTATCAATGCGCATAAAGTCATGTCACATTTTTTACGGATAAATATCAAAGCCTATTTTAGGCATACAAATTACATTTCCGCAAAACTAACCCAAAATGTTATTTTAGTTTCTCTAGTAGGAAATAGGCGCCCCACCTCCGCAAGACGACCCGCAGGTTATTTAGTTTCTCTAGTAAGAAAGGGTAAATAATAAACAAAAAGAAGTGTGGTAGTTCTAAGTGATACAATTCCAGGTGATTAAATTTTCAGGAGTCAAAGTTTATCAATATCATTAATTTTGATATTTCAGAATTCCTCCGCAATGACATTTTGTCATTCATAAATTGATTCACCACAATCTCCGCCCATACTTTTGGGGAAACATAGCCTTTCATATATGAACTTTCGATAACAAAAAGAGGATCAAAGTCCATTCAATAAAAAGATTCATATTCCTATGAGTATAGATAACATCACACTTTCTATCATAGCTCCTTATTGAGCCTAATTCAATCGATTAAATAACACCATTACTTGATAACATTGTTACCTATATAAAAGTCAACATATGTATATATGAAACCATGCTCAATTTCTCATTATCATACATTACTGCATATAGCAAAGAAGTTCAAAATATTCATCACAAGGGTTGCATTTATACCAACCCATCCTTTAAGGCAAAGTCAAGAGAATCGCAAAGGGATTTGCATTTTAGATCCATCAAACAATAGAAATCGAAGCATGAAACTCAATAAAAAAAGAAACTCTAAATTCAACTGAAACAAACAGCTTTGACTGATTCATACAACAAATTTATATCAACTAGCAGCCCCCCACCCCCCCCCCCCCCCCCCCCCCCCCCGCGCCCGTAAATGAATATTTTGGTCTTCCCATGAGAATGCCAAGTTATCACCCCTTTTATTCGACTTAGGATTCAAGTCGTTGCCCCTTTTATGTAGCTGAGAAACTTAGGGCCTTAAAAACAATATATTGAATTTTTTGTTATGAATGGGGAATTCATTATGTTGGTTTCTTATTGGTCATGGACACTTATTGGGAGTCTCATCCCTCAATTTGGGGGTTGACAAGCCCCAATTGGAGATGCTAAGATACCCTGACATGTGATTCTAAGAAGACACAGTTCCACCTAAAGCACCTACATTCCCATAATTCTAATTACAAAGTCACAAACAATGGAGAGTACTGATGAGGAGACCTACAACGTCAGAACTCATAGATATACTGAAGTAAATGACAAATACCCAGAAATTCAATCAGAAATCCCAAACCCATAGAGATAATGAGTAAAATAACAATATGATGCATTGGCATCCTACCACCAAAATCCTTTTGATCCCGTTACAAATTTTTGCGCTCACACCCAAACCCAAATCTTCAAACACACCCCTAAATCATGACACTGACAAGAGGAAATCCCCATTTTTCTAACACAATGCTTGAATTCGCCCATATAAATAAAACGACTCTATAAGGAATCCCTTACTTCCATACTACTTTCATCGAGAAATTTGCACTGCACCAATACGTATAATCCCTAGTCAACATTGAGAAGCATGAACACAAAATAATTCTTCTATCTTCTTTCCAAAACCATTTATCCTCATTTCCTCCCAACCAAACTCCTACCCAAACATTTGATAGAGAGTTTGACAGAGACAAATTCATTAGCTTCCCCAGAGACAAATTCACTATAGTTACATACTTTGATAGAGAGTTGGAGGAACTTGATGCCATACGAAAACCCCTATATGAGGATCTATAAGAAAGCCATTGGTTCAGCATAAAGGTAGTGATGGCTAGAAAGTACAATATGCAAATTTAAGCAAAACTTCAAATGAACTGAAGTAATCACCAAGGCAATTGGTGATAGGAAAAAAGAACACCTTAGATCAAGATCTGAGGATGCAATAAGGACTAAATCCACTATTCTCAAAGCAATTCCAACATTTTGTTAGGCAAAACATTTACTGAATAATAATTTGTAGTAATGCAATGTGGTGGCCTTAAGGCCCTAACACTGTAACCACCCAATTAAAATCAAAATCCAAAGAAAATCCCTTCCAAAGACAGAAAGTGAGAAAATTTTGTATGGTATTAACTCATGGAAGAAAATTTTTGTGTAAATTTTTTTTGTGAAAGGTGTTCAACTGGAATGAAGTCTTAAAAATGGAATGAAAAGTTTTGTACTGAAAGTCTACCAGGCATTCCATGATAAAATTGAAGTGCAACATGGTACAAACAAGAAACGAATTAAAACTTTCATTCTTCGGGAAATTTACAAATTTTATAGACTTTACTACCTATCTTACAGTCAATGCCACCAAACTTGCAGGTAAACGAATGCACATGAATAAATTTTGATAACTCTATCCCGTACAAAATCATCCATTGGGTTGTAAAATTTTGCATTCATGAACAAACCCATTAGGTCAAAATCAAGAAATCATGAAACACTAAATTCCAATCAACCTAAACTCTAATAAAGAAAGGGTAAAAGAGAACTCAATAAGTGCAAACCAGATAAAAATGGTAGGATAATTAAAGAAAACTCACTGGATGAAATAGCAACGGAATTGCGTAGCCATCGCCATCATCCCACATCGTCTCGCCTGCGACTCACCATCTTGACTTCCATCTTTCTCTAACAGACATCACAGCTCATCCCCATCATCACGCCATAACCACAGAGACCTCACCATCTTGCCTCTCTCTCATCATCGCCTCAAATTTGTCTCACGCAAGGAGAGAACCATCTCGCAACAACGAGACAGAGAAAGAAATGAAGAAGCAACATGGAAGAAAACGGATGAATAGAGGAAGATGTATGGGCAGAGTGGGCGGATCAGCTTGGAGGCAAGCCGCCAAAGAGGGTAAGAGCTTTGCTCTTCCTGTTGCACAAGAGAAGAAGGAAAGGAGAAAAGGTTCTCTTATAGTTGGGTGGCTAATTGCTCCCACTAGAATTCTGAGGGCACCCACCCTTTAACTTCACAAAATAAAACCCTAAAATTTGAAATTCACATTCAATTAAATGTAACCTTATTTTATTTAATTCAAAATCAAATAAATTAGTTTTATGAAATTTAGGGGTGTTACATTATACACACGTTAAATGGAATCTCGTCCCGAGATTCGGAAGGTAAGAGAGTTAACTAAATTTCAAAAAGTACGACTTGTCAAACGAAAGAAGATTTGAAAATACAAATTTCAATTGAATTTTTATGAACATAAATATTTGTTGTCATTGGAAAAGTAGGGGTGTTACAAAGAATGTCTTTGACAGAGCCATAGAAATTCCACAAAGTATGTTGAAACCACAATGGAAGATTTTGATATGAAAATTTCTTATAGAAAAGGAAAAACCAGGAATGAGAACACTTGGGTGTGGAGAGCAGGAAGGCTTTAAACCAGGTCTGTTTGTAATCATGATAGTTAAATTTCTTATGAGTGATAAGAGCTTGTTTCCAGTCTTGAGGAGACATGATTTTGAGAATTTGGCATTTCGAATGAGTGGTTTTGGTTGAGTTAGAAGGATATTTGTGATGGGTAATTAATACTGAATCAGTATCAACTAAGATGTATTCATAAAATTCACGAGTTTTGAGATGACTGGCTTCATCAAATGGAGATCTTGGATCAAAAAGTTGTTTTGTTGTGATATTGGGATCATCTATACAAGGATATATGTATGGTTCGAGTAAGATGATTGGTTCAAGATTTGGTTTTGTAATGTAGGAGTTTGAAGGTTTTGTAGAAGGTTTGCCAAGAGGTTTCAAGGTAGGTTGAGTTTCTTGTTTGGATAATGGAGAGTAAGGATTTGTAATAGCTATAGCATAAAAAGTATAAGAGACTGGCGACTTTGATGGAGCAAGCTTCATTTCATATTGAGATTTAGATTGGGATTGAGGCGAAGAAAGATGTCTAGAGGAAGAAGCTTGAGAACTCATATTTGTAGATATTATCTTGTGAGAAAATCTGGTAGAGAATTTGACTCTCCTTTTATATGCTCAATTTGAAAATCAAAAGCGGACAACAAACCTTGCCATCTTGCAAAGATTTGTTTAGACACTCTTAACATCTTTTTTCAAAATATCTTGAGCTGATTTGCAATCAATGAGTAATAAAAAGGGTTTATTAATTAAATCATCTTGAAATTTTATGATGCATAAAACGATTGAAAGCATTTCTTTTTTTATAGTAGAATATTTAAATTGAGTTTCATTCCAAATTCCAGAATGGAAACGAACTAACTGGACAGACGAAGAATTGTCAAGTTTTTGTTTAAGGATACCCCCATACCCGACATCGGATGCATCAGTTTCAACTATCTTGAATGCATCAGGATTGGAAATACCATGGCAATGAAGACTTTTAATTTGGGCTTTAACTTGTCTGACAATTTGGGTATGAGTGGAGAACCATGGACTAGGGTTCTTCTTGAGTTTATCATAAAAGGGTTTGATCAAATTACGTAATTTTTTGTAAAATTCATAAACATAATTTAGACTACCTAATAATCTTTGTAATTGATTTTTGTCTTTAATTTCATCAAAAAAAATTTCTGCAAATTCATTTGCCCTACTATAGTTATGATAGTTCAAAAATGAATTTTGTGACCTAAAATCTTACATTAGTTTGAAATAAATCAATTTTTGTGGGAGATAAAACCATTAAATTTGATAATTTGATAAAACTGGTATAAGTGTTTCCAATGTTCATCCAAGATTTATAAGTATATCATTGATATACACGTTTGAGAAGTGAGTAAAATGAATAAAAATACAATTCATAATAATTTGGAATTCAGACGGAGCATTTTTAAGACCGAATGGCATAACAGTCCATTCATAATGGCCAAATGGGACATTGAAAGCCGTTTTATAACGATATTTAGGATGAATCTGGACTTGCCAGAATCAAAATTTAAGATCAAACTTTGAAAAAATGGTTGTTTGATATAGACGTTAAATAAGGTTGCGTTTGCTAGGAATATGATATCTAATCCATTGTAAGGCTTCATTGAGGGATTTGTAGTTAATTACGAGTCTCGGAGACTCTCTTTCTAATTCAGCAGCCTTGTGAACATAGAAAGCAAAACAACTCCAAGGAGATTTGCTTGGGGTAATCAAATTTTTAGAAATTAAATCTTGGATTTCTTGTTTACAATATTATAATCAACTAATGCAGTAGTATTAAGTTAATATTCTTTATTAATAACAAGTGTTATATTAAAATACCATTTATGAAATTTTATTTGATTGATTAGGTTTAAAAATTGAGGTTCTTCAATAGAGGTTTCGGTTGTAAAAGGGAATTGTGAGGCTGAACGTTGATTAATATGATCAATCTGTTGATATTGAAGACCTAAAACTTCATCTGCAAGTTGAGAGTGATTTTGTTTAATTTTTTGTATTTCTTTTTTCATGAAATTTATTTCTTGTTGTAAATCTTGTATGGTAATAGGTTGTTGTTTAGTATTTTGAAATCTATTAAAGATTTATTGATGATTATAAAATGGTGTAACGATTATCTGGAGTTTCTTTTTTAGAGATTGATTTTTTAATATGTTGTAAATAGTCATGTTTGATTTTAAGATCATCAATATGATCTATAAAGTCCAATAATAAACTTGATTCTTTGAGCATGTTAATTGATTTACAAAAGCATGGATTGATATCATGAGATTCTGATTCTATTTGCGAGTCAGAAGAAGTATAAAGTTGACAGGCTTGAGGGTCATCTGATAAATCATCATAATTGGATTTGGAGTGATAAGAGGATTGAGCATTTATTAATAATTTTTCTAACATTTGTTTTATGTCATCTGGGCCTTGTATTTCTTTGATTTTATGAGGTAATTTACAATTTTTTGCATAATAACCAATCTTTCCACATTTGAAATAGATGGGTTGTTTTGTTGATGGGTTTGGGTATTGAAGTTTATTATGATAAGGTTTCTTAGTATGATGTCGTTTAGGTTTATCATAATAGGTAGGATATGATTGTCTAGACTTATGACGTTTTATATGAGTCTTGGGTTGAAATTTTGTCTTAATCGTTTTTTTGTGGAAGGGGTCTGTATGGGCTCATACCCATACTGCTGACAAAAGAAGTCAAGTTATGCGCACGACTGGATACATTTTGTTTTTTTAATTGAACTCTTAATTTGAGATCATTGCATAAATTTAATGCAACCATTTCAATATGAGCAATCAATTCACCATAGGTGAGATTGTCATATGAAATGTGTCCATTGTATTTAGTTTTTAGACTTGTTTTGACAGTTTCAGCGAATGTTGAGGGAAGACTAGAAATAAATTTTTCTTTCCAGAAAGCATGACTACCTTCTGGCCGAGTCATAACTCTGTTAATAAAAATATCTTTATCAACGAAAATCACTAAGTCTAGGGCATCGAATGTTTATTAAGATTTCTTTTGGTTTTTCTTGGAAATGAATTGGATTACCTATGAAGTGTTTTAGAATGGCAAATAGAAGAGTGGCCACGGCATCAGGGATAGGAACCCGTTGCTTTGTTTTAATTGGATTGCCTAAATTTTCAATCTTAACGACTTGTAAAATTTGTTGTTGTTAAGAAGAAGTGAGATAATTATCCCACCAATCTTTAAGTCGGCCAATAAAGGTGGCGATAATAATTTGAGCAATTTGATTGTCATTCTTGTTGTCGCTGCTATGAGCACATGCCAACATAATCATTTCTAGAGTTAGATCTATTATATTTTGAGCAGTGAGACCATCTATATTCCATTCATAGATAAATCCAGTAGAATAATGGGTTGAAGTTTGTAAAGATTTTTCTTCATACTACATATCTGGTAATAAAGGACGGGGATAAAAAAATTTAGTTACTGGAAATGGTTGGTTAAAATATGTTTTTCTTTCATGTGGATTGGATCTAAGTTTTGCTAATTGTGTAGGAGAATCAGATTCTTTGAACTCCTGTGTGTCTTGTGATAATGTATTGATTTGTTTTAATGTAGAAAGTGTATTATTGATATCTAAAGCAACTAATTTTTTATTGATCACATCGATAAGATGTGTAGGGGTTGAAAGTGTATCTTGCTCTAAAGTAGATGGAGTAAAGTAAGTATTTGGTTTTGATTGTGAAATTTGTGGATCTTAAGTGTTTGTAGTATTATGTTAAATTATAGTATCACTGACTTTGTGGAGTAAAATATTAGTATAATTATTTTGTTCTATTATTTTTGAAATACCATGTGAAGTTGTCGTATTTGATTGGGAATAATTTTTTGAAGGAGGGAATACAAATTCTTGGATAGTGTTATTTTTTAATTGCCAATTTGTTTTATTTGTAATAGTATATTTGGTAAAAAAAATATTCTCATACCAGGTAAAGAAAAATATATTTTCTTAAATTTGTTCACAGAATTGGTAAAATAATTTACCTATTAGGTTTTATTGATTAAGAGTATATTTTTGTGAAAAAGTCACATGTCTTGTTAAATTATAAGTTTGCCTATATTCATTCTGAATTAGTTTTTTTATTTAATACAAACTTTGTAAAGAGAATATTTAACTGAGAAGGGTCTCCCATTTCAGATTTTGTTGGTGATTTAATGGATTCAGTTTGATTTTCAAATTGAAAATTATAAATAGGTTGAGGAATTTGAGGGAAATTTGGATTTTTCCTAAAGTTTACTAAGTCTAGATGTGGCAAAGGTGATGTTGGAATTTTAGATATGTGTGAAGAATCAATTTTGAATGATGATTCAAACCGACGACTAGATTGAAAATCAGATAATTGGACTTTAGTTTTTCTATTTTCAGATAACCGTAATTCAACAGTTCCATCTTTTAATGTAACAATTTGTTTTATTCTGCTAGGAGGAGGTTTCCTAGGTTGAGATTGTATTTGCCAAGTGACTGGAAGAGTAATTTAATTCCAATGAATTGTTTTTGGGACAATAACACTAGTTTTTTCTTTATTTGCCTGAAAAATGATCGTGTATCCTTTTTCAGATGCTTGAAAAGCATGAGGGCTCAAATGAGTCTTCATGGCTTTGTATGTGATTTTGTATATTAATGCTAAGGGTTCAGATCCAGGTAACATGTCAAAACCAGATGTTTGAATGTTTAGTGTTAATGTTTCCAAAATGTTTGGATCATTGAGATAAACAAAGAAATTTGGGTAACAATCAAAATAGATTGGACCCATGGCCATGGTAGATTCTACTATTTCTAATAGAGAATCATCAAATTTGTTATGTCTGCAATCACGTAGTGCTAAGAGAGCACATGTGTCTAATCCTGATCTTGTAAGAGGTTTAATTCATACTTGGATTAATCCAATATGGATATACTTGTACCATTGATTTTGAAGAAATTGTAATGTTTCTTTTGAAAATAATTGTTTTGATTCTAAAGATCCATCCATTGGTATTGTTTTCTCAACAATATTAATTAGATCTTCAGTTTTTTGCAAAAATATGGATTTTGAAATATCATATACTTGTTTGAAAGGAACTTGGGGAACAGACCATTTTTGAAGATTTTGTTCTGCTTCTAAAATTGTACATTCTAATCTATTTTGGATATTAGGATTTTTAGATCGAGAACAATAATAGTATATATTTAATAATATTATAATAATATATATTTAGTAATATTATAATAGTATGTCTTCCAATTCTTTAATAATAGTATATATTTAATAATATTATAATAATATAATTGAAATTAATAATAGTATAATTATAATAAGTTGAATTTAATAAGAGCATAATAGTATAATTGAAATTAAATTGATATAGAAAAGTTAAAGATATATATAAATAATGATGAAAAAGTTAAAATAGGGGTACCCCAAAATTTAGCTTTTGGTTAAAATAGGGAATGGTTGATCCCCAATTTTAACTTTTACCATTGGAGATGTTTTGAATCATCTTCAAAGGTAAAAGCTAAAACAATCCCTTATTTTAACTAAAAGCTAATTTTAGGGGTCTCCCTATTTCTTCATCACTCCAACCACATTCATTATTTTAGCTTTTTCATCATTATTTAAATATATATTTTCTTAGTTTTTGAAATTTTTTATTGAAATTTATTTGATTGAAGGAAAGAGAATAAAGAAAATGACTTTTTAAATATTTATTAGGATTTGGGGATGGAATAATGCCCCCAAATATAGGAGGGGAGGAAGTGAAAAAGTTAAAATGGGGGTTTGAATAAGGAATCCTTTGGAGTAAAGTTTTTCTCACATGAGACCCCAAAATAGTTTTTTTTTTTTACTATTTTAGGGGATTCCTTGGAGATGCTCTAAGTTGTATTGTTAGAATAACCCAGAGTTAAATGTGTCTTGTGCAATTTTGCTCGAGCTATCAATACTCGAAAATTAAACATTTAAAATTTGACTCAAGCAAAGAGGAAAACAATGCAGAATGCTACTCACCAGGTGTCCTACTGCGGAGTTTGGTTGTAACGATTAATTTTCCCATTTTACTGTCTAACTTTAACTGTATCCCTCAAGCGAAACACTTTGTAATGTTTCAAAACCAACATTTTGTGAAGGCCACGACTATTTCATACCACCATTTTCTCTATTTGACATCGTTAATTCCTACCTTTATGTCTAACCCCAACACCTCTTTTTTTTAGTATTTTCTTCTCCACATAACAACAATAGTCGCTTTTCTCCCACCTGTCACATTGTTGTCGCTGCTCGGCTACCTTTTTTTCTTTTCTTTTTCTCTTCCCTATCTTTTCTTCTCATAAACAAGCGACGACTGCCCCTCCCTGCCATTACTGTTGCCACGGCCGCCCCATCACCCCGACTTATTATTATTATTAATTTATTTCTTTTCTCCTTCAATCTCGCTCCAAGAAGTTTTGCAACAATAGCAAAGAAACCTTTTTTTTTTTTTTAAGACCAACTCAAATATATTCAAAATTATCAACCACTAAATTATCCCGATTTTATAGCAAGTAATCATGAGTTTGTGAGGCTTCCATTGGCCCCTCCCAAACACCACACTCACCCCCATTAAAAATCCTTCTCTATTTTATATAACACCTTTATCAATCTCTTTGAATTATTGCTTCCATAACCATAAAAAAAAGTATCAAATAACCAACCACATTAACTATAGTGTTTGAATAAATTTAATGAACAAAAAGGACTACAATGACTTTCCTTTATCACCCCAAATTCAACCAAATTTAAAATGGAAACTCTCCCTTATTTTCTTCTTGTACTATTAGAGAGATGGGCATGCATCATGGATGGGGCAGGCCCTCTGTTTTGTTGCAATAAGAAGAGACTGATAAGTCTTGCAAACCAGAGTAGCTAGGACGAAAGGATCACCACACTGCCTTCAACTTTCCAAGTTTCTTATCTCACCCACCCAAGAATAGATGTCTACATTTCAAGTGCATTTATTTATGAAGACAAGTACCCGTCACAAGTGTATCTGTGTTCATGGTGTTGGTGGTTCTTGTATTTATTGTATGTTTTGTATAAATAAGTCCACAACATATAACATTCTGTATCACCTAGAATATTGACTAGTACACTATCTTTGGTTCTATATATGTGGGAACAAGAATAGAAGGGAATATCCTCATCAATGGATTACTTAACATCATTTACTTGCTATTTATTTAGAGCATCTCTTAATATTTAGGGTTAAATGAGGAGATGGGGGTTTGAAGTTGAACGTTCCACTTCAGACCCCATTGAGTCCCTTGATAAGGCGCACAATTTTGTAGTGTTCACCACGTTATTGTGGTTTAAATTTTCATGGGTTTGGGTTGAAAAGATAAAATTAAAACTAACTTTGGTTTCAAGAATTGGCTTACTGGAAATGCTCTCGCAGCTATAAAATACCTATATATATTCAACGGGAATATTGGTTGATTAATTGACATCAATTAGTTAAGCCATTAACATAATTATAACAAGTGATTATGTTAAACCATGTCATGATCTTTATCCTAACATGGTAGGATCGATATGAACAAAGCATGGAAAGTGGCAATCATAAAAAGAGATTAGTGTAAAACAAGTGTGAGAAACAAGCAAAGGAAGAGAGAGATGTTTCGCTTGGAGTAAAAATGGTAGGCCCTCGTCTCCACTGGAAGGAACGACACCATCCCTGAAAAAGACGTCCACATCGATGGAATTACGCAACATATTTGAGTCATCCCAGACATGAGGGGCCTAATAAGGGGACTTGATTGGACTTGATGGGCCCAAAGAGGGTTTAGGAATCACTGGCAATATTCCATTCCTATGAGCAGAAAAAGCAATGGTTAAAGGCAAAAGAGATGGAACCCTCCACCCATAACAACAACATTAAAAGCAAAAGAAAGAACTGTGAAGGAGACAAAGTGGAAGAATGTTGATCCAAAAATCAAAATTAAAATATAAGCCCATGGGCCCATTGACCTTGTTAGAGTTAGAGGACTCATCATAAACCATTGATTGTGTTGAGACTTGAGACTGGAGAGGAAGAAGAAAAAGATTGGAGGGAGTGTATGAAGGATTATATATCCATGTCTGATATGCTTACAGGGAATAATATATTATCTATCCAACACCAACACCAACACCATATCCTATCTATCCAGCATGAGTGCCTTTTCACTGTCTGCATTTGCCAAAGTCAATTACTTTACTTTTGTTGAAAATATATTTCCACTTGTGATCACTTCTTAGTGGAGAAGATCCAAAGTCAGATCATAGTGAAATTTTAAACAGAATTTGTCAAAGATTTGGGTTGCGCATACAATTGCTAGAGTAATGCGCTTACTATTCGAAATGGGTTTATTTGGCATTAGAATTGGGCGACTTGATCAATGATGGAGTACGCTCAGACTTTGATACACATGTTCCAAGCTCACCAACGAAGCGCTAATAACTGACTCACTCTAGTTTCTCCGATACTAAAGCTAATGTTTGGAAGATTACAATGATGTATAGTTTATAAGTTGGATCAGACATGCATCAAAGCTTTCTCCAACGACAAGAGTATCATGATGTTCATATTATCTTTTTAGACAATTGATCGGTATTCATACCTATGGCACTAAAATAAATGGCAAGCTCTCCAGTGTAATAATTTATAGGAGTGGGGAGGGACTGGAAAGAATTCCATTCAGTGGTGTGGGTGGTGGCCCCCTTTTGTAATTTTTTTTTTTTTTTGTATTTTTAATGAATCCGGGATCAAAGCCAAACCTTGCCTTTCGGCCTGGCATCTCATATAATAATCTACCAAATATCTTTTCTCTTTTCCATAAAAAAAAAAAATACTTATCAGGAAATTAAAATAATTATTCACACCAAGTATATTTTCAGCTTGTAAGGGCTTGAATCTTGAAGTTTAGAAAGTGGGGGATGGGTAGACAGGGACTCCCCTTGTCTCTCCCCACCAAACCCCCCAAAAAAAAAAAAAAAACCTATGCAGAGGAGAGCTGCTCTTATATCTTTGTTGGTGGGAATTGTTTTTGTGTCACGTGTGAGTTTAAGGCAGATAACAGGTTTGAGCAGGTTACGGAATTATAATAGAAGAAGTTGGGGTTGATCATAGACAAGCAATTCGAATAGCATCATATAAACTCCATTAACCCACTCGACCAAACCCTTCAGATTGAACGAAATGAGGTTGCGCATTGAACTGGCATCTCGAAAAATCAAATGTGGTGCAGTCAACCTCATGAATGTTTTTCAGTTGTATTCAATTTTCAGCTACTCAAGTAATGATTGTCCCAAAAGCCTAGGTTTTGATCTCATTGGGGAGGATTTATGCGTGTTTTTAATGTTGTTGCAGTCTAGTAAAAACACCTCTAACTTGATAATAGGACACTGCTCTTCAGGTCTTGCCCAAAAGGACATCTCAATTTTATCTTTTAGATGAAATGATGTCACTTAGAAACCCTAGTTAAATTAGTTTTTTTAAACTAAACATAGAAATATGAAAACAATAATATATTTTACTATGGTGTTTGAGGTGGGAGATAAAAGACGGTTGAGATTTACCCAAATATAAGAATCTAACGGATCACATAAAATAATAAAACTGAAAGCACCAAGAGTGCATGGGTTCGATTCTCACACCCAACATTTTGATATTTATTTATTTTTCTTCAATTGTTGATGGTGGTGATTAGGCATATAAGTGTGAAGGGTGAGAACTTAAGGGGTTATCATGTTTTGACAAGTTTTAAACTTTTATCATGCCAACGACATGGGGAATACCTTAGTCTATATTACAAATTTGAACGGTGTTTGAGGTTAGAGATAAAAGACGGTTGAGATTTATCCAAATATATGAATCTAATGGATCACATAAAACTTAAAGTACCAAGAGTGCATGGGTTTCATTCTCATACCTAACATTTTGATATTTAAAGTAGACTAAACTTTATTTATCATGTTAAACTTTTATCGTGCCAATGGTACGGAGAATACCCTAGTTATATTATAAATCAAAATGGTGCTTGAGGTTGGAGATAAAAAACGGTTGAGATTTACCTAAATATAAGAATTTAACGGATAACATAGAACTAGAACTTAAAGCACCGAGAGATAATTTTATACATTAACGTAGTTCATGGTTGAGATTCGTTTAATCTAATGGTTGAAATTTAAAGTTAGTATTTATGTTTTACCTTCAATCAATCTCCAATAAGATCGCATGGGTTTGATTTTCGTACCCAACATTTTGATACTTATTTATCTTGATATTTAGATTAGAATAAACTATATCTTTATCATGCCAACGACATAGAAAATACCCTAGTCTATATTACAATTCAGAGTGATGTTTTACTATTTATTGTGACTGGGACAAACTAATGATTAGAGATAAAAGACGGTTGTGATTTAAAGTTGGAAAATGTGTTGAAGTTTGAGATTCATTTCCTATGATGACATATTTGCAAAATTATAAAATATCCAGAAGGGCAAAGAAAATGAAAAAAATTGTGAAAAAAATTGGTGGAATGTAATGTGGCGGAGAGAGAAAGTAAAAAAAAATTTTAAATAAAAATTATCATAATTGTAGTTGTCGAATTTTGGTATACTTGGTATCATTGAAATGTAATTTTGATGATCCAATAATCAATTACAAACACTTAAAATTTCAAAATATGCATTCTATTATTAAAACATATAAGTATTTATAAATTTTCATGTTTGAGTGTAATATTTTTCAAACAAAGACCCCGAACATTCAATCAATTCGAATTTTAATCAAGACTTTAAGAAAATTAATTTACATTATAAAATATGTGTTTTTTTTAGGAACTAATTAAGGTGGTCAATAGTGGGGATGGTGGTAAGGGTGTCATTTTTTTTTTATCAATAAAATTGAAATTGCATTAAAAAGAAAAAAAATATATAGGTTCAAAGTAAATCCTATCTCTAAATCATCATTATTACTATTACTGCTGCTACTACTACTACTAACATATACTGATGCAGTCAGTCCAACTGTGAGGTTCATGTTTTTTCTAATGTGAATTGTTTTGAAACATTCAAAATAAACTAGTTTGTGTTCCTGCCGATACTGTCAAGTAACATTTTGCTGCCATGATAAATGCTCACTTATGCCATTAATTGCTTTCACAAGGTCTTTGCTATTAGTTATCACTACAACTTTCTTGTACCCTTTCGCCATTGCACATTCACTTGCTGGTCTGACCCTGTTCAAGTTCAGCTTCAAAACTTGTTGTCATGCCTTTGCTGTGAGGTTCATGTTTTTTCTAATGTGTCAGATTGAATAGTTGAGTTTTCAAGAAATTATATAAACGACAAGTTCATTCTCTAAGAATTTGTAGGAGCCATTTGAGAAATAACTATTGTAGTCTCACATACTGCTTCTATTATAAACTTTACAAAAAAAAAAAAAAAAAAAAAAATTGCAATTGCTGGTCTTGAAAGGAAAATTTATTGTGTTAACTATGTCTCTCTATATTACGTACAACCGTCGTATGTCGCTCAATCCAACTGTTAGAGAACCACTACTACTACTACTACCGTTATTGTTGTTGTTATTATTATTATTTTAATGAAATCGATCCACCCCATAAATCAAGTATGATGATACTATTTAAATGTATTTATTGTGATAATCAATCAAATTTTGGTGCTCTAAGGTGAAAGTTGACATTACATTAATACACTACTTGAATTTCCAAAAGTCCTGGGTACCTTTGGAAAAACTAGTAAATACAAGCTAATGAAAAAAATGACAATACACATCATAGTTTTAAAATATCAAAATGAATATAGATTTTGAATGTTTTAATACATTTTTTATACTATTTATTTTTTTATTTCTCAATAATTTTATTTGAACACCACAAGTCTTATAATATTTTGATTTTTAAATTTTATTTAAAAAAATATAATTTACTATTTTGACTATTCATTAAATACGTGCAATAATTTTATGTGATTGAGAATCTTTTGATGGACTATTACAAATAATAGAATATCATTATTACTCAATTTCCAGCGTGGAGTTATTGAATAAGTTCATAAAAGAAACTCATTCAACATTTTCATTTATTCTTTTCAAACGTTTTTTCATTTTTATAAAATAAAATTTTTATTTTTATTTTTTTAATCTAACAGAGGAAGAATATAAATATTGTCAAAGATATATTTGATATGTTGATGAAATCATCACGTCATGTATTGCTGCAATCTAATATCAACAAAATGAAAAAGATTATGCTCCGTTTTGGTATCCCATAAGATAATGCAAATGCATTTCTTTGCAGACAATTACACAAAAATAAATGCTTAATAAAATTTACTAATTATAAAATTAAAATTCCGAGATCTCGCGAGCAATTACAAAGTTGCATTACCTTGTACTAAGAGTGGGCAATGTCGGTTCGGTTCGGTTTTGAGCCCCAAACCGATTTTGAACCGATTTTATTCGGTTTGCCCAAAACCGAAACCGAAACCGAATTTTGTATTTGTAAACCGATGAATTTGGTTGAACCGAATTTCGGATCGGTTCGGTTCGGTTGAGCCGAAATTTCAAGCTCAAGCATTTGAAAGACTTTCATTAAAACATATCCAATTTTTTTATAGGCCCAATTTTTTTATAGACCCAATTTTAGCCCAAAATTGAAAACTTTGAGAGAAGGGGGTGATTCAGTGCAACAGGGTGTACTGCAGTGCATTTGTTGTACTAATCAAGTATTGACACCTACTTGTTATTTAGTTATTTATATATATTTAATTAATCGGTCGGTTCGGTTATAAATCGGTCGGTTCAAAACCGTAAACCGATTTTGAACTGTTTATAATCGGTTCGGTTCGGTTTAAATTATTTTCTTTCTACTCATATTTCGGTTCGGTTATCGAACCGAATTTAAAAACCGGTTCGGTCGGTTAACCAAATTTAAATCGATTTTTGCCCACCCCTACCTTGTACAATGCATGTTTAAGAACCAAGCTCCTAACACGGAAGTTCCATCCATAGTCATTTTCACTAAATACAAGGACAGTTACGTCAACTCAGCTAATAAAGAGACTGAAAATTTCGATTTTCGAACTAATAATCTCTCTTTCTCCCTCTTCACTCTTCTGCTGAGCTCAGAACCAGCTGCTCCTCTCTCTGTCTCTCTCTCTCTCCCCCGCCCTCCTTTAAAAAGCCAAACAGTAACCTACAGTCTCTACCTTTTTCATTTCTTCATCTTCAACGCCGTTTCATCATACCCCATCGTTAGGGTTTCACCCATTTTCCCCTCTCTCCCCACTCTGATTTCTAGTTAAATGACTTAGTAAGAACAGAGCACAATTATTTCAATGAATATTGGCGTTATTTCTTGTTTTTCTACTTATTATCGTGAAAAAGATGTGTTCTTGGAGTTTTTCTGTGCTAATCGGAGCTGGAAACGTAAAGATTGAAGTTCTTCGATTAAAGGGTGGAGGTTTTTAGTACTGGGTGGAGATGGAAATATTTGGAACCAACTAATTAATGCCATCTTTTTACTTCTGAAGTTTGTTTGGACAAATTTCAAGCTTGAATCTTTGGTGGGTGGAGGAATTACTAGCTTTATTCGGTCGAATCCCCTTTTAGAACCTCAAGATTCAAGAAATCTTTGATGGGTATCTGTGATTTTGGTTGGAAAAGTATAAACAGAGGAAGTTCTGTCCTTTATAATGGATACTACAAGGAGGGAAATTTTTGAAACGGCAAAAACCGATACGTTACAAAGAAAGTGTGAGTGTTTACTCCTTAAGGAGTAGAGTTTGAAAGCAGAAGTCTTTCGCCAAATCGGATCATATTGTTACAAAGAAGGGCTCTTTTGGTTCATTTGCTTTAGCGCATAAGGACGAATTTGCAAAACTGCAAACCCCATCATTTGGTAGAGCTTTTACTGACATTTGGCTTAAGCTTTTCGCCAATCTGGGGGCGAAACCAGCTGGTTTAGGTTTGGTTTTTAAAGGGCTGATGGTGGTTTGGGTCCTCTTCTTCTTCTTCTTCTCTGGTTTTCTTTAGTGGTTTCTGGTTGTTTGAAGATATAATAAATGGCTTCTTCTTCACAGAGGGAGAGTAGTAGCAGTGGAAGCATGAGCAAGCAACAACAAGTTGATGCAGGGAAGTATGTGAGGTACACTACAGAGCAGGTTGAAGCTCTTGAGAGAGTGTATGCTGAGTGCCCGAAGCCAAGTTCTTTGCGAAGGCAGCAGCTTATTAGAGAGTGTCCGATCCTTTCGAACATTGAACCTAAACAGATCAAAGTCTGGTTTCAGAATCGAAGGCAAGAACAATTAATAAAACCCCATTTTCAATTTTTATTGAATTTTGTTTAATTGGGAACCCAGAAACCCCTAATTTTGTTAGTGCCAGATTACTATCTAGAGAGGATTCTATTAAAGCAAAGCTTTAATTTATCTTATTGAAGTCAGATTATTCTGTTTGATTATTTTATTAGAAAGTATAAAAAAAACCCTTTCTTTCTGAAAGAGGATCTATCTGATCAAGGGTTTTGATTCTTGGAGTTTCTTGAATCGTGTGAAAAGGACCTTAGGGTTTGGGGATTCGGTTTGTCTTTTCTTTTCTTAAAAGCAGAAGGATCTAGATTTGGGAGTTCAATTTGTTTCTTTTACTTTTTGTATTTGTTTGGTTTTAACTTTTTTTTTTTTTTTTTTTTTGATGTTTTAATTTTTGCTGCAGATGCCGCGAAAAGCAGAGGAAAGAGTCCTCTAGACTCCATACAGTGAACAAGAAGTTGTCTGCAATGAACAAGCTGCTAGTGGAGGAGAACGAACGCCTTCAGAAACAGGTGTCACATCTTGTGACTGAAAATGGGTTCATGCGCCAGCAGCTGCAACCCGTAAGTTCGAAGCTGCTTGCAATCATATCCAATGATTTATTGTTTATCCATTGAAGTTAAATTTCTATAATTGATTTACCCCTTGATAAACAAAGAAAAACTTAGAAATACAACGGATAACATAATGATAATGATACTGATAATGCTAACATTGATTAGAATTTCAATTGAAAATGGATGGGCATCCATTTTTGAGCGTTGATAGTAGTCCCTTTTGCCTCTAGATCTTTATAATTCTATATTTAGACCTGGACTGTATGTCCAAGAATACAATTGGTTACACCTAATTTAGCATCTTATTCATACACGATACTTATAGTATGTCCCTTGTTGTCTTCATAATTATGATGTCATGAAAAGATTCCAGGTGTTGACCTATCGTCATTGATTCATTTTATTTTTGAATCAAATGATTTGATCAGAATGTCTAAGTATGGTGCCTTGTTTCCATACTGGGTTTCTACATTCTAACATCTATAAACCTAAAACTGGTTTGCAGCCTAACGGGAATCCTGATGCTAGCTGTGAGTCCGTGGTTACCGCTCCTCAGCAGCAGCATCCGTTAAGAGATCTCAACAGCACTGCAGGGTAAATTCTACCAACACAAGCTTGGCATCTCTCTTTCACGCTCACTCTCTAATTTAAATTGCAACATTGTTTTGTCTCTTGCTCTGATCATGGGTTGTATTATCGTATGCTGTCACAGACTTTTCTCTCTTGCAGAGGAAACTTTGGCAGAGTTTCTTGGTAAAGCCACAGGAACTGCTGTCGATTGGGTCCAGATGCCTGGGATGAAGGTTTTTAATTTGCACCTACTTGTTTTTATTTTTACTTTAACTTGATAAAAGAACACGCATGTGACCTCAAGTAATGGCGTGTTTACCTTGTTTTTATGTATTATTTTGAAATTGCTACATCAGATGCTAGATAAGTTACTGTTATTGTTAAGAAAATTGTTTTGTTTGCCTCTATGCTGATATGAAAGTTACCTTCGCATATATAAATTATAACACGATCTCAGAAGGGATTGTTTTGATTCTGATCAAGGCTGTGCTTACTCTTCTCAATTGGATATCTATCTATCTATCAGTCAAGAGTAAGTACGCCCTTCTTCACTTTTGGTAAGTATATCCTCTAAGTCTCTAGGCAAAACTGTAAATACACTGTTAACTGGTAATGGAGATCGAGTTTATTCCTCCCAAGTTCCAAATAGATATCGAGTGAACTTAGGCTTGTGAGTCATTTGGTAGTAGCTTTTAAATTTAGTTGGCTGAAGATCTTTAGCAAGATAGCGAGTTGAATGTGATGACGAATAGAAAACTCTTAAAGTCCCACGACAGCAAATATGATCATAAAGGAATACAATCTATCGTTTTTGTCTCGCTTGTGCTGTCCCTTCTCCTTCTACATCATGGAATGGGAAGTGCTTGAAGCGCAGAAGAATCTGAGTTAGATTGATTTCTTTGGACATTATTGAAGAAAGTGGTGATCCGAGTTGTACTTTACATGAGAGTTGTGGTAAGAAATCAAGGGCTTTCCATCAATTCCACATGCACTTACCGTGATTCTTTCAATTGAGACTCGGAGTTTTTGAGCACTCATCTATATCGGTACCCTGCAATGCTCTAAATTCAATCTCTTTAGTTTAACCCCTTTCATATGCGTCTTACAGTTTCTTGCTCTTTTTGTTCTTTTAACTTCATGAAATATCTGTTTTGAATTGCACCTTCTTTAACATCGTCACTGTTAGAATGTCTAGGTTGACTCACTGACTCAAAATCTTAGTATAGAGTATAGACACCTAGACTTGGTAACTGGAGCGTGGAGTATGAACGCCCAAATTAAAAGGTTTTCTTTATTCAGGTGACCTCAAAACCTGTATATACATACATAACTAAGTACATACTTGCATGGGTCACATATATAAGATCTATTTTTGTGTTTGTATTTATAGAAAATTTTTCCAAAAGTGTCAAAATATTCAACACGTATCTGATATGACACAACTCCTATGTTGGTCTGTCTGTGATTTCTAGGTGGCCATTAAATCAGTGATTGGTGTGACAAAAATTGCATCTTGTAAAAATAGTTAAAAAGTGAGTTCAAAATTTATTTAAACATTTCAAAGTTCCTGATATTGATATCGCGAAATATATATTTGCATCCACAATCTTTTGTTGAAGCCTGCCATTTCTATTAGTGAACTTTGGATCAATAAGCGCTATTTTGCACTCAAAGTAGAATAGCTAACTCTCCCTTGAACTGTGGTTTTAGTACACAACAAGAATGCACATTTGTTGCAAGTGCTTAATCCAATTTTTTTCATGTGTGGCTTGTTATGAGATTCCTTGTTGTGCACTAGTAAGAACTTCCGTTGAGTGTGGTCTACTCTTATTAAGGACATGCCACCGTCATTTCAGTTGTTGCCAGGCCTTTCCAGAAGCTGGTGGCGTTGACTTTCAGGATTATGGATTATGGAATGAATGGAGAAAATCTAGTTATGTAACTTTGTTGGTTTGGCCTTTTTTATGACAAAAAAGGCGAGTAGGCTGAGACTCCTATTTACAAACTGTAATTAACTATTCCAACTATGAAACACACATTACATGTCTAAATCTACAACAAAAATTTATCTTAGTACCCCATCTGACAATGACATGAAAAGAAAAGTAGCCTTTTTCCGTTCCTCCAATTTCCTTGTTCAAAAGTGTAATGGTACTTTGGTTTCCAAAGTTCTTCCAGTTTGTGAGGGCATAAGTTAAATCCGAAGGGAGTCTTTCATAATAATGCTATCTTTCTTGTTCCCTTGAAAGGCAAATCTGAAGGGAAGATGAATTATGGAGTACTTGGTCAACTGATAATCTAACAATATATTACTGTTATATTTGTGCTTCAATGGAGATAATTTACAAGATTTTTCTGTTGGATATATTTATGTTGAACCTATGACTAAAACTTCACGATTATGTGAAAGCTAGAAGAGAGAAAAAAAAAGTTCCAAAAGAGGTGCTAGTTATTTATTTGTTTTTATGGAAGCTCAATTTTTTATTGAAAGAGGTGTTAAGTTGCTATAAGGAAATAAGATAATGCAGTGTCTCAAGCTAACTCACATACAACCTATGGTTATTATAGATTCACACTTGTATAAGCCATCTCTAATTAATGTGAGCATACAATTGAAAAGAGAGAAGTCACCAACTGCAAATAGCTATGGCACTCTTAATTTTTTGCAATATTCTCTTCAAATTTTATATAATGGTCAGGATGTGATTTCATTCTTTATTTGTATAAGTAAGGAAACTGTAAATAGTTGGTTTACCATTTTGTATGTAACACATTTCTCATAATTAATTATTTTCTAACCAGCCTGGTCCGGAATCGGTAGGGATAGTTGCCATTTCACAGAGCTGTAGTGGAGTAGCAGCGCGAGCATGCGGTCTAGTAAGTTTGGAACCTGCAAAGGTAAGATTGGTCACTGCCCAAACTGATTTTATTTTTTAAAATTGTGAAGGACTGGAAAGTATTATTTGGAACTATTAATCAGTGTTGTGTCTTCAGAAGGAGTCTATCATATGACAGGAAACTTATCCAAATTCTGTCAGTATGAGAATTCCAGAGTGTTCTCAATGAAATAATTGAAGAATGTCCGGGCCTTGAAAATAACATATCAAATTTATTTTTTCTGTTAGCAGATTGCAGACATTATTAAAGATAGGCCAACTTGGTTCAGAGACTGCCGAAGCCTTGAAATCTACAACGCGTTTCCAACTGTTAATGGAGGGACAATAGAACTGCTACACATGCAGGTAAAAAATTAATAGGAAATTCAAAGTTTTTATTTTTTAATTTTTTTACTCGGCGAAACGTAATGTAAGGCAAAATCTGAAACCCGACATGTTGGCACTCCTATTACGATTCCCCACTTGATTACCTCTCCCCTTTTCGCCTTTTCCACCTTAGTCACCGTCTACATTTTTGCTTTCAGATGTATGCTCCAACAACACTGGCTCCTGCTCGTGATTTATGGACTATGAGATATACTACAAATTTGGAAGATAGCAGTCTTGTGGTATGTAATTATGTCAACTGTACTGCCTTGACATGCTGCACTTCTTCTCGAACATGCACTCTAGATGGGTACTGTTTGTAAAATATGATAAACGATCCAAAGGAGATTATTTGATGGTACATACATTCTGAATGGGTCTTTGTTATTACCAGCAATGAGACACCAGAACTCTAGGAATAATTATTTTATACCAGACCTGGGCCTAGCAATAATATCAGCAGCGGGAGGCAAATCATAAATAAGATGTGTGTGAACTTGTCCATAAGTGGTTATCAGAGGAGTTCTCATGCAAAACCCATTGAATTTTGTTGGTTACGTTTAAATAAATCTTTTCCTTTTATCCCTATCAATGATATTATGCCTAAGTTGGTCATACTCATCTAGATTAGTGGCAGTGTAGATGTTCTTGGAGAACCATATAAGTTGATTATATTTTCTCTTACGTTCCTTCCTGTTAATGATGTTATGGCTATGTTGGTTATAGTCATCTAAAGCAAGTTTTATATGTCCATTCTATCATGTTGTTATCATTAATCTACTTATGTTTTCTAGCATTTCATGATTCAAGGCAACGAATACCCTAGTTTCTCTCGCAATGACAAGTTTGATTTTAATTATGGTCTGCAACTATAGTGATGATTTGTGTAATTGTCATCAAACATTTCTTGCAACTGCATTTGGGTTTGACGAAAGTTAATAATCTAGATTTATTTGCTTTGTGTCTACACCTGAAGGTCTGTGAGAGATCACTCTCTGGTTCTGTTTCTGGCCCAATCCCATCTACTACTTCTCAGTTCACAAGGGCTGAGATGCTGCCTAGTGGTTATTTGATTCGTCCATGCGAGGGAGGAGGATCAATCATCCACATTGTCGACCACCTTGATCTTGAGGTTTGACCCCCTTCTCCCTTTTTATGGAAGGATATGAAATTTATTTTTGGTTTGAGGAACATTTACTTAAGTTTTGAAAATATCTTTCTTATCAATTAATTACACCCTGCTTTTTTATAGGCATGGAGCGTGCCTGAGGTGTTACGTCCACTTTATCAATCGTCTAAAGTTCTAGCTCAGAAAATGACAATTGCAGTAAGTAGAAAAGGTTTTGGTTGTTATAATTTAGCCCATGTGATAAATTGTGCTTATCACACGAGTTGGATTGTGAAAGCAAATACTTGACCATAGGTGTCAATCTCATGCCCCAATGAAGTATTTACTTTACCCAAAATCTGGATTGCAACATCTAGACAAACTTTATTTATTACTCTGTTCTGTTGCTTCAATTATATCATTCAACTTTGTTTTATCTATTTATATTACATTAATTTCTTTGATGTAAGCTTGAGTGTCTTGCACATTAATACGTGTATTTAAATGGTCAAGGTAGAAGTGAGTTCTACTTTCTTTCTTCCAAGCTCCAAAGAACAAACATGGAACTGATAGAAAATTTTCTGTTAAAAGGCATTGCGCTACATCAGGCAAATTGCTCAAGAGACTAGTGGGGAAGTGGTGTATAACTTGGGAAGGCAGCCAGTTGTTCTTCGAACCTTCAGTCAAAGGTTGAGCAGGTATGTCCGTATCCTTTCTATTATGAATGTGCGTACCGCTGCAACAAACATGAAGAGTCTATAAGCTGTTATTGATCTTGCATTTTTGTAGAGGATTCAATGATGCAATCAATGGATTCACCAAAGATGGCTGGTCACTGGTTAACAGCAGTGGTCCAGATGATATAATTATGTCTGTGAATACAAGTAAGAACTTAGGTGCTGGTGCCAATCCTGCTAGTGTGCTCCCATTTCCTGGAGGTGTCCTCTGCATGAAGGCATCCATGCTACTTGAAGTGAGTTGGCAGTATCACTACTGTTGTTATCATACTTTGCTTCATAAAATTGACTGTACAGGTTATCTTTTGTTAGTTTTTTGATTTTTTTTGTTTTAAATTTTTTTATGGTGAAACTCTTTTTGACTTCCTATCACGAACTCATAGATCAGGAAGATTTGTCTTTTCTCGGCATCTTAGAGCTTTAAAAAAATTGCATTTTGTGTAGCCAGCATAGATGAGGCTTGTGCGTAAACCTTGGGCAAGTCAATTTCTTTTGGATGGGATTCTTAAACTATCACTTATGAATTATTTCCTATAAGTGGCAACTTTTCTCATTTGTTTAAATTTGACACAAACCTTACATAGCTTGTTCTTTTATCTGATTTTTTTTCCCGATTGATACATTGTATATGAACATATAATATTCTCTTTCATGGCAATAGAATGTTCCTCCTGCATTGCTCGTTCGATTTCTGAGGGAGCACAGGTCAGAATGGGCTGATTTCAGTGTTGATGCTTACACTGCTGCAGCTATGAAAGCTGGCTCTTATGACTTTCCAGGAATGAGGCCCACTAGGTTCTCTGGTAGCCAGATTATCATGCCACTTGGTCACACAGTGGAAAATGAAGAGGTTTGTGATTTTTGTTCTGTTTCTTTGGTTTTCTTGACAGAATGTTAAATAGAAGCATCATAGCTAAAACTTCAAATTCTTCTAGATGAAAAACTATGTGTTTGCAGTCTTAGAAAAAAAGATTGAACATTGAGAAGGTTTTTTGTGCTGTTGCAATTCGTATTCACCCTATTTGTTTATTCATTTATTTCTTGTTCTTAATTTTGTATTCTGTGCACTGACTTGTCTTGGTCATTGATGGAGAATATTCTAGTTACTTGAAGTGATACGACTTGAAGGCCAAACTCTCAGTCAGGACGAGGCTCTGTTATCCAGGGACATTCATCTATTACAGGTTTTCCTTCTGAGTTGTAAATTTTGAGTACTCTGACCATAAGATTGAAAGCTTGATAAACTGTTAATCAACAGTCATGCGTTGTTGGTTGAGTCACGTGCGTTTTAGTCATCACATTTTGATTTCGAGAATTTTAATAAAAATTGAAAAACACTATTGGTTAGAAGTATATTTGTAAGAGTAAAATGTATTGATTTGTTATACTTTGTACATGGCCTTTGCAGATATGTGTTGGAATGGATGAGAATGCAGTAGGTGTATGCTCGGAGCTTGTGTTTGCTCCCATTGATGAAATGTTTCCTGATGATGCTCCACTTATACCGTCTGGGTTTCGGATCATTCCATTGGATTTGAAAACAGTTGAGTTGAGACGTCTAACCGTATTCTTTTATTTGGTTATTTTTCTTCTTAAGATGACAATTAGAGTCGGACAGTCAGTATATGTTAATAGAATTATTTTAAAAACTAAAAGATTTCTAACTTAGGAGATTCGCTCAAGTATTCAAACATTTCTTAAAGCTGGTAAGTGACAATTAACAAAGTCTTTGGATCTTGCAACACTATGAGAAATGCATGAATAGTGGCACTTGTGGAATTTTTGTGCAACATAGTTTACTCAAAAGAACTCTATCGGAGTTGCTTCCGAAAAGAGCCCTAATAAAATTTCCTTTGAGTTAGTCTGGTCTTTGATTCAAGTAGCTTAAAATGTTTATTGTCTAGAATATAAAAAACCTAGTTTGTTATGAAACGACCAAGTAGAGCCCTAGTCGTATTTAAGTTTCTGTATATAGTAAGCAAATAGGCATCCTGATGATAGAAGCAAGTCTGATGAAGTGATGGTATGAGTCCACTTTTGCTTGCACTGACTGCATCTTAATCAAGTTCTCCACTTGATCCACCAACCCTAAAAGTCCCAAATTATAAAATAGCAACTATTTAGGCTGTCAAATCCTTTGGCAGAATAGTGAGATGGGGGAACTGTTTTGGCTCCAGAACTAATGCTTACTAAATAATATGAAACACAGGATGCATCAACCTCACATCGGACGTTGGATCTAACATCCAGCCTTGAAATTTCTCCTGCTGGAACTCGTGCTGCTGGGGACACATCTTCAAATGCCTGCAGTACACGCTCCTTGTTAACAATTGCCTTCCAGTTTCCATTCGAACTACATCTCCAGGATACTGTTGCAAATATGGCTCACCAATATATCCGCAGCGTGATTTCTTCTGTGCAGAGGGTTGCTATGGCCATATCTCCATCTGGACAAGGCCCGCATATGGGGCCAAAGATATCTCCTGGGTCACCAGAAGCTCTTACACTTGCTCATTGGATCTGCCAGAGTTATAGGCAAGTTGCACAACTGGAAGTCTCATTTCTTGTTCTATGTGAAAACTAAACATGTTTTCGTAGTCCAACAATGGACTTATTATTTTATGAACAGTGATCATTTTTACCTGACATCAAAAGAAAAAAATTTCATAAATTTTTTTAGCTAGTTAAACGTACCTTCTTATTCTCAGCTACCACTTCGGAGCAGAACTTATGAGCTCCGACAGTGACGGGAATGATTCTGTGTTGAAGCTTTTGTGGAATCATCTGGATGCAATACTTTGCTGTTCACTGAAGGTATGATTTTAGTTTTCTGAAACTCTTCTTGGCTGTTTGAGATATCTAAAAAGAATGGTAGACATGTTATTGTGAAATTGATATGGTCACAATCAAGAATTCATACGTAAAAACTGTGGCTAGGCATATTTGAATCTCTAGTCTAGCAGTGTTCATGATATTCAGTTCCAAGAGCTGCTAATGAACCAAAGGTGGTGCTCTTCATTGCTTGCAGTCACTACCAGTCTTCACCTTTGCAAACCAAGCGGGACTGGACATGTTGGAGACAACGCTGGTGGCTCTACAGGATATTACGCTTGACAAAATATTCGATGATTCTGGACGGAAGTCACTGTGTACTGATTTTGCCAAGATAATGCAACAGGTAACATATGAGTTAATACCACTCCCACTATGCATGAGCAGTACTGCCACCTAAAGTTGGGTTTTCAAAGTTGTTTGTTTAAATCACAAATCAGTCTCGTGTATGGTCACAGTGAAAGATTTTGTTAAGGTTAGTGTCCTTATGATTTATGTTTGCGCGTGGATCTATGAATTAGACACCTTCAGTGAAGCGTATTCAACTACAATGGGACATTTGCTGTTTATGAGAAATACTTGACTGATTAAAACCTTTTGGGGAGGAAAAATGTCGAAAACACAATAGTTTGAACAACATAAACAATTGGAATTTCCTCAGACTCTAGCTTATATGTTATCGTAAAATGTTGATTTGCTACTCGCTATTCACCTTGCAGGGTTTTGCTTACCTACCGGGTGGAATTTGCTTGTCAACCATGGGACGGCATGTAGCCTACGAACAAGCTCATGCCTGGAAAGTCCTTGCAGAAGATAGTAGCGTTCATTGCATTGCCTTTACTTTCATCAACTGGTCTTTTGTGTAATTATCAATCAATCTCAGTTGTAAGCAGAGAAATAGCAAAAGAAAAGGAAAATACGAAAAAGCTTTGTATTGACATCTGTTGTATGCTTAAATTATCTTAAATTAAAATAATTTCCCAAAAAGTGATGGATTGGTGTTATGTTTCCAAGTTTATTAAAGCATTGAGAGCATCTCCAATGTTTTGGACGTGTATTATGAAAAGTATACCATTGATAGTGGTTTTAGCCAATACTATAGAAATTGCAATTTCCATCTCCAAATGAGATCATGCAAGAGGTACAGTTCTTCCAGTTTTTGCAACTAGAAACTGAAACCAGTCAGAGATATCCTATAGCATCATCATGCGTCCGTTTCTCAATTTTCCATTAGCATTAGCACTATGTAATGGATTAAGGGGATGGTTCTGGACACAATACGAATAGAAAGGAAACCATATTTCCTTGAGAGACATTTTTTGGTACCTGGTAAAGATGATCAATATGTGGTGCCCAACGGATGCCACTTTTGGCTATGTGCTCCAGCTGGGTGCTCCGTAGGTACGTTGAACTTGAATGTAAATGATAGTCCAGAACCGAGATTCTCATCAAAATTATGCCAGCTAGACCGTACACCGGACCCAAGGCTATATATAATCAGAACAGAGCGCAGACACAGTAAATAGGGTTTTGAGAACAGGCCAAGAGACCCATAAAATTTCTTAAGTTGTTATTACAGATAGACATCACGTCTATAGGACAATTAGAACCGTCCAAGTAGCCATTTTGGGCAAGGATCCGGTCCACATAGTCGTCCCGTCCTGAACAGTGTTAGGATCGGTCCTAGTATTCTTCCTGAGCAAAGTAAGGATCTCGACAAATAACCATCTTGGGCAGAGACATGACCCGGACAGAAAATCGTTCCGAGAGCATAGTCAACACTGAGATGAAGAGTCATCCTGAGCAAAGTAAGGATCTCGACAAATAACCATTTTGGGCAGAGACATGTCCCGGACAGAAAATCGTTCCGAGCATAGTCAACACTGAAATGAAGAGTCATCCCGAGTATAGTCAATGTAACACCCTGTGTGGGCAAGCTTAGAGGCTAGCAGACTACCATGTGTGGGTGGACTCCGAGGTTGACAACTTCGTGTGTTGGCGAGCTCAGAGGCTAGCAGACTACCATGTGCGGGTTAACTCTGAGACTGGCTATCTAGGTATTATAGTCCCACATAGGCTAGGTGAGGGAAATGAATGTGTTATATATGTGCGAAGTTGAATCTCCTTGGTATGACACGTTTTAAAAATGTGAGGGTAGTTAGGCTCAAAGCCGACAATATCGCACCTTACTATGGAACAATTATGCCAAGTAGAGTCGTTGTTTTACTCTATGTTTGTACACTAATGGAAGGGGCACTCATGGGATGTCATTTCAAAATGTTGTTTTTGAATGTCACTCTCTTAGGGTTGTCAATGGCCTGGGGTTTCTGAATTCAGTTCGGTCCGATTCGAAAAAATTGGATTCAAATTTCAAAACTCATTCTGAAATTCTTATTGGACTGATTTGGATTTGGGTATCCGATCCAATAATACTTCAAAAGTGTGCAAATTTTATAAATATTACATATAGTATTTAGAAAGTGGAAGCTTTTGGTAATTTCAATTATTTATTTTATTATAAAATAAATTTTCTTTTAAACTTAAATTTAAAAATATTGCATGTAGTATTTAGAAAGTGAAAGCCTTTGATAAGTTCAATTCTTTATTTTTATTATAAAATAAAAATTTTATTTTAAAAAGTATTTATTTAATTTTTATAATTGATATAAAATTTATCAAATTAAGTTAGTTGGAATTGGATTGGGGTGGTTTGAATTTGATAATATTAAATGGAATTGGAATTGGACGGATTGGATTTGAATTTCTAGCAATCTATTATCTATCCTACCGCCCCTGGGAGCACTCGTTGTTTGTTTTTGGTAAGAAAATTGACCCTGGAACTGGGCTCTAATTTCCTTTTGACCCATAATAAAACCCATCCATCAGGGTTAGTTTGGCCATTGAATCGACATCCACCTCTAAAACAAAACTCATTTTCTTCACCAGCAAAACACACGGGTGCAAGTAACAAGCATAAACACACACACACGCACTGTGCGACACTGATAAATCTCAAAGAGAGAGTGATCGAATCGATGAGGAGAAGACCAATATTGATTGGGTTGGGGTTGTTATCGATTTTTGGATTTTTAGTCTACTTGAGACTTTGGGCTATAGATTCAGACCTCACTTATGAAGACAGAGATTACATTAGGTTTGAACCCTTATTCCTCCTCCTTTTGGTTTTCTTGAATTCAATTTGATTTTTATTTAGTCAATTAGATAATCTTGATTGTATCTCTCACAAATACTTGCAGAAGACAGTTTGATCTTGCAAACAAGGAAGCAATGGATGAATCAGCTGAGTGGAGATATAAATATGACAATGAGGTTGATAGAGCTACCAACTGTCACAAGGAGCTCCTTCAGGTCAGCTCTCCCTTTTACATGAGATTTTTTCTTCTTCTTTCACTTATGGGATTTTTTTGGTTGCATTATGGATAGTTTTCTTGGATACCCATTGTGGATATCTTTCTATTTCTTTACTACCAGTTTTGTATTGAGCATAATTTGAATTGAACAAATAAACCATTTCATATTGATGTAAAATTCTGTGTGGGTATTGAAGAAGGTAACATGTTTTTGCCGAATGCATGAATGGGTTCTGACTGTTTCTCCAGAATTCACTGCGAAATGTGTGGTACATTCCTACTTCATGAAGATTCAAGTGAAACACTCTAGCACAAGAAGAAAAATAATGCATTCCACCACGAACCTAGGTCTTACACTATATGTTGTTGTTATGCATTACTCAGCATTTACAAGATGTGGCTTATACCTTTTCCTTCAAGTCATCCTTTGTTAGGTTTCTTCCTGAATGGATATTCAAATTCTAGCGGAATCTCTTGCAAATGTAAAACCTGGATATTAGAATTTTTTTATTGAGCTGCCCCTTTTCTTCATACCTTGTACTAGCATCGCTTCATTAAGCAACTAGTAGAAAATTTTAAATCAAATACCCAAAAAATGTTTTTTACAAAGGGAACCAGCTGCCCTTTTGCCTCATGTATGAATCATCTCTTAAAAGAAAAAAACCTTACCGTCAACCAAGGAATGAGTATTCTAAATTTTTTTAAATTGTTTCGGTTTTTGAAAATATGTAAAAAATAAGGCGGTTCTGTCGGTGCTTCAAACAATTTTGTCTTCTCCATATTACCATGTCTCTAGAGTCAATAATTCTCTATGAGGAACTACTGAACTCAATCACTTGTTACTGATACTCTTCAGTTTCTGTTGAGGTCTATCTCATAGAGGTACTCAAATTGGATCAGTATCGATTTCTAGGTTTCATTGTAAACCTAATTGGTTACTTCCAAATTTGTCGAAAGATCTACAACTTCCTATTTGTTTTGTGAAAAAAAGAGAAAGGATGGGCCTCCCACTGGGGGTCACTATGTCAAAAGAGGTAAGATTTCGCGAGACTTTGCTTGGTAAATGGGTACTCGAAGCAGAAAAAAAATAGGTCTATTTCTCAATTGATTGAATCAAAATACAAAAAAGAAACCTGAAAAGTCATTATTCATTTTTTCCACGGAAATTTTCCATTAAATTTTGGAAGTTTACATAATTTCCAAAACATGTCTTTAAAATGGCTTATCTAGGCGTGTGAATACTATTGTTTCACAAAAAAATTACACGAAACTATGTGATTTATGATTTCTTGTGTGAATCATTTCCCTTTTTGGCTTCACTGATTTGTTGCGATCTCTTGTGCGAGTTCACTTCTTTGGTTTCATCGATTTGCTACTTCAAACATCACAAATTCACATATTTGAATCTTCGTTTTCAGCCCTATATCCTTTAAGTTGCATACCCAAATTGGCCAAGCACGTTAAGTTTCTCAAGTTATCTTCAATATATCTCCTTCGCAAGGGCTTCTTCAACATATCATCTCTAATTTCTTTAATTTCACCTCTCTAGGGTTTCTTTGATTTCACCTCTCTAGGGCTTGTTACTTTGTGGGTAATAAATCTTAGTTTATGTTTAGACATTATTTGAAGTTTGTTGCTCGGAGTTTTAGCTTTAAAACTAATTATGTGCGCTTGAAATGTATGAAATCTTTATCGTATGTTGAGTTGTATAGTGTATTTAGACAATTAGTGCATATAAGCTTCATTTAATGTGGCTTATAGGTTGACTATAAGTGCATCTTAATTTTTCAACAATATAATATATGTTTGCCCATTTGACCCCCATTAGTTTATAACTATTCCTCTTTAGCCCCCATTTGTTTTTATATTCTAGGCCAACACCCATGACCATATGTTTAACCTGACTGTCTTACACATTCCATCCAACTTCTTTAAAAAGACAAATTTACCCTATACGTTACACGTACATTTTCCAAACAAATTTTTTTCTTATTTTATTCCCACAACTCACCCTCTCTCTTTTTCTCTCTCTTCCCAGTTTCCCACCAACGCACCTCTCTTCTCTTTTTAATCTCTCTCTTCCTCTTCCCACCTACCCACCCTATTTTTTTAATCTTCTCATTCATCGGAGTTAACTGCTGGCTATTACAATACCTCAATCAGAGATGGGTATCTTCCCTTGGCCTACATGTTTGCTAGACACGGAGTGACATTGTGCTGTAGTTGCTTTGAAATGCGAGACAAAGATGAGAAGCTGATCAGCCCACTCAGGAGTCCTGAAAGATGGAAACCTGGCTTCATCAATCCAACCACTTGAAACAAAATTTTGGAACCCCTTTTTTTTTATCTCTCCCAGCATCTTCTCTGTTTTCTTAGTTAGATATGATAGTGGTTCTGTTATTGTAATTCTTGGTATTTAATTTACTTCACTGCACAAGGTATGTATGTATATGTTATGCTATGCTGCTGCTACTTTCTCTTATCCCTTTTCATTTCACTTGCTTCCATTTATTCCTCTTTATTTCCTTCCACATATTATTGTCATTTGTTTGTCTCATTTAGTATGATTATTGCTGAAAATCATTTGATTCAATTCTTTCTCTACTGAAATCCTTCAACTGGATTGATTTTGCTTACCTATTGATGGTGAAATTTCACCAGCAATGTCTGATGAGTCATTGAATCAGGTGTTAAAGATGTCAAAGTCTTATTCAGGTGGTCTTGATGAATCATCCCTTACTTTTAATTTTGTTAGAATGAACCCAACTTTTTTGGGCCTCAAAACTGGGTACACGTTACTGAATTCGTGAAGCAGATATCACCTGGAGGTAATTTTCAAGCCAGGCTAGAATTTGAAGGGAGTAACCACAGTCTATTTATTCGCCACCGCAACCACCGCCATTTATTTGCCTCCACCACCGCCACCGCCACCTATTTATTCACATCCACCACTGCCACCACCATGGTTGGCGGCCCCTTCTACCAGAGAGAGAGGAGTTTGTGATGGAGAGAAAAGAGAAGGGGAAGAGGAGAGTAATTACAGGGAGAGGGCTTGTGAGTGAGAAGATGAGTGAGATTAGAGAGAGAGAGAGAGAGAGTGAAAGGGTTTGTGAGGAGTTAAAAAAAGTTTTTCGTTTGGTTTGAAAAATTAGGTATAGGGGTAAGTTTGTCTTTTAAAAAATATTGGATAGAAGTTGTTAGTCAACGTACGCAGCCATGGGTGTTAGACTGGAATATAAAACTAATGGGGTCAAAGAGGAATAACAATAAACTAATGGGGGCCAAATGGGAAATAACCCTATATGTTTTCACATTTTCCCATATTTTTCTACATTTTTCCATATAGGAACGAAATTTTTTTAGAAACATTTCCTAAAATCAAGATGCCAAAATTTTCCAAAATCTCATTCCTTGCCGTCAACTAAGTTTTGGAACTTGGAAGATAGAGTATGGGGGACTCATATTCCGGATTAACATTTTATTGTGTCTCCAGTTTGGATCCTGCGAACCATGTTTGTTTCGTGCTGTGTCATCTTTAACCTTTAATAGTTCTGGAATGTCAGATGAAGGTGCTAGTAAGAAGTAGGCATGTGGTTTGAGTAACATGGGAAGTGCGTGAGGACCATTGGAGAGGTGCTTTGAATACAATGGGAAGCTCCTTTGCATAGACTTACAAGATATAACTCGGATGTGGTTTATAAAAGGCTCTAATAGTTAACTTTCAACAGCTTCTTGAGAGTTGAGTTCTTAAGGGTAGAGAAGGCTTACTAATTAGCACATTGATAGGTGATCTCTCCTCCCATAAAGATTGAGATTCAACTTCTCTTCTGTAGAAATTGTCTTGTATAGCTAAATTTTTTATGAGAGGCTGACTTCCTTCCTAAATCTTCAGCACCCAGACATGATCCTTGGATTTCATTGTTCTCTTTCCTGCCAAATTAGTCTTGGTTATCCCCACCATTTCATTGTTATTTCCCAGGAGATTCAGGATGCAAATTTACCTATATTTTGTCTCAAGTAATAAGTATGTTTTCTCTGACCTTTATTCTGATAAACAGTGTTCAGGATGTTGCACCTTAAGTACTTTGACACTTGATATATGTGTAATGTTGATTCTCCCTATTTAGTTGATAAAGAATTGTTTTGACAGGTGAAGGAGGCTCTTGAAAGAAAGGTGAAGGAAGCTGCAAATGCTAACAAGAAGTTAGCCATGTTACAAAAGGTTCAATGTCATCATCCTTTAGCGTAGTTTCTTATTTTATTTGATTTACAGGAGCAATCTTGCAGCAAAGATTGAATGATTTGGTTCAGGATATAGAACTACCAAACTTTTCATCGTGTTTAGTGGATTTTTTAAGACATTCTGTTCTAATATTATTATTATGGTATTGTCAGGAAAATATTGGCTTGCTTGACCGTGTCAAATCCTTGACACAAGAACTTCAAACTGAGAAGTTGAAGTGCAACGGGTGATAGATTTGAATGACTGGGCTTCACCCCGAGTAAGATCAAATACGTGCAAGAGATACTTATCAATGTGCCATGGAGTGGGAAGTGTGTTTCTGGAGCTTACTTTTCGAACCTGATCGTAACTTCTAGTTGCTGTTCCATTCAAAATGAGTTCTGAATTAAATGTGCATTCTGTTGGCCAATGTCACTACTAGCTGTTAAGAAGTCATAAATAGGAAAATTTAAAGGCATTTTAACACTGTTATACCAGCCAGTTATCCCAGCTGCTTGATGCTTGAATTTAGATTACATGAAACATACTAGAATTATTTCTTTCAAGCCTTTTTCCTGTAACAGTTTCTCTTGACGCTTGTTGAAGCTATTGAAATTAGAATAGGATCCAGATCAGTGTTACCAGTCGAGTTTCTATAGGTAAGAACTGACACCCTCGTTATTTTGATATTCTTTTTTTATTGTATGATATGATTGGCTGTAATGGTGAAACTAGACCCAAACTCAGAAGTGAAAATGTTATGAATCAATTAATTATCTCAAAAGCCCGAGCTGTCCAGGAGGGGAAGGTTCATAATAAGGATCGTAATGTCGGCTCACTCTATCGACACTGGCCCAGTGAGCCTTCTTTCAACTACCAGTATTCAACAACTTAGCACTATGCTCATACATAATGCTAAATTATTTTAATCCAGCCTATAGGTCGTCCCTGTCGGGATTCGAACCTTGGATGTGGGGTTTGGCTCTGATACCAATTGTTATGAACCAACCAACTCTCCTAAAAACCCGAGCTGTCCAGGAGGGGAAGGTCCATAACAAAGATCGTAACAGTAAACCTTACCAAGGTTAACATTATGGATCAACACATCATAAACTGATAAATACGCTGTTGGCTGGGTTCAAACTCATCACCTAGTGGTACTATTCGTCAAGCTCTAACCATTGAGCTGTCATGCCATTGGCTTCAGAGTGATTCTCATGTTCTTGGAAGAAGCATGTGATTTTAATGGGACATCCATTTGCACAATTGATCATTAAATTATTTAATAATGAATAAGTAAGTGAATATCAAATTATATTTAGGTGATCCCCTCGTGAATTCTCGTGACATAGGATGACAAGCAACCAAACACACCCTTAGAGGCAATTTGGAATAAATGATAAATGGGGATGTGAAAGAGGGGTGAGTTTGTTACCGAAAAGCTGTGACAGAGGCAAAATCTTAAATCAGTGGTGGAAGCCATGATGCTAAGAGCTGCAGCAGCAAACAAGAAGTGAAATATATGCAAGGTGAGACCTCCAATGGCATGCCTTGTGTGTATCTTATTCTCAATCTCATATATAACTAGTGGCGGCTGAGCTCTACTGGGCGCACTAATGGATGACTCCGATTCATCAATCCCATTCCACTCCACAAGATGAGATCTCCAAATTCAAAGCTGGCTTGATCTATTTACATGAAAGAAATTCAATTCGAATGACAATTGATGATACATTAAATAAGACTGTTATCATAATCATACACGTGACAAATATCGTCCATCATGAGGATTAAGTATCCCAAGATCAGGCCAATTCATAAAGCCCAAAAAGGGCGAATCTAGTCATAAAAATCCAAACAGGCCTGTCAGAATAAATCATAGACAGATGCCCAAATCTAGGCCCAATAAAATTATTTCATAAGAGGAGGAACGTTATAGAGAAAAAAAATTGTGGAAGGAATTACGCCTCCGAGGATGAATCTTCATAAAGAAGGAAACTGTTACAAAGAACGTCTCCTGTCATTGCGCTTCACATGCTTAAGTTACATAGAGAATTAATAACGACCATTATATAAGGAAAAAATGAACATTCGACAAAGATATGCAATTTTAACTGAGTTTTGTCTAGATTTATCTTCATCTCAAATTGAATTACTAACTTAAGCATCGGAGTGCCTTCGGCCACCAAAAAGGTGATCTTTGGCAATCTCACATGCCAGGCCAAAATCTAATCCCGATGAGCAGTCCATGGCCATTTGCACAATGGAAGATGAATATCGTAGGACCACTCCTAATGTCCGACAAAAAGAAATTCCTTCTCGCAGCGGTGGATTACTTCACTAAGTGGGTGAAAGTAGAACTGTTAGCAAAGATAGGAAAAGCCCAAGTCGAAAGGTTCCTCTAGAAAGACATAATATGCAGATTCGGAATCCCAAGAGTAATTGTCATAGACAACGAGAAACAATTCGAAGGCAAGAAGGTTAAGGAGTTGTGCAAAAATCTGAACATCCAACAAGATTTCTCAGCACCAGCCCATCCACAGGCAAATGGGCAAGCCGAGGTCACCAATAAAACGATTCTAGAAGCGATCAAAAGGGAGCTCGAAATATCAAAGGGATTGTGGACATCCGAACTACCCAACATCCATTGGGCATACATATAGAACAACGAAAAAGACTCCAATAGGGGATATTTTTTTCTACCTTGCATACGGGTCTGAAGCAATGACACCCGTAGAAATTGGTATGCCAACATTCAGAACCGAAGAGTTCGGAGCAGAGGACAACAATGAAGCATTGAGAGTTGGATTAGATCTCCTCGAAGAAAAGTGAGAAAGACTTCTATCAAAACAACATCCTACCAACAACGGATGACTAGCTACTATAACAAAAAAAGTAAAGCCTCGCACGTTCAATGTCGGTGATTGGGTACTTCGAAATATTCAACTCAACATAAAGGAACTAGGTGAGGGAAAACTGAATCCGAATTGGGAAAGACCATACAAAATAATAAAAATCAACAGACCAGGGACATACTGGTTAGAAAACACGGAGGGTGAACAACTACCGCGACTGTGGAATGTAGAGCATTTGAAAAAATATTATCAATAAAACTCCTTTACACTCTTCATCTCGCATTCATGCGATAAAATCTAGTCAGGACAAAGAAGTCAAATTAAAGATTTTACTCAAAAAAACATACAACACGACCAAAGTATCGAGCTACGAGTAAAGTCTAAATATATGTATCAAGACAAGCAAGTCGGACATAAACATGAAACTTCTGGTCTGATCAACCATGAAGTAATAAAGTACCTGGACACATGAGCCATAAATTTTCTTTTGTCGACTATAATGTACGACATCAAAATCCAGATGTGAAATGTCGAATTTCATAAAAAGCTTCCACACAACTAATACTCCGAACATTGAAACACAATTGTTAAAATTTGGACAAACAAGTCAGGATTCAACCGGGGATGTCGAAAGCGAAAAGCTAAGTCTAACAAGTTAGACGGAAAGACATACTGCGTACAAATGATAAAAATCAATTAAATGAGTTTCTCATTGATTTTCTAATTCATTACATCATAAAAGGCTATATGAGGATAAATATATGAAGATGACCAATAATAGTAATCAAGAAGAGGCATTTCTATCAACAACAATATCACTTGATGGCAGGGGTTCAGACATGCAAAGAAATGGTTGTTACTCATCAACCGGGTTACTTAGCAAATCTAGAACTCCTCATCCTCGAATACTTGCTCAGCGTAACAACGATACTTAGATAAATCTAGGCCTTACGACTCAATAAAGTCTAGAAAGTCGTGACAACCATCGACTACTCTTTTCCAGTCCGCTCCTTCTATAGTCTTTAATTTATTAGTAACTAATACAAGCTCAGCTCGAGTCAATGCAAGTATGCTCTCAATGGCAGTAAGTCTAGCAGAAGCTGCCGATTTGGCAGTAGCAAACTCGGTATTTAACTAAGCAACTTGCGCCATAAAAGTTTTCAGACTGGCGGAGTACTTCGCAGCATAATGCTTGGCCTTGTCACAATCAGCCATTCGTTCGGACAATTCCTTCTCAACAATACTCAACTAAGAACGCAATTTATTCAATTCCGTCTCGGAGGCCTCGAGTTCAGAGGCAAACTTATTTTGAATAGCCTCGACATCCTTTAGAGAAGTCCGAGCAGCATCAGCAGCCTTCACATACTTCGTACATTGCGTTCTCAGCGAAACTAATTTACAGAGAACATGAGATAGAACCAAGGCCGACCCTGCCATCTTCCGCTCAATGAGCGCCACCTGATCGCGCGCAACCTTATAATCTAACCCCATAACGCCAACGTAAATGAGGTGATTCATCCTCTCCATAAGATGCTTGAGACCTTCATCGAGATGATTACATGGCGGATGAACGAGCATGGGACCCCTCTCGACCAACCACCCATGAAATGAACGATGAGATTGCGAGCACTGTCTTGTATGTCATCCTCACAAGACCAGTTGAAAGCAGTAGGACAGGTAGCAGGCAACTCTGAAGTACCCGTGACGATAGAAGAAACATGAACCTTAAAACCCTGACTACGAGTAACGACTTGATCTTCCAACAAGGAGTCTAACACAAAATCAGACAAAGTATTCATGCTGTTCGGATTCCTAGACGTTTCGACACTAAGCTGGAACATCTTGTTGTTGATAACACGTGAATAATCAATAGACGAGTTGTTGAAATTGGGCATGCCATACGAGGAGACAAGACTCTTCATCATGATTATCCAATGGACGAGATACCTCTTTCTTGCTCCTCCCCAAAGTTTGATTTAACTCTTCAACCTTCGAGTAGTAGGATCAAAAGCATCACCACCACCCTATCCAAAAGATACAAGAAGAAGGGGAGCCCTGGTAATACCATGAACGAGATAACAAGCTTGTTCTTCTTTGGGACATGATTTAGACTGATCGCCAACAGCTTAAATGGACTAGCAGGCCTAGAAACTTCTCTTTTTCTAATGCTCAATCCACCATTAATGACACCTCTTGCAATAACATGAGTATTGCAACCCGTAGGCTTTTTAGTAGAGCTCACTTCCCAATCAATGCTCGCATTGCCAACGACAGCCGGGGGAGTACGCTCCTGCCTTTCGTTTGAAATGACGATAGTACCGACGCATGCAATAGTAAATTTCGAAGCATAGGCCGTCGTAAGCACTACACGATCTGTTTCGCTCATAGTATACAGACCATTGCAATCATGGATATCCGTAGTAAGAAAAGCTTCTATTGGAGACTTGGGTAACTTATTATATCGATCACGAAACTCTTTCTTCTCTACAGACGAAAATAGTTCGTTCCTTTTGGGTTTTCAGAATGATCGCAGAATTTACACATTGCGTAACATGAAATAATCAGAAGTAATGGACGCCTAAAACCAAGGCCTCGACCAGTCTCTATACTCGTCCTTGAGATTTTCAAAACAGGATGGACCACAAGGGTAGCAAGTGCGGTTCGCGTTTACACTAAACCACACCACAGAGTGCAGATTCCTGATGTTCATTGGGATCCAAGATAAAATGGCCCTCGCTAAAGTTGCGATCATTACCTTCAAGTTGTTAGAAACCATTTGCGCAGGGGCAATGCCCAAGAAATCTAGATACTCCCAAAAGGTTTTTGGAGCCGGAAGCCTAATACCTACTTGAAACATGCCAGGGTACAACACAATGTAACCAGGCCTCGGACGACAAGGACTGTCACCCTTTTCAGACAGGATGATCTCGAGGTCAGATGGCAATGAATGGTCATAATGAATACTATCCAGAGTCGTTCGCATCGCCTGCTTAGGCAAGAAGTAAGCTTCGCAAGTAGCAAACACATCACCACTTAGAACCCTGAAGCCAGAAATCGTTATGAGACCAAAAATGAAAAATAAAGAAATCAGAGTCTGGGAACGAAGAGAACGTAAAGAACAAAGTGCTGCATCCACCTCCTATTTTTTTATTGGGTTGAACGACGAAAGGAATACTCATAGGAAAATGTGTGGGACACGATGGCCACACAAAATCCCAAAAATCACGCTGAAACATACATGCGAATGAGACATCAGAGAAACAAACGCATTAACAACTGGTAACGACATTAAATGTGTCACGATAGTGAAATCGAAAATCCAACCATCATACAGTTACTAGTTACATCAACATAAGCACTAACTAATGGGGAGTAGCTGATGATACATTAAATAAGACTGTTATCACAACCATATACGTGGTAGAGATTGCCCACCACGAGGATCAAGTATCCGAAGACCAGGTCAATTTATAAAGCCCAAAAGGGCAAATCCAATCATAAAGCCCCAAACAGGGTCCGCCAGAATAAATCGTAGTTAGAGGCCCAAATCCAGGTCCGATAGAGTCTTTCATAAATAAGAGGAATGTTACAGAGAAAAAGAGTCGTGGAGTGAGTTATGTTTCTGAGGATGAATCTTCATAAAGAAGGAGACTGTTATAAAGAATGTCTCCTCTCATTGCGCCCCAATGCTTAAGTCACGCAAAGAATTAATAATGACCATTATATAAGGTAAAGGGAACGTTCGAAAAAGGTATGCAATTTTAACTGAATTCAGTCCACATTTATTTTCATTTCCAATTGAGTTACTGACTTAAGCATCGAAGTGCCTTCGGCCACCAAAATGTTGGTCTTTGGCAATCTAACATTTGTTTTGCTGGTCAGACTTACAGGAGACCAGATTTTGGAAACATCAATAATCTCTAATGATATTGGCGATGTGAAGACCAAATGTTTGATGAAATTGGAGAAAGTAGTGTGGACTGGAGGGAAGCGATGAAGCCCTCTGATTTAATTTTGAAGCTAGTTTTCTATTACGAAACAATGAGTGAATGAGTGAGTGAGTGCGTTGATTGAAAAAACGGAATGGAAGAAGAAGATGAAGAAGAAGAAGGTGGAGAGTAAAGGCAAATTACAAGTCATGACGGGGGAGTGAAGACGAATTAGACATTCTGATTGGTGGCTCGTTTGCCTTTGGGATATTTAGACTTTGCTCCATAGTTTTAGCCTAGACTTTTCCCATAGCTTTTACTATTTTTAATGTGGCATTATGAAAAAAAAACATTTTTATGTCCACTGAGTTATTGTTTATACTTATTAAATAAATTTTTTATTAAGGGATCTTAAATGAAAAGTCAGAATGTCTTTTTGTCCCTACCGTAGCAATTTCTATTTTTTAATTAAAGACGTTTGGATTGATGTTTTAGAATTAGAGCTTCTCCAATAGTTTTGAATGTATTGGGATGTATATGCACTAGCCATACTCACACGCACCAAAATTTATGTTTACCTTTTTTTCAAGGTGTGTTTGAATGTAATTTGTTATTGAAATCAAAGATAGTGCATATTATTAGTACTTGTATGTTACTCGCGTATGCTATATATTATTGATGCGTCTAAAAATCGTTCTCCTGTGAGTTTGACCCGCAAAACAATCCTTCGGCTGCCAAGGACCACCTTTTTGGTGGCTGAAGGCACTCCGATGCTTAAGTCAATAACTCTGTTGGAAGAAAGAAGTAAATCTGGATAAAACTCGGTTAAAGTTGCATACTCGTGTCGAATGTTCTCTTTACCTTTTATAATGGTCATGGTTAACTCTCTATGTGACTTAAGCATGTGAGGCGCAACAGAAATAGATGTTTCTTGTAACAGTCTCTTCCTTGGAGATGTGTTCGTGGAGGCGTAACTCCCTCCACAACTCTTTTTGGGTGCAACGTTCCTCTTCTTTATGAGAGAACTCGTGTCAGGTCTGGATTCGAGCCCTGTTCATGTCTCCTCATTGGCGGGCCTCTGTAATTTGCTTTATTCTTCTTGGGCTTTATGAGCTGGCCCAATAGGCTGGATGCTATATCATCGTGATGAATCTTTATGCCACGTGTACAACCGTGATGATCGGTCTATTTTGATGTATCATCAGCTACTCCCCCATTTAGTTTGTGGTATGCTGATGTGGCCAGTAACTTCGTGACGGTTTGCCTTTCAATTCCATTATTGCCTTGTATTTAATGATGTCAGTAACTTTCTGCGAGTTGGTGTCTCGATTATTTGTTTGCCCGCTCATTTTTGGGATTTTGCTTAGTCATCATATCTCGCATGCTGTCCCATGAGCCATCCCTTCATTGCTTGGCTCTATAAAAGAAGATGTGACGACTTCATTTACCCTCTTCACGCTATCTTTGAATTTAGGGTTTGCTCATACCTTTGTCTACTTTGTTTTCATTGTTTCTTTGTTTTCCAACGATGTTTGGTGGTGATAAGCTGAGTGGTAAATCGCTAACTCTGTGTGAGGCTCATTATTCTCCCAGCAGAGCTTCTCAGGCGACGCTGGACAATCTTCATTCTAATTATAATCTCCTGTCTGACTTTGAGATTGTCCTGCCTGGACAAAATTATAACCCTTGTAACCCGAAGGCTGGGTACATCACACTGTATTTGTGCATGTTTTCTTCTGGCCTTCAATTTTCGGTTCCGGAGCTGTTCTGGGTTTGAACTTCTTGGGTATTCCTCCTGCCCAAATGGCCCCCAATGGTTGGAAGGTGATGGGTCTCTTCTTACGCGAGGGCTATTCTATCTGACATTCCTTTGACTGTGAGGGTTTTGCATTCAGCGGTTGGTCTGTTGGTGAATAGGGATATCCGCTTTCTTCATTATCCAGAGTGTTTCGAGAAACTTAGCGATGACATTCGTGATTAATCGTGGTCTTGGTTTTACGCTTCCGTGAATTCCGGCTACTTCCAATTGTGAGGTCGTTTGATTTTTTGATCATTCCGTTTTCCCAATAAATGGAAGAATCTTCACTATCTGTTGAGGAACAAAAGATCAATGACCGATTCTAGAAGCTTCACTGTTTTCCTGTGGAGGCATTTCTTTCCGAGGGTATCCTGGAGCGTAGTGGTTTGTACACTATGAGTGAAGCGGAGCAAGCTCTATTTACTAAGTCTCGTGCTAAGGCCTTTGCTGCTCTCGCTACTCGTGTTGGCATTAGTGATGCTAGCATTGATTGGGAAGTGAGCTCGGATCGGCGTGTTACAGATCTCAATGCTCCTGTTGATATCAAAGTCCTTTCTTTAAGAAAAAGAAAGCTTACAAGGTCTACGAGTCCGTCAAAGCGAGCTAGTAGACCTTGGTTGAGTTTCGAGGAAGAAACGACTTTCTAATCGTGGTTTTGCTCTGATTGTGTTCCGTCCAAATCATGTTCAAGATGTTACGGGGGTTGTGTCTCGCCCAAGTCCTTCTCACGATGTTGCAAAAGGAGATCGTGATTCCTTCGAGGAGGTTGAGGAGTTGAGGGTCACATTGAAAAGGAGTGAGAAGGGTCGTCTACTGGACAATAATGAGAAAAAAACTTCTTTCTGTTTATGGTGTCTCAGACGCTGCTGAGTTGTCTAATGATGATCCCCAGGTCATTAATGAAAAAAATGCTTCAGCTAGTGATGGAGCAGTCTAAAGACATTGGTGGTGGTCAGAGTTTTGAAGATCGCTCTCTTTCTCATTCTATTAATGTCAGCGAGGCAGTCGGGTTCCTAGTTTCCTCTCTTGTTCGTCAGGTTTCTCCCGCTGTTACCGTTAACCCTGCCCTTGCCACAAATGCTTTTCGACGGGAGGGTAAAAGTGGGTTTTCCATTGTTACTACTATTCCTTTTGCTCATCTACTATTGGGGGTGGTTCTTCAGTGCTCCCGGATCCCAATGTCCGTCATCCACGGGTTGGTTGGACTGAGCTTGGTCTGAAGGATATCCGTATCAAGTCAGATGGCAAGTTCTACTAGTTCACTCATCTTGATGCGTAGGATGGTGCACGTAGGTTGGTAAATGAACGGCACACGCAGTTGGTGGAAAGGCCTTTGATGCCCGTACTGGATCCATTTGATTAAATTGATCACGGTCTTGAGCAGATAATGGACGAGATGAAACATCTCGCCTATGCAGGGTTGATGGGCTCGGTCTATCGAGTTGGTCGTGACCAAGTGGATTTGTTGGAGAGGAGATTGACAACATTGTTGCTGGTGTTTTCTCATGTTCTTTCTCAATTTGATGTGTTGAAAACGCAATGCGCAGAATCGAAAAAAGCTGCAGGGGCTGCTCAAAAGTCATTGGTGGAAGTGAAAAGTATGCAAGATAAATCTTCCGCTGAGCTTGACTATTTGAAAGCCAAGTTAAATGGGGTTTGCACCTATCTACGTGATGTGGAAAAAGAGTTATCCATTGAGAAAACAACTTTCGAATGAAGCTTATTGTGCTGAATTGGAGCAATCTGTTATGTGTGATACCGCTGAGAGGCGGGTGGAACAGATAATTGCTGCGCTTGATGATGTCAAGGCAGATGCTTTCGGTATGCTCTCTACCGCTAAGGGGTTGCTTGCCGTGGCAAAAAATGAACTCGCTGCTGCTAAGGACATGCTCGTATAGTCGAAGCCGAAGAATAGAAGCAAGTTGTTGACGGGCGAGTTGAGGTTCTTGATTATATTGAGGGGCTCGACGAAGATTTGAACAAATATCGTCACATGGTTGGTAAAGCTTTTGAAGAGGACGATATCGAAGAATCTGCTTCAGCAGCCGATGAGCCATTGCTTCTTCTACCATCGAGCACCCTAGAGCCATTATTACTCCCCTATCCCAAAAAGAGTCATCCTGTTCGTGCGAGTGACGATCCTGTCATTGCTTCTATTCTTTCCCCTACTTTTTTATATCCTTCTATGGATGTAACAAAGTAGTATTATCAATAAAAATTGACTTTTGTTGTTTATCTTCTTTTTAGGTTTGTTGTATTTGTTGCGGATTTTGCTTTGAATTCCTTTATAGCTGCTTTTGTGTTTTAGCTCGTCATTCGTCTAATGGTGGGTCAACATTGTCCTTCATGATTTGCCGCAAGGAGTTGCTTTTGCTTGTACATTGTTGATTCAATGTGTTTGTCAACTCGAAGTCCTTTTGTTAAATCAACTTGTTTGATGAGCATTTACTCCATTAACTCGACATCTTGGTCGACTCGAAGTTTTTGTGTTTAGTTGACTTGAGTGTCCAACTTTTACTTCGTTAACTCGACATCTCGGTCGATTCAAAGTTTTTTTGTTTAGTTGACTCGGGTGTCCAACCTTTACTTCGTTAATTCGACATCTTGGTCGACTCAAAGTTTTTGTGTTTAGTTGACTCGGGTGTCCAACCTTTACTTCATTAATTCGACATCTCAGTCGACTAGAAGTTTTGTGTTTAGGTGACTCGGGTGTCCAATCTTTACTTCGTTAACTCGACATCTCGGTCAACTCGAAGTTTTTGTGTTTAGTTGACTCCGGTGTCCAACCTTTATTTTGTTAACTTGACATCTCGATCGACTCAAGTGTTTAGTTAACTCGGGTGTCCAACCTTTACTTCGTGGTTGATCAGACTAGAAGTTATATATATCCGACTGTAACACCCCTACTTTTCCAATGGCAATAAAAATTTATGCAACTAAAATTCAACCGTAAATTTTATTTTAAACACTTCTTTTGTTTGAAAAGTTGTATTTTTTTTTAAATTCGCTTTACTTTCTTTCCTCTACCGAATCTCGGGACGAGATTATTTTGCGTTGTATATATTGTAGCACCTCGTATTTTTTTATATTTATTAAATTTAATAAATTTCATATATATCTTTGTGTGATTGTCCTCATTAAGTTATGGGCATATGCATGAGCTATTTGTTTGTCTACGTGATGTGTGTTTTGTTTCTTAAGGAAGGTTAATAGAAAATTTATTTTTTTGAATGGTATATTATTTGTACTCTAGTGTTGGTTTATTCGGAAGGTAGTTTGTTTATTTAAGAATTAATTACCTACTTACCCTCCTCTACCGAATCTCGGGACGAGATTCTTTTGAGTTGTATATATTGTAATACCCGCCTAATTAAATAAATATAAAAATTTCTTGTTCATTAATTGTGGTATATATTGTAATCTCAACTATTTGGAATTTTTTTTTTTTTTTGCCATTACTAAATAGAATAAGGTGTGTGTGTGCGTTTAGCCAAAAATTTATAAACCCTAATGTTGATGGGTTGTTATTGTATTTGGGCTTGGTTTTGGGCTTTTATTAAACTAATGATTAAGGTTTTATTTTGTGAAAGAGGGTGGGTGCATTCGAAAGTTCGGTGGGGGCGAATAGCCACCCACCATATATATATAAAAAAAAAATAGAAGAAACAAAACCTTTTTTTTTTCTTCCTCCTTTTTTTTTTCTCCTTTTCCTTCTCCTTTTGTGCAACAGGAAGAACAAGATTGCTCTTCCTCTTACCCTTTTCGGCGGCGACGAAGGCGAGAGAAGTCGTGAGGGAGAGACTTCAAGCGAGGAAGGGGACGAGGGTGCGAGTTGATGGCTAGTTCGATATGTGGTGTGCTATCTGTTGAGGATATGTAGATAAGAGAAGAAGAGAAGGTTGAACAACATCAATGACAACTATTCGAAGGTTTGCGAGCAAGAGGAATGGGATGGTAGCTTTGACTATGAAGGGTTATTGCGTGGATCCGTTGCGCAATCCTTTACGGTTTGCGATCTCTCCGGTGAGTTCTCTTTTACCCCTTTTCAATATGTTTTTTTTATATAGTCTCTCTTAGTTTGATCTTTGTGAAGAAATGTTCACAAACATTTGGTAATTGGTTATGTGTTTTTGGTGTTTGCTTATGATGTTTAAGCAATGTATTATTTCTATCTTTAGCACTTATTGCTTGGATGTGTAACAACTCTAGGACAGAATTTGCATTTGTGCTTGTAGCTTTACTTACTTTTTTCTTTTCTTTTCAGTATTTGAGATATGAGCATTGAGTCTGTGGGATGTCACATTAGGATGATGTGGTTGTGAGTGTTGATGAACTAATTTGGGGTTTTGAGAGTTATGAAATTGGTTGTGAAGATCTAAGTTTGACTGTTTATTTAGTAGCCTATATGTACAATCAAAAGGGACAAACAAATAGTATGACATTGTGTAAATGTAGTACTCTTGAGTCTTGGTCTAATTGGTATGTAAGTTTTACCATTTAAAAAAAAAAAAAAATCTCTAATCTACTAAAACACGCCTGTTCTGTGGGTGGCATCATTATATAGGGAAGAATGGGGAAGTGATGTATGCACAAAAAAAATAAACATTTTTGTGCATACACCACTAACCTTTTATTCCCCAATTCCTTATTATGATGGCGCCATTGAATAGGCGCATGATCATTGAATTGATGCCTAAAGTTGAGGTATATTTTAGATATCTCCTGGTGTTTTGTGTTACTTGTGTATATTTTGGTGAAGAAAATTTAGGCAATGCAAGTTTACTTATTAGGCAATGTTTGTTGGAGTATGCACTACACAATCCCCTATAAAGTGGGTGACTTGTAGCCTTGTAGGTTACATGTAACAGAAAGTCAGAAACAACTTATATAAAATCCCTTAGTTGTCTCCATTGGTTGTGGTATATGTACCACCAAAATCGTCTCCACTGTTGGTATAAAATTTATACCTCCCTTTGTGCATCCTCCAATTGTGGAACTTCGTTAGGAGCATACCTTCTTCATCCATTTGTACTTAAAAGTACAATTGCTGTGGGTTTGTGGGAATATATTGTTATTGTGTTTACTTTTTAGGTATTCAAGGTTTGATACTTCTTGGTAAAATGGTTTATATTTCCTCTATATTATCCACTTCCACCTTTATTCCAGGACGGCATATTATTTATGCTCTTTCTGTCTGCACTTTTTGTTATCTCTTTATACCGTGGATATTGTATCTTCACAAATTTTAGTTCTCCCGTCTATATTCTTTTGTTTTGCCTCTTGGTGGCCTTACATCAGAGTTTTGGCTTAGTTGTTGAGCTAATTGCTTAAATATGATATTACCTATCCTTCAACACACCTACAGGATCCTAGCATATTGTAGAGGTATATGTGTACGGTTAGTTCAAACGCATTCTAGGTGTGAGCTACATTTGACGTGTGATATAAGTGACTTGTGCGTGATGTTGTGAAGTGTATAACTTGAGGCTTAGTAATTATGAAGCTGTTATTTGTTCCCCAAAAGAATGGTGGATACTGTGGTTGATTTATTTATGGTAGACAAAGAGTCACCATAAAAGAGTTCGAATTTTAGTTGATTTTTTTATGCTCTTTTCCACAACTCCGAAAAAAAAATGTGAAAAGAAAAGAAATTTTTTGTATACAGACTTGCTTGTATACGTGTGATAGAATTATGGGTATGCAGACTTGCTTGCATATCGGTGCACCGTTCCATGTGCATTCGATTGTACGTGTAGATTTAGGAAGAATACTTGCTAGTGATCGAACTTCGGGTGAGATGACATGACACTCGATGTGGCACCCCACTTGGGTCATGTATGCTCCGAGTGGTTTCGATGGCAAGGGAGGCACACTTGGGTGAGGTGTGTTCGGCACATGGAGGATGGTGCGATTGTGGAAAAGAAACGAGATTTCTTTTTGTGTATGTGCATAATTACCTTAAAGGAAGAAACTAAATGCTCATTCAACCATTGAGAACTACATGTCTTCCTAAAGGTAGAAAAATGTGTTTTGTTAATATTTCAATAATAGTCTAATATGATTATGAATTGTATTGTTGTTGCATTTATGAGGATTGATAACTCATAAATTTTATTTATTAGTAATAAATAATGCATATTTATTTATTAGGATGATGACACCTTTGCATCATTGAGGAACTACCTATTGGTGTGATTGGTTATTGTTTATTTTGATGTTGTCATGTGCGGATTTATTGATTTTGGGATGAAGATTTCTCACACCAGCTTTATTGTTGACCCAAGTGAGCTTTTGCTTCTTGGGTACATTCCTTTGGGAATGTTGCCGATTAGCTTTTCATGTTTAGAGACTTTTGAACAGCGTTACGGGAGTTCCGCTAGTGGGGCTAGCCACGCCAGTCCTTTCCGGGTTAGAGTTTTATTTGTTTCAGTAATTTAAAAATGTTTAGTTGTTGCTGCTATTTGTTTCTGTTGTTATTGAATTTTCACGTCCCGAGTTTTGGGGAAACGGATAATCCTATGTGGATTTTAGGATTTTCGTTTTCTTCGAAAATCGGGGCGTGACACCGACATTTGTCATTGATTGCTCTATATGGCTAATTCATTGACGTATCTATTTTGTTGTCCACGCAAATATTTGGTGCTCCAAATTCGTAATCTTCTTGATATTCCCGTTTTGATGTTTTCACCAGCCTTAGCTGTTAAGGCATTTACGTTGGTTCGAAGTACGATTTGTTTTGTTTTCCGTTTCTCGTTGTTGGTCTTCGTATTAGAGATTGGTTTTTTTGTTGCTTTGTTTTTCTTTGCTTCATCCTCGTATGTGATATATGATGTCGTGACTGGCAGGCTCAAGGTGTTTTTCTATCCGATGGCTGAGTAGTGTTGGCTTGTTAGATCATACTTATGTTATCACCAAACTGTCTGATCGTGTTTTTGTCAACACCAAACTGTCCAATCATGCTCGCATCAGCATCGAATTGTCCAATCATGCTCACAGCAGCACCAAATTGTCCAATCATGCTGATGTTGGCTCCGTGTTTGGTGTCAACTATCAGGGTTTGGTCGATTCTGTTGCTGTCAATTTTGTCGTTATTGATTTGGGTCGAGCTTGCATCCGCCGGTAAGATATTTTGACTCGTATTAATTGTTTGATGCAAACTTCTCCATATTTTGTGCACTTGTGAAATGTAAATCGGTTTGAGTGAGAAGTTCTCCTGGATGCTTCGTGTGTTTTGCTTCCTCCGGCTATGCAGTGTGCGACATATATTAGCTCTCGGGGCTGTTCTTTTGATCCTGCAGAATTGTCTGCTTTCTCCTTCCATGTGAGTTATTTATCTGGCGTTCCGATGAACTCTTCGAGTCATCCTTTCTGAGCCCAGTACTCGATTTCATCTTTTAAATTGTAGCAGTCTTCGATATGGTGCCTGATGCAGTCTTTTTCTGCTCCCTGCTTTGACCTAGTCCTGTCGACCTGCACAAGAAATGCACGTGAGCCACAGAACACCGTGGGGTGGCCGATGACACTCCGATGCTAAAGCCAGACATGGCTTTGAGGAAGGTGTAATGGAATTTGTAGCGTACCTTAGTTTCCCAACCTCATGTCTTATTTATAGTGCAAGGAGTTCTGGTTTTACCAGGCCATCGTAGGCATAGTTTAGGAAGGAGATCTTCATGGAGATTCCTCCCTAATTAGGAGTCGTGCTGTAGGAGGGAAGTTTCCTGTTAGTGTTCCGGGCTTAACCGACCTAAATAAATAGACTAATTTGACCCACTTGTAATAACCGCAATTGTACGGTGTCTAACTGGTAGACAACGGTAAGTACGAGTCGATCCCACGAGGAAGGTGGATGCAATTGGATTTAATAATTTAATTAAACTAATTTGGAGGCAATGTGGTTACAACATTTTTAAAACTAAACTAAAAATAAATTAAAAAAAATAAGAAAAATAAAAGGAAAGGAAAATGTGGATTTTGTGGGCTTGGACTCACCAATGAGTTAACAAAATTATTTAAATCCAATTTACTGAAATTAAAAACGAGAAGCTTTAGGGATGAGAATCTCTTGCTTACACCAAATATGTGACTGTTAAAATTCAATTAAATTATATCACGTTTCTATCAAACATTAACAAATTATTTCAATCAAAAGCAATTTATCAACAAAATTCAGAAATAAATTGTAATTAACAATTAAACACACAATTCAGTAAAATCAATCAAAATAACTTATACAACCCATTTAGTTTGTCGCAAACTCGATGTAGTGGTACTCAGCAGATTAGCAGTTGGTATGAACACGAATCCCGAGAAAATGAACTACAAAGCTCTGTGGTGGTACAAAGAGAAATCGGGGGTGCAAATAACATAACTGTTTGAAAAACGATTATTTCCCGCCCGAAATCGCTCTGCGTCTCTGTGTCTTCGTTCCCAGCGCGACAGCGCCTGCTCCGCCGCTGTTCTTCGCTCCTCGCAAGCTCCTTGGTCCTCCAACTGGTTCTGAACCTGCAAAAGACAGAGGGTGAGGAAACAACGAGAGATAGATAAAAAAAAAGAAAAGAAAACAGAGAGAGATGGTGGTGGAGCCCTGTTTCTGTTCCTGATTCAAGCGGTGGTTGTGCGCCGCTCTGACGCGCCGCTAGTCGTGAGAGAGAGAGACATGACGGAGGTAGAAACGAAGAGAGGCCGAGAGAGGGGAACAGGGTCTGTGGCGAGGCGGAACAGAGTCGCGGTGAGGCTCTGTTTCGCGGCGGCGGTGGCTGATGGCGTGGTTGCGTGGTCTGTTGTGATGCAGGAGCAGAGATAGAGAGATGGTGGTGGCGGCTGTGTTCTGGACAGAGAGGGTGGTGGTCTGTTTCGGTGGCGAGGTGAGGTTTGTAACGTGAAATAGGGGCGTGCGTCCCTGTTTCACAGTGGTTAGTGACGGTGGTTGTAGCTCGAATGATGGTGGTGGTGATGCTCGGGTGATGGTGGTGGCTCTGGTGTGATGAAAATCACTTTGTGAGGAAGAGGGTTTAATTTTCTGTAATTTTTCTTTTCCTTTCTCTTCCTCCCAATTTTCTCACCATTTTCTCTTGTATTTATAGAGAATTAAGAAAGTGAATATGGACAAGTTAAGGGGAGGGTTCAATGAGTCTAGGGTTTGATTGGGCTTAGCATTGGATTTGGGTTTATGGGTTTGGTTTTGGGTTTAAATTATGGGCTTGGTTTTGGGTTTAAGGGTTTATGGGTTAGGTTTTGGGTTTAAGGGTTTAGATATGTGACCATCTACTTTGTACCACCGCTAGAATCGACCAATTGTCATTCCTTAAATTGTCGCATTAATACGATTTCATTGTTCACGCTCAAATTCCTACAAAGACATGAAAACGAAATAATTACTATAAAATATAATAATCGAAACACTAACATATATAAATTATTAAGGGATATATTATGTAATAATTATGTGAATATCAGTTAGCTCCGTGCTCCTAGATATGCGAGAGATATTTCCCAATCCAAGAGCAATCCGTAGAAGGGAGTTTCCCTATGTGGAAGATACTCTGGTGTTCGCTTCCTAGTTGGAAGCAGAGAACAACTGTAATAGCCCGTTCGAAGCCGATCCTCGAGATACTTGCCTGAAGAGGGCTTATGGGTATTGTGGATAGCTGTGGAATGTGTAGGCCTAGCATGCTGTGAGAGTTCGAGTCCGCCTAACGAACTGTAGTTGGGCGGGCTTAGAATCGCTTGGACCGGATCAGTGTTGGGCTGACCCTTGAGGCCGTAATTCCTCGAGATCATCATGATACCTATATGGCTTCGGGGTGTGACCGTTTTTATGTATCATCAGCTACTTCCCTTGAGTTAGTGGGCCGTCACATTGGTTCGCTAGGTCATGCCTTGAAGGGATGCGCCGCTCATGATGACTGAGTCTGAATCGTTGCTTGAGCCACATGCTGCATTAATTGAACGTGCGTTGGTTCAACGGAAAAGAGGCAGGAAACCAACCTTTATTTTGGTCATCCGCTATGTGGAGTTTGATTCTTCTACTTTCCTTGCTTTCAAAGCTACCGCTCTGATTAGAAAATATTGTTCATCTTCCTCATGGCTCAAGAAAACCTTTTTGATGACGCTATCTTGGCCGAAGGTCTAGAGTTTTTCGAAGACAAGTTGTTGTCCGAACCTGGTCTCGCCGAAATCCGTACGAAGTTTGAGGTCCCTGAGGACTTGCCGTTGTATATCCTGACGGGCGACCAGATGCCAATGTCACATTCGGCTCAGTTGGGGCCCAATGGATATAGGATCATTCTCACGATTCTGCTCAGCACTAAGGAAGCCGACATTAGCGTGACTCTGCGGGTGATTCAGTTGATGACCTATCTCGGCTAAAGAGTAATGCTGTTTGTAAGATGAAATTGCCGAATTACTTCGTTAAGCTGCCTGATGATTTCAAGTTTCGGCAGAAGTACTGTTTCTTAGCCCCTGCTGATTCAAAGTACTTTCAATACAAGGGTCGTCCGCTCGAGTGACAGTTCATGCCGTTTTGTAAGTTCATTTTGTTTCTCGTGACTTTGATGTGCTTGATAGCAGGCCGATTAACCATCACTTGCTTTTTTTATGCAGGAAGGTTTCCCATTACTCCTCTTACCTTAAAGGAGCAAAACACCATGGAGAAGTTTCGCGTCCTGCAAAAAAGAAAGGTGGTCGATACATATCCAACTTCATCCGTAGTGGGCTGTGAAAAAACTAGCACATCGCCCCCACTCTGTATCGAGAGTCGCACATTAAGTTGGAAGATGGGGCCCTTTCCAGGAAGAGGAAGGCTATTGGGGCCAAAGCTTCTATTTTGTCTTATGTGGAGGAGCCGTATGAGACTCTTGCCTCATTCGTAAGGAAGAAGTCTCGCGTTAGAACTGGGCTGTCTTCGGCACAACCCGCTCTGGTGAAGGGGGAGCGCGAGTCTGCTAGGCCTGTTGAGGCGGAGACTGATGTTTTCGGCTTGGAGAAGGATTACGTGCGATTGGCAGGAGTTGTAGACAGGTGACGCGCAGGTTGAGGCTCTGAATGACCGTCTTGTGCGGGTTGCAATGGCTGCTTCCACTGATGCTGATTTGCATGAGGCCACTCCGGCAGAAGACACTTGTAAGGACTTTTCCGAGGTGGTAGAATTTGATCGCCCCAAAATTGCTTGCCTGATAGTGGCCTTGGTACCGACCGTGTCTGTTGCAGTCCGCATTGCTCACCGTCTCGCTCTAGACCTCAGCTAGAGGTGTTGGAGGGTCCTTTGGATACTTTGTTGCCTTCTCTCCCTCTGGATCCCATTGAGCCGTCTCGCAAAAAAGGGGTTGCTGCTGTTGATAAGGAAAATGCCACGAATGAGAGCTTGAGGACGGTGTCGGCATAGTTCCCGATCAGGGAAAGCTTCATGTGGGAGCACAGGTAAGCCTGTTTGCATCGAATTTGGTGAAGCTGAGTTCACAGGTCTGGCACCAAGAGGTGGACGTAGAATATGCTTTGAGGAAGCATATTAGTAGGTGTCACAACTGGCTGATGGATCTTGCTCCAAAACCTGAGGAGGATTCGTTGGAAGGGTGTATAGATAAGGGCTTGAAGAACCTTATGATGGGTATGTCTCATTTGAGCCACGCGGCCGTTGCTGGGACGGAAGTTGAGGCGGCTCGTGAGAGAGTATACACCTTGGAGTGTGTCTTCTCGCATATGCAGACGTTGTATTCTGACGCACTCTATGAAATTGAGCGGCTTAAAAAGTAGGCCGAAGAAAAGCGGTTGGATCGGTCAACCGTGGCCGTTGAGGCTCAGAGGGCTCGTCTGGAGAACCTTGAGTATAATCTGACAGAGGCGGTGTCTAAAAGAGACGCACTTAGGCAGGAGTTGAGCCGTATTCGCCGAGAAGTCGAGGTTGCGCAGGAAGCTGAGGTTAAGGCGAGTTTTGAACTGCTGTCTTTCGCTGAAGAGAGTGCTTTGAAGGAAGCTGACTGGGCTGTTGAGAAGCAACAGTTGGAATCCGATGTGGAGTTCTATGCTCGAGAAGTGAGGAAGGCCGAGGACCAGTTCGAACTTAGTCCAGTGAAGAGCAGTCTGGCCACAGAGCAGTCTTAGATCGACACGCTGACTGGCAAGTTGGAGCTACTATTGCGTGAACTTGTTGATGCAAAGGAGTGGGAAAAATAGCTTCTCCAGGAACAAGGCAAATGTGAGTTTCGTTGGGTTGTACATGGACGGCTGGAACTGCTGGCGCTGATGAAAGAGGAGCATTTGGAGTGGGATCTCAGCCGTAATAAAAAGATGTCGTATGTGGACCTGTCTGTTACATCGACGTCATTGAGTGAGGAAGACAGTTTGAGCTCTGATGTCTAGGCTGCGGCGTGTGTGGATGCAACTCCTGCTCATTTTTCCACAAGGCTTAACTCTTCCATTTCTGTATCCTCTTCCGATAAGGAGTGAATTTTGTGTGCTTGTAATCTTTTTGTCTTTGACCAGTAATGAAATCAGTTTTATCCGTTCTGTACTTGTTGTCTCTATTGCATTTTTTCGTTTCGCCTTGTCGTCTTGCTTTGCATAGGCTGGTTGAATAATAGGACGTTGACTGGCCTGTCTGCAATAGAGAGCTTGAGCGCTTTGTGTTGTGAATGACTCGGGGTCATCGCGATGTAGTCATGTTTGGTAGTGGGCATGTTACTAAAGTTTAGCTGGGTCATCCGATCTGTGCCCTATCCCCAAGGTAAGCTGCTTGAGAGTAACCTTACTTGTCTGACCGGTTGGCTGTAGCTGCTGCTGTGAGCGAGTTGTGATGGCCGAGCGTGCGTGTAAGAGCTTTCATGCCGAGTCAGGCATCGTAAGCTCGGTTGGCATCTTAAGTAGCCTTTATCTGGGCATTGGCTGAACGATCTTTGTATCGGCGCGAGTGGCATTCGCTTAACATTAGAATGTCAGTCCGTTTGAACGTGAAGACGCTGACTCAACTAGATTCCCATTTGGCGACCAGGTTGAAAAACAATGGTCTCGTGACAAGCCGTCGAAATCAGTTCGGGACTGACTAGGCTCCCACCTTCCAAATCATTTATGTCCGAGCAGAGCGGACTACAGATTTAAGGAGTAAAGGTTTGGCGACCAGGCTAAAAAGCAGTGGTCCTGTGGTAAGCCGTCGGAATCAGTTCAGGACTGACTAGGCTCCCACCTTTTGAACCATCTACACCCTCCTCGCGTTGGGGCTACGAATTCGAAAAAAGTTTGGCGATCAGGCTGAAAAGTAGTGGTCCCGTGGCAAACCATCGGAATCAGTTCGGGACTGACTAGGCTCCCACATTCCAAATTATCTATACCTGTGTGCATCCGGCTACAAATTTGGGAGGGTTCGACGGCCACGCTGAAAAATAATGGTCCCGTGGCAAACCATCGGAATCAGATCATGACTGACTGTGTTCCCACCTTCTACACTATCTACACCCTCGCAGCGCGGGCTACAAGTCTCGGTTTGCTGATTTGGCGGCCACGCTGAAAAACACGGGTCTCGTGGCGAGTCGTCAAACTCAGTTTAGGACTAGCTAGGCTCCCACCTTCCAAACGATCTACACCCTGGCAGTGGGGGCTATAGATCTTGGCTTTGATCAGAAGCTTTCGTTGCTGGTCATCAACAACTAGGTTTACCTGATTAAATTTGGTGATCACTGACGGCGGATCAGTGATCCCTGATATTCACGTAATTATTACATAATATATCCCTTAATTTATATATGTTAGTGTTTTGATTATTATATTTTATTCTAATTATTTCGTTATCATGTTTTTGTAGGAATTTGAGCGTGAACGATGAAATCGCATTAAGGCGACAATTTGAGGAATGATAAATTGGTTGATTCTAATGGTGGTACGAAGTAGTGGGTCACATATCTAAACCTAATCCAAACAAACCTAACTTCACCTAATTTAACCTAGGCCCAAAAGCTAACCTAGAAACCCAAACCCAACTTAACAAGGAAAGAGGAGAACCCTTTTTCGGTTTCCTCTTTCCCTTCTCTTCCCCCAATTTTTTCCCTACGTTTCTTTCTCCTTCTATCTTTTTCCAGCCACCACACCACATCCACCCTGTCGGCGATCCTCGCTCGATAAGAGGACCGACAACGCGATCATCCCGCCGTCACTACCTCCCCTCTTCTTCCACTTCTTTGTTTTCTTCTCTTTTTCTCACCCACTGTCACGAACCAGCAACAGAGCACAAAACAGGGAGCACCTCCCAGTTTTCCACCTCCTTTTCCTCGCTGTTCCATCACTCCAAATCAAAATCACCTCAGTTCTCCTATTCTATTCTTCCATTGTTTTCTTATTTCTCTCAACACCTCGCCATCACCACCATCACCACAGTCCTCCTCTTCTATTCATGCCCTGCTCCTTCCTCTCGTCTTCAGTCACAGACGCACAACAACCATCATCACTGCCCCTGCTCCGTCTTCTCTCTCGCAACCAACAAACCACCTAGCTTTCACCATCACCTCTTCTCCCTCACGAGCATCATCTCTCCATGTTTCCCTCTCTCTCGGCCACCGTCATAAGAGGCATCACGCAGGGATTGTCAACGCAACAGCAGAGCAACCCCTGCTCCTCTCCCATTCATCCTTTCTTTTCTCTCTTATTTCTCCTTCACCATCTCTCTGTCTCTTGCAGGTACCGGAGCCGGTCGGAGGAAGAATAAGCTCGCGAGGAGCGAAGAGGAAGCAACAGAGCAATGCGGCTCGCTGGAGATGAAGGCGCAGGAGGTTTGGCGGGAAACAATAGATTTTTTATTCTGTGGCTATTTGCACCCCAGGTTTTTGTCTGAGCCACCACAGTCCACCAACAGCTCTTTCTCGTGATGCGTGTTCGTGCTCAGATGGATTCCACCCACACTAGTGCTGTGACGTCCTCCACCATGATCTTCTAGGCCTCGCGCTGAGGTGAAGATGAAACCACATGGTTTCCTAGAGTTTGTCGTATATAAATTTATTGTTTTCTATATGCTTAAACAGTTGATTTGGGAATTTCAATAATTTACTTTCATCGATTATATCCGGAATAATTATCTAGACTAATTAGTACTTAGAAGTTCCCTTTGTTGATATTCAAAGCCTGTTTTAATCAATTAATTTGAATATGTGATTGTGTGTGCCGTAAGAAGATATGCAATGCTAGGGGTTCAAAATTAGTTAAAATAAACCTGTGATTGTATGTGCCGTAGAAAGACATGCAATGCTAGGGGTTTATGCCTTTGCTGAAATCAATTGCTAACTTAGATTAATCTTTAGATTAGTCGTGTTGATTCTTGAAAACAATAATTTGGATTACACAAATCTCAAAGAACCTGTGGTGGATTCGATGTCTCGGTAAACTCGCTAATCATCTTATCAGTTCAATCTTTATGTGTTCAATTTCATTATCTTAATTTAGTAATTTACATCTGTTATAACCCCAAACTCTAATTTAGTTTAAATAAGTTTTAGAATTCGGCTGTTTCGTCAATCCTCGTGGGATCAACCCATATTTGCCACTGTCTACTAGTTAGACAGCCGTGCACTTGCGGTATTACAAATAGGGTTTATGAACTTAATAATTTAGGTTAATAAAATCTCCATCAAGTTTTTGGCGCTGTCGGGGATTGTAAGGGTACAATCGAAATCTAGGGTTGTTTTTGCTAGTTTATAAATTAGGTTTAATTTTCTTTTTAGGAACAGTGTCACGAGTCACTTTTTTATTTGTTTTATTTGCTTGAGTTTGAATTATTTTTGCATTTATTTTTCAGGCGGTCACACACATAGGAGCTCAAGTGGGAACGAAGTGAAATATTGCGATTCGCGAGGAAACTCTCAGAAATCGACTTCTACCCGGCGTCGCAAGTAAACCGAAAGAGGTTCACGCTGGAGGTAACTTCTACCCATTGCATCTGCCCGTGGTTTCTGTGTGATCACTTGTGTTTAGCTTGTTCTGGGTAGTATTGCATGCAAATTTGAATAGTGGTAGGATTGAGTTGAAACTTCCGTGCCCTCTCTCGCAAATAGGTTAATCACCATCTATTTTAAGGTTATGAACCTAGGCCTTCACTATTTAAAATTTGTAGCAATATAATTATTTAGGACATGTGTGACGCTCATAGGGACCCTCTTTGGACGTTTGATAGCTTGAAGTGGTTGAGTGAAGGAAAATATTCCATTTGGGAACAGTTCTTGAACTGGCAATTCACTTTGAGTTAGAGAGTGAAAAAAGTGGTAGGAGCAACTCTGCAGTGGCGGATTGATAGGAAATTACCGTGCCTCTCCCACGGTTAGGTAAATTGAATTAAATTTCAGCCCTGCATTAGTAAAAAAAAGCTCTAAGGTCGTCTGTAATTTATTTTGTTTGTGCATCATTCAGGTGTCACTTAGGGTTCCATTGTTTTTATTTTTTAGAGTTAGGTTATCTTCATATAGCGGTTAGGCTTGCATTTTAAAAAAAGAAAAAAAAATTAATTAAAAAAATAATAAAAAAATAAAAATTGAAGCCTGTTTAGGAGTGTTGACTTTGAACCTTCGATATCCAATAGTTTATGCATACCTAAATTGAAGACTGTGTTGCATGTTTGAGTCCTGGTCATTCAATAGCTAATTGTGACTTGCAAAACGATTATCTTGCATACTATGCTGAGCAAGTCAACTCTTTTAATGCAATGAGGCGACCTGGCAACAATCCACAACCTAACTATTACAATTCAGGGTTCGCCAAACATCCAAATCTTCCCTGGGCCCATTGTCCACACCAAGGGGGATCTGTTGTTGTCTCCCAGGATCCTCAAGCCTCTAGCCCTGTTAGGCCCCACTTTAACCAAGTTCCTCCATCCAACACATGAAGTTTGGAGGAAATGGTTAATCGGTTTTTGCAGCGCTCAAAAAGTATAATTGAGCAGAATTCTAAGGACATATCTGAGTTGAAAGCCACGACTCAACACCAATCTCATGCCCTCAATAGACTTGAGATAGTTGTGAGTAAGATTACTCAGTTTTCTTCTGAGAGAGATCTAGGGAGATTTCCTAGTCAACCTGTTCCAAACCCGAAGGGTCAATTCGTAGTTGATAGTACATCTGAGTCACGCCATAAAGATGTCCAATCTATTACTTAGGAGTGGAAAACAGGTTGACAATCGGGTACAAATGCTTGATTCGAGTGTCATTGCATCTTCGTCTAAGTCAAAGCAGGTTGCATCTCCATCTGACAAGGAGGCTGATAAAGCCCCACCTTCTAAAGATGTGTCTCTTGACTCTGATCCCACTCAGGCATCTTATTTGCCTAGGGCACCGTTTCCATCACGGTTAGCTCCAGCAAAGAAAGGAGCAAATGCTAACTATGTAATGGAAATTTTTAAACAAGTTCACATTAATATTCCATTGCTCGATGCTATTAAGCAAGTTCCTATCTATGCCAAAATTTTGAAGGATATTTGCACACAGAAGCGATAGCTACATATGCAAAAGAGAGCCTTCATCGCCGAGCAAGTAAGCTCAATTATTCAACACAGAACTCCGCCTAAGTATAGAGATCCTCGGTGCCCGACTATTTCTTGTGTTATCGGTGATCATATGATTGATAATGCATTATTGGATTTTGGGGGGAGTGTTAATTTGTTTCCATACTCTGTTTATGAGCAATTAGGTCTCGGTGGACTAAAACTGACTAAAGTAACACTGCAATTGGCAGGTAGGTCAAGCAGAATTCCCCGCGGTGTTATAGAGGATGTGATCTTTAAGGTTGAAAAATTCTATTTTCCAGTGGACTTCATAGTTCTTGATACACAACCTGTTCACAACCCCTCCAGTCACATTTCAGTTATTTTCGGTCGTCCATTTTTGGCCACATCTAATGCTACTATTAACTGTAGGAATGGAATAATGAAACTATCATTTGGCAACATGACCGTCGAACTCAATATTTTTAATGTAAGCCAACAACCTCCTGAGTCCGAGGATGTTTGTGAAGTTAACATGATTGAGAGTTTGGTGGAGAATTTCTTGTTGCAGTCTGCATCAGATGATCCCTTAGCAACATGTTTGACTCACTTCGGTTTAGACTTCGATATTAATGATTCCATTAGGGAAGTGAATGCTTTTCTTGATTCAGCCCCTATTATGGATCCGGGTTACACATGGAAGCCTAAAGTGGAACTCCTTTCACTTAGTGAGTCAAAACTGAACCTTTCTGCTGATACTATTGGGCTTTCTGACCCATTCTCTTTCTTACCTTTTCATGATGACCCATTTGACATATGTTCTCCTTGTGACTCCTACATGAAGTCTGATTCTGAATATTTTTTTGGAGAGAATACACCCCATAGATAGTGTTGATTCCAGGTTTGGGGGTGTTGTTGAGCTGTATAGCTCATCATCTTTGTGCAATTCATTTTGTTATGATGAGCCAGTACCACCTGATATATCTATAGACATACCTCTTTCCATCCATTTAATAGTGACTGACGCTACCTATGTGGATCCCTTGTTTTTAAGGGATGATTTTAGTTTTGACCATCTTATTGTGCAACACATTCAATCTTCTGATTTGACACAAGACATAGGATGTACCTTTTTAGGAGTAGGAAATAGTCATTTGCTGGATATCCATGTTGGTGACAACTTTCTGCTCCAGATCCCTATGACTTCTTTACGACCGCGGGTTCGTTTGCATTTTCTCTATGATTTTGCATGGCGTCTTCATCGTTTTAGGGATGTGTTAGTTTCTGTTGTGCTGGATTTGGGTGCTACTATATGTGGGACGGATCCTCAACTTTTTTGGTTGTTGCTATATGATCTAGTCAACATTGTGGACTAAGTGTTTAGGTTTGGGGGAGTGTTCGTTATGTTCTTCCTCGTCATTTCATGGTACATCATTTATGAGGAAGAATATATGTCGGGCTGACGACGTTAAACCAAGTGCTCCTAGGAGGCAACCTAGTTTCAGTTGTGTCATAATGGTCAGTCTGGATTGATTTTCGAGTTCTTTCTAGTTGCATTTCACTCATACTCGTTAGCTCCGTAACAATTTTGACTTACAACTGATGCATGTAACTTTTTTTTTTCATTTGTATATTCTTTTGTGTCCTGTATTGTTTTTATCAATTTATCATGATGAGTCCACAGTTCTTATGTTTTTTAGCGTTCATTGGTGGACGATTTCGTGGTAAAACCTTTCCCATGGTAATATCACTCTAACTCTCATCTTTTCTTTTTTCAGCATTTGTCATGATCATCATTTTATATATTGAGGACAATATTTCGTTTAGGTTTGGGGGTGAGGTTTTGAGTTTTTCTGCATTAATCTTCGAAAATTTTGAATTGAAATGTATTTCACAATTGACTATTGTATTCTACTCAATCTCCATTGAATAAATAGTTAATTATGATTGTGTGAAAATTTTTCGATTTGAAAATGCATTTAAAATCTAAGTTCCTTTCCAATGAAGAGGATGTGCTTTCAAGTATGCGTTTAAATTTGAGGAATGCATGCTTTCACTTGTCACTTTTATATATCAATAGGAAAACATATGGTTTGATATTATCTTTAAGTTAAATATATTTTGTGATATTTTTCGACTGGACCACTCTTGCATTGTAAGCCAAGTTAGCATAATTTGAAGTTAATCAGTAAAATATTAACTAGAAAACCTTACAATAATAGTGGAGACTTAACCCTTGTGAGTTTCGAGATATTCTATTTTTTCTTGAGGGTTATTAAATAAACTCTGACTTTTTTTGAGTCCGCATTATTTCGTTGATGATCTCATTATTCTTGTTTCTTTTATTGATTGCTTTGAGAATAATGTTAAAATTGAATTATTACATTAGAACTTCTTGGTTTATTTAGTTGAAATGTCATAATACCGACTAGAGCTTAGGAAGTGATATATGCATTTTTTTTAATTGTTCTTTAGCCTTCTTAGCTTACCTAATAATAAATATCCGTTTGCAGCCATTTGAGCCTTTGAATAGACTTTTTCTTTGCTAACCTCATCTCCATTACCTACTTCAGTTAGGGAGCAATATCCCATACTATTTTTATCCTTACCTAATGTCTCTGAAAATGTGCAAATAAAAAGAGCTGAAACTAAATATTCCATGAATCCTCGAGACTGAAATGTTTTATTGTGCAGAAGAGGAAAGCATGTTGTTGATTTTATAAAAGAAAAAAAAAGATTGATGCTTCGAAGAAAAAGAAAAAGAAAATATGAAGAAGAATTTCAAAGGAAGAAAAATTTATGGTGTACAACATTGGTTTATTTTTCAGAGCCCTACGTGTTTATTAAAGGGTGTATCCACCCTCAGAGAATTTTTGCATATCTTTTTCCATTCTTGTTAGCCAAAATCTTAGCCTCATTACAACCTAATTGATCTTAAGTAAAAGTCTGGTTCATAGACGTGGAGATTAAATACACAAGGACTATGGAGTTTGATTCAACATTCTCAAAGTAATTGATATTCCTGTCCATGAGATCATATTCATTTCATTCTTTTAAAAGTTTGTTTTTCATGATTATTATATGTGAGGTGTTTGTGTTTCCATAACTTATTCTCTTTCTCACATATAAACTGAGTGATAACTAACCAATCTCTGAGTGATTCATTTCTGAGTGACAAGAGAGATTTGTAGTTGAAGCGTACCATCCAAAGGTTATCTAGTCGTATCTTTACCGAGAAAAAGAAAGTTATGTTGATAAGCCCATGCACACACACACACACACACACACACACACACACACACACACACACAAACACACACACACACACACACACACACTTCGAGTTGAGAATAATTGATGAAATTTATTTAACCTTTGGGGATTATTAAATCGTTGTTAGACTCTTTGATATATTATTGCGACACTGTTAGTTGTTTTCTGAAATTTTTGGCAATTAGATTATTACTCTGAGGATAATAGATAGAGTGATCAAGTTACCATGTTTTGGAAATTTATTGAGTCATAATGTTTGTTGGTAACATTTCTGGAAACCCTCGCGAGACTATAACTCGTCCACTAGAGGTAATCTAGAGGTTTAAAGTCTTGTTGCACGTTTAAGGTAAGTGCAACCGATGATTCCTGCGAAAGTGAATTAGAATTTTATTTTTATTGTTTTGCTCGAGGACTAGCAAAATATAGTTTTGGGGGTATTTGATATATCCCTTAATTTATATATGTTAACGTTTCGATTATTATATTTTATTCTAATTATTTCGTTTTCATGTTTTTGTAGGAATTTGAGCGTGATTGATGAAATCGCATCAAGGCGACAATTTGAGGAATGATAAATTGATTGATTCTAATGGTGGTATGAAGTAGCGGGTCACATGTATAAACCTAACCCATACAAACCTAAGTTCACCTAATTTAACCTAAGCCCAGCCCAAAAGCTGACCTAGAAACCCAAACCCAACCTAACAAGGAAAGAGGAGAACCCTTTTTAGGTTTTCTCTCTCTCTTATTTCCCCCCAACTCTTTTCCTACGTTTCTTTCTCCTTTTTTTTTCCAACCACCACACCACATCCACCCTGCCGGCGATCCTCGCTTGATAGGAGGACCGGCAGCGCGATCATCCTGCCATCACCACCTCCTCTATTCCTCCACTTCCCTGTTTTTTTCTGTTTCTCTCGGCCACTGTCACGAACCAGCAGCAGAGCACAAAAGAGGGAGCACTTCCCTATTTCCCATCTCCTTCTCCTCCCTGTTCCATCATGCCAAACCAACATCACCACAGTCCTCTTCTTCAATTCTTCCCCTGTTTTCTTTTTTCTCTCCTTACCTCGCCAACACCACCATCACCGCAGTCCTTCTCTTCTATTCATGCCTTGTTCCTTCCTCTCGTCTTCAGCCACAGATGCACAATAACCACCATCACCACCCCTGCTTCCTCTTCTCTCTCATAGCCAACAAACTACCTAGCTTTCACCATCACCTCCACTCCCTCACGAGCATCATCTCTCCCTGTTTCCCTATCTCGGCCACCGTCACAAGAGGCATCACGCAGGGATTGCCAACGCAACAGCAGAGCAACCCCTGCTCCTCTCCCGTTCATCCTTTCTTATCTCTCTCTCATGTCTCCCTCACCATCTCTATCTCTTGCAGGTACCGGAGCCGATCGGAGGAAAAAGAAGCTCGCGAGGAGCAAAGAGGAAGCAATATAACGGCGCAACTTGCTGGAGACGAAGGCGCATGAGGTTTGGTGGAAAACAACATAATTTTGATTTTGTGGCTATTTGCACCCCAGGTTTCTTGTTTGAGACACCACAGTCCACCAACAACTCTTTCTCGTGACGCATGTTCGCGCTGAGATGGATTCCACCTACACTAGTGCCACGACGTCCTCCACCATGATCTTCTAGGCCCCGCGCCGAGGCGAAGATGAAACCACAGGGTTTCCTAGAGTTTGTCGTATCTAAATTTATTGTTTTCTATATGCTTAAACGTTAAATACAATTGATTTTTGAATTTCAATAATTTGCTTTCACCGATTATATCCGGAATAATTATTTAGACTAATCGGTGGTTAGAAGTCCCCTTTGTTCATATTCAAAGCCTACTTTAAACAATTAATATGAATCTGTGATTGTGTGTGCCGTAAGAATACATGCAATGCTAGAGGTTCAGAATTAGTTAAAATAAACTTGTGATTGTGTATGCCTTAGAAAGACATGCAATGCTAGGGGTTTATGCCTTTGCTGAAATCAATTGCTAACTTAGATTAATCTTTAGATTAGTCGTGTTGATTCTTGAAAATAATAATTTGGATTACACAAATCTCGAAGAACCTGTGGTGAATTCGATGTCTCGGTCCATTCTCTTATCATCTTATTAGTTTAATCTTTATGTGTTCAATTTCATTATCTTAATTTAATAATTTACATCTGCTGTAACCCCAAACTCTAAATTAGTTTAAATAAGTCTTAGAATTCGGCTGTCTCGTTAATCCTCGTGGGATTGACCCGTATTTGCCACTGTCTACCAGTTAGACAGCCGTGCACTTGCGGTATTACAAGTAGGGTTTATTAACTTTAATTTAGGTTAATAAAATCTCCATCAATTCTTGAAAGTCATTGTCACCAGGCGTGGTAGCGTTGATTAGACTCTCATTTCCTAAACCGTCGATGCCCGGGCTGAGTGGACTAGGTATCAAGATGAACCAGAAGCCATCGTCATCCGTCTTGGTTGACTAAGCTTGTCTGGTTTGAATAGAGGTTCCACCTGCTAGGGGACGTGCGAACTTAATCCATTAGCATGTTGCATGGAGTGGATGAAATTACCTTAAATCAGCAGGTGATCTGTAAGTATAATCCGTATGTCAAGGTTGACTAGGATATCTAGTGCTCGTGCGAAGCACGTGACAGAATGTTGTTTGAATAATAAGCTGAGCCCATGGGCCCGCAGAGGAAGGGCTAGGGTTTCCTGCATGGTGTGTTGTGTGTATGACGTAGATTGCACGGTGACATGTGTACGACGTAGGCTGCGTGACGGTTGAGTATCGGTTACTCCCTCTCAATTGATGGGGTTGCGTGCAATGCCATTAATTGATTGACGTGGCCTGTGCAGTTTCCTTGGGAACCGTTGTCTTTCAGTTTCCCGTACGGTATTCAATGCTTAGCAGTTAATGCTTGAATGCCTGCTTGGTGAACCATCATGTCCATATAATAGTATTTTCCAATCGTTGTAGGCACTATCTTTCGCAGAGGTTATCTTCTGTAATGTTCTTGCTTGAAGAAGATGTTTTGAATTTTTCAAAGGCTGAAGTTGAATCTCCGTCTCTGGAGTATCCGAATATTCTGACATTTGCGCCGATCAGGCATAAAGATAGTTGTTGTTATGTGTGGTCACCCGATATGGGTGGGCATGTAGTTGATTCGCTGAGGTTTCATACTTCTCATATTTCGGAGAAGTAGTACAAATTTCCTACCATGGGAGATGCATTGGTGTTACACCATACCACTTTTGCCTTCGTGTGCTCGAATCCCGCTGCTAACCAATGGCTGATCGAAGTGTTAGTCGACGTACGATGCCTCCGAGTGTGGTAGTTCTCAGACACACCTGCCATCGCATTTGGGAAAAGTGGTCCATCTTGATAGCATTGTGAAATCGTAGCTGCATCGCTGCTTGTGGCCATCCTCATCTGCCTGCTTCTAACCTATTTGAGAAAGTTAAAAGGGGGGTCGGATGTCTCTTGAGGAAATCAGCAGTCCGTTGTGAGGTCTACAATGTTGTAGTACGAGACTTTTCCGAGGTGATTTAACGGAGCAATTTGACTACTCAGTCTTTCAATCTCTTCTGCCATTTCGTCTTTATCTTGGGAAGGTATCGAGCATATCCCATTCTTTTACCTTTGCTGTCACTTGTCGATAGCTTGCATCGGAGGGTTTGCAAGTCTTCGGCGGATGCTGTCCATAGCAGAATTGTCTAAGCAAGTCTTTTATTTCAGTTCGCACTGTATTCAGACGCTTATAGTGCCCAGTCTTTGTATCCATTTCAGGGCGTTCGAAAGATGTAGCCCTTTGTATCTGCCTCAGAGCATTCGTAATATGTACCCTTTGTTTTTTGTATCTGCCCGAAGGTGCTTGTTGTTACATCTTTCTGATAATCAATAGAGTTTGTTTTTCGTAATTCTTCATTTATTTCTTAAATGATTGAAAATCACATAAGTCTTTTAAGAACTAAAACTCAATTGTTGACTATAGAAAGGGAAACAAACAACTTAAAGCAAACTAACTGTTGATGTTGAGAAATTGATCCTGACTTTGAAGTGGATTCGGGTTGGTCTTGCGGATCATTTGGCGAATTGTCGAGGCGTTACATAGGTTATTGAAGAGTAAACCTTGCTGAGGGGCGGATCCCGTGCCGATGAAATGTCGGAGGATGTGCTCCCGCTTGCCATGGCCTTTTCAACTCGTCGAACGGAAGAGCTTGTTGCTCTTGTACCACTTGCTACCATTTTTTGGCCTTGCACTGGGTCAGGCTGCTCTGCATGATGTAGTTGAATCTGGGAGCACTCTATCTATTTTAGTGCGGCGTAGTGGCAGCCTCGTGTCGTAGGTTGGTCTCCACGTATTGTTCATTCATAGAGGTTAGTAGTATACTTAACACACTGGTGAAGGGTGGAGACCACTGCTTCTATCTGGTGGAGCCAAGGTCTTTCCAGCATGAGATTGTAGGATGACGATGCGTCTACCACCATGAAGTCCAAAAATAGGACTTTCCTAAGCTGCGACTCTCCTGCTACCGTAGCCAACCTTATCTTTTCGATGGGGAAACACTTCTCCCCGCTGACTCCGATCAGCGGGTGTTTTGAAGACGTCAGGTTTTCCTACGTGAGGTCCATGCTGCGAAACAAGGATCGGTGGTCCCGTTGTAAGAGTCGAACTTCGAGGGAGTAAACTTCCTCGGAAGGGCCTCGTTCATTATCCGGTCAAAACATTGTGGGATGGAGAGGCGATATAGTACAACCGGATCATGCGCCTCTCTGCGGAGGGGATTCCCAAGGCTGAGCCTTTTTGTCTTGGCGATGAGCACAACGTTAACCGTGCAGTTTTCCCCTGGCTCTCCCGTTCTTTCTCCCTATCATCTTTTGGAGGCCGAGGACGTGCTGCTCCTGGTCTCCATTAGCAGGTGGTGAATTCTGTCGGGTAAGAGTTTCCACTGCCTTGGCGATCTGTTGTATCTGAGATGCCAACACATCGATTTTGGGGTCCATGGTTACTGCCGTTGGCGTGGGAGCGTGAGTTGGCTGCCCGTGCACATTAGGAACTGCTAAATGAGGCGGTGTAGGGACAACTTGAGCGTTGGGCGTGTCCCTTGGTTATCCGTTGTTGCGTGACCTGGTGGTCACCATCTCTCTGGGTTTTTATAGGAGACGACGATTAGTGTAAAGTTATGAACTATGTCGTCCCTACGGACGACGTCAAACTGATGCACTCTTTTCCCCTCCCTGCTTTGACCTAGTCCTACCAACCTGCACAAGTAACACACGTGAGCCACAGACCATTGTGGGGTGGCCGATGACACTCCGATGCTAAAGTTAGACAGGGTCATGAAGAAGGTGTAATGCTGTAACAGAGAATTTGTAGCATACCTTAGCTTACCAACCTCATGTCTTATTTATAGTGGAAGGAGTTCTGGTTTACTAGACCATCGTAGGCGTAGTTTAGGAAGGATATCTTCGTGGATATCCCTCCCTAATTAGGAGTCGCGCTGTAGAAGGGAAGTTCTCTGTTAGCTCCGTGCTCCTAGATACTCGGGAGATAGTTCCCAATCTAAGTGCAATCCGTAGAAGGGAGCTTCCCTGTGTGAAAGATACTCTAGTGTTCGCTTCCTAGTTGGTAGCGGAGAGCAACTGTAGTTGTCCGTTTGAAGCTGATCATCGAGATACTTGCTCGAAGAGGGCTTATGGGTATTGAGGATAGCTGTGAGAAGTATGGGCCTAGCATGCTGTGCGAGTTCGGGTTCGCCTGGTGGATTGTAGTTGGCCGGGCTTAGAACTGCTTGGGCCGGATTAGTGTTGGGCTGACGCTTGAGGCCGTAATTCCTCGAGATCATCTTGACACGTGTACGGCTTCAGAGTGTGACCATTTTTATGTATCATTAGTGCCCATGATCCTTATGGAATGAACAATATTTGCTTTTGTCTTTCCCTTTTAGGTCTCCTATCATCTTAAGCAGCCAGTTGACGTTATCCCATTTCGCTATGTGCTTTTGTATAATTGCTCGACTTGTTTTTAGGATTGTATATGGCTTGTATGTGGTCTTCATCACACTCAGTACTCACTCGTGTCGAGGCCGCATTAGTTGTAGCTTATCGGATTCTTGTCATCGCGAATCGCTCATTCCGCCATTTCGATGGGTTGCTACCCTCCCGTTGTCCGTCGTCCTGTTTTCTTTCCTCATTTCTTGGTCATTTTTCTCCTGGCCGCCTTCATCTTTTCAAGGGAGATATGTTTTTGTACTATTTTTAGTAGGATTGCCATGCCCTTTGGAGGTTTCAGGTTATAAACAAAAAGAAGGGGCCTATTTTCAATCCGGTCACCAAGGTTGCAGCGGCTGTGTCGTCGCTATATCCATCAATCATTGTCAATTCATTGATAAAGCGAGTGACATATTTCCATACTGTTTCTTTGGGCTTCTGCCTGATATGCAAGAGGTAGTTTGGTCGTTTCTTCATCCGATGGCTTCCAATGAATCTGGTGATAAAAGCGGTGGACAAATTTTGAAAGGAATATATTGACCTCGGTGGTAGGTTGTTGAACCAATTTGTTGCTGTGGACGTGAAGCTAACTGGGAATGTCCTGCATAAGATCGACTCCGTGGTCTCCTTCAAGGCCATCATGTGGTGGAAGTGTCTCAGGTGATTAGTTGGGTCAGAGGTACCATCATATGCTTCAAATGTTGGTGGGGTGAACTTTTTTAGCATTGTCGTTTTCATGAGGGCATCAAAGAATGGCGGCTTTGCTAACTCGTATAGTATGTTGGGATCCGTGACTCCTATTCTGAATGACATTTCGGCAAGCGTCTTCACACAGTGGGTTCTTGCCTCGAGGGAGCTCGCTGCTTTCAAAGTTTCCCTATTGGGTTCTGTTGGGACTTCGTAACTTCCTTGAGTTTGATTGGCCAAGTTATGTTGTGGCGGTGCTTGAACAAGATCGACTGGCTGAATGCACTCTTGGGTGATCTTTTCCAACATCTTTGTTATGTGACTCATCTGAGTTATTATTAAGTCCACCCAAGGGTCCGTGGTAGCGCCGCCAGACGCTTGGGTTGTCTGGGCTACTGCGTGCTGCGAATCAGCATTCTCGGGTGCTATTGGTCCGACGATCCGGGCTGTTTCTTCTTCGCGAGCTATTAGTGATACATTGTTGTTAGTGGGAGAGTTTTCATGATCACTACTGGATTGAGGATTTGCAGACTGCATCGTTTTCTCTGATGGCTTGTTGATCTTTTGTCAGGTTATGGTGAACTTTGTAACTATGTATTTTGTTATCAGAAAGGAAACTCGTCGTTCCCCACGGACGACACTAAACTGATGCATCAAAAAACGTCTTCCTGTGAGTTTGACCTGCAAAACAATCGTTAAACTACCAAGGACCACCTTTTTGGTGGCCGAAGACATTTCGAAGCTTAAGTCAGTAACCCTGTTGGAAAAAGGAAGTAATTCTGGACAAAACTCAGTTAAAGCTGCATACCTGTGTCGAATGTTCTCTTTACCTTTTATAATGGTCGCAGTTAACTCTCTACGTGACTTAAGCATGTGAGACTCAACAGAAGGAGATGTTTTTTGTAACAGTTTCTTCCTTAATGAAGATGCGTTTGTAGAGGTGTAACTCCCTCGACGGCTTATTTTAGGTGCAACGTTCATTTTCTTTATGAGAGAACTCGTGTCGGGCCTAGATTCAAACTCTGATTTGTTTGGGTCTGGATTCAGACCCTGTTCACGTCTTTTCATTAGCGAACCTCGGCTGAGCCTCTGTAATTGGCTTTATTCATCATGGGCTTTATGAACTGGCGTAATAGGCTGAACGTTATATTCTCGTGATGAATTTTTATGCCACGTGTACAACTATGATAATCGATCTATTTTGATGTATCTTCAATTATGTTGTAATTTTGTGAACGAAAGTCAAATATAGTGATGGTTGAAGAGATCAAGACCATGTTTTTGCAGCTTTTTTTATGAGTATTCTGATGCTGATCCAGAGGCTGCCCAAGCTTCTATAAATGCCACCATGCCAAGATCAGAAAATGCACTTGTTGATGTTGGTGAGGACATTCATGCTCAAACAATTTACGAGTTTATGAAGCTCAGGCAGGAGCAGGATGTTGTCGAGATTAAAACTGAGGTGGACAAATATTTGCTAGAACCAGTTGAAGACCCTTCAAATAGCAATTTCAATCTTCTTGGCTGGTGGAAGGAGAATGCAACTAGATATCCTATTTTATCTCAGTTTGCAAGAGATGTATTTGTTGTTCCTGCCTCTACTGTTGCATCCGAGAGTGCTTTCAGCTTAGGAAAAAGGGTCATTGATCCGTTTAGGGCCAGCTTAACTCCCAAGATGGTTGAATGTCTAGTATGTTGCAATGACTGGCTGATGGGTAATAGTATGTGTTCCCTATATAAAGAGCCAACCAAGACTGAGCTTGATTTGTATACCGAACTGTAGAAACTTGAAGCAGGTAATCTTAATTGTTTATTATAATATTATTTATTTCTCATTTCTAGACTTTACAGATTTCTAATTCTAGTTTTGTTTTTGTTTCTATGAACTAGAGTCTGGGGTTGCCCAGATTTCTATTTCTGAAGATTGAATTGCTGGTTGCTGGTTGCTGAATTGCTGAGTTGCTCAAGAATGAATTTCTATTTTTTAGTTGAAGTTGTTAAGATTTCTATTTGGGTTTATATTATTTACTTTCAAACTTTCAGTTTTAAGATTACACGTTTGGTTATTAGGTGATTTCATGTTCAATCAACTATACTTCAAGTTCAAGGTGATTTTACAAATATACTTGTACTTTTACAAGTATACTAGTGTTTTTTCAAGTATAATTGTGATTGTACTTGTCAGAGGTGTGTTTGTGCTAGTTTTTCATATCAAGAATATATGAAATCTGCAATGATTGTTTTTCATATACTATTTGGATCATGGGTTTACATCAAGAGCCTCAGAATCTCTATCAGATGGAACTAGAATGCAATATTATCCATTTAGGCTGTTGTTGTTGTAAAGGAAAAGGGTGAATTAATCTATACAAATAGATGGACTTGGACTCTGTATTCTTAGACCTGCTTGTCTCTGAGTAAATGGACATACTAAATGGACATTACAGAATACTGTTTTACATACTAAATGGACATTACAGAATACTGTTTTACAGAATACTGTTTTACATATACTTGAGAATTTACTGTTTTTCATATACTGTTTTACAGAATTACAGATACAGTTCATATACTGTTTTACAGAATTACAGATATAGTAGTTTGTCAGAGGTACAAATACTGTTTTACAGAATTACAAAATATACTGTTTTACAGAATTACAAATACTGTTTTTCATATTGCAATCCTTCAGTTGGGTCATGAAATCTGGCTTGGAATCCTTCAGTTGGGTCATATTGCAATCCTTCAGTTGGGTCATGATTTCTTAGTGTTTAATGCTGCAGAAATTTGCAATCCTTCATTGTCATTTACAGGAGAACAACTAAATGGGCTAAATGGGAGGAAGTTAGAGGCTGCTAAATGGGCTAAATAATTTCATTGTCATTTACAGGAGAACAACTATATGTCCCAGATTCGTTTTTATGTGTATTTTTCAATCAATGGGCTAAAAAATTTCATTGTCAATTTTCATTTGGGCTAAAAATGGGCCTGTCAAAATGGGCTGAAAAAGTTAAGACCAAATTTTCAGCCCAACCGAACCGAAATTCGACCCAACTGAATTTCTCGATTTACCATATACAAAATCGGTTTCGGTTTTGGATTTGGGCTAACCGATTGAAAATGGTTCGAAAACGGTTTGGGCCTCAAACCGAACCGAACCGACTTTGCCCACCCCTAGTTAATCATGTGCAAACATGTGCAAACATTTGCACAACCAATTAATGTGCACATTTCCATGTTGTAGCACATGCATGATGTGTTATGTTTTATTTATTTATTTTATTATGTATCTATATCTGTAGTATTTAAAGAATGAAGGCACGGATGACTAGTGGCACGAGTATGTTGTTCTTCAACAACAGTTTTATCTTTTCCAAAACAGAAATTCTAAGTGTCGAGGAAATGGGCGAGGGAAGTGAGGTGGCGGGGTGGGAGCCGTTCATCTCGCTCGGGATGCGTGCGTTGACTTTTTGCGCGCGCATCCCAAGCGGGATGAACGGCTCCCACCCCCGCCACCTCACTTCCCTCGCCCATTTCCTCGCCCGTTTCCTCGCTGTGTAGAATCACTCTTTCCAAAACCTGCCATACAAAATCTATTAATTGTAGGCCTTTACATGAACCACTACTTAGTCATCGGGTCATAAATGTAAAGTCAATGTGAACACAACTTTAAATACCATAATTCTATTATATTCCTCCAACTTTTAAAATTAAAAAATAAATAAATGAAGAATATATATATAATTTTTTTTTCAAATTTAGTATAATACTCTTTGCAATGTGTGGGCCCCCATATTTGGAAAAAAATAAAAACCCACTGTAGCATGCTTCAGACATTTAGGGTTGTAGGCACATAACACCGTTCTTTAAGAAAAAAGAAAAAAAAGGAAATGTAGTAGCTCGTCGCATAAGTTTAGTACTAGTTACATTAAAACTAGGGTGTCGAAGCGTTTTATGTGCGCCGATGTTCAATATTTTTTTTATTACATCAATTCAATATTAAAAAAAGTTTATTATTTAATTTCTAAAAAATAATTACACATAATTTTAAGGGCTTATATATAGTTTATAAATAAATAAGGGGCTTCAAATATAACTAACCCCCATCGCCATAAGAAGCAACCTCAGTCGAGCAACAATCAGAAAGACGTATTGCGTATTCACAAGTGGACACTACAACATAATGTATCTTTTACAGACAATGCAAAACAATCGGCATGTCAAACCATGAACAAAAGGTCAGGACGTATAAGTCAGACGAAAACAACAAACTTCTGGTATAATCAACACGAAGTAAAAGTTGGGACGAATAAGTCAACTTACTTGTAGAAAAAACTTTGGGTCAACTAACATGTCAGACCAACGAAGTAAAAGTTGGGACGAACAAGTCAACTTACTCTTAGAAACTTCGGGTTGACTAACATGTCGGACCAATGAAGTAAAATTTGGTCGACTAACATGTCAGACCAACGAAGTAAAAGTTGGGATGAACAAGTGTCAGACCAATGAAGTAAAATTTGGGACAAATAAGTCAACTCACTTGTAAAAACTTTCCATCGACTAACATATCGAACCAACGAAGTAAAAGTTGGGATGAACAAGTCAACTTACTTATAAAAACTTCGGGTCGACTAACATGTCAGACAAACGAAGTAAAAGTTGCGACAAACAAGTCAACTCACTTGAAAAAACTTCTGGTTGACTAACACGTCGAACCAACGAAGTAAAAGTTGGGACGAAAAAGTCAACTTACTTGTAAAAACTTCAGGTCGATTAATTTGTCCGACCAACGAAGTAAAAGTTGGAACAAATAAGTCAACTCGCTTGTAAAAACTTTGGGTCGACTAACATGTCGGACCAACAAAGTAAAAGTTGGGATGAACAAGTCAACTCACTTGTAAAAACTTCGTGTCGACTAACATGTCGGACCAATGAAAAATCAACTCACTTGAAAAAACTTCAGGTCGACTAACATGTCAGACAAACGTAGTAAAAATTTTGACGAATAAGTCAACTTACTTGTAAAAACTTCGGGTCGACTAATACGTCGGACCAATGAAGCAAAAGTTGGGAGAAACAAGTCAACTTACCTGTAAAAAACTCCGGGTCGACTGACATGTCGGACCAATGAAGTAAAAATTGAGATGAACAAATCAACTTACTCGTAAAACCTTTGGCCGACTGATATGTCGGACCAAGAAATAAAGATCTAGACGAATAAGTCAAGATGTCTTCATAAAGCCTTCTGACTCAACCAATGCGTCAAATCACAAAGTACGTCTACAAAAGCTTTGACTCACAAATCAAAACTTACTCAGAAAACCCTCTGGAGTGACCAACACATCTAACCACGAAGTGGACACGTGAAAATCTTAACGAGTAAAAACAAACTAGCAAAACTTCACAGCCTAATCGCAAGACCAAAGAAATAAAAGCTTCAGATGATCAACAAACAAGCGCAAAAACAAAAATACGGACAAGGCTAAATTACTAGAGTACGAAAAGTACAAGTAACGAGGTGAACACACACTTATCATATATAATGAGTCTGTGTGATCACAATTGTGATGGAAGAGCATGCTAATCAGAAAATACAATAAAAGGCAACACAAAATTGTCTAAAGGAAAGGTTTTTCATTTACAAAACTATTATGTTACATCAGGAGTAGAAGATAGAACAGTTGGAGAAGAAACATTAAAAGCATCGACAACAAGGACATTTGATGGAAGAGGGGCAACAACGTCAGTAGTAGGAGGAGATGAAGTTATCTCTTCGACATCAAGAATAGATAATGAAACAAGGCTGGAAGAAAGAGGGAGTGATGGTTCTTCGTCCACCGGATCACTTGAGAGATCTGAAATACCTTCCTCTCCATCTTCATCCTCGAAAACGTGATCGACCAAACCACGATACTTGGACAAATCAACACCATCCCCTTCAATGTTGTCGAGAAACTCAACTCGTCCATCAACAATTCTCTTCCAATCCTCTGCTTCTGCAATCTTCAACTTGTTTTTGGTTGCAACAAGCTCATTCTTGGTCGAGATAAGTTGTTCTTTAACGGTGGTTAACATTGCAGAAATATCCGACTTAACTTTGTCAAGCGTAGTCCTTAATGCTCTACCCGTTCCTCAGCGACCTGACTGATTTCTCAATAACAGAACGCATGACCTCATCATGATCTGCCTTCTCAACGGACAACCCCTCTCCACCTTGTCCAAATGAGTACGAAATCCGTTCAACTCAGCCATCGAGGACTCAAGCTAAGCTGCAGATCTACTTGCGCAACTTCAACCTCCCTAAGTGAAGCACGAGCAGCACCAATTGCCTTATCTTGCTTCGTGCACTGCGCTTTCAACAGACGAATAACATGAGAAAACACCAGCAATTATGTCGTCATCTTCCTTTCAAGAGCAACCACCTGGCCATGAGTGGCCTGATAGTCCAACCCCATCACCCCAACAGAAGTAGAATGATTCATCTCATCAATTATCTACTTGAGGCCATGATTGAGATGACTGCTAGGCTCTCGCACAGGCATAAAGCCCTCTCCACTTTCTGCCTATGCCATTCTCTGATTAAATTGCGTGCAGTATCCTACACGTCAATCTCAGTAAACCAACAAAACTTCCCATCCGACTTAATAAGGATGTCTTTTGGGTTGGGCTCCTTCCAACCAATCCGTGGATGAAGAACTAAGTGATCAGAAAACACTGAAGACCCACCCCCGATGGCTGGAAGAATGGCCGGAGTAGCAGTGATAACAAAAAAACCATTTTTGCCTTCTCACCATGAAGCGGTAGTGGTTGGAATAGGGAAAGCAGTAGCAGCGACGACGGTAGCAGAAGTCGGGCGGGTAGGAGAAGAAGCTAGGAGCTCCACTGCATCATCAACAAAAAATGGAAGAGGATGGAGGAAGAGGAACCTCAGAACTCTAACCACGATCACCAACCTCCTGTTTGTATAGAGGATTAAATTCGAAACCGGACATGATTTTGTCATTTTCGGATCCTTGGACTGCTCCACTACAAGCTAAAACATCTTGTTGTCAATGACTCAAGGGTCATCATCCGACCATTCGACGAAGTCGGGCACATCAAAAGCCGAAATGAGCTTTTTCTCATTATCGTTGATGCAGATTTAACTAACCTAAATAAATAGGTTAATTTAACTTAGTCTTAATAACTGCAAGTGCACAGTGTCTAACTGGTAGACAAGGGCAAGTACAGATCGATCCCACAAGGACAGTGGTTGCAATTAAATTTCAGAGTTGACTTAAACTAATTTAAATGGGGTTACAACAATCAAAATATCTAAACTAAAAATCAAATTAAAAAGCAAAATGAAAAGTTTTTAAGAATATGAGAAGGGAAACCAAGACATTGAATCCACCAATTCAGTTTCTCAAATTATTTTAATCTAACTTATTATTTTCTGAAGCGAGAAGCTTTAGGGATGAGAATCCCTTGCTTGCATCGATGATGTGATCGTTAAGAACAATTCAGTTTCAAAATCCAATGTTACAATTAACTTCAGAATAAATTATAGACTCCTAGCATTGAGTGTCTTATTACGGCACACTCAATCACAAGTCTAATTTATTAAGTTTCAACTCCTAGCATTGAGTGTCTTATTACGGCACACTCAATCACAAGTCTAACTTAACCAATTCAAACCAATGCTTTAAATATTAGTAAAGAAAACTCTAACTACCGACTAGTCTAGATCAAATTCGATATAATCGGTGAAAGTAATTTACTAATACTCAGAAATTAAATGTATTTTGCAGTTAAGCACATAATAAAATAAAAAGTCAAACTAGAACAAACTCTTGAAACCCAATTGGTTTCATCTTAGCCTTGGCGAAGAGTTTAGCTCTCCATGGTAGCGGTGGTCACGACGTCAATGGAGGTGAAAGTCATCTCTGCACGGACGCGAATCCTGAGAAAAGGGCTGCTGATGGACTGTGGTGGCTCAGAGTAAACACCGGGGGTGCAAATAACCAAAACTAATTTGAACAGCAGAAGCGGTGCTCTTGTGAGCTCTGTTTCGCGGTGGCTAATGGCGGTGGTTGCGTGGTCTGGTTGTGATGAAGGAGTAGAGAAAGATAGGTGGAGGAGGAAGAGACCGTGGAGAAGAGAGGAAAACAGGAGGGAGGGCCGAGAGAGATGAGCGAAAGAGAACAAAAAGGAGGGAGAGAAACAGGGGCGGTGCTCCCTGTTTCTGCTCCTGTCGCGGTGGTGGTGCGTCTGATGGTGGATGGCGGCGGTGTGGATGATGGAACAGAGAGATGGACAAGAAGATGGTGGCGGCTGTGGGTGTGTGAAACAGGGTGAGGAGGTGGCGACTGATGGTGGAGGACGAGAAGGAGGTGGTGATGGTTGGATGATCACACTGTCGGTTCTCCTATCGAGTGAGGATTGCCGGCAGGGTGGATTGGCGTGGTGGCTGGAAGAGCCCTCAGAGAGGGGAAGAAAAGAGAGAGGAAGAGAACACCAGTAGGAAAAGAGAGAAGACCCTATGAAATTAGGGTAATTGGGTTTTATAGAAAATTAGGGTAATTGTGTTGGGTTAACTGCACCCCCGTCTCCGCTCGTCAACACCAAATTTCTTATTATCACCTCGAACTCCGCATTAATCCGTTAACGCTCTGAATCATGAAAAATACAAAATTTAAATAATTAATATAAAATATATTGTCAAAGTGAATAACAAATATAAATTAGGTGGTATTCTGTGTAATAATTAGGTGAATATCAAATACCCCCAAACCTATATTTTGCTAGTCCTCGAGCAAAACAATAGAAATAAAATTCTAACTCACTTTCGCAGGAATCATCGGTTGCACTTACCTTAAACGTGCAACAAGGCTTTAAACCCCTAGATTACCTCTAGTGGACGAGTTATAGTCTCGTGAGGGTTTCCAGAAATGTTACCAACAAACATTATGACTCAATAAATTTCCAAAACATGGTAACTCGATCTATTATCCTCAGAGTAAGAATCTAATTGCCAATTTTTTTTTGAAAACAGCTAACAGTCTCACAATAATATATCAAAGAGTCTCACAACAATTTAATAATACCCAAAGGTTAAATAAATTTCATCAATTATTCCCAACTCGAAGTGTGTGTGTGCATGGCCTTATCAACATAACTTTATTTTTCTCAGCAAATATACGACTAGATAACCTTTGAATTGTATGCTTCGACTACAAATCTCTCTTGTCACTCAGAAATGAATCACTCAGAGATTGGTTAGTTATCACTCAGTTTATATGTGAGAAAGAGAATAATATATGGAAAGACAAACATCTCACATATAATAATCATGAAAAAATGAACTTTTCAAAGAATGAAATGAATATGATCTCATGGACAGGAATATCAATTACTTTGAGAATGTTGAATCACACGCCATAGTTCTTGTTTATTTAATCTCTACGTCTATGAACCAAACTTTTACTTAAGATCAATTAGGTCTTTATTAGGTTGTAATGAGGCTAAGATTTTGGCTAACAAGAATGGAAAAGGATACGAGAAAATTCTCTGAGAATGGATACACCCTTTAATAAGCACGTGGGGCTCTGAAGAATAAACCAATGTTGTACACCATTAATTTTTCTTCCTTCGAAATTCTTCTTCATATATATATTTTTTAATATATATATACATGCTTTCCCCTTCTGCACAATAAAACATTTTAGTCCCGAGGATTCATGGAATATTTAATTTCAACTCTTTTTATTTGCCCATTTCAAAAATACATCAACCATACACATTCTCAGAGACATTGGGTAAGGATAAAAATAATATGGGATCTTACTCCTTAACTGGAGTAGGTACTGGAGATGGGGTTAGCAAAGAAAAAGTCTATTTAAAGACTCAAAGGGCTGCAAACGGATATTTATCATTAGGTAGGCTAGAAGGCCAAAGAACGGTTCAAAGAAAATAATTGCCTATATCACTTCTTAAGCTCTAGTCGGTATTATGACATCTTAACTAAATAAAACAAGAAGTTCTAGTGTAATAATTCAATTTTAACACCATGCTCAAAGCAATCAATAAAAGAAACAAGAACAATGAGATCATCAACGAGAAAATGCGGACTCAAGAAAAGTTAGAATTTATTTAATAACCCTAAAAAAAAATAGAATGTCTTGAAACTCACAAGGGTTAAGTCTCCACTATTATTCTAAGGGTTTTTAGTTAATATCTTACTGATTAACTTCAAATTATGCTAACTTGGCTTATAGTGCAAGAATGTTCAAGTCGAAAAAATATCATGAAATATATTTAACTTAAAGATAATATCAAACCTTATGTTTTCCGATTGGTATATAAAAGTGACAAGTAAAAGCATGTACCCGTCAAATTTAAAGGCATACTTGAAAGCACATCCTCTTCATTGGAAAGAAACTTAGATTTTGAATGCATTTTCAAATCAAAAATTTTCACACAGTCATAATTAACTATGTATTCAATGGAGATTGAGTATAATACAATAGTCAATTGTGAAATACATTTCATTTCAAAATTTCTTGAAAAATGCAGAAAAACTCATAAACCTCACCCCCAAACCTAAACCAAACATTGTCCTCAATGTATAAAATGATGATCATGACAAATGCAGGAAAAAGAAAAGATGAGAGTTAGAGTGATATTACAATGGGAAAGTTTTTACCAATTTCGATGAAATCTTCCACCAATGAACGCTCAGAGATATAAGAACTGTGGGCTCATCATGATAAAAACAATACAGGACACAAATGAAAAAAAAAATTTAAAAATTTAAAAAATTAAAAAAAATATTTCATGTATCAGTTGTAAGTCAAAATTGTTACGGAGCTAACGAGTATGAGTGAAATGCAACTAGAAAGAACTCGAAAATCAATCCAGACTAACCATAATGACACAACTGAAGCTAGGCTGCCTCCTAGGAGCGCTTGGTTTAACGTCGTCAGCCCGACATATATTCTCCCTCATTAATGATATATCATGAAGTGACGAGGAAGAACATAGGGAACATTCACCTCAAAAGGGTTAAGGAATCGTATACCAACAACCTGAAAAGTTGAGGATCAGTCCACTCAAAAATGGCAACCACATGCGACACAAGATATACTTGCACATCCCAAAAGTTGCAAGGACACCATCTAAAATCATATAGAAATTGTAAAGAAGCTCGCATTCCTTGGAAGTCAGTAGGGATCTTAAACATGAATGGGTCGCAAGTAGTGATATGCAACAAAGGACCCTCCCTTACTCCTAAAATGGACCTAAGTCTGGTTCCAAATCAGAAGATTGGATAATTTTCACATCAGGATGGTGAAAATTGAAATCCTCACTCAGGAACATGGGATCCACATAATTAACCCTGGTCAATGGAAATGTGATGCAGGTAGATGTAACTATAGATATATCAGGTGGTATAGGCTCATCACATGAATCACACAAAGATGTTGGGTTGGATAGCTCAACAACACCCCCAACCCTAGAGTTGACACTACTTATGGATTGAACTCTTTTACTAGATATATCTCCCGACTTCTTTGGGACAACCTGTTTTGAATTCAATATAGATGAAATAATAACAGACAAAGTATCATCAGTACTTGAAAACGCATACCTGAGGGTGTCAGGTAATTGTTTAAGGTCAAGCTCAGGTGGCTCAACTGATGGGACTAGTTTTGACTCACTGAGTGGAAGAGGCTCCACTTTAGACTTCCATTTATAACTAGGATCCACAATGGGGACTGAGTTAATCAAATCATTGACTTCCCTAATGGAATCATCAACATCAAAGTCTAAACTAAAATGAGTCAAACAAGCCTCTAAATGGTCATGTGTATCATGAAAACAGTCAAGGGGAGACTCTAAAGAATGTTCACAGTTTGATTCTATGCATGAGTCACTAGGAAGGCATATGTCTAATGAGTCAACATGGGAAGGAGATGTCTGTAGTGTCTCAGAATCTACAGGTTCATCAATAAATGAGGCTTTATCCGCCTTCTTATGAGAGGATGATGCAACCTGTATAAAATTGGGTGAGGATATAATATCACTTATGTCAGGCATTCCTACCTGATTGTAAACCAGTTTTCCATTCCTAAGGATAGTAATGGATTGGACATCTTCACTGTCCGGCTCAGATGTGCCACTAATTTCAAATTGACCATTTGGGTTGGAAATAGGTTGGCTAGGGACTTCCTCTGACTCTATCTCAAGACGTGACTTAGCTATCTGACTCAAAGTCATCTCAAGTTTCTTGATAGCTTGAGCATTTTGTTGAGAATTAGCTATCAATTCTATAATGTCCTGAGAAGTTTTCTCCAACATATCTCCAGTTCGCTGCATAAAACGAGTTAAGGCGTCCTCTAAACTAGATGTGTTAGAAGGAGGAACTACTCGATTAGGTTGAGGCTCACTAGCAGGAATGGAAACTTGAGGAGTCGGGGGAGTGACAATAGGGCCTCCATGGTACTGACCATGGGCCCATGAGAAGTCAGGATAATATGCTGAACCTGAGTTGTAATAATCTGAATATGGATCATAATCAGGTTGTCGCATGGCATTAAATGCATTGACTTGCTCAAGAAACCAAGATGGATAATAATTGAGGTTCATTTTTTTTTATGCAAGCCTAACCTCTATATGAAGATGACCCAACTCAAAAAAAAAAAAAAAATGGGAAAACCTAATCAGGACCTATATGATGCGCAAGCAAGATGAATGGAAACCGACCCTAGATAAGTACCTAGCAATACAAACATTCAAATTGCCTTCGGGTACTGCGCAGCTAATAGTTATAGCCCCACGAAAAATCGAGGTTTCTACGAAGCAAATTAATCTCGTGAGAAACTAATTTACTAGGTAGAGGCTGTAACGTCTGGTAATCCCTAAAAGCACTCCTTTTTATTACCTATGTTTGTTACTAATCAAGGGCTAAAATCCATTTTAATTAGCCTATCCGGAGGAGAGAGCACGGAGTTTCCCAACATCAAAAATATCCTGAAATCTAATTGCTCCTACCTCATTTTCTACCTTCAGCTTAAAGTGTAATGCCAGTTTCAGAACTATTCCAAGATTGGATATGTTCCTTCACTTGACTACTTTAAACTTTCAAGTTTCAAAAGAGGGGTCCTATGAGCGTCTTGTCCTAATTTATCTTGCTACAAATTTTAATAGTGAGGCTTAGGTCCCTAACCCTAAAATAGATGGTGATTAACCTACCCGCGGGAGAGAACACAAAATTTTACAGCATTAGAAATATCCTCAATCTATTCAAATTTGCATGCAATTCTAGCTAAAATCAAAACAAGCAAAACACACAGTAATCCACTTAGAAACCGCGTGCAGATGCGGTGGGAAGAAGTTACCTCCGACGTGAACCTCTCTTGGATTACTTGCGGCGCCGGGTAGAAGTCGAGTTGACGTCGATCAGAAGCACCGTCCACCTGACGGCTCGCCGACATCTGAGACTGTTCACGCGATAGCAACCTGTAAACAATTCAAACCCTGTGCTTTTTGTTTAGTTTTGTTTTTTATGCAACCTGTAATATATGCTTCCTACCTGTTAATACCTACAAAAATAAAAAAAAACAAAAACAAGTATTAAAACTTCTAAGATTTAAAAGAAATTACTAAAAAATAAACTCTTAAATTCTGACCTAAATTTTTTTATTTTATTTTTTAACCTAAACTACAAATTGGTGAAAATAAACTCTTAAATTCAATTACACCGCTACAGTCCCCGACAACGGCGCCAAAAACTTGATGCAGATTTAACTAACCTAAATAAATAGGTTAATTTAACCTAGTCTTAATAACTGCAAGTGCACAATGTCTAACTAGACAAGGGCAAGTACAAGTCGATCCCACAAGGACTGTGGTTGCAATTAAATTTCAGAGTTGACTTAAACTAATTTAAATGGGGTTACAACAATCAAAATATCTACAATAAAAATCAAATTAAAAAACAAAATGAAAAGTTTTTAAGAATATGATAAGGGAAACCAAGGCATTGAATCCACCAATTCATATTCTCAAGTTATTTTAATCTAACTTATTATTTTCTAAAGCGAGAAGCTTTAGGGATGAGAATCCCTTACTTGCATCGATGATGTGATCATTAAGAAGAATTCAGTTTCAAAATCCAATGTTACAATTAACTTCAGCATAAATTATAGACTCCTAGCATTGAGTGTCTTATTACGGCACACTCAATCACAAGTCTAATTTATTAAGTTTCAACTCCTAGCATTTAGTGTCTTATTACGGCACACTCAATCACAAGTCTAACTTAACCAATTAAAACCAATGCTTTAAATATTAGTAAAGAAAACTCTAACTACCGACTAGTCTAGATCAAATTCGATATAATCGGTGAAAGTAATTTACTAATACTCAGAAATTAAATGTATTTTGCAGTTAAGCACATAATAAAATAAAAAGTCAAACTAGAACAAACTCTTGAAACCCAATTGGTTTCATCTTAGCCTTGGCGAAGAGTTTAGCTCTCCATGGTAGCAGGATGATCACCCTACCGGTTCTCCTATCGAGCGAGGATTGTCGGCAGGGTGGATTGGCGTGGTGGCTGGAAGAGCCCTCAGAGAGGGGAAGAAAAGAGAGAGGAAGAGAACACCAGTAGGAAAAGAGAGAAGACCCTCTAAAATTAGGGTTATTGAGTTTTATAGAAAATTAGGGTAATTGTGTTGGGTTAACTGCACCCCCGTCTCCGCTCGTCAACACCAAATTGCTAATTATCACCTCAAACTCCGCATTAATCCGTTAACGCTCTGAATCCTGAAAAATACAAAATTTAAATAATTAATATAAAATATATTGTCAAAGTGAATAACAAATATAAATTAGGTGGTATTCTGTGTAATAATTAGGTGAATATCAATCGTCTAACGGACGAGTTATTTCTTTATTGCTCCTATCCACTACCAGATTCATCTTTTCGAGCTCCTCGAGAGAAAGACCATCCTCCTTCCCACCATCCTTATTAGAAAAACTCGGACGAGGAGTAGTCCGCGTAGTACCACTAATGGAACCAGAAAGTTGTTTCCTCTTAGGAACACGACCAGAGCTTATTGTCAGCCGCTTTGATGGACTGGCAGGCCTCAGAAGCTTCCTCTTCTTTGTAGTCAGGCCAACAACAGCTGACAGGAGCATCGAGATCTGTAACATCCTTGCCAGAGCTCACTTTCCCATCAACACTAGCATCATTAACACCAACAGGAACAACACGAGCAACGGATCTCAACAACTCAAGATTCAGTAAGCAAAGCTTGTTCTGCCTCGTTAAGAGTATACAAGCCACTACGCGTTACAATGTCCTCAACAATGAATGACTCCACAGCAACTACAGGAAGTCTTAAGAAACAGTCACTAATCATCTGTTCTTATGGTCCTGTTTCGTTGCACTTTGAAGCCCGCGGAAGGGTGCTTGCTTTGGAGAAGGCTTTCGTGGACTTGGTGAACATCATATTCAAACGCCCTTTATCAAGCAGACTCCTTGGAAGGTAGGTTGCGATCTTCTGGTATTGTCGCTAACCGCGAGGGCATGGAGGCCGAAAGGAAGCTAGCAGAGGAAAAATGGATCATCGAAAGGCAGCTGTTGGAAGTCGTAGTTCATGAGGGGCTTCACCGTGCTCCGGAGGCGGAACGGTTGCTGGCGAAGGAGTGCTCGCACTATGAGGCCTTGTTGGGAGCAGTGGACTTCGAGGTGTTAGGCAGGAGGCCGTTCATCTCGTCCGAGGTTGTTCGTGGTAGACTGGAGCTCCTGGAGCTGATTAGGGAAGAACATCCTGGTAATGAATTTGATTTCGTTCGCTACAAAAGGGTTTTTTTCGGGCCAATCAATCAAGGGGAGGGCTTCCGCTCCGCGAGGCTTACTGATGAGGAGGATGCTTCTCCTTAGAATGATTGTAACGTCCTCTCTTGGACAGATAATATATATAGACTTTTTTTTTGAATGAAAGTGTTGTTTTTGTCTCACATTGTCATGTTTACTTTAGTCTTTTCGTAGACCGTAAAGTTTTGACCGCTAGGCGGAATGCTTGTTTTCGTCAATCAAAATATATTGCTGTTTTAGGTCGTTTTTGTTGCGGGTTAAGGTTTAACCAGCATAAACCATTGCTGGTCAGGGGTTGACCATGCTTCTTCAGTCATTGTCTGTAACGACTTACTACATGTTAGCGGACTAGCGCTGACTTCTGCTCTTATTCCTTCGGCTTTTGTGATCCGTATTGAGCGGATTAGGTCTTGAGTACCGAAAGTCGTGGCCGTTAGTTGCGTACTGGCTAAGCTTGTCGGGTAGGTTCGACGATCATTATCTATATTGAGAGCAATGATCGCTCGACGAGTCGTCGTCATCAGCGAACCAGCACTGACTAGATTCTCACTTCCTCAACCGACATGATCCGTGCGAAGCGGATTAGGCTTTGGGCACCAGAAGTCGTTGTCATCAGTCACGAACTAATTATGCTTACCTAGTAAGTTCAACGATCATTGTCTGTATTGAGAGAAATGATCCCTTGGCGAGTCGTCGTCTTCAGTGGACAAACGTTGACTAGACTCCCACTTCCTCAGCCGTCGTGGTCCACGCGGAGCAGATTAGGCTTTGGGTACCAGAAGTCATCGTCATTAGTCGCGAATAGACTAAGCTTACCTGGTAAGCTCGGCGATCGTTGTCTGTGTTGAGAGCAATGATCCCTTGGCGAGTCGTCGTCATGAACTGACAAACGCTAACTAGACTCCCACTTTATCAGCCATTGCGACCTGCGTGGAGCGGATTAGGCTTTGGGCACTAGAAGTCGTATTCATCAGTCGCGAATTGACTAAGCTTACCTGGTAAATTCGGCGATCATTGTCTGCGTTGAGAGTAATCATCTCTTGGCGAGTCGTCCTCATCAGTGGACAAGCATTGACTAGACTCCAACTTCCTCAGGCGTCGCAACCCGCACGGACCGGATTAGGCTTCGGGCACCAGAAGCCGTCGTCATTAGTCACGAATTGATTAAGCTTACCTGGTAAGTTCGGCGATCATTGTTTGTATTAAGAACAATGATCCCTTGGCGAGTCGTCGTCATCAACGGACAAACACTAACTAGACTCCCACTTCCTCGGCCATCGCAACCCGCACGGAGTGAATTAGGCTTTGGGCACCAGAAGGTGTCGTCATCAGTCGCGTACTGACTAAGCTTACCTGGTAAGTTCAGCGATCGTTGTCTGCGTTGAGAGCAATGAACCCTTGGTGAGTCGTCGTCATCAACGGACAAGCGCTAACTAGACTCTCACTTTCTCAGGCGTCGCAACCTGTGTGGGGCAGATTAGGCTTTGGGCACCAGAAGTCATCGTCATCAATCGTGAACTGACTAAGTTTACCTGATAAGTTTGGCGATCGTTGTTTGCGTTGATAGCAATGATCCCTTGTTGAGTCGTCATCGTCATCAGTGGACAAGCGTTGACTAGACTCCCACTTCCTCAGCCGTTGCGACCCGCGCAGAGCGGTTTAGGCTTTGGGGGGATGCTCGAGTTTGGCCGTAGTCGGGCTTGACGAGGGTTGTAACGGACAGCAGTGGAAGTTTTGGTAAAAGCAAAATATTTTATTGATAATATTTTTTGAGATACTCTACATTCCATGGTTGCTTAAGCCCATCGCCATCGGCGTCTTCCAGCTAGTATGTTTCTGGCCAGTTGACCTTGGCGACCCTGTAAAGTCCTTCCCAATTTGGATTTTGCTCTCCCGCTCTGGCTTCTTTGGTGTTCTGTTGGGTCTTCTAGAGTACCCAATCTCCCACTTTGCATTCGTGTGGCTTGACATTCTTGTTATAGTATTGCGTCATCCGTTGTTGGTAGGCTATCTTGGTGGAGGTTAGATCCCGTTTTTCGTCGAGGAGGTCTAGTTCCACGCGCAAGGCTTCGTCATTGTCATCTGGTCTGAATTCTTCCATTCGGAAGGTTGGCACCTTGAGTTCTACCGGAACCATAACTTCTGACCCGTATGCTAGGGCGAAGGGTGTCTCTTTGGTAGGGATTATTTTAGTTGTCCGATATGCCCAGAGAATTTATGGTAGCTCCGGAACTTATTTTCCTTTGGCAGCATCTAGTTTTCTTTTGATGGCTTCTAGGATCGTCTGGTTGGTAACCTCCGCTTGGTCGTTGGCTTGGGGGTGTCCTAGCGAGAAAAGTGGTGCTTGACTCCCAGAATTTTGCACAGTTCTTTGACCTTGCTACGTTCGAATTGGGTTCTGTTGTCACTGATCAATACTCTAGGGATGCCAAATTTATAGACGATGGTGGCCCATATGAAATTTTTGATTTGGACCTGCCCTATTTTGGATAAGGACTCGGCCTTGACCCACTTGGTGAAGTAGTCGATGGCGACAAAAAGGAATTTTTTACCAGCCGATGCCGAAAGCGACCTGACGATGTCCATTTCCCATTGCGCGAATGACCATGGACTAGTCATTAGAGTTAGTGGCCGAGCTGGCATATGGGTGTATGGCGCGAACTTCTGACATTTGTCGTACTTGCGGACGATATATTTGGCGTTTCGCTGCATGGTCGACCTATAATACCCTAGAGTCAGAACCTTATGGGCTAGGGTTTTTTTCGCCTGGGTGATTCCCGCGTATACCGCTTTGGATGGCTCCCAAGACTTGGTTTGCCTCTGAAGGCGATAGGCATCAGAGCAAGGTCCCTGTCACCAATCTCCTGTATAACTTGTCGTTTATAAGAATGTACCTTGCGGCTCTGTTTTTAAGTCTTCGTGCTTCGACCTTCTCGGTTGGTAGGGCTCTGATCGCTATATATTCTAGTATTGGAGTCATCCAATTTGGTTGTGCTTCCGTGGCGCAGATATCTTTGTGCCCTTTCGTCGAGGCTTGATTTCTCTTTATATTCGATGAGGCCGCTAGAGACTTCGTTGGAGGCCGAAACGTTTTTTGCTAGCTCGTCAGCTCTTTGGTTGTTGTCTCAGGGGCACTGTGTGAGCTGACAACTCTTGAATTTTTCCCATTACGCCAAATACCTTGTTATGGTAGGCTATTATGTGGGGATCTTTGCTATTGAAATCTCCTTTGACTTGGTTGAACACTAGTCTTGAGTCGTTGTATGCTGTTAGGCGACCTATGCCGATCCCTAAAGCTTGTTTTAGGCCTGACAGGAGCGCTTCATATTCGGCCTCGTTATTTGAAGCGGGGAAGCCGAATTTGACTGCCTTTTCGAGGGTGAAGTCGTTGGGGGAGCGGAGTGTGATCCCTGTTCCATTTGCTCTATCGGTTGAAGATTCGTCAAAGCGCAAGGTCCATGCTTGGACATCTGGTTTCGAGAGTTGGTAGTCTACTTTCAGCGATGAAGTCCGCAAGTGCCTGAGCTTTGATGGCGGTTCTTGGAGCGTAGTTTATGTCAAACTGCCCAAGCTCTACCGACCGTTTCACCATCCTGCCAGATAGCTCGAGTTTATGTAATACCGAGCAGAGTGGATGTTTGGTCAGGACCGTTATGGAGTGGGCCAAAAAATAGGTCCTCAGTTTTCTGGAGGATACGACCAGCGCCAAAGCCAACTTTTTCAGGTCAGGATAGTGTGCTTCCGCTTCTACGAATGTTTTGCTGGTGTAGTATACTGGCCTCTGGGTTCCTTGATTGTCTCGTACAAAGATCGAACTGACAGCGTGTTTCGAAACAGAGAGGTACACGTATAGCATTTCACCTATCGCGAGCTTTGAGAGTAGCTTTGAACTCCCCATGTATGCTTTCAGGTTCTGAAAGGCTTGTACGCATTCCTCGTTCCACGAAAATCCTTTGCTCCCTTTTAGTATCTTGAAGAATGGGAGGCATTTGTCGGACGACATTGATATAAATATGTCGAGTGTTGCTACCTTCCCAGTCAGGTTCTGAGCGTCTCTAATATTGGTATGAAATTTCATGTTGAAAAGGGTCTGAATCTGTTTTGGATCGGCCCCGATTCCCCTTTTGTTTACTATATAGCCTAGAAATTTCTCAGACTTGACTCCGAACGTGCACTTATGTGGGTTGAGTTTCATCCGGTATTTCCTGAGTTGACCAAATGCTTCGACAAGATCTTGTACGTGGTCGTGGCTGCGAAGGCTCTTAACCAGCATGTCGTCGATGTATACTTCCATATTTCTACCGATCTGTTCTTTGAACATTCGGTAGACCAAACGTTGGTAAGCAATGCCAACATTTTTCAAACCGAATGGCATTACCCTATAGCAGTATATCCCTCGTTCCGTCACAAAAGAGGTTTTCTTTTGATCTTGGGGGTGCATCGATATTTGATTGTAGCCTGAATAGGCGTCCATAAAGCTGAATAGGTTGTGTCCCAAAGCGGTGTTTACGATCTGATCTATGCGGGGGACTAGGAAGTTGTCATTTGGAAAAGCTTTGTGTAGGTTAGTGTAGTCTATGCACATTCTCCACTTCCCATTTTTCTTTTTTACGAAAACGGTGTTTGCCAACCAGTCGGGATATTGCGCCTCCTTGATCATGTCCGCGTCGATTAAACGTTGTACCTCCTCATTTATGACCGCATTTGTTTCGGGCACCACGAGCATTTTCTTCTGCTTGATGGTTTTCTTCTATGGGTCAACCTCGAGGTGATGAGTGATTATCGACGGGTCAATCCTCACCATATCGCCCATGGTCCAGGCGAAAATGTCCTGGTTACGCTGTAGCAGCTCTATAAGTTGTTTCGCTACTACCTTGCTTAAGCGGGAATTGATCTGAATGACCTTGCTGTTTTGAAGGCTGTCGAGGTAGACCGTAATGGTTTCTTCCTCCAGCTGTCCGACATTGGGTCGGCTTCGAGGGCTCACCGGCGCCTCATTACATGGTGCCGGTTGCTTTTCTCCTATGCTTCGGGTTGAACGGATGGTAGTTTTGGCCGTTAGATTAGCTGCCTATTGAGGACTGCCGGGTGGCGAAGTTGCCATGAATTAACATTCCCTGGCCGCCAACTGATCTCTTATCAATATACCGACCGCTTGGTTCGTTGGATACTTGACGCACTGGTGCAGGGTGGAGACTGCCGTTCCCATTTAATGTATCCAGGGTCTTCCCAAAACTGCATTGTATGTTGAACTCTTGAAACAAGGTTTTATTAGTCTGCTACTCTCCCCCTGTTATTGTTAGTTGTATCTTTCCCACTATGAACTGTTTTTCGCCACTGAAGTTGATCACTGGACGACCATCATGACTCAATGTTGTTTCGTCTAATTGCATGTTGCGGAGTATACGGAGGAACACGACATTCATTGAGATCCCAATATTGACCAAGGACCTTCTTACATCCCAGCCTGCCAGGGAAATTGTCACCACTAGGGCCTTGCTTTCGACCATGTTGCGTCGGCTGCTCGCCACGTATCGTTTGGATCCTCATACCTCCTAGAGCCCTTTTTATGGACCTGTTGGATAGTTCGGACTCAGAATGTGCTCTATGAAGCACATGTATTTTGTTGACCGATGGCTCCCCGGGTTCGGTTCTTCTCTATTCCTCTCTCGTGGCAATGAAATTTTGTGTTTGCTTTGTCAGGTCTGTCATGTTTGCCGGAGGGACTAGCGTCATAAAGTTGTAAAACTTTCCTTTTCACAATCCGTTAATGAAGGCTGAAACAGTCGTTGTGTCGTTGCACGTGTGGATGGTAGTTAACTCACTATTAAAGCGGGTTAGATACGTCTCTAGTGTCTCGTCGCACCTTTGATTCACTGATGTGAGCGTTTTAATTATAGGTAGAGTCTGGTGCATGAAAAGAGATCGCTCATCCGATTCGAGGTGCGGGAGCGTGAGTTGGATGCCCGTGCACAACATGAACTGTTGAAAGAAGCGGTAGAGGGACGACCTGACTGTTGGAATTGTCCCCTCTGTTCTCTGTTGTTGCGTGACCCGGTGGTCACCATCTCTATTGGTTTTGAAAGGAAACGATGCTTAGTGTAAAGTTATGAACTGTAACGACCCGATCCGCACAGTAAGATATTGTCCGCTTTGGGCCCAACCGGCCCGCACAGCTTTAAAAGGCCTCTTACTATGAGGATCCAACCTCGCACATATATAGCACATAACCATCCCGCACCCAGGCGATGTGGGACTATGATCCCCCTTGGTAGCTAGCCCAACCCCTCTTGGGATCCACGGGCCTGTTGGGCCTATTGGGCTCCAACCCTCACCCTCACCCTCCCCCTCAGGTCCGCCCACACAAGGGTCTCACAGTCCACCCCCCTTAAGGCCCAACGTCCTCGTTGGCCACACAGGCACAACGTCCACGTTGCCCGAGGGCCCACCTCCATGTGGCACACTTCCGGCTGGGTCAGGCTCTGATACCATTCTGTGACGACCCCCCTCCCGCACTGTACAGATACTGTCCGCTTTGGGCTACCATCCGGCCCTCACGGCTTTAAAAGGCCTCTATAAAATGTCACGCCCCGATTTTCGAAGGAAACGAAAATCCCAAAATCCACGTAGGATTATCCGTTTCCCCCAAAACTCGGGACGTGAAAATTCAATAATAACAGAAACAAATAGCAGCAACAACTAAACAACTAAAACGAATAAAAAGTCTAACCCGGAGAAGACTGACATGGCTAGCTCACTAGCGGAACTCCAGTAACGCAGCTCAAAATCTCTAGACCTGAAAGGCTAATCGGCTACATTCCAAAAGGAATGTACCCAAGAAGCAAAAGCTCACTCGGGTCAGCAATTACCTCAAACACTTTCTGGGCATAGTGAATTTCACCTACATTCACACCTATATTTAACAAATTTAGTTGCCAAGTAGTTGCTGTATTGTAATCCTGAAGCGATGAGGTGGGCGTGAATTTGCATAAGATGTCTCTTATGGGTGAAGCTGTCTAGGAGAGAAGAGTAGAAGTGATCGGCATCGAAGGCAATTTCATCTGATCAAACAACAACTTGGCAAGCCGTACTACCCCACACTTTGCATACATCGCTATTAGTGCAATAAGCACATCAGGTTCTAACTCGAGCCCAACTTTGATTACAAGCGAATGAACAGATTTCCCCTGCTCCAAGTCCTCAACATCAGTATAAGCCCTGAGAACACTCACAAGAGCAATCCAATCTGGTATCATATTCCACCCTCTCATCTCACCAAAAATCTTCAAAGCCTCCAAAGGCTGGCCATTCTGTGCATACCCGAAAATCATTGAAGTCCACGAACAACAGTCCTACCAAACAACCAATCAAAAACAACTCGAGCCTTCCCAATCTCGCCACATTTCGCATACAAGGCAACAAGCCCATTCGGCACAAACACATCCGCCTCAAACCCATGCCTAAATATCTGCCCATGCACCAACTTTCCTTTCGAATCAACCTGAGAAAGAAATCGCAGCCAGCCAAAGAAAGAGAGTTGCAGCCAACAAGGAGATGAAGTTGCAACCCTCAGAGTGAGATCACGCACAACAGCAACAACAAAGTCACGCACAGCAAGAGACTTCCACAAATCAACAATTTCTCTTCACGCACAGTTAACAACAAAGCTCCATCTTCTCCCTAATCTTTCTTCACCTTTCTCATGCCACAGTCCTCTAAGAGATTTCAATCACAGCTTCACAAAGTTCAATCGCAGCCAGCACCACATCTCCAGCAGCCTCGCCTTCCATTTCTTCTTCGCAAAATCTTCGTCTCTCTTTCGCTTGACCTCTCTTTGTCACCGTCGCCAATAGGTCGTCGCCCTTTCTCTCTCGTCATGCACACAGTCGGAGCAGCTTGCACAGCAGAAGCAGAGATCGTGAGGAGGAAGGAGGAAGAATTTGTGAAGAAGGGGAAAAAGGAGAAGGAAGGAGAAAAGAAAAATGGAAGGAATAGGGTTTTTTTTTTATAAGGGGTGGCTATTCGCCCCCACCCTATTTCACAAAATAAAAACCCTACTTATTAGTTTAATTAAAGCCCACAACCAAGCCCAAATACAATTTTAGTAGCAACCCATCAACATTAGGGTTTACAGAATAAATTTTTATATTTATTAAATTAGGCGGGTATTACAATATATACAACTCAAAAGAATCTCGTCCCGAGATTCGGAAGAGGAAAGAAAGTTAAGCGAATTTCAAAAAAATGCAACTTGTCAAACGAAAGAAGGTTTTAAAATAAAAATTTCAATTGAATTTTAGTTGCATAAATTTTTAATTGTCATTGAGAAAGTATGGGTGTTATAATATATACAACTCAAAAGAATCTCGTCCCGAGATTCGCGAACAGAGTTAACTAAAGATTCAAGATAACAAACTACTACAAGAAAACGACACGAAATAATGTCATTCACTATTGACATTAAAATAAGTTAGTCACAGAAATCTCATCTCGAGATTCACGAAGAAAAAGAAACAATAATAAAAGTTCAAGGTTCACCCTTGTCACTTTATCTCTAGACAGTCACACTACTACTCTCCCATATCCACATTCTGAGGATCACCTAGACTCTACCCCAGCCTAGGCTAACCAAATGCTCTGATACCAAAAATGTCACGCCCCGATTTTCGAAGGAAACGAAAATCCCAAAATCCACGTAGGATTATCCGTTTCCCCCAAAACTCGGGACGTGAAAATTCAATAATAACAGAAACAAATAGCAGCAACAACTAAACAACTAAAACGAATAAAAAGTCTAACCCGGAGAAGACTGGCATGGCTAGCTCACTAGCAGAACTCCAGTAACGCAGCTCAAAATCTCTAGACCTGAAAGGCTAATCGGCTACATTCCAAAAGGAATGTACCCAAGAAGCAAAAGCTCACTCGGGTCAGCAATTACCTCAAACACTTTCTGGGCATAGTGAATTTCACCTACATTCACACCTATATTTAACAAATTTAGTTGCCAAGTAGTTGCTGTATTGTAATCCTGAAGCGATGAGGTGGGCGTGAATTTGCATAAGATGTCTCTTATGGGTGAAGCTGTCTAGGAGAGAAGAGTAGAAGTGATCGGCATCGAAGGCAATTTCATCTGATCAAACAACAACTTGGCAAGCCGTACTACCCCACACTTTGCATACATCGCTATTAGTGCAATAAGCACATCAGGTTCTAACTCGAGCCCAACTTTGATTACAAGCGAATGAACAGATTTCCCCTGCTCCAAGTCCTCAACATCAGTATAAGCCCTGAGAACACTCACAAGAGCAATCCAATCTGGTATCATATTCCACCCTCTCATCTCACCAAAAATCTTCAAAGCCTCCAAAGGCTGGCCATTCTGTGCATACCCGAAAATCATTGAAGTCCACGAACAACAGTCCTACCAAACAACCAATCAAAAACAACTCGAGCCTTCCCAATCTCGCCACATTTCGCATACAAGGCAACAAGCCCATTCGGCACAAACACATCCGCCTCAAACCCATGCCTAAATATCTGCCCATGCACCAACTTTCCTTTCGAATCAACCTGAGAAAGAAATCGCAGCCAGCCAAAGAAAGAGAGTTGCAGCCAACAAGGAGATGAAGTTGCAACCCTCAGAGTGAGATCACGCACAACAGCAACAACAAAGTCACGCACAGCAAGAGACTTCCACAAATCAACAATTTCTCTTCACGCACAGTTAACAACAAAGCTCCATCTTTTCCCTAATCTTTCTTCACCTTTCTCATGCCACAGTCCTCTAAGAGATTTCAATCACAGCTTCACAAAGTTCAATCGCAGCCAACACCACATCTCCAGCAGCCTCGCCTTCCATTTCTTCTTCGCAAAATCTTCGTCTCTCTTTCGCTTGACCTCTCTCTGTCACCGTCGCCAATAGGTCGTCGCCCTTTCTCTCTCGTCATGCACACAGTCGGAGCAGCTTGCACAGCAGAAGCAGAGATCGTGAGGAGGAAGGAGGAAGAATTTGTGAAGAAGGGGAAAAAGGAGAAGGAAGGAGAAAAGAAAAATGGAAGGAATAGGGTTTTTTTTTTATAAGGGGTGGCTATTCGCCCCCACCCTATTTCACAAAATAAAAACCCTACTTATTAGTTTAATTAAAGCCCACAACCAAGCCCAAATACAATTTTAGTAGCAACCCATCAACATTAGGGTTTACAGAATAAATTTTTATATTTATTAAATTAGGCGGGTATTACATGAACTATGTCGTTCCCTACGGACGACGCCAAAGTGATGCAGTCGTTTTTCACTTCTTGCTTTGACGTGGTTCCTCCTGATCGGTTGACCTGCACAAGTAGCACTAAGGCTGGGTAGGTCCGGGTAACCGACCCAAAAATTAAAAACCGAAAATCGGCTCGATTATTTTAAGCCCCCAATTTTGAGGCCCAAGACCGGACTGAGTTGGGCCGGTTAACCGAATTCCGGGTCGATCTCGGTCCAAAGCGCAAAGGTCCAAACTCCAAAAGCCCAAACAGTTTTACAAAAACTGCTGCTATAAAGGTCTAAACTATTTTTACAAAAACTGTTTTTAGTTGAATGAACACTTATATATCAAGAAATTAAATTAGATACAATTGTATACACAATCATGAGATTAATTAAGACCTCCTCATAATTTTGGTTTCTCATTTAAGACATATTTATCAAAGCCAGGGAAGTGAACATTCAAGAAATAGTCATCCCAATCAATCTTCTTTGGATCAAAATAAAACACCTCACCTTCTAATTTGTTGGCACTTGTTGCCACTCTTAACCTTTCTGTGTTGAGGTCATCAAATCTAAAGAAGAAGAACAAAAAAACATAAAATGTAAACATTGATATATTTAGAAAGTTTTATATAACGTAAAAATAATAATAATAACTTACATTCCTTTGAAGAATATATATGGCTCATAGAGTTTCACCAAATACATTACAAGACTAATCTTCTGATTGAGATCACTGCACACAGTTTGACAAAGCCCAAACTGTTTTTACAAAAACTGCTGCTATAAAGGTCCAAATTGTTTAGAAATTTGATAAAGCCCAAGCTGTTTAAAAATTTGATAAAGCCCAAACTGTTGCTATAGCCCAAACAATTTTCTATTTATTCATACCCGGGCCGATTACCCGGCGGGTTTCAGAAAGGGTAACCGAGGTCCGGATCAGAAACATCAGGGCGGGCCGGGTTTTAAAACCGAAAATTTAATAATAAATAAAAAAGTTGATCCGAACCGACCCGATCGGTCTGGTTGTCGGTTCGGTCCGGATTTTCGGGCTGAAATGCCCACCCCTAAGTAGCACACATGAGCCCCGAACCACCGTTGTGGTGGCCAATGACACTAGATCTGATGCTAAAGTCAGACAGGGGTCTGAGGAAGGTGTAATGTTGTAACATGAAATTTGTAGCGTACCTTTGCTTACCAACTTCATGTCTTATTTATAATGCAATGAGTTTTTGTTCTACCAGGCCACCGTAGGCGTAGTTTAGGAATGAGATCTTCGTGGAGATCCTTCTCTAATTAGGAGTTTGTTATAGGAGAGAAGTTTTTTGTTAGCGATGTGCTCCTAGATACGCGGGAGATGGTTCCCAATCCAAGAGCAATTTGTGGAGGGGAGTTTTCCTGTGTGAAATGTACTCTGATATTTGCTTCTTGGTTGGAAGTAGAAAGTAGTTGTAGTTGGTCATCCGAAGCTGATCCTCGAGATACTTGCCCTAGTGGGACTTATGAGTATTGAGGATAGCTGTGAGACGTGTAGGCCTAACATGCTGTGAGAGTTCGGGTCTACCTGACGGACTGAATTGAACTGGCTTAGAACCGTTTGGACATGTTCAGTGTTGGACTGATGTTGGAGCCCGTATTTCCTCGAGATCATCATGACACGTGTGTGACTTAGTAATGTGACCATTTTTATGTATCATCAGTATCAATTTGAATCACAACTCTTCTTCTGCTCTTTTGACCTCAGCTTGGTTTAAATTCACCCATCCAACATTGCTAAATCGACTAACAAGAGCTAATCTAGGCTGCTGCTTTATCATTGGTTGTGTATCAAGCGTCCATGAGATAACAATTTTAGCGTCCTTGAGATAACAATTTTGGCTGTGTCGTATGTATCAAGCGCAGGTAACAAATTTAGCTCAACTGTCATGCATCCATGAGATATAAGACCAACAGACGAGAAGAAATGGTTAAAAGGGTAATGTATCCATCATATTCACAAGTGGGTAAGGTGAAAACTCTCGGCATACTAAGTAACCCACCAATCCTTAGAATTCACCAGTATAAGAACCACCTCTTGATCGGGAAACATTGAAATAGAGGAATGAACACCCATGATTGAAATCATGGAAAAGGTTTCAAGTGCATCTTCCAGTGCTGAACACAACTGGCTGAGTCTTCTTCATGTCTGTGCTCACAATGGGTGAGATTGTTGGATACTTGTTTGATACGAGACATGACATGGTGGATTTTTCACATTTGCGAGGGTAAGGACGGATCTGGACCGCTCGTTTCCGGGTCGTTGAGAGAGCAGAGGTCGTAACGGTCATGCGATGTGTCTGTCTGTCACAAATGATTGGCTCAGAGAATGCAGACTGGGCCCATTTTCTACTTCTACTTCAGGTGGGGCCCAGCTATGGTACCTTTGATTTCACTTCTGCGACTTTTGTCTGCCTGTAAAACAGAGAGACTTGAGTGACTGACAAACGTGCAAAGGTGGTCATGTACATGTGTAGATGTACTACGTACTAGTCAATTAAACTTGAAATTAAGAGAAGAGGACAATCAAAGGTCTGCGTTGCGTGGTATGAGAGTATTAAAGGAGGACACGAGAGAAATATGTGATCTATTGCTATTCCATTTTATAGGCTTTCTCGTGTACATTAGCACACCACATTTGACTTGAATACACCACAGTAATTGTGAAGAAAAGATGTCCTTAAATTTCATGTTTGAATCAAGTAATTATTTTATCAAACAAACTAACCTCGATCCATTAGAGTACAAAAGGAATGAAAATGCCATCGATTCTTGCAAATTCTTTTGTACCAAGTCCTATACAGGATTTAGATTTCCTATTTTCTCTCAACACAGCATAATATTGTATATTGGATGATAAGTTCAATTTATCAACTACCATAGTGGAGTTAGTCCCTTGAGATCATATATATAGGATACAGTTTGATACAGTTTTTTCCCTTCAACAAGTCGAGCATCATAGCAATCCCAAAGCCAAGCCACCACACCTTGTCACTATTTCAATTATTTCAAAGCAGGGTAAGAGACAAGAAAAGTAAAATTTCTTTACAGGAATGGCTGTTTCACTGGCTGGCGGCAGCGGCATCCTCAGGCTTATTGACCTTGATCTCCAGTAGCCGCTCAACTGGCTGACGGCAGATTGGACAACGGTTAGTCTGGAACTTCAATACCTTTGCGCAACCACTGCACATACACTGCACATCAAATAAAAAGGTCGTCATTTTTTGTACCACTTAAATGATAATCTACAATTATTTATTCACAATTGCCGAGATCAATGATTGTAAACACCAAACTTTTGTAGTTTCTTTTAGGTGCAATTTTGAATTGTTTAGAAAAGCCAAAACATACACAATTTGCTGATGGATATCTAAATAGCAAAAATGCAAATAGTAAATTACTAGAATATTTGCAGTGTTCACTAAATTAAGATTTTCTTCCAGTTTGTTATCCAGGAAGAGACGGATCAAGTGAAGGCATAGTAATTACCATGTGACGGCAAGGAAGCACAGTTGTGTCCCGTGGTTCTGAGAGGCAGATCACACATTCTTTGCCAGGGTCATTCCCATCAAAATCACTGTCCACCGAATTCCCAATACCATAAATCTCCTGAAGTTCATACCTCATCCCATGCACCCATAGAATCTGCTTTACCACTCTCGCATGATACTCACCGCTATCCTTTTTCTCAAACACTGCTTGCGTGATCTGAGAATTTGTTGCTATGGGGGCTGGGTTTTCATTCTCCGATCCTTCAGGAACCACTGGGGATGCCTCTGCTTTCACAGCTAGGGGATATATTTGCACGTCATCAGCTATCAGGAGTTCTGAATCCTCAAACTTAGAGAAGTCAATCCCAGTTCCTGAAGGCTGCTTGAAAGTCTGACCCAGACCTTGTTCGAAAGATACTGTGATTGGTTGGAGGTCTTCTTTTGTTGGCCTAAGGATACAGTCTGCCTCTTCTTTTGCAAAGAAGTACAGAGTGATGCTGCATTCCACAAGAGAAAAAAATAAAAAGTGAGATGGATGAGACCATATCTATATAAAAATCATATAGAACTTAAGCACAGAGATAGTTTGTATATAAAGCAAACTTAAGCATGGTTGGGATTTGTTTCATCCAATGTCTGGAACTTAAAGTTGTCATGTATGCCTTACACTCTAGCAATTCCTTCTTTTTCTTTATCTTTTCTTTCTGTTTAAATACATTTTTGATGGTGGTTGGGCATACAGAATAATGAAAACTTAAAGGTAATATTAAGAAGGGTGGGTTATTTCCCATTTGGCCCCCATTAATTTATAACTATTCTTGTTTAACCTCCATTAGTTTTGTATTTCAATCTAACCCCCATGACCGTGAGTTCAACTACGTTGACTCACAAACTCCATCCAAATTTCTCAAAATGACCAACTTACCCTTATGCGCGTGGTTTGCTCATGTTTTTAAAATGACTAATTTTTAACAAAGATGGGGGCCAATTAGGAATTATATACAAACTACTAAAGTATTAGTTTGTATATAATTCTTTAATTGGACCCATAGTTTTCACTAAATCTCACCAGAATTTTCGTTTTTTTAAAATGACGAAAACGGCAAAATATAAATTTACATTTTTTCAAAAAATTTCGAGTTTTTTTTTTTGTTTGTAAAACTTGGATTTTTTTGTCAAAAACTCAATGACCAAACTTTCATTTTTTTCAACCAATTTCAGAGTAATTTTTTTTGTAAATTTCGGGATTTTTTTCTAATTATCATTCTTCTAATTATTTATTGATTTTTGAAACAAAACGAAATCACAATCCTTGATTGGCCCCCATCTTTGTTAAAAAAAATTATCATTTTAAAAACATGTGCAAACCACGTGCATAAGGGTAAGTTGGTCATTTTGAAAATTTTGGATGGAATTTGTGAGTCAACATAGTTGAACTCACGGTCATGGGAGTCGGACTGGAATACAAGAATTAATGAGGGTCAAACAAGAATAGTAATAAACTAATGGGGACCAAATGGAAAATAACCCTATTAAGAATACAATGTGTTATATTTATTGGCTTGATGAATTTTTTACGAATGATGATGAGTTTTAACGTTAAAAAAAGAAAATAAACTCTATTTATTTTTCTAAAATATTTGTAAAACTCGATTTTAAAATATATTTTGCTAACGACACGGGAAATACACTAGTTCATATATAAGCAACAATATCTTCAGGAACACGCAAAAAGAGAACTTTTTCCTGATATTTGAATTTCACCATAGAAGGTCCTGTATGAACTGCTGTAGAAGAAGTACAATTTGACAATCTAGGAATATATAGCATCAGCCATTATTCTTCAATCTTTGCATAGCTTATACCCACAACAAGCATCAGCTTTCCTATTTAGACGGAGAAAAAAACAAAAATACTGATAATTTCATTAATCTAACTACAAGAAATACACAAGTCATTCTTCAGTTATGCACTTTTCCCTTAGAGGTAAGATAATTCATTTGAACCCCCCTTCATATAAGACCTCTGACATCAGAAAAATCATGAGAGCTTGTTTGGACTTTGGAGTAAAAGATGAATGACTTGGCTGCCAAAATGTATGATGTACCATGATCCTTTTTTTACACCCTTGAAGGCACCATGCACGCACCTGCATGCATGAGCAAAAGGCAGAGTTTGTTCTGAAGAGAATCCCTACTTCAGAAAACATTCCGAGAAAAACTGTGGCGCAGAGAAAACCCCAAAGGGAAGAAATCCCTACTTCTTTACTATTTTCAACAAAACAGATGGAGATAACACCTCCCCCCCCCCCCCCCCCCCCCCCAACACACACTGTCCCTTCTTTTCTTCAGGTGGTCCAGTGGAACTGTTCATTCGATGGATCTGTATAATATAAAACTTTTCATCCTGTTGTTCAATTTGTGGAAATCTATTGCTGGAATTTTATACTAACAAAACATCCTAATCGGTGGAAAATCAACATCCAGTTAAAATACCAAACTTTGTAGCTTATATTTGAAACAGGGTTTCCATTTATTTAAAAAAAAAAAGGTTTTCGGATATCCTTGTACATAGGGACAGATAACAAATTTGTACATGATCTCTAAGAGCTGGTAAGAAATTCTTTTCAAATGTTGTAATCTTGTCTGGTTATGAAATAAAAGGTCAATCCTTTCTCGAGAAAATTAATTGACCTTAATTACTTGAAAAATAGATTGTTGTCTGTGATTTTCTATGATATTTTTTAGTCCCACCATTCCAAGTCCACCATTGCTACGACCACAAACACGCCCACGCCAATCACGGCTGCTGCTGCCACAGTCACACCACCTATCACCGCCACTCCATTTTTATTAACAAAACAGTCACATTGATAGGGAAGAGATTACAAGGGACTCCAAAGGGAAAACATGAGCAAGAAGCTCAATACAAAGCAAAGATAAATTAAATAGAGAAGCAATATCTTTTATTCACCATTGCTCTACTCCACCATCCACCATTGTTCCACCACCATGTTATCAATATTTTACGATATGCATGATACTATACACGTACGTATTGTATTTAAGCGTCATCCGTACATATCATACAAGGCACCAATATAGGATGATGCGGCGAAGCATATTCTTTGTACAAATCATATTCATGAAAGTGTTTATGGGTTATATATTTATTTTTGTAACGTATTTTACAAAACACTCAGGGGCATAGGCTATCGCGGGCTATACCCAGGGTAATTTTCTGAATTTTATATTTATTTTCTTTCAAATAATGCATATGAAAAATAAAAGTGTATAATGGTTCATCCTGCCTGGTTGGTAGTTGTGCCTTTGTTCATAGTTTTGGTCTGGGTTCTAGTTGTGCTGCCCATCTATTTTCAAATTATATATATATATATATATATATATATATATATATATATATATATATATATATATATTTTAAACATTTCCAGCTTATTCTTTAAAAAATTCTTGTGGAAGTTTCAACTTAAAGGTGTAAAGTTGTTATATGTAAAAGTTCAAACTAGTTTTCAAACGTTCGTTGTTTCATCTAATTCACTCAAATTTTGTTTATATATTCTAAAAGAACAACGTATATAACGTAACATTGTATCGTACTTTTAAATTTATTAATTTCCAATCCAAATCAAGTAAAAAAATTTACTCCGAAAGCAAGGAAGACAATTTTTATGCATTTTTCATCTAACTTTCTAACCATTTCAAATGTTGGATTACCTCATTTAATTAATATATATCATGGTTTCATAGATACATTATACAAAAAAAAAAAAAAATACAAAAAAAGCCCCCCACCCTAAGTAAAATTCCTTACTAGCCCCTGGATACACGATATGCATAAATTCAGGTTTCCAATCCACAATATAATACACGTAGATAATAACTACACCACCACTAATGATATCACAACACTAAAATTGTTACCCGGCTACCACCACAACCAAGCAACCGCTGCAACATCAGCACAATTCACACCAATATCATCACCTCCATTACTAATCAGTAACTCACTCCCTACCAATAAATAAGAACAAAGATTGATACGTAACATACTTCTATAAAACCATCAACATTTGATCAACCAATAAAAAATCGTAGTTTCCACAAAGCAACCAATATTAACTGATTGTCAATATATATATGAACACCGAGAAAAACACTTTCAAGAAGAATAAAAACTTTTTCTTTTTACTGAAATGCATGTTTTCTTAAAAAAAAACACAACCTCATGTCAAGGAAGATTCGTTCAATCTACTTTTAGAGCCAATAATGTGTACCAGCCAACTCTGCTTCCCATTGGTAATATTCCCAGATTTTACTCCTACATTTTGGCATCTCTTTGTAATTTTTTTTAAAGGTACAAAACAACAATGCCCCAAAAGGCCATGAATGCTTTATAAGTAGCAAAAAATTCCGATTAAGAAAGGGGCTCGAAAAAGATTCCCCTCACCCTTAGAAATGGAATGCCCCATGCCTTAGAATATCTCCATAACTACTACGCTTGTCATAGAAATTTTACTTTTGAAGATGACATTGTCCTCCAAACCACCAAACATAAAGAATATAGAGCAATCTTCCATAAATGTGTCCCAATAGAAGTGAGATGCTATTACCAAGCCCTAAACAAATAAGTCTAGGACAGGACACCAGTCTTTGAAAATACCTCAGCCAATCTGTCCATTCTTATCTCGACATCTCCTCCAAGCCATTTCTCAGTCCCTCCTTTTATGAAAAACTTGACTTCCCTATGTACCGTAACCTTGCTTTGCATATTTTTCCTTCCGGAATGGTATAGGAAAAGAATCCCCACCCCGGAGTCTAAATTTATCAAGGGGAGCTTATGGTGGAATAGAATCCTAGCAACCCTCTTATTTTTTTGTTGGGTTATTTGCTAGAAATGCCAGAATCTTCAAAAGGGAGGACATAGTATCTTCCAAGAAAGATACTATGTGGCTGATATAATTGCTTGTAAACCTAGCTTCGAGAGAAGAGAGAGAGGGAGGGGGGGGGGGGGGGGGGGGGGAGGGAGGGTGGGGGTGTGTTGAAGAACTTCTTGTATTTGAAAGAATTGGTGGTTCACTAATCTGTCTTTGAGACCCTTGTGTAGTTGATTGCTCTTGAAAATATTCTACAAAGCAGCCCTTTTCTCAAAAGACCCAATACCATATAACTTTGGGCTGGGAACTTGCACCGAAGGGAGGCCAAGGTAGATATTGGGAAAGGAACTAACACCACAACCCGAATATCTGCCCCAACCCTCACCTAGACCCCTCACCACCACCCAGAAATAACATTTTGGAGAAATCAAACTTCAACCCGAAGCCTCACTAAATAACCATGAGGGCTTGAACTTGAAACTCATCAACATCCAAGGATATGATAGTCACATCTGTAAATTGTAAATGAGGTACACAAGCTTCCTGTCCTTCACTCTATAACCAGACAAGAACCGTGATCCCATCATTGAAATAAGAAATCATCACAGACATGGGGCTAGCTAAGAATAACCATCTATGTTCCATTCCTAGTTGACTCTGTACATAGTTTAATTTAATAACCTTGTGGTACTCTCTAATGGATGCCTAGACTATGACACCGCAAACAACAAAATAAAATTAAGATGTCAATTCAATAGTGCTTCGTCGCTGTCTCAGAATAAAAAATTCAGTACACATTTTGACGACACAAACCCTTCACAAGTTATCCGATCAAAATGATCTATGGGGAGTATGAAGTGGACAAGTGTACAGCCTACTCGCTTTGTGAAGGAGGTCAACAACAAACTTCAATGCACAAAACCAATCATCAAAGCATACAATACAAAATCCTTGGTTAATTCTTAATGTCTAGCTACCACAGAAAACATTCATTCAAAAGTTTCCAGAAATATTACCTTCCTGCAACAGTGGCATCAAAGGTGAACACAACGAGGTACTTCCCGGGGTTCTCTTCATCCTCTACAATCTTCAGACTCTCCTTCTTAAGATTAACATCATTCCGAATCGTCACCGCCTTCTGATGCTCAACAGGGGGAGGAGGAACCGGGGGGCCACAAGGGTACCTCCCGGCGACCCAATTCGAATGAACAGGATCCATATGTGGACCAACCCGGTGGTGATGATCATAAGGAGCAGGCATGTGTGGCGGTGGAGGATAATACCCAGAGTACTGAAAATACTGTGGTGGATTAGGGTTTGGATATTGAGGTGGATACGGCGTCGCCGCAGCAAAAACGTATCGATTACCTCCAATTTCAGGCTGAGGAGGCTGTGAGGGTGGCGGAGGCGGGTGGCTATGCCCCCTATTCCTCCTCCTCCCATTATACCCGCTTCCACTACTTCCAGTATTCCCCATTTACTCGGCTTCTCTCCTCTTCAGAGCCCTTAAAGATCAAATCTTGATCGTAAAACTTTGCTCCCGATGATGAAATTGAAGAACCCCAAGGGCAGAACAAAGAGAATAAACAAAAAGAGAGATGGGTTTCGGTTTCTCCACCTGTCTCTGCTCGTGGAAGAAACGGAAAACCCGAGAAATCTGAGACAACCAGAAACCAGAATGAACTGAAGGTTGAATGGGGTGACGAGGAATTGAAAAAGGTGGGAAGTTAGGGTTCCGTGAAGAGGATAAAACGAAGAGAAAGATATTATTATATTGGATTGGATGTAAAGTTTGTATTTTTTTGTGGGGTTTCTCAATGGGTTTCTTCTATTTGGAGTTGCAGAGAAGGTTAAGAGAGCACATTGAGAAGTGATAGAAATGAGGTTTTGGTGGAATGAAAATGGATTGGTTTAAAGGTTTGGGTGCAGAACAGAACACAGGGAGAAGATCTTTGGGGATTTGCAACTGCAGTGTTGGATTGGAAGGAAGGAACGATGGGAAAGGCGGTAGGGTGGGGATTGCGATTGAGTAAAGCCCCCACCAGCACCTGGCTGGCATCCACAATGATCTTTCTGCTAAACCAGCCTCTACTTTTGTTTTCTTTATACCATCTAATTTTACGATTTTCGCGCATTATTCTTACTAATTTCTAGGGGCCCGTTTCAAACCTAGATCAACTGGTTCATGTTGTTTTTATTCTAGTTGCGAACGGGTTGAAACTAGGACGAAAACGATTTCCACAAATTCAGCTCCAAATCGGTCCAGTTACTATAGCAAACCCAAACCACAACCCAAGCCCAACTTCTTTTGCAAAACCTAGAGCCAGGATTTTTATTTTATTTTTATGTATGGTCGTCTTCCTCTCTAACACTTTCTTGTTTTCTCTTACTTATCTTCCAAACTCATTTCTTCCCTCCAAAAATGGTTTCTTCCTCAACCAGATTTTGCAAAAATCACAGACAAGTCAGCCAAGAATTTTCAGACGAAATAGAAGAATTCGGGTTAGACTCCTCGGATCCACCAATGCAGAAAAAGAAAAAGAAACAGACATCCAAACAAACAATAAAAAGAAGATGGATAGGAATTTGAATTTGCTTTATGCATAGATCACAAAAACACTAACCATTTCTGCCGCAGATGAGATCTTCTCAAATGGTCAGATTCGTCCCGTTTTCCCTATTTTCAATCAAAATCTTGTTCCAAAAGATATGAAGAATCCTCGAAATGACATGATGGAACAACTCCTTGTTGCCAGAACCTACTGCATCTTGACAAAGAAGCAACAACCATCACCTGATCAGAAATGTAAGAAGAACAATTCAACTGAACATCGAAGTTGTGGAAACCAAGAGAGAATCTGATCACTAGAAGTAACAACGACAATAGGAAGCCATTGTGTTCTTAGCTTGTTCCACAAATTGTTGTTCAAAGAAGAAAAAAGGAAGAGAAGAAAACTGAGACTAAAATTGGTATTTTGATAAAGAAAAAAATCAGTTTCCATTAAAAGAAAAAACAAAAACAAATTTTGAACCGTGATGGTATGGTTTCGTCCCGGTTCAAACCAGTTTGAGACTAATTGGGTCTGCCCAAAAAATTATGTTATCAAAGACCAGGATAAGCCAAATCCTGGACCGTGCCCACCCCTAATATTTTCTAGGTGTTTGGTTGCAAAAATTGGAGTTGCCAATGAAAAAAAAAAGTTGGCTAGCTATAATGGTAAGCGGTTTTTTATTTTTATTTTTGAGAAAAATTTACTGCTGTCTTTTGATTCTAGCGCAACAGTAAGATGTTTGTAAGATTGTTGCTAAAATCGAACTCTAATTAGAACAATTAATCAAAAAGGTTTAGGCTCAATCATGCATAGGAGACTTGCAAGGCTATGATTTTGTAAAACTCATTTGTTTTTATTTTATTTTATTTTTGTTCTTGGTCTTATCCTTTTGGTTCAGGCCCTAAATTTGTGATATCATCTTCTACAAAGCTAATGCATCATTGACTATAAAGTGAGCCTTTCATAGATTTTATATTAACAACATTTGCAGATCACATATAAATGATATGTGTGTCATGAATTTGCCTCATGTATATTAACAACAGTTGTATCCAAAATTCTAATGTACATGAACGAAAGAGCCATATATAAAAAATTAAGTTAGAAAGTGGGGTTGTAGAGTAACCTAGCCTTTTCTTTTCGACTTTTGTTGTTTAAAGAGTTGCATACATCAATTTATTCGATTTTTGCGAAAATATAACAAGCTTTTCAACAGATTATTCAGGTCTAAAATACCCCAACTCCTTCATCTTAAGGCATGGGCGGATCCACTGCTTGGATAAGGGGGTCAATTGACCCCCTTAGGTTTTGTAAAAAATTCATTAAAGTAGTTAAAATTTCACTATTGTCCCCATTTGGAAATTAATATTGCCCCCATTGAAATTTCATATTGCTTCCTCTTTATAAAAAAACATCATAGATCCCAAATCGCAAGAGAAACCGAGCCTCTTATGTTTGCGACTGCGCTTGCGTCTTGCGATATCTTCTTCAGTTCTTCTTCATCTCCGTTTGAAACATGTGAGTTTGTTTGATGTTCTTATTTCTCCATATCCGACTTGTTGATTTTATGCCCTGGTCTTGCAATAAAAATTCCGATGAATTTCTGAAACCTAAATTCCTGAATTTAATATAGTTTTTCATGTCCTGATTCAGAGATTTTCCATCTAATATTACAACTACTAAGAAAAGAAGAAACAATGACTAACCTACATGTCCGATGAATGTTGTGTCAATCAAAAAAGCAATTGGATCAGTTGTTAAAGCCATTGCAGCAGACAATACAATATGAAATATCTCCAAGCCAATCTCATCCTTCTTGAAAAGAATCTCACAATAAGCCTTAATGGTCTTTCTATAAAAGCAAAAAAAAAATTGCTCTACATAAAATGTTACTAAGCAATCAATCTCATACTCAAAGACAAACACACCCCATACACACCACATGTACACATTTCACACTACACACATAGTGACATACATAGCCTGTTTGCAATGTACGTAAAAATTGAAATTTTTATGTTGTATATCTCCATCGTTAAACATAACCCAGAAAAAGAAGACAAACTTTGATGCCTTTATTAATTTCTTGGAAACTTCTTATACAAAGGACATTTTTATGCTGTATACCGAGGAAATCTTTTGGAAATGTTACATATTTTTTTGCCCCCCTTTGTCTGCAATCCTGGATCCGCCCCTGTATTAAGGTCCACATTTTGAGAGTTGAAGCATGTAATGAACTTAGCACATGCACAAGGCAATCAATCATGCATAATTGAAATTTAAAGTGACAGATGCATCCACAACTTTTGCCTTGTGCATAACACGCATATGTCGACTAGGGAACTAACTTGAACAGAAGGCAAAGCCAAGTTGAAGTAGTGATTAGCTTCATGAACGGGTTGTTAGCAGTGGGCAACAAGGTGATGGATCAAGTTGGGGAGATAACTAGTTATTCAACTTGGCATTTGCTAAATGTCTCCATCATTTCTGCTGAAGGACACCATCAGTGTCCTACTTTCTGAAGGACACTATCACCTTTCTGAAGAACACCATCATCTATTGAAAGACACCACTAATATAAACTTTAACCCTCCCAAAATCGAATATTTTTCCTCCCCTCCCACGAAATGGTCTCCTCTTCTCAAAATTTGAATCTTCCCACCCTCATTCTCCCTCTACTCTCTGCTTTTTCCTCTACTTGTTTTACAAATAGTAACCTAATTAATAAGCTTATAATTATACATTTTACTCGCAAGTGCACAAGATCAAACAAATAGTATAGATAATAAGAACGAGATCATTCCCACGAGCACTACACCAAAATGGGTAATTAGTAACGTCAATATTTTTTAATTTGTAAATCTTCATTGTGTTACAAGTCTCGTAACCCAAAAAGATGTTACTAATTATTGAATTAAGTTACTATTAATAATTTACAAATATATTTTTTATAAAAAATAACTAAGAAATAAATAAAAATTTATTTAAATTACTAATTAGTAAAATTAGAAGTAATAATAAGAGTATTACTATTCATCTCACTCACTTCACCAACAACGACCTCACCTTCTCTCCAACTCTGCTCCTCCATCTTCTCCTCTCTCTGATCCAATCGAGAAAGCACCGACGGAGATCGCAGATATGAAGGATCTCGTCTCCTCTCGATCTTATTTTGTTAAGAGGCATCTCGATTTGTCTCACCCTGAGATTCTCAAGGAATTCGAAGCCTCTCAGTCTCGACTCTCCAAGCAATTTGAGGTGATTTTCATGTTTTAGTTCTCGATCATGTATTTCTTCCGTGATCTAAGCATATTTTGTTGAGATTTATGACAATTTCTGCACAGAGAGTTGAATTTGGAGCGGAAGATTGCTTGATAAGCTTTAGTTTCTTCGTTGAAATGTTCTTGAGCGGTTCGGTTTGAGAGTGTTTTGATGTTTTCACGTATACATTTTCTTCTATTTGTTTTGATTGTTCATGCTTTGTTTAGGTTTTGGTTGCTTCTTGTAGACCGACTTGCAAAATTTCATCCAAGTTTATTTTTGAATTTGATCTGGTGTTTGTCTTGCAGAAGGTTTGTGCTGGTGTTTGCAAAGGCGCACCACCAGCCAGCTTGATGAACTCGCCGCTGCCATGACTGCAAATCATCCTGATTATGCTTTGGTTACTCCCCTACCCTACCCTACCCTAATTGTTTCTTCATATCTTTCGTTTATCCTTGTTCAAATTAATTCAATTGATTGGTTTGTATTATTTCTCATCTAGTTGGCTGCAAGGATTGTCGTCTCAAATCTGCACAAGAACACCAAGAAATCATTCTCTGAGATGTAAATTCCTACCTCTTTTCTATAACTCCAATTATTTTTTACTATTTATTTAAGAATTGTCCTATTTTAGTGTTTTTTCTTTTTAGAATCAGATCTTCTCCTTGGCTAGATGATTCATCTGCATGGCTGATGCAGGATCAAAATTATGTATAATCTACTTAAAACAAATCCAGCATAAAATATGCCTATACGTTAACTAGTTAGACAAAAGAGGGAGACTTAACAGAAATAATGGGTATGCAATAAACATAGACTTATGGATTTTGAATTCAATCCAGTGCTTTCCCACACTGAACACTAACAAAATCTATTTACAATATTTTTCTGAGATCAGTTGACACTCTTGACATGTTTATGATTTTCTTTGTCATTTATCATAACAGGCTTCACCGACGATTTCCAACTTGTGCCAATTGCATTTCTTTTTTTTAGAAGGTTTGTGTTATCCTATTCTCAAGTTGGGAATAATATATTGCTTGCTATTGCATGAAACTTATGTGTGCTAGCATGAGCCATCCAGAAGATTTATTTGAATCATTATTTTTATGTTCATGAAGATTAACGAAGCTATTGGTTGGGCTTGAACCAATGTTTCTTCTTATTTTTCTCCACATTCTGAAAAAGAGTAGAACCACTCATAATATTTATAATTAACAATGTTGACTAAGTTAATCCAAACTTTTTCATGTTATATTGTTCATGTGTGGTATGAACTTGTACTAGTAATCCATTGGTTAGCCATTCTATCTGGTATTGGCACACCTGATGAAAAAATGTTTGCAAATAAGAAAAATACATATTGTTTTCATTAAATTGTCAACCCTAATTTTCATATTTAAATGCAAAGAAAATGACTGTGATGATAAAACAACTTGTAATATACAATCTTATATCATGGTTTGAACTATTATAGAGCGGTGTGAATCGACTCACACTACTATTTTTGGCACCCAGAAAAGTTGAAAGAGACTTAGGGACCATAGTTGAAGATGATCGAACAATTCACGGTTCATCATATTTATGATATGTGGCTGCTTTTGATGATCATTCAAAACCAAATCATCTAAATCATATCCTTGGTAATGACCATTTCATATCAGTTCTAAATCCCTATTTTGTTTATGTTTGATGATTTTAGCACATTGAGGTGAGAAAGCTTGTGAAAGGGAGGTCTCTGGATAACCTGGAGTTCATGCAGTGGATGAAGAGATACTATGATTCAGTTCATGGTGGTATTTGTAGGTAATTTTCGATCACCCCCTTGTGCGTGTTCGGTGTTCGAGGAGTGTGGTTTTACTCATTAGTCTGTAATTAATTGATTGTGAAATGTTTATGTTATGTGGTCGGGATTATATAGCCACCCATCTTAATACATTGTCAATTAGACATTTTTTATTCTCAAATTTGGAATGGGTTTTATCAATAATGTGAAGACACCTTTTATTATTATTTTAATACTACTATTAGCGTCTCTGTCAGATTCAAAGGGGTTATTCTTAATTAGGGAAGAGAGATACGTCGGGATGATGCAAATGTCACTTTGATTTTTAGGGAAGTCGAAAACAGTACACATAGGAGCATAAAAACAAATTTAGAAAAAATTGTGGCACTTAAATCTAAATGGCCACTTAGATTTCAGTTGCAATTCCAATCAATTAATTTGCATATCAATGGGTACTTCTGAAATTCGAAAGCAATTTTTGTATTAAGATCATGATGAACCCTCTTGAGAAAAATGTTCTCAACTTCTAGTCATGCCTCGTTTGCCTAGGTAATAAGATCAGAACACCATAAAAAATTGTTGTATGCAAATGTTAGATATCTAGAATAGAGACACATCTCTGTGCCAGGGATTTGGCAATGGTGTCTTTGGCACTTGAGGTAGGAGATGACCTTATTTTTGGTTTTCCATGGTGAAGTATTTGTTCCTTTTACCCTTAAAAAGAGTTATCTAACTATTTTGAGAGAAAACATTAGTCTTCTGCTCCTTGACAACTTGGACTTCTGAGGAGTATTGCTTGGTTCTTAACAAAACATGAATATTATAGGTTGACCTTCCTTTTCCCTTCACCTCTTCTTCCATTCTCCTTTTTTTTCACTTGTTTCCATGAATTATTTCTTTGCTAACAAACAAAGCCCAAGTGTTATCAACATTTCTAGCTTGTTAATAGGTCAAAAATCCAATTTATGTATGTTAAGTGTTTTGGGTTTATTTGGATGTAAGTGGTGAATTTAAAGAGTTGGTGATATTGTATATGTTGTTTTGAAGGGTCTAGTTTTGGTTTCAGTTATAATCCCCTGGAGAGAAGAGAGACTTGCAAAGGAGCAAAGGAAGTTAATAAAAGGGCTCCAGCTTCACAAGTGTCAACCAAATCTTCATCATCTGCTCCTAAATCTCATGGTGCTCGAAGAAATGATGCACCATCTGCTCGTCATGTGAATGCTTCGGTAAAACCTGCTTCTAGACCTTCATCTAGTGGAGGGCCTGCTTATGACCAACATGTAATTTGAATTTTTGCATGTCAAAATACTTTTCACTTTGTGCATCTATAATCTAATATGAAATATTATGCAGATCACTGAGCTGAAATTATCTGTTGATAGTCTTGAGAAGGAAAGGGATATTTATTTCTCAAAGTTGAGGGACATCGAGATATTGTGTCAAACTCCTGACATTGAGCACTTACCGGTACTGTTTAAACACATTTGCTAACACAGATGCCTAAGCTTACATGAACAATGTCGATACTATCATGAATTTGAATTATATTTCTGAATTTAACTTTTGATAGAATCTTGTCACTAGTAATTGGACAATTATCATAATCTTGACAATTGTCAAACTACGAAAGTTAATGTTTGTTACTTTACATCATAGGTTGTTGCTGCAATTCAAAGGATCTTATATGCTACATATGACACCACCTCAGTGTTGGCAGAAGCCCTAGCTATGATCTTTGAAGGAATGAAGTCCCAGCAACCAGAGCTCTTGAGGCCTATTCTTGAGTTTGCTGAAGATAAACCAAAGTTGAATACTCAAAAGAAAAAAAAAATTAATAATAATAATAAATAAATAAATAAAAATTGTGAACCTTGAGATTGATGTTGTGGCAAATTCAACATTGTTTCCCAGACAAAGGATTTCAGTAGCTTTTGATGTTCGCTGCAGCGGTTCTCCTCTTTTGACATACTGATCAAGTCAATCTCATTATTGCAGTGACTGGCTTCTCTTTTAAGATTTGTAAAGTTAGGCTAGGTTAACCTTTTATCTTCTTGTCATGCTACATTTATGTTCTTTAGTAATTTACTTAAAAAAATTAACTTTTGCTTATTTCAGGTGTAGACAATTACTTATATTGTGAGCCGTAGGAAGTGTACCGTAAACTTTTTTATTTTTTAAAAAGATGCAGATATTTTGATGCAAATAAAATGCAAACCTAATAAGAACGACGAAGTTCCTGCTATGTGTTGAGTGATGCAGATAAAAGAGTGATGCAAAGTGATGTAAATTGAACTATAAAATATTTTGAACATCCTACTCGGTACTTCCCTTATATATGTTTGTGTTTAAATATACCCAGTTCTATCTTATTTTAGGATTTTTCTTATGAGTTCTTCATAGGAAACAACCTGTGTTCTTTTTAATAGTTTTCATAATAAACACGAGATCCAAATCTAGACATGTTAATCAATACCAGACATCTTTCCCAACAAACCCATATATGAAAACAAGGTACTTTTGTCAACAATGATTACTCAGAGGTCTCTACGATTTAGATCAAAGTTTAAGACAAAAAATAAGAAAAAGAAACATTAATTTTTAAATAGAACCAGTTCTAGGTATAGCAAGCAACAAACTATACAAGGGGTTCCCTTTCAGGACCCCGAAAATAAAAAGATACTTACTTGTATAAAAGCTTGATAAGATAGATTACAATATTGTTCTTCAGCTTTGAATACAACCTTTGATATTATACATAAGAAGAAAGGAGAGATTACAATAAGAGATTTCTCACAAGTTTTTCTTACATACAAATTTTCTCTCTATCTTTTCCTACCTACGGAGTTGAGCGCTCATCCTCTTTTATAGAAGGATAGAGGGACTCAATTATTGAGCAAACACGTATAGTATAGATAGTGATAACTGTCAGAGTACATATTCGATTTCGAGACCCGAGGGCTGAATGAGTGTAGACTGACATGAGATTTGTATACTAATGGAACCTGACCTGAGAGAGTGTTAAGATAAGCTTTGTCACGAGAAAAGAGAGCAAGATAAGATTCGTAATAAAGATCACTTGATAGCAATTGACATGAGAAAGATGTCAGGATAAGCTTCGTCAGAAGATAAAGATTACTCCTCCCTTTTTTTTTGTCACCCGACATGTGCGCGGGAACTTGTGGTCAGCGACCGACACATTAAAAATTATAAGAGTCATCAGAGATATTATGATAATAGTGGTCTTCCATATCAGCCAGTCATCTTAGGTGCTCTGCTTCTTCTTCTTCAGTCCTTTGTTTATAAAACTCATCAAGCCTTGGATCTAAGGATTGCAAAAGGAACAGAACAATTTCTCTGCAATAATCATAGCAATATATATATTGGATGTCATCTTCGGCAATTAAGCTCCCTTTTATATGTCTCCAGTCGGTTTGAAGAGTAGTGACGACCATGAAAGAGGACCAGTGTTTGATTTGTTCAGGGATAGATTTTGGATAGGGCCAAGGGATTGTATCTTGAAGGATCATGTTGGCTTTATTTTTTGGGACAATTTGAATTCGATGTTTAGCTGGGTAGGTAATTCCTTGAGTAAACTCAGGGGGTTTACTGGTGACATACATTTCAACTTTGTATTTAGAGTTTCTCATGGATCCAAGAACAATCAAAGCAATCTTTCTTCTAAAATTTTTGTTTGGAAAGGATCAGTAAAGATAACTTGACCAAGGTGACCATAAACTAAAAGTTTCTGGACAGTAAGGGTAATGGTCTCATTTTTGAACTGGATAATAGGAGGACGAAAAAGATCCATTAGAATATTGGCTTTAGGTATGGAGTATATAAGCTGACAACGACACTCAAGCTTGGATAAGGGAACATTTTTACAATATTGGTCTAAATTTTGACAATGACTTGGATTTTATGGTCTAAACTGTCCCATGTGATAAATAAGCCAGGGTGATTGTCACGATTTTGATCATAGAGGGAAAGCCATTCAAAAATGAACTCTTGAATCTCTCGGTCTTTTTTACTAACAAGATTTTGGATATGAGACTGAAGTGATGGTGGTAATGGGGATAAAAAGGTATGGGTGAAAAACTTTATTCTAGCTTGTAAGTATAATATGACAGTACTTTCTGGTTTATAGATGGAAGATTCTTCTCTTATAGTGGAAGAGTGAACATTTGTAATTTTTGGCAAATTACAAGCCTTCAACGGATTTAAAATGTCTTTACCGCTAGCCGTTTGCTGCGGACTAATCTTAACATTAAGCCAGTTAAGATAGATTTTTTCTGTCAATTCCATTTTTTATAGCTTTAAGTTAAAGCTTGTCAATTCTCTTTCGAGAATATCAACACGAGATTGTAGTCTTTGAATCTCAGTAAGGCTGGAGATGCATTTTGAACATGCAGGATTAGTAGAATCATACTTGACAATTTCTTTCCCTTTCATTCTAGAATTATGTACCTCTTTTTGAAATTTGAAAGCTTTTGGAGATACATAATAATTTAAACCCAATTTTTATCTACAGTAATTAAAGGCTAGTTGCATTTCATAAAAACATTTGTATTCTGGATTTGGGTACTCATTTATTTCTTCAAAAACTTCAGCCCAGTGAGTATATACTCCCGGATTTCTACCTTTAATCCCAACATAAAAAGAGAAGCCTTTTGATAGTGGTTTTGATTGTATTTTTTTGAAAATAATAGGATAATGCTTTTAAAACAGTTTTAAACTTTTCTGGATGGGACTTTGAAATTTGAAGGTTTTCAAGAAGGCATATCTATAGAATATCTAAATTCTTTGTTTGGAGGTCACATGGTGTAGAGGCATCTGTAACTGGCAGTCGTATTTGTCCAAATTGACATTCCATTTTTTCTATGTTGTTCTGCATAAAACATATATTATTTTCTTCGAATACATAAATTGATCTTGATAAAGCATCTGCAATACTATTATTTTCTCCTTTTATGTGTTCAAATTTTACTTTATAACCATTACCAACTACACTGTTTAAAAAGTTTGTTCATCTTTTAGAGTTTATTCTTTTTTCATTACTTCTGTTGTAAAATTTTATTATAGCTTCGCAGTCAGTGCAAACAGTAAAAGGTTTATCTAGGTATAATTTAAAATGGTCTAATGCATTGATAACCCCTAGAATTTCATAATCTAAGGATGTCAATCCTTGTTCCTTGTATTTTCCAGAAGTATAGCCACATATTCTTTCTTCAGTTTTAGAACTATATTCATTAGGTTTAGTTAGTAATACTCCCCAACCTTCTTTGCAAGCATCGGTTTCTATAATTTTATAGTCATACTGTAATGACAATGTTAAAGTAGGAAGATTTGCCAATGGCATGATAGCTCAACGATTAGAGCTTAGCGGATGGTACCACTAGGTCATGGGTTCAAACCCAGCTAGCGACATCTTTATGGGTTTTGGGATCCTATAAAAACCTTGCTTGCCTTTAAAAAAAAAAGTAGGAAGATTTTTGCAAATTTCTTTTATCGTTTGTACTATTTTTATAACTTCCATATTAAATCTTTTTTCACCATTGGGAGTAGTTTTACTATATAGGGGACCTCTTAATTTACTGAGGTCTTTTATATAATTTCGACAATAATTTAATGTTCCTAAAAAAGATTGTAGTTGTTTTGTATTTTCAATTTTATCGGGATAATCTAATATCTTTTTAACTATCTGTTCTTGTAACTGGATTTTTCCATTTCCTATTTTCATACCTAAAAAATATATATAAGTCTTGCAAAGTTTCATCTTCTTTTTAGATATGATGAGTCCATTTTTAACAAATTCATTAAAAACTAGTATTAAATGATCATAATGTGATTCAAGATCTTTAGAAAAGACTAATATATCATTTATATAGACAAAAACAAAATTTTGTACTTACCAAAGATCATATCCATGTTCCTTTGAAAGATAGATGGCGCATTTTTAAGGCCGAATGGTATAACAAGCCATTTATAATGTCCCTCTGGGCAAGTGAATGCAGTCCAAGGAATGGATTGTTCTTCCATCATAACTTGCTAGAACCCACTTTTACAATCAAATTTGCTAAAAATGGTATTTTCTTGGATACAGTTTATTAATTGGTCTTTATTTGGTATTAGATATTGATCATCATGAGTTTTAGCATTTAAACGTTTATAATTAATGACCATTCTAGTTTTTCCTCATTTTATTTCAGCATGATTTCTTACCATAAAAGCAGTGTTTCTATGTCGAATATTACTATGTCTCATGACTCCTAGTTTTAAGAGTTCATTTATTTGTGTAGAAAATTCTTCAATATCTACTGGTGTATGAGTTATAGTTCCTGATTTAATTGACATTTCGGGATTTTTGATTTCAAATTTAGCTAAATATTTATTACGAGACCAGTATTTTATAGGATTTTCGCCTAAAACTTGAGTTTCTTCTGCAATTCTTATAATATTTTCTAGTATTTCTTGTTTGTTATAAGCAAGCTTTCTTTTTGGTTTATTAAAGAAAATATAATCTATAGTTATTGTGCTGATATCTTGTGTAATTTCTTTATAGAGAGTTTGATTGAAGGTGTAGGTATCTTCGTAATATCCTAATTTTTTTCCAGGTAAATCGGAAGGTAAACCTGAAGGTAAATCTGTTGATGGTAAATTTGAAGGTGGTAAATCTGCTGCTGATGGTGTAGTCCCACCACACTTTGGATCGCACTCTAGGGTTGCATATTCGGGATAGTCTTTGTGGTTATTAGATTGTGTTGATCAAGTAAATGATCTGTTGAAGTGGTTGTGGTTCGTTTAAAGAACTGGATATAATTGTTGTTGATTAGAACACTTCCATTCATATTTCTGAGAAAGTTTAATCCTAGAACGCATTTATGATTGTGTTTTATTTCTTGTAAACAAACTTAAGGAAGTGGATAATATTCTTCGCATTTACCAAAACTTTTTAGGAACGATATCTGACAATCTCGTAGGCAATATCGAACGATAGTATAAGATCCATTTAAACTTTGTTGATAAGAAGGTTTTGGTAATAGCATTTGATATTTTTCTTTTATAAGGTTTATATCAATTTGAGATTTTGAGCAGCCCGTATCAATCATGGTTGTGAAGTCTTTAGTTTCTCTATCCTTAAATTTTATTTTGCATAAAACACTTAATAGATTTGTAGAAGGTAATATCATTATAGAAAGATCAAGAGTTGAGAAAGATATTGGTGGTTTAATTTCTTGTGAAACTAAAGTGTCGACTATGTCATAATCGATTTCTTTTTGTTTCTGTTCTAGTTTTGTTTGTTTATGCTCTAGTTCAATTTTAGTTATTTGCTTTTTAAAATTTTAAATTTCTTCTTTCAAATTATTTATTATATTATTAAGCTCATATTTTAATTTTTCCTATTCAAATATATGTTTATCTTTTAAGAAAGCATTTTCTAGCAGACTTTGTTCTAAGAGCATTTTATACTGTTGTAAGTCAATATTATTTGAACAGATATCTGTATTACGATTTTCTGTAGGTGTTGGCGTGATATTATATGTGTCGGTTAAGCACCATTGACATATGTTAGTTTTGCAGTTTTTACATTGATAACGATATTCAAGACTAGGATATCGTATGCAATGTTTGCATTTTTTGTTTATCAAAACCAGTTTTATGAATCCATTCATGGTTGCAGTCATCTTCATTTAGCATGTAAGTTTCCATTTCTTCATCAGAAAATACATAGTCATCACTACTTTCATTATAATATTCTTCATGAATACTATTGACATCATCGCTATCGGCTTCATCATTTATACTTACAATGTCTTCTTCAAGATTTTCTATTAGATGAGTCCGCGAGTTATTTATATTATTCCTTTGCGGGCATCTGTATGCTAGATGTTGTTCATCTCCGCAGATAAAACATTTACATTTTATCTGAGAAAGTTTTTAAACATATTTATCATTTTTCTTTCCTCGAAAAGTTTTTGATTTTTTAAGGTATTATTTTTATGCCCTTTATGTAGTTTTTCTTTTTTCTTTCGTTCTTTCTCCTCTTTATATATTTGTGGAGTATATATTACCTTTTTACAAAATCCATAAGGTTGTTTTTTAAGATTTTTCTAAACTTCAACTTGAATACATTTTTCTTTTAACACTTTATAGGTATGTTGTATTCGAGCTCCGAGATTTCCAATAAATTTATCAGGTAATCTATTCCATTCCTGAATTATTTCTTCCCCTAAATGTCCAGGTAATTTTTGAAAGAACTTATCACCTATTTCAGGATCTAAAACTTTTCCAGTTTTAGCAGTAGTGCTAAAATAATCATTACAGAAATGTTCAATATAATCCCAACTTTTTATTTGCATTTTATCGAGATTAGCTAAAGTTGTATCTTGTATATTTGTATCTCCCATAGAAGGATCTCGTCCTATAAGGAGAGTTCGTATAATACTCGAAAAATTATAAGGATTATCTTCAGATCCTCTAAGTTTGTTGAATTCATCATTATGTTATCTTTTCCAATTATTGTAAAGAAGTCCAAATAGTGTTTCCATAAAATGCCACATATCATTTGATGTGGTATTATGCCATGCTGTAACTGCATCGGCTTCCCATTTATTGATTATATCATACCAGTCTTGGGGATTATGTTTAGCAATTTCTAATATACTTCAAAACGTAGAGGCTTTAGATAATTCTTGTGTTTGATCAGAGAGTTGTCTTTTACCTCTGAGTTTATAATTATTATTTTTACTATTATTATTATTGTGCGTTCCTAGTGGAATAGGATATCGCCCGCCAGGTTCATGAGGTTTTTCCCTAAAATCCTCATAGCGATTAGGTCTAGGTGGAGCTGAAGTAATTGCACTACTACTAGGTTGAATTTTCATAAATGCTTCATCAAGCATAGGTTTTCTTACTAACATATGTGGAGGTAAGTCTTCTTCTAAGACAGGCTCTTCATATTGCATATTAAATTCTTTATCAAGTAAATTCCTCATTTATGGAATTGGTAATTTTTCGTATATTTTTTCTAAGTTTTTAGTTTTTTCATTTACGCTTTCTATTTCTTCATCTAGAGTAAGATCTTCATCTTCAATTGTCAAATGGGTGTATTCTATTGTTTCTTCTTCGTCTTAATTAAGGCTATTTTCACCTGATTGTTTAGTATAGTTGCTGAATCTTAAATTTAAAGTTCCATCCTTATTTTTATAAGAAAAAATTTCTTTTGGGACCAAGATGGATTCTTCAAGAAAATGATTTTATTTTCCAGTCTAAACCGGCATATAATTCAGGAGAAAATTTGTTAGCCCCTATAGCTTGTATTCCTTTTGTTCCTAATAGTTTTATTACTATCAAGTTGGTATTTGGTTGTACTAGTTTCTGATATTCGTCCAATGAATCTAGTGCATATTAGTAAATTTTCTTCGCCTCTTTTCATATCATAGCCTTTAGATTTAATTTCAATTCGGATATTATGATAAAATTTCAATGGTAACCTGGTTTGATGGTTAAGGCTGTGGTGGTTTGAACCTCACGTCTTTGGTTCTATACTCACCGGCGGCACGCTTGCCTTTAAAAAAAAATCTCATTCAATGTCATTCATTTGTTGATACATTTTTAAATAGATTTTTGTAAAAAAAAAAATTATTTGTAACACGTCGAGATGTTACTAATATTGAACATTATAACATGCGACAATGCTATAAGCAACATTGGACAACTGTTACAAATTTTGAAGTTTATTGATGTGTTACTAATACTTGTAATGCCCTGATTTGCAAGACTTTTATGGTGTTACAAATTTTTTTAGAAACAATGCTAGTGTGTTACTAATTACCTATTTTGGTGTAGTGGAGGACTGCATTAATTGTGTTTAAAACAGCTTTCCTAATACTATTACTTCAATGAAATCTAATATGAAAAAATAATGAGAATGACTAAATGTAAACCTAAATAAGTGCAAATAATGAGAAAACAAGTAAGAGATTTGATATCCGCAACTAGTCACATTCCTTTGAATAACAACATGTACAATGATACAAACTAAATTTCAATGTTCAAATTTTGCCAACCTAAGGATATGGGTGTCTACTCTTTAAGCTTTGGATTTTCTTAAATAATGAATTAGGCATGGATGTTTACTCTAACTTTTTTCATTCTAAATGTATTTAGCATGGTATCTACTAAGTTGCATCTCAAGAATGCATATATCAATGGAAATCGACAAAAACCCAAAATCGAAAACATGGCATCTATTTCGGTAATCTATGTTGATTAATTCAATAACTGGATGTATTTGGTTATTTTTTTTGTCACTTAGGATAGACACAAGACTTTGTCATCTAAATTTACCTATGTAACTATCCTTATAAAAAATCAAGCATAAACAAAATCTATATGAAAGGTAAAATAAAATCAGAAATTAATCAATTGAACATCTTAAAAATAGTGTAGAAAGGCATGTCAAATTCTAAGTAGTCATAACTAGTGCTTTAATCTATCCCTAATTAAATTGTTTACGTACACCTAATGCACGCAAGATACTTATTTAAATAAAGCATTGAAAAGAAGAAAAAAACAAATTGTGATACGATGGTGCAGACTACAGCGCTGGGTGCAAATAGTGAATCTTTTTTTTTTCTTCATCTTCTTCTTCTTTCAGTGCTTCAAGTCACGAACAAAACAGCAACAGAGCGCTCCTCCTCTTCCTCGTCTCTTCACGTCGCAGCCAAGAAGCAACCAACACATAATTCATTTTCCTTTTTATCTCATTCAGTAACTGAGAGAGATCACGCCCAGCTCACGCACAACCCACAGTCGCAGCAGCTTCAAGTTCCTTCACAAACTGTTGTTATTTTCTTCTTCACCAACCAACAGATCTTCAATTGCAACCCACCTCAAAGAGATCGTGCATCAGCAAATAAAATGAGCAAAATCGCAGTTTTCACGCCCCCAAATCAGAGTTCTTCTCCTCTTTGTCACGCGGTAAGAAGAAGAGGTTTTTCATGCAAGAGAGAGTTATAGTTAGATAGGGAGAGATAATGCAGCCCTGTTCACGAGCTCAATTTCAGCGAGACGGAGAATTTCACACCAGAGAGGGAGGTGAGAACTTGCAGCCCCTCTTCTCCTTTAAAACCTTTTTTTTTTTTTTTTTTTTCTTCGCTCCCTTTATTTCGACCTAAAGTTCTTTGTCAATTTGGGGTTGTGGGTGAAATTAATTATTTTTTTCTCCTTTGCATACTATTAAAATATCTGTCAAATATTAAAATACACATGTAATTAAGTAAAAAATTATTATACAAATACTTGAATTTGCGAAATAAATTAACAATTACACTCAGAAAAGAGATGTTAAAAGTGCACTTTTATGCACTCATCACTACTTTCACAGTGCGATACAAAACTAAGAGGTTTTGGGGTGCGATTTGTGTCAGACTAGGAGGTTTTGTTAGTGTGCATTCTCTATGATTTGGGGGTGTGTTGGTGTGCAATTCCCTGCGACTTGTTGTGTGGTCATCTTCTTTGTTTCTTTCTGTTAGATTGTTGCTGTGAGAGTTCGTCTTTGCATTCAACCAAAGCCATGAAGTTTGGTAAACTCTAAATCTCCATTTTGAAACTCTAAATCTTCATGCCTCATTTTTGTTATGTTTTAATTGTATCTTTTTGTTTAAAAGTTTAGTATGATAAAGACAAACAAAGATGTTGCGTCTTCTTTGGTTGGTGGTGATGATGGTGGTAGTAGTGGGGATCATCCAACTCAAAAAGGACCAATGATGGCATCTTTGAGAAATGTCATTGCAATAAAAAATAAAGAAGAGATGGAAGAGAGAAAAAAAACAAAAAATGCAATAACGAAGGGAGAAAGAAGAGAAGATGAAGAAGAGAGATGATAAAATGGGAATGATTTGATTGACTTGTATGAAACGGCGACACTCCTATTGCTATCGCAAAGTCAACATGCTGTGGTTGGTGAGGGTGTTGCACATGAGGTTGAGGAAGCGAAGGAAGGTGAAGGTGAGGGGGATGAGGAGGGTGAGAGGGATGCAGAGGGTTATGGGGATGCAGATGGTCAATATGAAGAGAGTGAGGGAAATGAAGAGGTTCAGAATCAAGAGAAACCGGTTATTTATGTCGAATCTGGTTCTGAGATGAAGATAAAGAACATGACAAAGGTTTTTTTTTTTCTTTTTTTCCTAGTGGTCCCAAAGATGGCTCTATATTAGAGGACTATGATGACCATGTTTATCAGTCCATTTGAGTTAGTAAGGAGGTAATTAAAATATTTTTAAGTTTTTAAAATATGCAATTTTATTGTTTTTATATTATTTGGACACTGACTAGTTTTTTTTATTGCTTGTTGTATTAAAAAACGAAGCGAGTTGAGATGTCGGTATCAATATAATAGTTTTATAGTTTGGAAGTTGAATAAGAAGCTGAGAGAAGTAATTTCAATAGTCTATAAAAGTGGTATAGACCCTTGATTGACCATTGTGAGGATCATGTGATAGGGTGACTATTTGTGCTTATATCGAGCATTGGCAACCTGAGACCAACACATTTTACCCCCTTTTGGAAAGATGACCATCACCATAGATGACGTCTGTCGCATCATTCAGTTGCCGATTGTTGGTAAGCCTTTTATGGTGAAAAAGTCAAATGAAGGCAGATGAATGTGTGTAACTGTTGGTGAATGGTTTGAGGATTCAAAAGAGTGAAGTATAAAAACATGTCTAGAAGAATCTTAGTTTCGTGGAGATTAAATTTATTAAGAAGCATTGTTGTGGTAAAGTGAGTAGAGCTGAATCTCTTCAACAGAAATAACAAGTTGCTAGGAGTTACATGTTATTTCTGCTGGGCATGACTATATTTGCTGATAAGATTGGAACAACGGTTTGCACTGAATGCTTGAAGTTGCTGATGAAGGTAGATGATGCTGAGAAGTTCACATGGGGAGTTGGTACTTTGGCGTTCTTGTATTGTCAACTGGATTGTGCTAGCAGAACATGTACTAAACAAATATTTGGATATCTGCCGCCTTTAGAACTATATTTACATTTTTGTTGTTTAGTTAAATATCTTTTTAGTGTTTTAGATATTGAACTAACATATTGATGTGTTTTATATTTTATATTTTAGTGTTGGATATACAACTACTTTAGCGGGGAATGATCGTTTCCCCAACATGGCTATGTGGGATTGCCCCCAACTTAGCGGAGTGGTGACTAAAGATATTTTGACTCTTAGGGGGCATCTCGATGACATATTTTTCTGAAGAGGTAAAATTTAGTCATTTAAGTTCATGTTTCATATCAGGTGATTGTTTTCATTTTTCATCCATAATTTAATAACTTCATGTTTGTATTGTCAGGTCATTTGGGACCCTTATGTGAAATCCAAGCGAAGAATTTCACTTTACAACATTACAAAGTTCCAAGGCTGGTTGTTATGCCCCAACGTCGAAAAACCCTATCACCTAGATCGAGCGATAAGACAGAAGAAAAGGGTACATGTTATTCCAAATCCCCACATTTAAGCCAAAATGAAGAATAGATGTCGATCTCACCATAACTACTCGATGAAACACGAGATATTGTCGTCGTTCGCTGCAACTCGGCAAAATCATCCCGTCTCAATTGATAACTAAGGTGCACGATGAAGCTTCCATGAGATTGCAACAAGGACTACTGTGAGTGGTTTTATCATATTAGCCAACAGTTCATCCAACCAACGACGATTAGGAGGGCACATCCCTTAAGAAATCAATTGTTCATATCGCACAATTGGGTAATTGATCTATACTTTAACAGATTTGCAAATGTTTGAAATACAAAATTTAATTGTCTTTACTAAGATCAATATTTTCCTTGCATAACAAGTTGGTTGATGAGGTTCTTAAGTTGGTGGACATTTCTAACAATGTGAAAATATCAATAAAGTTGTTTTGCTCGTGACGCAAAAGAAAATAGTTGACCTACTAAGACAAATGTCTACGGATTTCACCTTCGGAGACAAATAAAAGGAGCAACAGAGTGGTCCAAGTGGTGATGGTGGTGGTGCTCCTAGTGGTGGTGTTGTAGATAATGGTAGAGGAAGGAGTGATGGCGTGGTGGTGTTGATGCTCTTCATAGTAGAGGAAGGGGTGATGGTGGTGGTGTTGCTGGTGTTGGTGGTAGAGGTAGGGAAAGGGGTGATGGTGGTGCTCCTGGTGGTAGAGATAGGTGTGATAGTGGTGGTGGTGGTAAAGGAAAGGGTGGTAATGGTCATGATGACATTGAAGAAGTCCTAATTGGTGGAGGAAGTAATTAGATAACCAAGAAGATGCATGACAAAAAAGAATGAAAAAAAAAAATAATAATGGACAAAGTCTGGAATCTGTCCAGTTTTAGAGGATACTGCGAGTAGGACTTTCACATTCGCAGCTCATACAATGATTGTTTAAATCATACTCCCAGGACCCTCTGCAACTGGACAAATTCCAGACTGTCCATTTTTTTTGGTTTTTTTTTTTTTGTATTTGACTTTTTTTTTAATTCACATGGTAGATACACTTTTGGCATATTTGATTTATTGTAAAACTCCAATTTCTATGGTTGCATGACGAGAAGGCCAAAACGAGAGTTTTGCAATAAATCAAATATGTTAATAGTGTATCTAAACCATAGAAATTGAAAAAAAAATTCAAAATAAAAAAAACAAAAAAATGGACAAAGTCCGATTTATGTCCATTCGCAGAGTTACCTGCGAGTTTAATTTGTACCTTCGCAGCGGTTCCTGCTAATATAAAAATTTCCTTTGCAGGTTCGTTGCGTTACTATTCAGGTTTTTAACGCATTTTGTTCTGCGATTATTATTGTTACTTCGCAGCGGTGTATGCGAATATGTATTTAATTTTCGTTGTGGATCTTGCATTTGCAGTCAAAATTATTTATTGTCATTGACTTATGATTTTGCGTGTCCAATTTTTTGCGTTGATTGATCGAAGTTATCATATTAATAGATTATTAGTTAACTTTGTAACCATTACCATGATATAAATCATCTATACAACCAATCATCCATAAAATGCAAACAAAAAAAGTTATCATAAAATGTAAAATATTATTTGTTGATATTTAATGATCACAAATATACAATTCATCCATAAATACAAAAACGGTGACTTCCTTTACAAGTAGATCATCGTATGTATACACATTATTTACAAAATGTGCAAAAAGTTACAAAATGTAGATTAATCATCAATTTGAATATCCTCTTCTGACTTCTTCTTAGATTTGGATGCACCATTACGCCACCTATCTGGAGTTGGCTATCGAACGAAATTTTCATGATACTGCTTTTGAAAACATGTGAGAGGGCCATGTCAGTATTATTGAAGGCAATGGTGGTTTTGATGTCATATGAAAAAAAGATGAAGTGGGAACTTTGGGCAAGGTGTGCCATGAAACAGACCCCTATGTTATTCAAGTTTGATGATAGTTGAACATATGGAAAACTTGTAGTATTTTGGTTTCCATAGCATACAACGCCACCAGCTCTAGCATATTCGGTTGAATCAACCAATTTTGACGTGTAATGCGTATAATGCATTTTAAAATTGTCAAAACATCCTTCAAAATCTTTACTCCGCCGTCTTTCCACATTTGAAGCCACAAATCATGGTTTGTTTCTAGCTTGATTAGCAGCTTATTTATGACTTGCTTCCAACCACTATTCTCGTCGTAACGTAGGAAGTTGCCTATGCATTCACAAAGAGCTCCTTATGCGGATACTAAATTGTCCGCAAATAGTCCAAACACTTGGGATGTGATGTCATCTTCTCTCGAACTTAATAATGTCCTTGTTTCATTCTTACTCTGTAGTTGATATATATAAATCTGAGAAAGATTCTATAAATTCGTTCCACCCTTCATTATCCTCAAAGTGTTTTTTGCAATTTTTCTCAACATTTATATTTACGTGCCACCTACACAACAATCTCCTTGCTTTAGGGAAGTCTCACTCAATGGCTTTGATCAAACCAGCTCACAATTAGTCACAAATACCGTTGGCAAGTTGTCTGGCTCAAACATCCTCAGTAGATTTTCCAATGCCCAGGTTTGCGACTCTTTATTTTCAGAAGACATAAAACAACAACCAACATTGAAAGTCTTGTCGATCGACTTGACACCGACAACCTCAAATAATGGCATCTGATAGCGATTGGTTTTGTAGGTGCAATCCATAAGCATCACCGATGGGAAACACTTCGATAGTGAATTAACTCGGGATGCAATCAAAAAATATTGGTGACTCTATTCTGATCGTCGATTGTATTCCACTCAATATAACCATTCTTGAGCAACAAGTGCATTATGGCTTGCAAAGCTTTTCTGCCTTTCAATTGGAGTGTCTTTAATTAGCTGATAAATGACATTGTAAACAATCTTCAAATATGCCACATTGTTGGGAAACATCTCTTTCAAACCGGGCAATATGTAGAGAGGGGTTACACCCGATGTTGACATGTTTTGGAAATATCCGATCTCTGTTTCATTGAATCTACCAGCAAAGGAATGACTAATAAGAGATTTTGATCATGGATGATTGTGGGTTTCACAGGTCACTTGCAGCTTCCAACGATCGTTACCTTGTGGCATCCCTCTCAACTGAAAGGGCACCCATACTTCTTTGTATTGGTTGATCGAGCAACCTCCAATTTTTGCATTTGATTTTTCTTGAGCTTCCCTTCGCTCTCACATCCCAAGTGGATCATTCATTTATATCTGCTATCAGCGGGTTCCAATTTATTGATAATCAGAATCATGTTATTATTTCTAGCAACACCTTAACACCAAGCAATCAAGGACGATCTCGATGAGAATACCTACAAAAAAAGGGCATACTCACATTAGGAACACTAATAAACTTGTTACTAAAATTAATAAACTTCTGAAATGAGATTAGAAAAAAATAGCATGCCTACAAGAATTAACTTTATCTCTTCCATAATAAATAAGTCACCTTCATCGGCTACCTCTTCCATTGCTCATTTCTCATTCGTGTCAACATCATCATCCTTCTACATTAAGTAAATATAAAAATTGTTATTCTAATCATATATTAAGAAAGGTAATGAAGAAAATGATTAAGGCAATTGTTACCTATGTTACCTCTAGAAGGTTAGTATCTTCCAAATACGTTTTAAGTAGTATCTTCCAAATGCGCTTTAAGTATCTCTAGATTGTCAAGATTATTTGAAGGTATCTCGAAATTTTTTAGATCGACGATGATATCATATGCACAAAATAACAACAATCAACAACAACAACAACAACGATCTAACTAACCTTAGAACATAAATAAACAAGTTTTAAGGTTCAAATATTAACAATTAACCCAGAAAATAACAATGTTGCTTCAAATATAAATGAAAAAAAAATTAAACATGATATTCAATAATCATAACAAAAAATACCCATGCAAGTTCATCTCAAGTGGAGTGGATTATTCTTCCTCTTGAAGATATCCATATTCTTCATTCACTCTTATAAATGGAGCACAATGATGACTCTTAACTCCACCATTGTCATCTTCAAGCCTACCAACATCATTTTCACTAATGTTCATCCATTTCTAGATACAAACTTCACCCAAACACTTCCAAACGAAGATGAAGAATTAGAAAAAAAAAAGACACGATGAAGAAGTTGAAGAGAAGGAGAAACGTCAGCGTTTGGAGTCGTCCGGTGAGTATGGGAAGAAAGACAGGCCCTGCGAAATGGGTTTGTTTCCCCACAAGAGAGAAGATGATAAGGCAGAAACGAGATGAAGATGTATAAGAGAGGGAAAGAGGGGATGAATACATGTTAAGGGTCGTTCCTGCGAGATTGAGAGGGGAAGAGACGTGTGAGTCGCAAAGCTGTGATCGCTGGATTTGGGAGAAATTTTTTTGGGTGTATATAGTGGTGTCCTTCAGTATAAATGGTGGTGTCATTTAGCAAATGCCTTCCTACTTTAGGTATAAGAAATGAGAGTCTATACTTGGTTTCCTTCTTGTAACCAAATTAAAAAAAATGATTTCAATTGGGTTGGGTATTGATGTAGTTGAATCATGCTCTCTTTGACTTTGACCTGGACCTTAACAGGGAACGCACGTGAGCCAAGGACCACCGTTGTGGTGGCTGATGGCACTCCGATGCTAAAGTCAGACAAGACTCGAGAAAGATTAAAACTGCAAATTAGGTATTTTAACGTACATTTCTTCGTCAAATCCGTGTCTTATTTATAATGCGAGAGTCCTCGTTCGACTAGGCCTATAGTGGCGTGGTTTAGGAAAAGATATCTTGCTGGAGATTTTTTCTTAGTTGGGAGTTGTCCATGTATGAAAGTTTCCCTACACAACTTGTGCTCATAGATCTGCGGGAGAAGTTTTCCTTTGGGTGTGTTGTCCATCCAAGGAAGTTTCCATTAGGGGTGGGCACGGGACGGGATGGGACGAGATATACCCATCCCTATCCCATCCCGTTCATACGGGATCGGGACGGGACGGGATGGGAAAAACCCCATCCCGATCTCGTCCCATCCCAAACGGGTTCGGGACGGGACGGGACGGGATCAGCGTGCTAATCATATATAATTTTTTTTTCTTCCCAAAAACACCATTTTCTGTGAATGAAGATACAAATATGTTAACTTGATCATTATAGCCTACATAGTTGATACATAACAAGCCTTGTAAATACAACAATTAAATAGAGAAGATGCACGTTCAATGTAGCATATATGATAAAATTATGTAGTGTTTGATTCATACCTTTTAGAATTGTCTTCTCTAAGTGTAAACCTGTAACTCTGCCACCATTTTCATCTTGATACCAAAACTTGTTAGTTTATTTTACCAAAACTTGAACAATATGTTGTTCACTTCAGATCAGTTCTTCTAGTCAATTTTGAATTATGATTTTGTTGGCTACTTGTTTGAAATCAAGGTAATTAAGCAAAATTGTTTGTAATTTTAGTAAATTATATTAGTAGGGTTTGTAGAAGTGCCGTAAGACATTGGCTCAACTTGACTAACCTGATCCATTTGTTTGGGCAGAAACAGACCCATCTAGATCGTGATGTGTATCGATGCAATATAGTAAGCCCGATAGGTATCGTACTACAAAATATGTTTCCCCTTATACTTGTTTAAAAAATAAAACTTGATAAAATGTGAATTGGGTATTGAATTAGTGTCAAATGTTGCTGATGAGGAACCCCATGTTCCTCTTACTTTATTATATACATTAGTATATTTGTATGGGCATCCACAATTTTAAAATAAATAATTAAATAAAAATATTAATAATTAATATTAATAAATTAGTTCGGGACGGGACGGGATTGGCGGGATTGAAAATCTTCATCCCATCCCATCCCATTCTAGATCGGGACGGGACGGGATCGGAATGAAATTATTCAATCCCATTAAGACCCGGAAAAATCGGGACGGGACGGGATCGGGACGGGAACGGGATCGCGGGATGGGATGCCCACCCCTAGTTTCCATGCACGATTTATACTCCGGTATATATTTCATAGTAAAAAACAATGTGTTGTTAGCCTGCCCATCTTAGGTGATCCCCCGGATACTTGCCTAATTATTCCTTACGGGTATTGGGCTTTAGCATGTGACGTGTCGGCTTAATAGGGCGCTGCAACTTGGATCCAACGTTCTGGATTATGTCAAATTGGGCTACATAATATACCTCCTAATTTATATTTGTTAGTGTTTCAAATATTGTATTTTAGTTTAATTATTTTATTTTTGTAGTTTTGTAGGATTTGTAGTTTAAATGACAAAAGTGCATTAGCGTGGCGAATTTGGAAATTCATAGACAAATTGACGAAGTGGAGCGAGAGACACTCAAGCCAAAGATTAATAAATAGAACCAAAGAAAAAAATAAAGGAAATTAGTTTTGAATTTTTGTGGAACAAAGGAGTAATATAGATGAACATAGCCAAACCCACATTTCCTGTTATTAGAACATAATCTAAACAAAGGGGTGGGTTGGTTTCCAATTTGGATTTGGTTTTCAATTGTATTTGGTTTCCAATAAGGAGTTGTTTCTTTCTACCATAAATACAACAACACACAGGGAAGGGAGGATGGGTAGAGAACGCATGAACAACAGAGAGTGCATCGCTAATCCACCACGCGCTGCTATGCAGATGAAGCTCCACACCGCTATTTCTGTCATCACCTTCACCATGTGTCACTAAACTCCACGCAAGGCGAAAAGATGAACTCCTAGATGTAACACACTTAATAGGTATTTGATTCGTTTTATGCTTTCACGATGAATAATGGTATTTATAATTTTCACTTTTATTTAATATACGAGTTTATGTTATTTTAGTGACAAAGATTTCATCAACTTCTTCGTAGATTATTATTCCGGTGATTGTATTTTTCTTCTCCATGCAAGTCTAGTTATGCTTTTCTTATGTGTGGAATTTTAAAGATCAATTAATTCCGGTAGGTTAGTTATATGTGATTGTCTTTTATTACATTATTGTCTCCAAATATATCGTAAATTTAGGGTATCATATATGACCAATCTTTGTGCTTACTAGAAAAAGTGAAATCTAAAATCCATTTACATTAGAATATATTGGTGCATTAAAGATTATTTTTCCGATTATGTTGTTTGGGATGTGAAACATGTAATTGAGTTATCATAGCGAATCAATACTAGTTGGCATGTGAAATCTAGGAGGGATTCTTGGAACCTTGTGATTTTTCTAAACTTGATTTTTATTAAACTAAATTCAATTTCATATTTTAAAATTGCTAGAATTTCTTAAATTTAGTTTCGCGTAGTTCTTCTTCCTTGACCTTGTTTTGTAGATCGATTTTTCTCCTGGGATCGACACCCCAATCTTTACTGTAATTAACCGCGTGTACTGTTTGGGCGTAATCAAATTTTGGCGTCGTTACTAGGGACAAACGTCATTCTACAAGAGAGGTTTCGGGTATTATCTTTCTTGCTCATTGTTTTATTTTATTTTTAGGTTTTAGGTCCAGTTTATTTTTTATTTATTTTAAAAAAAAATTGCAAAAAACAAAAAAGGACATTGGGGGAGTGTGAGTTGGAATAGAGACCACTTAGGGAGACTAATTAGGGTCCCAAATTTAGAACACCCACAAATTCACATTGAGACCAAATTAAGTCATACTTCTAATTCTAACACCATGAGTAATCACGAAGATGACCATGTTCGATCGCTAAAGGACTATCTCCACCCCACGCGCACTGCTACTCCATCATGTATCATGTTTGCACCAAATACACCGAAGCTAGATTTTAAGCTAGATATTATACAATTATTACCCACTTTTCATGACCTAGAGAGTGAGAATCCTTATGTTCACATTAGGGAATTCGAGGAAGTTGTGGCCACTTTCCACATCAAAGTTGAGGTTGTAGACTCGGTTAGACTAAAGTTTTTTCTTTTTTCCCTTAAGGAAAAAACGAAGAGTTGGCTATACTCTTTGCGACCATGTAACGCCTTAGGGATGTACAAGAAGCCTTACTCACCATTCTCTCACACTTACAATTCTGGCTGGAGAGATCACCCTAACTTAGGCTGGAGGTCCGAAGCAGACCAACCTACACACTCACAGGCACAACAACCTAGGTCATATCCTGCACCTCCATACAATGCGCAATCTAACAGAAGTTCCTTATCAGACACATTACATGCATTTATAGAGGCACAAGGTAAAACTAATCAAAAACTTAAGGTTGCATTGACACAGTTGACAGAAGAGAACAAGAAGATCAAAAGCCAGATAACCAAGCTGACAAGTTCATTAACAATACAAGAGCGGGGCCAATTTTCGTCATAGCCTCAAGCAAATCCGAAGGGCCAACTTATGGCACAAACCTCTGCTTCAGACTCTCAGAATGTCAAAGAAGTTAATGCCATCACTACTCGGAGTGGTAAGATTTTAGATGGTTCAAGCTCGTCCACAACTATAGGCTCCTCCCCAAGTGCAAAGGAGAGCATCCCTAAGGATGAGCCCAACAAGAACATTCCAGTCCCAGTTCCTTTTCCTCAAGCACTACGACCTACTGGAAAAAAATCAGAAATGCATGGTGAGATTCTAGAACACTTGAAACAGGTTAAAATTAACTTACCTTTGCTACATGTGATTAAACATGTACCAACTTATGCGAGGGTCATCAAGGATTTATGTACTATCAAGAGGAAGCATCATGTCAAAAAGACTGCCTTCTTGACAAAACAGGTAAGTGCGGTGATTGAGCAGAAGACACCACCCAAATACAAAGATCCAGGGTGTCCTAAAGTCACCTGCTAGATTGGGACTCATGAGTTCGGCCAAACATTGTTGGATTTAGGAGCAAGTGTAAATCTGATGTCATATTCTATTTACTGAGTCTAGGGGAGATTAAACCCACATCCGTGGTACTACAATTGGCCGATAGATCGATTAAGAAGCCAAGAGGAATAGTCGAGGATGTCTTGCTGCAGATTGATAAATTTTACTGTCTCGTCGACTTTCTTATTTTGGATACTCATTCTGCGGTTAATATGGAGTCTACAAATCTGATTATTTTAGGTAGATATTTTCTTGCGACAACTAACGCTCTTATCAATTGCAGGAACGATATAATGAAGTTGTCTTTTGGGAACATGACTCTGGAGGTCAACATATTCAATATTAGCAAGCAACCACATGATGATGATGAGTGTCATCATATCTACATGATAAACACGCTGATATCAGAGGAGGCGCTCTTGAGCCAGATTCTGAAACCTTAGAGTACCTCCTTTCTATTTCCGATTCTGAGAGTTCACTTTATCCTGACAATGTTTTTGATATTTCTGTTGTTTCAGGGTTAAAGGATAAAGGAGGACGACAATGGCAACCATGCTTTGAGGAGTTGCCAAAGGAAAAACAGAAACCACAACAATCCACCGTGGAAACCCCGAAAGTTGACCTAGCTCCACTGCCTGAGGGACTTAAACATGTTTTCCTCTGACTAGGTGATACCTTTCCTGTTATTATTTCTTTCGTGCTTGATGGATCACAAGAAGAAGAATTGATTAATATGTTACGTGAGCACAAATCTGCATTAGATTATCTATAGATGACATTAAAGGTATTAGCCCCTTAATATGTTCCCATAGGATTCACTTATAAGAAGGAGCTAACCCCCGTAGAGATCCTCAAAGACGACTTAACCCCGCTATGAAAGAGGTGGTGAAAAAAGAGGTCTTAAAATTGTTAGATGCAGGCATCATTTATCCCATCTCTGATAGCAAGTGGGTTTGTCCAACTCAAGTAGTTCCCAAGAAATTTGGAATAACAGTGGTGACTAATGATGAGGGGGTGTTTGTTCCTACAAAGTAGTGACAGGGTGGCGTATGTGCATTGATTATAGGAAACTTAATTCTGCCACCAGCAAGGATCACTTCTCACTTCCATTCATAGACCAAATCTTAAAGCGAGTAGCTGGTCATTCTTTCTATTGCTTTCTAGATGGGTATTCAGGATATTATCAGATTGAAATTGCATTAAAGGATCAAGATAAGACTACTTTCACATGTCCTTTTGGTACTTATGTTTTTCGGTGTATGCCATTTGGTTTGTGTAATGCACCGGCTACTTTTTAGAGATGCATGATGAGTATTTTTAGTGACATGGTTGAAAAATATATGGAAGTATTCATGGATGATTTGACTGTTTTTTATGATTCATTTGATTCATGTTTACTTCACTTGAAGGATGTTTTAAGTAGATGTGAAGAGAAGGGTCTGATGCTTAATTGGGAAAAATGTCATTTCATGGTTCCCTATGGAATAGTTCTAGGACACATAGTTTCTGATAAAGGAATCGAAATTGATAAAACAAAAATTGAATTGATTTCTAAATTACCTACACCTAAACGTGTCAAGGATGTGAGATCATTTCTAGGGCACGCGGGTTTTTATAGGAGGTTCATACAAAATTTTTCTGCCATCTCTAGACCATTAATTAGTCTCCTGGTCAAAGACGCCGTGTTCCAATGTACACAAGAGTGTGAGGACGCCTTCCGGACACTCATTGATAGGCTCACCTCTGCCCCCATCTTGCAGCCACCGGATTGGAATTTACCATTTGAGATAATGTGTGATGCAAGTAACTATGTTGTGGGGGCAGTCTTGGGACAACAAAGGGAAGGGAAGCCCTTTGTTGTTTACTATGCTAGTCGAACACTTAATGATGCTCAAATGAATTATTCGAATACTGAAAAAGAGTTGCTAGCCGTAGTTTTTGCTTTAGATAAATTTTGTGCTTATTTGATTGGTACATCTATCACTTTTTTTACTGACCATGCGGCTCTTAAGTTTCTTCTTTCTAAAAAGGATGATAAAGCAAGATTGATTAGGTGGATTTTACTTCTGCAGAAATTTGATCTAACTATAAAGGATAAGAAGAGGGTCGAGAATGTTGTGGCGGATCATTTGTCTCGTCTGGAGTTCAATGACTCTGCCAATGGCCCACCCATCCATGATGACTTCCCTGATGAACACCTATTCACCGCCACTCAACTACCATGGTATGCGCACATTGTTAATTACTTGGTTTCCGACAAAGTTCCATCATCATGGAGTGCTCAAGATAAGCGCAAATTTCTGGTCGAGACAAATGATCCCTGAAGGTGAGATTGAAACTTCTTACATTTTTGTCATAGTGCAGCTTGTGGATGCCATTTTTCTATGAAAAAGACCGCTGCAAATTTTTTTCAATCGGGATTATATTGGCCTACATTGTTTAAGGACACTAACAATTATTGTCGTTCTTGTTATAGATGCCAGAAGTTAGGTGCACTGTCCCGGAGACACATCATGCCCCTTAACCCCATCCTAGTCATTGAGATATTTGATTGTTGGGGGATTGATTTTATGGGACCTTTTCCACATTCTTTTGGATATTTGTATATTTTGCTTACAGTGGACTATGTGTCCAAATGGGTAGAGGCTGTGGCACGCCAGAACAATGACAACAACACATTTGTCAGGTTTATCAAAACACATTTTATCCCGTTTCGGTACACCACGAGCCATTATTAGTGATCAGGGGACTCATTTCTGTAATCAATCTTTTGAGGTTTTAATGCACAGGTATGGAGTTCATCACAAGGTCTCCAATTCCTATCATCCGCAGACAAGTGAACAAGCCGAGCTGGCAATCCGAGAAGTGAAACAAATCTTGGAGAAGATGGTGAATCCTGATAGGAAGGATTGGTCATTGCGCCTTCGTGATGCACTTTGGGCTTACCGTACCGCTTATAAGACAATTCTCGGGATGTCTCCGTATCGGCTTATATATGGAAAAGCCTGTCATTTACCTGTTGAGTTAGAACATCGCGCTTATTGGGTTGTCAAAAGCACTAACTTTGATCTCAATGATGCAGGTATTCAGCGAAAATTTCAGTTCGCTGAAATTGAGGAGTTGCGGAATGATGCCTATGACAATTCCCGAATATACAAGGCGAAGATGAAAGCAACTCATGATAAGCAAATTCTGAGGAAACATTTCGAGCCTAATCAACGAGTCTATCTCTATAACTCACGACTTCATCTTCATCCTGGCAAGCTATGATCGAGATGGACGGGCCCATTCATGGTAAAACAAGTCTTTTACAATTGTTCCATAGAAATTGAAGATCTAAAAGATGGGAGAATATTTAGAGTAAATGGGCAACGTTTGAAGCACTACGTAGAGCAAGTAAAGGTGCCAGAGGAGATCTCTCTGGTTGCCCATGTCTACTTGATTTGATGTTCTCCACCCTATATTTAGTTTAGGTTTTTTTTATTTTATTTTTTTAATTTAGGTTTTTGCTTTTATGTTTTTATTTTAGTGTTTCAAGTTATTTTAGGTGTTGCTCCTGGAGTCACTCGGAGCCCCTCATCCCATGTGTTCCTTTCTCCCGTCGGTATGATTTTCTTATATTTTGGTGACTGTGAGGATATTGTCTATTTGAAATTGGTAAAGCTTCACCATGGTAATATCACTCTAACCCTCATCGTTTCATTTTCCTTCATTTGTCATAATTATTATTTTAGACATTGAGGACAATGTTTGGTTTAGGTTTTGGGGGTGATGTGGTTTATTAGATTTTTTATGCAATTTTCAAAATTTTTTTGAGCTTAAAACATATTTTACAATTAAACCGAGTCATTTTTTTGTGTTCTACTCAATCTCCATTGAATACTTAGATGATTACAGTAATTGTGCAAATTTTTTATGAAAATGCATTCAAAATCTGAACTCTTGGTGAATTTAAAAAAAAGGGTTTGAGTCTTTTTAATTTTAGAAAATATTTTTGTTGCCTTTAATTTTGAGAAAACACATACTAACACGTGTCATATAGTTATATTAGTAGAAAACATGATATTTGATATTATCCTTATGTTAGATGTATTTCGTGAGACTTTTCAACTCGACTATTCGTGCACTATAAGCCAACTCAACATAATTTGAAGTTGATTAGTGAGATATTGAACTAGAAAACCTTAGAATAATAGTGGAGACTTAACCCTTGTGAGTTTGAGTCATTCTTTATTTCTTTAGGGTTAAATACACTCTAATTTTTCTTGAGTCTGCATTATTTCGTTGATGATTTCATTATTCTTGACTTTCTTATTGGTTGCTTTAAGAACGACATAAAAATTGAATTTTTACACTAGAACTTCTTGCTTTATTTAGTTGAGTTGTCCTAGTATCAATTATAACTTATGAAGTGATATAGGCATTTCTTTCTTTAAACCAATTATTTTTAGCCTTTTAGCCTACCCAATAATAAATATTCATTTGCAGCCCTTTGACCCTTTAATTACCTTCTCTTTGTTATTCCCATTCCCATTACCTACTCCAATCAAGGAGTAATACCTCTATTATTTTATCCTTACCCATTTTTCTGAGAATGTATACGGTGAGATATATTTATGGAATGTGCAAATAGAAAGAGTTGAAAATAGATATTTCATGCGCCCTCGAAGTAAAAGAGTTTGATTGTATAAACGAGGAAAAACATATAAAAAAAGGGAGTTGAAAAAAAAGGATTAAAGAAGAAGAAAAAGGGTTGAAGAAGAAAATAATGAAGAAAAAGTTACTGGTGTACAACATTGATTTGTTCTTCAAAGCCCTATGTGTTTATTCAAGGGTGTAGCCATTCTCAGAAAAATTCTGTATCCTTTTTTGTCCATTATTGTTTTCCATAATCAAAGCCCCATTACAACCTAATAATGACCTAATTGATCTTAAGTGAAAGTTGGTTTAGTAGATGTGGAGATTGAATAGGCAAGAACTATGGTGTTTGATTCAACATTTTCAAAAGTAATCAATATTTCTGTCCATGAGATCATATTCATTTCACTTTTTGAAAATTTTGTTTTTCATGATAATTATATGTGAGACGTTTGCATTTTCCATAGTTTATATCTTTTTCCTAACATATAAACTGAGTGCCCAATCTTTGAGTGTTTCATTTCTGAGTGACATGAGAGATTTGTTGTCGAAGCGTACTTTCTAAAGGTTATTTCGTCACATCTTTACTATGAGATGAAGAGTTATGTTGATAAAGTCACACACAAACTTCGAGTTGAGAATGATTATTATGACATTTTTAGTTTGTTGTCTTACTTGATTTTTAAGCAATTAGAAAATTACTCTAAGGAAAATAAAGGAGAATGCCCATGTTTTTGCATTATGTTTTTAGAAAGTAGATTTTGTTCTATTGAGTCAGTAATGTTTTGGGGTAATATTTCAGAAAACTCTCACGAGACTATAACTCATCCACTAGAGGTAATCTAGGGGTTTAAAGCCTTGTTGCACGTTAAGGTAAGTGCAACAGTGATTCCTACGAAAGTGAGTTAGGATTTTATTCTTAATTTTGTTTTACTCGAGGACTAGCAAAATATAGGTTTGGGAGTGTCTGATATTCACATAAATATCACATAATATACCTCCTAATTTATATTTGTTAGTGTTTCAAATAGTGTAATTTAGTTTAATTATTTTATTTTAGTATTTTTGTAGGATTTGAAGTTTAAATGACAAAAGTGCATTAGCGTGAAGAATTTGGAAATTCATAGACAAAATGACGAAGTGGAGTGGGAGACACTCAAGCCAAAGATTAATAAAGAGAACCAAAGAAAAAAAATAAAGGAAATTAGTTTTGAATTTTGGTGGAACAAAGGAGTAATATGAATGAACATAGCCAAACCCACCTTTCCTGTTATTAGAACAGAATCTAAACCAAGAGGTCACCCCTTTGTTTCTTTTTGTTTTTTTTGGTTTCCAATTTGTATTTGGTTACCAATTATATTTGGTTTCCAATTGGGTTTCCAATAAGGAGTTGTTTCTTTCTACCATAAATACAACAACACACAGGGAAGGGAGGACGGGCAGAGAACGCAAGAACAACACATAGTGCATCGCTAATCCACCACGCGCTGCCATGCAGATGAAGCTCCACACCGCTATTGTTGTCATCACCTTCACCATGTGTCACTAAACTCCACGCAAGGTGGAGAAATGAACTCCTAGATGTAAAGAACTTATTTGGTATTTGATTCGTTTTATGCTTTTACGATGAATAATGGTATTTATGGTTTTCACTTTTATTTAATAGGAGTTTATGTTATTTAGTGACAAAGATTTCATCAACTTCTTCGTAGGTTATTATTTTGGTGGTTGTCTTTCTTGTCCACGTAAGTCTAGTCCTGCTTTTCTTATGTGTGGAATTTTAAAGATCAATTAATTCCATTAGGTTCGTTATATGTGATTGTCTTTTATTACGTTATTGTCTCCAGATATATCGTAAATTTATTGTATCATATATGACCAATCTTTATGCTTACTAGAAAAAGTGAAATCTAAAATCCATTTACATTAAAATATATTGGTGCATTAAAGACAATTTTTCCGATTATGTTGTTTGGGATTTGAAACACGTAATTGAGTTATCATAACGAATCAATTCTAGTTGGCGCGTGAAATCTTGGAGGGATTCTTGGAACCTTGTGATTTTTCTAAACTTGATTTTATTAAACTAAATTCAATTTCATATTTTAAAATTGCTAGAATTTCTTAAATTTAGTTTCGTGTAGTTCTTCTTCCTTGACCTTTTTTGTAGATCGCTTTTCCTCGTGGGATCGACACCCCAATCTTTACTGCAATTAACCGCGTGTACCGTTTGGGAGTAATCAGTGGCCCATTGGCAGAGGCTCCCACTCTTTTCAAAGTTTCGAAGTCGAAGTCTGAAGGCAAGCCCTATTCGAAGAAGAGGAAACTCCCGAGAGTTACGATTCTGAGCCCGTCAAGGAGGGCGAAACTGAATGAAGCGCTTTCTTTTAATACCTGTTCCAAGAAGCCTCATGCTTCCACCAAGCTCATTAGTGAGTGGTTGGCACCTTCAAAGCGACGCCAAGTTGTGTGGCATGTTTTTTATTCATCCACTGGAGCGAAAGTTGTTGTGTCTGTGAGGTCGGATGCTCAGGCGAGGGCCATTATTTCTCTTTCGACTTGAGAAGGAATATCTACAGAAGGTGGGAGTCGAAGATGTAATGAAGCTGAGCACCGATCAGGCGAAGGTTATGAGCAACATGTTGCTGTAGGTGGGTCTGGTGGCTTCATCCGACATGGGCTTGACTCATCCTTTCTCATTGAAGGACTTTAAGTTCAACCCCTTTTGGATCGTGAGTCCCCCACCTTGGTGAAAAGTCGTCTGATAGTTGTCCCTACGACGAGAAGTCTCATTTGCATCGCCCGTATTGTCCTCCGTCCCTATCTCGACCCCATATCGTGGTAGTGATGGGTCTAAGAGATAACTATCTTCCTCTTCTACTACTTCTGAGTCAGTTTGTGAGAGGGAGCCGATCGCTGAAAGCAAGGGAAAATAGTGGATGAGGCCCCAATGCAGTGAAGACAGTGAAGGGCGGTGCTGGAGTAATTTCGGTCCCTGAAGACCTCCATCCGGATGCACGGATCAGTTTGTTTGCTCTGGATGTGTTGAAGATGAGCAACCAATCCTGGCACCAGAAGGTTGATATTTTTTATGCCTCGAAAAAACATATCAGTAGGTGGAATGATTGGCTGGCAAATTGTGCTCTGATGCCAACAGGTGATACGCTAGGAGAGTGTATGTACAAGGGGCAAAAATATCTCATCCTTGGGATGTCATATCTAAACCAAGTCGCCGTCGCTGGGACAGAGGTTGAGGCTACCCATGAAAGGGTGTCTACCATGGAGCGAGTATTTGCGCATTTGCAGAAGTCATAATCTGATGTTTTTCGTGAAATTGAATCACTGAAAGTGCAACTTAAGGAAGGGAGGCTTGCCCAATCGGTTGTTGATCAGGAGGCCTGGAAGACAAGGTTAAAGGCTCAGAGGATTCGCTTGGAAATGCTTGAGTTTGAATTGGCTGAAACAACGTCTGCGAGGGACAGGTTCAAGGAAGAACTAAACCTTGTCCATCGTGACTTACGATTCACTCTGAACACTGAGAGGGCCAGAAAGGCAGGCTGAGGTGCAAGCTCTGAACACTGAGAGGGCCAGAAAGGCGTCTGAGTGGACCACCCGATGTCAACAGCTAGAAGCCGACCTTGACTCCAATGCTAAGAGTGTGTAGTCAGTAGAAGAACAACTTTTTCTAACGTAGAATGAACTGAGTGCTGCGAAGGACAACTTGATTGTCGAGCAGTCCAAACTGATACGCTATCGGGCAGGTTGGAGCAGCTGGAGGGAGATCTTGTTGAGTCGGGGTGAGTGAAGAAAAGCTTTTAAAGACTCAGAACACGTTCGAGTTTAGCAGACTCGTGCATGGGCGGCTGGAGCTATTGCAGCTGATGAAGGAAGAACATCCTGAATGGGACCTCTCTCGCTATAAAGCGTTGTCTTACACGGCCCGACCAATAAGAAGAAGAAGGAGATCAGTCTAAAGAATAAGATGATGAAGACCAGGGCATCCGAGCAGCAGCGCGTGCGGACACATCCCCTATTTCATCTCCTACCAAATTTGGTTGTTGTATCTGAACCTCCTCCTGATGAGGAATGAACATTGTAATCTTAATTTATCAATGGGAGATAGCATGTTAAACAATGTTTTGTACTTATGCATTTCTTGACTTTCCTTGCTATTTTTTTCTGCTTTGTCTTACCGTGCTATTAGCTTTTAGAAAAAAGGTTGTACTGAGTCGGGAAGTCGTACAATTGATCCGTCGTCTTTGAAATCTGTCGTGTACTCCACTACATTCGGGCCAGGCTATGGATCGAACCAGCAGTCGTCGTCGCTATTATAAGCGAACTGGTCAGACTGGGGTCGTGTGTGTGCATTGTTGTAAATAATTGAACGATGGTCCTTGTGAGTTATCCGAGTTGAGCTTCCTGAGCTCTAATCGAGCTTTCAACCCACTGTTGGCAGACTAGGCTGTAAGGGAGACCAAAAGTCGTTGTCATCAGTTATAACTGACTAAACTTTAGTCGGGTTCAGCGATCATTGTCTGAAGTTGGACGATGATCCCTGGCAAGCCATCGTCATCAGGCTGCATGAGCACTGACTAGACTCTCATTTTCTAATCCATCATCATCCGCACTCGGCGGACTAGGTGTTAGAGCGATAGGGTTCAGCGATCATTGTCGGCACTTGGATGATGATTCTTGGCATGCCATCGTCATCAGGCTGCATGAGCATTGACTAGACTCCTACGTTCTAACCCATCGTCATCTGCACTCGGCAGACTAGGTATTAGAGCGATAGAGTTCGGTGATCATTGTCTGCTGTTGGACGATGAACCCTGGCAAGCCATCGTCATCACGCTGCATGAGGATTGACTAGACTCCTACTTTCTAAGCCATCATAATTCGAGATCGTCATCAGTGGCCTACTAACTAAACTTTGGTTGGGTTCGGCGATCATCCTCTACGGAAGGACGGTGACCCTTGGCAAGCCATCGTAATCAGATGTTGAGTGCGATGACTAGACTCTCACTTTCTAAACCGCCATCATCTGCTATTGGCGGACTAGGATTAGAGTGGACCAGAAGCTATCGTAATTAGTCGTCACTAACCAAGCTTTGGTAACAATTATACATAATTGGACAATAGTCCCTGGTGGGCAGTCTCGATCAGGCATTAGAGTGCTGACTAAGCCCCCACTCTCTAAGCCGTTGTCATTCGTTTTTGGCGGACTAAGCGTTATAGCAGATTAGAAGCGATTGGCATTGGTCGAAACCGACTAAGCTTTGGTTAGGATCGGCGACCATTATCTCTAGTTAGACAATGGTCACTGGCAAGCCGTCATGGTCAGGCGTTAGAACACTAAGTTCCCACTTTTTAAGCCATCGTCATCCGTTTTTGGCAGACTAGGGTTAAAACAGATTAGAAGCCATCGTTATTAGTCGGAACTGACTAAGCTTTGATTGGGTTAGGCCTCCGCATGGCCTTAGGCATGTAAGTCTGCTTTGCTCAATTCGCCTGGTAGTCTGATACGAAGGTCGGACTAATAGATCTGATTTTGAAGTCGGATCGCCATAAAAGTTGATTGGACTGAGTTTATCCGGGTTCGATGAATGGCAGGCAATAGAGCGGATACCTAGGACTTATTAATAATACCGTTGTAGGCGTGTTCCGCGTTGCATGGGCACTTAAGGCCTTCATACTGTACTGGGTCGGATCTGGCGAGGTACTCGCTTGGGCCCATTGGTTAGCGGGTCATGTTATAAAGATCAGTGTGCCAGACGTATGGCGTAGATTACGAGACGGTTCAGTGCCGGTTACTCCCCCCAATTAATGGGGCAACATGCAGTGCCATTAATTCGTTGAATGTGGACTCGTGCAGTTGCAATTGGAACCGTCATATCCCTATTTCCTGTATGGCGTTTAATGCTGACATAACTGTTGATTGATTTCATTTCATGAACCGTCGCGCTTATATATATGTTGAAGTTCACCATCTCAAGCATTTCTTTGTGATGATACACCAAACAGTCCTCTAATCAACACCGTACATATGTCATGATGATCTCGTCAACAGAACAATGCATGCTCAATTTAGCAAGGCCCAGACAACATTAAGCCCACTATTGGCAGATTATATAACGTTGGACCCAAATTGCAATGTGCCACTAAGCCAACATGTCGCGCGCTCAAACCCAATACTCATAAGCCCGATTAAGGCAAAAGTAAGCCCTGATAAGTCAAGTTTATGGGGGATCGACCCAAGACAGGCAGACCAACAATACTTCGGTTCCAACTAGGAAATAAATACTAGAATATAAGTCGAGCAAGGAAACTTCCTTGCATGGACAACACTCAGAATAGGAAATCTTTCCCGCATATCTAGGAGCACAAGATGTAGGAAAACTGTCCCACATGGACAACTCCTAACTAGGAAAGGATCTCCAGCAAGATCTCTTTCCCTAAACTACGCCACCAAAGGCCTAGCCGAACAAGGACTCTCACACTATAAAAATGAGGATAAAGTCGATGAACTAAGATACGCTAAATTCACAGCTTTAAGCTTCTCATAAGCCTAATCTAACTTAAGCATCAGAGTCTCATCGGCCACCACACGGTGGTTCTTAGCTCACGTGTGCTACTTGTGCGGGTCTAGGTAAACATCGAGGAAGGAAAGCATGAATCAACTACATCAGTTTGGCGTCATCCGTGGGGAGCAACAGAGTTCCTCAGAAGAAGCAGTAGTACCACCTTTTTCAGGAAATTAGAAAGATGGTGACAACAAGGTCTCACAACAATGAACATGTTGCAGAACCTTCAAACGCTCAAACTAGCAGCAGCCCCTCCGGCGGCACCACCACCACCGCGGGAGGAAACCTCTCAGACCCCTGCGTCGGTGGCCACCACAGCAAACCCAATGGTGGATCTACTGTCAGCCCAGTTGCAACAAATCATACAAACGGTGAAGAGACTCATATCTCTAAAGCATAAGCCGGATGAGACGTTGAGGGAGTACGTCACCCGCTTCAATAATGAGCTGAGCCTTATCGATGGTTGTAGCAACGAATCTTCCTTTGCTGCCATCACCTCGGGTCAAAGATAGGAAAGTTCTATAATTTCCTTAATTTAGACCCCCGGTCATTATGGCAGACCTGTTGAAGGAAGCTCCAAATTATATCGTTCTAGACGAGAAACTGACCGCCAAGAAAAAAAAATATGATAAGAAACTCTCTGTCCCCAGGGACAAGAAAGAGGAGAAGAACGAGGAGCACGACGATGAAGTGTGCATCATGCACGGAGTAAACTCGGAGACTGAATAGTCCAACCGGTCTCGAAAATGGTTGCTCCACGAATTGTAAGCCAAGTCAGCCTACGAGGACCAATGGATGCAACACATTCGCTCTCAGAGCCCGATCCTGCCCCTAACTTTCACAGATAGTCCAGGGCGTCCGTACTCCACATAACGATGCCCTGGTAATATCGGTCTCCATAGAAAACTTGGAAGTAAGGAGGTCTTTAGTAGACACTGGAAACAGTTCGAATGTATTATTCTTTAATACGTTCCGCAACATGCAACTGAAGGAAGAAAACCTAAGCCCCTCGACAAATCCCTGGTTAGACTCAGCAAAGAGAAGTATTTCCCTATGGGGAAGATCAAATTAACAGTAGCGGCGAGAGAACCACGACTCCATAAAATAATATTTCAAGAGTTCATGGTGGTCGATGCATCGTCCACCTACAACATTATCATCGAGAGGCCCTGGCTTCACTAGATGGAGGCGGCGGTCTCCACTTTACACCAATGTATCAAATACCCTATCAATCAGACAGTAGGCACAATGCGAGGAAATCAGTCGGTCACTAGAGACTGCCACTACGCAGCACTAAAGTGGTTTAACGGTCGTCAACTGCAGATTCAGCCCACGAGTGATTTTCCCTTAAGCTCGAATCAAGAATTGAGCACGGAATTTCCCCTCCCAGACAAGAAGATCGTTGTTAGCCCGAGGGGAAAACCCAAAGTTGGTCAACCCGGGGAGGAACTTGTGACTGTGTATCTAGTCAACCCCAGTGACAACATAGTCATCCAATTAGGTTCCCGCTTAAGCAACGAATTCGCAGAACAATTGATAACATTGATGCGACAGAATCAAGATGTCATCACCTGGACGATGTGGGACATGGTGGGAATAGACCCCTCCATAATCACTCATCGACTAACTGGAGATCCAACACAAAAATCGGTTAGACAGAAGAAAAGACCTGTGGCCCCCGAGAGAAACCAGATCATAAATGAAGAAGTGTAGAGACTTCTTAACGCTAACATGATCAAAGAGGCACGGTACCCGGATTGACTGGCAAACACCGTTCTGGTTAAAAAGAAAATTGGAAAGTGAAGAGTTTGCATAGACTACATCGACTTTAACAACGCGTGCCCAAAGTACAACTTTTCGCTACCCCGCATCGATCAAATTGTAGATGCCACGTCCTGACACGACCTCCTGAGTTTCATGGATGCCTACTTCGGGTATAACCAGATACTGATGCACTCGGATCAAGAGAAAACCTTTTTCATAACCAAAAAAGGGATATACTTATATTGGGTGATGTCGTTCGGCTTCAAGAACGCAGGTGCAACATACCAACGGCTAGTGAACCAGATGTTCAAAAACCAAATTGGAAGAAACATGGAGGTCTACATAGACGACATGTTAGTCAAGAGCCTTCATAGCTCAGATCACATATCCAATCTTGCCAAAGCATTTGATCAGCTTCGCAAGTATTGGATGAAGCTCAACCCATGAAAATGCATGTTTGGGGTTGAATCAAGCAAGTTCCTAGGTTACATAGTAAACTAGAGGGGAATAAAAGCAAATCCGAAGCCGATCCAAGCTCTTCTAGATAATGAAGCCCTCGACCTCCATTAGGGAAGTCCAAAGCCTGATCGGGAGGGTGGCAACACTTAACAGGTTTATTTCCTACACTCTCAAGCCCACTTTATCACAGTTCTGACCAAACGCCCATTTCGCACAGTGTTGCACAAGCCAAAATTATCTGGTAGGATGGTCAAATGGTCGATGGAACTGGGGCAGTTTGACATCAACTACGCTCCGAGAATGGCCATCAAAGCCCAAGCATTGGCAGACTTCATCGCTGAATTTATCGGTGGCGGAGAACAGGAACCGAACAACTTAGAACAGAGATCGGACGAACAAGGGTGGATCCTGCACTACGACGGGTCATCCACACTGAAAGGAAGCGGTGTTGGCATCACACTTCTCCGGGTGGCTTCATCTTGGAAAAGGCGGTCAGGTTCGGCTTCTCGGCCTCGAACAATGAAGCAGAATATGAGGCCCTCTTGTTTGCATGAAGCTAGCAAAGGGAATCGAGGTAATTGAGCTAACCGCGTACAATGACTCGCGTCTGGTAATCAACTAGGTTAAAAGGGAGTTCAACAGCAAAGACCCAAGGATGATAGCCTACTGCGAGAAGGTCAATAACGTAGCAGGTCAATTTAGAAGATTTGAGCTCCTGCATTGTCCACGAGATGACAACGAAAGAGCCGAAACACTACCCAGGCATGCCTCAACCACTGGAGAAACCACTAATGGGCTCGTCGAATTCCAAGAGCAATCAAATCTGGAAGAAGAAGAGGTCATGAAGCAGACTCAAGCTAGATAAATCCCATTATTGAGTACATCAAGAATGGGGCCCTCCCGTCCGAAAAGTAAGAGGCTAGAAAGTTGAAAAATATGGCAGCACGATACACCCTTCTGAACGAAAAGCTTTATAGAATATCAACCACGGGTCCCTTGCTGAGATGCCTAAACTCCTCGGGGGCAAACCGTGTCCTTAGATAAATTTATGATGGCATCTGTGGGAACCACCTAAGTGGTAGGACCTTGGCCCATAAGGCCCTAACTCTGGGATATAACTAATCGCAAATGCAGTAGGATGTGAAAGACACCGTATGCAAGTGTGACAAGTGTCAGAGGTTCGCGCCATATACTCACATGCTTGCTCAGCCCTAGACTCTGATGACCAGCCCATGGTCGTTTGCGCAGTAGGGGATGGACATCGTCGAACCGTTCTCAGCTTCATCTAATAAGAAGCTTCTCCTTGTAGCAGTGGATTACTTCACTAAATGGGTCAAAGTTGAGCCCCTATCCAGGATAGGCTAGGATAAAATTGAGAAATTCATATGGTCGTCCATCATCTGCAGGTTCGGTATTTCAAGGACACTAGTCAGTGATAACGGAACCCAATTTGAAAGCAACAAGGTCAAAAAACTATGCAAAGACTTCGGCATCGGCCACCATTTCTCCTCGCCAGGGCATCCGCAAGCCAACGACCAAGCAAAAGTCACCAATAGAACAATCTTGGAAGCACTCAAAAGGAAACTTGATGCGGCAAAAGGAAAATGGGTCTCAGCACTACCAGGGACACTTTGGGTGTATCGGACCACCAAAAGGATGCACACTTGAAAAACAGCTTTCACCCTAGCCTATGGGACAGAAGCAATGGTCCCGGTGAAACTCAAAATACCAACTTTTTGGATAGAAGAATTTAAACCGGAAGATGACAACGAAACTTTGCGTGTCAGTTTAAATCTCCTCGAGGAAATGATAAATCACGCCTCTACCAGAATAGCCACATACCAACAAAAGATGGCTCAGTACTACAACAAAAAAGCCAAGCCACGAGAATTCAAAATGGGAGACTGGATACTCAAAAAGACTCAGTAGAACATTAAAGAACCGGGAATAGGAAAATTGAACCCGAATTGGGAGGGGCCCTACAACGTGATCGAGGCATAGGCCAGGGATGTATTGGTTGGAAGATATGGATGGTAGAAGCCTTATGCATCCATAGAATGTAGAACACCTTAAAAAGTATTATCAATAAAGGACATTTGCTTTTTCTAAAATTTCACTACTACCAATCAGTCTTCCATTACCTAACTCCCACCTACTCAGTGAATTAGATAAGCCAGGACATCAGAGTTAGGCTTATCATACTCGACTCGTGCCTAGTCAGCTTCAACTGGCAGCGATGGCTTCTAATACTCTCTAATGCCTAGTCCGTTAAACGGGTGTCAATGGTTTAAGGAGTTGCAACTTAGTCAGCGCTCTAATGTTTGATCGAGACAACTCGCCAGGGATCGTTGTCTGAATATGGATAACAGTCACCAAACCCGACCAAAGATTAGTCGGTGACGACTGATGACGATAGCTTCTGGTTTGCTTGAAGCCTAGTCCGCGAATAACGGATCACGACAGCCTAAAAAGTGAAAACCTGGTCAGTGCTCTCAACGCTTGATGAAGACGGCTTGCTAGGGATAAATGTCCTACTACAGATAATGATCGTCGAACTTATTGATCAAAGCCTAGTCCGAATAGAATGGCCGATGACGGCCTAAAAAGTGGGAACTTAGTCAGTGCTCATGTAGCCTGTGAAGACGACTTGTCAGGGAATATATTCCAACTACAGATAATGATCGCCGAACTTATTGCTCAAAGCCTAGTCCGTATATAGAACGAGCAACGACAACCTAGAAAATGGGAGCTTAGTCAATGCTCATGTAGCCTGGTGAAGATGGCTTGCCAGGGATCATTGTCCAACTATAGATAATGATCGCCGAACTTATTGTTCAAAGCCTAGTCCGAATAGAATGAGCGACGATGGCCTAGAAAGTGGGAGCTTAGTCAGTGCTCATGTAGCCTGGCAAAGACGGCTTGCAAGGGATCAATGTATAACTATAGATAATGATCGCCGAATTTATTGCTCAAAGCCCATTCCGAATAGAACGGGCGATGACCTAGAAAGTGGGAGTTTAGTTAGTGCTCATGTAGCTTGGTGAAGACAGCTTGCTAGGGATCATTGTCGTACTATAAATAATTATCGTTGAACTTATCACTCGAAGCCTAGTTCGCATAGAACAGATGACGACGACCTAGAAAGTAGGAGCTTAGTCAGTGCTCATGTAGCCTGGTGAAGATGGCTTGCCAGAGATCGTCGTCATTCCACAGACAATGGTCGTCGAACCTTATCACTCTAACACCTAGTCTGCGAATAAAAGAAGACAATGGGTTTGAAACGGGAGCTTAGTCAGCACTCATACAACTTGACATAAGCTCACCCGGATCATTGTACTCTCGCGTGCAATGGTCGACATCACTGATCAGTACCTAGTCAGCTTCGGCTGCTAATGATAGACCAAGACCCAAGCTAAGACCTAGTCCGACATAAAAAAAATTCAAAATGGGTCGAAAAAAGAGAAGTACAAACACGTCAGAACCTAGTATGCAAATAACAGATTGGCGCAATGGCACGACAACACAGATAAGCTATAGAAGGTACATGTACAAAAAGCTACTTGATAAACTTTCTTAAAGTCATATTTCAAAAGTGATAATTGCTTTGGAGAACTCGGTCAAAGGTTGAAGAATCAGTTACATTAGAAGGAACTGCGAGAGATAAAACAACATTGTCTGAAGTCGATCTTGAGTTGCTAAACGGGGACGCAGGGTCAGAGACTTCTGCCTTGTCAATCTTCCAGAACGTATCCTTCCTATATCGAACAAAGTCAACCTCCAGGTGGGGTTATCTTCTTCAATCAGTCCAAGCAACTCTAGCCTACCTCCTGAAATCACACGTTGAGCCTTGGACTCCGCTAAACTTGCCTCTGCCTTTGATAATTTGTGCGAGAGCGCAGCCACATGGGATTATTCTTCCATTAGTCGTTGTCTTAGCGAATTTAGCTCCGCCAGCACGGAGCAACCTAAGCCTCCGCTTATTGGATATGGCGTCGCCTGTCAGCCAACTCAGATTCAAACTCCAAGCACAAAGATACCAACTTAGACTCAGCTCTCTCTGGTTCAACCGTTTGGGCTTGTAGATCAGTCTGCACCTTGCCTGTCACCTCTTTTAGCGGCTCACTTAAGAGGTCCAACTGATTGAGTGCATCGGAGTAAGCCTACAAAGCTCCGCCAAAGTATCCTCCAAAGCATGAACTATACTCTGAGCATCAGGGTGTAGATTACTCTGAACAAACAACGTCAAGGGGCCTTTGGGAGACACTAGTACCACACCCAAAGCCTTCTCAACTGTAAGATTAGCTTGAGGCTCAGCATCAGGTTCTAGGGGCGGAAGAAAAGATCTGCTTCTCAGGGTAGCAAGCTCAACGGGTCGAAGATCATTAGGAGCAACATTGACTTTATCGGCATCCACTGGTTCTGAACAATTTCCCTATTGTACAACTTATGGAGCAGGAGTCTCCAGACATACACTTCACTCCCCCGGAACCATCTCTATAGCGGACTGATTGGGCCCAGACTCCGCGACCTTCACTTCCTGATCTCGCGGGATTAGTTTAGAAGAAGATTCAGCTTTGCTACTAGCTCGTTTTCTCTTGGAAAGACTGATTGGCAGCATGGTCACCTCCAACTCAGCCTGCTTTGAAGGGTTTGGTATAATGAGCTTCCTCTTTCTAGAATGGCCACCACCAGTCTCCCTCAGCGACGACCTCGGTACAGCAGGGCCTGCGTGAAAGTATCTTAACAGTCCACTCCACAACATTTTTCGAAGCTATGACCGCCTCAACAGCGATCGAATGAAGCTCATTAAATGCCCTCTTCATTGATACCTCCTCCTTAGTAAGAGTTGGAGTCACAATTTACCTGCACAAAAAAGCAAGACAACATGTCAGTCTTTGCGAAGGCACATAAAAGGAAAGCATAAGGATGGGCATTACACTCACTAAGATTGAATTTGAAATGTTTGACAAGCAACCTCCCGTCCACCTTGAAGTACGGGGAGTTAGAAGAGGCTAGAAAGCAATACTTTTGCCCAAACTTGAAATCTTCAGACAGAGAGCCCAAATACTTCGGAATGCTCAACCAATAGACTCCATGACCATTTAGCCGAGGAAAAGTCAGCATGTGGTTTACTGGCAGAGTTAACTGAAAGCCGACATCATTCACCTAAATAAGGACAACAATCAAGGTCCTAAATCCGTTAGGCGCCATCTAAGCAGGAGGAATACAAATGTACGCTAGGAAGCGCCAAATGTCCTCTGAAACCGGAAAACGAAGCCCGGCTTGGAACATGCTTTTGTGCAAGGCTATGTGCCCTTGCAGAGGCATCAATGGATTGTGAGTAGCACCCAATGGAGTAAGTTCCAGGTCTTTAGGAATTCGATAGTCCTCCTGAAGCTTATCCAAATCGGACCCCTTCTGTTCCCAATAAAATTTATGGCAAGCATAGAGCAGATTTTGTCCAGGGGTAAGTTCAACGTTGTCAGCCATGAAGAAAAAATAATTTTCAAAAAGAGTTGCAACAAAGAACACAGAGAAAAGAAAATAAAAAGGAGGCAAAAAAGATACAAAAATAAAGAAACTCCCTCTCGCAGAAACGTTGGATTATATAAGCAACATGCAGTCTCACCTCCTTCCTTACTGAATGGACACAAACTCATTTAATGATGTGTGCCACTCAAGACAACGTTTCGGGTTCAATCATCACGACTGTACAGATTCTATCAAAGCGACTTAGTGGACTGACATGATGGTCCACTAACTCAGGGGGGGGACACTGATACCAAACAATCCTCTAATCAGCACCGTACACGTGTCATGATAACCTCGTCAACAGAACAAAGTAGGAATGATTGCATGTTGAATTCAGCAAGGCCCGAACAACATTAAGCCTACTATTGGCAGATTCCATATCGTTGGACTCAAATTGCAATGTGCCACTAAGCCCACATGTCACGCTGTCAAGCCCAATACTAGTAAGCCCGAATAAGGCAAGAGTAAGCCCTGATAAGGCAAGTATCTGGGGGATCAACCCAAGATAGGTAGGCTAGCATTACATCGGTTCTGACTAGGAAACAAATACTAGAGTATATTAGGCAAAAACATTTCCTTGCATGGACAACACTTAGAAAGGGAAACCTCTCCCGCAGATCTAGGATCACAAGTTGTGTAGGAAAACTATCCCACATGGACAACTCCTAACTGGGAAAGGATCTCCAGCAAAATCTTTTTCCCTAAACTACGTTATCAAATGCCTAGCCAAACAAGGACTCTCATACTATAAAAGGGAGACAAGGTCGATGAACTAAGGAATGCTATAGAAATGCAATGAACAACTTTAAGGCTTTCCTAAGCCTTATCTAACTTAAGCATCAGAGTGCCATCGACCACCACATGGTGGTCATTGGCTCACTTGTAAAGGTTTAGGTAAGTTGCAAGGAAGAAAAATAAGAATTGACTACATCACCATGTATGCTATAGAGAATGTTCCTGAAATGCTTCTCCTTAGAAAATATGTTTTGGGTTCCCCAAAGGCTAAAGGAAGATCGTCGTTGTTGGGGTCTTCGAATGTTCTGACATTTGCAACGATGAGTCTTGACAAGACCTGTTTTTATGTAGTGCCACCTGATTTGGGTGAACACCCAATTGGTTCCATGGGACCTTGTTATTTCTTCTTACATTGTGAATAAGAGTTACGTACTCCCCCCAGGGGTCAAGTTTGTCTTTCATCTTCTGGTGCTTCGATGGCATCTCGCTCCATTCGATCTCAGGGATAACACCTGCAACCAACCTTGGGTGGCTTGTTCCTGTTGTATCTGCTGGGCTTCACGCGTGACGCCACAACTGGAAATAATATAGGCGGAGTGGAGTCTTGATGTGCCTTTGTGCGGATAAATACTTGCGTCGAACTTAGGTACTTGTAGTATATAAATTGTTGTACTAGTTTGTAGTAACTTTCATTGTAATCAATAAAGTCTGTTTTATTCCTTGACTATGTTTTGTACGAATAATTCTTCTAAACTGAAAAAATAAAAAAAATAAAAAACAAAAAACAAAAAAATAAACAAAATGAATCAAAGCAATAAGATAGTTTGATTTTAAACAGAAACTAAGCTAATTTGGACCTGAAAGAGCCGTGCACGGTCCTGGCTCAGACTGTGTAGCTCTTTTGGAGAAATGTAATGTGTCGCCTATGTTAGCGAAGTTACCGAAGAGTGAACTTCATGGGGGCGGGCCATTCCTTGCTGGCTGTCAGCATTCTAAGGAGGCGCGTGTTTGCTGAAGTGTTATTACTTAGCTTTGTGTTAGACTAGATGGTGTTTCTAGTATTGAATTCAGGCTCGTCAGATAGCTGAGCCTTAGATATCAAAGCTTTGTCTCTGTCTGCGTGGAGTGATTTTCCGCCCAAATTTGGGTTTGTCATTTTATATGTTTGTCCCGTGAGCCCAAGCAGTAATTGCTAGCAATCTAGCTGCTTCAGCACGCGTGCGGAATGAAAGTCTCTTGCTAAAGGTTGATCTCCATGAATAGTTCCTTGGGCCTGGTTGGTTGTGTACTTGATGCATTGGTGCAGAGTAGAAATTACTACTTCCATATGGTGAAGCCAATGCCTCCCCATGGTGATGTTGTAGGCATCGACCACCATGACCTCCTGAACAAGGTACTTATGTAATTGTGGCTTTTCTGCCACTAACATTAAGCTGATCCTCCCAATAGATAAGCATCTTTCTGCACTGAACCCGACCATGGGATGGGTGGCGGGTGTTCAGTATGCCTCCTTGAGTTGCATGTTGCAGAAAGAAACATGACATTTAAAGAGCTTCCTATGTCCACCAAGGCCTTTTTCACTTCCCAGTTTGAAACGAGAATCGAGATGACTAGGGCGTCATTGTGAGGAGAATGAACACCCTGAAGGTCCTGGTCCGTGGACGTCAACAGTGGGATGGGGCTCTGAATATGTGCATACTACACTTGTTTGTCTTCGCAAGTGGGTTACATCTGCATTTCGAGAAGTCTCTTCTTGCGGGACCTGTTTGATTGCTTGCCCTCAAAGCTGACTCCATGAAGCACATATATGATGCCATGAGTTTCTTTCTATCTCCTTAACAAAATCTTCCATTTTCTTTGCCTGGTCCTTCCTTTTGTCCGAGCTCGAGAACTCCTTGAGCTCCCCCTTCTGGATCCAATACTATATCTTGCTCCTGAGACTCTTGCAGTTCTCAGTGTCGTGGTCGCCCTCCTTTTGAAATGAACAATATTTACCGTTATCGTGTCGAGAGGGGTCTCCTCGCTGTTTTGCGGCCCACTTTAGCTTTTCCCAATTCTTGATAGAGTTGAGGACGTCGGATAAACTGGAGTTGAGGGAAGTGACGGATTTAACATCGACGTAGTTTGAGGCCTTATCTTTCCTTGCACTACCAGAATCGGGCTTGCTATCATTGCATTTTCTTTTCCTGTCGTCGTCATCCTGTTTCTCGCCTTCATTTTTGTCTCTTGATGCAGAGGGTTTCTTTTTGGACTCCGCCTTCTTCTTGACGATCAGTATCTCATCGAGAATGATGTATCGTTGGGCATTTTTCAGTAAGGTCGCCATATCAGTTGGAGGGTCCAGAGTGAGGAAATCATAGAACTTGTCTCTCCTCAAACCTAACGAGAAGGTTGTGACCGCCGTGTCGCTACTACAGCCGCCGATGAGAGTCAACTCATTGTTAAAGCGTGTAACGTATTCCCGTAATGTTTCGCTGGGCTTATGTATGAAGGTGAGCAAATAATGCGGGCCCTTCTTAATTAGCTGGTGGGAAATCATACCCGCTTTTCTCTGCTAATGAGATCATCATGACAAGCGTACGATGTGGATTAAAGGAAAATTTGGTTTATCATCAGGTACAATTAAAGCAAAACATGTGTTTCAGTTAAACCTATATCAAGTTGATCTTTATGTAAATGGAAGAAGATGTTATAGGCACGCACACTGATAAATCTCTTGTGGGGCGTGTGAAGTGCATAAATCTAATGTCAGTAACAATGCATTGACATGTGTGATCCTGTAAACAGGGGAGTAGCCAGTAGTAGCCCAACATAGGCTCCAGCTCGGGGTACAATTTTGAAACTATTACTGAAGGCTCCTATTTTTTGACACCATCACTTTTGTTGAAAGACACCACCACTTTTTTTAATGTGCTGAAGCACACCACCAATATAAACCCCTCTCTCACCGTTGTTTCTCTTCTTCTCCACTTTCTCTTTTCTTTTCACAACAACGACAGAGTAGCACCACCCCGCCTGCCCCGCCACCACCGGCTGCACCACCCCGCCATCGCCTTTCCTCTATTCTTTTTCTTCTTTGTTGTTGTGCTTCTTCTCTCTGCACGAATCTGCTCAAGGGTGGAAAAAGGAAAAAAAAAAAAACAAAGGAGAAAATGAAGAAGAACAAAAAAAACAAACAGAGATGAAAAAAAGAAAATAGGAGAAAATTTATAAGAAGAAGATAAGAAAAAAAAAAAAAAAAAAAGGAAAAAGATAAGATAAGAAGGAGAAAAAAAAGATAAGAGATGAGAAAAGATGTGTAATCCGATAGCAGGGTGAGATGGTGCGGTGGTGTTGTTGTTCCCTGATAGAGAAGAAAGGGTGAGAGGAGGGAGAGAAAATTTTGAATTAGGATTTATATTTGTGGTGGCGGTGTACTTCAGAAAGGTAAAAGTGATGGTACCTTTTCACAAAAATGATGTTGTTGAAAAGTCGTTGTCATTACTGAATGGGAAAATCATGAATGATGAACTAGATGGACATGTGCTACTTACCTATTCTTCCAGACATTTCTAATTTTCTTTAAAAAAAACATAAATAAATAAAACATTTTTGCCCTTTTTTCTAACTAATGGGACCAAGATAAAGTTTTGTTATAGTGGAAATTACCAAGATAAAACACAATAAAAAATGGTTCATTCTTTTGGTCTCGGAACACTATAGGACCTAGTGTACCACCGTGTTTTGGCAGGACCTTACATTTTTCACATAGCACATGACACGGGTACAGCGTTTATCTAAATTACAAAATATAAAAACAAAAACATACATTAAAATTCTACTGGCTTAATTAAGGAAATGTACTAAATTAACAAATGTGAAGGGTGTTGTTGAGATGAAGGGTCGAGATTTATTGTCAGTGGCAAGTGTCGTAATTGCGGCATGGGTATATTGTCCTGCCTTCGGCATGCCATCCTAGGGACAGAATGTGAGTTGTTTTTGAGAATAAGAGAGGAGGAGAGAAAAAAGGTGGAGCGATGCTGCCGGCTGTGGGGCAAGGGTTGTTGGTTGTTGTTTCTGTGAAGATAGGAGAATAAATGAGAAGAAGAAGAAGAAATGATCTTTTTATTGGTGATACCCTTTAGCATATCTAAAAAAAGGGGAATTCTAATTGTTGAGGAAACCAGCGAGGGAGGGAGGACCCTCCATCCCCCTTGTGATACGTGCAAGGGATGGGATGCACGCATCGCAAGGGGGATGGAGGGTCCCCCTCCCTCCCTCGCTGGTTTCCTCGCCAGTTAGCCAAACTCCTAAAAAAATGAGAGTTGGTGGTGTAAAAAAGCCGGAGCTTTGCAAATGGTACGAAGACCCATAAGAAAAAAAGTGTTTTTAGTGGTTCACTACATAAGATCCTATACTTCGTGGGCAACATAATAAAGTGTTGCACAATATAGATAGATGTGCTAAGCAAGCTAGTTTTGGGTTTTTCAATATTTTGGTCTAACTAATAAGTACATGGGATACAGTAACATAAGTACCAATACTTCCAACACTATCAAAACTTTAGCTATGATTATGTTAGGAATTAATGCACTGAAACATGTAAATTCCGTAAAAAGAAGAGCACGGTGGGAATTGTTTAAGTTGGCAAGGCAATTTAGGAATTCAAAAATTGACAGAGTGACACACATACTTTTGAATTCTCATTTGCTTTGTTCAACATAGATGTCTCTAAAACGAGCCCGTCTAATTGTCGAGGAAAGCAGCGAGGAAAACAGCGAGGGACCTCACAGGGGGGAGGGGGAGTCGTCCATCCCTCCGGGATGCGCATTTGACTTTTTAACGTGCGCATTCTGGAGGTTGAAAACGTGCATCCCGAGAGAAATGAACGGCTCCCTCTTCCCCCTGTGGAGTCCCTCGCTGTTTTCCTCGCCATTTCCCTCGACAGTTAGATTTTTTCCTCTAAAACCTATCAAACCAAAGGTTGGGAGCTTTTTACAGTTTAACCATTTCGACCTCAGAGTCAAAATTAAAAAGGATATAATAATAAAAATAAATACAAGCAATCATCTATTATGCCAATTCAATGGATTTATTGATTTAGAATGAGGCTTGGAATTAGATTTTGTAATTATGTTTTGTAATAAAGATGATGTGACATTGTTAGAGAAGTTTTTTTACAACATGAAGATACACAAATTCTTTGGGAATTTCATCATTCTTTCGAGATCACGCCACGTCGCTCTGATTGCAATATATGGTTGCAAAAACCTGATTTCCTAACATTTTTATTTTTTTATTTTTGCTTTATTTCAACAAAATTGTAGATTAAATTTTTTTTTTTTCCCCAAAACTGTGTCCTAAAAACCATTGTTTGAAAAACCCCATCTGCATGAAAATCCTCGCTTTGTCCCGGCTTGATATAAAGTTTCTAATTATGTGGTAGGATTGACATCTAAACTATATAGTTGGGTTAAGGAACAGTGATTTGTATGCATATCTGCAACTTGATTTTTGGGTTGCCCAAAATGCCATCCAACTTTATAATATTTTACAACTAAAAATTAAAAGCTGTGTAAAAGTAACAAAGGGTGTTTGTTTCTTTAAATGAAAAAACACTACTACATTTTTCTTTTTACAAATTTGCCCTCTCAAATTCAAATTATTTATAATCAACTCAGCCCGTTCAAATATTCATTAATTATATTTAAACCCCTAGCATAATTTATTTGAAGCTTCCAAATATGGCCCTTACATCTAACATTTGTATTTTTCATTTTGCCATTCACATTTCAAAAATTTTACAATCTAAACCAGCATCTCTTAAACATTGAGAAATTATACCTAAGTCTCTAACATAATTTATTTAAACCCCTCAAATTATCTATAAATTATAAAAAGTCCATCACAACTAACTTTTTGATTTCCATTTTGCCATCCACATTTAATATTCTTACAGTCAAAAGCAGTCTCTCTTAAATATTAATTAATTATCTTAAACCTTTAACACCATAATTTATTTGAAGCCCTATAATTATTCCTGAACTATATATAGGTCATTAAAATTATAAATAATTATTTTGTTTAAAATTTCAATAATAATTTTTGTTTATTATTAATATTTTGTAATAAAACAAAAAATATTAAACCTTCGCGCACATGATTGTTGAGCTTTTCATCCATTCTTGAATCTCAGGGCGTGTTTGGTTGCATGGAATCCTATGCCATGGGAATCCATGAGGGGATCTCTATATTTTAGGCTAAATTGATATATCACTCCACATCTACCATTTGACCACCATTTGATTTTGTGATCAATGGTGGGAATGAAAGTCCCATGAACATGAGAATTTCACTCCTTGGTCCCCCAAGGCATGTGATTCTCATGTTCATTGGACTTTCATTCCCACCATTGATCACAAAACCAAATGGTGGATGTGGAGTGATACATCAGTTTAGCCTAAAATGTAGAAACCCCCTCATAGATTCTCATGACATAGGATTCCATGCAACCAAACACACCCTCAATGTGTAGTTAATTGGTGATGGATCTACTTTGCCATTCAACTTTTACGATTTTATTCATATATTATTTTCGAATATGTGTGAGGTTTGCGTCAAAGTTTGTTAGAGTTATCTTGTTTTGTCCATGAAGAATTTAACTTATTTTGTGTTTACAAATTTTTGTACTAGTCTCAACTTTAGCCCCTCCTAACATGAAATCCTGGCTACGCTCCTGCCTTTAGACGGCAAACCATCTGATATCTAACATGTTGCAATGCTTATCCTAAAATCAGTAGAAAGAATACCGATACATATAAACAAAAGCAATGCACATATACAAAATATTTGTCCATGAAGAATTTAATCTTTGACGGAATATTATATTTTTCTTTTTGCTGAAATTTCTAAATATTTGGCACACTTGTCTTCAATTAATTATTGGGTTGATACCAAAGATGTCTAACAAATCTCATCCACTGATAATAACTTATAAAATACGTTGTAACACAGTGAAAGGAAGTGTTTGTATGGACTTCTGAGATTTATGGTGTAGCATTTTAAGAAAAGCATAATATAAAAACAAATAGTGGGCGAGATATATATGCCACTTTTGTAATGATACTTAAACACGCATTTAGGATGTTCTTTATGAAATATAAAATAAAATAAAATGTTCCTTACCTTTTCAATAGGGTTGAAAATCGAACGGTTCGGTTTTTCACCTAAACCGTGAATAGAACCAATTTTGGTCGGTTTCAAAGTTTTCAAACCGAAATCGAATCGATTCTACTTTATGCAAATCGTAATCGAACCGAACCGACTAAAACTGAACTGACCGACTATTTTAAACATATTATATTATTTATATATAAAATATATATTATTTATTATATATATGGTCGGTTCGGTTTAGTCGGTTACAATCACATAAAAACCGAAAATCGAACCGAACGGTTCGGTTTTGATCGGTTCGGTCTGGTCGGTTTTTTGTTCAACCCTACTTTTCAAGTTCAGTTTGACGATATATATTTTGGTGGGGCTCGGGTGCTCAAATTTTCCTCGCACTATAATTAGAAACATTATACTATATATATATATATTTTTTTTGTGAATAATATCTTTGTCACTATGTAGATTTAATCCGTTTTGATATGTGCATCATATATACTGAGAATTATTGAAGATCGCACTAACCCTAAATGAAGGACCATTTTGGTGTTAGAAGAAAAACAAAAGTTTATTTCAGTACAAATGATACTCAATCTAACGAGTCTTTTTTTTAATTAAACTAGACCTTTATTCAATATCAAAAATGTTTTACAATCTATTTGGGGGTATTTTACAACTTTATGATCTACCAAAATCACACTGAAATTTTTTTCCTGCCCTTCAAGACCTTAAGGTCTGTCCAAACACGCAAAAATCTGCCATAAGAATCAAAATGGAACATTTTCTCTTCCACCAAAAATTCTGCAAGAAAAAATAAAATAAAGATAAATGATAGAAACTCCATATCATAAAAATCAACTTACTATAAGTCATGTTAGAGAAGATTCTTAATTGTTGACCAGGTCAATTTTAATCAATAATCACTGCTTAATTGTATTGGTGAAATCTGTATTGAGTATTGTGTTTACAACTTAAAAGTCACAGACTCCCCTCAAAGGTTTCTTACATGTGTTTCCTGTAACTGGTTGAATGTTGTTTAGTTATCGTGTATGCACCATCGAGAAGATTACGTCCCATCTACATACCATTCATAAGTAGAAGGAGTTCCAAAATTTTGTTGACTGGACTATTCCAACTCCCTCCAAACTTGGTCAATATTTAAGCAGAAATTCTAATTGTCGAGGAAATCAGCGAGGGAGGGAGGGAGGACCCTCCGTCCCCCTCGCGATGCATACAGGGGATGAAAGGCATGCATCGCGAGGGGGATGGAGGGTGCTCCCTCGCTGGTTTCCTCGCCAGTTAGCCAGCTCACAAAATCTATTAATAAGGAATAGAAAATGACTACTACCCAGCTCACAAAAGATCATCAACAAGGATTTCAGCGGTCAACTTAAGTCAGGCTTTTGTATTAGAAAGTCCGTCTCTTTGTTAATTAGAAACAAACAGACAAATGAAGTTCAGTGGATATACATAAATGGATGGATATAAAGCTCAATTTCTTCCAAGTTCCTATTACAAAGCCTATACTAATTAATGAAGCACTTTGTTTAGCTAATCCACATAAGTTCATTTACAAAGGCTACAAGTGTACGATGAAGTGCTTCAGTTTTTCTTACAAGAGAATCTCCTCTTATTCATCAAACTCAGCTAATCAACAGAGCAATGAAGGTACAAGTTAGACCAACAACTTTTCCATCTTCTGTCAATTGATTCATTACATTGACATAATTTGCAAAAGTTGATTGAGCTCTATTATTTAGTACTAAAATTCTTATATGTTATTATGAAACAGACTCAATGAGACCGATAATTCTTCAAATCTTTGGGAATGTTAAGATATTTTCATTCAAGGAATTGAAGGAAGCATTTCAAGGTTTCAGATCATCGAACACGATTGGAGAAGGGGGTTTCGGTTCAGTCTACAAGGTAATTTCTGCATACATTGTTCATGAAGGACTAGACGTATCTGTATATCGATGTTCATATCCATTTAATATTGTTAAAAAACAGATACATCAACTTCATTAGTACTATAATGTCTACCATCAATGTGTTGACCACAATTATTTAAAGCCAATGTAAAGTTTTGCACTAAAATTTCCACTTTCTTTAAGGCGGGGCCTTCTTAAATATATTGCCAAATTGGAATACTTTTATCCCTTTAAGCTCACTAACCCCATTAATGAAATATTTAGTGAACTTTTGATGATCAGAAAATTAGAAGTCTAATGAAGCATGTCCCTCTAATCTATTTCAAAGACAGACCTTAATGCCTGACCCATTGAAAATGATAAAAAAAATTAATGGTTTGTACCTTTCCTATGTACTTTTTTAGAAGGCTGACTATTAGAAGAAAAAAATTATTACAAGTAGGCTCGATGAGTAATCAGGCCTGAATGATATAATCATTATAAAGCAAAAAAATAATAAAATGCAATGGGTTTGTCTAAACAAGTGATTTAATGATTGTAAATGTGAAATTTTGTATTCTGCACTACATTTTGATGGGCTGTTTTGGTTGGAAAATGTCAGGGAAGACTGAAAGATGGAAGACTTGTAGCTGTGAAAGTGCTTTCAGGTGAGTCAAGGCAAGGAGATAATGAATTCATAGCAGAGATAAGAGCAATGTGGAACCTCGGACATGAAAATCTGATGAAATTGATTGGTGGATGCATCTACGAGCCAGCAGAATTTTGTTTTATAAATATATGCATAACAATAGTCTAGCACAAGTTGTATCAGGTGAGAAAATTGTAATGGAAATATCTGCTAATGCAAATAATTTCAATACAAGTCCTGGACCTAGGTGGTGATAGTGAATGACTAAGAACAATATGCAAGTAATAGCAAACAACAAACAATATGCAAAAAATAAAGATGACACAGAGATTTACGTGGTTCGACATTGCCTACTCCATGGACGACGATTTTGTAACTATTTTATTGATATGGAAACACTTACTTGAAGATTACAACGTTGACAAACAACGATCCTTGAGATTACCCAATTTCAAGCAAACAATACCACCAAAAGTTTGACAAAACTCGCAAACGAAGAATACCCAAAATCACCTGATTCCAATCCTTCTACTTGGCTACTGTTTCATGTTGCACACACCAATTCATGCCGAAACACGCAGCCCATTTCACGCCGTGTTCGCTACTCTTTTTCACGCCGTGCTACTGTGTGGTATGTGCTGTTGCTGCATTTTGTTGCTGCTACGTTGTGTGCTGCTGCTGATCATTGAATGCAGCTGTCAATCGTTGTATTCCTTGTAGCTTCATATTGTGTGTGTATTGTCTCTTAAAGAGATAAAGATGGAGGACTTTGAGTCTCACTTAAATTGTGAGCCAACAAAGACCTAGTCTAACTCTTCCCAATAAATTGGGAACCAATCAAACCACACAAGGACTTTGAGTCCTTATTTGTGAAGGACTGTGAGTTCTTCTCTATCTCTATCTCACAATCTTCACCTTGGCAAACAATTTCAGGCCACCACACAAACAACACAAACAATCATATAAGCATCTCCACCTTGGCATGAAAAACTGCCAAGACCCATTTCTCGGTCACGAGAATCATCGTCATACCCCTAAGGGCCTTGCCCCCTTGGGGCGTCAACATTGAGAGAGCTTGATCAAGTTGAGACAATGCTCAAACTTGATCCTTGGAACCGCTTTTGTCAACATATCAGCTGGATTGTCTTTAGTACTCACCTTCTCCAAGAGAACATCGCCATCCTCGATAACATCCCTCAGAAAATGATATCGCACATCAATGAGCTTCGTCCGGGCATGATGAACCTGGTTCTTAACCAAATGGATAGCACTCTGACTATCACATAACATTGTCACATCATCTTGAGTAACACCCAAATCACTAACCAAGCATCAAAGCCAAATGGCTTCCTTCACCGCCTCTGATAGAGCCATGTACTCTGCTTCAGTAGTAGACAAAGCAACTGTAGACTGTAACTGAGACTTCCAACTCACCGAACCCATCGCCAATGTAAAACAATAATCTGTAGTCGATCGGCGCCTATCAAGATCACCAACATAACCTCGGATCATATTTGACACATCTCTTTTCTCATATACTAAACCAACATCCAGCGTACCCCGAAGATATCTCAATATCCACTTTACTGCCTGTCAATGTTATTTTCCCAGGTTTGACATAAACCTACTAACCAGACTGACTGCATGAGTGATATCCGGACGTGTGCAGATCATGGCATACATAAGACTACCAACTGCACTAGCATAGGGAACCCGTGACATGTATTCCCTCTCATTCTCGGTGCTAGAAGACAACTTAGCTGAGAGCTTAAAGTGAACAACCAAAGGAGTACTTACTGGCTTAGACATATCCATGTCAAAATGGTGAATAACTTTCTCTAAGTATTGTCTCTGTGACAATGTCAGTCTTCCCTTCTTCTTATCTCTCACTATCTCCACCCCAAGTATCTTCTTCGCTGAACCAAGATCTTTCATCTCAAACTCCATGCTAAGTTTCAACTTCAATTTATCAATTTCTTTCATGTTTTTTGCAGCAATGAGCATGTCATCAACATAAAGTAAGAGAAACACGAAAGACCCGTCCTTGAGCTTCTGTGTGAATACATAAGGATCATACTGACTCCTCGTACATCCCTGCTCAATCATGAAAGTATCAAACCTCTTGTACCACTACCTCGAAAATTGCTTCAACCCATACAGTGACTTCTTCAGTTTGCATACCTTTTCTTCCTTACCAACAACAGTATATCCATCGGGCTGAGACGTGTATATGTCCTCTTCCAAATCTCCATGTAAAAAAGCAGTCTTGACATCAAGTTGCTCGAGCTCTAAGTCAAACTGCACTGCTAAAGCCAAAAGGACTCGAATAAAAGTGTGTTTACTACTGGAGAGAATACTTCATTATAGTCCACACCTTCTTGCTGTGCATATCCTTTAGCCACCAATCTTGCCTTGTATCGTATACATGTACAAGTACCCCTGAAATCTAGAATCTCATCTTTTACTGTGAAAACCAACTTACACCCAATTGGCATCTTCCCTTTAGGGAGTGTCACAAGCTCTCATGTATGATTCTTCCGAAGAGATAACATCGCCTCATCCAAAGCTTCCTTCCATTCCTCTTTCTGAACACTTCGCAAAGCCTGCGTATATGTGGTAGGAACATAATCATACCCATCAAGAACTGAAAATGCGCAAGTTGCGCCATCCTCGTAGCCAAATCTAAGTGGTGCATGTCTGACTCTAGGTTTTCTGACTACTGTTAAAAATAGTGTTTGTAACTGTTGAACCTGTTGCTGTGTGGGATCCATGTCCCCATCAGTAGGAACTTCATCTTCTATCACTATCTCATCAGGCATCATATCTGTATCACCCATTCTCTCAATAGAATGAACATCATGCTTTGTATGAGATCTAGGAGCTCTAAGCTCCACCTGCAGAGAATCTCTAGCATCCTCATTTTCATCATAGCTATCGCTCATCCAAATAGGGGACCATTTTTGCATCTCTCACACTTTGCCTGTAACAAAGCCTCCTCATGGAACTTCACATCTCGACTGATCACAAACTTATGCAAGTCAGGGCACCATAATCTATACCCTTTTACATTATCTAGATAACCGAGAAAAATAGTTTTCCTGACCCTAACTCCAATTTTATCTTCTCTAACATGAAAATATGTTGGACAACCAAATACTTTCAAATTAGAATAATCTGAAGAAATACCAGACTATGCCTCCATAGGAATCTGAGACTCAATAGCTGATGAAGGAGAGCGGTTAATGAGATAGCACGATGTGTTTACTGCTTCAGCCCACCATATTCTGCCCAAACCTGCATTGGACGACATGCTTCGTGCTCTCTCCAACAGGGTACGATTTTTCTGTTCTGCTAACCCATTCTGCTGTGGCGTCGACTTCACTGTGAAGTGTCTTCTAATGCCATGTTCCAAACAAAACTGCTTCAAGGGATCCTCGGTATACTCACCGCCATTGTCAGAGCTCACTACTTTGATCGCCCTTCCAGTTTGTTTCTCAATCATAGCTTTCATCTTTTTGAAGATATCAGTGACTTCATTTTTATGTTTCATGGTATACACACATACTCTTCGACTGAAGTCATCGATAAAAGACACAAAATACCTTGAACCCCCCTTGAATGCGACTTTAGAGGGTCCCCAAACATCAATGTGGATATAATCCACAATTCCCGCGATGCTATGAGTAGCATCACTAAAACTGACTCTACACTGCTTCCCATAAATGCAATGTTCACAGAAATCCAGCTTTGCCATTTTATCACCGCCAAGCAAGTCCCGTTTGCTTAAAGTTCTTAGTTCATTCTCACCCACATGCCCTAATCGCATGTGCCATAACTGTGTGCGTATCAAGTTTTTCTCATCAACAACTGTAGAAACCACAGCTCCACCTTCAACTATACTGCCCATTGTCTAATGGCATCACGCAAATCATCATTATCCACAAGTGTAACCATATCATTGTCTTCATCGATGTATGTAAGAGTATGATCAGAATCAGGTGCAAACTTAAACAGACTGAGGATCTTTGCTCTCAGTCCATCCATGTCAAAATCCTGTGAGCCATTCTAGGCAGGAAGACACTGAATCGTCTAAGGGTATCTCCATATTTTACCTGTAGCAATGAAATATGTCAAAAGCTATAAGTAAATCACTAATAATATCTTTTTCCAGAACTGGAATTTCCCATGGACAGGATATGTATGGGAGTATTCTATTCCCCTTGAAGGAAATACAAATTGATATTCTTAACCGTTGTTATAAGCAACCTGACACCAAAATAAACAGTGCAATACCCATTCTCACCAATATACTTGTAGCCCTGAGCTTCAAGCACCCTAAGAGAAATCGGCCCATTTGAAAGAGCTGGAACATGACGTACCTCGATAAGCTGTCTACATGACCCATCTGCCAACTGGAATTTGATTGTACCAACACCCATTGTCTTGCAAGGCCGAGAGTCACCCATCTTAACTGAACTATCCTTAACCTCGCGATAAGTGCTGAACCATTCCCTTACGGGACACATATGATATGAAGCTCATGTATCCAACATCAAACCGTCATACAAATGGTCATAAGATTTTGCCATCATTGTATGTGCTAAGTCACCACCAATTAGAATATCCTCTACCACATCCGGTGTCTCAACAACATTCACTACGCCCTTACTCTCATTATCTTGCTTATTGTGATTATCCTTCCAGTCTGGACAATTCCTTATGTAATGGCCTTTGCGCCTACATTTGTGACATTCAACTTTAGACATATCTTTGCCTTTTAATTTAGACTGATTCTTTCTGTAGTTGTTCCTTTTGTAATTTCTCCTCCTTGTCACCAAAAGACCATGTGCTTGAACCTCCTCATTCAAAACTCTTTCTAAAAGCCTTTATAATTACAGTTTGAACAATATCACTATACACAAATTTCTCTTTCTTCAATGTCGTCATCTGATCAACAAACGGTTTCCATTTCGATAACAAAGAAATTAACAAGAATAATGTTTTATGACTATCTTCAAATTTAGCTCCCAAGCTAGTACAATCTGAGTATAAACATTCAATTCAATTATGTGATCAGTTATGAGTTTACCTGGCTGCAACCTGAAAGTGAAGAGCTTCTTCTGTAGGTACATCACACTTATCTGATCATTCTGAAGATACATAGCCTGAAGCTTATCCCAAATACCCTGAGCCGTTATCTTATCAGCGAAGTTGTAAGACACATTGCGAGAAAGTCACAAACGAATAGTACTACATGCTTTTTTATCCATTCTACTCCACTTTTCGATAACCTCAACCATCGCCTTATCTGATGATGGTTTCGTTTTATCATCTAGTGCATCAATCTGATCCAAACTAACTAGAATATCTTCACAATCCATCTGCCAAGCTTTAAAATTGTTCCTACCATTGAATCGAACAATATCGAACCCATGGACTTTCACATAGCCATCATTATGCGATGAAAAAAATATTTTAGTCATTTTGTTAGACACCTTCAAAACACAAACACCAACCAACTGGCGCTCTGATACCACTTGTAAGTGAAATACCTGCTAATGCAAATAATTCCAACACAAGTCCTGGACCTAGGTGGTGATAGTGAATGGCTAAGAACGATATGCAAATAATAGCAAACAACAAGCAATATGCAGAAAATAAAGATGACACCGAGATTTACATGGTTCAGCTTTGCCTACTCTACGGACGACAACTCTGTAACTATTTTATTGATATGGAAACACTTGAAGATTACAACGTTGTCAAGCAACGATCGTTGAGATTACCCAATCTCAAGCAAACAATACCACCAAAAGTTTGACAAAAATTGCAAACGAAGAACACCTAAAATCACTCGATTCAAATCCTTATACTTGGCTACTGTTTCATGCTGCACACACACCAATTCAAGCCGAAACATGCAGCCTGTTTCATGTCGTGCCCACTGCTCTTTTTCAAGCCATGCGGCTGTGTTGTATGTGTTGCCGCTGCGTTGTGTTGTTGCTGTCACGTTGTGTGTTGCTGCTGATCGTTGTGTGTTGTTGCTGATCGTTGTATGCAGCTGCTGATTCGTTGTATTTTTTGCAGCTTCATGTTGTGTATGTATTGTCTTTTAAAGTAGGAAAGATGGAGGACTTTGAGTCCCACTTAAATACAGAAAGAAAAACCATGGCAGCATTTCAGAAGTGGATTTGAGAAAATTTAATCAAGCACTTCGAATTTATTTGAAGTACTACTCTGGATGGAGGCATGGAAAATGTACAAAACAGGGGAGTTACTACATTTGTTAGACTTTAATGCATTTATTACTGCATTTTTTAGACCCTACACTTAAAGGACAGCGCCAGGGAGGCTTTATGTGTGTGTTTGTGTTCGATCGGTGAATTATAAGGATCTCTAAGATAATGGAGGGTATTGAGGCTCCTTGGCATGGCTCCCTAGACCGACTGTTCATGCATTGATGCACAATTCTAACTTTTATTTGGTTGGATAGATGGATCGATTTTTGGAGGTTTTGTTGTTCAAAATGCTAACCAGCTTGAACTGCTTCAAATTGGCCTGCAAATTTAGATTGCTGACTTGATAATTCAAAGTGACAAGATTCATAATTTTTTTTCTTTTCTGTTTGGTTATAACACAGGCTTTCAGAAAAGTGTTATTTTGTACTAGCTTTGTTCATTTTGGAAGCTACCAAGAAAAGTCTTGGTCACTGACGGAGCCACGTGGGGGCAGGCAAGTGGGGGCACTTGCCCCCACTGACTTTAAATTTTTTATTTTTATTTTTAATATGCCCCGTTGCGATGTCGATGACTCGGTCTCGTCCTGCCATTTTTTTTTTATTCTCCCTTCCTGCTCTACCCATTTCCTCTTTTCTGCTCTCTCTCTGTTTACTACGACACCGACAACCGCCTCGCCTCCTACTCCCTCCCATTTTGCTTGATTTAGTTCTTTTTTCTTACCATCACTATCAGCCACCAACAACCGCAACCTCTTTTTCATGCTTTGAGGAAGGAGAAGGTTTTTTTAATGTATTTTCTCAAGATGAATTCGTATCGAGGTCTATTTTGTATTTTATTCATAGGCTTTTTTTGGAGATGCATGAAATTTGGATCCATTAATTTTTTTTTCTCAAGATACATGTTTGTATCTCGAGGTTGATCTATGAGTTATTGTTTGAAGACATTTTGATAATCAACGTGAGCCTTTTGACAGTCAATGCACGTTGACCATTAGTCTCGGGGAAGACTGTAATAATGATTAATGATGGGGTAACCTCTAATTAGTCATTTATGATAAGGTGGCAAATTGCAAATAACCAAATTTTTGTGTCCACATCTAATTTTACATTTGAAATTAATTCTTTCCCATTAACTTTACATACCAATTTGATTTGTTCATCATATATTTATTGTTTGTGCTTCCTACAAAGTAGCTTGTCGGATCCATTTTCTTCCCCATAGATTAGATGGAGTTTTGTTTACCAATTGGTGTTTTGTATGTTTTTTTATGTATTGTTCGAATTAAATTTTTTTGTTAAAGTAATTAATTTCTATATTTCATTAATTAACTATGACGTCACTCCGCCCCCCTTCATAAAATTTCCTGGCTCCGTCACTGGTCTTGGTACTCTTATGTAAATTTGCTCACTATAGCATTGTTTTATAACACACTGGATTCACAATTTAGTTTTTGGCCTTGGTTTGTCTGGGTAGGGTAACTAAGCCTCGTTATCCATTACCACATAGTCCACCTCATTCAGCAAATTAACTATAAAAACATTGTCCCTTTAAATTCGGCTCCCTCACTTGCTAGTTGCTACCGATAAAGTTTATCATAATCCCATATAACATCCATGACTGTGAGATCAAAGCCTAGATATACTAATGTAAGACTGCCTCTGCACCGCTGCACGTGCAAATCATGTTTCGTTCCTCCATATAAACATTTTGTTCCTTCTCCAAGAAATCGTATCAGAATTGTTTTGACTTTAACAAAACAGTTTCTTGTTACCTGCCATAGTTCATGTTTCATTTTTTGGGATCATTTTCTTCCAGTAACTCCAAATCTATGTTCAAGTAATTTGTGTTAGTAAGCCTGATATACCTTAGTCAACCAAGGCGTGCTCCAAAAGAGATGATGAAATCAAAATCTTAGTTAATGATTTAACACTACACCAAAAATACCCATTAGCAACGGTTTTCAACCGTGTGGGTAACCCATTGTCACGGCTTAGAGCCGTGGGCTGTAGAGGCGTCGCTAAATCCCCAGTAACGGCTAAAAACCGTGGCAAAACATATTAGCAACGGTTTTATGCTCGAGCACGGTTGATGATTTAGCCACGGTTATAAACCGTTGCAAAAATGTTAGCCACGGTTTCAAGCCGTGGCCAGGACTAGCCACGGCTTAAAAACGTGGCAAGATATGGCCACGGTTCTAGGTTGTTGCAATAGTTTTAGTCACGGTTTTAAGCCGTGGCAGGTACTAGCCACGGTTATAAGCTGTTGCAATAGTTAGCCACGGTTTTAAGCCGTGGCAAATTTTTTTTTTTTTTTTTTGCTATCAAATGACTTTTTATTACACAATATAATACAAGTCGTTGCAAAATAATATAATACAAAAAAAAAATTATTTTTTTTGCTGCTGTTGCAGAATTGGAACAATCCAATTTCAAACTGATAATGCAATCACAGAGAATACTGGAAGATGATATTGCAGTTTCAGCAATGAAGCATTATCAAGAGAATCACAGAAAGGGAAGACAAAGAATTCACAGGAAGGAAAGATTTATTTGATTGGAATGTAAAGGTTATTACAATGGTCTGATAGACTAGAATGTATTAGGCACAATTCGAGATTGTCAATCTCCTACACTTGTACAATGTGTTTACAAAAATGAATCAATGCTTTCTGTTACAGACTCCCCTACTTATATCAGTTCCTAATGCCTTTATAATTCTCCATAAAGCACAAGATAGCACTGCATTTGATATAGCAACAATGCCACAACAGTTTTGTGTAACCATCCAGACTTCCAGACTTGCTAACTTGCTAACAGATAACCCCCCAGATTTCTTGCAGGTATATTGCTTGTAACCATATCCCATTGGTGAATCATCCTTTGGTATACCACAGGGCACTATATATTTCCACATTACATAGCCTAAAAAAGAAAGATAAGAAATTATAAATTGAACTGCTGACCTTCCTTGTTGCTTTATCTGGCTGCTGGATTCTTCCAAATGTTGTTGCATTGTTGACGGGTGAGCATTGAATACAAAACCATTATCCATGTTATTTGTCAAACGTCTTGAAGTTTCATCTTCCATTGGAAAATGATGACCGTCATTAGATGCAATGGCGACACGTTCCTGGTCAGAACCTGACTCGTACTCAGACAAATCACTGATCCCATTCTCTAAAATTGTCAGAGTCTTGAAGTTTCATCTTCCATTGGAAAATGAAAGATGAAACTTCAAGTTAACCCTGCACAAGCCACACCTCAAGTTAATACTCTTATTTTGCTTATTTCACTTGTGAAAAAAATAAATTTTAAAGCACTTACAGCTGTCTTTGCAAGTGCCTTTGCGAGCAGCTCCAGTGCTGAAAGGCCAGATGAACTCAGAAGATCTTCAGCTGTAGACTTGAATGCTGGAACCACACTACATTTTAAGGTTGCTTAAATATATGCAAGAAATGATTTTTAATTATAATAAGCAATCATCTATTACTAGTAATATAAACTACAGAGAAATCTAAGCAAACAAACAGCAAACAGTTAGAAATCTAAGCAAACAAGCTTACAAAAGTTTTGCCTATTGCACATCTATGAACACAAACAAGCTATAAGTCACAGAATATGCTATTTCCATGTCTAAATTAAATATCAACTGATAATGAAACATAACATCTACCAGTAATGGTAGCTGTTTCTAGCCCAAGGCAAGCTGAACTCGTAAAAACATTAAAAAACAAAGAAATGTGGACTATAGATTTTGTCTCCAACTGATTCAATTATCAGTTTTTTCTTCTTTTTCTGCTTAGCCAACTATTACTTTATTTACACCTATCATTTGCAATCCCAAAAACTGGATCACTTTACAAATGGAGAAGAAAAATAAAAACATAACAAAAACAACCGAACGAAAACAAATCCTACTAAGTTATGAAAATGCCAGTTCAAGAGGCCTTTAACTTTAAACAATAATCCAACTAATAATTAACTTAAATAGTTAACTGATAGGAACTTACCTGTTTATACTAATGTTCTGCAGGAATTGAGACTCCAAACACTTCAACGCCAGATCTCAATGTTAGAGTGGTGATTCCTGGAAGCAAAAGAATTCTTCAAGATACAAACAAGTTGATAACAACTGCAAAGATTATATGTTCAGTGAAGACTGATTCAGTAAGAATGTAATGTGTATAGAATGAATTCTGAGATTACAATGAAAAAGAAGATATGTATCAGGCAGTATTCGAGATTGCCACTCTCCTATTTGAGCAAAGCTCAATGTACAAATACTTTCTTACAGGAATGAATCCTTTATTTCTTTTGCTAACTCTTATTTATAGCAATCAGAATTAACATTGACTAACAGTGGATCTAACAGAACATTCTCTAATTAACAGAGCACCTAACAGAATGTCTTTACAGACTAACAAAGCACCTAACAGGAATGTCTTTACAGACTGCCACAGAATAAAAGACTTGCACCCAATTCACTTCTATGTTTGATATTTCCTCCTTGTATATGTAAACTTGATGGGAGGCTGAGTCCTAACATTAACCTCCCTCCAACTAAAGTTCCCAAGCACCCATAATCTACTAATGATGCACTGAAACTTATATAGGGAAATTTCAACAAAAATTTGAGAAGGGGTTCCCTATATATCTCTATTGTGTTTCAGCAGATTTGCAGAAGAAAAATCAAAAGATAGAACCAAACCAACCAAAGATTCTATTTCCATTTCTATCGGTGAATCTAATCCTCCATTTCTCTTTCGTGTTTCGTGCACAAGGAGTGACATATGATAGGCAACACACAACAAAACCCATCCAGCCCCACCTTTGCTCCATTGTCCAAAAACATAAACATCCTACTGTATAATAGCAAAAAGAGAGAAGCGACTTAACTTTACAGATGATCATATGCACCGTTTCCAGACGCTTGAGGCTCTTCCAGCTTGATTCCTGTTTGATTGCACGCAGAGTTGCTACTGTACAAGTGCTTTGATGATGGTGACTTTGTTCGCCTCTTTGTTGGTCGAGGAGTGACATGTGATACAGGAACCTAAACATGTGGAGATGCCGATCCTGCTCCACCAATTTGCGGCTCTCCACACTCAAATGGCCCTGCCCATGATAAGGGATTCACTGCAGAAAAATGTAGAGGTCGATATTAGTGTTCCTCCTTCAGTTTCATATTTTTTGCATCAAAGTTAACAAGACTGAACTACAAATTTTCAAACTCTGGTGTACACACCTTCAGTAGGTTCTAGAGTCCTTTATATAGTAAGCTAATCAGCAAAATATACCACGATGAAGACCACAAGTCATCATATTTTGATCAATGCTACATGAATATCAAGGAAAGGATCGAACAAGTCTAATTAAAAAAAAAGGAATAGAAACACCATTCAAGTCTAATTTATTCCCTTTTGTGTAGTTAAAGAGTCAGTAATAAGTAATAGTTGTTATGAGAGGACAATATTTCCATGTTTGATATCTCACACCATTCAAGCTTCCCTATATGATTATGATTGTAGTCCTCAAAATGGCAATATTTCCATGTTTGATATCTCACACCAGTAATAAGAATTGTTTTCGTACAAGATGCTTAATTACTCTAAGTATAGGAAGCATTCTGGATACGATCACATAGAAGATAGTTGATATGCAATTTTATGCAATTTAAAATGTTTCTCAACAGAATTTCAATAAACTGAACCCAATTTCAGTGTTCACTCAAAGCACTAGAACATAGCAATAAAATTTCAAATTGGGGTGCTCCTAATGTACGTTAGGCGCATGCCTTGCGCCTAGGCACAAATAGGGTATCACTCCCTCACTGCACCTTTGCACCTTAACCACACTAATACAAGATACAATGAATAATCCAATGATCCAATAAAAAAAGTTCATGATTGTTTTCCAACTGAATCAGCCACCGGCTATCCTAACAGAATAATGTCATAGTTTAATACAAGTCTACAAGAAAAATTGATCTTTTTTGCTACATTTGGCATAATCCAACCAACCATTGTATCAATAAGAAGTCATTCCAAACATGTAGGCGAAAAAGGCTGCATTGCAGGGAGGGCAAGCATATACAATGACATGTTATATTATTTATAGATGCATATAAATACGAGGAACCAATTGGAACAAAACGTATATGGTGTATATAGTTTTGGGAAGTGCGATCTTGTACAAGAGACATGGCAACAAGGAGAAGTATATGAGTTCAAAGTTCTAGAGGATTTGGATCTCGAGAATGAGGCATGTAGAGAAAGTTTTTATACTATTTGAAGACGCAATACAGATGTAACTTTTTTTAACTGAAAGCAAACTTGATCCATCATTAGAGTAAGAGGTAATCAAATTAGATTGATGAGTTTTACTTCACTTGAGAGGTTATTAACTAGTAGCAATAGATATGTCTTTATGGCCAACCAGCCAAAATGCAGACTGTGTATCTTAAAAATCGCAGTTGATGCACAGAAGAATATTAAATCACTAAGAAGATTCAATATACGAAGAGAATGAATTTAAACAATAAATAAATAAACACCCAACAAACAAACAAATCTAAGTACCTATACTAGCATTAATAAGAAACCCATTGCATTGCTCAAAAGAAGAACATTTGATAAAAGGCAAATGATGAGAATCAAACACTTACTGGAGGTTTCTCGTCATTCCTTTTCTTTCTCAATAATTCCTCCTCTTCATGGAACTTGCGATTAGAACAACTTAAACACAGGTTGATGATGGTGTGGGAGAAATTTTCCAAGAGAGTTTTGGAATCGAGAGAATTCTTCCGCTGGGATTTTTTGACAACTTCACATGCCAATTACATAATCAATAGCAACTTAAAAGAAGAATCTGCATCAGAGAAAAAATTTCATCTTATAAATATTCATACCTGAACCTTGACATCTCTTGTCATCACTATACTGGCCCATATCACCACCATGAATCGCTCTGAAAGGGATGCAGATTTTGAACTTGAGTAATCCAGTTTAATTTAATATCTACTGTAAGTATTCATCAAACTTAACTGACAACTTACAATGAAGACAGGGGGGTAGGGAAAAAAGTGCTTATCGACTGATGCATAACAAACGTTGATCTATTCAGTTTACATTACAACATTTTCCTAATTTAATGCATTGCACTTACAATATAGTACAATTCACTAATCTGATTAATGAAACAATGTGTTTATTCCAACTTCAGAGGGTCATGGCTAAAGAGACGGAAGGTATTGTGCGAAACTTCTTTAGCCAAGGCTTAAAAGGGTCCAATGGATTTCATTTCATCTGTCAAATGAGATTTGATTAACACTAAAAAGATAAAGGTGGTCCTGGTATAAGGATATTAAAATTATGAATCAAAATTTATTTGCCAACTTTGGGCAAGAAAGGGACTCCTTGTGGGAAAAGGGATCTTTGAAGCCATATATGGGCTTGATTAACACATAGTAACTAAAAAATAAGAGGCAGTAGATACAGTTAACTTGGGACATGTGAATGGACAGTTTATAAATAACAAATAGTAACAGTAACGATGCAATAGATAAGTTAATTCACAAGCAATGAGCGACATGAAGACGATAAATCGAGTTACGATCAATCGAGTTACCGATACGTAAGTAATGGTAGTGGTCATTCCAACTGATAGTTCCATCGGTGCAGCATGTAAAGGAAGTGCAAAAAAGCCTTTCGGCGTCAACCCAAAACAGACAGAACTTGTCCTTCCCATTTGGAAGGAGAAACGGTCTGTGGATGTCATGAACGGGCTGAAAGTGGATGTCATGGACCTCATGTGATACATCAAAGACACCGTCCTGAATCTTCTTGTAGATTGTCGCAGCTGTGCTTATAAAAACCTGCAAAACTGTTTTTATAAGATACAGAAAGAAGGCTGGCATATTATGATAACAAAATATGTTCATGTTGACAATTATCACAAGAGATAAGGCCCATTACCAAGTTCCAAGTGAACCAAATAGGATAAAAATAATAAATAATGAGAGGTATTTTAAATTTTTCGTAGTCCATGCAACACTAATCACATCACTTGCCTAACAAATAAGGTAAAGAACATATGATGCATATCAGCATATGAATTTGCAAACAGTGAAGTTTAGACCTTAAGTAGGATTTAACTACTAGACAAGAGAAACAAACTCACCTGGTCTTGGGAAGCCTCCTGAGAAATCTTTTAGATCCAATAGCCCATCACCAAATTCATATGCTGTGTCACAAGGTTGTTCAGTTTCCATTACTTCCTCATGTTTTCTCATGGTCAAGTACAATGGACTATAGGAATTTGAAATTCCAGAAAGAACTGGACCACCTGAATATGCTAGCCAATGGTTAAACTGAGTTCTATCCATCATTAATATGCATTACTACAAAAGGCTTCAACTCTCGACCCAATAATAATAATCTGATATTATGCAAGAAGCTACCTGAACGAGATAGATTATATGATGACAAGTGAGAATAATTTCCGGAATAAGACCCAATTAAAATTGAACAGTTATGTTACCCAAATAACATGTAATACACTGATCCACGTAATTGAACCTAGACACACAACTAGTACGGTACTAAGATATCCTCAAGAACCCCAATGGAAACCCATCATCAGAAGCCGAGGCCTTAAGGAGATGACCTCAAATTCTCGCTTCACCAAAATCCATTTTCACCCACTCCTTTTTCTCCTTTGTCCTTCCAATACAATCAAAGTGAATGCATAACAAACACAATCCCCATTTCTCCACCCCAAAATCATGCTTCTTGAAGTAAGACACCACATTCTCCTCACAAGATTGGATATGCAGATTTAGTAAAATTATTGAACATAATATGGAAGCAAAATATTAACGCAGTCAACATAGATCTATATTTCTAGATTCGATGTGAAAAACTGAGATACAACATATAACAGCTGAATTTCAGAAACAGACAATTTCAGTAACACTTTTTCTCACGAGTCTAGGAGAAATAAAAATAGATATTTTGAAATCACACGTACCAATGATTATCCTTCCACAAGTCCGCCCATATTTACAGCGAAATATGGCCTGAAATGCATGAAGGATCAAATGAAAATATGTAATATAAAGAAAACAACAAATTATGAGAATAACAAAAAATTTTAACTTTAAGGGCTCACTACAAACTAGAGAGTAGAGTGTACCTTCTTAAAGAAATTTATCCAAGAAATAGGCCATGGTCCTGAACATCATCCACACCATATGGTCAGAAATTCAAGAAAACTATTGAATTGGGACAAGAAAAGAGGTATTAAAAACTCAGGTCCTTAAAATCACTTGCTCAAAAGCACTTGCTCAAGTCCTTAAAATCTATCAAGGATATCTGGAGAAGACCTTCTTACACAATGACAGGTTAGTACGTTTCTCTGAACTTCTCAGCAATTCCCAATCTTTCAGATATTGACTTAAACATCAATGACAAACCAATTATCAAGATTCCCAATCTTTCAGTTATTAAAAGACAACCATTCAACTGAGATGAAACTAATACCTGTCCTTAAGACTGGAGCATGGTTCCATCATTTCTAGCTTAGCAACAAAATAGAGAAGAATAACATGACAAACAGCAATATCCTGATCCTCATTAGTCGGGTTCCACCAAAGATCGAGAAGAATAACATGACAAGCAACAATCATGTTCAGACAAAGGTTTCCAGCTTTCAACGACATCACCATTACACAAACCTGCATTACATCATATCAAATACACACCATCAGAGGCACACTTGAGAAACTGACCAAATCCAACATGCCAGTCCACTGTGAGAAGACAATAGCCTTGACAGGTCTATTCTTCACAGTTAGACCGGATGACTACTGAAGAATCACAAACTCCATTGCTTGCTTCATATTCAAGTTTCAAAGTAAACATGCATTTGTGTCGAACTATGTACTCAATATACCATTACTCAGTGCAGCATCATACTTCCTTTTAGAGACGGGAAGTGCAGCATCGTACTTCCTTTTAGAGACGGTGGTTCCAACACAACGAGTACGTCCCCTTTCTTCTTGGCCAAACACTTGGCTTAAAGGATCATTATCAATAGTGAGGTCAGTGGTACCCTGGGTTGAAGATTCTTGCAAGGCGGTTTTTTTTTGCTTTAACTTGTTCCTTCAAAAGAATGAAAAAATAAAATAAATCAGGACACAAATAATATTCAAACAACTACAAAGTAAATTAAGAATTGTGTATAAAAGACATCATTGGGCACATACCATATATAGTTCAGCACCATGCGTGGGTTTTCCATCCTTTCCCGTGTGACAAGCAATCCATATGTCAGTGCGTGTGACTGGTTCCCCATCAGGGTTCTTCTCAACCTATATACTTGAAAGATTAGTCTCAGCCTATATAGTTAAATGGTTATTATTGTACTAGTAGCTAGAAACTCAATTACCATTTCATACTCTACTTCTGCAGCACTCTTTTGGCCACCCCCATACATACTTTGAAGCCTTTTTGTTTTTTGCATTTTGGGCTCTAATTGCCTTCGCTTCAGGGGTGCTCTCATAGCGAACAAACTCCTTCCAATCCTCCTCTCTTACACCATTTGGAACATGCTTCTCTTGTTCCTCAATGGTAGGATACTTATCCAAATAATTCTTCCTGAGATCTACCTTGAACCTTCTATAATATTCAGGCATTTTCAAATGCACACTCCTTTTCACATAATTTGGGATGTCGTATTCACGCTGCAAATAAGCCATTGAGATATAAGTTGACAATAAAATAAGACATTATGAAAATCAATGATGTAAAATCTCACCTTCAGGCCATTCCACACATCCTCTTTGTAGTTGTCAGTAACATGGTGCCAACCCTTGAATTTGATGGGCACAAGGGTTTCAACAAGCTTTCCAATGTTTTTATTGAAATTTCTAGCACCAGGTCCAACTGCTAAACCATGGACATTGAACTGTATGGTCTTTTTAACTTCACTGTCATCATTTGTAGATGTAGTGACATCATTGGTGGAGAGATTGCCGTGAGTACTATCCATTTCTATCAATGACATTATAGATATTAACCATTATCAAACAAAAAGAAATAAGAAACAACTATATACACCACATTTATAGATAATTTCCTTCCACAACATATCACCACAAATAGATTTTTATAAAGCATTGGAAAAGCCAATCTGAATACATAGCTACAAAGCTTCCCTTTCCCAACTCAAAAGTCAAAATAAGAAACAAAGACAAAATATTTGGTCTCAACCAAAGAGGATGACTAAAATAGCATTAGAAATGCATCAAAAAATATTGTAGCATAGTCAATTAAAATTCCAGTAAGCTCTTCAGGTTGGGGTTGTCTTTCAAGATGCTTTGATACACAGTGGGAGTTTCCTTTTTATCGAAATTAGTGTTCAAGCCTCTTTGAGTATGTAGAACTACATGCCACCCGTCATTTGATTGATCTTTCGAATAAAATACCCCACTTGCTTTTTGAGCTAAAATGAATGGATCATCTTCCACCTTTCTTTTGTCTTTTAGCTTCGACAAGTTTACCATCTCATGGTTCCAAATTGGGTCCACCTTATATGCATTTTTCTTATCTTTCACTTTGACCCAATCACAATAGAAGACAGTTTCTTTGAAATCTATGTAGTCTAGCACCAGTATGTCTCTAACAACTCCATACCATTTGACTAGTTGGTCCTTTGGCCTCTTATCTTTCTTACTAGCAACAAAATGAGCAATGGCATCCATGGAGACACCACTATCTTGTGTCACCAAACATTCATCCAAAGAACTTGTCGCAAATGTGAAACCATTTACACAATATTTTGGATATCGGGTTGCCAAAAATTGTGGACCATTGGCTAACCTCCAAAGTGTGGTATTTGTTTCCCTAGCCTTCTCCAACTACATTGTAAAACAAATCATCTTAGAACTGAAATCTGAAAATAAAAAAAAAATTATATATATATATATATGAATAAATACACATTATCAAATACCTCATTACACAACCAAGGAATAAAATCTGTGGCTTTCTCAACATTTTTCCTTGACCCTTTTTTTTACTTTGTGTAGCCAACTCCATGCAATATTCATTGTATTTTCTGCACAAGTTACCATATTATCATAATTCTATATTTCTTGTTATAAAAAAAAACTAAAATATTATATATCTTACTCTTCCCAATCACTCGAATCAGCAAGTGCATTGAAAACCCATCTTCGAGCTTGTTTAAATTGTACATTATTTAGCATATAGTTTTTTCCTTTATCCAATGGATTTTCATCGGCATACTCATCATCTACATCAAGCCACTCCTCTTGACTGTGTTTGTGAGTTCCGAACCGTGGCTTTGTCATATACTCCATGCAATACGTAACAGATTCATCTACAAGGTATGATTCTGCTATTGATCCTTCTATGTATCTGAAATTTTTAGCATAGTCTTTGTATCGTTTCATTAACCTATCAATCATAAATAAAATGATAAATTAGTATATAATATAATAAGATAACGTGATGACGTGCACTAAAATTAGAAAAATTATTTACCGCTCAAAGGGATACATCCATCGATATCGAACTGGACCACCAAGCATCGCTTCCTTGGTTAGATGAGCCATGCAATGCACACTTATAACAAAGAATGAAGGCGGAAGCTCCTTTTCAAGGACACAAATTGCCTCAATCACACCTTTGTGTGCCAACTGAAGATCTGTTTTGTTGATCACTTTAGCACATAAGATATTAAAGAATAAGCTAATTCTTTGAATAGCAATTCTTAAATCTTTATCCTTCTTGTCACAAAAAACATGTCTAAGCAAAATTGGAAGTAAATGTTGCATAATGACATGGTAATCATGTGACTTCAGTCCTCTTAGCTCCAGGGGATTGCCAAGAACGCAATTACTCAACTTGGATGAAAATCCACTCGGCAATTTCAACTCTTTTAATGTATTCATAAATACTTTTTTTTCTTTCTTGGTCAAGGCAAATGATGCTTTTGGCATTGAAGTTTTTCCCGTTTCATTGTCATGGCTCAACCAATATCTCTTATGAGTTCCCATGTCTTCCATATCTTTTCGAGCATTCTCACCATCCTTTGTTTTCTTAGAGACATTCAACAATATGTTCAATAAGTGTTCAATGACATTCTTTTCAGTATGCATCACATCAATATTATGACGTAGCTCAACAAACTTCCAGTACGGCAAATCAAATAAAATGGACCTTCTAGACCACGGTGGCGCAATGTTATTGGTTGGTTCATCATTGACGTTATCATTATCAACCATATTCTTGCGTTTTTTCCCACTAACCCTACCTTGTGTAGAACTACCTTCCAAAATTTCCACTATCCTTCGTTCAACTTCTTCGCCAGATAACCGTCGTGGAGCACGACGATGTTCAACATCTTTGTTGAATCCCTTGTCATCTCTAAACTTGTGTTTTGTTAGTAAAAAACGTCGATGGCCTCTATAGCATATCTTCCGACTGTTTGAAAGACGTTCAGATTCTACATCATCAACACAAATAGGGCATGCATTATAACCATGAACATTACAACCAGCTAGAGTCCCATAAGCAGGAAAGTCATGGATACCCCAAAACAACATTGCTTTCAACCGAAAATTGCTTTTAGTACACACATCCCAAGTTGAAACACCATTTGCCCACAATTCCTTCAACTCTTCTACTAATGGCTCCAGGTAAACATCAATATTCTTTCCGGGTGCTTTTGGCCCTGATATTAACAAGGTTAACAAACAAAACTCCTTTTTCATGCATAAAGAAGGTGGAAGATTCAAAGGTGCTATTATTACTGGCTAACAACTATAAGCATTACTTAGATTTCCACGTTGGTTAAAACCATCAGTCGATATTGCAAGTCTCAAATTCCTACTATCAGAGGCAAACTCTGGCCATCTCATATTTGTTGAAGTCTATTGTGCTGAATCACATGGATGTCTCATCAAATTCCCATCTGAACAAGCATCCTTGTGCCAAGTCATTGCTTCACCAATCCACGGTATGCTAAAAAATCTTTTCAACCTTGGAATCAATGGAAAATACTTTACAACCTTTTTAGCTTCTTTCCTGTATACCTTGCCGGACTCGTTGTCATCGACATCCACATAAACCTTATACCTACCAGAACCACATTTTGGACAAGTAACTAGACCCTCATATTCTTTCCAATAGAGTATGCATCCATTGGCACATGCATGTATTGTCTTACATTCCATCCTCATATCTTTAATTGTGTTTTTCATGTTTGGGTAGTTATCTGGCAAATTACAATCATCCGGCAATAAGGTTTTTAGCCATTTTAACAACATCGTCACACTATTACCACTCCAACTAAAACGAGTCTTGAAATTCTGCAATTCAATAATGGTGGACAACATGGTCTTATCCTTAAGACACCCATTGTACAAAGGCACAGTCGTTTTTTCCTTATACTTTTGATACTTCTTGTTCATAACTGTCTCAGGTTCACAAGAAAGTTCCGGACCACTTTCTGGATTACCGCCAAAACATTCTTCGACGGTGTCATTCAAGTCATTTATCCCATCATCAGCCTCCACAGTTTGCATGTTGAGGAATACATCATCAACTAGCTCGCTCATCCTAGGATATTCAAAGGCATCATCAGGTTCAACCACTTTTGTCATAGGTACACCAATCACATGCTTGTTTATATTCTCTCCATGATGTATCCACGTGACATAATTGGTATCAATGCCATGGCTTAACAAATGAACACCTATGTCGTCAACACTAATGTTTCCCCTCGAGTTCCTACATCGAACACATGGGCAAGGAAAAAGACTCTCTCCATTTGCATTATCTTCAACAAACTTTTGGAATTGTCTAACGCCGTTTATATACATTGCACTTCCCCGTTTGTTCATCCATGACTTATCTAAAGGAATTGTTGACATTTCTACACACAAAAAAATTAAAAGATTAACTTTAGTCAAACACTCATGAAAATTAAAAGATTGAGAGTGACACTTTTACGAGGATAACCTCCATAGGAACCATAATTCAATCAATACGTACAACCAATACGTCAAACACCCAACAGTGTGAGAGAAAGTTCACAAAAGGGCGAAGTAATAAAAACAATTAATACGTACAACACCATTGTTCAATCAAACATGACATATATAAATCATTTCCCACCAACACCTCATAAGACTGACATACATACCAACATCTCATTGTAGAATACTGGATATATGCATATTGCCAACAAATATCAGATTTTGATGAACAAAGATAACAAGACTGTTTGAGATTGGATAACAGATTGATACGTTCAAAGTGTTGGATTCATACCAAAATCTAAAAGAGAACCAAGTAAACCCTGGAAAAGAAGTTCATCCTAAAATGCTCAAACCATTGTCTTTGGACAGAACTTGAAACTATAGCAAGCATTTACTCAACCTAACTTTAGTGCTTTCACTACTCTGGAAAATGCTCTAATAGGTGCTTATGCTTCTCTGGTTGACGTTTAAGTGTCTTGCTTCAAATAAAATTACATGCATTGGCAATCCTCTGACTTCAGTAAGGATATTCCTTGATTTACTTCATACCAGAAATAATCAGTAACAGAATAACCAGCAAAGCCATCAAATATCATTGTGATAATGACATTAAACAATAATAACCTGCACTTCTATCTCTAAAAAAAAACATACAGAATCCAACCAGGTAATTAATAAAGTTAATACATTAAAATAGTATTTTGTACTGTAATGCTCATACCATTAGTTGTGTTTTAAATCTTGACCCGTAGAACTGCACCGTACTAATATTTTCTAGTAAGGAGACCATAGCAAACTCAAACTCACTCTTCATCTAATAGGGGATCATTTACCTGACACATTACAGCCACTATGATTATAATACAAATGAACAGGGAACATGAATATTTCCTGGTTTCAAATTATATCAGGAATTTCATACAAAAATTAAAGATTCAAAAAATTAAATTATATCAGGCATACGGTTTTGAGCCCTAGAGATTCAAACCCTAATTTCAAAAAACCTCTAAATAAAACCTACAGATTCAAAAAACAATTCAGGAACCCTAATTTAAGGAACCCTAGAGATTCAAAACCTCTAAATAAAAAAACTCTAGATTCAAGAACCCTAATTTCATCAAAAAGAAAACAGAGAGAGAGAGAGTAACTGTACGAGAGAATGGTTTGGAGGTTGCAGTCGCTGATCAATTTTGCAAATGGTTTGGAGGCTGAAGACGCCGAGTAAGGAGGGAAGACCAGGGAAGGAAGGGAGGAGGGAAGTCGACGGAGGAGCAGGGAAGTCGAGGGAGGAGGGAAGGAGGGGAGCAGGGAAGTCGAGTGGAGTGAGCAGGCGAGTGGAGTAGAGTCGAGGGAGGGAGCAGGGAAGGAGGAGATTCGAGTGGAGTGGAGGGGAGCAGAGAGGTCGATGTCGAGTGTAGGGAGCAGGCGAGTGGAGTCGAGTGGAGGGAAGGTGGAAGTCAATGGAAGTCGAGTGGAGGGAGCAGGCGAGTGGAGTCGAGTGGAGGGAAGGTGGAAGTCGAGTGGAGGGAAGGGGGAAGTCGAGTGCCAAAATAGCCCGCTCAATTTTTTTTCAGGTTTTTAGTGTAGCCACGGTTTTGAGCCATTGCTCCTAATAGCCACGGTTTTGAGCCGTTGCTACTAATAGCCACGGTTTTGAACCGTGGCCAAATTTTTTTTTTTCAACGGTTTGGAGCCGTTGCTACTAATACCCACGGTTTTGAGTCGTTGCTACTAATAGCCATGGTTTTTAGCCGTGGCAAATACACCAACGGTTCTGAGCCGTGGCAATGTTTTTTGTAACGGTTTTAGGCCGTTGCTAATTATAGCCACGGTTTTTTGCCGTGGCCAATAAACCAACGGTTTTTAGCCGTGGCCAGTTTTTTTTTACCCACGGTTTTAAGCCGTTGGTCATTATAGCTACGGTTTTTTGCCGTGGCAAATAAACCAACGGTTTAGAACCGTGGCCAGCTCGGCGTAGCTAAACTGGCCTTTATGTGTAATGTAAAGCCAATGGCTAATAAATCAAATATTCCAAAGCTTTCTACATAGTCATGATGACACTGACTTATCATAAGATATATTTTCGGTGTATAGGATATTGTTTTTTCAGTGTCATGAATGCTTTTCCACGAGAGGCCAGCTTGAACTAGAGCACCCTATAAAAATAACCAACAAAACTTATGTGACTATAATAAATGAGTTATAGTGTACATTGAAGAAAAAAAAGTTTGTATAAACATAGAGTGTTCGTATTAAACAAAAACTCTAACATTCAAAATCTGTATGAATGTCCATAGAGTGCTCTAATTGAAAAAAATCTCCATGAGCTCTGTGTGATTTTATGTGTATGTTGCCCCGCAAACCTACATCTATTTTCTCTCTATATCATGCTGCCCCACGTATCTATATTGTTTTTTATTTTAATTTTTTTCATGTATAATTCTGATGTACCCAACCATATTACGTTTACTCTAAAACAAAATATCTCTTATTGTTAATTGTGGACTTTGTACGAAGGATTCTTAATTTAGATTTTTGGATATATGATTTTTTAAGGTCTTAAATGCAATTTTTTTAATATAATATAATAGTTGCAACAATTATGAAATTATGTTTTTTTAATAAGTATTAGTTTTGTCAACCCCTCTATGGTTTATGAAAACAGTGAAATTTAATGAACGCTTGATTGGATTTTAGTTTTTTAGATAATGATTACTTTTATTCTTTCATCCAAGTGTTAATTAATGCTCCTAAACGAAAATTTATTAATAAAAACTAATTAGTCGGTGTTACATATGTGAAGTTGGTGTAACAAATTCGAAACATCCAAAGATTGAGTGCAACAAAGAGTTGGTGCAACCAGGCCAAATAGTTAAAATAAGATAATAAAAAAGGGAGTTGCTACGTGTACCCGACTGTTTGGCTCGGTTGCACCAATTTTAGTTTACATATTTAACTTATAAAAGTTACTTAGTATACCCAACACTATTTGTTAACCCTAAAACAACAATACTTAATTACTAGGAGAAAAAAAATAACTCTTAGCCTCCTCATCTTCTACGTTCATCGGCTTAGTAGTTATTATTTCGAACAACTATACAATAGATTCACAACTCCAATTATTGAAATACAAAAAATGTCATTGAAACAAAAAAATTTAGATGTAGTTTTAACTTCTAAGAGCATTGCAATAGTTGTGAATAAAATATCTTTAAATCTAGCACATATTCAATGTATATGTATAAACCCAATTTTAAATGTCATATTTATTATTATTATTATTTGCTCAAATAAATAAGGGCACCCAATAAAATCATTTTCATAAAAAAAATGTAAGTTAGTGTTACACATTTAAGTTGGTGCAACAAAGCGAAACATCCCAAAAAGTCGGTGCAACCGAACCAAATAGTCGGATACACGTAGCAACTCCCTAAAAAAATGTGACAAGTTGTGAAAGAAGTCTACAACCGCCGCCACCACCTAGGTTAGTTAAAATTCAACATTAGAAAAGACCGGTCTGAAAGAGCTTTTCAGATAGAGAAAAAAAAATGATGTTTCAGGTGTTGAGATTCAAACAGGTTGTGTGCATTGCTGCAGAATTTATGAGCTTTTACACAGTGAATTGGAGCTCCAACGCTCATCAATCTTGTAAGTCCTTGTATAATCGTCTTTGGGTTTTCTTCAATTTCTTCAATTTTCTTGTTGTTAATTCAATTCATTGCATGCAGGGGCGGATCTACAACTTGTGTAAGGGGGTCAACTGACCACCTTAGGTTTGTAAGAAAATACATCAAAGTATATAAAATTTTAAAATTGTCCCCTTTTAAATTTTATGTTGCCCCCTCTTTCAGATTTTATGTTCCCCCTCTTATAAAAAGAACATCACAAATCTGAGATCACAGATCACAATCGAAGAAGAAAACAACCGCCTCCAGTCTTCGGCTTCCACGCCTTCAGTCCTCCACGCGCCCGATGTCTCCTTCAGCGTTGTGTACAACAACGGAAACGTCTTACAAAATCTTCTTCTTCATCCCCGCGAAACAAGGTGAGTTTGTTTGATTATGGATTTCTTAATGAAATCAACAGCAAAATCACCTTATCAAGCTCAACATCTCTTCTTACCTTGGGTTTGTGTCTCCCTATTTGATGATCCAAACTCGGAACAACGACACACCCATTGGACCAAGAACATTGACATAACTATTGGAAATATAGCAAAGAACAATTTAAAATTACTGGCTTAAAGACTTTGAATGGAGGATGTGGGTCACTTTGATCTATAGGCTTATTACTTAGCCTTAATATTACCAGTTGCAATTGCTAGTGTCGAGAGAGTTTTTTCTGCTATAAAGATTGTCAAGAATCGATTACATAATCGTATGGGAGATCAATGGATGGCAGATAGTTTGATTCTATATATTGAGAAAGATATATTTAATGACATCAATGATGAGGTGATTATGCAGCATTACCAGAACATGAGAACCTGCAGAGAACTTCTTTCTAAATCTATTGTGCATCTACGTTGACTCATTAAGTATGTTTCTCTTGTACTACTTTTAAAACTCTATTTAATTAATCATATTTATCTATTTATTTTAGGAATTAAATTATTTATGATTTTTTTTAATTAAATTATTGTGCATCTACATTGACTCATTAAGTATGTTTCTCTTGTATTACTTTTAAAACTCTATTTAATTAATCATATTTATCTATTTTTTTTAGGAATTAAATTATTCATGATTTTTTTTTGCAACTCCCCCCCCCCCCCCTCTGCAATCCTGGATCCGCCCTGATTGCATGACTTGAACGGTGAATATCCTTAACTAATATTTAATTGTTTAGTTCTATGATTGTTTAGCGCTTCAATAGAGTTGATTCAGCACTTCAAGTGCTTGATTGGAGTGCTCAGGAGACCATTTGTACCCCGGCCCACACCGCCACACCCACACACATGGGTTAAAAGACGTAGTTATAACTTGCTTGCATGGATACCCAGAAGACTAGCCTTGAATTGAAGACCATCTACCCTTCCAAAGCTCCAATAAGGCTATGACCATCCATCCCCTTTATTTTTGTAGTTGAGCTGACCTCATTGAGAATTGAGAGACCCTTTTCTTTGAAACTTGATTATTTCCAGTCTCCCTCCCTAACTTCTTTAATTCCCAAAATCACTGACTCACCCAAAATGTACCCTTTTCGCATGATAATCAATATATTTCTGCTTCCTACTTTATCACCTTGCACACAAGCCTATCTGCGTTCACTCTTCTTTCTGTTTCCGACTTTATCCACTTGATAGTTGATATTCGATTGGAGATCACTCACTTGATAATGATACATTTTTCAACGTTTTCTAAACAAAAGATTCAAAGATTTGGGTTATTAAGACCATGGCACTCCTTTGGTCCTTCCAAAACTCTAAAATGTTCAAATCAAAAAATATGTTGAATGGAACAGTAAATTAAGCATTGCTATGTAGCTCATTCAATCATTCACAAACTCAGGGTATTAAATCGATGCTCAAGATCATTCAAGGAATGATTTGAACGGTCTAAGTTAAGTCAAATTTTCATAATCTGCAAGTCCATCCTTTTATTGAAAATAAAAGGACTAAACTGATATAACGACTTGTTCGTATTTTGGAAATGTTCAGCCTTTGGGAATAGTATATGAAGCTCATTTGAATTCAAAGTTGATATTGCACAAAGGCTACAATGAAGTGCTATGTTTTTTCTCGCAAGAGAACCTTCTCATCGTCAACAAAGGCCTCAATTCAACAGAATAAAGAAGGTAAGATGCAAAATTTTTTTGAATTGTTTGCCATCTCTCTTCATTCATGAAATCCGAATTGGGGATAGTTATTTGGAAAGTTATTGATCTAGTTTGATACTTAAGAGTGCTAAAGCTCATAGATGATTATGAAACATACTCAATGAAACCAGTTCTGCAACACGTTGGGAGTGTTAAGATGTTCACACAGAAGGACTGAAAGAGGCAACTCAAGGTTTCAGATCATCTAGCAAGATTGGAGAAGGTGGATTTGGTTCAGTCTACAAGGTAATTCCCACATACATTGTAAATGAAAAATTATCTGTCTTTTTCTATGGATATTGAGAATTTGAGATCAAATATAATATAATAAACATATAAAATCAACTTCCACAACGTAAATAATTTTTACTTAGTTTTTGTCAGTAAAAAAAGCATCGTTATATATTGAGAAGAAGTGACGTCGGACAAAATAGTGATTATTCTGCGGGCTAGTTCAACAGACAATTCACAAGAAATGATACAAGAGATTCGCCAAAAACACAGAGGAAATAACTCTAATGTTTAATCAAATTACTCAAATCAAATGTATCTCTAAAATCAGCCCACAAACAGGGCTTTATAGTTAGAACTCATCAATACTGAAATTTTACCAAAAATGGCAACACCCCAATAATCATGCTAAAACAAAATACGTAATAAAATAAATAAACTGCTAGAAATCTGGCCCAAATTGGATTAAAAATCACTTTCTAAACAATAATTGAAAAATTACTATAAAGGGAAATAAACTGCTAAATTTATGGATTCAGAAGGAAAAATAGTAGAATTTGGCCTGAAAAAGATGTGCAACGAGACCACAACGTGCGCATTGAAAAGAGTTTTCTGAATTGGAGTCGTTTGCGCGATTTTGATACTCGTAGCCAAAGTTATGGCCAAAATACTAAAACGCACCCAAAACTGTCAAATTAGAAATGTAATCATGATTTTCTGCCATCCTTGCACTGATCTGCTAATTTAATATATCTTAGTGTTAATAACGTATTATCTAACAGCTCAGCATCATCTAATTCAGATCCTCCTGCATCAAGAAGAAGCCAATGTGATCGAGAAGGTCACATGATTAGAATCACACATAAGGGTATTTTATAAATTAAAAAGACTCCCCCAATAAAAGTTACCAGCATGAAAAGGGATATTGTGAATTATGCCCCAGATATTGCCACCCCAGAGCTTTGCAAAGGTCCGAGTGATTCTTTTTCTTCCCTATGCAATATTTCCATCATCTAGAACCCTGCCAAAGCCACCCTATTCACAACCACTTGCCTTTAACTGAACACTCATTTCTCTGCCAATTGGAAACCACGCTGACATAAAATATCTCCCACAGGGAACTGAGCTGAAGCTTCTTGGTAGATTGAATTATAAATTATTGAGGAGCAAGGAAAGGGAGTGAGGGACCCATTCTCTTCGAAACAAGCATCAGCGCTCATCTCGAAGGAGATTGGTGGTGTAACCACCCATCCCTCACCCCTTTTCCTCGCTCCTTCCCTCAACCCCTAGAATTTCCGTTTATATATTGAGTACTTAACAGTGGAAGGCGTTGACACGAGAATTTTTTAATGCTTAATTCAATTTGCAATAATTCCCACCTAATTATATACATGTTGCAAGATTTTAAGGCCCACTAATATGCAAGGTGAGGCGTGACTGATAAACTCTAACCTGTTGTGTATCTTTCTTGCAGAAGTAGAACAATTCAATGCCTCAAATTACTGGCAGAGTTTACTCAAGACAAGCAACTACCAGCAATTCCAGTATCTAGACTTATAGATTGTAAAAACAAGATGGAAATGAATTTGTATTGATATGAATAAAAGGCTGTTCGAGAAGCCAACTCTCCTCAGAGCATAAGCTCTTGTACAAAGTTTACAGAGAAAAATGAATGAATACTTTCTACTGATATTCTCTTTATATAGTCCTAATTGCAATACAATGACTAACAACTGGCATAATAAGTTGTAACAACCTGTCATCTTGCTAACAACCCTTCCACTTGCTAAGTAACAGATTATAAATGCCTATTAACAACTTGCTCACTTGCAAACAAAACATCCACTTGCTAAGTAACAAATTACAATTGCTAATTAACAGAATTGTAACTGCACTCACAGTGCATTGCTCTGATCTTCCCTTGTATTGCCAATATAGCACCCCCTTTTGTAATCTGGAACTCCTTGCCAAACACTGAGAGCTGATATGCATTGCTGAATACTAACTTCTGATCTGCCTTGCTGCTTGCGGATTACTGACTTGCTGATTTACTGACTTCCTTACTGAAACTCTGCTGATTCCTGACTTGCTAATTACTGACTTGATTCCTAAACTCCTTGTCACCTACTGAGAGTTCCCCTCCTTCTGATCCTGCCTACTTGAAGATCCTTCATGCCACTGTGGTCGACGTCTTTGATATGTTTTATATATGGGATGAGGCATATCAGTGACCTACTTATTCAATACAAGTACTGATGGACCTAATCCAAAAATATGACCTAAAATACGCAACGGTTTGTACACACAATTCGGTTTATTTCTTATAGTGGGTATAAGGTGAAAACATAATGGTTGTAACTTGAAAGTGTTAAAGTACTTTGTATATATATATATATATTTACGAGTTTCTTGGGTTGAAATTTATAGGGACGATTGCAAAATGGAAGTCTTGTAGCTGTGTAAGTGCTTTCATATGAGTCAAAACAAGGAGATAGGGAGTTTTTGGCAGAGATAAGATCCATGTGGAATGTGAGACATGAAAATCTGGTAAAATTGGTTGGTGTATGCATTGATGGGAACAACAGAATTTTGGTTTATGATTGCATGGAAAACAACAGCCTTGCACAAATTACAGTCAGGTAATTTTTCAAACATTTTGCCTGTGACTACTTAAATTGGTTGAGAAAAGTAGGGGTGGACACGGGACGGGATGGGATGAGGTATAACCATTCATATCTCATCCCGTTCATACGGGATTGGGATTGGGATGGGATGGGATGGGAAAAATTTCATCCCGACCTCGTCCCATCCCAAACGGATTCGGGACGGGACGGGATCAACATGCTGTCTGTGACTGCTGCGAAGATTATCATCATATAAGAGCGTGAAAATTAATTTTCTTATAATTAGATATAGATGTAACATGCAAATATAAGGGTAGCCACTAAATCCCCTAACAATGAAGTCGAGTGAGCTGACTTTTAAAAAATGATATAATAAATGGGATCCACTATGAGTATTGTGTCGCTGTGATGACTTCCCAACTAATTTTACAATTTCATTACTGTGGGAAACAAAATTCATGGTTCTTTGACAAAATGACATTTCATCTTTTGTTATGGAAGAAATATAGACCTATTGGTGATGCTCTAACATATTCATAATGGTTTACCATCAATACATATATTGTAATTATAAAAAAATATTTTTACAGCCCGGGAAATCTCAAATTCTTGGCTCCGCCCCTGAATGTTCCCTTCTGAATATGTATTACTCAGTTAATTTTTATTTTTCATCTTCACCTGGGTATTATCAATATTTGTAAGTTAAATAATTGGAGCCACTTTTATTGGGAATCCAAGCAACAGTCTGCTATCTTTCTCTTGCTTAATGAATATTTATTTCTTGAAGTAACATTTCTGTTATCACTGCAAACACCATGAGTTTCTTTCAGTCATCTGTAAGTTTATATGAATAAAAATAAATAAATAAATAAATAAATAAATAAATAAAATATTAATAATAAATATTAAAAAATTAGCTCGAGACAGGATTGAAAATTTTCATCTCATCCCATTCCATTCTAGATCGGGACGGGACGGGATCGAAATGAAATGATTCCATCCCATTAAGACCCGAAAAAATCGGGACAGAACGGGATCGGAATTGCGGGATGGGATGCCCACCCCTAGAGAAAATAGTGTGTATGTTTATTTAAAATGCTAAAACTTTAGTCTACAGTCGAAATTTGATTGTTGCTTAATTTTTTATTATTATTATTTATTTATTGGTTGCTTGCAGGTGGGGAGCAGAACAGGGCCAAGTTGGGTTGGGAAGCACGGCGAGAAATCTGTTTGGATATTGCTAACGGTCTGGCATACCTTCATGAGGAGATTAAACCCCATATTGTACACAGGGATATTAAAAAGCAAGCAACATACTGTTAGATCATAGTTTTAGACCAAGAGTTTCAGATTTTGGCCTCTCAAAGCTATTTCCTGAAAATATTACTCACTTGAGTTAAGGGACGGAGCCACGTGGGGGCACTTGCCCTCACTGACTTTAAATTTTTTTATTTTTGTTTTTAATATGCCCCGTTGCGATGTCGACGACTCGGTCTCGTTCTGTCATTTTTTTTTTGTTCTCCCTTCCTGCTCCACCATTTTCCTCTCTCTCTGTTTACTACGACACCGGCAACCGCCTCGCCTCCTACTCTCTTCCTCTCCTTCCCTTTTTGCTTGATTTAGTTTTTTTTTCTTACCATCACTGTCAGCCATCAACAACCGCAACCTCTTTTTCATGCTTTGAGGAAGGAGAAGATTTTTTTAATGTATTTTCTCAAGATGAATTCGTATCGAGGTCTATTTTTGTATTTTATTCATAGGCTTTTTTTGGAGATGCATGAAATTTGGATCCATTAATTTTTTTTTTCTCAAGATACATGTATGTATCTCGAGGTTGATCTATGAGTTATTGTTTGAAGACATTTTGATAATCAACGTGAGCCTTTTGACAGTCAATGCACGTTGACCGTTAGTCTCGGGAAGACTGTAATAATGATTAATGATGGGGTAACCTCTAATTAGTCATTTATGATAAGGTGGCAAATTGCAAATAACCAACTTTTTGTGTCCATATCTAATTTTACATTTAAAATTAATTCTTGCCCATTAACTTTACATACCAATTTGATTTGTTCATCATATATTTATTGTTTGTGCTTCCTACAAAGTAGCTTGTCGGATCCATTTTCTTCCCCATAGATTAGATGGAGTTTTGTTTACCAATTGGTGTTTTGTATGTTTATTTATGTATTGTTCGAATTAATTTTTTTTTGTTAAAGTAATTAATTTCTATATTTCATTAATTAACTATGACGTCACTCCGCCCCCCTTCATAAAATTTCTTGGCTCCGTCACTGCTTGAGTACTCGTGTCGCTGGTACATTGTAAGTTCACAACCTCTAGCTTTTACATTTTCATTATATCATGCATGCACATTCATACATCACATTACTAATTCCGTTATGGACGTTGCAGAGGATACCTAGCTTCCGAATATGGAATTAGCGGGCATCTGAAGAGAAAATACGATGTTTACAGTTTTGGTGTTCTAGTTCTAGAAATTTAAGTGGACGAGCTGCTGTAGACTTCAGTTTGGAACTTGGGGAGTATTGCCTTGTCGAGAAGGTAACAGTTTATGTAACTTATAATGAACTTAGGGTGTGTTTGGTTGTATGGAATCCTATGTCATGGGAATCTATGAGGGGACCCCTATATTTTAAGCTAAATTGATATATCACTTCACATCCACCATTTGATTTTGTGATCAATAGTGGGAATGGAAGTCCCATGAACATGAGAATCTCACTCCTTGGTCCCCCAGGGCATGTGATTCACATTTTCATGAGACTTTCATTTTCATCATTGATAATAAAATCAAATAGTGAATGTGATGTTATACTTCAAATTAGCTTAAAATATAGGGGTCTCTTTATGAATTTCAATGACATAGGATTCCATGCAACCAAACAAACCCTTAGGTTTTGTGTATGCATTTCGAATTTATTTATGGTTTTTATAGGTGTTTAAGTTGCTACCCCATTTTGTTTTCTTAATATTTGCAGTCGAACAGATTATAATATTTCTGAAATGATACTTTGTGTTCAGGCATGGGAAATGTATAAAACAGGGGACTTATTGCATCAATTAGACCCTACATTTGAAGGGGAATTCCCAGAACATAAGCTATTTTATTTCTGAAAGTGGGTTTACTTTGTGTGCAAGCAGAAATTCTAGCCAGTTTGGGTTTGCCGCCTGGTTTGGCATCTGGGAGGGGCCTTTTTACATTTTTTGCCCCTCTCTCTTTAAACACAACCACAAAGATATAAAAAGAATGGGCAAAAAATGTAAAAAAGCCAGACCAGGCGCCAAAACCAGGCCAGCTAGAAGGGTTAGTGTGCAAGAGACTTACAGCCTCAGACCTAAGATGTCTACTGCAGTGAAAAGGATGTGCAGTGAGATAAACATCAACGATATCGAAATCACACCATCCAGCTCTAATCACTGATTTGATGAAATTGAAGATGGCCAACCGGCAAAGCGCCCAAAGACCCTTCTCAAAATTTACAAGCAGCGGAAATAACACCCAGAGCCTGATATCAAGGTTTTCAAAACACATCAAGAAGCAGAGCTCACACTTGGATACACTGACATGTTAATACCAATTTTGTGTAGAAATGTGTAAATTTGAGGTTTTTTTTTTTTTTTTAAAGGTGTATCATATTGGGGTGAATAGCTAATAGCAAGGATAATTTTTACTTAGGCCCCAATAGCTCCTTTTGTCGTTGTATATCATATAGTAGAGGAGCAGTACCTTCTTCAATTCTATACAAATACAACTTTGGTCTTCAGGTTCATGCTGAAATTAAACCCTACAATTCTTAACTTGGACGGTCTATATTGTCGTGTGTATTATTTGTGTGAATTTGGTTTCACAAATAACAGGCCATGGAGGTGCTAGCGTGGTGTAGAATGGGATTGCATGTGTGTAGTAGTGTTTCTAATAGCCGACACAAACGTCTAGTGAGAGGGAGCATGCAAAATGGACGATTCAAGCTTGTCTTCAAGTTACAGGATTGATCAGGAAGCTTTTCTTCCAGATTGCAGTTTCAAGTAGTGGTGGTGGCAACACTGCTGAAATTGCCAAGTAAATGCTGCTTATTTTGGAAAGACAAGTTCACTACCACTTGGTTTGGCCAGCTAGGTATAACAATTGCACCATCTAGAAAATGAATCCTTCTAGCCGGCCTAGGATCCCCGCCTGGGGGGGGCAAATTTACATTTTTGCCTCTCCTCTTTAAACACAAAACCACAAAACACTTTTTGGAGGAGGGGCAAAAATGTAAATTTGTCCCCAGGTGGGCAAACCAGGCCAGGATCCCAAGCCGGCTAGAATTTATGGTAGAAAATTTATTTGGACCCTCTGGATACAAGCACTTGGTGCGTAATAGCCCACTTGGTTTGGCAAACCAGTCTGGCTGGCTCAGTGTTGTGTGGGCTTTGTTTGTACTGGCTGTGGCAACCACTTGGTCTGGAAGTTTGAGTCTGACCAGTGATGGTACAAAACTGACCCGCGATAAATGGAATGGGTTATAGCTTTGCGAGGTATGGGTCAACCTATCAATATGTGAACAAGTCGGCTTCAGATTAGGGACCTTACAGGATTCAACTTGTATGAATAGTGAAAATCTCAGCTTAAAAAAAAAAAAAAAATTGAACATTACAACTTGTATTAGCTATGATGCCATGATTGATTGTTTACTATAAAGCTGCTCAAATGAGACTAAAATTCCCGTTCTAAGAAATCTCACATACATATCAAAACTTTTCAAACTTATAAAGTCATACAAAAAGCCCATCAGGCCTAATTTTACTTAGTTTGTGAGAAAAAGTCAGCCACGAGGTTTGTACCAATTTGACTAGATTTGCTCATGGAACTGGCGGGTGGGTTGACACAAATGAATCATTTATTGGCAATTCGGTTAGGGTTATGGTTTGGTTTTGATCGAGTAACGGGCTAATATACTATGGACACACCACGACACTACACAAAATTGGCATTTTTGTAACAATCCAAAAAACAATAATAGTTTTGAAATATAACAATCCACAAAGCAATTTTACACATTTTCACAAACAAAGTGATTCAATAATTGTATCACCACAAATAGTATGGGCTTACAAGTGATGCTATTCATGGTGATCTAATTTATTGTATCATTTTTTTGTGTAGCTATTTTTCATTTTGTTGACTAAATTTAGTTTTGACTTGAAATTGTTTGGTGGATTGTAATAGCTCAAAAGTGTTACTGTTTTTTAAGTTGTTACAAATATGTCAATTTGGTGTAGTGCGACCTGACCTGACCTGACCTGACCTGACACCTATTGCCACCCTAGATGGTGTGGATGATGTGGTGGCTCTTATAGAGAGCTATGCTAATAGCTTAGCCATACAAATACTTGGTGGTGTGGGATGATGATGCAATTCAAACCATAAACCTAGAGTCCATTAACATGATCAGCTAATGAATAATGACAAGTTGTGATCCATCCATGGGTACATATGTACACAGTCTTTTGTTTGCAGAGTTGAGGTCAAGAAATAGGTCCAAATAACTTTAGTAAAATGAGTGTTGTGGTTCAATCAGTTGCAGAGAGTGAAAGAGAAAGAAAGAGCGGGGAAGGAGGAGGAAGAGACAGGCTGCAGGGGGCATGGACCACTGAGGTCTGAGGAGGTGGTTCTAGGTTAGGTTTGTGTTCTGAAAATATTCTTATCAGTCCTTTCCTCCGCAGGTACCTCTGATTGCATACACATGCAATAGCAGAAACGATTCCCTCCCCCTACCTTTGGATAAGAGAAGTACGGTGGTGGTGTATGTGTTACACATCACTGTTTGTGGAGGTGGATGTAAAGCTCATTAGCTGATCGATCATATAAGTACTTCATGGAGGTAAGGAAATTATTTCATGCTTCATTACTTTATTAGTTTCTTGTTGGGTGATCAGTTTAGAAGTAGTAATCAAATGCAAAAATATTGTGGTTTGATCAACATTAACATTTTTTAATGTTGTGATCGAGGCGCATCATGACTACCTAGTAAATTGGTTTACCTAACCATGGCCCATGATGTGCTTCAACAACCCACAAGCCTAAGTAAAATCTTAGATTTGTATAACAAATGTTATCAACGAGTCTAGGGCTATTGCATACCCTATCAAAGGGAACTCTCCTCCAATGGCCGGGTGCAATAGACCAGATTGACCCAACAATCATAGCTACTAATTGACTGGGTGCTTGAACTTTACCGGGAACTCTTACATTCAATCTTAATCACCAAGGTTGGAAATACGAGTGTGTGATGAAAGTTCACTAGTGCAAAAGAGGCCAATTGTGGCATATCATATATGACACTAACGACCTAATCCTAATGCAGGAAAAGCTATATGTGCCACAAAAATCTTGCACTAGCTGATAAAATTTTCGCCGACATTGCTAGCATCAGAAAACAGATTGTCCCAGCGGAATATTCCTTAATCCGTTGGACATTATTTTGAAGCTGACTAGAAATCAAAAATGGCATCCGCCAAGAAAGCTTTGTGTCGTACATAAATGATAGTAAATAAAATAATTAGTGGCGCTTCTAAACACCGGGAATACAGAAGGGGTGACACCTATATCCGCCAGGACCATATTAATATCCGCCAAGGAATAGGGAATGGGCGATACATGTACCTGCCGGGACTATGATTTTCTAGTGGATATCGGATCCCCGCGCTGACCCGCCCGCCCCTGAATTTTTTGGGCCTGATATTTTCTACCCTGTACAAACTTCATTTTTGGACCTGAATTTTTTCTGGTGGCTCATTTTGTAGGCCTATACAATTTTAAATCACTTAAAACTGTATAAAATCATGACAATTATAACAAAGTCTAACATAAACCAACACAAGTGTTTAACAAAAGAACAAGTCTTACACAACAAAATAACAAGTCTTGCACATTTTGTAGCCCACAATAGTTTTACACGACAGAACAATAAGCTAAAAATATGTTCTAAAACCAAAATTAATAACAAAACAATGACCACCAACAATCCCTCATCACACTTTGTTCCTTTTCTTGTTGCAAAAGCTTAGCCAACCTGAAATAAATAAAAAATCTAAGCTAATTTCTATAAGAAAAAAAAAGTCGTGAGAACAAATAGAAAGAAAGAGTCATATGAGAACAAATGTTCCTTTTTTCTTGTTGGTGGCAGTGGTGGTGGGGGAACATTATCATCAACATTATTGTTTTCAACAATAGCTGGAATGAGATTTGATTGTACCTCGAGTGATTCAAAGGCATTCGCATTCACGGGTGTTTGATTATTATCCCAATCCAAAAGGGTAGAGTGCTAAGTTACAACTGGTCTAGGACGATCTCCTTCTATATTCTATACACCAAGAAAACAAAATAAAGAAAATTGATTTAGCATTCCTTGCATTGAAAAAGTATAATATAAGTCACATTTAATTCATTGAAGCCTAATAAATAACAACAAACAATCAAAACCAAAACCTTTGTAAATTAAACAATCAAGTTCCTATTTTGAGCAACTGAAAATTAAATTCTGGAAAGCATAACCAAAACCTCTATAAATTAATTTCACCTGATTTAGGGTAGCGAGTCCTCCTCGATGAAATACATCAAATTTCGAGGGAGATGAAGACCTGAGAGAAGTAGACGGCTAACCATCCTACAATGTAGAAAAAGGTTGAAATCCTCATTGCCTGGTTCATTAAAAACAGACTTTAGAAATACAAAAGTCTAGAAAACATAAGCTTTAATGCATTCAGTCATTGCTCAAGTTCCTTGTCATCTCAACTATTCATTTACATTTAGTTACCCCTTTTCGACCAATGAAATCAGTCAATTGCAGTGGAAGAAGTTTTATTTCGAGATATTCGCATTGGTTCCCTTCAGTCCCTACACATGAAACTTTTCCATGTACTAAAGTAACTTACTGAGAAGTGTAACAATTAATTTCCAACTGAAGTAATTCCAAAGGCCAATCTAAAAATAAATCATTATGGCAATTAAAATGATGGAAACCATTACCTATTTTTCAAATAAACTTTGTTGGACATTGTATATAAGTCATGAGGTCAAGGATAAGACATTATTATCACAAAATGTGATGAATTAACACGATCAAATAGAAAGTTAGAATAACATTCAGATTATGATAGCAAAAACAACCTAGAATTCAATAGTAATCTCTGAAAGTTCGGATTCAAAACCTTTAACCAATCTAGGGCACCAAGCGAGCAAATAAGACTTCAACTCACTGAAACGATCGATTAAACCCTAAAGAGGGAAGAGAGAGTTCAAATATGAGATGAGATGAACATCACCTTAAACACCATCGAACTTCCTAAAATTTTGATAGTTTTCAATAAAAACTCAAAGAAATTCCTTAACAATACTCACAATTTTGTGAATAATGCAAATGCCCTACAAATCATATGAAACTAATTCTTTATATAAAATTTTCAATTCAATTAATCTTAGAAATCAAGTTGGGCAATCATGGCATCGTTTCGATTAAAAAAAACAATCAAGTATGCACACGACATAGAGAAAATACTCGAAAGAAACACTTCACAGTAGTCTTGACAGTTAGTTAAATAGCTAGCTTCTTAACATCCAAAATTACTTAACAACATAAACTAAGAGGCGGGAATCCAATTTCCCTACATTTAAACAAGAAACTTTCCGGAACTAAAAAGTGTGCATTATTCAATCAAATTCGACTCCCGAAAATTGCACAAAAATAATATAGGAAATACCCCAGGGTATGGGTCTCGTTCGGGACGCATTCTACATTCAATCCAAATCAAAAGACTGATGTGATAAATCTATCTGATTTTCTTCCACTAACTACAATGCTTAGGCATTCCACATCGAAACAAATTAGAATAAATAATTGAATTAAATGGAAAGTGATAATAAACAGTGTGAATGAATGTAAAATTGAAACATTTTTATTCGCAAGCAAATAGTGTAAGTTTGTGAGTTAGGGTTTAGGTGAGTTATGAGTTGACTAGTGTTCAAACAAAAGATTGAGGGAGAGAGATCACAGAAGACGCAGAAAGCAGAAAGAGGGAGGTGACGTACCAAGAGTGTTGTGAAAAGCTAGGGATTGCGAGTTTTAGTTTTCCACCAATTTCAATCCATTCGTAAGGGAGGTTTTTCACTCTTCAAGGGAAAACCAGCAAATGTCAAATTCAAGCCTGGAATGCTTGTTCAAAACCCGATGCCTGACATTCCTTTTGAGCCACTCTTGGGCGATGTTCACCTTGCACTCAGCGAAGCAAGCGACAATGTTTTTGAGCCTGTGTGAGGCAGGATCGATGAGCTCGTTGTTCACCAAGGCCATGAAGAGGGTGTGGCCTAAAACTTTTCTCTTCACGATCTGATCTGAGACCATCGCGGAGGAAGAGGAAGATGCGAAACCTTTCTCTCACGCAGACAATAAAAGGGGAGGGTTTTGGTTTGACTGAAAGAGGGGGAAGAAGCTGAGAAATGGGGAGGTCGAAAGTCCTGGTGGATGTATACGCCACAACCTAATTTATTCGCCAAGAACTTAATTGGGGCGAATATAAACGCCAAATCTGGATTTTGTGTCATCTACAACCGCCAGCAACAATTCTATCGTGCGCTGAAAATTCCCCACTTTGGATTTTAGTGGCGAACATAACCGCCGGAAACTATAACCTGTCAGATAAAAATGACAAAAAAATTGTTTATGTCGGATCCACTATATAAGTTGTTAAACCGCCACCAAAATCCACCTGAAATGCCCCCTTTTGTAGTAGTGGTTATCAATATTAGGAGTGCTACTTTTAGTACATAAAATTCATTCTTGTTAAACAATAATTTGAGTTTTCACCAATTCTTATTTGTATAAATCAACAAAGCTGAAATTGGTATTTTTAGATACACGCAAGGACTATGATTTCGTGAAATATTTCATTTTTTTAGATTTCGAAATTTAAAGTACCAAAATCGAAAAGTACATTATCTCAATGAGTTACTTCATAATATTTCGTGTTTTTTCATAAGTTTTGGCATTTTCATGTAAACCCGAAAAAGTTATCAAGTAAATTACATTTTTCGGCTCAAATATTTTGTTACTTTGTTTTTGTAGAATTCGATAATTTCATGTAAAATCCAAAAAATTATAAAGAAAATTTCATTTATAGGGATACTTGTGTACTTATGCTTCATTTAATGTGTTTATAAGGTTAATTTACTTAGGGGTGGGCAAAAACTGATTTAAATTCGATTAACCGATCGAAACCGGTTTTCAATTTTGGTTCGGTAACCAAACCGAAATATGAGTGGAAAGAAAATCATTTCAACCGAACCGAACCGGTTATAAATGGTTTGGAGTCGGTCTATGGTTCTAAATCGACTGATTAATTAAATATATAAATAAATACAAAAACAGGTAGGTGTCAATACCTAATTGGTGCAACAAATGCCTTGCGGTGCACCCTATTGCACTAAATCAAGCCCAAAAACCCAAAACGCACACAATCCTTTCTCTCTCAATTTCTCTCTTTCACTCTCAAACCCAAACGGCCGCCAAACCCTAAACCTAAATCTTCTTCTTTTGCACTAAAGATCTACACCCTCTTTCGATCTCTCTCACTCTCTCAGCGATCATCATCAAGGGTAATTACAGTTTGCAGGTTCGATTTCTTCTTATTATCTCTTTCAATTTCATCTATCTTGTTTGTTGTTGGATCTATCTTGTTGTGGTTCGATCTGCTTGTTTGTGGTTCAATTTCTCTCTTTCGATTTCTTGTTTGTTGCTTCGATATCTTGTTTTGTTTGTTGTTTAATGTTGCTTCGATATCTTTTGGCCCAACCAAACCAAATTGATTCAAAATTTGGTCCAACCGATTTCATCGGTTTACAAATAATAAAAAATTGATTTTGGTTTGATTTTTGGCAAACCGAACCGACATTGCCCACCCCTAAATTTACTCATATCTTATTTTTCCGTATATTCATATATGTTTGACATATTCTTGAAATTAAGTTTTTCTACATACAACGAAATATTTCTCAAAGTCAGAAGACAAAAATTATTTCAAAAGACAAAATCACAATCCTTGGATACACGCGAGACACTTATTCTCTAATCCAATTATAACAAAAATATCAGAAATCTTAAACAATGAATGGATGCACCTTAAGTATCCAAATTTCATCTACAGGGATTTGAAGGATTGACTAAAAAAATTGAAAGAAAGAAGAGAAAAAGGTGTATTGTCCCTGTGGATGTTCTCAAATAACTTGCCATGAAAAAGCTGGACATGTGATCGATGCAGTATTCAACTCATATCATCATTTGAGTCTGAAGTAAACAAGGCTTAAAGATCCACAGAAACAACTAGAGAGCAGTAGGAGATGACATTATTCCTCTTTGCAGGTGTCATAGGAGACTGAACCAAAGAAAACACTTTGAACCAATGTCATGTGATCATTAAAAGCAAGGTAATAATAATTATATGAAATGATATATTCTACTTGTTAAGCTTACTTTGTTCTGAAACAACTAAAAGGAATGTCAAATACATGAAAACTCTGAGTGCAACAGTCCAATCAACCCAACCCTTATATGTTTGCTTCTGCCCTCAGGGCTTCTTCATGCATGGGTCCTACCAAATGCTTCCGCTGCTGATAGCTTCCAGTTTCCATGTTCTCTCTTCTGTGTTGCTTTGTTGACCACTATTGACCAAAACCCTAAAAACTCTATTTCCATGACTATAAGATGAAAAGCTTTGAACAGTAAAAACTCTTAACCTGTCATGTGTATATAAAGGAAAAAAAATGTGGGTCTTTCCCTTATAAGATTCAGAATGATTTCACCTGCACTTTGTGGTTTTTCATTAAAATGGCTCGAATATGTTAGATTCAATTGAAAACCATTGATGTTGATACTACACAATATCCAATATATTGGTCAGTCAAAGAATTGATATATTGTCGATAGATATCATATGGTATTTCATCTAAAATAAGCATCCCAATCCCAAATACTGGTATCAGATAATAATATGCAACTTCTTTCATTACATCGAATCCCATATAGATTTCCAGCAACCATACTGACAAACTTCAGAATGTTGAACTTGAGGAACCACTCTAGGCACTAGAATTAATAAGAGTAACCTAGACTAATAATTTATAATATGTTACATACTTAGCGCGGCTTATGGCCTTTATTATGAGCTATGTTGAATTGGGTCTTCTTTCAGCTAGGTTCTTGTGTACTTTGTTTGCGTTTCTTCTTCATGTTTAGCATTGTATTGCTTGCAATATTTTATTAAAAAAAAGGGGGGGGGGGGGGGGGGGGGGGGGGGGAGATCCCTTGAAACCCTTGGTTTTTTCTATTTAAGTTAGGGGTTGAAGTGTATCCAAACCAAAAACTTTATATCTTAGCCCTAACTTAGGGTTTTAGATTTAGATTGGCAATTCAAAGTTTTCCGAAAATATTATAGTATCAAAATATAAAATCAAAACAAAATGATTACATAATGAAAATTGGTAATAATGTAAAGGACATGAAGAATGAATGTTGATTCAACAGAGAGGATAATGAGCATGTATATATAAACAAGGATTCAATTTCTTCAAGGAAGAACTGGTACACAAATGATTTTCCTACCTAAGTGTGGGGTGGGGTGGGAGTACAACATTTTATGACAAAATCCCAAAAATTATTTTGGAGTTCATCAATTCAAATTCACAATAATTATCTCAGAAGCACCTAAAACAATGATTGATTCTGGTCTGAGATTAGATGGAGGTTTTGGCCCAAATAGTGACAAGGTGTTGTTGAAAGTGATGATAACATATACCAATTCATGAAATTATAAAAACAACAAGAGTTCAAACTGATCTTTAGGTTTGTGGTCATTTGAAATGTGGGGTTCTAGATCTATGAACATGTCAATTAATCATCCTCACACTATCTATGAGTCAAATCATATATACTAGCTCTATCATAGACAAATCTGATCACCACACAGGCACACACACAAAGAAGTCCTAAATAACAGTATTAACTAGTGGGGAGAAAACCACACACCTGTTCCAAAATCTGGATGAACCTGCATTCAGTCGTGACAAATTTTCCCTTAAATCTCCTGAAATAGCTAGAGAGAAAGAGAATTAAGGAGAGAATATATAGGAGATGATGTACACATGCATAGTGTCTAGCCATAACATGCAATATGCATGGCTCCTCGCACGCCATCCACCAAGGCCATCTATCCAAGATGGACTCTGCAAACGGCATACAGGGAGCCAGGCATAATATACGTAATACATAAAATGTGTACATCACACTATGTACTCTTCCTCAAAAGAAGAAGAAGGAGACATGATAAACACAAAGAAAACTTCAAGTGAAGAAAGAGGAGTGCTCAAGATATGAGGAAGAATGGAATATTTATTGATGAAGAAATGAAAAAGATAGATCGAGGATCTCTACTGAATCCAATCAACTCAGTAGTAAGGTGTATGAAGAGACCCCAGAAGGTTGTGCTTTCACAAACAAGCCTAACTTTTGCTTTGCTATATCAGCCCAAGGAAACCACTCCAACAGACACATCTGTATTTCTACTTTTGGTGGGGAAACCTTCACTTCAATTAGCTAAAGAACTCTCTTTCTCCCTCTCTCTCTCTCTTTGATTTTTTTTATGAGATGGGATGAGATAGCGAAGAAAAGAAACAAAGTTGTGGGGTTGGGAGATGCTCTCCCCCTACTCCCACTAAATATAAGAAAAAGTGATGAGCTAGTAGTAACACTATTAGGGGTGGAAAGACAACTATATGGAAATTTTTAATGCCTCCATGAGCTTTATTGTGATTTAGAGTTGTCACCCATACCCAAAACCCTTTTTTTTAATTGAACCTGGACGAGTTGTGATACCATCCTCCATCAGGCTCACTTTTTTTCTTAAAGTAATTGACACCTTTTACTAGGCCATCTTTAGATGAGGCCCAAATTTAAATTTATATCGTAGTTAATTTTTTTTATTAAATTTACATAATAGGGCAAAAAAAAAAAAATCTTATTGTTCCATGTTATACATAATGATCTTCATAAATATATACGAGATTTAAAGTACTAATATTAATTTTCTTTTAGCCTGATCGATCTAAGGTTCCTTAGAGCATTTTCAAGGGAGATTTAAATTGGCCAAAAAGCCAATTTGGGGTCCCCTATAGGAAAAAACATGATCCAATGGAACATCCTATATATACCTACGGTTTATCTTGGTCTCTCCCTTTCCCTATATCTGGGGGCATCCATGCTATCCCCAAATATTAAAAAATATTTTTTTTAAAAAAAACTTCATTTTATTGTCTCTTCTCCAATCATTAAAATTTAAATAGGGGATTCATAAAATTAGGGAAAGATATTTTAAATAATGATGAAAATTTTAAAATGGGGAATGTGGTTGTTTGGAGTGATAAAGAAATAGGGGATTCCTAAAATTAAATTTTGGTTAAAATGGGATGTGGTTGATACTTCAATTTAACTTTTACCATTGGAGATGTTCATAGTTGACTATCACCTAGGCCCCAGCTTTTATTGAGATAGCAATTTCCTCCACACATTTTATTGTCAATTGATCCAAAACTCATTAATTGCATACCTGGTAAGACTTGTAGTCAATGGTACACATGTCGTTCTAGGGTTATACTTAGGCTGACCTCTTATTGTGATTTAGAGTTATTACCCATATGTAGCCCAAAATCCTTTTTTTATGAAACCTAGACGACTTGTGATATCATCCTCCGTCAGGCTCACTTTGTTCTTAAGGTAATTGAGAACTTTTACTAGGTCATCTTTAGATAAGGCCCAATCAAATTCAAATTTATATCATGGTTATTTTTTATTTTTTTAAATTTAGATAATAGGACCAAATTTTTTTGACTATTCTATGTTATACATAATGATCTTCATAAATATATACGATATTTAAAGTACTAATATATTTTCTTTTAGCCTCTTCGATCTAAGGTTCCTTAGTTGACTATTACGCCCCAACTTTTATTGGGACAACAATTTCCTCCACAAGTTTATTACCAATTGATCCAAAATTCGTTAATTACATACCTAATAAGACTTGTAGTCTGTGGTACACATGTCATTCTAGAGTTATACATAGGTCGACCTTTGAGCTAACTAGCTAGCCGGTACATTTATAGCTACAAAAACATATACTCTTTATTATATATGGTTCACAACTAGTATTGTGGGGGGTGTACAAAAAGTCAATAATCTCAAGGTCGGGGCTGCTCCAAGGATCCAACGAATAGCTAAGGTTTGTTAAATTTGTTCTTGTGCCTTCAACCAATGCTGACTCAAACCGAACTCCAAACCAGGCAGCTTTTGTTCAGGAATATTCTAGATAACATCGCTCTCCCACAAACTCATCAGAAAGAGCTTTCGTTTTTGCTTCTTTATGAGAGATTTGAGATGTCGCCCTATGGGTTTGATGTACTCTTATCTTCAACGACTGGCCCAACATTGGGGGGGGGGGGGGGGGGGGGGGGGGGGGGATTGAGTTTGGGCCCTATTAATTTATGTCAGTCTAATATCCATTTTAAAAAATAATCGAGTCTAACCTCCAAATTCACGTCAACTTACTATATAATTTTTTTTTTCCAAAATTCAAGAATGCCCTTCACTTAAAAGGCACATGCAAGACGCATACTAGGTTGAAAACATCTCTGAGTACTTCACAAATCTCTGACAACTCCAATGGTTTTTTTTTTAAAAATTCATAATAAGTTGCAACACACAACTAAACATGTTTTAAATATCCAGATATCTCATTATATCACAATTGATGTTCTAAAATCAGGTCATGATACCATCATTTTCAGTGATCTATCAATATATGTTGTAGTGATTAACTAGATATCCCAAGTTTTATCCTAAAACCATAAGTCGATATATGTTGACCCAACTTTAATATTATTTTGAACATTGTCTTTGAGTAGTTGCCTCTGTAGGCACCTTGCTTCCGAAATTTAACCAAGAATCATATGAAAATCTTAAGAGCATCTCCAAGAGACTCTTTAAAGTCTCCTTAATGCACATGTGACAATTTTTGAAGTAGCATATACTATTTTTTTTTGCTCAAACAACCTCCTTGAGTATGACATGGCATAAGGAGCTTCTAAGGAGTGCATTCTCTCTACCTAAACTAAGAAGTGTGAATGACCTTCTTAACCTTATTTTAATCATTTTTTACCTGTGCGGATTCCACTAACTACTCAAAATAATAAATGCTTTGTATCAATGTTCTAATTGACTTGGGCCCTATTAATTTATTTCTAATTGAGTCTAATATCCATTTAAAAAAATAATCGAGTCTAACATCCAAATTCACGTCAACTTAACTATATAAATTTTTTTTTTCAAAATTCAAGAATGCCCTTCACTTAAAAGGCACATGCAAGACGCATACTAGGTCAAAAACATCTATGAGTACTTCACAAATCTCAGACAGCTCCAATGGTTTAAAAAAAATATATTCATAATAAGTTGCAACACGCAACTAAACTTGTTTTAAATATCCAGATATCTCATCATATCACGATTGATATTCTAAAATCATATCATGATACCATCATTTTCAGTGATCTATCAATATATGTTGTAGTGTTTAACCAGATATCCCAAGTTTTATCCTAAAATCATAAGTCGATATATGTTGACCCAACTTTAATATTATTCCGAACATTGTCTTTGAATAGTTGCCTCTGTAGGCACCTTGCTTCCAAAATTTAACCAAGAATCATATGAAAATCTTAAGAGCATCTCCAAGAGACTCTTTAAAGTCTCCTTAATGCATATGTGACAATTTTTGAAGTAGTATATACTATTTTTTTTGCTCGAACTACCTCCTTGAGTATGACATGGCATTAAGGAGCCTCTAAGGACTGCATTCTCTCTCCCTATACTAAGAAGTGTGAAGGGACTTCTTAACCTTATTTTAATCATTTTTTTTACCAGTGTGGATTTCGCTAACTACTCAAAATAAAAAATGTCTTGTATCAGTATTCTAAAAATCGCTAGGCACTAGGCGTATGAGCAAGGAACTAGAATCCAGAGGGCTAGATGGAGCATAAGCAGAGGGGCCTAGGAGATTTATTTATTTATTTATTATAATTTATAAAAGTTAAGCATAATAGCATATAAATTATTTCCAATTCAATGACAAGATACATGTGCAATATGTATATAAAAATAGTCTTAATTTATTTTTTTGAACTGGAAATAAAAAATTAAAAGAAATTTCGAAGACCCGCCAAGGCGTCCGCTTAGCACCTAGGCCGATTTTTAAAACAATGCTTTGTATACCTATTGGTTCCACAAACAACAAATAATAATAATAATAATAATAATAATAATAATAATAATAATAATAATAATGATAATAATAATAATATAGATGAATGAGGATTTTAAGGAGACTCTTGAGGGTTATTTGAAAACCTGTGCTCTTTATTTTCTAAGAACTCCTTAATATATATTACTTTAATAATTCACAGAGTCTATTGGAGATGTTGTAATTGATTCATTTTGATAGTAAGTATTTCATAATCACTTTCACTGTAATAGTACACAAAAGAAGAGGGGTGAGATTATAATAAAGTAAAACAATAAGGGAGTGACTCAACAAAAAAAGAAGGGGGAGATGATGGTTTAGGGTTGGATTGGAACTAATTGGTAAAGAAACCAATCCCATGCAAACCTCCTTTTCTAGGTCCTAAAGCAAGTGTTGCCTTTTATCTATTCTGAAACCCACTTTGTCTGGAAGTGGTTGGAAGGATTTGGATTCCTTTCCACCTCTCTATTCCTTTTGAAAACAACAACTTGTCCTCATTTTCTCTCTTCTTCCTTACTTCATCTTTTTCTCTCTCTCTCTCTCTCTCTCCCTTTTGCTTTGTGTTTATTGATTTTTATTTTTTGCATTTTGTGAGACAAAGGGGTTAAAGTGATTGGCTTTCAAACCCCGTGTCATAGTGATGCTTTCAAACCTTAATGGAGATTGATAATGAGTACACTTTTATGTTTTATCCCTTCATTATCTTCCTCATACCACCTGTACTTTGTATCCATTTGAACCCTGTTGATGATCAATTTGGGTGATTTCTCCAGACCCCATTTTTGTTTGATCCAGTGACAAGAATATTTATTGAAAGTTATGGATGAATCAGCTTCAACAGGAGAACAAGATTTTGCTTGGGGACAAGGCAAAATGATTATGAAGATCAAAGGTAGTTGCGGGATCTCAGGCTACTTCATTATCATCTCTCACCAATAACTTTTTTATAAAACCAATAATTATAAAAAGGAAAAAAGAAGAAGAAAGACCTGCTGCTGTACATGTGAGGACTTTGGTGTAACCCTTGTAAAAAGTAATGATATGAATGATCTAGGCAAGAGTAGAAAACTGCTATTCAGGCCCCTTCGCCTCATTTTGGTCAGAGGGTTGGAATCTCCTTTTGTAATAGTTTAGCTGTTTAATATATATAAATCTCTATTTTTTTTTAAATATTTTTTTTATAAAACAATAGCTACATGAAGATAGTTGTGAAATCATAAAAATTGACTCAATTATATTGTTCCTTCTCTTTAAACTTTTTTACATGAAAATTGACTTGCAAGTATAGGTAAGAGGTTCACATCTATGCTTAGCATGTTATGTAATATTCAAAAGATCATTTCGTAAAAAAAAAGATGACAATAAAATGTTTCAATTATGTGCATTAATTATATTCACCAAAATTGATGGAGCAAAGAGGGTAGAAGGAGTCTAGGTGAAGCAATTCCCTAAGTATCATGTTCAAAAAAAAAATCCCTTAGACAAAAAATAAAACAAAGTGTATAGTGAAAGCTATATGTAGTAACCCACATTTGCTGGAAGCTATAGCAAAAATAGATCATCTCTAGCCAGATTAGGCGAACTGTTCCAGCAAATCCCTACACTAGTTACTAGCTAGGTGATGAAGCTCATATAGCATAGGTGAAACATGATGAACATATTTATTTATTTATACGTTATGTGTTGTCAATCAGTGTTACTAGGAATATCAAGTTCAGATGCATGATACAAGCCACGTCGTGATAACTGTAGTAAGCTAGTAGCAAAGCAAGTAGCCTCATATATATATATTTCCCCTTTAACTCTTCTCATCCAAATGCGGTTATCAAAGTTCAAACCTAGACTTGTGATTCCATCAATACCGCTCAATATTAGTACCCCATTGGCTATACTACTTGTATATGTCAAAAGTGTATGCCAAGGCAAGGATGATGAGTATGTATCAACTTCATGATCAAGACACTCTTCTATAATGAAAACACACAAAATAATTAAGATGAAAGCCACATTGACATACATTAAAAAAATATATATATGCAGAAAGTTGAATGTAGTTGAAGGTGGTGGTCAGGTCAAAAAGAGAGAAGCAACTAATAATGATGATAGGAGAGTGCAAAGAAGAAAAGCTGTTAAAGTATGGATTGGTGGGAAAATTTGGATTAAAAAATGGAAAATGGAAACCAAAGTGTTTAACTTGTAGAGATTTGGAAGGAACATTTCTTTTTTTCTATGGGGGAATCCATATGGTCAGTCAGGCCACACCCTTGGTGTTTGGACCTTTGGACAGAGCAAACAAGTGAGATGGTTTGTATGTTCCAGGAGAGATTCTCCTCTCTTGGCTGTTCTCAATGTTTCTGTGTCTGCTGCATTCCAGTCTCTTATCTCTCTCTCAAACTCAGACTGACTCCTCCTACAGCCACACCCACACCCACACCCACACCCACAACATCCCTCACGAGTCACGACTACCCATGCAGAATTCGTCACAATAGCATCCCTCCAGGTCTTTTTTCTCTCTCCCACTTTCAGTATGTTTTCATTCCCAACATACCACATTCTGGACCATAAGAGATTAATTGTGTATTGAAGCAACACAATTTTAAGTATGGGGACATTGTTCCGGGGTGAATCACAAACTTACACATACACAAGAAACAATTGTTTGATTGATGAATTGTTTTGTTTGTGACACAAGATTAAATTTTCATACTATAACACATTAGTTATTATGATGCACCCCACATAAACCACACGAGTCGATAATGTTTTATTATTGTTTAGTGTATTCCTTTAGACAAACAAAATTCCAATGAAATGTCTATTGACTGGGAAAAACCTGCATTTGTCATTTGGATCCTTCTAAATGGCTCTGAGTGTCAACCAGTATGTGAGCAAAACATATTGCTTCTAGACCAACTTCTAGCTACACACCATCAAATTGCAGAGAGATGTTTATGTACATCTAAATGCAATTTCAATGGCATCTGACCTCACCATAGCCTCCTCAACAGCTTCGATAACCCTCGGACAAGATAACATTCTTATTGTATGACAATGAAATTGCTATTTGCTAAAGTAAGCTACTTATCTATCAAATGAGAGGTTTCTTAGGGCTATATGTCATGCCCAAACTATTCCTCTGTTTCATTGGGTTCTGATCAAATCTTCACTTTTGGGAAAGGCAGTCCATAACAGCCCCAGTTCAGGATTCTCCTGGTTGCTGGTCCCCGACCCCAGATGTGCTGGATGACACCATCACCATGGACCAGTCAAGCCCATACCATTAAACTACAAAAATGTGGTCAGGTGATAAACAAGCGCACTTTCTTGGGATTTTAACTACTTGAGCACTTCTCTGCCTTGATTCTGCCAAAGAATTCCACACTTCTCCAGATTCTGCTAATAGTCCCTCATCTTTACTCTTATTTATGCATATCAAGGAGAACATGTGATACAAATGCATTCTGTGTAATATCTATATGGCTTCATATTAAGAAGAGATGCTTCTTGGATGGTAGCATTTGGCAGACTATTTAAGCATCACATTCAAAGAAAAATACATATGGACTATATTGGATTCAACTCTAATTTTTCTTTCTTGTTTTGCCCTCCCCTATTCTTCATAATTATATTTGAACGTAAATAGACAAATGAATAAAGTCAAGGGCATTTGTGTCTTTTAACTATAAAACACGAGTTTGTCTAAACAACCAGACTTTAAAGCCATTTTTTTATCAGGCTTGAGTGTTTTTACACTTTTACTCCTAACATTATCTATAGAAGGGGTAAAAGTATAAAAATCCCAAAACCTGACTATAAAGCCTGACTGCCTAGAATTGGGGATAAAACACTATTACTCATTTGTCTTCAACCTAATTTTCGAGTTCCGACAATACCCACAACTTTATAATATTTACAAATAAAAATAAAAAAGTTGGTAAAAGTGACAAAAAATGTTTCTGTCTTCAAACAAAAACACTTACATTTTTTTTTACACTTTTACCCTCCCAATTCAGATTATACCCAACCCCTCTCAATATTCATCAATTATACCTAAGCCCTAACATAATTTATTTGATGTCCTTCAATAATCTATAAATTATAGATAAGCCCTTATATCTAAATTTTGAATTTTTTCATTTTGCCTTTCACATTTTATAACTTTTACAATCTAAACCAACCCCTCTTAAACATTGATATATTATATCTAAGCCCCTAATATAATTTATTTCAAACCCTCACTTATTTATAAATTATTATAATAAAAAACTAAATAAAAATAAAAATAAAAACCCTTGCAACTAAGTTTTTTATTTTCTATTTTGTCATTTACATTTCATACTTTTACCATCAAAACCAGTACCTCTGAAATATTGATTAATTATACTTAAGCCTCTAATATAATAATTTATTTGAAGTCCTCTAATTATTTATAAACCATACATAGGCCCTTAAGAAAAAAAAAATATTGAATATAACCTATGTCGTTGCACTCTGGACCAGGATGGACTACCTGATGGACAGTGTAAGAAAAGTGTCATATCCAGCTCAACACATTCTCTGGGCTGGGCTAAAGATCAAGGCTGGTATTATCACCATGCAGGTGCAGGCTATAAGATTAGCATCCTTTAAAATCACTACAACTATCACAGGCATACAGTGGTAGATGCTCACATTAAGCTTCACGAATATATATATATATATATATATATATATATATATATATATATATTAAAAACAAGCTTCAAAGACATTTAGACCTTTTTCTAAATCATGTAATCAGAGTATGAATGTTTAGTTATAAACAAGACAAGTTCCAAAGATGTTAGGAAAACTGAGATTAAATAGACCTTCATGTACAAATTTCAGGAGCCGTTCTCATCTACAAGTCTTACACTTCTTTCCTTTCTTCTCCTTTTGTTCGTCTTCTGAGGCTCCATCCATGAATCTGCTCCGCATCATGCAAAGAACAAAGCCAGGAAAGTAAAACAATAATCACAGAAACCAAATAAAATACACCTCAAATCAAAATCTCCCTGAATCTCCATTTCCTTGCAGGCAAACATTCTACTTCTAACTTGTATCGATCAATGTCAAGCTGACTTCCTAAGTCAAAATTCTCGCTATGTACAGGACCTCAGAAATCAGTAAGCATTTTCTGTCCTTCCTCTAGATTATACTGAGGGATCACACCTTCTAATGCAACCCAGGGATGTCTAACAACAGCATCCAACGTCATCCTCTGATCACGATCTGTAATATATGTGCCGAGGATATATTTTGGGAGCAAAATTTTTGTTAAAACAAATATGCAGAAAAAGTAATCCCAAACAAGTCCAGAAGGGATCATTTACAATCTGAGATCAGGGACACAATTATGATAAACTACTATTATAAACTATGAACATTCACAACAACAGAAATTGGTAAACCTTATCATATGTATCCTGTCACCAGGTATTGACCGATCACCATACGGTAAAATAGTTACACCAACGGCCCATGTGTCAGCAGCTTTGCCATGGTAGGTTAGACCTGCAAAAGAAACGAAAGATTTTTGTTGGGGAGTTTATAAAGATGCCAACCTTTTTTGTATATAGTTTAAACAGCACTCGGGTGCAGTAAATACAGGAGTTCCAGGAGACCACCGAAGCTCATCATTTTCATCCTGAGGTACATCACAAATTTTAGAGAACTAAAGAGTACAATTATGTTATTTGGATTGCAAACCTCACAACATGAGCTAGATACTTCACTTTTTCTTAAAATATTTCCGAGCATACGTGTCTGGTCAAAAGCAAACACACTCAAATAGTGTCAATCAAATATATGGAGCTCAGAGAGCTCGACTTTCAGTCAGACGCTGATAGAGAGGAGAGTGTGAACCAGGTTTTCCAACATATACCTTGCCATATATTGTATCCTAGGTGCACGAGCCACTAGCGAGACTCGAGCTTGCAACCTCCTCATTGAAGAGGGATGTGACCATCTAAGCTACAGTCTATTCACTTCATTTCCCACCATGATTATCTTCTAACTCACTCGGATATAACTAGTAGCACACAAGAAATTTAATTTGCACATATGGTGCCACTGCTACACTTAATAATGGTGGTTGGTGAGGGGAAATGACCCTTGAGGAATAATTCCCTACATCATTTGCTTAAAACAAAGGAGAAATAGTACCAGTATTGTCACCTCAAACAACAGACAATCTACATCTTAGAAGGGTGGCGCTTTCTGCAAGCAAGATGCAAGAAGCTTCAAACTTATTGAAGAGGTTAAGATGAGTCAATTCGGAAATGGGACAGAGGTGAAAGTTAAACAAAATGATTTTTTGAAGGACTACCAGGGAAAAACCTTCCCATGGAAACTTTCTCGAATTGTCCCTGGCAAAAACTCCTAGGGTTTTTTTTTTTTTTTATCATGTGAATGGTGTTATGGGAGCGAAACGGAAGTATTAACCCATACGATACAAAAGGAAATTTGTAGGAGAGGAAGAGGAAAAACTTTCATTTGCTACTTCATGTGGAAACCAATGATGCACGGACTCAGATACGCGTGTCGTGTCGGACACGGATACGACACGGCGACTCGGCAATTTTCAAAAAATTAGGGCTCGGCGACACAGTCAAACTTATTTTTTTAATATATTTTTTTTGTAACTCATATGATTATATGAACATTCAAATTCATTCATTCAAAATTACAATTACATCATAAAGTCAAACTCAAGTCATACTCATAAAGCATAAGCAGCAAATAGTTATCCCACGACCTGTTATCTTCAACAAGTGGTCTTTCAATCTAGTAAGAGATCTCGTATACTCTTTCTGACAAAAGTTACACCGCCATCTAAGATTTCCCCCACCTTCACTTAGTCTTCTTATTATTGTCACATGCTTCCAAAGATCATATCCAGTTACTTGGCCTAAAAAAACATTAAGAGAAAAAAGACAATTACAATGTTAGACTCACTCAACCAGGATGACGTCAATGCCATTTTACAATTACAATTACAATGGTCAAGGGTATGCTTCACTATCTTATTCCTTGCGCAACATGTATGTTTTTTTTTTCAATCAGTTTTGTTGGAAAATTATACTTAAACAGTTAAACATCAATTGTTCATTTCCTTTGCAGCTTGCAGTTCAAGGATCTTTACCAGGTGTTAGAACAGGTCATGTTGCTGTTATTAGCTTCCTATATGTTCATGGACTCAGCTTACACAAGGGCGATTTTCAGTCCAAGGCATAGATGATAGATCCCGTCGAGAGCAGATATCGCAGGAAAAAAAACGAAAAAAAGAATCAAAGAAGGTACCTGGTGATGGCGATGCTGAGGACGACATAGATCCCGTCGATCGATCTCTCCCTCTCTATCGAAATCGATCTCTCTACCTCCATCCAGCACTGTTCGATCGATCGATCGAGTCGAGACTCTCTCTTTCTCTGGTTCGCTACTTTTCACTGTTATCTCTTTTCTCTGCTCTCTCTGCTCTTTGTTAGTGTTAGGGTTTGTGGGAGGAAGTAAGGAACGATCGAAGAGGAGGTAAAAGAGGGGATATTTGCACCCGACCGTGTCTGGCCGAGTCTGGACCGTGTCCAAGTCAGTCAACGAATTTTGACCGTTGACCATGTGTGCAATACGTGTTGGGCGGGAATCCGTGTCCGACACGTATTTGACACGTGATTCAGAGGTTTTCTGGAGAGTCGGTGCATCAAAGGTGGAAACACTTGCAAGACTTTTGGAGGTTGATTCGAGCCATGCCAGGTCAATGATACAAAGACTCTTCATGGGAAGCTTCGTGTTTCTTAGTCCCGAAATGAAAGATTACTATGAGACTTGCTCCTTATGCTTTCACTTGGCTTATGGAAGGATGTTGGATGCTGGAATTTTAATGATAGACATGATGTGTTTATCATCACTTTGAGATTCTTCCAATCCATTGTTAACGGGAACCTATTTTAAGCCCCATTAGTCAATTAGGATAATTTGATTTGGCAACCATAAAATCTATTTTAGGTGGCTTTGTATAATAGGTGATTATAAATCAATTATTCAGAGAAGAATTTGCAGACACAGATGGAGCACAACCGTATGTATGTTCTCATCTCGTCTTATATAAATATCATGCGGTACCCGGATACTTCACATCCCTAATGTCTCCTGTTGACATTATAAGAACCCGGAACAATCCATAGACTCAGGACACATACTAAAAACTCTTCCCTCAATTTTTAACTTTTACTATGTTTATTAACCACCAACATATATCATTGTAAATATATGCTGATGTGTTAACTTAATTTGTGATGCCGCCTATATACGAACTAGAAATTCGAGTTTTGACATTATGGCCCTGCTTGGTTAGCTGAAAATATGTTGTAAATGGAAGTTAATTTCACTAGAAAATAATAATAATAATAATAAATCATTTTCTAGGATACATAATTTGCATTTTCTCAATGTTCGCTTGGTGACAATCTTAGGGAGTGTTTGTTTAATTAAGAGAACTAACCTCCTCTTAAGAGTCAATTTCTTACTATGAGGTTCCAACAGCATGAGCTCAACCTCAACCTCAAAAGGATGGATCCATTTGAGATTGAGGGTGGTTGTGCCCCCCCCACCCCCATGGGTCATTTAACAAAAGCTTTAAAAAAAAGGTAAAAATGCTTTTGGGGGCAAATAGCCGTTTTTGTATCATTTGCATGTGTGATGTTCAAACAAAAGCGGGTCAAACTAACCATGTTCAAAAATAGCAGTTGGGCTAGGCATGCGTGCAAGATAGTCTTGTGCCCGTAGGACTATTTCGCACCCCAACCCCGCACATCTGAAGCAAGCCATACTCCGTTCTTTTTTTTGGCAATTGGTTGGGCTGAAACCTCAAACCAGTTGAATTTTGGGAAGCGCACACTCAAAACTCAATCAAAACACAAATGTGGATTTTAAGTTTACCCATTGGAGATGCTCTAAATGGGGTTTAAAAGTGTTTTTTAAGAGCTTGTTAGAGCCTCTTAAAAGTAAATGAATATTTTTCCCATAATGGACAACTCACATAAACAATATAATGACACTTTATTTTCAAAAAATTACCTGTATCGGACAAATATTGACGCTCGAACATCCCCATGCTTAGATCAACGTTTTTAGATATCGTTGAAAAGTTTCAATTCTTTACAAATATTACAATCATACTATGGCAAGTTACTAGTACATATGTAGCAATATTGACCTACGAGCAAGGAAACACAGACTCTTTGAAAAACTTGTCTTATCTCCGACACGTATCCGACACCGACACTTGCTCGACACGCCTCCGACACGCGTCGAACACTTGGTCAATATGTCGGCAAGTCTCAAACACATGGTCAATGTGGTCAACGTGTCGGACACCTTTCGATACACCCGGAACTTGGTCAGGACACAGTCAAGACTCGAAAACCAACTTTCTTTTAATTTTTACTTTTAGATGTTCGCAACTAACCACCTAATTTAATGGTTGTTGATCCATCTACAGTGAATGACTCTTACAATTATCATTTAAGACAAATAGGGCAAAAAGACACTAAAGCATAGAATAGTCTATGTTTCTTAATCTCTGCTTCTTTTTCTCTCATTTGCTTCTTCTTTCCTATACTTCTTCTTTCCTATACTTCTTCTCTACTATATTTTTTCTCTACTTTATTTTTCTCTTGCAACAGAGTGTCATCTTCTTCAAACACTCTAAGAAAACATTTTATTAGATTATTATTTGTTTATATGACTTATTACAAAAAATACAATGTGTCGACGTCTCCTCGGTCCTAGTTTTTGAAAAATTGTAGAGTCGGCGTGTCGTGTCTGACACGACGTGCGTATCCGTGTCCATGCATCTTTGCCTACGAGTGAAACAATATAACTAATAATACAAAACTTATTACTTTATGAGTAAATAATACTAAGACATACATGCATATCCCCAGCATGTCCTCGTATTGTGTTTTTTATATGTTAGCTGATGTGTCCGAACCTTGTATCTGCGTCGGGCATCCGTGTCATTGTAACATAACACAGTAATAGCCCTCGATGTAATTAGGTTATAAAAGAAGACTAGTATAGAAAAAACATGATAAGAGGTTGTTAAGAAATTGAGGAATCTCTAACCAAAATTGGGAGCACCAAATTTGAGACTTTACCTCTTATTAAGAAATTAAACAAAGACCTCCTTGAAAGCATTATCAACATCACTACAACCACCTATCATCACCACAAGCCTCACAACTACCACATATAACAAAATCACTCAAGTAAAAATAAAGAAACTGGCAATAAAATAATACTAAGATCCTGTGCAATTAAAATAACGTTATAAACACCGATATAACGCTTAACGGGGGTCAGCCGTTACGTTATGAGATTATCACTTTTTTGTATCACCGCTCCGATATAACGCCGTTATATGGCCGTTATTGAGATAACGTTTTTTTTTTCAATAACACCGTTTGAACTTTTTGTTATATTATATAAAAAAAATCACCTATTTTATTCTCAATCGAAGAAGGACTAGAGCTTGTCGTCGCCGATCAACAAAGAACCAGACCTCGCCAGTTGACAAAGAACGAAATAAGAAGGGAAGAAAACGAAGAGTCGATCACACTCTTTATTGCGATCTCATTCTCATACGAAGGGACGATGTTTTTAATTAATGTTTTGATGTTTTTGAATTTAATATTATAAACATGATTTACTCAGTGTAGTTAAGGCGTTGAGGCGGCGGGGAGGCGGATGAGCTTGAAAACGCCTCAGATGCGAGGCGGACGCCTCACTTCACTGAGGCGGTCTTTAACATTCTTTAATAAATTGAAACACATTTAGATAAGTAATATTCATCATCATTTTGATAACTTGCATATGCCAATATGTACAAAAAGTCATACAACTATTTAGAATTGAAATTGAAATGGAAACATAATAAAGTTGCATAACATAGCAAAAAGATGCACTACATAAGTGTACTTAACTTGCCTATCCACTAAATCACTAAAAAAGAAACAAACAAGAAAAACATCAAAGCATAATGTAAACTAGTTCATCAACTTCTCATTGGTTTAACTTTGGAAATTTGAAACAGTGTTTGAAAAATTAATGGTTGAATTTGAAACAAACAGTGTTTGGAAAATTGCAATTTGGTAAGGCATCGCCCAGCAAGTCTCATTGGTTTAACTTTGAAAATTTGCACCAAATTTTGATCCATATGCTAAAATATTACGATCCATACACTGAAATATTACTTATTATTGTTTATTGTGAAGAAAAAAAACGCAGCATAGCAAATCATATAAAAAAAAAAGCAAAACAGATCATATAAAAAAAAATATAACAGATCATTAAAAAAAGGAGGTGAACAGATCATATAAAAAAAAGGTAGTAGAACAGATCATATAAAAAAAAACACAGCAAAAGCTGCAGAACAGATCGTGAAAAAAAAAACACAGGAGGGGGAGTGAAGAAGAGGAAGGAGGAAGATGAGAGGAAACATCCTGATATGAAAGAGGCAACACCTAATTTGAAGGAGAGGAACCTGATTAGAAGGAAAAGAACACACACAGCAACAACAATAGCCCCCAAGGAGTCGTTCTCTTGTCTAAAACTCTAAATACGCCCCTCTAACCTTAAAAGACAAGTGGGCTGCAATAGGCTTTTGGTTTTTAAGCTGTAAATGGACTGAGGCGGCCCGAGGCAGTCTGAGGCGGTCCGAGGCGGTGAGGCGTGAGGCGTGAGGCATGAGGCGGTCCGAGGCGAACGCCTCACTTCACCGCTCTGCCTTGCATCATTTTGAGGCGTCTCTTTGCCAAAACGCCTCGAGGCTCGCCTAGGCGTCCGCCTTAACAACATTGGATTTACTTTTTTTTCTCTACAATACATTAATACTTTGTGGGGGTATTAAAAATATATATTTAACAAAATATTTCGTTATATCACGTTATAACCTATAACGCTTCTAGACTGTTATGGGTCTGTTATCCGATTCAACTACATAGCTAAGATCTTAAGAAAATGTCAATGATAACACAATATCAATCTTCCACTCTTTTAAAGCCCATCACCCCTCCAACATTTTTTGTTACCTACTTAATTCATTATTACTCGGGTAAAAAAAAATACACAGAGCACAAAAACCGACTCAATGAGAAATAAATTGCTTGTTTAACTGGTGGTTAATGCAAGCAACACCAAATTTGGTTTTTTAGTCCAAGATGGCTAAAAATATCGATGAAACCTAAAAGGTGATCCTCCTCCTACTTATATCAGTTGTTAGCAGAGCATAATAGATATTACATAACTATGAGAAAAGCAAGTCTCACCTCAAAGATTTGGCTCACACTGAAATCCCCTATCGTCACTGTGCCAGTGATAGTAACCAAGAGGTTGTCCGGTTTGATGTCTCCATGCACAATATTCTGCAGATAGGTGGAGTACAAAACCATAACTAAACAACATTAACAAGATCAGGTGGATAAGAAATTAGAGGCTTTCAGCATAGGAAAGAAAAAAATAGTGAATCTACTAGAAAATGCATCTACAAGAAAACTAACATCATTTTCTTTGAAGCGATAATCATCCTCTATGAGCTTGTTTTATGGGATGCTTCATATTTAATTTATCATCTTTACAAGGTTTAAATCATTATAAATTTATAATGAAGGGAAGCACGCAAGGGCAGCCCAAAGACAAACTAAGGCTGGAAACTTACACCCTCATAGATGAACTAGGGGAAGCCCAATATCTCATTTAACATGTTCATGGTGTTCCTACTCACTACTGAATTCTTTTTCATTCTGCTGAGCTCACAAGCCCAAGTTTCTTTTTTCTTCATTTCTCCTATAGCTATAACTTATAAGTGAGTTTTGTGATCTCCATCATGGAAGGACCAAGGACCAAAGAGAGCAGATATCAATGAAATAATAGGTAGATAACAATCTAATATCTATATAAATATTAAAACATGCGCAAGCAAAAGTTTTAGCACATACAAGCAGCATGCCAGGACTATAGCTGAGAAGGAAGACATATAGCTAAGAACACACTGAATCATGGTATAATTGTGTCAAATGCAGAAGAAACAAGTAACACAAATATCAGTAATCATACATGAGCCCAGCAGCTATATCCCGGAGGTATCTCCGTGCAACAGTTTCTCCCAAGTCACCAGGGGGACCAGAGACTTCACACGCCCATTTGCCTTCTGCAAATTCAAGAACTGATTATCAAGAAAAGTAAGATAACAAAAAATTATCACGTGATTTAGATAGACAAGAATTGCACTGTTATGGACCAATAAAGAACTATTGAACACCAAAAGTTCAAGTGATGCAAAGCCTACAAAAAGTAAGTGTCAATAGATACCCATGTAGAAATGATCTGTGTTGGGGTCATCAATCACCTCAACAAGGTTGACTATATTGGGGTCATCAACCATTTTCACTATTGACACGTAAAATTGTAAAAGGAACGGGTAGGTCAATATGGTGCAAACAACGATTTTACAGTGGAATGAAATATAGTTATGGACATGATACTCTGCAGAGAATTAGATCAGAAAGGAAAGGAATCTATGATGTCTGTGACAAAGGAGTTTATGAAACTTGGGAGTAATCATGATATGATAAGTCGAAGAATTAAATTAACATAGGTCACTGCACATGCGTATTTCCTCGTGAAGAAAGGAAAAGAATTCTCATTTTTAGTTTTGAAAGACTGTCTGATACAAGTGTCTTCTGATGAGAATGCATGCAACTTCTTCCTTCGATCGCATTCCTTGAATATATCCCCTTGTCTATCCTCTTTTCCCTCTCTTTCATTGTGTGCATCAAACTCATTTGCAATCCCAATTGGGTTTCAGATTCTTATATCCAGGCCGAGTCCTGCTTATGGAAGAATCAGAGAGAGTCGGAAAAGCTCTTCTTGCAAGAACTCGGGATCTGGAATAAAGCTGATTTAAAGTTAAGATTAACAGACGTGAGTTTTTAATTTAAAATCCTTGATGGAATATTATCAACGAAGTCAATTGTTGTTGTTTTCTACATCCATATTTTTTAGTTACTTTATTGGGAAAATATATACAAGCAAATAAATTAGATTACCAAATAACTAGGTAATAGACCTCTAGTTGGGTGATACTTTTCAACAAAATAATAAACATGTAAAAGAGTACACACCTCTCGTAGAACATCTGTCATAGCAGTTTCTGAAGGTGACACTCGCAACCTTAACAAGTGAGACTTGTGAAACGCCTCCAATAAAAAAGGCAATACGAGTTAAAGGCTATGGAACCAGGGCATTTCCTTTATTTGTTTTATTCTATTTATTTTGATATGTGAGACAAAGAAAAAAATCATTGAAATGGGTCAATGAAAGTGAGAAGCTCGGAGAAACTAGAAACATGAAAATACAAACAAGACCGCAAAGCAAAACCATGGCACATCTAGTTATAACTCCATTATAATTTGTAACGGAGTTGAGGAATTTACCGTTATATTTAACGGCAGGTCATAACGGCAGCCAGTATACCGCTAATATAGCGACCGTTATGCACTTAACGGTATAAGTTGTAACGGCATTATAATTTTTGTTACATAAATAATAATAATAATAATAATAATAATAATAAACTGAATCATTATTTCTAAAGAAAAGACGAAGAATAAGAAACTGAATAAGAAGGAACGAAGAAGGAGAAGGATCGTCATATCTGATTTCAGAACTAGAAGAAGGAAGGATCGAACATCTGGCCTGTGCGATTCAGATCTGGCCTGATTCAGAGAGAAGAAGGAACGATCGAACCTCTGGCCTGATTCAGATCTGAAGAAGAAGACAAGGAGGAGGGATCCCCTACCGTACTGCTGCGATCTCTGTGACTGAGATCAATCTTGTGCGATCTACGTGCCCCGGTGCGTCTATGTGCCCCGGTACTTCCTGCTTCCATTTCCTGGTGCGTCTATGTGCCCCGGTGCTTCCTGCTTCCATTTCCTGGTGCGATCTATGTGCCCTGTGAATGAGATCGATCCTAGCGCTTCCTACTTCCATTTCTCGTAAGTTATTTGATTTGGGTGCTATTCTTTGCTGCTAAACAATGTATGCATATTCCCGAAAATAGAAAAACCCAGTAAACGTGAACAAGCCTTCACCCACTCACTATGACAGTGGCTTCAATTTTTTTCCCTCTTTTGATCAATTTTTAGTACCCTTGAGTTTATAAATTGGACATCTGAATTTTGATGTGAAGGGATTTCATCCAATTTCAAAAACCCATCATAAAGTCTATGCATCCTTCTTAGTTTTGTCAAAATCCATTTGTAATTCTAAAGTGAGCCTTCATCTACCGTACAAGTCTATTTTAGTGAATGGCCAGACCCCATTGTCTCTTTTTTTTCTTTTCTTTTTTTGACCATGTAAGCAAGTTTAAGTCAACATTATGAGTTGAGTTTTCACATTGTCTAGTTATTACTACTCTGTGATTTTGATAGTTAAGGTATATGTCAATGAACTCTCAGCTCAAGTCCTCATTATTTATGTATTTAATTACACATTGAAATCATCAATTTGTGCACTCATCTCAAATGGTGAAAGATTCAATCACCCCTTAACAGAGTTTGGTCTACTGCTTAGGCTTCTCAGTAGATCTCAGTTTTGCTTGTGCTTCCATAATCATCCCTTCCGTAACAAAATTAATGTCTATGCATCCAAGTTATTAATGTGGCAAAAAATCACCGATTAATCGCAATTCGGGGTTTGATCGAATTGAATTAGGTAAAATCGATTGGGGTTTAGAGGACACCGATTAATCGACGAAAAAACGGCGAATCACTGATTAATCGGCCCAACCGACTCGCCAATTTATCGCTATGTATAAAAAAATAATAACAATAAAAAATAAAAAAACCTAAACTCAAGATTCTCATGTCATGACTTCCTTGATTCATTGGTCTAGAATATATTAGCATAATACGGATATGGTATTTTTGTTTGTACAAAGCGACCATTCTAAAAATATCTCCTGCACAAAGTAATATGATTTACCTTTATGGGTTAGTGGGATAGGTAGGTTGGTTCTTCCTGTTAAGTCTAGCATCTATTTTGCTTCTGAATGTTTGTATTGATAGCTTAGATGTTAAAAAAATTTACAATTTTTTTTAGTTTCTTTTTAAGTAGCTTGGCAGATAATTTGTAAAATTATATAATTACAAATTTACACCATTTTGATTAATTAATTATTTTTGAAATCCAAGACTATGATTAAATTTTAAAAATATATACTTTGAAAAAATTGACCGATTAAATCCGATTAATCCTGCTTAATCGTAATTCGGTCTTGAACCGCATTGCGACCGCTTTCCGACTTAACTGCATAGCTATGCATTGTTGTGTGTCCATGGTTGTCTCATGGATGTATAATGATTCTACTGTAACACAAACTTTTCTTCGTATGCAACCTGTAACTCAAACTAGTTGCTGCAAAAATTCACACAAGTAAACATATAACAATAAGTTAAACCATTTGTTACATGGATTTATTTTCAAGTTTATGTTTAGTGATAAATTAAACAAATATGAGCATTGAGTAATGACATGAATTAATGCTCAGTGATTAGTTTCAAGTTTATTGAAAATATATAGTCTATAACATATTAATACTTGGTGGTATAAAAATATATTTTAAAAAAATATTATATTATATACCGTTATATCCCATTATAACCTATAATGGTTTCGTTATCCGTTTTAACTACATAGAACTATACAAACCATCAACAAAGGAAATAAGACAGATATTGGAACCCATAACCTATTGGACCTCAGGGCATAAACACATGAGGGTATTTAAATCAAAAGTGTTGGATTTTATTTAATATTATTCAATAACTCGGAAATGGCTGTAATAGGAGAACATATTTTGTGATATGCTTAATTGGATAGCTTCCTTTTTAATAAGAATTAGGATTCACAATGGCAATGGCCGGAGTTTTAGCCATTGTATTGTTGTCCTTGTAGTTTTCTGTTCAAACATTGAACTTCTCAAAAATAATAATGTAAACAATAAATAAACAAAGTCAGTGTTTCTTTATTCTTATAAATAAAGCCATTGGCTGTGTATTTGCCAAAAGAAATACCAGACTGCAAATGATGAGGTTGGTGAGAATAACTATTAGAATGAAGCTTGCAATGCCAAAGTGTTTTAAATACTAGACTTTTTTTACATGATATGAATTATGTACTATTATAACATCATTGCATGACCTTAATTAGTACATATTAAAATACCATTAAATAAAGTTGTTACAGTAGTCTGCTTTTTTTTTTTTGGAAGGGGGGCACTTTGGCTAGCCTAGGTGGTCATGAAGCGTGATGCTAGGATGAAACGCCTTGCATCACCAGCATCTCAAACTTCATGGTGGTAGATTAAACTTTAAGTGGAAAACACAAAATAACAATAAAATGGAGATTTCTAGTTCTTGAATTTAAAAGAACTTGTGTGAATTAATTGATAGATATGTGTTTTATGGCTTTCTCGAACCAGTTCAAATCACGTCATACTGAAATTCGATGCTTCCACAAATGAAGCAATCTCTTGCTTTCGCCGTGAAAAACTCTTTGATTGCTCTGACGCCATAAGCCCATAAAACCCACATGGTAACTAAGACTATCAAGCCAAATTCACAGAGAATGCTCTTGTTGCACTGCTCAACCCATTGCACCACACTTAGCCACAAGTGAATACCCTATGTTATTAATGCAGCGAAAAATCGCCGATTAATTGTAATTCGGGGTTTGATCGAACCGAACTGAGTGAAATCGATTGGGGTTTAGCGGACTCCGAAAAATCGGCGAGTCAACGATTAATCGGCCCAACCAATTTATCGCTATAACTTATTTTTACTGATATATTATATCGATTTATTTATGAATGATTGAATGCAAATTATTTTTACTGATATAACATATATCGGCTTAGTTTTGAATGATTGAATGTTAGTTTTAGAGTTTACATATTGTTATTTACTGGTAGAGTGATGTTGCTAAATGCTAATTTGCTATCACTTGTTACTTGTGCTGTGTTGGTTGTTCCTAAACAAGCCTAGGTACCTGCATAATTAAATTCAGCTGTAAACTAGTAAAAATTAAATTATATCCTAATAATTAAAGTAGACCGATTTATCCCGCTTAATTGTAATTCGGTCTTGGACCGCGCTGCGACCGCTTTCTGATTTAACTGCAAAGTGAATACCACATAAAGGCACTTCCACACTTAGTTTCCAGAAGAGATTTTGAAAATAAAAAAAATGTTTGATATCCATAATTTCTAGAGACTCCGCATTTGGATTATCAACTTCTTCAAATATTATTTTGATGATTCCAATATTATATACCAATTAGTATTTGGCATGACTTGAGTGGTGATTCTACACATGGGCGGATCTACCTTATAGCTTAGGGGGGCAATTGCCCCCCTTAGCTTTTTAAGAAATCTCACTAAACTAACAATATTTACAATCTTGCCCCCCTTTAAAATTTTAGATTGCCCCCTCCCATAGATAATAAAATACAAATATACACAAAATCGCAAACCCTTCGCAAGTTCACCTCTCTGCCTTCTCAATTGCCCAAAACGATTTCGATAAAGATCGATTTTCTCCAATCCCCTCCAATCACACAAGACGATTTCAACGGAGATTGATTTCTCCAATCGCACAATACGATTTCGATTAGACATAGATCGATTTATGGAGGTGGTCTTACTCTCTCTCTTGCTTGTTTGCTCCTCATCGACACTCTTCAGTCTTCACGGTAGCCTGCTTCAGCTAAGCAATTGGACAGTAACATTCTTAATATTAACAGTTGTCCACCAATTGTAGCTCAGTTGATCGGACATCAACTCTCCTTGAAAGAGGTCGCAGGTTCGAGACTCACCAGTTTTCACCTGATTATTAGAAGCACATGTGCTTCATCGTGGATAAGCCGTCTTCATGCAAGGTGAAGACAACGAACCTAAGCCAAAGCAAGTCTCCCTGCGAGATAGAGGCGACGAGGATATTAAGTGGCAACAATATTGTAGCCTTCGGGCCTGGTTTAGTAAACCCTATAGGGTCAGTTAAGCTGCGGTTTAATCATATTTATTTATTTATTTTAAGAATTAAATTATTTGTGATTTATTTTTTTGCCCCCCTTTATCTGCAATCCTGGCTCCGCCCCTGATTCTACATGTAAATAGTATGACAAACAAAATGAAGTTTGAAAGAAATAACAACGTAATCTATGAAAATGTCTCCAATTTGGTGGGTCTTTAGTCAGCATGTCTGACACTATACCATATACCATATTTGTACCATGTCACATTGACACATTACATTGCAAAGGTGTGTTGTTTAGTCCTACTTCCATCCATTCATTAAGTCTGAACATCAAATCGTTTGACATACATTATTTGCATGTCAAAGTCATTTGACATGCAAAGGCGTGTTTTTTTTCCCTTTTCTCTTTTTTAAGCCAAAACTTTGAAAATTGTTTATGTTTTATTTTCTGGGTTTTTTAAATACGGCATGCAGTAAACTAAATTGATTAACAGCCAAAAAAAGGTCAATGGATAGAAGTAGAAGTAAATAGAAATACGACAAAAAAAAACAACTAAAGTGGAAGGTTGTCCTAAGAAACAGCGAAGACCAAGATGGTAATGATAATATGTAATTCTTTGTTGAGAAAAGAGGAAAACTACTTTAATTGTGTACTGCTTTCCATCTTCACTACTTCTGTATAGAACCTGTCAAAATTTCCAACTAAGAAACTACTGAGGTTTAACCAATTGAGTATCTATTTCTTATAACATTGATAAGAGGATGCTTACCACTTTTCCATAGCTTCCAGAACCAAGCTTATACATACGGACATACTCGTTGATCATTTTATTTCCATCCTCATCCTGATTATTCACTTATAGTCAGTATTGGCGAGCATGCTAGCACAAGTTATATAAAAACCAGTACCAATTAAGACAAGATTGCTTCTGAGAGACAAAATGAACTTCATTAAGTTGGCATCTATGACTAAGAACAGGCTTGAAGTCCTCCTAAGATGGACCGACAACAGAGCATAATAGAATAACCATCTTCTCCATCATCCTCCGGTGTAATGGATGGATAGGATGACATTTCTGTAACTTCATATTTTTATTCTCCTCAATCAAATGGCACTAGGTTCGAGAGAGAAGTCCTTTACGAATTCAGACTACTTACATTGCAAATAAAAGCATTACAATTAAGTCAGTCATTAAGTTTACAGATAAGCCAATCAATAAGCATTACAGTTTATGTGCTTATCCAACATTAAACACACAAATGCCAGCATCATGGGGGGAAATGCAGAGTTGGTGTATTATGTTGTACATCTATGCAAGAAAAGAACAACCTAAACCTTTTCAGCAAACAACAATTAAGTGTACAAACAAATTTAATGGATACAAGGGATGATGGAAGGCATGAAAAATGTAACCTGACTTATTATATACAAATAATGACCATTTGGACATTTTATTTGGTTACACTGAATGCATCAATTAATGTGTCCAACTCAAGTGATAAATTTATCAATTACTAATAAACACATATCATGGTTGGGAAGTGTCAAGTGTGCAAGCAACTGTTTGTGTAGTATGCACTCAGATTTCTTAATTCATATTGTTTCAACAGCACCACTACGTGTATACCTATTTGAACACAACCATGGAATTGATGCAAGGTAGTGTCTTTGTTAAGTAACAAGTCAAAGTACAATGAAACATCTTTATTGATTACCTCTGAGCGGATAAGTTAACGAGTTTCCTTAACAGGAACTTCCCTGCATGCTGTCCATTCTGAGCTTGAAGCAAGAGAATCTCCTCAACAGATTTTCTGCAGATTCAGAAATCACCATTATGTTCATGTGCTATTTCACTATCCGTATCTTCTAGAAGGTACTCCTGGGAAAACCAGCTGCCAGGTCTGAATGGTCTTCTGGGCTCTCTCATGAACCCAAAGCAACTGCAGAAGCCCCATTCCGTCAATCTCGAGAGAGAACCGCTCTAGAACATCATAAGGAGCTTCCGACTGAGAACAAAGCAATAGACAGAACAAAAGTGAATCCCTGAACTGGGAGAGATGAATAAGTATTCCAAATTTCAGCTTTATATATATAAGGGGAGCTATCAAAAGATGCCTTTTACCCACTCCATGGGGCCATTTGAATTATTTTTGAAAGGCGAATTTTTTTTAGTACAATAGACACTTTGCTTAAAGAGTTGCTTCATTTAGCAAACTTTTGTCTCGTACTCTCATGCATTTTCCCTTCGTTCTGTCAGCCTTTGAGAGCAAAGACTCCACCCACGAACTTGAAGGTTAGAAACATACATAAATCTTAAGTTCTTAACCAATGCAAACAAAATGTTTCAGAAATAAATAAACATATAACTTTAGAAAAAAAAAGTTGGTTTCTCACTTGGATCTTCTTATACGACATCACACAAAAGGTTTCATTTACTGTGCCAAGTGCCAACAATCCAGTTAACTTTTAGATCAAAATAATGTACCTCGTACTGGGACTAGGTTGAGATTTTACGAATCAAACCAAATTATTTTCAAACCCAAGTATGTTGTTCCATATAAACATATTTTTATTAGCTACATTTATTTTACGTGACGGTGGGTATACCCAGACCTAAATTAAGCCGATCAAAGGGAGACCATATTTGTTTCACCTAACTCTTCGGCAGACTTTACTTTCTCTTTTGAAGTTGTTTCGAAAAAAATTGCAAACTAAAAAATTTCCAAGTGAACCAATTAAATACGGAGTGCTACACTACTTAATTCAGGCCATGTTAGACTCGTGAAAATCATTAGTATTGATCAACAAAGGCCCTTGGAATCCACCAAATGAAGTACGTAAACCCATCAATTCTTCATTAAAGAAGAACGCAAATTCTACCATAACAAGGGAAGAACATAGATATACCTACCTAATATACTAGAGGTCGCAGGCAGCATCGATCCTGTATAAATTAAATTTCTCTAAAATAAGGTGCTCTTAGAGGATGACATTCACACAACGGAACAAAGAAGATTATGAAGTAGATTGTGTTGTGGTTGCCCACAAACATCTTCAATAGTCCGGGCTATAGCAATTGACTGCAACACCCAACAAAACCACCGCAAGAAGTACCTTCACCAGTAATAGAAAAGATTAGGTTAAACACTATTGAACTCTAGTTCTAAATTTTCTAATAAAAACAGAGGAAATGTTGAATTTTCCACACTACATCAAGGCAGACGTTGAATTTGTACACTGTGCTGTAAATTATCCTAAGTGACAACGCACAAACAAAAGCGACTGTAATTGAAACAAAAGAAGGCCTGTTGAAGAGTTGTTGGCGAGGTGAAGACCGTTTCAATATTCAAAACCAGTGAAACCTTAGCTTTTCCAGTTCTAATTCAAAATTCAAGAATCATACCAGTGAAACCCTAGCTTCAACTCTCTATTGACAGACAGAGATGAAGAAACAGATTTGGAACCCTAGATCTGAAATGCACTCGAAAATTGAAAACTTGATCGACCGATTTGAAACCCTAAATTGTAATGTTTCAACAACTGCAAGTAAGAAACGTGCATTTGTGTCATGGCATTCGAATATAAGGTTTTGTTCAAAGAGAATTGGATGCTCTGATCATCATTGAGAAAGAATCCACGAATGGTGAAGTGGAGGAGAGCGACAGAGATGGAGAAAAAGCGAAAGGCAAAAACAAAACGTGGAAAACCTCACTGGAATTTTGGGTTTTTTCACGATTGTCAATGGACTAGATTATGTTCCGTGACGTTGCCACTCCACGTCATTTTTTTTTGCTAATTATTTTGTACTTAACACTATCTCCAAGTTTTCAATTAATATTGAAGTGTAAGTCGATTCAGTCAACTTTGAATTAGTTGGGGAAAAATTTTAAACGCCGAAAATGAGTTCTCCCATAATCACTTTGGTATGATCGGTCGTCTCATTGTTTTTAAAAAATATTGAAAAATATTAAAGACGTGTAATACATTATACTTTTTTAAATTATGAAATATATTTTTAATATTTTAGCCCTTGTATTGATCATTGATTTAGTTCGAACGACATTCAAAAATGCATTTCAACAATTTTAAGTTTATCAAAATCCGACAACGATGTAGATAGTTATGATAATTCTCATTGTGCTAAAAGGAAAACACAATATTTTCTCTCTTCCCCACATGTACATTCCACCAACTTTTTTCAAAAGTTTTTTCATTAGTTTTGCTCTTCTACATGTTTTATATTTACAAATATGTCATCATACGAAATGAATCTCAACCCTTAAATTCAATACATTTCCCAACTTTCAATCCTAACCATCTTTTTATCTCTAATCCATTCAATTTGACTTTGTCCCAGTCAGCAATGAATAGTAAAATATTATTCTGAATTCAAGAATTCAAAAATCGAACCAGTGAAACCCTAGCTTCAACTCTCTATTGACAGACAGAGATGAATAAATAGATTTGGAACCTTAGATCTGAAATGCACTCGAAAATTGAAAACTTGATCGACCGATTTGAAACCCTAAATTGTAATGTTTCAACGACTGCAAGTAAGAAACGTGCATTTGTGTCATGGCATTTGAATATAAGGTTTTGTTCAAAGAGAATTAGATGCTCTGATCATCATTGAGAAATAATCCATGAATAGTAGAGTGAAGGAGAGCGACAGAGATGGAGGAAAAACGTAAGGCGAAAAAAAAATGTGGAAAACCCTTACTGGAATTTTGGGTTTTTTCACGATTGTCAATGGATATTTAATGGGTTTTTTTTAGTTTGACATTTTTTGAAAATTAATTGAGTCTACCGTTCATTTTTCTAACTTAATAACTTGGTCAAGGCTAAAAAAAAAATCTTTAAATTGATTATTATTTGATCCCACCAATTAACCAACCCATCCTTCTCCCCTCCCCCTTCCCCTTCTTCCCTCCCACCACTAGCCTCCCCTCATCCTTTCCCCTTCTCTCTAATCTCTCACCATCCTCTCACTAATCTCTCTCATCATAAGATGTTATGGCAAAGTTACAGATCTCAATTATAATGGAGAAGTAGTTGGAAGAACTGATATGGCCAAAGCACGTGCTACTAGCATGCTACAAGATGTCCCCCAGCCATTTCTTATGGTTTAACCTTGCTTCGGGATTTGAGTGGGAGAAATGGGAAAGGGCTTACTGTCGTTCAACTTGAGATAGGATGCTTTCCATGTTGGTTAGAAATTGTAGTTGCTTTGGTAACTTTAGTTGGGGAGCAACTGATAGGTTGGCCCACTTGTCCTTGGTGACTAGACAGGGGGGTGGTGGATAGTTGCTTTATAGAGCCAGGATCATCTTTATCTCCTGTGTGGCTCAATCACTGACTCGGTTAGGAACTGAGTTGCCAACTTGACTTTGCTCACTCAATACGGTGGACCAAATCGAGTACCTTAACTAATTTTATGCAAATCAAATATTTGAATTAAACACTATCAAATTCCACTCAAATATCATATTAAGCCCTAATTTTAATTTCAAGTTCTCAAATTTCACAAGACCAAATTCTAATTTAAAGAAGCTGGAGGCTGAAATATGCAGAGTTAATCAGAAAACTCACACATTGAGCGAATCAGCTATAAAATTTTAGCGACAAAATTTCAACAAAGAAGAGACAAACAGAAGTAAACGAATTTTGTTGATGATCTCAGAAGTTTGTGAGGGAGAGTGAGATTTCCAGTATGAGCAATGAAAAAAAGAGCAGTGACATCAGTAAAAAAAACTCTTGGTATTCAATCCGAACTTCAATGGCGGACTCGTCGTGCAAGACGACCTATGTCTTCCTTGTTTTCAAGCAAACAACGACGATGTAGTTGACGTCAACGAATGGACTCGCGATGCACTCCAATGCTGCCTTCAGATCGCTCGTCTGTGACGTTCCACTAGCCTTCAGTGACGGAGCCAGGATTTTTGTTGAGAGGGGGTGGAGTGATGTCATAATTAATTAAATATAATATAAAAAATAGTTACTTTAACATGAATTTTTCTTAAATACATAAAAAAAGGGAGTACAACAAAGACAATCATTGAAGATGATTACTACTATATTCATTGAAGATTATTACTACTTCTAGAAACACAACACAAGAAAAGGGTTTGAATCGTTGATTACTACTACATGAAGAAAAGGAGGAGGAGGAGATTGAGTTGCGTACGATTTTACTGTGGAGATGACCAACACAGTGATTAATGAAGGCACCTGGTACCTAGAAGAAGAAGAATAAGGTGGTTTGGACCTTGCTGGATCTTGTGAAGATGAACTCAAATAACTCAATAGTTATAGATATTTGAAGATGATGAAATATGGGGGTTTCCCTCATCTTATCCAATCGATGGAGTGTGAAGAAGAAACTGTGGATTTTGGTTTCTTGGAGAGATTTGAGGGATTTAACCTCTATCTCTAACTCTAAAAGTAGAATTTGGGTTTGATATGTACATGATTTGAATGATGAAGTCCTGGTTGAAGTGAAAAGTGAGAATAGGGGCGCAAATAAAAAAACTAATTGGGGGACAAATAAAAAAAAAATCTCAAAAGTCAGTAGGGGCACGCCCCCACGCGAATCTGTGCCTGCTAGCCTTTGAGACGCTTCTATCTCGCAGTCCACCGGGAACACCTGCTTTTCGGCCAGAAATCCTCCTCCTACACTGTGTCCAAACACCGTCATTATCAAGGCCACTATTCTCCGACCATCAACAAAGTATGTCTTCTTCTTCAGTCAGAGAGATGGCATTGGTTATCTCTCGCTCTGGCTCTGTATTTCACTATGATCGGTCGCTCAATGTTTCTTTCTTTCTTTTATTTCTCTCTCTCACTCACTCCAGCAGTGAGTGTAGTAGTACAGTGTGTGTTGGTTTGATAAGTGGTTTGATAAGTTGAGTTGAGATGAAAACTTGAAACAAGTGAGCGCCAGAGAAGAGAGAGGATTTTATTTATTTATGATTGGGGGGAGATTTTAACCATGGTTAAAAAGAGAGAGATTTTGACTTGACCAAATAATAATCTTTTTATGTTTTTAATTTTATTTTTAGCCCTGACCAAGGTAAGGGTAAAATTGTTCGAAAATTAATCTTGACCGATTAATAACATTGATTTAACGGTTCCGTTAGAAAATGAGTGTTAAACTCAATTTATTTTCAAAACGAGTGTTAAACTATAATATTTATAAACTAATGAGTGTCAAACTTAAAAAAAAAAACCATATTTAATTGATTTTGATCTGATTAAGATCACAAATGAGATTAAAATCCAACCCCGTAAGTGCTAAAATACAAAATTGATAATGCTATGAAATTAACAAGGGTTATTTCCCATTTGACCCCATTAAGTTATAACTATATTTATATAACTCCCATTAGCTTTTGTATCATAGTCTAACACTAATCACTGTGTGTTCAACTACGTAGACTAACAAACTCCATCTAATTTTTTCAAAAAGACCAATGCATGTGTTTTGCACATGTTTTTACTAAAACCACTAGAATTTGTATATAATTTTTCATTGGCCCCCATTAATTTGCATATAATTTTTAATTGACACCCATCTTTAAATTAAAATAAAAAAAATAATCAAAATGTTATTTTCTTAGCCGTTCGATCAAACATGATCATCAAGCAACGTGATTTATGTATTTTAGTAAAACATGTGCAAAGTACATGTAGGTGTAAGTTGGTATTTAAACAATAATTGAATCAAGTTGATTAGTCAAAATAGTTGAACACGCGGTCATGGGTATTAGACTAGGATACAAAAACTGATGTGGGACAAATAGGAATAAGCCAAAAACTAATGGAGACCAAACGGGAAATGACCCAATTAACAACACTACAAGTTTTGCTCCCAGGGTCATTGCAAGTTGCCACATACATATACCTCTATTTATAACCGCAATTCACTTGTTGGTGTGCTAGAGCCAATATTTCGAAATTCCAAAAGCGTTTTCGCCCATAAATTATAATTACAAACAAAACCGTCCTACCATCTTCTCCAATCAATATAAGAAACAACACATGATCCTTTAGACCCCACCGCTCTCACCATGTGGTCACCTAAAGGTCTACCAGCGACACCCATCACCCACTTATTGGCCCCCATTGCGCAACAACAAAACCCTTTTTTCTCCTTCCCTTCGCATTTCATTTTTAAATTCTCACTTTATTATTAAACTCTCATAATATAATGACTAGTGCTTCTTAAATGCGACAAGAATTTGGTTTTCCGAGAATGCCCCCCTTTTCCCTTATAAGGACAGCTTAACATAATCTTGCATATGGGCATCATTATGAGCCTACAAGACTACAAACCCATAAATTAGGCTCAATGAAAACATAGTTCCAGTCGTAGTAAAAAATTTGACTTTGACCATTTTATTAAATCAAAATAAGCATTTTTTTAATCCTATAGAAATAACATGTTTTATTGGGCTGGGGTATTTAAGACAGTCAAACCCAAGCAAAGATAAGGTGAATGTGGTATACTGTAATGGTGATGCGTATAAATTATAATAGTAGGTCGATGAGAATGAAAAAAGTATAATTATTCAATGTTTTGGTAACCCATAATTTGCTATCCTATTTGGTAATTTCATGACCTATTTGGAAAGTGTCAAAAGCACGACCCAAGAATCAGGGGGTGAGATGTCGAAGGCATGACATTGTACCCATGTCAACTGTACAAGTACACACTGTATAAATTATAATAGTAGGTCGATGAGAATGAAAAAAGTATAATTATTCAATGTTTTGGTAACCCATAATTTGCTATCCTATTTGGTAATTTCATGACATATTTGGAAAGTGTTGAAGGTACGACCCAAGGATCAGGGGGTGAGATGTCGAAGGCATGACACTGTACCCATGTCAACTGTACAAGTACACACTATGTGGAAAGTGTATGATTGTGCCAACGACACGGTTAATACACTAGCGTGTTTATAACAACAAAGAAATGATTACACATTTTTTCATTAAATGTGTGAGAGAGAGGCTTAACCAGTAAACCTATTTGTTGGGCTTAGAGTCTCCATTCGAGATGTTCTAAGTTTATAAAGATTGCAAAATGGATGAATTGAAAGACAACAAGTTTTTTTACAGGGTCTTGTATGGAGTCATCTCAACCATTCCCATTCGTAAATGTTTATAACAAAATACATGTTGGTATTAAACAATTGAGACCTACATCTTCTCAATCATTAATCTTTGGTTGAAAGGTTTGTCAATGAACAACCAATTCTTGTAAACAATGTCTTACTCAGCCCAACTTTGGATCGGACACCATACTATCCTGCCCCTAACCAAACCCACTTTAGGTGTCCCGACTAATAACCAACCCAAAATTTTCACTCTTATATAATTGTTTCCTTGTGCATGACCTAATTGAATCAAATAATCTTGAGTTACCCACCCAAGTTGCGGCCACTTAGCCCAACCTTTTAGGCAATGGTGCCATCTCTGTTGCCGCTCATATGGACGATATTATCCATTCCAATGCTGCCTAAGCAAACTTGATTGTTGGGCACACACTGACTCAACTCACTCCAAAGTCTTATTTGCATCTCATTATCAGTTACCCAAATAACAATCCAAACTTCATAGATTCCCCAACTCCAATGATAAAGTAAGAATTATTATTCAAAACGAAGCTACTACTCGTCTTCTATGTGGGAGTGTGTTTGGTGAGGGAGCAGAGGAAGCTTTGCTTTCATAAACCGTTTTCTTTAATAATTTTCGTTCGCACGTGCACCCAAAGTAGCCGGAAAGGAAACATTGTTTAAGGGAGAAAATATGGTGTCTAACCTACCTACATTGCCTCCTCTATCTCAAGTGACTAGAGAGGTGCAAACAACTCCGGCGTTGTCACCGAAGAAGGAGATTTCGGCCAATCCACCGCAGGTGGAGGATGACGCTTTGATGACTGGGAAATGGTGCGATGTGAGACATGAATTTTTGGATTGTCAATACTATCTCAACTTCTTGAGGCGGACCCATAGATACATTTGGAAATGGTAAGATTTTTTTTCACTAATCAGTATTTCTAAATCTTCAGTTCCCCTGATCTATCACTCATGCATTACTCATTGCATAAATCACATTTTGCTTACATAAGATGGAACAAAGACAAAACATAATTGATGTTGATTATTGTAACACCATGTGTTGTTGGGCTCTGAGGCTTGCAGACTACCTTGTGTGGGCGAACTCAGAGGCTGACATGTTACACATAACCTTGGTGAGGGAAGGAGATGTGTTATACATGTGCGAAATTGGATCCCTTGGTACAACGCATTTTAAAGTCATACGGGCCTTCGTCCCAAAGCGGACAATATTGCATTGTACCATGTGGATGCGGGCCTTCGTCCCGAAGCGAGCAATATTGTATTATACCATGTGGATCGGGGTCGTCATATGGCTCTTCCTTTTGTTGGGTAAATAAGAGTATATGTTAGTAAATAGACAACCAAACAACGAAAATATGCATAACAAAAGAAATAGATTATATTTTCCAAGAAAAATGGCAAACCAAACATACCCTAATTGCTAAAAGTTTAGCCAATTTGTTATGTAGTCATCGTGAAAGGACGATATGTAAACTGGTATTCTTCTTTTTCTCTTCTTATGATTTTTTTTTTAATTTTCAAGGTAAAAGTGCAATAGAGAAGTCAAGTCACCAACTTTGGCATCTCAAAGAGAAATTGAGGCTCCTCGAATACCCAAACCCCCCTGCATCAATACCTTAAATGGATTGTGCGTTGTAGTTCTTTCAATACTCTGATTTGCTAATATTTTTCCTTCTTCTTTTTGAGACATGTGTATATGACTTTCATTCTTCCGTACTTTGGACTAAAGCGACAAAAAAGAAACAACGCAAGAATGTAAGGATTCAATAAAGAAACAGGAAGCAGATTTAGTAACTGTGAAGCCAGAAATGACATATACAATGATGCGTCCAAATCCGCTCTCCTAGAGATCTGACCTGCAAAACAGGGTTAGATTGCCAAAGAACACATGTTTGGTGGCTGAAGGCACTCTGATGCTTAAGTCAGTTAATCTGTGAGAAAATATTAAATTTGGACAGAGTATAGTTTAGTTTTATTTGCATACCCTTTGTCGAATGTTTCATTTACCTTATATAATGCACGTAATTAATTATCTACTTTTGACTTAAGCATGTAGGGCATGATGAGGGGAGGCGTTCTATAAGGGAAGAAATCTGTTGGGCTTGGACTCAAGCCTTTGATTATGATCTGTTATCAAGGACCCTTTTGGGCTTTAGTGACTTGACATGCCTTTTCGGCATTTTTGGATCGGACTCGTTGTCCATGTTGAAATCGAAGTGCATGTTCCTCGTGATGGATACTTTTGCCACGTGTACGGTCGTAATTAGAGGCTTATTTAATGTATCATCAGCTACTCCCCCTAGTTAGTGGGCATGCTTGCGTGGCCACTAACTCTTCGGTGGTTGGCTTTTTTAACTCATCATTGTTTTTTTGCACAACATTAAATGCCGTTAACAACTGTCGATTCAGTTTCTATTCCACTGTCCCATTATTCTGTTGGTTTCGGTGCAATTTTTGGGATTTTGTGCAGCCATCATATCTCACACGTCTTCCCATTAGTTGTCTTTTTGTTGTCCAACCCCATAAAAGGGTAGAGGGGATATGTGTTTCCTTTTGTACGCTATCTCCATTTTCATAGCTTATTTTTTTTTCTCACTTTCTTCATTTTCTGTGTTGCACAATATCTTTTTCATTGCTTCTAGTAGAGTTCTAAGTGAGGATGATCTTGCTCCCTGTGAGGCGTTATTTGAACCTAGGCAGGCAATGCAATTAATTTTAGACTATGTTCGTTAGACGTTTTCTCTTCCGTCTGATTTGGAGATTATTTTTCCTAGGAACAATGAAAGCCATGCTCGTCTGAGGCCTGGTTACATTACACTCTATCCTTCTTGGATTGGACTCGTTGTCAACTTTGAGATCGAAGTGTATGTTCCTCGTGATAAATGATCTTTGCCACATGTAAGGTCGTGACTAGAGCCTTATCTGATGTGTCATCATATAGCATTCATGAATTACTCCATGAAAGCTATTACAAATGAAGTATACTGCAATGATGTTGAAAGTTATGATGCAATTGCAGTGGTAAACATGAAGGATTGCAAGGAAGGAACTAGTCTAATGGACATCAAGGGAAGACACTCTTGCCATGAAGGCTACTCAAGGGCTGCAGGTTGGAAGTATCTAGCTCATCATCTAAAAAAATTGGTTAATACCAAAAAGTTGAGTAGTCGTGAGATGGTTATGGAGTTCTTCTCAGAGGTTTGTGTACCATCGGAGTTTGAAGGTTTGTATTGGGTGTGCCCAAGGCAATGGCTCTTGCCACTCAAATAGTGTGTACACGGGCAACTCATGAACATTTCGGTGCCTTGTGGAGGAGATGGGGGATATAACATTCATCAAAAGAGACATTGCATTGTTGTACTCTATGGAGGATCCATATAATCAGACATGGCCAAAGAAATTTTATATTGATTTTATGTGGGTATTTTGCTTTGTGTCTTATATTTGTGGAAGTCTTGTTTGACAATTTTTGTAATCTAATAATGATTGAATAAACCTTCCGTTATTGCAGGTATCTTTGTCCTAAAGGGGATTGCAGGGAAATCAACGGCTATCCTGGTGCTTGTTTGTAACTTTTTCACTGAACTTAGAATAATATGTTTTACACTGTTTATAGTTTTTAATTATATGTTGAAATTCTGAAAGTAGGTTTTGCTTATGAAAATCATTAGATAAAGTTTTCCTTGTTCAAGTTACTGCATGGAGGAGCTAAATGACTTAGAATTGGTCATCATTTCCTCTTTTAGATCGCTTTTAAAATGGTTTATTTATTTGGATTTTAGATTGGGCTCTGTTCCAGCCAATGTTATAATGGCGAACAACTCAACATTTTAAACAAAAAGAGGTTGATGGTTCTGCAAACGTTGCTTAATGCGACCTGGGTTAATGCCCTTTACACTAGAAAATAATTGAGTTAGTCACCTGCTTAGATCTAGGTACTAGGGTCTTATACTCGGATTCCCCATTTTTAGAAAGAGTTTGACTTGGACACATGAAAATGAAAATGGATATATAGGCACCCTACCCTGAGGAAAAAATTGCATAATAGAAACTTTATGGTTATAACTGGGAACATAAAAAGATATGAAATGGACATGCTAATCCACCTGGCAAACCTTGTAGGTGTTAAAAAATAGAGAAGGTTGTGGAAGTGTCCACCACCTCCTCAATTTGATAAGTTGGCAAAAAGAAGATGATAGAAGTAAGTGGAAGGGAGAAAAACTTGTTGAAATCAGTAAAGCTTGTCGGCACAAAGGATCGATGGCGGTGATTGACGATCGAAATTGTTGAATTTGCAACCAAAATTGTTGAAGAAGATAGGGCTGGAAGAGAAGAGAGAAGAAGGTGATGAAAGAGTTTCCACCCTTCTCATCCACCGCCTCAACACATTATAAAATAAGAAGGGGTTTCCCCTTCATCATCATCCTCAATCGATTGATTGTGTTGAGTTAGGGTTTTTTTCCCTCTTTGTTGAGGTTTGTGTGAGGATTTGTGAGAGAGATGTGTTTGTGAGAGAAGTGAGGAGAGAGAGAGTTTGTGATATACGCAACATGCGTATTTGTGTGGTGTCATTTAGACACGTGTATTGTGTTGGAGACTCTCTTTAGTTGTAATCTTTCATCTCAAATGGTAAAACTTTTTCCTTTGCCCGTGGACTTAGACAAATTGTCGAACCATGTAAATTTGTTGTCTCCAGTATTAGTTGTATTTGTTTTGTAACCTCGCATTTCGGTATTTGTAATGCTTCCGCGCGTGACAAATTGGTATCAGAGCTGATGATTAGTTTTTTGGGTTTGTTTGAAGTTGCGTGAATCGGTGATTGGTGAAACAATGTCAGATCCGTCAAGTTCTAGATCAAAGATGGTTACCGCTACAGTTGGTAAATTTGACGTCGAGAAGTTCAATAGAAAGAATGACTTCGGATTGTGGCAATGCGAAGTTTTGGATGTGTTGGCAAAGAAAAATTTGGAAAATGTTTTAGGAGATAAGCCAGAAAACATGAGGGAATAAGAATAAAACAAGTTGAATCGGTAAACATGTGAGTCAATAAGATTGTGTTTAGCGAATGAGCAAAAATACTTCGCTATGAAGGAGACCTCCGCTAAGGCGTTATGAAAAAAGTTGGAAGACAAGTATATGACAAAGATCATCTAGAATAAGTTCTTCCTCACGAAACAACATTTTCGGATGAATATAAGACCTGAGATTACATTGTCTGAGCACTTGGATGAGTTCAATAGGCTTATTGCCGATCTATTGAATTTGAAAAATGTTCCAGAGAATTATAAGGCCTTGTGCCCTTTGAATTCCCTTCCGGAAGAGTATGAATCTCGTTACAACTTTGTTAATGAGAAAACAAAAGTTAAATTATGATGAGGTTGATATGGCATTGCTTAATTAAGAATTTAGGAGGAAGGATCTCACGGTCCATATGGATGCAACGTCAGAAGTATAAGTAGCGAGAGAAAGATCTGAAAAAAGGAATGTTGGTGATAGAGAAAGATCGCAGTCAAGAAAAAAATATGTGGACAAAAGGTTGTTGCTGAAAGATGAATGTGGCTTCTGTTATAATAAGGGCAATTGGAAGAATGACTGTGAGAAATTGAAAGTTGCGATAGAAAATAGAAAGAAAAAGTTAGATGCGAATGTGGTGCATAATTTGGATAAAGATGAGGATGATGCGTATTCGTTGTCTGCAACTTCTGCATTGGTGAGTCATTCTGATAAATGGCTACTTGATTCAATTTCTATCTATCACATGTGTCCCTATAGGGACTGGTTATCTAACTTTAGAGAGATGAATGATTGTTTTGTCCATATGGGCAACAATGATGAATGCAAAATTGCAGAGATAGGTAAAATCAAGTTGAAGCTGCATAATGGACTTGTTAAGCTTTTGAATGATGTTCGGTATATACCCGATTTGAAGAAGAATATCATCTCCGTATTAGTGTTTTAGAGTCCAAAGGTTACAAAGTTATGGTAAATGGTGGAGCTCTAAAGGTCGTTTCTGGCGCACTGGTAGTTCTGAAAGTTGTTCGAAATGGTAACTTGTACTTCTTGCAAGGGTATATAGTTGCTAGTAATCAGAAAGTTGTATTTGATGGAGCAACTTGTGTTGTTAAAGGCCCTGTAGATGTTGCTTCTGGTGGAGTTATTGATAACTCCAAGAATGTTTGTATGGATACCTCGAGGGTTTGGCATTTGTGTGTAGGTGGTAAAGGTTAAAAGGTTATGCACGAGTTGTTGAAGAAACATTTGGTAAAAGATATGAAGATGTGCAACATGATGTTTATGAACATTGTGTTTTCAGAAAGTCTGGTTTGAGACTTCATCCTAGTTAAGGTGGCGTTGGATTGTTAGCTTGAGCATGCTTTGGTGTATGACACCTTCAGGTGTATGGCACCTATGAGCGCGTTTGGAGGGGTGAGACCCTTAATCTTGGATAATCAGTATTGGTTTGATTATATTCACTAGAAATTGGTTGTTTTTTTTTTGTTCATGTTTGTTGTAGTTGGCTCAGATTTGTGAAATTTCACCGAGGTAGAGAATTGTTGAAAAACATAGAAGTACCTTCTCAATTTGATAAGCTGGCAAAAAAAAGATGATAGAAGTAAATGGAAGGGAGAATGACCTGTTGAAGTCCGTGAAGCCTGTCAACACAAAGGATTGATGGTGGTGATCGACAATCGGAATTGTTGATTTTGTGGCCGAAATTGTTGAAGAAAATAGGGCTGGAAGAGAAGGGAGAATAAGGTGGCGAAAACCCCTTCTTCATCATCCTCAATCTATTGATTGTGTTGTGTTAGGGTTTTTTCCCCTTTGTTGAGGTTCATGTGAGGATCTGTGAGCGATGAGGGAGATGTGTTTGTGAGAGAAGTGAGGAGAGAGAGTTTGTGACATACACAACTTGCGTATTTGTGTGATGTCATTTAGACACGTGTATTGTGTTGGAGACTCTCTTCAGGTGTATTCTTTCATCTCAATAGTTAAGCTCTTTCATTTACCGGTGGACGTAAGCAAATTGCCGAACCACGTAAATTTGTTGTCTCCGGTATTAGTTGTATTTGTTTCGTAACTTTGTATTTCGGTATTTGTAACACTTTCGCACATAATAGTACGAATAATAAAGTAAAACCAACTGATATTATTACACAATTCTTGACTGATTGAGTGTGGACCATTTGCTCCGAGATGCCTTTGATTCTTCAACATTACATATAGGATAACTTGTTGAAGATCACCATTAATTAAATGAAGTTCCCTCGTTTCATTTATTTCATCTAACATAAAGATTTTATTTTTATTTACTAAAAACCATCTTAATCGTATGTCAAAAACTGTTAAATTGCCAACTTCTCTAAAAGCTTAAGCTTATAGAGAAAACATATTTAGCATATATCAAGGTCGGGGTCTATGTAATAGGTGGAGTGGACTTCTAGTTTCAATACTTCCTCTCAGCGCAATGGCTAAAATATACCCCAGCAATTGTAATGGGCGAAAATCAAACATCCGACATTTTCGAACCAAAGCTCTTATACCATGTTAAATTGTCAACTTCTCTAAAAGCTTAAGCTTATAGAGAGGGCATATCTAACATATATCAAGATTGAGGTATACGGAATGAGTGGAGTGTACTTCTAGTCGCAATAAAAACTATAATTGATATTTTCTGTGTTCAAGGATTAAATGTAGTGAAGAAGATTACAAGGTCCTACCTTGGGACATCAACTTCAATTTCAAAAAGCATAAAAGATTTGAACCCCAAGAAACTCCAGTGGATCTCTCAACAGCAAATTCATTTCCGGGTTTGTAAATTTATTTATTTACTTATATTTGTTATTACTACTTTTTTTTTGTGTGTCAAACTGACAGTGGGGATGGAAAGATGGACATATTCCTTATAAACCATAAGTTAGAGAACAAAACTAACTAGCTTTAACTCATTCGATATAGTAGAGTATGCCTGCATATCTGAATTGTTCTTGCCAAAGATTGAACAGACAGATGGAGAGAGAGAGAAAAAGAGAGGGGGGAGGGGGGACTGAAACTCTGTGCAAGCTTTGACCCAGAAACCCCCTAAATGCACAATGTAACATGTCATGCCTTTATGATTTGAACCAACTTATCTCCACACACACACACTCGAGTATCCCTACGGCCGTAGTTTTGCTGGCCAGGATCTGAGAGTTATGATTTTAATTACATAAATTGATGAAAACACATGGCAGATATGCATGCTTGATTCAAATGATAGGTTCCGTCAACTGGTTCTCTTCCTTTTGTCTACGAACATTTTCTTCTTCGTTTAATTGATTGTTTTACCAACTGATATTGATTCTTCTTCACCGCCATTCAGGCAACATCAATGGATTTGCTCTATCATCTCACTCTGCTTGGATTCACTTTGTCCATGATAGAAATGCAATTTTAGATGATTCATAGAGTTCAATAGTGACAAATGAGCTTCCCACACTTTTTGTACGTAAATGTAATGTACTACTGACATAGTTCAATACATGCAATTCAGGTTCATTACAAATATTAATATACATAAACTGATGAAAACCCATGGTAAATATGCATGCTTGATTCAAATGATAGGTTCTGTCAACTGGTTCTCTTCCTTTTGTCTACAGACATTTTCTTCTTTGTTTAACTGATTGTTTTTCCAACTGATATTGACTCTTCTTCACCGCCATTCAGGCAACATCAATGGATTTGCTCTATCATCTCACTCTGCTTGGATTCACTTTGTCCATGATAGAAATGCAATTTTAGATGATTCTTAGAGTTCAATAGTGACAAATGAGCTTCCCACACTTTTTGTACGTAAATGTAATGTACTACTAGCATAGTTCAATACACGCAATTCAGGTTCATTACAAATGTATATACATATGAAGTTTTATAGTGAAGATTGAACTGCAACCACTTGCATCAAAATTAATCTAGTACGATGACAGTCCCCATTGTTGTTCTGCCAATGAATGAGTCCCTGTATCCGAGCCTTTTATAAATAAACAAGGAAGCGGGAACACACGCCACTTTTGTTGTGCCATCGATGGAGTACCTGGCTCACGACCTTTGTGTAAATAAACTAGGAAGCAGGAAATTGCCCAATGCCCACATAGTCAAGTGAGTGACATTCAGCTGAGCATTGAGTAGGCTTATCCTTTAACTTTAGAAAGAAGTAATTAAGTCTAAAAATCCTCGTTTCACTATGTTCTGAAACAATAAGAAACATTTGCAACATGTTCATTTATCTCTAATTAGAGATTTCAAACAAGCAACATTAATTACTAGAGACAAAAACAAACACACTAACTAACTTTCTATTAAAATGATGATATATAGGAGAAATTGCACAAGTTTCTTGTATTAACAACACTTCTCAATATAATGAAAATTAGGTTTCATTACATTATCATTACAAGGAGTTTTACAGCCCTCTGGGGATCAAGACATCCCCGATGTTGTTGTGCCATGGGTCAGCCGAATGGGTTGCGAGATTCTCTAGTGGTCTCACCCCTTTGGAGCGGTTAGCGGTGTACTTAACGCACTGGTGAAGGGTGGAGCCTACTACTTCCATCTGGTGGAGCCTACAGCTTCCATCTGGTGGAGCCATGGTCTTCCCAAGATAAGTTTGTAGGTTAATCGCGCATCTACTACCATGAAGTCCAGAAATATGACCTTTCTTAGTTGCAGCTCTCCTGCCACTATTGCTAACCTTATATTTCCGATGAGAAAACATTTCTGCCCGCTGAATCCAATCAGTGTGTAATCTGAGGAAATCGGGTTTTCCTCTTTGAGGTCCACACTACGAAACACGTTGTAGAACAGGACGTTGAGCGAGCTTCCTGTGTCCACCACAACTCTCTTTACATCCCACCTTGCAATAAAGACCAAGATGACTAGGGCGTCGTTGTGCGGCGCTCGAACTCCTTCAAGGTCTTTGTTCGTAAAGGTCAAGGGGGAATGAGGCTCTGAATCCTCGAGTGGCAGATGTGTATGTCCTCATTCGCGGGTTGTGTCTGCATCTTCAGTAGAGTCCGCTTGCGAAACCTCTACGACTGGTCTTCACTCGGTCCAACTCCATGAAGGACATAGATTATCCCTGGAGTCACCTTCTCTATTTCTTTAATTGACTCCCCCGATCCTTGGTTCGTTCTGGTCGCTTCATATTCTTTTAGTTTGCCGCTGTGGATCCAATACTCAACCTCATACCTCAGACTCTTGCACTCGTTTGTATCATGGCCACCCTCCTTATGGTATGCTAAGTACTTGCCGTTGTCACGCTTGGAGGAGTCTTCGTGGTGCTTTGGGGACCACTTCAAATCTTTCCAGTTTTTCATGGAGTTTAGTACGTCCGACAGGCTAGAGTTGAGGGGTGTCACGGCTCTGGATCCAACGTAATTGGAGGCTTTTCTGGCTTGGACCCACTAGGGTCTGACCTATTGTCACTACACTTTCTCTTACTCGTTTATTCATCCTCGCGTCTTTTTCCCTTCTTCTTGTCCTTAGGAGCAGATGCCTTCTTCTCGCCTTTGATTTCTCTCTTTACGGTCCTCAACTCCTCCAAGGTAATATGTTTCTGAGCGCTCTTGAGAAGATCCATCATGTCCAGCGGGACCTTCAAGGTGAGGTCTTCGTAGAGTTTTTCCTCATTGAGGCCCACAATGAAGGTTGTCATGGCTGTGTCGTCGCTGCATTCGTCAATGAGAGTCAGCTCATTGTTGAAGCACATGACATACTCTCTTAGTTGTCTCATTGGACTTCCATTTTAAAGAGAGTATAAAGTGCAAGCCTTTTTGGAAACACTGGCTCCCAACGAAATGTGTCAGGAACTCTTTTGCCAATGTCTTGAAGGAGTCAATCGACCTTGACGGAAGGTTATGGAACCACATTAATGCTGACTTCTTTAGGCTAGTGGGAAAAGTTCACCGACTCAGATCCTTCTTTGAGAGCCATTACGTGTTGGTAATGGCGCAGGTGGTCGAATGGGCCGGTGGTTCCGTTGTAGAAGTCGAGCTTTGGGGGAGTGAACTTCCTCGAAAAGGTCTCATTCATGATTCAGTTCACAAATGGTGGAACAGAGAGACGGTACAACACGTTCGAATCGTGTGCCCTTCTACAGAGGGGATTCTGAGGGTTGAGCCTCTCTGCCCTAGCGGCTGGCTCAGCGTTAGCCACCCAACCTCCTCTAGTCCAATGAGAACTACTGGGGCCTTGGCTTTCCTGTGCTTGCTCTCTGCCATCCTCCGGAGACAGAGGCTGGTGCTGCTCCTGGTCTCCATTTGCTGGTGGTGGATTTTGTCGCGTGAGAATTTCCAACGCTTTAGCGATCTACTGTATTTGAGATTAAATCATATCTATTCTAGGGTCCGTCATTGCTATTGTCGGTGAGGGGGCGCGAGTCTGTTGTCCGTGCATGATCGAAATCGCTGAAAGTGGTGATACAGCGTCAGCTTGAGCGTTTGACGTGTCCCCTTGTTCTCCATTGTTGCATGATCTAGTGGTCACCATTTCTCCGTGCTTCGAACGAAGACGATGCTAGTGAAAAGTTAGAAACTTTGTCGTCCCCACAGACGGCGCCAAACTGATGCAGTCGTTTTCCACTCCCTGCTTTGACCTAGTCTCGCTAACCTGCTGATCTGCACAAGTAACACACTTGAGCCATGGACCATCGGTGTGGTGGTCAATGGCACTCCGATGCTAAAGTCAGACAGGGATCTGAGGAAGGTGTAATGATGTAAACAGGGAATTTGTCGCGTACCTTATGTCTAGGCAAGAAGATAGTTGTGACATTTAGCTTACCAACCTCATGTCTTATTTATAGTATAAGAGTCTTGGTTCTACCAGGCCATCAAAGACGTAGTTTTGGAAGGAGATCTTCATGGAGATCCTTCTCTAATTAGGAGTCGTGTTGTAGAAGGGAAGTTCCCCGTTAGCCATGTGCTCCTAGATACGCGGGAGATAGTTCTCAATCCAAGGACAATCCGTAGAAGGAAATTTCCCTGCGTGGAATGTACTCTGGTATTTGCTTCCTAGTTGGAAGCATAGATTTGTTGTAATTGCCTGTCTGAAACTGATCATCGAGATACTTGCCTTAGTGAGACTTACGGGTATTGAGGATAGCTGTGAGACGTGTGGGCATAGCATGCTGTAAGAGTTTGGGTCCGTCTGGCGAACTGAATTAGGCGGGCTTGGAGCCTCTTGGGTCGGATCAGTGTTGGACTGACGCTAGGGCCCGTAATTCCTTGAGATCATCATGACACATGTATGGCTCGGGGACGTGACCGTTTTTCTATATCATCAGGTATCAATCCAAATTCTCAACTTGTTATTAGACAATCCATATTCCGAACATAAAATATCTAAATTTTTCATAGACAAATCTATTGATGTACATAATCCCAGGACCCCAACAACATTCTTTGAAAAGAAATTATGACTTTCGATAGATTTTTAAACCTTTCCATATGTCCTAATTTGGTTCATGAAGGTCTTGAAACATATTATTACAAGAAGTGGCTCCAACAATTTCATCAAATTTTCAGAACCAAATAATGCAATTGTATGTGTTGAAAAACAACGACACTCAAGCATCTCGCATAATCAACATTTCCATTTGACAGTTTTCTACAGTCTTTTGGAGATGCTCCAAGTGTTTGGATGGAAATATCTAATTAAGCATGAACATTATCTACAATTAAGAGTACACATACCCATTTATAGGAACTTTCTAATTGTTTACGATGAATTTATAACACCAAACAATTCAAACCAATAAGAACCCATACCCACTGTGGATGCTCCAAGGGTACGTTTTTATTAAGAAGTTAGACAGTTGAGCATATGACTGGAGTTGGAACATCTAAATGAGCTCTTGACTACACGAAGGTCGGTCGATCCACCGGCTCTGTGTGGGATAAGTCAAGTGACCGACTATCTTCATATAATTGACCGACTCTATGTAGGTTGAGTCAATTGACTGGACTGTCTATAGATTTAGGTAATCGTTCTGACGAAGAAATCTATGTGGGTGATATTCATGATATTTACATGATATTCATGGAAACACCCCTGAACCAAACACAATATTATTGAAAAGGTTTTATAAGTGGGTGATGTTGTGGTAATTAAAATATCGAGATATCATGTGAGATATGTCTTTTTTTTCTCTTTTCTTTGAGAACATTTTAATTAACAAAAAAAGTCAATACAAGGTTCAAAGATTACTTGGTTTATCTACATCCGGTGTTAATGGTTGCTATTAAAAGCTGAAATGATAAGTTGGCTCTCACAAAGTAATTCCATGATTTTTTGCCTTAATTAAAATGCGCAATTTTATTAAATGAAATGAAGATTCAGTAAATAAATGTGATAATTGATTTCACAAATGATAACAAGCACTAAAAGTTGTAGTAAAAAACAAATGTGAAATGTTCAATTTAAAAGGAAATTGCTATGCTCACCCTACCAATTTTCTCTCACACCATTGTTGACTTTTATTTTCAAAACTTCTCTCGTACCTGATTGTACAACCCCCCCCCCCCCCCCCCCCCATTCTCTCACCAACCAACACAAGATCTCTCTCTCCATCATCCTCGATTACGGTTGGCAGTGAGGCGGATTTTTATGGATATCCGCCCCACTCAATCCGTATGGGGCGGATTTGGATATGGATGAATGGGTTTTTGGGTGGTTTTGGATATCCAAAAAATATCCGTTTACTATTCGGGGCGGATACGGTTTTAGCCATATCTGCCCCGCAGGCCCCGCGGATATCCGTTTATACTGCTCAAATTACTATAATACCCTTATCCCTAAAGTAAGTATTAACTAAACCCTTATCCCAAAAAAAAAAAAAAAAAACTAAACTTAAAAACCCTGAAATCCACTTCTCATTTCTCACAAGTCAGAGACTCACAAAGGGGTCTCCCTCTCCCGTCTCACTCACTCTCACAGCGAGCCAGCGAGATCGAAGGGTTGTCACAGCGAGGTCGAAGCGTTGTCGAAGCAGCGAGGTCGAAGGGTTTTCGAAGGGTTGTCGCAGCGAGGTCGAAGGGTTGTCGCAGGGTGGTCGAAGGGTGGATGGTGGTGGCTCGATCTGATGGATGGGGGTGGCTCGATCTGATGTGATCTGATGGTGGTGGATGGCTCGATCTGGATGGCTCGATCTGATGATGGTGGATGGCTCGATCTGGATGGTGGTGGATGGCTCGATCTGTGGCTCGATCTGGTGGTGGATGGCTCGATCTGATGGATGGTTTTGGGATCTAGTTGTATCTGTTTTCAATGTGTTTTTGATATTTGATTAATGATATTTGATATCTATTTCTGATATTTGAAATTACTTAAATTTTTTTTTCTTCGGGTATTTGGGGCGAGGCGGATATCCACCAATCCGTCCGGTTCGGGGATGGTTTTAACAAAATATGGTAAACGGATATTCGGGGCGGATTTGGATATCCGTGAATTCTAGCGGGGCGGGGATGGATTTGTCCAAATCCGCCCCAATCCGCCCCGTTGCCATCCCTATCCTCGATCTGTTGGGGTGGGTGGTGGCAGTTATGGTTTATTGACATGGAAGAGGAAGATGAGAGGGTGTGGTTATTGATAGATGGGGAAAGGAAGGGATGGAGGCAGTGGTCGATTGATAAAGAGAAAAAGGAAAAGAAGGAAAGTGGTACACTTGCGGTCTATCAACAGAGTAAAGGAGGAACATAAATATGTTAATAAAGAACAACATACATCGATAAAGTGTTATTGATTCTAAACTTTGAAATTGAGTATACAATGTCAATTTAATGGGTTTACAAATTCAGATTTTAATGGTGAATAAAAAACAACAATTATCGATAAGATGTTATCAATTTCCAAATTTACAATCGGCCAGAAGCATCGATTTCAAATTTCAAAATCGAAAGTCGTTTATCAATTCAAGGCATTTATAGACTTAGATAGAGAACAACAAATATCAATACAGTGTTATCGATTTCCAAATTCAAATTTGATTAGGTGTCATTGGTTTCAAATTTCAAATCAATAATTATTTATCGATTCAATGCATTTATAGAGATTTTGCCCGACCAACAATGGTGAAAAATCATTTTTTTATTTGATCTTGGATTAGGCGAGGATATGTAGGAAGACCGCATTGCATGGAGAACCAAAATCCGTGTAGTCGACCCCAAAAGTATCGGGAATGGGCTTTGAAGATGATGATGATGATGATGATGATGATCTTCAAAACCCATCTTCTTCAGAATATATATTAGCAATTTGACCCGTATAAATCTAGTCAATCATGTATTAGGTCAAAACTCTTTAAAAAAACATTCAAATAAATCCTTGTTTGTTTGTAAACGAGTCATCCCCTGAAGTCCTTTATGCACTTGTTGCCTAGCCTTCTGGAATTAAAGTGCCCCTGGTTATTTATAAGGAGTTGCTTCCTTACCGCTTTCCAACATCATCTTTCTCGCTTTCCAAAGCAAAGGTAAGCGACTCACTAAGCAAAGCACTAGGTATGGGCGGCCTTCAAGAAGCCAATCATTCACACCTGAATCTATATTAACTTTTTCTATAGCTAGTCCTATTCAGTAAGGGAAGGGGTCGGTAGGCTGTCTATCTCAATCCGAGGAACTAAACTAGAGCTCAGGAAGAAGCCAGCGCTAAATCCGCTTATGAAAACTTCGTTGAATAGAAAAATATGGGTTTACAACTTGTTCTTCTTCTTTGGCGTTGGTGAGATAGAGGGGGGATGTTTATGTAGGGGAATTACTATGCTCGTCCTACCAATTACCTTGTCACACCCTTATTGACTTTTTTTTTCAAAGCTTTTTCTCACATCAGACTGTACAAACCCCTTTTCTCACCAACCAACACTATCTCTCTTTGCCTTCTTCGTCTTCGGTGGTTGGTGGTGGTGGTGGTGGTCTATTGACATAGAGAAAGGAGGTAGGAGGAAGATGAGAGGGGATGATTATCACAGTTGATTGATATAAGGGGAGATGAAGAAGATGATGGCGGTGGTGGTTGACCAACATAGTAAAAAAGGAACCTAATTTTTCATTTATTATTATTTATTATAAATAACAACAAAAATTGATCAATTCTAAAATTTGAAATTGATCATACACTGTCGATTTAATGGATTTACAACAATAGGTTTTAATGGTGAATAGAAAACAACATAAACAATAAGATGTGATCAATTTCCAACTTTACAATCAATAAGGTGCCATTGATTTGAAATTTCAAAATAGATAGTCGTTTGTCAATTCAATGCATTTTCAAGCTTAGGTAGAGGAGAACAAAAATCGTTATTGTTTTATAGATTTCAAAGTTCAAATTCGATTAGGTGCCATCGGTTTCAAATGTCAAAATTATAGTTGTTGTCGATTCAATGTGCTCACATATATCTTGTCTGACCAACAATGGTGAAATTTTTTTATTTTTTTGATTCTATCTTCAAAACCCATCTTATTCGGCATATAAACAAAAAAAAAAAATTTAATTTGACCTACATCAATATAATCAATCATATATTAGGTCCAGACCTTAAAAAATCACTAAAAAGAACTTGATGTTTGTAATCTTAAATCGAAGATGAAGAAGAAAATATGTCCACATTTGTTTTTCTTCTTTGGTGCTGGTGAGAGAAGAGAAGAGAGAAGGGATGTTTGTGTTGGTATTGGTGTTGGTGATGAGAGAGGGCGTAGGTTGGTGTGATAAATTGGTATGTTGGGAAAAGGAAAATCACTAAAAACACTCGAGTGTAGGAAGGGTAAGCATAGCAATTAGCTTTTAAAATGGTGGGTGTTCTAATTTTAGCAATCGGGTATTATTAACAGCCACATATAAGTAAAAAGGTTTTTTGCACTTTGCCCCCAATAATTTTGGTTAAAACAACTTTGCTCCAAAAATTATTCATAGCTGGTTTATCCCCCCAAAGAGACATTTTCCATCCATCTTCCACTAGTAGGCATGTGCCATTTTATCCTTCCATTTTTCAACTCTACCCCTTTTTTCAACCATCTAAAAAACCTCAAAATTAAACTAAACTATGGTTGAAAACATAAGAGCAAGGATGGCTATGAGGGGACGAAGCAGACAGGTTGGCTCACCAAGCAAGGCGAGTACATCAAGACTGGGTGAAGGTGATGTCGCTGGTTCGTCCTCAGACATAGGAAGTTTTTCATCTCGATCAACCAATCTTTCCTGGAATTCAAACCCTCTAGGGTTCTTTAATCGTTTCAACTCTCCAACTCCCTTGTGTCACCAGAGCCACTATCTGACCAAGTTGCCTTAGATTCGAATGAAAACTACTTCTCTTGGCACAAAGCCTCGAAAGTAAGGGTAGGCATCCCATTTGGCGATCTCGATTCCGTCCCGATTTGTTTTGTCATTTTGGGATTGATCAAACCCATCCCGATCTCACCATGTCCCATCTTGTCTTGTCCTGATCTAGAGTGAGATGGAATCGGGTTGAAGATTTTCAATCCCGCCCATCCCGTCCTAAACTTATTTATTTAATATTTATTATCTCAAAATTTTGTGTGTCAAGTTAAGTGTGATACATGAAGTTTTGATGAGTTGTGTGAGCTCAACATCACAAATAATTGTCTTCTTGTTTAAAACAAAAACATTGTCATAGATAACTCCTTAATATGTATTAATGCATCCAAATCTCTTCCTCCTGAGAGTTTGACCTGCAAAACAGATGTTAAACTGCCAAAGACCATCTTTTTGGTGGCCAAAGGAACTTCGATGCTTGAGTCAACAACTTTGTTTGAAGAAGGAAGTAAATCTGGATAAAACTCAGTTAAAGTTGCATACCTTTGTCGAATGTTCCCTTTACCTTTCATAATGGTTGTTGTTAATTCTTTGCGTGACTTAAGCATGTGAGGCGCAATGAAAGGAGATGATCATTGATACAGTCTCCTCCTTTATGGAGATGCTTCATGGAGTTGTAACTCCCGCCACGACTCTTTTTTTCTGCAATGTTCCTCTTCTTTATGAGAAAACTCGTGTCGGGCCTGGATTTGACCCTCTATGGTTGGCTTTAAGATTTTTGGGTTTGACAAGCTGGCCCAATAGATGGGATGTCAGATCCTCGTGATGGATGATTTCTACTACATGTATGGCGTCGATGTCAGTCTATTTTGATGTATCATTAGCTACTCCCCCCATGGCCACTAACTTCGTGACGGTTTGTCTTTCAATTCCATCATTGCCTTGTATTTAATGTTGTCAGTAACTTTTTGTGGGTTGGTGTCTCGATTCCTTACTTGCCCATTTGTTTTTGCGCACATTTTTAGGATTTCACGTAGCCATCATATCTCGCACACTGTTCAATGAGCAGTGCTTTCGTGACGGGTTTGTTTTCCCTCTTTACACTATCTTTGAAATTAGGGTTCGTTTCTTTGGAGAGAAAGTTGGTAGCACTGTTGCTAATATTTTCTCACATTCTTTCCCAATTTGACGTGTTGAGAGCGCAATGCACAGAGTTGAAGAAAACTGCCAGGGCTGCTCAGACTTTGTTGCTTGATTCGAAAAGTATGCGGGATAAATCTGTTGCTGAGCTTGAGTCATTGTAAACCAAGTTGGATGGGGTTTGTGCCCGTTTACGTGATGTGGAAAAGGAGTTATCCACCGATAAGGCCGCTTACGATGAGGCTTCTTGTGCTGAGATTGAACAATCCGTTAATTGCAATATTGCTGAGAGGTGGGTGGAACAATTGACGACTGCGCTCGACAAGGTCAAGGAAAATACTTCCATTATGCTTACCTCTACTGAGGGATGCCTTGCCAAGGACAAGCTTCGCATTGGCATAGCTGAAGATTGGAAGCGAGTTATTGATGGGCGGGTTGGTCTTCTTGATTATATCGCGGGGCTTGGTGTGGATTTATCCAGGTACCCCCACTTGATTGATCAAGTTTTCGAAGATGATGACGTTGAAAAAATTTTCCCATCCCCTTCGAGCGCTCCAGTGGTTGAAGAACCATTGCTTCCTTCCCCTTCTAAAGAGAGAACTTCGCCCTCTCCCGTAGATGATGTTGTTGACGATACTGTGGTTGCCTCCATTTCTTCTCCTACTCCTTCATCTTTTTCTCCGGATGTAACAAAAAAAGTATTGTTAATGAAAAGAGCTTTTTTTCATATTGCATGTTTTCGTAGTTTATTTTGTTGACTCGTTGTATGTTTTTGCTCCTTTTTAGTTCAGTTGTAGTCGTATCGGGCTTTACTTTGAATTCCTTTACACTCTAATTGTCTTGAGATGGGTTGACTTTATCCTTCTTGATGCGTTGGAGCTTGCGCGAGGAAGTTGATTTTTCGACTCGATTTTTACTTTGTTAATTTAACATATGGATCGATCCGTAGCTCCTTGGATCAAGTCGATTTGTTCCTTCAATTTTACTTTGTTGGTTCGACGTATCGGTTGACTCAAAGTTTTCTGGATTAAGTTGACTCGTTCATCCAACTTTTACCTCGTTGGTTTGACGTACTAGTCAACCCGACGTTGTTTTTTACTTAAGTTGGTTTGTTTGTCCAACTTTTACTTCGTTGGTTCGACACATCAGTCAACTCGAGGTTTTTTTTATTAAATTGACTCGTTTGTCCGACTTTTACTTCGTTGGTCCGACGCATCAGTCGACTCGAAGTATCATGTATTAAGTTGACTCATTCGTCCAACTTTTACTTCGTTTCTTTGACGTACTAGGCAGCCCGAAGTTGCTTTTAAGTTGACTCATTTTTCCAACTTTTACCTCATTGGTTCGATGCATCATTCGACTCGAAATTTTTTGGATTAAGTTGACTCGTTCGTCCAACTTTTACTTCGCTTGTTTGATGAACTAGTCAACTCGAAGTTGCTTTTTACTTAAGTTGACTTGTTTGTCCAACTTTTACTTCGTTAGTTCGACGCATCAATCAACTCAAAGTTTTCTGTATTAAGTTGACCCGTTCGTGCAACTTTTACATTTGCTGGTTCGACGCCTCAGTCAACTTGAAGTTTTCTGTGTTAAGTTGACTCGTTCGTCCAACTTTTACTTCGTTTATTTGATGTACTAGTCAGCTCGAAGTTGCTTTTAAGTTGACTCATTTGTCCAACTTTTACTTTGTTGGTTTGACGCATCAGTCGACTCTATATTAAGTTGACTCGTTCGTCCATCTCTTACTTTGTGGTTGATCAGACCAAAAGTTTTTATTATATATATCCAACTTGTGTCCTGATTTCTCATGGCTTTGTATGTCGATTGCTTTGTGTGGCTAATTTTTGACGCATTTATCTTGTCGTCCACGCATAAGATGGGGATTCCGAATTTGTTATTTTATTGATGTTCCCTTTCAAATGTCCTGACCAACCCTAACAGTTGTTTTTTCGAAGCATTTATGCTAGATTGAAGAGCGATTTGCTTTTCTTCTTGATCTTTGTTTAGTTGATGTCGATCCTCGTTTTAATGATTGATGTTTTTGTTGCTTTGTCTCGTACGTCTTTATTCACCGTATTTGCTATTGGTTACACTTTGCTCATTTGTCGTATATGTTATCGTAGCTAACAGACTTGGGGTGTTTTTTGATCCGGTAGCTGAACAATATCGATTTATCCGATCATGCTCACATCAGCACCAAACTATCCAATCATGCTCACATCAACACCAAACTGTCCAATTATGGTCACATCAACACCAAATTGTCCAACCATGCTCACATCAATGCCAAATTGTCCAATCATGCTCATGTTAGCACCGTGTTCGGTGTCAACTACTGAGGTTTGGTCGAGTCCAACATCGTCAATTTCGTCGTTGGTAATTCGGGTCAAGTTTGCATCCATTAGTAGGGTCCTTGAATCGTGTTAGTTGATCAATGCAAACTTCTCCATGTTCTATGCATTGGTAAAATGGCTCGTCTGGTTTCGTTAGTATTCCTGTTTCAATATAGATCAGCTCGAGTGGAAGGTATTTATGACTGCTTCTTTTGTTGGGTCGATTGTTTTGTTTCCTCCAACCATGCAGTATAGGGCGTATATAAGTTCTCTCTATTCTTTTGATCTTGTAGTGGTATCTGTTTTTTCCTTCCCTTTAAGTTTTTTGTTTAGCATTTCGATGAACTCGTTGAGTCGTCCACTCTGAACTCATTGCTCAATTTCATCTTTTAGATTGTAGCAGTCTTCGGTATCATGCCCATGGTTCTTATGGAAGGAACAATATTTGATTTTGCCTATTCCTTCCAAGTATCATCTTATCTAGAGTGGCCAGTTGATGTCATCTCATTTTGCTATGTGCTTCAGTATATTGGCTCGATTCGTTTTCAAGGTTGTATATGGTTTGTAAGTCTCCTTCATCGTGCTTGTTATTCGTTCGTCTTGGGGTCATGCTGACTACAGCTTCTCAGAATCTTGCTGGTTTGATTCAGTTCTTCCACTATTCTGATGCCTCATCGAATGAATGTTATCCTCCCATGGTCCGTCATCTCGTATTTTCTCTTCCTTCATTTCCCATTTCCTCAAATGATTCTCCCTTTCTTGGTCATTTTTCCTCCAAGCAGCTTTCATCTCCTCACGAGAAATTTGTTTTTGAGCCGTTTACAATAAGACCACCATGCTTTATGGAGGTTCCAAGTTGAGAATATAAAAAAGGGACCTCTCTTCAGTCCGACAATAAACATTGCGGCTGTTGTGTCGTCGCTGCATCAATCGATCATTGTCAGTTCGTTGGTTAAACGAGTGACGTATTCTCGTATTGTCTCTTCGGGCTTTTGCTTGATATGGAGAAGGTAGTGTGGTTCTTTCCTCATCTGTCGACTTCCGATGTATCAGGTGACAAAGGCGGTGGCTAACGTCTGGAAGGAGTTTATTCACCTTGGTGGTAGGTTGTTGAACCAATTCATTGTTGTGGAGGTAAGACTAGTCAGAAATGTTCTGCACAAGATCAACTCTGTGGTCTCCTTCAATGCCATCATGTGGTAGAAGTGTCTCAGGTGATCTATTGGGTCGGTGGTGCCATCATATACTTTGAACTTTGGCGGAGTGAACTTTTTCGGCATGAGAGTGATCACGAGGGCGTGTTGGATAATGGCAGCTTGGCTAATTTTTACAATATGTTGGGATCAGTGACTCTGATTCTTAACGTGATTTCAGCAAGCATTCCGACACACTATGCAGTCTTGCCCTGGAGGAGTTCATTGTTCTCGAGGTTTCCCTTTTAGAGTTCTGTTGGAACTTCGTCAGTCCCTCGAGTTCGGTTGGTGGAGTTTTGTTGGGTAGGTGCCTGGATAGGATCAGCTGGCTGAATGTGCTCCTAGGTGAGTTTTTCTAGCATCTTCGTCATGTAATTCATCTAGACCAATGTCGTCAGATGTCTGGGTTTTCTGAGCTATTGCATGCTATGGATCTTGATTGTCGGGTGTCATTGGCCCGATGACTTGAGTTGCCTCTTGTTCGCAAGCTGCTTGTGATACATTGTTGCCAGTAGGAGAATTATTGTTATCGTCTCCGGGTTGAGAATCTGTAGGGTGTTTCATTTGTTCGGACGTGATTTTGGTGAATTTTGTCACTGTGGATCTTCTTTTTAGAAAGGAAACTTGTTGTTCCCCACAGACGGCGCCAAATTGATGCGTCCAAATCTCGTTCTGCTGAGAGTTTGACATTCAAAACAAATGTTAGACTACCAAATACCACCTTTTTGGTGACCAAAGGCACTCCGATGCTTAAGTCAGCAACTTTGTTTGAAGAAGGAAGTAAATCTTGACTAAACTCAATTAAAGTTGCATCCATTTGTCGAATGTTCCCTTTACCTTTTATAATGGTCGTGGTTAATTCTCTGCATGACTTAAGCATGTGAGGCGTAACGGAAGCAGACGTTTCTCGTAACAGTCTCCTTTTATGTAGATGCGTCCGTGGAAGTGTAATTCCCTCCACGACTTTTTTTTTGTGCAGTGTTCATCTTTTTTATGAGAGAACTTGTGTCGAGCCTGGATTTGGGCTTTGATTCGTTCAGGCCTGGACTTGGGCTTTGATTATTCTTCTTATAGTGGGCTTTGTTTGGGCCTCTATGGTTGGCTTTAACCTTCTTGGGTTTTACGAGCTGGCCCAATAGATGGGATGCCAGATCCTCGTGATGGATGTTTTCTTCCACGGGTATGGCTTTGATGACAGTCTATTTGATATATCATAATGTATAATGATTGAAAATAAAACAATAATATTCTTGAATTGATGATACAAATAAGAACATAAATAGAACCTATAAAAACAAAACCTAGCATATTCTGGAACAAAAGCACTGTGTAATGTGCTTTACGTGAAAATGGACTAGTCTAGTGTGCTTCAAAGAGCCGCCCCACTCTTATTGGACTCGGACCTTGTATAGTTGCCTAAACTGTACTTCAATGGCCTTTACTTTTTTCAGAGTTTGAAATAAATGGACCTAATGGAAATGATTGATAATATAGTGGTTTGGAGGATAGACAGGTAGTTTTTGGGGTGGTTCGGGTAGTGGGTGGATTTGTTAGAGGCGGTGGAAGAGGGGGTTAGAGAGAGTAATTAGAGGAGCCCTATTTTTTTATTTTTTGAAGGACTAGGGTATTCCCCGTGTCGTTGGCATGATAAAAGTTTAACACGATAAATAGAGTTTATTCGACTTTAAATATCAAAATGTTTGGTATAAAAATCGAACCCATGCACTCTTATTGAGAATTGATTGAAGGTAAGACATAAAAGCTAACTTTAAGTCTCAACCATTAGATGAAACGAATTTCAACAGTAAACTATGTTTATCTACAAATTTATCTCTTGGTACTTTAAGTTTTATGTGATCCGTTAGATTTTTATATTTGGGAAAATCTCAGCCATCTTTTATCTCCAACCCCAAACATCATTATGATTTTTAATATAGACTAGGGAATTCCCCGTGTTGTTGGCACTATAAAAATTTCACATTGTAAATAGAGTTTAACATGGTAAAACACCATTTTGAATTATTATTTTTTTAGCATCAACATCCCATGCCAATATATTATTGATCACCCTTAAGTTTTCATCCTTCATACTTACATGTCTAATCACCCTATCAACAATTGAAGAAAAATAATAAAATATCAAAATGTTGGATATGAGAATCGAATCCATGCACTCATATTGGGGATTGATTGAAGGTAAGACATAAATGCTAACTTTAAGTTGCAACCATTAGATGAAACGAATCTCAACATTGAACTATGTTTATTTACAAATTTATCTCTCAGTGCTTTAAGTTCAATGTGATCCGTTAGATTCATATATTTGGGCAACCCCAAACACCATCCTGAATTGTAATATATATAGCGTATTTTGCGTGCCTTCAGCACTCAACTTTGGTCAGGGGTATTTTAGTCTCATGCGAACATAAATTTTAGCCAAACACTCTCCCTTCCCCCTTTATGTGATCCGTTAGATCTTTATATTTTCAATTTGTCTTAATATTGAAAATACTTACGACGTGAAGTGCATATTTAAAACTTTAAGCATTTGTATCAATAATTGGTTTCATCGGAATCTTCAAAAATGCATTTCAATCATACTAAGTTTACTAAAATTTGACAACTAAGTAAATAGTTATGGCGATTTACATTAAAAAAACCACAAAATTTATCTCTCCGCAACATTTGCATTCCACCAACTTTTTGTCCATTTTCTTTGCCCTTTTACTTGCAACTTATTTACAAAAATGTCATTGTTGATAGTGAATCTCCACCATCAAATCTTCCCAAACTTGGTTGTCTTTTATCTCAAACACCATTCTGATTTGTAAGATAACTAGGGTATTCCTCGTGCCGTTGGCACTCCACATTTTTTTTTTGCTAAATATCACGTACTTAACACTTCCACCACCACCCCCAATCTCGTCCTCAATCAGTTTTGAAGTGTAAGCATATTCTAATGTAAAATTACATAATATAAACTTTAGGGTTATCCTTGATCAACATTTGATTCAGTTGGAAAAAAAATCAAACGCCGAGAGAGAGTTTTCTCCTAAACATTGAACTCGCCAAAACATGAAGTTCATGATTTTTGTTTAAATGTGCATTAAGATGTTTGTCTCATATCTTCTTCTTCTTTCATTTATTTGAAAAATACTAACGACGTGAAATGCATTATATGTTATTTAGCAATAAAATATATATTTAAAAAAATTAGCGTTCATATTGATCATTGGTTTTATTGTAAAGATCTTCAAAACTGCATTCCAACGATATCAAGTTTACTAAAATTCAACAATCAAGAAAATAGTTATGAATATTTTAATTTTGAGAAAAAACACGCAAAAGTTTATTTCACCTCCAGGTGTACATTCTACTAATTTTTTCACCATTTTTCATTTTTTTTATTTTATAGTTGTGTTATATTCACAAACATGTCATTATAAGAAATGAATCTCAACCCTCAACATATTTCTCAAGTTTCAATCTCAGCCATCTGTAGCTTAAACTAAATTAATCACCATTTTTTTGTGAAATTTCGACAATCTACCTTACTATAACATTACTCCACATGCTAAATGTTTGAGTAGGATAAATAAATAAATAAATGTACTTACATGCCTAATCACAACCATCAACATTTGAAGAAAATTAAATAAATATCAAAATGTTGGGTATTGGGATTAACTGAAGGTAAGAAATAAAGACTAACTTTAAGTCCCAAGCATTAGATCTTCATGTTTGGATAAATCTTAGCTGTCTTTTATCTCCTAAATAGTGAAATGTCATTCTGAATTGTAATATAGACTAGGGTATTCCCCGTGCCATTGGCACTATCATATGATGTTAAATATTTTCATCGCGGCTTATCTTTCGTAGTGCCTCTCGGGGGCTTTTACTGTGTTGAAAAATCTCCTGGTATGCTTTTGGAGATTTTAACTCAATATGCTATTAGCACCTGATATGTGGGCTTAAACTAAACCATAATTAAAAAAATGAATTAAAAAGCTTACCTATCCCTTCAACCTGTAATTAAAAAATGTATGTAAATGAAACAAAGTGAAAAAATGAACATTTTTCGCTACTTGAAACTGTTGGCACGACCGTTCAACTTCTTATATTTTTTTAGAAAATTTTACAATCGCCCTTGTTTATTATCATTTAATAAAACGCAACCACAAAATATACCTAATCAGATGACAATAATGTGTTTGAAACATGTAACTTATATATTTGAAATAGGAAAGATTTGTAGAGATTATTAGGCTAGAGGTATGGAAAAAGAAAAATAAAGAGTTGTGCAAGATGTGCAATGCGTATAAAGTTGTGTGGTAAACATATATGAACTGTTCCACTGAGGGAATTAACTGATACACTTTCCCTCCATATGAAACTCAAATAAATAAGTATAAATAAGAAAGGAATTTAGTATGAGCCAATTTATTCAAATAATAATTAGATGTTACCATAAAAAAATTTATCTAATAAATATATATTGTCATTCAAGACATATGTCACTAATTATACCCAAGGTTGCGACATTTGTACCATTGCGGCATTATCTCAACCACAAATATTTGATGTTTCTGTAACAATAGCTACTAAATTAATCACAAAGTTTTTGTGAAATTTTGACAATCTACCTTACTATAGCATTACTTAAGATGCTAAATGTTTGAGTAAGATAAATAAATAAATAGATATACTTAAATGCCTAATCACCACTGAAACGTCCAAAAATCGCTCTCTTGTGAGTTTGACTTGCAAAATAGATGTTAAACTGCCAAGGACCATCTTTTGGGTGGCCGAAGGCACTTTGATGCTTAAGTCAACAACTTTGTTTGAAGAATGAATAAAATTTGGACAAAACTCAATTAAAGTTGCATACATGTGTCGAATGTTCCATTTACCTTTTATAATGGTTGCAGTTAATTCTATGCGTGACTTAAGCATGTGAGGCACAATAGAGATGCGTCCTTAATGGTTGCGGTTAATTCTATTATTGTAACAGTCTCCTCTTTAATGGAGATGTGTCCATGGAGGCGTGACGCCCTCCATGACTCTTTTTGATGCAACGTTCATCTTCTTTATGAGAAAACTCGTGTCGGGCCTGGATTCGAGCTTTGTATATGTCTTATCATTGGTGGACCTTGTCTGGGCCTCTGTGATTGGCTTTATTCTTCTTGGGTTTTATGAGCTGGCTTAATAGATTGGACGCTATATCCTCGTGATGGATGCTCTCTGCCACGTGTACGGTCGTGATGATTGGTCTATCTTGATGTATCATCAGCTACTCCTCCCTTAGTTAGTGGGTATGCTCATGTATCCACTAACTGTGTGGTGGTTTTGTTTTAGATTTTAACATTATGGCACATTTAGTGCTATTGCTATCTGTTGCTATTGTTGTTTCTCCGATGTTTCATCTGCCTGCTCGTTTTGGCGCGACTTCTGGGATTTCGTGCGGCTTTTTATATCTTGCAAGAACAAACCTTTTACACTCGTCCTTATAAAATGAGAAGTCTGAGTGTGTTTTACTTCCTTTTGTACTCCTCATTTTCTAGTTGTTAACTCTTTGATTCCTCGCGTTTGTTTTGTAGTCATGTCTAACTTCAGCGTTTTGGCAGCGATGTTCTTGATTCCTGATAAGCTTTCTTTTTTCCTAAGTGGGCAACACATGCGACTCTAAAAAAAAATCGTCATGATTACTCATTGCCGACTGATCTGGAAATCATTCTCCTTGAAGATGGCGACATTCCTTATCGTCCAAAACATGGGTATATCACTTTGTATCCTGGTATGTTCCACTCTGGTTTCAGGCTTTCGACTCCTATGATCGTCCGGGAGTACTTGGATTTAGTTGGTATTGCTCCGACTCAACTGGCCCCTAATTGCTAGAAAGTAATGATTTCGACCTTAACAAGGGTTGTCGCAGCTCGCATCCCTATGAATGTTAGGGTTCTGCATTCTTTGGCGGGGTTCAGTGTAAACCCCAAGCAAACCTATTGTCTTCGCTCTCCTACTTGTTTCAAAAACTTGCGAGAGGAGTATGGGGCCTAGTGAAGGTCTTGGTTCTACGCCTCCATTTCTTCCAATTACTTTAGGTTTCATGAAAATCAGATTTTGTGGTCATTCCAGGAGCCTAAGAGAGTTGAGTTGTCATTGTCTTTGAAAGAGCAGAAGTTCTACAGTCCATTTTGCGACCTTCCCCGAGTCTCAGTAGAATATTTTCTCACTACGAATGTCATTATCCGTAGTGGCTTATATTCATCGGGTGAAGCGGGTCGCATTTTGGAAGTGATTGTTGTGCGTGTTGGTGATGCGGTTGACGGCCATCAAGAAGGCTCTATTGATGAGTGTGTAGGCTAAGTTTCTTCAGTCGTTGTCCGAGGTTCTCGGAGTACCAGCTCGATTGTTAGGAAAAATAAAGTTCATAGGCCTCCTAGTCATTCCAAGATGTTGGCCGTCAGTTCTGGCCGTGTGTTGAAGAGAAAGAAAACACTAATGTCTTTCATTCAAGTATCTTTGACTTGAAAATTTTCGTTTAGTTGATTGACCACCAGTTTGGAGTCACTAAAAACACTAATGTCTTTTATTCCCAAGTGTTTTGCTAACTGTAGTCCCGTTATCACGGCTTCGTAATTGGCTTCGTTGTTGGAGGCTTTAAAGCTGAATTTTATCGCATTCTCTAATACAATGCCTTCCGAGTTGTACAAAACTAGTCCAGTTCCGCTTTCTGCTTCATTGAACGCTCCATCACAGCGGAGAATCCACTCGTTGGTGATTGGTTTGGATTGTTCTTCTCTGCTCTCACTTTTCGTTCGTTAGTTATTGCTTCCCGTGAACTTGGTGATAAAGTTTGATAATGCCAAAGCCTTGGTAACGGTTCTGGGAGCAGTGCTGATGTCAAATTGTCCGAGTTCTATTGCCCATTTCACCATTTTCTCGATAGATCTGGTTTGTGCACTACTGACCGAAGGGGATGTTCGGTCATTACCGTGATCGGGTGTGCTTTGAAATACGGTCGCGATTTTCTTGACGGCACGATTAGAGCGATCACCAATTTCTCTAGAGCCAGATAGTTGATTTTTGCGTCCGCGAGTGTTTTGCTGATGTCGTACACTAGTTTTTGCCCTCATTTTTTCTTTCAGTATCAGCACCGAACTCATCGCATGATCATACACAGATAAATATAGATACAATGCTTCTCCCGTGTTTGGTTTTGTTAGTAGTTTTGTGTTTCCCATGTACATCTTAAGGCTTTTAAAGACTTCATCGCATTCAGCCTTCCACTCGAATGACTTGTTCCCCTTCAAAATTTTGAAGAAATGTAGACATTTGTTTGACGATCTGGAAATGAACCTGTTCAGAGCCGCCATTCTTCCATTAAAGGCTTTGGACACCTTTTACATTTGTTGGTGACTGTATGTTGAAAAACGCTTGTATCTGGTTTGGATCGACCTCAATTCCTCTTTGGTTGACCATGTATCCTAGGAACTTTCGTGACTCTACTCCAAAGGTGTCTTCTCCGGGTTCAGTTTCATCTTATACTTTCGCAGCTGGGAAAAGGCTTGTTCAAGATCTGTGACACGCTCTGCTCGGAGTATGTACCCCTTTCCATTATGAAAGATGTTTTTTCTTGGTTGGGATGGTACATTTGTATCTGATTATATCTGGAGTATGCATCCATGGAGTTCAACATTTTGTGCCCTGGAGTCGCATCCATTATTTGATCTATTTGTGAAAGTGGGAAATTGTTTTTAAGGCAGACTTTGTTTAGATCGGTGTAGTCCATGCACACCCTCCATTTGTCATTCTTCTTTTTCACTAGCACTGTGTTTGCCAACCAGTCCGGGTAATGAGCTTTTTATATCATCTCCACGTTAAGTAGTCGGTGCACTTCCTCGTTTATTGCCTGGTTACGCTCTGGGGTCACCGATCTCCTTTTTTGTCAAACCTGTTTTTTATCTGGGTTCACTTGTAGTTTGTGAGAGATGATGGATGGGTATATCCCTACCATGTCCTTCATTGTCCATGCAAAAATGTTTTGGTTATTTTTCAACAACTAGATTAGTTCCTTGGCCAATTCAGGATGAATATTTGTACCAATTCAGACTGTTTTTTTCCGTTTACTCGTCCATGTAGACTTCGATCGTTTCTTCTTCTGGTTGTCTGGTGTTAGGTCGATCTTGAGGGCTGGTTGGAGCCTTGTTGTCATCTGGAAATTCCAACCTCTTCTCATCGGGTAGCTGTGAAGGCTCCTCCGGTTGTTGTAGTAATTGCTAGTTATGGGAGTATTTGTCGTCGCGAAAAGACACTCACGGGTTGCTGGTTGATCACCTTTGATTCTCCTGATACTGTTGTCGGTATGGTACTTTAAGCATCAGTGCATAGTGGAGGAGACTGCACCCATTTTGTGTATCCATGGTCTCCCAATTAGCATGTTAATAATACTCGTTGCTTCCCTTGTTCTCCTGCTTCGACTGGTAGTTGAATCATCCCCAACGGACGGTTCTTAGAACCTGATATTTGTCCACAAGTCTCTGACTATACGCTTTCAGGATCGATTGGATTGTTAATTTTCTCTAGCTGCAACGTGCCAGTTGTATATTGTCTCATTTGCTAGCTCCCTTGAGATGATTGTTTCGTCATTGAGTTCGACGAATTCTCCGAGTCACCCTTCTCTCATACGACGTTCACTCTCACCCTTCAGATTATGACAATCTTCAGTATCGTGAGCATAATTGATGGGGATTTTATTAACCTAAATTAATAAGTTAATAAACCCTACTTGTAATACCGTAAGTGCACGACTATCTAACTAGTAGACAGTGGCAAATTCAAGTCGATCCCACGAGGATTGACGAGACAGTCGAATTCTAAGTCGTATTTAAACTAATTTAGAGTTTGGGGTTACAGCAGATGTAAATTACTAAATTAAGAGAATGAAATTGAACACTTAAAGTTAAACTGATAAGATGATAAGAGAGTGGACCGAGACATCGAATCCACCACAGGTTCTTCGAGATTCGTGTAATCTAAATTATTGTTTTCAAGAATCAACACGACTAATCTAAAAATTAATCTACATTTGCAATTGATTTCAGCAAAGGCATAAACCCCTAGCATTGCATTTTTTTCTACGACACACACAATCACAAATTTATTTTAACTAATTCTGAACCCCTAGCATTGCATGTCTTTTTACGGCACACACAATCACAAATTCAAATTAATTGATTAAAACAAGCTTCGAATATCAATAAAGGAAACTTCCAACTACCGATTAGTCTAGATAATTATTCCGGATATAATTGGTGAAAACAAATTATTGAAATTCAGAAATCAACTGTGTTTAACATTCAAGCATATAGAAAACAATAAATTTAAATACGACAAAATTTAGGAAACCCCGTGGTTTCATCTTCGCCTTGGAGTGGGGGTCTAGAAGATCATGGTGGATGGCGTCACAACACTGGTGTAGGTGGAATCCATCTCAGCGTGAATACGCATCTCGAGAAATAGTTGTTGGTGGACTGTGGTGTCTCAGATAATAACCAACTGATTCGAAAATCTGTTGGTTCCTATGATTTTCTCCAGCGCCTTCATTTCCATCGAGTCGCACTGCTGTTCTTTCTCCGTGTTCCTCGCGAGCTCATTCTTCTCCGGTGAAGATCACTTGCAAAAGAAAAGGAAAGAGATAGGTGAGAGAGAAACGCAAAAGAGAACAGAAAGAAGGAGAGAAACAGGGGCGGTGCTCCCTGTTTGCTGCTCCTATCTCGGTGGTGGTGTGCGAGCTCCTGACCCTGCAAGGGAGAGAGAGGGAAATGTACGGGAGGGACGAGAAAGAGACAGATGAGCAAGGTGGTGTGGTGAGTACGCAAGGAGAAAGAAGAGAAACATGGGACTATGGTCTGTGGAGTGGAAAGGAAGAGGAGCAGGGCTGCTCTGTTTCAGTGGTGGTGGTGTTGGTCCGTGGTTGATCAGAAGAAAGGGATTAGGGAGAAATGGAGGAGGAACGTGAGAGAGAGAGTTCCTGTGATGATGGTGATGTGTGTGGGATGTTAGTCGACTGCGAGAGAGGAAAACAAGGATGTGTTCCCTGTTGCGTCCTCTGTTTTGTGCGCGAGGATAGTGATGGTGGAGGTTCTCATGGTGGTGATGGCGGGATGACCGCGTTGTCGGTCCTCCTATCGAGTGAGGATCGCCGGCAGGGTGGATGTGGTGTGGTGGCTGGAAAAAGAGAGAAAGAACAAGGAAACGTAGTAAACAAGATTCGCGGAAGAGAAGGGAGAGAGGAAACCTAAATAAGGTTCTCCTCTTTCCTTGTTAGGTTGGGTTTGGGTTTCTATGTCAACTTTTGGGCTTAAGCTTAGGTTAAATTAGGTGGACCTAGGTTTGTTTGGGTTAGGTTTAGACATGTGACCCGCTACTTTGTACCACCACTAGAATCAACCAATTGATCATTCCTCAAATTGTCGCCTTAATGCGATTTCATCGTTCACGCTCAAATTCCTATAAAGACATGAAAACGAAATAATTAGAATAAAATATAATAATCGAAACACTAACATATATAAATGAAGGGATATATTATGTATTAATTACGTGAATATCAAATACCCCCAAACCTATAATTTGCTAGTCTTCTAGCAAAACAATAAAAATAAAATTCTAACTCACTTTCGTAGGAATCATCGATTGCACTTACCTTAAACGTGCAACAAGGCTTTAAACCCCTATATTACCTCTAGTGGACGAGTTATAGTCTCGTGAGGGTTTCCAGAAATGTTACCCACAAACATTATGACTCAATAAATTTTCAAAATATGGTAACTTGATCACTCTATCTATTATCCTCTGAGTAATAATCTAATTGCCAAAATTTTCAGAAAACAACTAACAGTGTCACAATAATATCAAAGAGTCTAACATCAATTTAATAATACCCAAAGGTTAAATAAATTTCATCAATTATTCACAACTCGAAGTGTGTGTGTGCATGGCCTTATCAACATAACTTTCTTTTTCTCAGTAAAGATACGGCTATATGACCTTTGGATAGTACGTTTCGACTATAAATCTCTTTTGTCACTAAAAAATGAATCACTCAGAGATTGGTTAGTTATCACTCAATTTATATGTGAGAAAGAGAATAAATTATGAAAACTCAAACATCTCACATATAATAATCATGAAAAACAGACTTTTAAAATAATGAAATGAATATGGTCTCATGGAGAGGAATATCAATTACTTTGAGAATGTTGAATCAAACTCCATAGTTCTTGTCTATTTAATCTCCACGTCTATGAACCAGACCTTTACTTATGATCAACTAGGACTTTATTAGGTTGAAATGAGGCTAAGATTTTGGCGAACAAGAATGGAAAAAGATATACAAAAATTCTCTGAGACTGGATACACCCTTTAATAAACAAGTGGGGGCTCTGAAGAGTAAACCAATGTTGTACACCATTAATTTTTCTTCATTCGAAATTCTTCTTCATATTTTTTTTCTTCGAAGCATCAATATATATATATATATTTTATAAAATCAACAACATGCTTTTTCCTTCTGCACAATAAAACATTTCAGTTTCGAGGATTCATGGAATATTTAGTTTCAACTCTTTTTATTTGTCCATTCCAAAAATATATCAACCATACACATTCTCAGAGACATTGGGTAAGGATAAAAATAGTATGAGATATTACTCCCTAACTGGAGTAGGTAATGGAGATGGGGTTAGTAAAGAAAAAGTCTATTCAAATGCTCAAATGGCTACAAACGGATATTTATTATTAGGTAGGCTGAAAAGGCTAAAGAACGGTTAAAAAATGTATATATCACTTCCTAAGCTCTAGCCGGTATTATGACATTTCAACTAAATAAACCAAGAAGTTCTAGTTTAATAATTCAATTTTAATATTATTCTCAAAGCAATCAATAAAAGAAACAAGAATAATGAGATCATCAACGAAATAATGCGGATTCAAGAAAAGTCGGAGTTTTTTTAATAACCCTAAAGAAAAAAATAAAATGTCTCGAAACTCACAAGAGTCAAGTCTCTACTATTATTCTAAGGTTTTCTAGTTAATATCTTACTGATTAACTTTAAATTATATTAACTTGGCTTATAGTGCAAAATTGGTGAGTCGAAAAATATCATGAAATATATTTAACTTAAAAATAATATCAAACATTATGTTTTCTATTGATATATAAAATGACAAGTGAAAGCATGCATTTCTCAAATTTAAAGGCATACTTGAAAGCACATCCTCTTCATTGGAAAAAAAACTTAGATTTTGAATGCATTTTCAAATCGAAAAATTTTCACACAATCATAATTAACTATGTATTCAATGGAGATTGAGTAGAATACAATAGTCAATTGTGAAATACATTTCAGCTCAAAATTTTCGAAGAATGCAGAAAAACTCATAAACCTCACCCCAAACCTAAACCAAACATTGTCCTCAATGTATAAAATGATGATCATGACAAATGCAGGAAAAAGAAAAGATGAGAGTTAGAGTGATATTACCATGGGAAATGTTTTACCAATTTCGAAGAAATCGTCAACCAATGAACGCTCAAAACTTAAGAACTGTGGACTCATCATGATAAATTGATAAAAACAATACATGACACAAAAAAAATATACAAAAGAAAAAATTACATGCATCAGTTGTAAGTCAAAATTGTTACGGAGCTAACGAGTCTGAGTGAAATGCAACTAGAAAGAACTCGAAAATCAATCCAGACTGACCATAATGACACAATTGAAGCTAGGCTGCCTCCTAGGAGTGCTTGGTTTAACGTCATCAGCCCGACATATATTCTTCCTAATAAATGATGTGCCATGAAATGACGAGGAAAAACATAGCGATCGAACACTCCCCTAAACCTAAACACTTAGTCCACGATGTTGACTAGATCATATAGCAACAACCGAAAAAGTTGAGAATATGTCCAACATATAGTAGCACCCACATGCAGCACAATAGAAACTAACATATCCCAAAAACGATGAAGACGCCATGCAAAATAATAGAGAAAATGCAAACAAACCCATGGTCGTAAAGAAGTTGTCACCAACATGGATTTCCAGTAAATGACTATATCCTACTCCTAAAAAGGTACATCCTATGTCTGGTGTTAAATTAGAAGATTGAATGTGTTGCACAATAGGATGGTCAAAACTAAAATCATCCCTTAAAAACAAGGGATCCACATAGGTGGCGTCGGTCACTATTAAAGGGGTGGAAAGAGGTATGTGTATAGATATATTAGGTGGTACAAGCTCATCATAACAAAATAAATTGCACAAAAATGATGAGCTAGACAGCTCAACAACACCCCCAAACCTGGAATCAACACTATCTATGGGATGTATTCTCTCCAAAGAATATTGAGAATCAGACTTCATGTAGGAGTCACCAGGAGGATATATGTCAAATGGGTCAGCATGAAAAGGCGAGAAAGGGAATGGGTCAGAAAGCCTAATAGTATCAGTAGAAGGGTTCAATTTTGACTCACTGAGTGGAAGGAGTTCCACTTTAGGCTTCCACGTGTAACCCGAACCATAATAGGGGCTGAATTAAGCAAAACATTCACTTCCCTAATAGAATCATCAATATCGAAGTCTAAACCGAAGTGAGTCAAACATGCTGCTAAGGGATCATCTGATGCAGACTGCAATAAGGAATTCTCCATCGAACTCTCAATCATGTTAACTTCACAAACATCCTCAGACTCAGGAGGTTGTTGGCTTACATTAAAAACATTGAGTTTGACGGTCATGTTGCCAAATGATAGTTTCATTATTCCATTCCTACAATTAATAATAGCATTAGATGTGGCAAAAAATGGACGACCCAAATTATCTGGAATGTGACTGGAGAGGTTATGAATAGGTTGTGTATCAAGAACTATGAAGTCCACTGGAAAATAAAATTTTTCAACCTTAATGATCACATCCTCTATAACACCGCGGGGAATTCTGATTGACCTATCTGCCAATTGCAGTGTTACTTTAGTCGATTTTAGTCCGCCGGGACTTAATTGCTCATAAACAGAGTATGGCAACAAATTAACACTCGCCTCCAAATCCAACAATGCCGAGCAATGGAATATTAATGTGAACTTGTTTAAAAAATTTCATTGCGTCGTTAGCATTTGTTCGTTTCTTTGCTGGAGCTAACCGTGATGGAAACGGTGCCCCAGGCAAATAAGATGCCTGAGTGGGGTCAGAGTGAAGAGGCACATCTTTAGAAGGTGAGGCTTTATCAGCCTCCTTATCAGATGGAGATGCAACCTGCTTTGACTTAGACGAAGATGCAACGACACTCGAATCGGGTACTTGTACCCGATTGTCAACCTTTTTTCCACTCCTAAGGGTAGTAATAGATTGGACATCTTCACGGCATGACTCAGATGTACTACCAACTACGAATTGACCCTTCGGGTTTGTAACAGGTTGACTAGGAAATCTCCGTGACTCTCTCTCAGAATAAGACTGAGTAATCTTACTCACATCTATCTCAAGTCTATCGAAAGCTTGAGATTGGTGTTGAGTCGTGGCTTTCAATTCAGATATGTCCATAGAATTCTGCTCAATTATACTTTCTGAGTGCTGTAAAATTTGATTAACCATTTCCTCTACACTTGATGTGTTGGATGGAGGAACTTGGTTAAGGTGGGGTCTAACAGGGCTAGAGGCTTGAGGAGCCTGGGAGACAACAACAGGTCCCTTGGTGTGGGCCATGGGCCTAGGGAAGATTTGGATGTTTGGCGAACCCTAAATTGTAATAGTTAGGTTGCAGATTATTGCCAGGTCGCCGCATCGCATTAAAAGAGTTGACTTGCTCAGCATAGTATGCAAGATAATCATTTTGCAAGTCACAATTAGATATTGAATGACTAGGACTCGAACATGCAACCCAAACTTCAGATGAAACGTTTGCAGGAAGTGCAGGTTGAGTCAAATTCAAAAGTGCATCTATCTTTTGAGTCATGATCATAACAACTGTCTCTAACTTCGAGGCAGAAGGGGGGTGAACATATGTATCTCTAACTTCATATATACCGCCCTTTTGCTTATCAGACTCCTTTATCAAATAATCCCATTGCTGAGAATTTTCGGAAAGCGTTTCAAAAAATTCCCATATCTCATTGACACTCATCTTCATTAATGACCCACCACTAGTGGCATCAATCATACTGCATTTTTTAGGGGTTAAACCGTTTTGGAAGTATTGAACTAGCCGCCACTTCTCGAATTCGTGATGGGGACACCTAACAATGAGCTCATTGAACCTTTCCCAACATTCATATAAATGTTCGCCCTCTTTTTGTTGAAAATTAGATAAATCTCGTCGGAGGGCATTCGTTTTATGAATGGGGAAATACTTAGTCAAGAACTTTCTTGACAACACATCCCACGTTGTGATGGATCCCGTCTCTAATGAGTTTAACCACGATTTCGCCTTATCTTTCAGAGAAAAGGGAAATAACCTAAGTCGGACCGAGTCCTCAGAAAAGTTTTGGTACTTCAGGGTAGCACAGATGTAAAGAAATTCTTTGACATGAAGATAAGGGTCATCTTTCTCAAAACCATAAAAAGAGGGCAAGAGATGAATAATAGATGGTTTAAGTTCGAAACTGTTTGCATTTGTCTCAGGTAAGACAATGCACTACTAGGAAGAGGGGCGAAGTAATCCTTAAAGGCCTTCCCCTCAGCCATCTCAGTGGATAAGGATGATGAACCTAAATAGGTAATGGAGACTTCAAATAACTCCTCGAATTCTTGTCGGACAAGTCTACTCTTAGAATCACGCAACCAGTATGCATAAACTACTGGATAACGAAGGTTCAAAGTCAACACTCCTAAACAGGCTTCAATTTTTATTTTTTTAATTTAATTTTTTTTAAATGCAAGCCATACCGCTAGATGGTTTAATTTTTATGACCTAACTCTAAAAAATAAAAAACAACGGAACCCTAAATGATGCACAAACAAAATGAAGGGCAGACGACCCTAGAGCTTTTCTTTACTAATGCAGGGTTGAAATTCAATTAAATTTACCTAACCGTGGAAGAGGCACGGTGATTTCCTATCAATCCGCTACTACAGAGTTGCTCCTACCCCTTTTTCCACTCTCTAGCTCAAAGTAAAATGCCAGTTCAAGAATTGTTCCTAGATGGGATATGTTCATTTACTCGACCACTTTAAGCTATCAAATGTCCAAAGAGGGTCCCTATGAGCGTCACACCTATCCTAGATAATTATCTTGCTACAAATTTTAAATAGTGAACCTAGGGTTTTAACTCTAAAATAGATGGTGATTAACCTATCCGCGGGAGATGGCACAAAAGTTTCAACTCAATCCTGCCATTATTCAAAATTTCATGCAATACTACCTAGAACAAGCTAAACACAAGTGATCGCACATAAATCGCTTGCAGATGTGGTGGGTAGAAGTTACCTCCGGCGTGAACTTCTTTCGGGTTACTTGCGATGTCGGGTAGAAGTCGATTTCTGAGAGTTTCCTCATGAATCGCAATATTTCACTTCGTTCCCACTTGAGCTCCTATGTGTGTGACTGCCTGCAAAATAAATGCAAAAATAATTCAAACTCAAGCAAATAAGAAAGTGACTCGTAACACTATTCCTAAAAAGAAAATTAAACCTAATTTATAAACTAGCAAAAACAACCCTAGATTTCAATTGTACCGTTACAATCCCCGACAACGGCAGCGAAAATTTGATGGAGATTTTATTGACCTAAATTAATAAGTTAATAAACCCTACTTGTAATACAACAAGTGCACGACTATCTAACTAGTAGACAGTGGCAAATACGGGTCGATCCCACGAGGATCGACGAGACAGTCGGATTCTAGGACTTATTTAAACTAATTTAGAGTTGGGGGTTACATCAGATGTAAATTACTAAATTAAGAGAATGAAATTAAACACTTAAATATTAAACTGATAAGATGATAAGATAGTGGACCGAGACATCGAATCCACCACAGGTTCTTCGAGATTCGTGTAATCTAAATTATTGTTTCCAAGAATCAACACGACTAATCTAAAAATTAATCTACATTTGCAATTGATTTCAGCAAAGGCATAAACCCCTAGCATTGCATTTCTTTCTACGGCACACACAATCACATGTTTATTTTAACTAATTCTGAACCCCTAGCATTACATGTATTTTTACGGCACACACAATCACAGATTCAATTTAATTGATTAAAACAAGCTTTGAATATCAATAAAGGAAACTTCTAACTACCGATTAGTCTAGATAAATATTCTGGATATAATCAGTGAAAACAAATTGTTGAATTTCAGAAATCAACTGTGTTTAACATTCAAGCATATAGAAAACAATAAATTTAGATACGACAAACTCTATGAAACTCTGTGGTTTCATCTTCGCCTTGGTGTGGGGTCTAGAGGATCATGGTGGATGACATCACAACACTGGTGTAGGTGGAATCCATCTCAGTGCGAACACGCATCCTGAGAAAAGCTGCTGGTGGCTCAGACATAAATCGAGGGGTGCGAACAACCTGATTTGGAATAGTGCCTGTGCGGTAGTACAGAGCAAAATCTGGGGTGCAAATAACCATCTGATATAAAAATCAGTTGGTTCCTGCGATTTTTTCCTGGGCCTTCGTCTCTAGAGAGCCGCGTCGCTGTTCTTCCTCCGTGCTCCTCGCGAGCTCCTTTGTCTCCGGTGAAGATCACCTGCAAAAGAGAGGGAAAGATATAGGTGAGAGAGAAACACAAAAGAGAACAGAAAAAGTGAAAAAAACAGAGGCGATGCTCCCTGTTTGCTGCTCCTATCTCGGTGGTGGTGTGCAAGCTCCTGACCCTGCAAGGGAGAAAGCGGGAGGGACAAGAGACTGAGAGAGACATAAGAGCAAGGTGGTGTGGTGAGTACGCAAGGAGGAATAAGAGAAACATGGGACGGTGGTCTGTGGAGTGGAAAGGAAGAGGAGCAGGGTTGCTATGTTTCGGTGGTGGTGATGCTGGTCTGTGGTTGATAAGAGAAGAGGGATTAGGGAGAGATGGAAGAGGAACATGAGAGAGGGAGCTCCTGTGATGATGGTGATGTGTGTGGGTTGTTAGTCGGTTGCGAGAGAGGAAAATAGGGATGTGCTCCCTGTTGCGTCCTCTGTTTTGTGCGCTAGGATAGTGATGGTGGTGATGGCGGGATGATCGCGCTGTCGGTCCTCCTATCGAGCGAGGATTGCCGGCAGGGTGGATGTAGTGTGGTGGCTGGAAAAAGAGAAAAAGAAGAAGGAAACGTAGTAAACAAGATTCGCGGAAGACAAGGGAGATAGAAAACCTAAATAGGGTTCTCCTATTTCCTTGTTAGGTTGGGTTTGGGTTTCTAGGTCAATTTTTAGGCTCGGGCTTAGGTTAAATTAGGTGGATCTAGGTTTGTTTGGGTTAGGTTTAGACATGTGACCCGCTACTTTGTACCACTACTAGAATCAACCAATTGATCATTCCTCAAATTGTCGCCTTAATGCGATTTTATCGTTCACGCTCAAATTCCTACAAAGACATGAAAACGAAATAATTAGAATAAAATATAATAATCGAAACGCTAACTTATATAAATTAAGGGATATATTATGTATTAATTACGTGAATATCAGTAATCGTTGTGAAAGAGACAATATTTGTTCTTGTTCCGTTTCTTCGGATCTCCTCTCATTCTTGGTGGCCATTTGACATGTTCCCTTTTCTATCATAGCTTTAAGGATTTCGCCCTGACTCGCTATCAAGGTTGCAAACGATTTCTCGCATCTAGGCTGCTTTGTTGTAGTTTTCCAAACATCCCTTGATTAAATCCGGGACTATTATCGATCTGGTTTCTCTTAGGCAGAGTGATTTCTTTTACATGTTTGTTGCCCCTCCAAGTCTCGGGTGATTCTGTCCATCATCTCGATTATGCGGTTCATCTGAGCCATAAGTGTCTCTATTCGAGATTTCGATGGGATTTCCCAAGATGTCCGAGATATCTGAATTGTTACCTGTTGAAGCTTCTTCCTAATAGGTGTAATTAATTCGGCGGTTGTCGCTAGATCGTTTTGTTCACCGCCAAATTGAGGATTTGTGGAGCGTTCAATTGATTTTGATAGTTATTTTGGTTGTTAACCAAGTCTCAATGAGTTTTGTTACTGAAATTTCTTTTTTGTTAAGGAAACTCGTCGTTCCCCACGGACGACGTCAAACTGATGCGTTCAAAAATCGCCTTCCTGTGAGTTTGACCTGTAAAACAGATAGACTGCCAATGACCACCTTTTTGGTGGTTGAAGTCACTCCGATGCTTAAGTCAGCAATTCTGTTTGAAGAAGGAAGAAAATCTAGACAAAACTTAGTTAAAGTTGCATACTTGTGTCGAATGTTCCCTTTACCTTTTATAATGGTCGCGATTAATTCTCAGCGTGACTTAAGTATGTGAGGCGCAATGAAAAGATATATTTCTTGTAACAGTCTCATCCTTAATGGAGATGCGTCCAAGGAGGCGTAACTCCCTCCATGACTCTTTTTGGTGCAACGTTTCTCTTCTTTACGATAAAACTCGTGTTTGCCCTGGATTTGGGCTCTGATTCGTTCGGGCCTGGATTTGGGCTTTGTACATGTCTTTTCATTAGCAGGCCTTGTCTGGGTCTTTGTGATTGACTTTATTCTTCTTGGGTTTTATGAGCTGGCTCAATAGATTGAATGCTATATCCTCGGGGTGAATGCTCTTTGCCACATGTACGACCGTGATGATCGGTCTATTTTGATGTATCATCAACCACTATCAACATTTGAAGAAAAATAAGTAAATATTAAAATGTGAAGAAAAGTAAATAAATATTAAAATGTTAGGAATTGACTGAAGGTAAGACATAAATGCTAACTTTAAATTTCAACCATTAAATCTTCATGTTTGGATAAATCTCAGCCGTCTTTTATCTCTCAAATAGTGAAACACCCTTCGAGATATGTTGTGCTGATTTGTGTCGTTGGATGGATTTAATCTGGAACTCTAAAAATTTTGGGTCAGATTAAAAAAGGGGTACATTTGCCATTTCAAAATAAAGTGTGGCTTCAGTGAAAAACTATTGGGGGGGGGGAGTGCAAAATCCCCAAGTAAAACTCAACTGAACGGGCTTTCTGCCTCGACAAAAAGCTAGTGCGAAACGGACCTTTACGTTGCCATTGTATCCTCCATTCGTTTCTGAACCCAGAAAAACATCTCAACTTCCCTTTTCACTACTGCAGAGGAGAGGAAAGGGAGGCAGCAAGAAAGGAGAGGAGAGACCTTCGATCAACTCTTCGCCCAAACCCACATCAAAGAAATGGCGATTTCAACCACAACCATACCTCTCTCTGCTCTCCGCTCGACCGGGTCATCTTCAACTATTAAAAGAACCAAGCGACACAGACGCCCTGTCTCCAATTTCGGCCATTTCGGAGAGGTGGTTCGTAAGGACATGGACTTCCTGAAGAAGGGCTTGAGTTGGGCTGCTGAGGCGATTCATCTCCCAAAGGTTACCAAGACCTTCGACGATCTTCTCTGGCTTCGCAATCTTGAAAACCCTAACGCTGGTCTTGAACCTCCTCACTCTTGGCCCGTTCCCTACTATCCAGGTTACCTATCTTTCCTGCTTTATTCTAGTGAAATTTGAATTCTTGAAGTAAAATTTAGCTTCTTAGAAGCAGAATTTGGATGCTTTTTAAAATAATATGGTAATGTTAGGAAAGGTTATTTTGGTTTGTTTTAGGGTTAAATTTTTTTTGTGTTTGTTGACAATATTTATTTGGATTTAAAGTGTTCAGTAGTTGGTGAAAATGAAATTAATTTTGTCTCGAAAATGTTGCATGGGTTATCTCTTAGCATAGGGTGTTAGATTTCCTTCGTTAAACAAAAATGGAAGCTTATGTTCAACTTTTACATGTAATTTATCTTACTAGCAGCTTAATTCTCTGTTGGTCATGTTTGATGTATAAGTTGGGACCATACTTCTGATCAAGCGCAGTAAAGATAATATGAGTATCAACTGTATCGTTAAATAGGTCTTTGTAGATTCGATTGTAAAGGAGCTAACAGACTGTGTCGGCCTTTTTCTAGTTTTTCCATTACGATTTGTCCTGATCTGACATTTTTCTAACAGGATTAACTGGGGTTGATCTATTCATGGCTGATCTTAAGGCTTTGGAGGCTTATGCTATTTACTTCCAGTATCTATCAAAAAAGTGGTCTAAGCCACTTCCTGAGTATTATGAACCGGAGGAAGTTGAAGACTATTTCAGTTGCAGGCCTCATGTCGTGACTTTTCGATTTCTTGAGGTATTTCTAGTGCTTTGAGGAAACAAATCTTGGAATTGGATGAAAATGAAAATACAAAAGTGAATATCTAAGAAACATAATTGGTAAAATTTAACTTCTTAAAAAAAAAAAATAAGCAGTGGAAAACCTTCTCATTGTCATCTCCCCAATTCCACACATCGTAACACCACCGACTCATGGAGTGTTCAGTTAGTTGAAGGACCTTCCTGTCACAAATTTTGGTAAGAAAAGGGGAGTGCATGACAATTTTTGGTAAGAAAAGGGGAGTGCCTCTCGCTGCTTTAAATATTTTTCACGATACTGTTACAAATGAATCTAAACTCTTTATCAGTTTATCATATGTAGCTTACCAAGCAGACACATTCTAGGACAGTTCTGATTGAGTTTGGTTTTTGTTACACTGAAGGTGTTCACTTCCTTCACTGTTGCTGCAATAAAAAATCGAACCTCAGGAATGTTTAAGTTCTACAGATCAGATGCGGATATGAATGGAGACAGCTCAGATTACTATTTTGGGCAGTTGCTGAAAGAAACTATGCTGAACTTGGGTCCTACTTTTATCAAAGGTTAGATAGATGGTCCTATGTCAGATTGTATCCCCACATACAACTTCAATTTATCTTTAGACGTACATGATTATTGATCCCTGTCCTTGATCTTAAAAAGGGGAAAAACAGTGAGGGATAAAAGTAGTTAAGTAAAAATAATTAAGTTTTTGTGATTGCATTCTATAGTTATATCTATTTTTGTTATTTTATGTTGGGTCGTTTTCTTTTTCCTGCAGTCATGAGATAACCAATTTGCTCGTTACATGCCTTTGCTTAATATGCAGTTGGTCAGTCCCTTTCCACGAGGCCAGATATAATTGGTTCTGAAATTTCTAAGGTTAGTTACTCAATTCCCTCTAATATTTTTCTTCTCCTAATTTCTTTTATTACCTTGGTGGAACTTGCTTTACCAATCATAGCTTGCATTGTATTACTTACAGCGATGTGATATTAATTTTCCTATGATTCTATTATTATTTTAATTTATACATTTTGGATTACGTATTGTTTATTTTATTTTACTTCCGGACATGAGTGAGGCCAACATTTTTACTGTGTGTGTGTGGTGGTGGGGGGAGTGGGGCTAATACCTAACAAATTTTTATATGGTAATAGATTTGAAATATATTTGCTATAATTTACACACAAAATAGGCATGAACTAAAGTACTAAACGAGTCAATAATCCGTTACTAGCAACCTTTGAAATAAATAAAAATAAAAGCGAGTACCGAATGAAGGGAAAACTAAATAGTTTTGCAGTTGTGGATAAGTGGATAACATTAACTACTAAACTTGAATGAATGCTAAAGTGCAAAAGTTAATTGTTTGAAGTTGTGACTTGGATTTGAGAAAAAAAGAACAGATGAAAGAGTAAGCTCTATTGAATACGAAAAAGAGGAATTACAAATCCTACTGCTTAGTCTGATCTACAGATCTGGCCCTTTGCTTACAACTTTCTTCTCTGCTTCTCTTCATCTCCTCTGCTCTATAACAGAATTTCAAATGAAACCAATTGGATCATTACACGTGTTTGGCTCATGTGAGTTTATAACAACCTGAGAGGTATTTTTACTAATTTGCCCCTAATTCAAATTTAAACTGATTTTGAATCTTGGCGCCTTTGTATTTGATCTCTTTCAGTTTGGTGCCTTTATTTTTGATTCCTTCAATTCTTTTGTAAATGTGACAATGCCATCCTCTTCAAAAACATCCTTGTTCTCAAGGATTGAAGTGAGGAAAGGTTGCTTGAATGTGCGTCCAATCCTCCCAAGTGGCGTGGCGTCCGAAGGAGCTGAGTTCGACCAATGGATGTGGACCTGCGTGACCGCTCTGTTGTGACGAGGAATGAGTCGTCGAGCCAAAATGGCTACTAGTTCAGCTCGAAATGCTCCAGAATGGTCGACCAGGGGCAGTAATGGAGCTGCGAGGGCAGTAATGGAGCTGCGACAGTGTTGGCTCCTACCTTTCTCTTCAACTGTGACACATGGAAGACAGGGTGAAATTTAGAGGTGGGAGGAAGACTTAATTTGTAAGTCACAGCACCGATGCACTCCAATATTTGGAAAGGTCCATAAAACCTAGCCGAGAGTTTGAGATTGTGGCGAAGATTGACAGATGTTTGGCGATATGGTTGTAAGCGCAAATATACCCAATCTTCAACAACGAATTCACCTTCTGTCCTGTGCTTGTCAGCATAGTGCTTCATCCGCTCTTGAGCACGGTGAAGTTTCTCTTTAATGATACTCAACATTCGATCTCTGTTTCTAAGAAATTGTTGCACATCAGAGATAGTATTGGAAGCCGTAGGAGGGAGAGCCAACATTGGGGGTCGATATCCATATAGGGCTTCAAATGGAGAAGTTTGGAGACCTGTGTGGAATGCGGTGCTGTACCAAAACTCTGCCAAATAGAGCCATTTCGACCACTGAAGAGGAGCATCACTAGTCATGCAACGGAGGTAGTTTTCGAGATAGGCATTGATTCTTTCAGTTTGTCCATCGATTTGGGGATGGTATGAAGAACTGAGGTTTAAACTTGTTCCAAGAGCCGAAAATAGGTCTTGCCAGAAGGCACTCAAGAAGATTTTGTCCCTGTCCGAAACAATTGATGTAGGGAGGCCGTGAAGACGGTAGATGTTTTGTAAGAATAGGTCAGCAATCATGGCTAAAGTGAAGGGGTGTGAGAGGGCTATAAAATGACTGAATTTAGTAAGTCTGTCAACGACCACTAAGATGACTATTTTGTATTTAGATGGAGGAAGCCCTTCAATGAAATCCATCGAAATGTGTTGCGAAGCGTGCTCCGGTATGGGTAGTGGCTGAAGAAGGCCGCCATAAGGTGACTGATCATTTTTATTGCGTTGGCAAGTATCACATTCAGAGACATGTGAGTACATCATTTTGCATCCTGGGCCAAAAGAAGTATTGGTGGAGCCTTTTGTAGGTAGTGTTGATTCTCGAATGCCCTCCCAAGGCCGAATTATGAAGCTCATGTAATAGTTGCTGACGAAGAGATCCTGTGGAACCAATACAGATTTGATGACGATGCTTGAGAATACCATGAGCTACTGAGAAAGGTGGTCTAGAGTCGGGTTTGATGAGTACTGTTGCATTAGTTGTTGCATGAATTGGTCCTGAGTATATGAATAAGCTACTTCATTGAGCCAAGATGGAGTGACTACTGTCAGAGCTAATAACTGGCCATCTGTTTCATTACATCTAGACAATGCATTTGCGACTGTGTTGTCAACCCCTATTTTGTAACAAATCTCATAGTCGAATCCAAGTAGCTTAGCTAACCAACGCTGTTGAGTCATTGTAGTTACTTTTTGAGTTAAGAAGTACATGGTCTGTATATATAATGAATTTGGAGCCGAGCAAATAAGAGCGCCACCTATGAACTGCCATCACAATTGCGAGTAACTCCTTTTCATATGTTGATAATGAGAGGTTCTTTGGGCTGAGAGCCTTACTAAAAATTGCAATTGGGCGGCTAGCTTGAGAGAGGACAATTCCTACCCCTTTGGAGCAGGCATCAGTCTCAATGATGAATGGTTCTCGAAAATTTGGAAGTGCTAACAAAGGAGCCTCACTCATAGCTTGCTGTAACGGTAAGAAAACAATATTTGCCAAAAGGAGACCAGAGAAAGGCATTTTTCTTAAGAAGATTAGTCAAGGCCTTTGCAATGAGACCATACTGCTTAATAAATTTCCTGTAAGACCAAGAAAACCTCTGAGTTGCTTAATAGTTGTTGGAGTTGGCCAATGGGTCATTACTTCAATTTTCTGAGGGTCGGCTTCAACACCCTGAGCACTGACAATGTGGCCTAGATACTCTAATTTCTCTTGAGCAAAGGAGCACTTGGATAACTTGATAAACAACTGATGTTGCCTGAGAATGGAGAAGACAACTTCTAGGTGGTCTAGATGGATGGAGAGATTTGGACTGTAAATAAGAATGTCATCGAAGAATACCAGAACATACTTCTTGAGAAGGGATTGAAAAATCTGATTCATAAGAGCCTGAAATGAGGTTGGTGCATTCGTAAGACCAAAGGGCATCACCTTGAACTCAAAGTGGCCATGATGTGTTTTAAAAGCTGTTTTGTGGATATCAGGTGGGTGAACTAGTAGTTGGTGATACCCTGACCTTAAGTCCAGCTTAGAGAAGATAGTAACACCATGAAGCTCATCCAGAAACTCATCTATGAGAGGCATAGGAAACTTGTCATTGATGGTGATCTCATTCAACTTCCTATAGTCTACACAAAATCGCCAGGAACCATCTTTTTTCTTGACTAGAAGTATAGGAGTTGCAAAGGGACTATGAGAGTGTTGGATTAACCCAGACTCTAACATCTCTTGTATCAACTTCTCCACTACTGCTTTTTGCATGTAAGGAATTTTGTATGGGTTCTGAGAAGGTGGGTGATGGCCTGGCTTCAAAGGGATATGATGGTTGAGGGCTCGGCTTGGAGGAAGATTAGTAGGAGTTTGGAAGAGATCACTGAATTTTGAGATGATGTGCTGTATTGCAGGTCAGGTTGTGGAGGTGAATCCTTAGCAGTCATAGAGAAGAGGTGGCAAAAGAATGAGCTAGTATGATTTCTCCATAGTTTAGATAGCCCTTTTTCTTCCAAGGCCCTCAATGGACAATGTCAGTTGGAGTTTCTGTAAATTCAGTGTGATATCTCCAAATTTTTTCAACCAGTCTCCACCAAGAACCATATCATAACCTCTTAGAGGCAACACTCGTACCCTACATTCGAATGACACACCCTGCATTGTCCATAGAAGTCGCTGGCAGATAGCGTCGCTTAACAACTGATCCCCATTTGCAACCTTGACAAGCATTTGTAGTGTTCAACAAGTAGGCCATTTAGTAGCTTTAACCACACTAGGGTCAATGAACGAATGTGTGCTTCTAGTGTCTATTAGAATGGATACTGGCTTCTTCCTGATCATCCCTCTGATTAGTAGTGTATTTGATGAAGAACACCCATGGAAAGCATGCAGGGAAATCTCCATATCAGTAGGTATTTCCTGAAGGAGATTCTTAGTCACAATTTCAGGGGAGCTCTCTACTTCATCATGTGGATCATCCTCCAGAATCAACATATACAAGTGTTGAGACTTACACAAGTGGCCCGGCTTGTATTGCTCCTCGCAATTGTAGCAGAGGCCTTTCTCTCTGCGCAGGCGCATCTTGGTGGCAGTGAGGCGTCTTATAGGTGGTAATGAGGGAGGACGGTGAGAGGTATTATGAGGGAATGACTGATATGGAGGTCTTTGAGATGTATTGGACTGGTAAAGAGTGTGGTTAGAGTTGTTGTGGTGTGATGGGGGAGTAGGTGGAGTACCCGCTGAATTTGCAAAAGTGGTGGAGTAGATGGTTGGTCTAGTGGAGTACGAATGAGAGTGAGATGGTTTGGAACTATTTTGGGATTGGGATGCCTCATAGTAGGTGTTTGGCCTAGTGGAGTACGAATGAGAGTGGGGTGGTTTGGAACTATTTTGGGATTGTGATGCCTCATGCATCCTTGCCAGAGAGAGAGTCTGAGTCAAAGTAGTAGGTTTAAAGAGTTGAACCAAAGCTTTTATGTTGGTTTTTAGTCCGCTAAAAAAACTGAGGACGAAGTAGTGTTCATCTAGATGGCGATTGTGAGCCAACATCAGTGAACGTAGCTCCTCAAATTTGTCAAAATATTCATTAACAGTCCCTATTTGATGGAGTTTATTAAATGAATCAACAAAGTTATCAAGCACAGCTTCTTCAAATTGTTCACAGAGGTCATGGCGAAACTGATGCCATTGGAGTATTTCTCTCCCCACATGGTAGTCAAGAAACCATAGGTTAGCCTTGCCCGAGAGGTGAATTGAAGCCATGCTAACCTTGTTAGCATCCGAGACTTGAAAAAATTCGAAGTATCTCTCGCATTTTTTCACCCATGATCTGGGATTTATACCATCGAAATAGGGGAAATCCAACTTTGATAATCGAGGGAACATACCTGGGTTCTCCCAATGAATTTGGAGTTAGATCGAGGGTCTATATGACTAGAGATTGGAGTGGTGGATGCACTCGGTTCTGTCGCTCTTGCTGGTGCAGGTGGGTGTTGAATCAACTGGATGAGTTGATCGAATCTAGAGTCGATTCGTTTTTCTTGTCCCTTATGAGCTAGAGCCAACTTCTTGATTTCGCTCTTTAAGAACTCAATCTGGCCAGAAGTGATTCTTCCTCGTCTCCCTCATGAATTGTTCTACTTCTTTTGCTCTGGTCTCCATAGGTGGTAATGGTGATGCTCAGTCCACACTCCCAATTGATCGATCTGGCTCTGATACCAAATGTCACAGTTGTGACTTGGATTTAAGAAAAAAAGAAGAACAGATGAAAGAGTAAGCTCTATTGAATACGAAAAAGAGGAATTACAAATCCTACTGCTCAGTCTGATCTACAGATCTGGCCCTTTGCTTACAACTTTCTTCTCTGCTTCATCTCCTTTGCTCTATTTAACTACAGTGTTTACAACAGAATTTCAAATGAAACCAATTGGATCATTACACGTGTTTGGCTCATGTGAGTTTATAACAACTTGAGAGGTATTTTTACTAATTTGCCCCTAATTCAAATTTAAACTGATTTTGAATCTTGGCGCCTTTGTATTTGATCTCTTTCAGTTTGGTGCCTTTATTTGGTACTTTTTGTAAATGTGACAAAAAGTGACAACCCATCAGTACTTTTTGTAAAATTGTATTTGATTTCTTTTGTAAATGTGACAACCCATCAGTACTTAAGTTGGTACTTTTTTTGGAGTTGGATGAAGCTGCAATTGTTATTGGATATGAAGATATACAACCTATTCTTTCCCCGGACTCTAGTACTTAGATGTTTTCTTCGTAAACTATACAAGATCTGAAATTGCTTACTTTGGTTCCGTTTAAAACAATATAATATCACCAAGCAACCACCCCACCCCACCCTACACAAAGACAATCATACATATATAATAAAAAACTGTATAATTTTAGAAAGAATATTGACGTTTAGAGGATGGAAAAAATTAGCATTGTTAAATTTTCATAAGGTTATAGTGTACGCTTTACATAGCTTGTAGGTTCAAATCTTCTTGTGATATTTTTTTTTTTTTGTTTTCCTGGTTCTACCAATTTTAATTGGAAAATATTGTAAGCAATGGATAGGCTCTCTTTGGGTTCGATTTGTCTATAAATATAGATCCAAATTGAGGTGAAACAAGACTATTCTAATTAGTTTTCCTCCAGGGCTCTGTTACTTTGATCCTTTAGTGTAGGACATCAGAGGATTCCCAATATATTTTTCTCAAGAGCTTATCCATCACAAACTTACCTCATAGATCCCTATAACACCAAATTTAACAAGACAAGAAATATCAAAATTTGTTTATATTTGTAACTAATGATCCATAGATCGAGGAGATCAGCCTCAAAAGAAATCTGACGGTTCTGAAATCTCCAATCATATAAACAAGTTTGTAAAAATACGCACATTGATCCCTCTCCTCCCCTCCAATAAAATGTTTGTAAGCTACATGGTGCTAATGTTTCTAACCAAAATGGTACTGTTGAAACATACAATATTCTTATTTTTAGTCTATACGCAATATGATTGCAGGCACTGTCTGAGCTGCATGATCGAATCCCCCCTTTTCCTAGGACTTTGGCTATGCAGATTATCGAGGAAGAATTAGGGTGTCCTGTAGAAGCAAGATTCAACTACATATCGGAGGAACCTGTAGCTGCTGCTTCATTTGGCCAGGTAACCCTATTCTGAAAAGTACCCAATCCTGAGACTCAATAAAAATGAAGTATGTACACGTGTTATACTATACATAGTTTTAGTCATATTTTGGCATTTTGCAACATGATATGTTCTAGGTATACCGTGGCAGAACTCTTGATGGATGTGATGTCGCAATTAAAGTTCAGCGGCCAAACTTGCGTCATGTTGTATTGAGAGATATCTACATTCTCCGCCTCGGGGTTTGTACCGTGTCATTTAAAATTTCTTTTATTCAATTTTATGTGTCTTCTTGTCTATCTACTCATCTAAGCGTCCTCGTTTTCATGTAACTGTTTCAGATGGGACTCTTGCAAAAAGTGGCAAAAAGAAAGAATGATCTTCGCCTTTACGTTGATGAGCTTGGGAAAGGCTTAGTTGGGGAATTGGATTATACTTTAGAGGCTGCAAATGCTACAGAGTTCCGGGTACGTTATGTTTATAGAGTTGTTTCAGTTCCATATTATTGGGGAACACCAAGAGGGTCTACTATGATTATCAGTTTGGCAATTCACCAATTCCTCTATGGAACTGAACTAGCTTCTAGGAAGTAATGGGATATTGCCAATTCAGAGAACATAATCTCCGAACATAATGTAAAGTTAAGATCTATAATAAGAAGGGCTTTCAATAATCGATGTCCATTGTTATTTGCACACTTCCCTGCTTGCAGCACAAGGGCTTTGAGTTCATCTTTTTTTTTTTTTTCCTATATAGATAGAGATTTTGTCCATCTTTTATGCTGTTATTAATTAAATTTTTTGGTCACTAAAATAACTTCATTACCAAGAAACAAGGATGCTTACATACAAAAGAGGGGGGGAAAATTACAGCCTGTCTAAATGACAATATTTCTAAGCAGCAGATCTTTTGAATTCACTACAAAATCCTCAAAGTGATACATTCTAAACTCCAAAAAGTGTCCGCAAAAGCTGAAGAACGTGCTCTTGATCTCCAAGACCACCTCATCTACTTTATGAATTGAATCCTTACCGTGCTGCTCCAACCATATACCCTAAAAGATTGAAAAGGAAATAAGGTGTTACAATTTTTTTCCCTTTGGCACTCAAAGAGAAGACAACATCCCTCTCTTAACATGGCGTAACCCAATGGACGCTTGATTCGACAATAGTGGAGAAGGTGATCAAAAGTCTCCAAATGTGAACGCCATAAAGGGAAAGCATTCTCAATAATTTTTCCGTTTATTAGTTAAATCCTGTTTATGCTGACATTCCTACCTTGTAAGAAGAAATGCATGATAATCATATCTTTTTACTCTTACTATCTGACTTCCAATTTCTTACATTGATTTATGCTCTTCTCCTTCACTCTATCTGTTTGCATCTTTTACAGGAGGTTCATTCCCCCTTCTCTTTTATTTTTGTCCCAAGAATGTTTACACATTTAAGCCAAAAGAGAGTTCTTACCATGGAGTGGGTGGTTGGTGAAAATCCAAATGATTTACTTTTGGTATCTACAAAAAGCTCTAGCAGCAATGGCACTGTTTTTTCAGAGAAACAACAAGCTGAAGCTAAAAGGCGACTTCTAGATCTGGTAATCTTTACGCTTTTCTGGTTGTTTAACTTTTTTGGAGCTTAGCGAGGGAATCAGAAGGCCACTGAATCCTATCTAGTGTTTTAAACATTTTTTGAATGTGGAAATTATTTCAATGATTGGTGATTTCAATAGAAATTTGTACAATTATGATGTCAATAGGGAAGAGATCTGCATATTATATTCACTGATTTTATTTATTTATTTATTTATTTATTTATTTATTTTATATTTCTAAAATTGGGTCCTTGACTAAACATATTCACTGGTTCATTTGGCCTCTGTTGCTTTTGGGATTGTGTGATCGTGTAATGACAGCTTTCATGCCATTTAGCTAGCTATCCAAATTGGAACCCTCTTTCTGAATTTTGTACAACAGTCTTGTGGGTAGTTTAGTGACATAATTTTGTTTGTGATTTGTTTTTACATGGGATTTAGGCCAGAGCCTCTGGTTTAGTCACGGTGAACGGTTGACAATAATTTCCTTGGCTCCCATTAGTTCTAAACCGAAATAAAAATAAAGAAGTATAAAGGAAACGGTATGGAGTTGGTTAGTTCTTGTGTTGAAAACTGGTCGTGGAAGTGAGAAGCAATCTAGGATCAGGAGATACAAAAATTTCACACAGGAGAACACACAGATTTGCCTAAGTTACATAAGCTTAAAAAAATAAATAATAAAATTGAGTACGAACCCCGTTTTGAATCTTCTCTGTAACTTAAGACACTTTCATAAGAACTATTTGACCTGATATAACTCCATAAATACTAATCACCTTGAGATAAAATAAAGCTCGTTATTCTATAAAAGAGACTATTAATTAAGTATTAGCAATTTGCTCCTGCGTCCTAGTCACTTTATTTGGTTCATTGATTTCTGATATACCTTTTCTGCCAGTGCCAGGTTTTTTTTTTCCTTTCTCAAATAGTTGGTCCCTGATAGAAGCAAACCTTTTCCCTTTTTATTTCTTCTGTACTATGAATTGACATATAAATGTCAGACTTCAGACTTAGAAGTTAGCACATGTTACTAGTATTTAATTTTGTTGTATATTACTAGTATCTAATTTTGTTGTATACTCACCATCAAGTTGTTAATGTGGCACTTGGTATGTCTTGTGCAAATTTAACATCAGGGTAACCCTCAGTGGTTGGGTCCTTTTGTTGATAGCTAGTAATTGTTAGAGACAGGAAGAGGAAGATTCTTTGAACAAAAAATAATTGACTTTTGATAATTTCTAAAATCTCTTACCTGCAGCGGCATTTACTAATACACACGTTTTCTTGGTTTTAGGTTAGTAAAGGGGTGGAAGCATCACTTACTCAACTCTTGGAAACAGGCTTGTTGCATGCAGATCCTCATCCTGGAAATTTGCGGTATACGGCTGCAGGGAAAATAGGGTATACAAGCTGAATTTTTTCCATGAAACTTTCAAAGAGCAAGAGATTTTTCCTTTTTTACCCCATGGAAAACCATAAAACTAGTGGAGGAGATTGGTGGGGGATAAAAGCTTTGACCTTGTACCACATATTATCTCATGGAAATTTTTTTCTAGTACAGGTTGGGCACAATATTTCTCCAAAAATAACTCAAAAAACATGACTATCTTTAACATCATTGGCTGAAAAATTTCTCCCTCTCTTATCTCCATATTTTATGTTTTTTCATGGAAAAGAATCAAATAATCCTTCGAGGACAACGAAAGTCGTGAAAAGAAAAATATGCTTGCATAAAATTGATAAAAATAAAAAGAAAAAAAATGAATGAAAAGAAGCGAAAATGGAAAAGGAAAAAGATTTTCAACTGTCACATACGAGATACTGCTGTTTGAAATGCCTTGGCTAAGTTCATGGTCCAGCATAATTTCTTTGGTACTTTGAGATAATCTCCATGATTGTTTATTCTTTTTTAGAGCTTGACTCATGACAGCACATGCTTCCCCCACCCCCGTTTGTTTTGATTTGTAAAAATACCATTTTGTCGGTGATATTGAAAAATACTTTAATGAGAATATTATTGAAGCAATAACATTTCAAGTACTAATGCTGCTATATATCCATTGCAATCTTATGTTCATGCTCTTGAATGTTAGATACTCACCTATTTTCCTGAGTTGACTCGGATGTTTTCTTTTCCCTAGGTCTCATCATAAAATTTGTTAATCTCCTTGGGACATGATTTGTTGGAAATCACCTTTATTTCTGAAATATTTTGGTGAAAAGAGCAACTTTCATTAGTATATTGTTTTATATTTATTTTTATCATAAACATTTAATTTTATATAATTTGTAATTTTATATTTACTATGCAAAAGGAGTTGTTGTGGTGTTGACCACATTAATATGCATATCACTCCACATGCAATTTCTTATGTAGTGTTACACTAGGTCATTTATCGTGCTTACCTATTAGTCATCTTTATTGTAAAATGAGATGATGGTAGCATGTCCTACCCCTCCCCCCCAGCATGCAGTCGTTGTTGTCGGCCTTGTATCTCTTGTATGTATGGCTAGTTCCTAAGTCATTTTTGTTTCATCCGCTATCCTTTTTTGTTTATGCATGTGCTTCTTGTTAACAAACTTCAAAATGCCCAGCCTCATGCCTGTGATACATGGTATAACTTTGTTGGCTTTTGTGCCTCCAATTCATGTCAGCATGGATTTTGCATGTCATATAATATATAATAGTGCTAACATACATCCCTTTTTTTTATTTTTTTTTAAATAAACATGAAACTAACATGGAGTACTGTAGGCATGGGCGATGATTCCTATGTAAAAAATATGCATATTATAGGTCAAACAACCATGACACCGAAGGCGTAGGGACTGCCAAGATATTGGTAGCATGCACACATGCATCTCAATGAGACGGAGAGTTGCATTACTTTTTTACATCTGGCTATTAGGTCTTTTGCTAGACGGATTTTCCTCCTTTGTTCTTTTCCTTGTTTACATATCTTCATCTCCTTCTGTTGATTTTCTTGCCAGGTTTCTGGATTTTGGTTTGGTTTGTCGGATGGAGGAGAGGCATCAATTTGCCATGCTCTCATCCATAGTCAACATTGTAAATGGGGACTGGGCAGGCCTTGTTAATGATCTGGTTGATATGGATGTTGCCAGGCCTGGGATTAGTCTCCATCGGGTGACAATGGTATTATTACAATTTCTAGTTTCTTTCACGAATTGATTAACGATGGATGCTGTCTGGAACTTTCTTTCTCGGAGTTTCATTGGTAAAGCTTACAACCAACAATTACTCAGGATTTGGAAGATGCTTTGGGAGAAGTGGAATTTAAAGATGGAATTCCTGATATCAAGTTCAGTAAGGTGAGCATCATCTCTATAATTTTATTTTGGCCATTGGATGCGGGTGTATATTTATTTTATATTATACTGAGGTTCTTTTTGTTCATTAGGTAAGAGTCACATCTGTTGGAATTCACGCTGAACAAAATGTAGTTAATGTTTATTTTGACAACATATAAGATGGTCAAATACTTGTGGAAGATAAGACGGGAATAATTTACTTAATTTCTAATTTTGCTCCCTTTTTTGGGGGTATCCTTTTGTTTGTTTGACTTTAGTAATGAAATTATCTTTATTTAAAAAAAATTACGGTAGGCTGTTTCATTTCAGAATAACTTTTCAAGATAAAATCCATTCTCCTCACCTTATCCTTCTCACCTGTCTTCTTCTATGCCCTGCACATAAGCAACAACTCAGCTGCTGTGGTTGTGTTACTGTCTTTTATTCATATATCTTATTATTTAATCTTTGTAACTTTTAATACTTTAGGGTTTTTTACACACACATACAGAGTGATCAACTCCAACAAAAGTGTACCTTATAAGTATGTCCAATATCTGAACCCTGTAAGGCTATTCTTTAATCATATTTTCCCAACTAAACATAGTAGTTGAGAATGGGATATCTCTAACTATACCGCAGTGTTGATATCCACAGTAACGCTCTAGCATCTATAGTAAGTTACTGAATTGTTTTCTGTTTGTTTTTCACATGCTTTTGAGAGAGTACAGGAGACGAGAAGGTAATGTACTTTCTTAATTAGCAACGCATAGACATCAATGGTTTCTCAGAGCCATACATTTCCTTTGCAAGTTGTATCTGGTGAGGCTCCTACCGTGGCAGGCAAATCTAAAGGAAGCGACTTTTTGTTGGGTGGAGAAGGGGGTTTGAAAGTACATAGGGACCTTTTCTTGTGAGACAACACTGTACTCCACCAACCCCTTGAAGATTGTACCAGCGGAGGAACAAAAATAAAATAACTATGAGAGTGTTAAATTGCCATCTACTCTAAAAGCTTAAGTGATGCATTGTAGTTAAGGCGTTGAGGTGGACGGGCTTAAAAACGCCTCAGGCGTGAGGTGAGGTGGATACCTCACTTCACTGAGGCGGTCTAAACATTTTATAAAGATTTTTTTTTTATTTTTTATTTTTATTTATTTTTATTTTTTATTTTTTTATTTTTTTATTTTTTATTTTTTTTATTTTTTATTTTTTATTTTTTTATTTTTTTATTTTTTTATTTTTTTATTTTTTTATTTTTTTATTTTTTTATTTTTTTATTTTTTATAAAATTGAAACATATAAGCATGGTAGTATACATCATCATTTTGATAAATATCATAAGCAAATATGTACAAAAAGTGACACAACTACCTAGAATCAAAGTATTTTTTAAAGATTATTTGATAATAAATTGAAACATAATAGTATACATCATCATTTTGATAAGATTATAAGCAAATATGTACAAAAAGTGACAACTACCTAGAATTGAAATGGAAATATAATAAAGTTGCATAGCATAGCGAAAAGATGCACTACATAAGTCTCAAGTAACTTGCAAACATCCACTAAATCATTAAAAATCAATAATCTTGAAAGAATAGAAACTTGAAAATATTGAACATTTGTTAGAAGAAATTGTTGGAATGGTTGATAAAAAATCAACAAGTATAATCACGATTGGTATTCCAAAAGCATAAAAATCATTTAACTAAGCTATGAAAAATCAAGATTGATGTTGATCACAGATTGATCAAAACATGGTATGTTTTCTCCCAAAAAAATATAAAGTGTGAAAAATTTATCAAAAGTTAAAAATGTATTATCTTGTTTTTATCAAATTGATAAAATATTACACCAAAAAACATAAAACCTTGTTATAGAGTGGGTTGCAACCTCTTTTTGCTGCAATTAGGCTACAAATGGGCTGCAATTGGGCTGACTACAACAAGTTTTTGGGCTGAGGCGGTTGAGGCAGTGAGGCGGGCCGAGGTGGTCCGAGGCGGACGCCTCATCACTGCATCGCATTGCCTCACTTTGAGGCGGAATTTTTAAAAACGCCTTGAGGCGAGCCTCAGGCGCGCCTAGTGTCACAACTATCTTCTTGCCTAGCCAAGTGAGGTTAGCAAGTGTAAATAATGTAGAGTATTCAACATTGTTATAGTCTCTAGAACCTTCCATAAAATTCCATAGAGTTCCATAGGATTCTAGTCCTTAGATATTTCTAAGGAAGTGTGTAGAAGATCATTGTAGACCGTTGAATCAAATTGATCACCACCGTCCATTGAGGAGGTGGAGTTGTATAAATAAGCTTAGACCTCATTTGTTGTAGTCACCTTAGAAAATTCAAACAATACAAGTTCTAGTTCTCTTAAGCTCTCTTGTGTATTCTTAGCTTGCTTAGCTTTCCATAGTCTAAGTAAGTCTTTCGTGGCAAGGCTGACTAGCTTTCTTTGATGAGTTGGGGCAAAGTTTGCTAGTGCCGCACGAGAAATACTTATGAAAAGAAAGCCCGTGACAGTTGGTATTAGAGTCAGGTTTGGCAAGGTTGGTGAAATCATTCTACACAAGAGAATGTCGCCGGAGGTCAACAACCCATCAATTGGCAACAACGACAAAGGTGGGAAAGTTCGCAAGGACAAGTCGAAGGACATGATCGCTGCGATGGATGAAAAGTTGGCTAAGTTGTGTGCCACCATGTCCGACTTGAGGGAGAAAGTCGAAGACATGGACCAACGCATCGAGGGGCAAGCGTCCAATGGGGAGGATCAAGAGCTCCGGGAAGAGATGCAAGGAGCCTTAAACGCAGTAGTGGACATGGTGTCCAAAAATATTGAGTCCCTAGAAGCCCAAATTGTTGCTAAAGATGAGGAGATGCAGGCTTATAGAGAAAGAGTTGAGAAGCTTGAAACTCAACTCAATGTGTGTATGGCTGCGATAGCCAATGGTGGGGCTACATCAGGGACAATCACTCACAGAGTTGAAGCTCCCAAGCCTAAGGCCTATGGTGGGGCAAGGAGTGCAAGGGAGATCGACAACTTCTTGTGGAACATGGAGCGCTATTTTGATGCGGTTGGCATAAGCGATGAAGCGACAAAGGTACGTAGTGTCTCCTTATATTTAAATGATGTTGCTACAGTTTGGTGGTGCAGAAGATCCGATAATGTCAAGAAGGGATTGTGCACCATCGACACTTGGGAAGAATTCAAGAAGGAACTCAAAAGACAATTCTACTCGGAGGATGCCGAAAACGAAGCTAGGCCCAAGATTCGCCGCCTTCAACATAAGGAGGCCACATAAGGGAGTATGTGAAGGAGTTCTCGAAGTTGCTCTTGGAGATTCCTGACATGGGAGAAAATGATGCCTTGTTTAGCTTTCTTGATGGCCTAACAGGTTGGGCCAAGTTGGAGTTAAAGAGGTGAGGTGTGCAAGACCTTGCAACATCTATGGCTGCGGCCGAGTCCTTGATTGAGTTCAAGAGAAATGACTCATCCAAGGGGCAAGGGAAAAAGCTGAGTAATGATGGCAAAGGTGGGAGAGACAAAAAGAAGTTCTCCAAGGAGCACAAGAACTCTAAAGACAAGGGGAAGGAGAAAAAAGATGGATCACCCAAGAAGATATTTTGCTTCTTATGTGGTGGACCCCATCGGGCATTTGAGTGTCCCAACCGGGGGAAACTTGCCGCGCTTGTCATGGAGGGAGAAGCAAGAGAAGAAAGGAGAATCGCCTCAATGAATCTCCTAAGTGCCATTCAAGCTAAGGTCGAGGAACAACCACGTGGAAGGATGAACGTGGAGACCGAGATCAGGAACAAGACTTTGAAAGCCATGGTGGATATCGGAGCCGACACAGTCTACATGGCCAAAGACCTTGCTGAAGAAATTGGCCTATCATATACTAAGGAGAAAAGATATATCAAGGGAGTTGATGCTAAAAGTCTCCCAATTGGAGTAGCTCGTGGCATTGATATTCGGCTTGGACAATGGCGAGGTAAAGTCGACACAACTATTGCTCCAATTGATGATCACAAGTTCTATTTGGGTATATATTTCTTGGACATGGTGAAGGCTTTCTTGGTCCCATATGCCAATACCATGTGCATCATGGAGAAGGGACAACCTTGTGTTGTGCCCATGGTACGGGAAATAAGTAAGGAGAGAATGGTGTCCACTCTTCAACTTTCTAAAGGAGTAAAGAGGAATGAGCCTACTTACTTGGCTACTCTCAAGAAAGACGAAGGTCCCATGGATAGAGGGGTGAATACACCTAAGGCCGTCCAAGATGTTCTCAAGGAGTACAAGGATGTTATGCCTGCCGAGTTGCCTAAGAATCTTCCACCAAGGAGAGAGGTGGATCATGCTATTGAGTTAGAAGTTGGAGGAAAGCCACCCGCATTTGCTCTTTATCATATGACACCTCCTGAGCTTGAGGAGTTAAGAAGACAATTGAAGGATTTACTTGATGCTGGTTATATCCGACCCTCCAAAGCTCCATATGGCGCGCCGGTCTTATTTCAAAAGAAGCATGATGGATCCCTACGGCTTTGTATTGACTATCAGGCACTCAACAAGGTCACTATTAAGAACAAATACCCGATTCCACTTATTGTGGATCTCTTTGATCAACTTGGTGATGCAAGGTACCTTACCAAGCTTGACTTGCGCTCGGGATATTATCAAGTTTGCATAGCCGAAGGAGATGAACCAAAGACGGGATGTGTTACAAGGTATGGGTCTTACGAATTCTTAGTCATGCCATTTGGTTTAACTAATGCGCCGGCCACATTTTGCACTCTAATGAATAAGGTACTAGCTCTTTACCTTGATCGGTTCGTAGTTGTGTACCTTGACGACATTGTGATCTATAGTAAGACATTGGAGGAACATGTGGATCACTTGAGGCAAGTGTTCCAAACTTTGAAGGAGAACGAGCTCTATGTCAAAAGAGAGAAATGCTCATTTGCCCAAGAGAAGGTGACATTCTTGGGTCATATCATTGGCAAGAGCAAACTTCGTATGAACAAGTCCAAGGTACAAGCCATTCAAGAGTGGCAACCACCGACCAAAGTCACCGAGTTAAGATCTTTCCTTGGCTTGGTGAACTATTATAGAAGGTTCATCAAAGGCTACTCTTTCATAGCCGCTCCATTGACGGACTTGCTCAAGAAGGGACGAAGTTGGGATTGGAGTTCAAAATGCCAACAAGCTTTCGAAGGATTGAAGAAGGCAATTGTGGTGGAACCAGTGTTGGCACTTCTCAACCATTCTATGTCTTTTGAGGTACATACGGATGCTTTCGATTTTGCTATTGGTGGAGTATTGCTGCAAGAAGGGCATCCTATTGCCTTTGAAAGTAGGAAACTCAATGATATTGAGAGGCGGTACACAGTGCAAGATAAGGAAATGACTGCGATTGTGCATTGCTTGCGAACATGGTGTCATTACTTGCTTGGGAGCAAATTTGTGGTCAAGACTGATAATGTTGCCACTAGCTACTTCCAGACACATAAGAAGCTCACACCAAAACAAGCTAGATGGCAAGATTTCTTGGCAGAGTTCGATTACACTTTGGAGTACAAGCCTGACAAGGCTAATCTTGTTGCGGATGCTTTGAGTAGAAAAGAAGAACTTGCTGACCTAAGTCAACCTCAAAACAACTTGAAGGGACGCATAAAGGAAAGATTGACACATGATTCCATGGCTCAAACTATCATATTTCTTGTCAAAGATGGAAAGACAAGACGGTTTTGGGTGGAGGACGGCTTGATATACTCTAAGGAAAAACAAATCTATGTTCCACCTCATGACAACCTAAGGAAGTCTTGAAAGAATGCCATGATAGCAAGTGGGTAGGACATCCAGGTATACATCGGACTCTTGCTCTTGTGAAAGATTTCTATTAATGGCCACATATGAGGGATTATATCGAAGCATATGTAAAGACTTGTCTTGTATGCCAACAAGACAAGGTGGAGCAACAGTCACCTGTCGGCTTACTTGAACCTCTCCCCATCCTGGAGAGACCTTGGGAGAGTGTTTCCTTGGATTTTATAGTTGGTTTGCCCGCATCGGAAGGTTGCAATTGGATACTTGTGGTCGTGGACAGATTTTCGAAGTATGCCACCTTCATTCCCACACCCAAGGAGTGCACAGCCGAGCAAGCCACACATTTATTCCTCAAACATGTGGTGAAGTATTGGGGTGTGCCCAAATCTATTATCAGTGATCGGGATACTCGGTTCACGGGGAAATTTTAGACTGAGTTGTTCAAGTTGTTGGGTACCGACCTTAACTTCTCTACTAGCTTTCATCCTCAAACGGATGGTCAGATGGAAATGATGAATGCCTTGCTGGAGTTATATCTTAGTCACTATGTGAGTGCCAACCAGCAAGATTGGGCTAAGTTGTTGGATGTTTCCCAATTCTCTTTCAACTTGCAGAAGAGTGAAGCGACGGGTCGTAGCCCATTTGAGATTGTCATGGGACAACAACCTATGATCTCGAGTTCTATTGCCACTGGCTACACTGGAGTGAGTCCATCAGCCTATAAGTTTGCCAAAGGATGGAATGATCAAGCTGATGAGGCTTGAGCTTACCTGGAGAAGGCATCCAAGAGGATGAAGAAGTGAGCCAAAAAGAAGAGACAATCTCGAGAGTTCCAGGTTGGGGACCTTGTGCTTGTCAAGATGCATGCTCATGCTAGGCTTTCAGGACTGCATCGTGGCCTTATCAGGAGATATGAGGGTCTTTTCCCCATAGTCAAGAAAGTGGGAAAGCAAGCATACAATGTCGAGTTGCCGCCGATGATCAAGTTTCATCCAGTCTTCCATGTGAGCCTATTGAAGCCGTATAAGGAAGATCAGGATGATCCAATCAGAGGAGTTTCACAAAGAGCACCAATGGGCATGAAGATCCAACATGACAAGGAAGTAGAGACTATATTGTCAGATTGTGTGGTGCGCCATTCCAACCAACCTCCCACACATGAGCTACTCGTCAAGTGGAAGGGATTGCCAGAAAGTGAAGCTAGCTGGGAGCCAATCCAACATTTGTGGCAATTCAAGGAGCAAATCCAAGCGTACGAGGACGTCGCCTGATTAGGTGGGGGAGAATGTCACAACTATCTTCTTACCTAGCCAAGTGAGATTAGCAAGTGTAAATAATGTAGAGTATTCTACATTGTTCTAGAGAGTTCTCTAAAACCTTCCATAGAGTTCCATATGATTCTAGTCCTTAGATATTTCTAAGGAAGTGTGTAGAAGATCATTGTAGACCGTTGGATCAAATTGATCACCACCGTTCATTGAGAAGGTGGAGTTGTATAAATAGACTTAGATCTCATTTGTTGTAGTCACCTCAGAGAATTCAAACAATACAAGTTCTAGTTCTCTTAAGCTCTCTTGTGCGTTCTTAGCTTGCTTAGCTTTCCATAGTCTAAGTAAGTCTTTCGTGGCAAGGCTGACTAACTTTCTTTGATAAGTCGGGGCAAAGTTTGCTAGTGCCGCATGAGAAGTACTTATGAAAAGAAAACCCGTGACACTAGGCGGTCGCCTTGACTACACTGAAGTGATGGAAAGAGCAAATCTAGCATATATCACGCAGTGTGGTTCATGGAATGGGCAGTGGACTTCTAGTCTCAATAAAGAGAATAATTAAGACTTCAGTTCAGATAGGTTTATGAGCTTTTTGTCCCGTGAAAGAATTAACGCTTGCCCAACCGGATGCAGGAGCATTGAGTTGAGATTCTGCAACTGAATTTAGGAACATCTACCAAGTGTTCTAGTCTAGCAGAGCGTTAATGCGTTGTGGATGCATCTGTTTTTGTCCTTTATCCCTAGGGTAGAGTTGGATACTCAACCGTTCGTTACTTTATCTAGACTGTTGTTCTATTTTATTTGTTACTTTGTCTGATCTTCTTCTTCTTTTTATTTGTTACTTACTACTGTAACTTCTTGAAGGTTCTTGGTGAAATATGGTCCGTGGCCCTAAAGTATCATTTTCGTATGCCACCTTATTATACGCTAGTCCTTCGTTCTCTGGCCTCTTTGGAAGGTAGTTACTGTCGTTAATCTTTGCTATTTCTTCTACTCTGGTCCATTTTTCTCTTATTTTTAGGAATTCACTATTTCGTGCCTTCATGTATTTTGTAATTATTGCTTATGTAATGTTGTCTTACAAGCTTTATATCTTTATTATCCTCTGTGTGCTCCAATGGAGGGCCATTGGGTGTTCAAGAAGTGTAGAGGTTTTTGTTATGACGATTATATAGGGAAAATCTGCTCTTCTTCCATTAGAGAGTAAACAAACCCCCCCCCCCCCCAAAAAAAAAAAAAAAAAAAAAGGCGTGTGCGTCTCCCTTCTCTTCATGTTTTTTTGGCTTGTTCTTTCGTTTCAGACTACCACAACCTTCTTTGTGTTTTTATTATGTTCTTAAGGACATTTTCTGTACCAATATGGGGGGAGGGTGCTAGTGTGGGCAATTGGCCTGTGCAACTGACCTGTGACTTGGATTTGTTATGTCAAAGTTGTCCTTATCCTTGATCCTTCACAAAGTACCCGTTTCATATAATCCCTTGAAAAAGAAAAATGGAGAGGCCTTTGTTCTGTACAAAACAAAGTTCCATTAGAAAATATTAAGGTGGTAGAGCATGTAGGTCCCATACTGGTCCATCAGTTAGTGGAAAGAGATGGAACAATTTAGTTGTGTAAGATTATAATTTCTCAGAATGTTAGTGTTGGGATTGTTAGGCGGAAAACAACAATGTTCTAACTAATTTTATATGCTTTTAATTAATCTTGATATGAAGATGCTATTACCCCCAATACCAGAAGAATGGATAAGAATACATGAAAAGACACGTATCGGGATCAGTGACATAGGAATGTAATGTAGTAGTTAGTCGGAGAGTCATAATTGTCCGAGTCATGTGGCGCTAGGTGCATGCAAGCTTCCCCCTTCTAATCAGCAAAACAAGAATTATATCGACAAACTCAGTAAATTTTTTTAAGAATCACACGTCTTCCTCGGATGACACATTTTGATTTTGGTTTCACACTTTGTCATCTTTCCTGTGATAATTTTTGTTTCTGGTTGTTTAATTCTTTTGCATATTGTTATGTTACAAATGTTCGTCATTCAATTGGTATTAAACTTTCCTGATAATGAAATTTTTTTATTCGTAATCTATCTTTAAACTTTGCGCTTCTCAGGATTGGCTGTAGCTGCTGATCAAGAGTTTAAGACGTTTGAAGCGGCATTTCCTTATGTTGTTCGTAAACTTTTGACTGATAATTCTGCTGCGTCCAGAAGAATATTGTACTCAGTACGCTTCTTTTGCAAGCCCTTCATTTATTGCTTATGCATTCTGGCTATAAAAATTAGGAGCTTCATGAAAAAGCCTTCAAATTGGCTGTTTGTTTGGTTTATTTATTTATTTGTTTTATCCCTGGGTGTGGTAAACCTTATTCCCTGTAAAACTCATACATGTCTTAATAGGGTGCAACTTTGGCAGGCCGACTATGGGTTGACATTGCTGGATTAATCTTCGAGTTAGGCAACTGCCCCTTCAGCAATTCGGTTGGGCTTATCGTTTAACCTGCCCAACCTCGTGAGTTGAAACTCTGATCAACTTCTCATTAGGGGTTATAATAGTTTTGGTCGTGTAATGTTTGTTGAGTAATTAACGCATGCCATGTCAAATATGCAAAGCCATATGTGAGGGTGAATGAAATTGACTACATTGGAAGGGGAGGAGATTCTTATAAAAGTACGGTCCCGACTGACACCACCATTTCCCCTATAACGCCACCACCTTTTTTTTTTCCTTCTCTTTCTTTTGTGTTTTTTTAATACAGAACAACAACAATAATAGGGATGGCAGTGGGGCGGAATTTCACGGATACGAATTTGGCCATATCCGCCCCACGGATATCCGTTTAACCGGTAAATTTACAAAAATACCCTTCAGCTATATAAAGGGATTAACCCTATCTCTCACACACATAGACAGTTGCCATCCCTCTCACAGAGAGATCTCCCTCACACCAGAGCCTCTCCCTCTCACACACACCAGACGCAGAGAGATCTCCCTCACATCCCTCACACACACTAGACGCAAAGAGATCTCCCTTCGCCTCTCCCTCTCACACCAAACGCAGATCTCCCTTCGCCTCTCCCTCTCATACACAGATCCTCACTCGAAGACGAAGGGTCGAAGCCTCTCATAGCCAAGGGTTTCGAATGGTCGAAGCCAAGGGTCGAAGTCTCAGATTCTCACAGTCGAGTCGAAGTCTCCCACCTCCATATCCGCCTTCCTCTCCCCATCAGAGATTGAGATCTGAGATCAGATTCTCACAGTCGAAGTCGAAGCTTCCCACCTCCATATCCGCCTTCCTCTCCCCATCAGAGATCAGATATGAGAACATTCTTTTAGATCGATTTTTTTTTTTTTTTTTTGTAATTTGGTGTATGGTTTTTTGTAATTTTTTGTTATAATTTTTGTATGTATAAATGATCTTTTACTGTATGTATGTATGAATGAAGAAATTTTTTTAACGGATATTTTGGGCGGGGCGGAGGCAGTTTTTAAATAAATTTATAAACGGATTGGCGGGACGGATTTGGGGATCCGTTATTCCTGACGGATCGGGGATGAATTTGCTCAAATCCACCCCGTTGCCATCCCTAAACAATAGTAGCAGCAACATTGCTGCCGCATCGCCGTTGCTTCTCTCCCACCCCGCTACACCGCCGTCCCAGCAGCGACGACTGCTGTCGATTGCCACACATTTTTTCTCTTTTGATCTCACTCCTTGCAGAGGTTGGAACAAAATCAAAGGAGAAGAAAAAAGAGGGCTGGATATGGCGGGGTGGCCGACGGCAGCGAAGCCGTTGCTGCTATTCGTTGGTTGTTGTTGAGAAGAAAAGAGAGAAGAAAAAGGAGAACAAAAAGAAAAAAGGGAGGTGGGGGCGGGGGAGGTGCGAGGCAGGGCAACAACGTCAATGTCAATGATGCTGTTGTTCCTGCTTGTTGGTGGGAAGAGATTACAGAGGGAGAAAGAGAGGAGAGGGGAAAAGGCTTTTCTTAGTGGTGTCCTTTGTAGGTTAAAAAATGAGGTGGTGGTGTCAAAGAGGGGAATTGGTGGTGTCAAATAGTCGCTTGCCTTAAAGTACAGACCCGAGTAAACTACAATGAGATGGGCCTCGGGTTGTTTTCCTTCTAAGGGTCCATGCTTCAAATGGATTGGGCCCTAGTGAAGTAGAAAACACTTAAAAATAACAAAATATTTTAGGTACAAAAGTGTCAGATTGACTGCAGGTTACAAGGGTAATGTGTTCAATATGGTAAACTAGGGGTGGGCATCCCATCCCGTTCCCGTCCCGATCCCGTCCCGTCTTGTCCCGATTTTTTCGGGTCTTAATGGGATTGAATAATTTCATTCCGATCCTGTCCCGTCCCGATCTAGAATCGGATGGGATGGGATGAAGATTTTCAATCCCGCCAATCCCGTCCCGAGCTAATTTTTCAATATTTATTATTAATATTTTTATTTATTTATTAAATTTAGGATTGCAATATTAGTGTAACTGAAGAAAAATGAATTTAGTTGAAATCAGTGTAATCGATTTTAGTCTATATCTGCAACTACTTGATATTGGTTTATTTCCAGAATTCTAAATGAATAATTTAATTGCAAACTCTTTAAAACTCAATGTGATTGCTAACTACATTGGAGAGTTTTATTTCGTGTCAAGACAATGAATTTAATGACTGTTTTTTTTTTAAAGCAATAAAGAAACATTCTTCTTAGCACCCCAAATCTACTCATCATTTTGTTCACTATTCGAAACAGTAGAGCAGGTCCACCATTGCCATTATACTGTCCACCTCTTAGTCATTAAAAACTCTGCAGAAATCTTAATTACAGGGTGAATTTCAGCTATCATTTATGGTAGTTTATTATGATGTTGCATACTCAATCTAAGGTTATCATTTATGTTTATTACGAATTGCCTTTGCCTCTTTTCAACTAAGCAAATTGGGTCTTGGGTAAGCAGTAATTTGTCAAAAAATGAGAGCTCGCTGATCTCGTCCCATCCTGTCCCGTGCCCACCCCTATGGTAAACCAGATGGCCAAACCTGCTTATTTCATGTCTCTTCATATCATGAGAAACTGACACCCCTTTTCTATAATTCATTTACCAGAAAACTATTGAATTGTAACTCGTTCAGGTTTTACATCAAGGTTATCACTGGAGCACATGGGGATGTTACCATTTACCACCACTGAGCTCCAACTTCGTAACCATCAAAGTTGATCTCGAATAGGGTGATCAAGTTGATCTCCTTAAAACACCTACTAATTTCTGAATCACCAAGTATCCATCTTGGTCATTATGATCAAATTCACATTCCTAAGTTTAAGCACAAATATATCAGCATTTTTAATGCATGTTTGAGTTTGACTCTCTGATAGAGTTATACATGTTAAGTTTTAGCACTAACGTCTGATCAGTCTACTGAGTGCTCATAATCGAATTTAGTTTCTTGGCTGTTGAGATTGAATCAGTGAACTTCTTGCAAGATAAATAAAATTGACAGGAAGATTGTTTTCAGTCTAACTTTTTTAGATTGGACCCGTCTGAGTTTTAATTTCATGACCTCTCCTGCTTTCTGATTTTGTGTGTAATGATATCACATCTGATATTGTTGTATGCTTGTATGCTGCAGGTAGCTCTCAACAGGAGAAGGGAATTTCAGTGGCAGAAACTTGGACTTTTATTAAGGGTTGGTTCGTCCGAGTAAGTTTTCCTTTCATTTGTTGAAATATATTTAGTTGTTACACTTACTTTAGTGCTTCTTCATTGTTGACATTGTTATGTGCTTTGCTTGCCTTACTGTCAAAATTGTGTTTCTTGACACTCACTCATCACCCAAGTAGAGCTTGACCCTTGAAACCAAAGGTCCCTTCACCTGTTGTATGCAAGATTGACTCACCAAATAACAGAAAACACAAAAGAGGGTCAAGATCCAAGAGATTCTGATGGTTGATCCATCTATAAAGAGACCCCGGTCTTTCTGCGGAGATTGGACAAAATTTAAAGATTTGCTAACCAGTATGATTTGCAAATCATATGAGTTATGTACCTATTATGGTTTCTAATTGCTAACCTGCCTTAATTGTTTGAAAATTACCTTTATCAAAGTAATTTCTGGTAGACACAATAATGTGTCCCCATTAAATTAAGACGGTCTTTTCTTCATTTTTCAGAGCTTGCTTATGTTCCGTCTCCCCACACCCATTAATAGTATCTCATTGCCTATCCAGAAAAGGTTTGCAGAGGGTTACATCATCAAAAATTGAAAGCCCCTTCGAGTACGCTTCAACTTGGACCAGTGGTGTGTTTGATGTGGCAAACTTAATTTTGAGACTTCTACCATCTAAAGATGGCACTGTGTTGAGAAGACTTCTGATGACAGCAGTAAGTTGATTTGGTTATGTTTTTAAAATCCGTTTGATAACTTCCGTCATGATATTTCCCTTATCCTCTCTGCTTCGACGTTGGGATAAGGGTCTGAGATGATACTTTTGTGATAAATCACTGTCATATAATCTTCCAGATCAGGCTGGGATGATTTTGGGCTTAAGGGTTTCTTTAGCTGTTTCTTACATATGTAGTGTTAAGGGCATGAGACTTGATGACAATGATTCTTCAAGGAGACAGTTTGGTTTTGCATTTTGGTATGTTTGATTGAAGTATAAAGTTCTTTCATAACAATGAACAGGATGGAGCTTCATTAGTTCGGGCTGTGGTTTCCAAGGAGGCGGTATCTTACCGTAAACAAATTAGCATGGTTATTGCTGATGCGATCTATCAATGGATGAGCAAAGCTCTGGGACAAGGTAATGCCATTAGTTACACTACTCGTGTGACTTCAGTAAGTGGAAATTTGCTCGACAAAGATGCAAGCACATCTTCAAGGTTATCAGCTCCAATCTATGACTATCCATCTCTCGTAAGAGATAGGCGATTGAAACTGATATTTTACAAAGTACTAGAATCAACAAGGAGACAACCACTATTAATGGCCAGACTTAGCTGGGTTTCATTTGTGATGTTTGTGTCGGGCTTTGCCTTAGCTTGCCATAGGGTTCTCATTTCCTGGGCAGAGGCAAAGATCAGTTTTCCGTCATTTTCATCTAGGCAGGTTGCCGTCAACGTGTAATGTGTTTATATTAGGAATTACAACAGGTTATGATTTCATTAATTTTTCTTGTACAGTAAGTATATGTACTTCAGAAGAAAATAGTAACATGCCTGATGTTGTATTTCAGTTGGCTTATAAAGTTATATGAGGTGCAGAACTAGATGACTTATTATATATTATGTAAAAATAATATAATATATTTAGTTCACTCGATCAGTTCGGTTTTAACAACACTAGTGTAGCAGCCGTGCCGTTGGTAAGGTTATACACTTTTCACATATTATGTATCCGTGTTGTTGGCATGGGTACCGTATCATGCCTTTGGCATGACACCCGGTCCTTGACTCGTGCCTTTGGCATAGCCATACACTTTTCACATACCATGTACCCGTGCCCACATTAAGAGGGTTTTTTTAACCAAGATCGTCTACATGTGTTTGTGTTTACGCATGTTGGCACCAATTGCCCAAATTTGGTTTGAAACAGTTACAAAAATTATATTTTTATGAAAATCAATAAATGACATAGCTATAAGGTCTTGACTTTATAGGGTATACAAAATTAGTAGCCATCTAATTTCCTTGAAATTTGAGTTTATCTAATCACCAAAACAAACAACATGAAAACAAGCTAAACTTATTCAACATGAATTATAAGAAATTATTTTAAGAACTCTCACCTAGCTAGTGGGGTTATTCCAGTTTAATTAGAAAAAAAAAATCAAATTTATAAGTTATAAAAAATAAAAGTTAGTCAGTGGCCTTTTTTATTTCATCACGAAAACAATATCTATGTAATAATCTAAACTTGTAAAACTTAAAATGGCATATACTTGGCCAATTTCTCACTTAGTGAGGTCAGCGGACCTCCACTATTTTAGGAAGTTAAAAAGTAACCATAAGATGAGATGAAGGCTTTATTGAATTGAGGGACAGTTTTGGCATTGCAAAAATTGGCAATGACACACACAACATTAGTTACTATGAGAGAATCCAAACAAGGGTAGCTTTAAATGCTTTGTTTGAATGCGTGTTTGTAGAGCCTAGTGAATTGTGGATGTTTTGGAAGGTGATTTAAAGATTTCATTCGAGATTTGGAGGACAATTTCGAGATGCCAGAAATCACAAACATAAAACTAGGAAGCTGCCCAATTGAAGTTATAGATAGAGATTATAGGCTGCCAGTTCGGTTTTCAGTTTATATAAATTTGAAACTGATATGGTCGGTTTGATTTTGGTTCGGTTTTGCTGATGTTCGGTTCAGTTTTGGTTTGCTATTTTATCAAATCAACTGATTCGGTTCAGTTGACGTTTTTATCTCAAAATTGAACTGAAAGTGAATAACCCTAAGAAAATGAGGTTCAAATACATTAAGTACGAATTACAAAGGAGTTCAATACTCCGGGTACAAAAATAAGACAATGATTTCAAAATTTGGTGCTGCAAAACTTAGTGCCAAGAGCCCTGGGGGCGGCTGCCAGCATTGACAAAAAGATCATTTGACTTTGATACATTGGGGCAAGGGTTTGGGTGATGCTCTTCCTAGACCATTACCCTATACCTGTGAAAATGGGTGGGGCATTACACAAATTCAGATGGGCGAGACATATCCCAACTTTAGAGTTGTCTGTCATTCATTTCATACTACGTCCGAAACAAAATCGGACCGAGTTAAATGGAACAAAATTCGTGAAGCAATATTGAATGCAACATTAAGAAAAGAGGGTAATGGTGCAAATTACACAACAAAGGTTTGAAGATGGAGCCAGTCACAATCGAAAGTGGTCCAAATACGAAAAGTACAAAAAAGAATATTGGTTCTAACTTTCAATACAACAGAGTGATGGCTCAATTGCACTTGGGAGCAATTGCTATTTTATTTTCTAGGAAAAAAATTTGTTGGAGGCTGATTAAGATATACTCAAATGGAGAAGACAACCTTCGCGCTAGTATTTTCTGCATGGAGGTTCAGGGCAATGTTCCAGAGTTATCAAATGACTGAGGTTACTAGCATGTCGTTGAAGTCGGTATTGCATAGGTCAAGCAAGTCAATCAGGATGGCAAAATGGGCCCTCAACTTGGGCGATTTTGAGGTTCACAATAAAGGGAGGGTCTCCGATAAGAGTTAGGTGGTTAGTTTGAGGTTCAGTTCAAAGCTAGGGTCTCTGACAAGGGGCAGGGGTGGGCGAAGTCTTAGTCACCTTAGACAACATGAGGCTCGAGTTTGCTACCAGACTCAGACTCCATGTTTTAAAAAAAAAAAGAAACCTCTAGGAGGGAGGGGTAGCTATATGCAGGGGCGGACTCAGGATTTTAGTCGAGGGGGGGGGGGGGGGGGGGGGGGCGAAATGAAAAATACTTATTAGTTGATAATAGTAGTTATCAATGGTAAAGCCAAATTTTTTTTTCTACCTGAGCTAGTAACTAATAAAAAAATACAACTATAAAAAATACATTGCATATACCAAATTGGATTCAATGTAGTCCAATTTTAAGCCAAAATAAGGTCACTATCGATAACCTTAGCAATGACCAAACGAGCATAATAGCTAGAATATATAACTAATATCGCAAAATAATTGTATCTGTATCTAGGTAAAGCTAATTGTTTTTGAAATTTGCGAACCTAATATGATCATAATACAATTTCATAGAAAAAATAGTTTAAATGAGGCTCAAATTTTGTACGAATTAGCTAATGGTATATATTTTCATTGAATTCTATAGTTATTATTTTAGATATTAATTTTAAATATTTTTTTGTTGGAAGTTTTATACAATTATACCACTTGTGAAAAACAATTCATTTCTTTAATGTTAATAAGTTTTTATTAAAGTAAATATTTTTTAATGTTTGTAATTAATAATAAAATTGCATTGAAAATAAAATAAAAATGCACTCGAAGAGTATCGAACTCAGGTCTTTTACCAAAAATAACAAACCTACAACCACTACACCAGCAAGGACATATTGAAAAATTTATAAACAAATCTGATCTATAATATATAATCGATTTTTTAAGACTAAAATATATATACTAAAAATATTTTAAAAATTGAGGGGGGGCAGCTGCCCCCTTCGCCCCTTAGTAGGTCCGCCCATGGCTATATGGGATGCCAACCCTTTATTACTTAATCAAAAGATTTTACATGTATTTCAGAGGTACATTACGACTTTACCCGAATTAAAAGAAAAAAAAAACTGGGTAAAACCCTTATATTTCAAAAACTTCAAAAGAACCTTAGGGCTAGCCCTTATTCAACAAACTTTTAATTTCAAAAGTTAGACCTTCACCAAAAGGTCTAAATAAAATAAATAAGCAAATAAAACCAATATCCTAGGGCCTAGGCCTAATTCACCAAAAGAGAACTAGGAATAGCCCTAATTCACCAAGAAAACAAAGCTAAGACAAGAAAACTCAAGGGAACTCACCAAGAAATGCTCAAGGGAACTCACCAAGAAGTCGCTAATGAAAATAGAGTTTCATTTAGTATCAAGAACACCAACACAACCTCACAGAAAGCAACATCACACAACTTCATAAAAAGAAATCTTCAAACATAGTAGCATAACCACGTCTTGCTACCAGACCATCCCACATTAATCACCATCCAACAAGACCAGCCCCACAATTTTCATGGATCAATTTCTATACTTATTATTGCGTTTCTTAATTTTAAAGGATCTGCGAGGACTAAGCCTGAAGTCTTTGGTGCAGGTGTTTGGAAAATTCTTAGCAGCCGATTTCCTTTTACTACTATGAGTACCATTTGAGCTTGCTCCTATTTCCACATCCTAATTAACAATGCTTGAGGCCTCAATTTTGAGTTAGAACCTGCCTCGTCACTATCTTTACTACCACTCTCCCAAATGTCTATGTTTATTTTTTCCTTTTTTAGCCTACGCCCTTCATTGATCAAAATTATTGCCTTATCAAGAATCTCGCCCATATTCAAATTTCTTCCGTTCCAAATTTCAAAATGTCATCTCCCTCTTCCCTTCTTCCTTATCTACTTTTCTTGAACTCGAGCCTGACGCTAACCCCTGCTTAGAGGGCGTTTCCACCATGAACTCTTTGCCTGACTTATTCCCTTGTTTAACTAATTCCATAGCACTCTGTTCCTGCAAATTTATCACCTCCTTGGGGTTTAGGCATCCCTCAACAACTTCCTTATTTCCTGTCCCAACAACCTACTCCAAAGAACGTATAACCTTGCTAGAACTTTCTCCCCCACACACCTGATTAGCAGAAATCACCTTATTTGGTTCATCTTTCGTCATTTCACGCCTTTCTAAAGAAGACCCCATACCCGACTTCATCACAATCGCAGCAGGTGCTACCTTAGTGGGCAGCGAAATTGAGTCCTCAAGCTCTACTTTAAAAATAGAGTCAGGCTCTATTTTTTTAATCGAGTCAGTATCTATTTTTTCAACAGACTCATGCATTTTTTTATTTTGAAACATTCGTTGGTTCTCTCATTGACTCAGTCTCCATTTTCTTTGAAGAAATTGTCTCCGTCTCCTTTGTTGTTTCCAAGGCTAATTTGATTGCTTTCTCGACATCACTAAGCGTGTACCCCGCCGCAACGAGCCCTACCCGATCATTCTCAGGATGAATCTTATTAGTTCCACCATTAGGAGCACTTTGCACAACTTGATGTTCTTGTTCAATATGAGCTGAAGCCGTATCCTCCTTCATCGAGGCATCAACTAGAGCGTCGTATTTATTTGCCAGCTTAATATTTTGAGTTTCCTCTCCCACCGATTTATTTTCTACTCCTCTATCTGGGATCTCTATCCCTTGACAATTTTTTGCCCCGCTTGTTCCAATCCCTTCATTTGAGTCCTTCATCTTTTTGACCACCAGGACGTATACCTGCTTCATAGGCTTAGACTCCATCTTTTGTTCAACTTTTTTTTCCCTTCTTTGCGGGTTTGCTTACGCTACGGCCTAATAGCCTCCTGCAATAAGAATCTTGATGGCCAATCATCGCACAGTGCTCGCAGTATTTGAACCCTGGGTATTCAACTTTCTACTAAAATACCCCTATTGTTCGACCTATCAATCCAAACTCTAGTCGAAATTTTTTTCGCCAAACTCATCTCCACACATAGACGGGCAACATCTGGTCTTGTTAAACACCTAGTATAATCATCCATACGTAGGTAGTCTCCAAAAGAGTTCCCTATAGCCTTTAGAAGTGAGGGATGAAATAGGTGCAAAGGCATATTTGGCAACTCAACCCATAATGGAACCGTAATCGGATCCTCTTTCAAACTAAATCCATAATGCCAACGAAACACCTTGAACTGAACTCCTCATATCAGAAAAGAATCCCTAGACAACACCTTTTTCGCTTCTGCTTCAGATTGATGTCTCACTATGACATGTCGCTGATCTAGTAAGCCCATCGAAAAATCGCCCATGATTCTTCATGTTCTATGGATGGAATCGCGAATATCTTCCAAAGTAGGTTGATAGCTAGATAACTTAAGCACAATAACATGTTTTTCCATAAAAAATTCACCACGAGATTCATTCGAAGTCGTGATCCCAATAGCAGGATCACCTTCCTTACGAAACCTTGTTTATTCCACCGGTGAATCATCGCTCTTCTCAACAAGTGTCTTGCTGATGATTTGCGCAAAGGAGGGTTTTGGTCCCTCCCTAGGATTTCCCCCTATCCTAGCCTAGTTGGCAACCTCCTTGGCAGCTAGGGATGCCACCTTGCAGTGGGCTAGCGACCGCTATTTTTTTTCCTCCTAGCAGAGCTCTTATTTAGTCTTGTGGATTTAACACTTTGTCAGAACGACTAACATGGCGACGAATCAATTCTTCCTGCAACCTAGGAACAAGTTGTTTTGCTTAGGCCTGACGAATTCCAAAGTTTAGACTCCATGTTATATGAAACCCTTCTGGCTATGTTGGAAATGGTGTCCAAGCTAAACATGGAAGACCTTACCACGTTTTTTGATTCAACGTTGATTGTGAAATAAGTCAACCGAGGGTATGAGGTCAGGAATGAGGACTTAGAGGAACATTTGAAGGCCATGGATTTGTGGGTTCCACGGTTCATGACTATAATGTTCCTTTCATATCGACCATAATGGGAACAAATATACTTACACATAGCTTACGTAACAACCATGTTGAGGAATAAAAATATGAGGTCTGGCATTTGGCTCAGCCTAGTATTTCAGGACACAGGGGGAGTGATCCACAAGGTTACTGAGGGACGAGAATTCCTGGATGATTGATCATAGAGTTTTTGACTAAGGAAGATGACACAAATATCTAAGAGTTTCCAGCTACTTGATGACAAACTATGTAAGATGTCAACAAAAAGATCTTTGATGAAATGGATTACTAAGGAGGAGGGACAAAAAGTTATGACCGAGATGACGGAGAATGTGGAAACCATTTAGCGCTAGGACTCTGTCCACAAAGCTTGGGCTCAAGGGGTACAATCATAGTTGGTCATAACACACAATGTAATTCAAAATTTTGCCTGAGGTATAAGGGTTTATAGAAACAAAAGTAAAAGTGTACTAATGATCCTAAAATTGGGCAACAAATTTAACAACTCTAATATGTTAAGGGAGTCGGCTGAAAGCAGTTGGGACAGACAATTGTGGTAGTCGGCTAACAGTAACTAGGATGAACAACTCTAGCATATATGGGTTACCGACTATGAAGAACTGAGACGTATATGAGAAATAACGACTATGAGGAGCGGAGGCATACACTATTATTTTACTGGGGCAACAACAATTCGAGGCTGGGTTGAACAACCGTGACATGATAGATACAAAAGATTCAGCGAGCATGTGGTATCTCCTTGACCTCATATGCATGTCATCTCATGCGCTGCGCTCTACATGCCTAGCACACTTGATGGCTATAACTGATATACAAACAAAGTTCTGTCGTGACATACAAGCAAAACTCCTCGGCCATATTAACTTCAGCTGGTTAACATGGCCGAGAAGACAATGTTTGTATCACAAAAAAACAGTTAAAAGGGATGTCACATAATTGGCCGAGTACACGGCTATAGTACTCAATAAGAATGCTTAGAAGTATTTGACGAAAATATGGTGGAACTTTGCTTGTATGTCAGTTATAGTCATCAAATGTACTTGATATGTAGACCGTGACGCATGTGACCGACATGTATATGAGGTCAAAAGAGGTACCACGGATACGAAGACAGGTGAGACCCAAAGGGGTGACATATACTCGACACGTGGGTGTGTACGAATGGAACAGATGGCTAGCTATATCTATTAGGTTGGATCTAGCTGCAATGCTGACAACATCATCATCAAAGCCCATCTTGAACCAATATCCATGAAAAGGGATGTGATGGGTTTTTTACGGTTGGCTATCACAAGCCTAACACCAACCCTCCTCCTTTATCCGGGCTTGGGACCGGCCGTTGCAACTGTATGGGTCAAATCAATAAGGGAATGGATGAGTGGTTGGCATAAAAGGCAAGTCATCCAATCCGGGAACGACACGTGGATCTTGAGGGGGGGGGGACAAACATGTCAGCTATGCGATTTTATTGTCGTATTTTTCTATACTTTCTTAGCTAGTTTGCGTTATTTTTGGTAGTAATTTATGTTTTTGTGGTTTTGTAGGTTGCTAATAGTAAGACTCCAATGAGAAGCTGAAATAGATGTAAATTGGCTGAATTTAGAAAGACTTGTGGAGTAAGGAAATTTGCACAAATTAGGAGACCTAGAGAGAATATATTAAAAGAGAGGGAGACAAACCTTATTAGGACCTCGCCCGCGTAAGAAGGATAACTGCACACCATCACCCATTCTCAGTCTCGATCACCCCTTCACAACCGTCATCCCTTTAGCAAGCCAATAGCCTCTATCACCCTATTTTCTTCTTCCTAACAGACCTTATGCTATACACATCACACAAACCCATCGACCCCTCCATCTCTCCATCAGACCTTCCTGCACGCACAACCATTGCTCTTCACACACACAACCACCACACACAGATCTCCATTAGCCTTGCCATCCACAGTCCACCGATCACAACCACCTCTTTGCCTTGCCAGATATAACTACACAAGAGCTAGTCGATCGCCTTTCACAACAGGTTGATCACAACAGTTGCTTGATCACAACCTTTCTCGCCACATTTTTCACAACCCCGATCGTCTCCACTACCAAGAAACAACACGATCGCCCTTCACTTTCATGCACAACAACACCCAGACAAGACACATATCACGCATCAGATAGAGGTCTCTTATCTCTCCTACACGCTATTCACACCTCACAATCTCTCTCTACCACCACCGAGCAGCAATCATGCGACAATGTTCTATTTCTTTATTGCATTTTTTTCTGTATTAATTTCATGTTTAATTATGAATTTCAATTCAATCATGATTAATATGTCTAGTTAAACCCTTATTTTGCTAGGGGCGAATTCAAAGCTCCATACGTGTTTTATGGATTAATTAAATTCAATCTTTTCTTGCTAGTTAGTGAATGCGTTTTGCTTAACTGTTTTATAGAAAACTTATCTTTATGTTTGTTAAAATGGCAAACTTAGTAAGCATGCTAGGATATAGGAGAGTTTCACCTAGTGGTTATAATCCTATAGTCGTAAGTAGTAAATATCAATAGACGTTGGTAATGATAAGTAACCTAGGTTAAGAACAAGTTGCAAATCATACTTGTAATTGCTTAGTCATTGTTTACATTTTTCATAAAACTTAATGATCTTGGATTGTTTATCTAATTTGCGATTCCTAATTAGATAGCATGAAGAGAATAGTTTGAAAGCGACGTTGAGTTTAATTCAAATTGTAAAATAATAAAGTTAATGAAGTGCGATCACAATTAATCTTGAATAATGTTATTCACGAGTTAGTAAACAAATTATTAGAGTTTAATTGATGAGTATATGTTTGGCGAGTGGAGATAAAATCCTTAGCTAATTTCTCATCACTGACCTTACTTAAGTTTTTACCATTCTTGCAGTAATCTTCTTAGTGATTTTCTTGACTTAAAATTAGAAAATCTAACCACCCACCACTTCCTTGTTTATTTAGTTAGTTGTCTTATTTTTATTCCTTAGTGTTAGTTAGCTAGTTAGCAAGCCCTCTCATCCTCGGTCTAGAACAATCCCTACTTATTTTTTACTACAATTATAAAGCAAGGTTTTAAGTAGTGTGTTAGTAAAATTGTGCATTAGATGGCGACTTTAGCTGGATTGCAGGTTCTGACATGTCAGAACTCGGCAAAGCGATCTATTTTTCAGATATATGTTGGTAGAACATTAAATGCTCAAGATAGTGATATCTACAAGCCTAAGATAATATAAATGTAGACTCTTGGACAATGTATGGGAAGAGGTTGGACTTCAAGAGCTTTAGAGGAACTCTAAACTCTTTTATTGAATTTAATACTTCTACTTCAAGGCACTATTTCTTGATAATGGTCTAATTTGATCATTGGAGGATCGTAACATGGGGACAACTCGTGTTTGTGAGTTGAAGGGAGAGATTGAAGGGAGAGGAGATATTTGCCTAAACCGAAGGTCCTGAGCCTGTATTGCATATCACGAGGAGTTGTGAAAATCTAGAACCAAACAAGTTCTAAACATTGGGCAGTATGCCAAAAAAAGAACCATATGAAAACTGATTTCATTTGAGTATCCTATAGATGAATATGTTCAACTTCAATGCGATGATTGGTATATCAATGTACTGTATCTGCAATGTAGGTAAATATTTGACCACCATTATTATATAGACAACCTAAACAAACTAAACCAAAACCATGCAAGTCACACTGAAGTTTTGTAAAGGCTGTGTCTTGGATTGTGCATTTGTGACACATTACAACCATGCATGTGGGCATAACAAAGCAGTCTTGCACTTCCCGCATGAGCAAATTCAGTCAGTAAGTATCATCCAGCATCACTTAGCTTTGCATCAACCGTGTGTTAATGATAGTTGACTTCCAACTTTTTTTTTCTTATTAGTTTTGCATATAAACACTTTGGATTTCGATTGGATCAAAACTAGATTATAATATCAAGGACTTGAATAGAACGCGCTTTTCAAAGATATAACAAGAATAAATGAGAATTAAAGACCATAAGATGCGTGATCTAACTAGGCATTAGAATCTATAAGCCTTGCCCTTTTGGTTTATCTCAACACTATTGTTTAGTGAGACGTGGGAATAAGATCCCTGTAATAGACAGATGAGTAGATCTTAGAACAAAAGCTTTCAATCACATGACCACAGCGTGCCTCAGACGATAGCATATAACCAAGTCGATGTATTGTTTCATCAATCTCAAAAAGTTATGGTTGACAGGCTTCATTTAGAGTGTAGAGGTTAAGACCCTACGCAATAGTTCCACGTTATACACCACAGAATAATTAGTGAAGCACTCATCCATGCAAATTGCTATTAATGAAAGTTTTTAGTTTATAGTTTTGGTGAGACTCTATAGCAGAGAAGAGCTGTGTATCAGCTGGCTTTGTTCATGGGAACAAGATAACTCACATAAAGTTAGGCGAATTCCAAGCCTTGTTTCCTGTAACGCTCCAATAAAAGACCTCTTAACACTCCCTTTATCCTCAAATCACCTTTTCTGATCTCTCTATTCTACTTCTGTAACATCCAAGGAATAGAGAGAGAAGGAAAGTATTAGTTACACAGATGGATACGAGAACCGTATGTCTTGTGATGGCTCTCCTTGTAGTGGCCATCTCCATGGAGGTTGCTCTTGTCAAGGGTGACACTAAGCCGAAAAATGAAACTAAGGGAGCTTATGATGCAGCTTCAACACATTACACACTAGAGAAACCAACAAAGGGGAAGCGGGAAAGAGCCCATTGCTTGGCAAGGGGGTCATGCTACTACAAGTATCTTGATTGCCCTGCGGAGTGCCCAGAGAGGAAGCCAAAGGCGAACAAGAAGGTGAAGGGATGCTTCATTGACTGCAGTAGCAAGTGCGAGACAACTTGCAAATGTAAGCTGAGATTACTTTAATTAGCTGTAGTAGGTTCAGTTAGTGATTGGTTCATAACATACAACAATTAAAACTTTTTAACTCGATAATGTTTCGAAAAACATAATATCATTTACTCACTTCTTGTGCATGGATGTGTTTTTATAGTCAGGAAACCAAAATGCGATGGATATGGCTCAGTTTGCTATGACCCACGTTTTATTGGAGGTGATGGTGTGATGTTCTACTTCCATGGGGCAAAGGGAGGTGATTTTGCACTGGTCTCAGATGATGATCTTCACATCAATGCTCATTTTATTGGAACTCGACCTGAAGGTAGAACACGTGATTTCACTTGGGTGCAGGCACTCTCCTTCATGTTTGATTCTCACACCCTCGTCCTGGCTGCTAAGAAAGTCTCTCACTGGGATAACAGTGTTGATGCTTTAATTGTAAGATGGGATGGACAAGCAGTTGAAGTACCCACTGATGGAGAGGCTGAGTGGCGGATTAACGATGGAGGAAGAGAGGTGGTAGTAGAGAGGACTGACTATGCAAACAGCGTCAGGGTGACTATTGCTGGACTAGTGGAGATGGATGTGAAGGTGACACCCATTGGAGCTGAAGAAAATCGGGTTCACAACTACCAGCTGCCATCAGATGATGCATTTGCTCACTTGCAAACTCAGTTCAGGTTTCAGAAACTGACAGATACAGTTGAGGGAGTATTGGGCCAAACTTATCAACCAAATTTCGTTAGTCCTGTCAAAGTTGGTGTTGCCATGCCAATGATGGGAGGAGAGGACAAGTATCGAACCCCATCTCTTCTTTCACCTCTCTGCAAAGCTTGCAGATTCCGAGGACAACTGCAACTGTCACAACTAGCGATGTAGTTCAATATTAGCAAAATGCCTGATCGTTGTACACATATTAGACCTGCTTGTGTATGTCTTAGGGCATTTTGCTTGGAAACTGACTTAGTTTCCTTCAAAATGTAAATAAGGGCAGTTACCTTTGGCCCAAGTAATCTTACAATTACGTAATACCCTCATAGTTCTTAATTATCTAGAGTAGATATCATAAACTCGAGCATTCTTAGTTTCATGTATCCAGTGAAACAGTCATCTACTCACCGTAAAACCAGAAGACAGAATGATGTTGATAAATTTTATAAGCATGTAAATATTAAAAAACTGTGTTTTTAAATATTGACATACACAAATTCTGTATAGGCATCTTCCATCTTGAATCCTTTTAACCCATTCTTCGTTGGCCTATTCTTATTTATTATACCCATTGCCTCGAACAACAAGATAAAAGTAAATAGGAAAGTAGGTCAACTCATCTCGAACTCCTTGGGATCTTAAAACAAGCTGCATGAGCACCATTTGCTCAAGATGGGGGAATGAGCCAGGAAGATGCGTACATGATCTATTAACACTACCATTTTTCTGAAATCATTCTCACAAAAACGTGGTGATGTGCATTTTTGAGTTTTCAGCTCTGCTTTCCGTTTTTTCTGTGAACAGTTTCTTCTCTCGGACTTTTAACCATCCCATCCACAAACTTCATTTTGCTGTTCAATCTTGAATAGGCTCTAACTCAAGAAACCTAAAGAAAGTCATCCTTGTTAGCAGATGTCCTCCTCTTTGTTTAGTCAACAGTGAATGAGTTGACAACCTCATCCTTCATTGTTCATACACAGAATGTATCTGGACTTCTATCATGGTAAACAGTGGCGGACTCAGGATTTTAGTAAAGGGGACGAAATGACAAGTAAAAAAAAAATTTCTACTCAAGTTAGTAAAACAAGAAAAATATAACTATAAAAATACATTGCATATACCAAATTGAGTCAAGTGTAATCCAATTTTAAGCCAAAATAAGGTTACAATATCAATAACTTTAGCAAGGGGCAAACGAGTGAAATAACTATAATATATAACTAAAATCACAAAATAATTAGAATAAGTATCTAGTTGAAGCTAAAAAAAATTGGAAATTTACGAACATAATAATATCCTAATACAATTTCATCGAAAAATGGCTTATATGAGTCTCAAATTTTGTATGAGTTGGCTAATGGTATATATTTTCATTGAATTCTATAGTTCTTATTTTAGATATTAATTTCAAATATTTTTTTAGTTGGAGATTTTACATCATTTGTGAACATGCAATTCATTTCTTTAATATTTGCAAGTACATATAAAATTGCGTTAAAAACAAAAAAAGTAGGGAAATGTCACAATGACAAAATTGTATATACATAAAGAAATGATATGCTCTGAAAGGACCGAAAATAATTTTTTATTAAACTAAACAATTTTTTTAATGTTGTAATTACTAATTAAATTGTATTGAGAATAAAAGAAAATTAGGCGAGCAACAATGATGAAAAACAGTAATTATCAATAACCATAAAAATGTATAGTTAATAGCCATAAAAAAAATGCGCTTGAAGAGTATCGAATTTGGGTTGTTTACAAAAATTACAAACTTTCAACCACTACACCAATAGAAAGATGTAAAAATATTTGAATGAATAATTTTCATATTGTAGTATACATTATAAATTAATTTTTTAAAGGCTAACCACCCCCCCCCCCCCCCCCCCCCCCTAGTAGGTCCGCCCCTGAATTGGTAAAGTGATGTGGCATAATATAATGGTATGGGTGATCGAAGTCACCTGGTTATTATTTCCTTGGAAAAAAAAATTATGCTCTCTAATTCCTTTCGTTATGCTCTTGGGTGTGATTGGAAAGGAAATAGTAAACCTTTTCAAGGGAAAGCAAAGAGTTTTGTGTTGGGATTTAACCAACTATGTGAATGAAAAAGAATAAGGAAAACAAGAGAGAGTGTAATCTCTTGATAAAACTAGAACTCTGATGTGTAGAAAACTCACTTCATTCACCTATGATTGAAACCAAATAATACATGAGTTTAAATAGGACTCACATGACCACTTAGTAAAAGACACATCTCTTAGTAAAAGACACTTAGTAATACTAAAAGACACATTGGAACACCAAAAGACACAACTCTTCTAGAACTAGTCTAGATTAATTCTCTAACATCCCTCCTTAAGCTAGACTATCACCATTCCAAGCTTCTTCTTCAACTTGTTGAATGTGTCGGTCTTCAAAGCTTTAGTGAAAATATCGGCAACTTGATCTTGAGATCTGCAAAATTTCACATTGATATGTCCCTCCTTAGCCAAGTCTCGAATGAAATGATATTTGATCCTTATATGCTTGCTTTTGCCATGAAAAACCGGATTCTTTGTAAGTGAAATAGCTGAACTGTTATCACAAAACAGTGTAGGAGAACTAACAGGTCCATGCTTGAGTTCACTCAAAACCCAAATCAACCAAAGTGCTTGACAAGATGCAAAAGCCAGTGAGACATATTCGGACTCGGTTGTAGAGAGAGTCACAATAACTTGCTTTTTAGATGCCCATGAGATTGCGCCGGAACCAATATTAAAAACATATCCGGAAGTGCTTTTACTATCATCAACACTTCCTCCCCAATCACTATCACAATAACCTACCAAACTTGGTTCTTCAACTTTCGTGAATTGAATGCCTTCATGAATTGTTCCACTCACATACCTTAAGACTCTTTTTCCAGCTTCCCAATGATTTTGCCTAGGAGATTCCATGAATCTACTAAGCATACTCACCGCAAACATAAGATCGGGTCTAGTGGAAGTCAAGTACATAAGACTACCAACAAGACTTCTATAAAGAGTTCCATCAACATGCCTATTGTCTTCACATTTGCTTAGCTTCAAACCAGCCTCCATAGGTGTGCTAATTGGTAGTGCGTCCTCCATTATAAACTTTCTTAATAAATCTTTTGCATACTTCCTTTGAGTGATGATAATCCCATCTCTTTGTTGTTTAACTTCAATGCCCAAGAAATAATGGAGTAGTTCCATGTCGGTCATCTCAAACTCATTCATCATAGCTTTCTTGAAATCTTCATTCATACTTGAACAACTTCCGGTGAAGATTAAATCATCAACATATAAGCATACTATCAAAAACTCACCATGAGATCCTTCCTTGGTGTATAGAGTATGTTCAAATGGACATCTTTTAAAACCATTTTTCAAAAAATAGCCATCAATACGACTATACCATGCCCTTGGTGCTTGTTTAAGCCCATATAAGGCTTTTTTCAAATGACATACTTTCTTTTCTTCTCCAATTTTCACATAACCAGGTGGTTGAGTTATATAAACTTCCTCCTCAAGAAAGCCATTCAAGAATGCCGATTTGACATCCATTTGATAGACTTTCCATTCTCTTTGAGCTGCCAATGCAAGTACTGTTCGAATTGTTTCAAGGCGAGCCACGGGTGCAAATACTTCTTGGAAATCAATACCATACTTTTGTTTGTAGCCTTTCACCACCAAGCGTGCTTTGTGCTTATCAACCTCGCCTTTTGAGTTCAATTTTGTTTTGTAAACCCACTTCACATCAAGGGGTTTCTTGTCATTTGGGAGAGCAACAAGTTCCCAAGTCTTGTTTCTTTGAATAGCATCAATTTCATTATCCATTGCAAGCTTCCACTTCTCATCTTTAGAAGCCTCTTCAAACATAATTGGATCGGCATCAACAAACAAAGCAAAATTAACCAAATCATCATCCACATTGGCCAAATTGTCACCCAAATTGCTACTTGTTTGTTCATAAAGATCTTGGATACTCCTTGTCTTCTTCGAAGGGGAACTTGAAGTTGAACTTGAACTTGAAGATGAAGAGGGTGATGAAGTAGAATTGGGAGAAGAAGGTGGAACACCATCCTCTTCGTTTTCTTCAATTGGAGCTTCAATTTCTTTTTCGATTTCTATGCAACTTGAATTTTCTTTGGTTGCATTTTCTTTCCAATTCCAAGATTCTCCTTCATTGAACTTCACATCACGGCTTATAATGAGTTTCTTGGTGAGGGGATTATACAACTTGTATGCCTTGAAACATTCACTATATCCAACAAAAATGCATTTCTCGGACTTGTCATCTAGCTTCTTCCTTCTTTCATCCGGTACATGTGAATAGGCAATGCTTCCGAAAATTCTCAAGTGATCAACACTTGGTTTGTGTCCGCTCCAAGCTTCTTGTGGCGTCTTGTCTTGCACACTTTTAGAAGAGGAACGATTCAATAGATAAACAACACATGCTACCGCTTCCGCCCAAAAGGAATTTGGCAATCCCTTGGCCTTCAACATACTTCTAGCCAACTCCATAATTGTGCGATTTTTTCTTTGGGCGACTCCATTTCCTCTCAAGCCATCTTTAGAGGAATCTCTAAAGGAGACTTGCGTTTGAAAGGCTTGTTCAATAGAACTAGAATCATATTGCTTCATTCGTAGTTCATGGGATTGTAGTGATCCCAATAAACTCTCCACCGACAAAGAAGATAAATCCTTGGATTCTTCAATAGCAACAACACTAGACTCAAATTTTCGAGTCAAACTCCGAAGGATTTTTTCGACAATTCTTTGGTCTTCTAGATTCTCACCATTCAATCTCAATTGGTTGACAGTTGAGATAACCCGATTGAAGTATTCTTCAATAGTCTCAGACTCCTTCATTCTTAGTGTATCAAACTCCCCTCGAAGAGTTTGTAGACGCACCATCTTGACTTTGTCATCTCCTTTGTATGAAGAATAAAGAATATCCCAAGCTTGTTTAGCCGTTGTGGCTACTGAAATTCTGTCCAGAATAGCTTCATCTACTGTTTGCATAATGAAATACTTGGCTTTGTAGTCTTTCTTGCGGTTAGACTTCAACTCGGCCAAGTCTTGTGCATTAAGAGTTGTTTCTTCTTCGGGCTCTTGGAAACCAATCTCTATGATCTCCAATAGGTCTTGTGAACCAAATAGGACCATCATCTTCATTATCCAATGATTGTAGTTTTTACTGGTAAGAAAAGGAAGTGGAGGTTGGACGGAATTGTTGTTGTTGAACGCCATGGTTCTCTCGACTAGGCTCTGATACCAATTTGTTGGGATTTAACCAACTATGTGAATGAAAAAGAATAAGGAAAACAAGAGAGAGTGTAATCTCTTGATAAAACTAGAACTCTGATGTGTAGAAAACTCACTTCATTCACCTATGATTGAAACCAAATAGTACATGGGTTTAAATAGGACTCACATGACCACTTAGTAAAAGACACATCTCTTAGTAAAAGACACATTGGAACACCAAAATACACAACTCTTCTAGAACTAGTCTAGATTAATTCTCTAACATTTTGAGGAGACCATTATAAACTGCAGGTTCTAACAATTCTATTGGCACCAGTTTCTTATTTTCTCCTTCCTAGGTTGTCGGTATGTTATTTTTCACAAGGTGGCTAGCTATTTTTTTTAAAACATTTAAGGCTCCAACTATGGTATCAAAACTTCACTCCCAGCCACAACTGGAATAGCAATTGCTTCCTTTGAATAAGATATGTAAGATGATAATTCCTTCTAATCCCAAGCTATAACTGGAAACTTGTGCACATGGTTCTTCACTGCATTGGACGTTTGGACCAAATCTATTTCCTTGGTCTGTGTCAAGTCAGGACTTAAAAAGTGTTCTGGTCTAACAACCTCTAGCTCTTCCACTTTATGGGCAATACAAATTTTGCCACTTCAGGGTTATAGGCCAGTATAAGAACCAACATAATAGCGAATTGAAAATATTTAACATCTGACTAATCATATTGAAAAACATGGTAAACGAGGAGTGTGTTTCAGAAATTAGAGGAAATATTAAAATTTGAAAACATGGCATTATGCTGGCTGATGTACAGTTAGTTTTATAAGTGATAGAACTGGAAACCTATAGCAATGTGTTTCTTGTAATGTACATGCAGATGCAGTGTTAACCATAAAATTTTTGCATTTCGATTCATCACAGTGCTTCTAACATGGTTCTCAAATTTTAATAATATACCACAATGTAGTAAAGAAATGCAACATTGTTTCTTAAGAATATCGTTTGGGCAGTGGAAAAAACTCTTTTACCATAAACCAAAAGAAGCACCTGTTGTGATAGTGAAGAACCGAGCTTATTTCCATAGACTCTGGCTTCGTGCAACCCTCTCCACTCCATCTTTAAACAAAGTCATGCTGGATAAATGAAAGGTTCCAGTCTGGTGCGCACAACTATATTCCTGAATATAAACAAAAGATTGCATTTTCTTAAAGATGTAAGTTACATTGACAAAGAAAATGAAGTATGCATGAATATCTTGAAACATAGGTTCATGTTAACCAAAATAAAAATATGCATGCTCATGTAGCATCAGCATTACAGAGCCTTATTCATTAGTGAAGTCAAAGAAGCATATTTATAAATCAATCACTATATCATTGACGAAGTCATCATAATGAGAAATCTCACCATTTGCGAGGCCGGAGAGTAGATTGACCATGACAATTTTCTCCCATTACGAAACTCTTAGGGAGTGCCCATTTCAGGATTAGAGCAAAGAAAGCCAAATTCGACACTTTTAAGGGGAAACAAAACAAAAAATGCATGAGAGATTAGCAAAGGTGCAGTAAAATTATGAAAAGTGATGAGAAATTGAAATGGGAGAGCAAATTGTACCTCAGATCAGAACTAAAGGAAATGAGAAGGGGTTCAGTTCATGTGACTTGTGAGCGTATCGAATTGAAGTTTCTTTCTGTGTCATTATCAAGAGTATATTGGCGGGAATGAGTTTTGGTTTGTAAGCAATCTCCAGAAGGTATGTGATGTTGACACCACAAACATAAATTAGGGCACCCCGGCAAAAAAAAAAAAAAAAAAGAAAAAAAAAAGCAAACAGACAGTAGAGTGTGCCTTCAACTTGCAGTTATAATTTTTGAGACTTTTTCAAATTCATTGATAAGATTTTTTTCGATTTGTTCATATATTTAAACTTATGTTGCAGTCTGCAATTGGTATGATTTAATTTTATTTATTTTGATAAACCTGACGTCCAAATCTCTATGGCTTAAAACCAACAAGCTGAATACCAAATTATAAAATGGCAAAAATACGAGCCTTCTTCAGGGGCAGCAGTGAGAGCAAGCACTAAAGAATCCCCATAATCAATCTTGGTTACAAGGGGTTGATAGACCCAATTTCAATGGTAACATCACAAAATATAAATCATAATAAATAGTTAAAAATAAGAAATGATCTATATCAAAATAAGAAGAAAAGGGGCACCTGTATAGGGATTCCGCAAGTTCAGAAGGGAATAGATCATAAAATATTCTCATGCGCTATCTTGTGTTATTATATCAAGTAGTTAACCAATTAAGTGTATCTGGACCTTTAAGTGCAGCTGAGCATTTAGCAATTGTAAGCAATCTCCTCTCTGAAGCAAAATATTTATTTCTATTATATATAGCCTTTGAGATAAAAAGAGAGAAGTTCATATCTGGCCACGCAACCGCGTAGAGGTGTCCTCCCAAGTCCCGTTAGATGGCCCTCGGAATGTGTTATTCAAATGAGGCATCAGCATTTTAGTCCTTCAGACGTGCTGGTTTGGCATGACACTTTTCTCCAGCATTTGTGTTTGTTTCCTTAAGCTTCGGTGAAGAAAAAAAAAAAGCCTCGCTTAACCATCCAACACATACAGTTACCGATACAGATACTAATTAAGTCAGTTCTATCAAGAAAATCCTTTGCTTGCCTAGCTAAAAAAGAGAAAAAGATGCATTCTTACATCTGTCACTAACAAATTGAAAGAAAGAGATAATATAAAACGAATCAAGGAAAATTTTAAAGCGTAGTCAGAAAGAAATACAAATTCTTGTCGAGTTCAGAAATTTAATTACAACACACATCAATGTATTCAAAACATATAATCAACGTAAAAATGGAAAATATGCTAATTAGAAAATAACAAGTAAGTCACATACTTCATATGTTTTCCTAAAAAGAAAAATCTTTCAAGTATCAGTTCATTTCAAATTATACAGCATCAGAAGGCAGCCTAGTCATGCTCTTATTATTGAAGTGTCAAATTATAGGATTAATTTACTATTAACCAATGAAAGGGACTGTTTGATACGCATGTTTCTGTTAATAGTTTGTCCACCAGGGTAAGTTTATGTTGGTACCTTCAGTTTACTATTAACCAATGAAAGGGAATGTTTGATACACATGTTTCTGTTAGTAGATTGTCCATCAGGGTAATTAGTTTATGTTGGTACCTTTGAATAAAATGAACTAAGTTCACTTTGCTCTAATATGACACCAAACTAAAATAATGATAAGGAAGCAGCGATGAGCTAACTTTGCTTTATGCGTGGGAGAAGGGAACAGCTGTGGAATATGCACGATCGATGTCAAGGTTTTGTTTCTCCTGCAATGTGCTATAAATACCTCCATGAACTCTCAAAGAGTCCATATCCTCAATCACTCATCATCTACTACTCCTACAAACGCTTATAGCATACCGAAACAAGAGTAAGAATAGAGAGACTAATAAATAGTAAGAAATGGATAGGCGCAAGTCTATTCTTTTGGTTGCAGTTCTTGTGCTGCTTGTCTCCATGAGTGCCAACTTAGCTGTGGGAGATGACAAAGGGAAGACTGATGGTAAAGGCACGGTTACTGGTAGTGGAAATGGTAATGGCAACGGGAAAGGGACTGGCAAGGCAGATAACAAGGGAAAGACTGATGGGAACGATAAAGGCAATGCTGGAAAAGACAATGATGAGACAGACTATGACGAATTGCCAGCAAAGAAGGAGACTGGGCAGGAGAGAGTTCACTGTAAGGCAAAAGGACATTGCTATTACAAGACACTCGAATGCCCTGCTGAGTGCCCAGAGAGGAAGCCTAAGAAGAACAAGAAGTTCAAGGGATGCTTCATCAATTGTGGTAGCAAGTGTGAAACAACTTGCAAATGTAAGTTTACTATTACCAATTACATGTTAACTGTCCCGCTCTTAGTTTATATGACTTGCAATAGATGACACTAAAGGCTTGGTCAGATGATCACTTAACCGTATATACAGATTCCTTTACAAAATAACAAGTTTTGGCATATAGAGTCTGAAGGTTTTCTAACTTAATCATAACTTTCATGTAATTCGCAGATAGGAAACCTAAATGTGAAGGATATGGCTCTGTATGCTATGATCCACGATTCGTTGGTGGTGATGGTGTGATGTTCTACTTCCATGGAGCCAAGGGAGGAGACTTTGCCCTTGTTTCTGATGATGATGTCCAAATTAATGCACACTTCATTGGAACCCGACCACAGGGTAGGACAAGGGACTTCACATGGGTGCAGGCATTATCCGTCATGTTTGAGTCTCACACTCTAGTACTAGCTGCTAAAAGAATCTCTCATTGGAACGACAAACTAGATGCCCTCACTGTCCGATGGGATGGTCAATCAATTGAGATACCAGCTGACGACCAAGCTGAATGGCGTACACATGCTGGAAGGAGAGAAGTAATAGTAGAACGAACCGATGAGACAAACAATGTGAGAGTGACGGTAAGTGGATTGTTAGAGATGGATGTAAAGGTTACACCTATTGGAGCCGAAGAGAGTAAAGCGCACAACTACCAACTGCCATCTGATGATGCTTTTGCACACTTGGAAACTCAATTCCGGTTCACCAAGCTGACAGACTTAGTTGAGGGAGTGCTAGGCAAAACATACAGGCCAGACTATGTCAGTCCAGTCAAGGTTGGTGTTCCCATGCCAATGATGGGAGGAGAGGACAAATATCGCGCTGCATCCCTCTTTTCACCTATTTGCAAAGCTTGCAGATTCAAGGGCACAGCAGCTGCTACATTTGATGCGGTGGCTCAGTATTAGCTGAAAACATTGTTTGGACTGAGCTTTTGTATTTCTGAAGTATGCTAATAAGGGAAGCTATCACTAGCCCATGCAAAACTTTCATTTTTAAAACAAATAAATTAAATTAATTCCAACATATGTACTGTGAATCAAGTTACTCAAACTTCACATGTCTTGCAAGCAGAAATTTTTTGCAAATATGATGTCCCTTGAACCTTTTTCAAACACTTACTAGAGGACAGAGCAGGATTAGAAGGACAGAATAGAGTTAGAAAATAACTGATGTGCGAATGAAAACCAACAAATAGAAACTAACAAGAAAGCAAAACACACCAAATACAGCACTTGATATACACGAAAATTTGGAAAACCAGGAATCACTATGAATTCAGTATAGATCCATATATTCTACTGAACTCGTAGAAAAAAATTATTTACAATTAGGAGATGCTCATGAAACAGTCATAATAATGCCAGTTTACAGCAATCGTGCAAGATAATAAGAAAGTGCATCAATAACAAGTAATTAATGTGTCAGATCCCAAAAAAAGAAATAGAACCTGTATCATATCCCGAAAACTGAAATAGAACCAGCTGAGCAATTAGTTCTTCAGTTGGTGCAGATTACAAAATTTTCATAGTTTGCTTCTAACTGTTCGGGTTTTCTCATTGTCTCTCATGATACATCAAATAGTCCTCTGATCACGATCGTACACGTGGCAAAGATCATCCATCACAAGGAACAATGATGCAGGAGGATCCGAGTTAGATGATGTTGAGCTGTCAGATAGCACGTTATTAGCACTAAGATATATTGAATTAGCAGATCAGTGCAAGGATGACAAGAAATCATAATTCTATTTCTAATTTGGCAGTTTTGGGTGCGTTTTAGTATTTTGGCCATTACTTTGGCTATGAGTATCAGAATCGTGCAAATGACTCCAATTCGGAAAGCTCTTTTCAACGCGCACGTCGTGGTCAACAAGCTACGCTCGTTGAAAAGAGCATATCAGAATAATAAGCTCGTTGAATAATAAGCTGTCAAATAGCACGTTATTAGCACTAAGATATCATATTATTAGCACTAAGAATAATAAGCTGTCAGATAGCACGTTATTAGCACTAAGATATCTTGAATTAGCAGATCAACGCAAGGATGGCAAGAAATCATAATTCTATTTCTAATTTTGCAGTTTTGGGTGCGTTTTAGTATTTTGGCCATAACTTTGGCTACGAGTATCAGAATCGCGCAAACGACCCAAATTCGAAAAGATGTGAAACGAGTATAGCTTGTTGACCACGTCATGCGTGTTGAAAAAAGTTTTCAGAATTGGGGTCGTTTGCGTGATTCTAATACTCGTAGCCAAAGTTATGACCAAAATACTAAAACGCACCCAAAACTGCCAAATTAGAAATAGAATTATGATTTCTTGCCATCCTTGCATTGATCTGCTAATTCAAGATATCTTAGTCCTAATAACGTGCTATCTGACAGCTCATCATTATCTGACTCGAATCCTTCTGCATCAAACAAACACTTCACTCTAATCATGGATAAAATGCCTGATCCTAGAAGCCCAAAGAGGCAGGCCCGGTCATTAAGCCAAAAAGGGTCTTTAATAATAAACCACCTTGGCAGATAGACCATAAGTTGATGTTGAAGATCAACACCAACTTAGTAGAACCTTCTAAAGAACATGAGAAGAGATGATATATTTCTCTAGATTGTTATATTTCGGTGTTCTTTTTTTAGATACTTAGCAAAAATATTTATTATCTAGATTTTTCTACCCTAGGATATTTACTAGATCTCTAGAGACATCTCTAGAATAATCTCTCTAGATAATTATACCCCTCTGGATATTTTCCACAATATCTCATTTCTCTAGAGTTTTTCTAGCCCAACTATACATAGGGAACTAGCCCATCCTTCATGTGGTATAGTAGTAGAGCCAAGAGCTCAAGTGAGTACTAGAGACAAGAGGTCTAAGTGACTAGTATTAGAACAAGGAGCTCTTGATGGTGTTAAGTATTTGTGTTTTATTTTGTTGTATATAATAAGTTGTAACTGTTGTTGTTAGCAATACAAGTCAATTTGTGATTACTCCAACGGGCCAAAATTCTCAACATACCTAACACCTGTTTGTCCTCTCACGGGATATTTATGCAGTGTAGTCAAAGCCATCCAAAGCCACAACTTAAAGCCAAAAGCCAAAAGCCAAAAGCCAAAAGCCAAAAGCCAAGCCATTACATCTCGTTCCGCCTTGGTCAAAGTGAGGCCACTACCTTGAAGCCAAGAAATCCAATGTTTTTTTTAGATTTTTTTGTTGAAGCGTGAAGCCACTAAAGCCATGGCTTCATTAAACAAATTTTATTATTATTATTATTATTATTATTATTATTATTATTTTTTTTTTTTCTTCTTCTTATACTTTTTTCTTTTTTCCTTATCTCTTTAGAGCTTCACGGGTGTATAAAAAAGAACAGAACAAAGATCTTGCTCGAGGTGCGAATCTTCTTACCTTCTTCCCTCTATCTCGATTCAGGAGAGCCTCAAGAGAGCAACTGTTCAGTTTCACTTCTTTCCTCTCCTATCATCTCCTTCATTTCTTCTTCATTTGTTGAATCAAATTCTCTCTGTATCTTCACCCACCCCTTTGTTATTCTCTCCCCAGAGCTCTCAAAGGTTGATTTTCAAAGGAGAACACATTCACACAGCTTCTGCACTTGTGCCTTATAACAATTCTCTAATGGATCATGCCACCAAAATTTCCACCTTCATGGCCCCGAAAAAGGAATCCACATCATTGAGTACCACCACCACCAACAGCCATTGCAGCAGTGTAGGAGGAGCCCCAATTCAGTCTTCTTCCATGGCAATCCCAGAGGTCATTCTCGAGCTTCAAGACCCATATTGCAGAGAAATTGTTCCTAGATGCCTCAATAATTATCTTCTTGAGGTATCTTACTTCGTTCTTGATTTGAGGTTTATTGATTTTGTAAATTTAGGTTTTATTGCTCTCAATTTGACATTTTGGTATATGTGGTTTGCTCATTTTTGATATTTTTGCTCATTTTGTTGTCTGGGTATCTTGATTTTATCTATTATCTTAATTTGAAGTTTTGAGAAATGGGGTTTGTCTCATTGTTGAGTTTTTGCTTTGTTGCTTGGTATTTTAGTTTAATTTTGTTGGTTTGATTTGAGGCTTCGGGTGTGTGACTTGATTGGTTTCTTGTCTTCTTTCTTCAGTCTTCACTCTTCAGAGCTTTACGACAATGAATTAGAGACACTACAAGAAATCTGACATTAGGTGACGAATTTATATGTGACGCTTTTAAAGTTGTCACCGTTTTCTCGTTTAGGTGAAGAATCACTACAACACAAATGCTCATTAATAGCGTTTCAAAAACGCTATTGTAGGATTTCATAGCGTTTTAGAAAACGCTGTGTCTGCTGGAGCTATAATAGATACAAGGTTATTTATAGCGTTTCTATTGTAAGTAGACCATTTATAGCATTTCTGAAATGCTATTGGTAACTATACAATAGCGTTTTAAAAGTGCTATTGTTTAGCTTGTGACTACACTTAAAAAACGCTATTGTATAGTTACCAATAGCGTTTCAGAAACACTATTGTCTTCCCTCACGTAGCATTTAACAAATGCTATTGTATTAGTTTTTATAGCGTTTCTCAAGGCCTTTTTTTTTTTTTTTTCTATAGCACTCATCAAATGCTATCAAATGACTTTTTATAACATCTTATAAGTTTTATTTCTAGAAAATAAAAACCTAAATGTGCCAAACACTTGAACATTTCCATGAATGGCAAGACACAGTAATGTAATTAATAAGATAATGTATTAAATCGAGTCACAAAATCTATCAAATAATAAAGATCATACTACATTTATTTCAATTGAAGCAGTAAACAACTAAAATAGGCTAATGGGATAGGTTTTTGTAATCCATAGGTCCATAAGGTTCAAACAACTCTGCGAAAAATCCCTTCTTTCTTTTGGGATTGTTTCCTATATCCTTGCAGAGAAGATAATTGTACCATATTTGAAGGATACCAATACAAACTCTTCTATAGTATGGGCCAGTATATTGCTTCAAGAACTTCTCCCAATTGAGTGCATCATCTTCCATCTCTTTTATGCTGGGCAATTTGAATGTCCCCTCAAGAAGATGGGCTAGCCATCTACATCTCATTTCTGAAGTATGCAAATTTGCAAGACTCTTCGAGTATCCAATCACTGCTACCTGTGGGATTCGTGGATGTACACATTCTCTACAACAATAAGAAACACATGAATTAATTCATATCGTTTAGTTCAGGCGTTAGTGTTATTTCTCTCCACACTGTGTGGCCTATTGAGTTGATCTTCTCACACCCTTATTAGTAAACTAATGAAAAGTGAGATGTATGATACCTATACAGCGGAATTGTGTTGGTGGGCGACCCCATAATGCAGTTTTGAAAGGTTGATGATGCAAAGATGTTCTCGAGCTTTTCATCACCTTTATATCCAGTTCATCTTTTTCATATCTGACTTCTTTTGATTTGCTGATAAACTTGTCTCACTAACTTCCTTAATCTGTAATCCAAATCACATTTGACAGCAGAAAGCACTCAGTAGTCTATATTAACAAGTTTTAGTTGCAATCTGTTACTGCCACCAAAAAGGAGAAGCATTGAGACTCAAAGAACTGCATGAACTCTGAAACTAAAATAGTATATATACACAGGTTTTACTTGATTGTCACACACATTCAAATTAAGGAAACATGCTCACCCACTGGGGTGAGTCCGCACCAGACAATAGTTTTCTTAAATGGTTTCCTTAAATGGTTTTGCATATAGTTGCAGCTTTCTTAAGTATGACCAAATATGTCAAGAGAGCATGAGAAAGTAACTGAAACTGGATTTGAGATTGAGTTGTTCATAACTTCATATTATGGATAATTGATGTTTCTGAGAGCTATGTAACAGTCGGCATGCCATAAGCAACCTGTATTTCAAACCATCAAGTTTGTGTCCCAGCTCACAGTTCAAGAGCTCATGGTAGTCCATTTTAGGGTATCAAAATTGTCGACATAGCTGTCTTGGTCAGATTATAAGTTGGCCACCATGTTGCTTCTTTACTTCATTCACTTTCAACATTCAATATTTTCTATACTACCCTACCAAAACAAGCTACACCTGGCTTGATGCATTGATATTTGTACCGGGGGGGACACTTTTTCAGGCCCAACAGCTCTCATAAACATCACCTCTCTCCAAAACATGCCTACTTGATAACAATTTCAATCTTAGGATGTGCTTGGTTCTAAAGAATATTCTAGAGAAAACCACCAGAAAATGAGCAAAAGAGATAATGGAAATTTTGAGGTGAGGATGACCTTCAGCCTCATTTTTTTTTCTTTTCAAAACTATGAAAATCATATTCTTAGATCTAGAGCTACGAATGTTTTCATAGACTGGAAAGATTGCGGTCCTCTTCAATCTCAAATGTTCATCTTTTACCACTTTCTTTCCTCTTCCTTCTCTGTTTTTTTTTGGGTATCACATATTCAAGATTTTTTTTCTTTCGACACAGCCTAGTATTTCTCTACAGTATATTTTTCGATAGAGACTTCTGTTTTTAACCTATACGTAAAATTTTACTTTCTTCTTGTACTCAATTATGTATGAGACAAATGTCCAACACTTTATAAGCTAACTCACCTATCACTTGTGAATCCGGATCTCTTTCGATGCTCATTACTTGTTTGCCTGAAACGAAGAAAGAAAATAAATAAATTTGAATCGAACTCCAGATGAATGAATATCGATTCATTGAATAAATCCTACCTTCTCCAAGACTCGTATGTTCCATGAGTCATTCTTCTGGACAAAGTGAGGCTCGCCAACAACATAAGGAGGTGGATGAGCATCTCTCAAGAGTGGAAGCCTGGCTGGGGCATATTCATCATCACTGTCACAATAGCTTCCATGATCTGGCCCAAGTGCTCTGAGAATGATTGACAATAAGGTTGAAAATCCCTGCATCAAGTACAAATTTTAGGTACAACTTTTTACTTGTAAAGATCTAAATGACTTGGAATATAATAGATTTACTGCAAATCTAATTTCAGGTTGTGTGACTGTTAAAATTGAAGACCCTTGCGACAAAAATGCGGCCACACAAACCTGAGCAGCCACAATTGACAAGCCTATCCATTTACAAAAATCGAAGTTTGACTTCACAACTTTTTTGAACTCCTCAAACTTCCCCGTAGGATCCTTAGGAAAATCCTAAAGCAATAAAACTTCAGAAGCCATTACTCAATTCATTAAAAAAAGGATCAAGTGAAACGAGAAAGTAGCATAGGACACATGCTATGCTACCACAAGAAACGAAGATATACCTTCTCTCAGTCATGGTTCAGAAACACGTCTACAGTAACTGCAGCTTCCACGACCACAAGTAAAAAGACAAATACCATATACTGTTCATTTGCAGTCAAGAAAAAGCAGTAATGCAACAGGTTTTACACTTGAAAATAGGGACTCACGTAACTCAGAATAACAACATACTTCTTGGAACATTTACTAGAGAAGACAAATTATTACATAGCATTTATGCCAAAGTGCTCTAGAATGATAATAAATAACATTTCATCAGTTATGAGCAATCTGTGCCTTCTTATACAACACAAATTATGCATACGTTTATTTATCAAGTATTAATCCTGCAGCCTTGCGATACATGATAAATGTTATCATACCGATTCCAAAACAACTAAGCTTTTGTAGTCAACATAAGTACCAAAAATCTCACTCCAGAACGCTTCTATGAAAAAAAGAATGTTTCAACAAATTAGGCCTAGATGGACTCGGATATATATAATTTTTTTTTTTTAATAAAATCTAATCACATTCCAAGTACAATGAGACACAACTCCCAACAGAACGACTTGCAAGTATCTAATTCTCTAAAGTGGCCCCAACTAACCAAGTGCTAAATATCAATGATATCAAAATATAAGTTGAAGGATATATCGCATAAGCAGTGAATACTATTATTTGAACTTAAAGAACTGAACCATTGATTTGCCTTAACATGCACTTTTGACCTATAATAGATACATTGGTAAAACACTATATTGGCGAGGATAAAACTGTATTGTCAACCCAACGCTTGAAAAATAGCATGACATAAGATTTCAGACTGGATCGCCCAGGGTGAAGCTTTAGTATTATCTACTGAGGAATATTTCCATAAAAGAGCTTACATAAAATGATCAACATAGAAGAATGTCTAACAACATATAAACAACACATTGGATCAATATAAGCCAATATTACAACATTGTCATAGAACAACATATAAACATATACTGAAGCAGGAATTGAAAGAATAAAATAGTGATATTTACTTTTATCCGTGCATTCAATTTGCCTCATGCATGCCCATAAGGATAAGGAAATTACCTCCAAATGCTGAAAGATCTCTTTACTTAATAGTTCCATTTCAATGTCAAAACCATAATTTATGTCGTAGGCCTTGTCATTGTTGATAAGCCACGCCCAACAGGGATAACTCCCATATGCCCATCATCTAATTCTTCCACTTCCAAGGGAGCTGAAAAGTAGAAAGAAACGTAAGTCAGATAGCTAAACTAAAGAGATGCACAACATTTCTGCATATTGTATAACTATTATATGATAAGACTAATATTTTACCTGAAACAATTTCGCCGGCTTGCGACCCAGCGACACCAATACAAGAAAACAAAGAATCTTCATCTATCTTCAAATTCTCATAAGCAAAATATATGTCGTCAATCGTGGCAGCTTCATAAAGCAAAGTGATGTAGGGAACATTTTTAAGGGACAAATTTAGCTAGGCAATCAACACAACCTTCCGCTGACTTGTTGATTCTCCAAGAAGAATGCCAAGAACAATAGGAAATTAAACGCAGCAAGAGAAAATCTCTAGAACTGATTCAGAATTATTATTATCAAAAAACTGACTTTCTCCTATTACAATCACCAATTTATAAAGAAAAGAACACTAAACCTACCTGAAACAGGACTTTCTAAACTATAGTAAGGTTCCTATTTTAACCAAAATACTCCTAAGACTCTTTTACTTATTAATAAAGACATCCTAAAAGAAACGGAATTCAAACGGAATTAAAAGACTGCTAAAACAATTATTAGCAAAGATGCCAATAAGAGATTTGATGGAATCTGAATTAAAAACAGCAAGTCCCTGCTGGGTCATTGTTACTTATTCCAGACTTTTCTCTTCGCGTGGACTTCTTTTGATCATATCGTGCCAAATACTCTATTGCGCTTTGTTGTACTGCATCATTCTCCCCTGGGTCAAGAGAATTCGTCCCCGAATTTAAAGTATCATCAACAGAGTTATCACCATGGTATGGAATAAGGTGTTTCACATTAAACACATCAGACGTGCGAATGTGACTTGGTAGCTTCAATCGGTATGCATTAGAATTGATCTTCTCGAGAATCTCCAACGGGCCAATCTTTCGTGCAGCAAGTTTGTTATACTCTCCAACTGAAAATATGTCTTTAGTTAAGACAGCCCACTCGAAATCCCCTACCTCGAAGTCCACAAGTCGTCGCTTCCTATCAGCTGCGACCTTATACTTAGCAACAGACTCTAATAAATTTTTCTGAGTATCCTCATGAATGTGTTGAAGCTGTTCAATAAAGGTTTCAGCGTTACCATGGACACGAGCCCGGTCTGGTATAGGTACTAGGTCGAGAGGTGACCTTGGATTAAAACCATAAACCACACAAAATGGACTAAATCCCGTGCTTCGGTTGACACTACGATTGAAAGCGAATTCAGCCTGAAAGAGTTTCTAATCCCACTTCTTCAAATGAGTTCCAACCAAACTGCGCAAAATATCACCTAATGAGCGATTAACAACCTCTGTTTGCCCATCTGTCTGCGGATGATACGCACTACTCAAATCAAGCTTGGTACTGGCAAGTCCCCATAAGCTTCGCCAAAAATGACTAAGGAATCGTGTGTCTCTGTCCGACACAATAGACATAGGAAGTCCATGAAGATGATAAACTTCCCGAAAATATAATTGAGCCACATTCACTGCATCTGTTGTCTTCTTGCAGGCAACAAAGTGTGCCATTTTGGATAAACGATCAACGACCACAAAAATAGCATCCAATCCGCGTTGGGTACGAGGAAGCCCCAGCATGAAATCCATGCTAACATCAGTCCATGGTTGACTTGGAACAGGTAAAGGCATGTACAACCCTGCATTAGTTGCTTTTCCTTTAGAAACATGACAGATACGACAACCCTTCACAAATTTATACACCTCTCTGCGCATGATCGGCCAGAAGTAAGAGCTAAAAACAAGCTGATACGTCTTATCTCTCCCAACATGCCCTTCCCCATGTAGTTCCTGAATGATCTTCAACCTGAGGCTAGAGGTAGGCACACACAACTGGTTCCCTTTGAAGAGAAAACCATCACAAACCACGAAGTCGAAACGATTGCCTGCTAGTACATCATCCGCCACAGTTGCAAAATATGGGTCAGTAACCAATAATTCACGGAAAGAATCAAAACCCAATACCTTGGTGCGCATAGTGGTGAGTAAATAAGACCGACGACTAAGAGCATCAGCCACGCGATTCTGCACGCCAGCCTTGTGTTTGAGGACAAACGTAAATTCCTGTAAATATGTAGCCCACTTGCCATGTCGAAAGGAGAGTTTATCTTGACTATTAATATGTTTTAATGAATCATGATCAGAATATAAGACAAACTCGCTGTGTATTAAATAATGGCGCCAATGTTTCAATGCTTGGACCACTGCATAAAATTCCACATCATAGGTGCTGTAATTTAATTTTGCGCCATGTAACTTCTCACTGAAAAAGGCAACTGGTTTTCCATGTTGACTTAAGACCGCGCCAATACCCACTTTGGAGGCATCGCAATGTAACTCGAACGGTTGAGAAAAATCAGGCAAAATAAGGATAGGCGATGAAATTAGCTTTTCCTTGATCACGCAAAAATATGCTTCTGCTATTTCAGACCATGAAAACTGTCCAACCCTCATACAGTCGGTGATGGGTACCATAATGGTGCTGAAATGAGGAATGAATCGGCGATAGAAAGATGCTAGCTCGTGAAAACTTCGTATCTCGTGCAGGTTGGAAGGCGTTGGCCACTGCTTGATTACTTCCACTTTTGACTCATCCACTGAAATGCCATCCTTGGAAACCACGTACCCAAGGAACAATACCCTATCGATCGTGAATGAACACTTGTTGGTTGCCGCAAACAATCTCTCCCTGCGTAAAACTGAAAGAATGTCTCGAAAATGCTGAATATGTAAGTCGGCATTAGCACTATAAATCAGTATATTGTCAAAATAAACGACCACAAATTGACCAATAAAAGGACGCAACACTTGGTTCATGACCCGCATAAAAGTACTTGGTGCATTAGAAAGACCGAAAGGCATCACTAACCATTCGTATAGCCCCTCGCGCGTCTTGAAGGTTGTTTTCCATTCGTCTACCGGGCGAATCCGAATCTGATGGTAACCACTCTTAAGATCAAGTTTACTGAACACCTTGGCTCCACATAGCTGATCCAACAGAGGAATAGGAAAACAGTATTTGACTGTTATCTTATTTATGGCTCTACTATCGACACACATGCGCCAACTACCATCTTTTTTTGGTGTGAGCAGTGCGGGTATTGCGCAAGGGCTAAGACTCTCCCGGATGTGGCCCTTGGACAAAAGTTCTTCTACCTGGCGTCGAAGCTCCTCGTGCTCTTTTGGGCTCATACGGTAATGTGGCCGGTTAGGAAGGTTTGAGCTTGGTACCAAGTCAATCTGGTGTTGTATATCCCTGACTGGTGGTAATCCTCGCGGTAGGTCACTTGGAAACACATCTTGGTACTCATCAATCAGAAGTTGCACAACTTCCGGAATGTCATTGCTAATCTGCTCATCCTTTCCTATCAGTACGAATACCATCCCAAATTCTTCCATTTCACCCACAAATTTATTCATAGATAAGAGATTTGAGCCCTCCCCAGTTGGTGGTTTAGGTGTGACCTCTTTGCTAGGCATAAGTACAATTCGGGTAGTATCCCACATGAAACTATAAGTATTCTTACGCCCATCATACATAACACTTCTATCAAACTGCCAAATTGCTCGGTCGAACACAGGGTCTTGGTCGAAGTCCCCAAATTGCTCATCGTTAAGGTCTTCGCCTTCGACAAACAGTCCTTTACCTGTCCGATCACCCTTCCTGCACTAAACTGCTCGGTGGCCTGTTTCGCCACACTTGAAGCACTTGGCCCCCGAGATGGATGCTTTATGTACTTGTCCAGGGATGTTCGGCTTACTGGCAGCACCCTGTTGGGCTGGTGCGCGGCTTGCAGACTGCGTGCCAACGTTGTTTTGGCTTCCTGGTAGCACTCTGATTTGGCTGCTTGCATTAGCGCCGTCCCACGGATGCTGACCGCCCCTCCGACTCAGCTGTTTTTCAAGGTGTATCGCCCGCTGATGCGCTTCGGAGACTGAGAATGGGTCAAACAGATTGAGAATGTCCTGGAACTGTTGTCGCAGCCCTCCAATGTACCGAGAGACCAGCTGTTCATCTGTCTCTACCAGGTCATTGCGCACCACTAATTGATAAAATTTAGTGGTGTAGTCATCGACTGATTTGGCACCCTGTCGCAGGTTTTGAAAACGTTGGTACAACGCCTTCGCGTAGTTATGAGGTTGGAATGCCAAACGCATGTGCTTCTTAAGTTTTTCCCACGAAACAAGTTTTGTTTTTCCACGTCAGGTTCGAGCGAGTTTGTTTTGCTGCCACCAAGCAGCAGCTCTCCCACGAAACCTCGTTGCTATCAGCGGAACGCGCTTGTTATCGGGGACTTCTTTGAAGTCGAGAATCTCCTCGACAGTATTAACCCAATCAAAGAATTCCTCAGGCTGCAAACCCCCATGGAATTCGGGTATTTCTACCTTCAATCCGGACTCCCATCGCCTCGAATCACGATTTTGTATGGGATTTTCGACCACCGGTCTCCTCCTCCTCCTGTGTCCTTGCTCGGCAAAGGGGTTATCAAGGTCATCACCGGCATCTTCCTCCTCCACAAAACGTGGGTTTGGGGGGTGATTCTGTCGTTGGACAGTCAAGGCGGCCACCTATTGTGACAGTGCCTCAAATCTTGCTTCGAATTGTTGTGCCAATTGCGCTATATCATCACGTTCAATTACCTCTTCTAGAGGAACTTCATGAACACCAGGACGTCTTCCACACGACATGGTGCAGGAAACGACTTGGCTCTGATACCAAATGATGTAGGGAGCGTTTTTAAGGGACGAATTTAGCTAGGCAATCAACACAACCTTCCACTGACTTGTTGATTCTCCAAGAAAAATGCCAAGAACAATAGGAAATTAAACGCAACAAGAGAAAATCTCTAGAATTGATTCAGAATTATTATTATCAAAAAACTGACTTTCTCCTATTACAATCACCAATTTATAAAGAAAAGAACACTAAACCTACCTGAAACAGGACTTTCTAAACTATAGGTTCTTATTTTAACCAAAATACTCCTAAGACTCTTTTACTTACTAATAAAGACATCCTAAAAGAAACGGAATTAAAAGACTGCTAAAACAATTATTAGCAAAGATGCCAATAAGAGATTTGATGGAATCTGAATTAAAAACAGCAAGTCCCAGCTGGGTCATTGTTACTTATTCCGGACTTTCCTCTTCGCGTGGACTTCTTTTGATCATATCGTGCCAAATACTCTATTGCGCTTTGTTGTACTGCATCACAAAGGCAACTCATTGATGCAAGATATATCCTAAAGACAATTCAAGAAATAAGTCGAACACTGTAAAAGATAGTATCTTCAACTAAGAAATTTCAGTATGTTCAATACCATTAATTAGACTGTTATTTCATTCTATTTTACCATTCTCGGAACAAAAGAAGCTTGCAAATGAGCTAGTAATCCAAGCCAATATGCATTTGACTTTGATTCTGCTTCATGTCTCATCAGCAGGGTTTGCTTTGCCTGCAACAATCAAGTGTTGATTGAAGAAACTTCCTCTAGCGGCATAATATTAAAATTTTTTTTTGTTCCTGGTAAATTTTGAAACATTTAAATTATGAAGATAAAAATGCCGATCTAAAGTTACGCCACAGTTACTTCATTTGGATAACTAAAATCATGAAATTCCATAGTAGAAGCTAGCATAAAAACAACAATACTATGCAAAGAAATTCATGAAAATACATGCGGAATCACTGAATTGGAGGAGTACTACTAACCCTGTCCAACTCCCTTTGGGCAATCTTGTTGCTGTGCAAACCTCTAAGAACATTCTTGTATGCATCAACAGCTTTGTAGACCTAAGAAATAAAATTAAATGTAAAATTTAAGTGGAGGAAAAAATGACAAAGTTTGATTTTTTTTTTTTAATATTATTGTAATGGATTATTTGCACTTTTGACCCTCACAAATCTTGATCAGTCAAGTCAACTATTGACTTGATGGATTTTGTCCAAAATGGGGGTTAGACTGCAATTAGCCGAAACTTTGGCACCGAGAGTGATTTACCACACAACTAATAGGGGCCAAAGTGCAAATAACTCTATTTTATTTTACTTTTTATTTCATAGGTAAAATTATGGAAGAAATTTAAATACAAAAGATGAAGAGAATATGAAGCCGTCTTAGCCACAATTAAGAAAGATTATTTTGCTAAGATGGGGCTCTCTGATCAGCTGAAGAAACTCTGTAAGAGATGTAAGCCTAAACTCCAACGGAGGGGAAGGCCAGTGCCAAACTGTTCCTGTTTAAACCATTTATAGAAATTGGAAAGTGTACCTTGGCAGGAGTTGAAGTCACTGAGATCACATACCACCCAAGGTTCAGCCTATTAAACAAGCTTAATTTGAAGGATACTTCATAAGTTAATCCTAAAGAATCCCGAACTGTGGTAAAGAGCCTGCAAAAGAACCATGCAAATGGTCATCTCAGGAAGTACTCAACCCCAAGGAATTGTAACATCGGCTTTGAGAATCATCATCAATATTGTCATATAAAAACACTACAAAAATGAACCATGCTATCCAACTTCCATTTCCAAGAATAAGATAAACAAATGACAACAACAACACTAATGAAAGTGACACCCCAAAGTACTGCGATTTCTAATATTGTCAAACCCTAAAGCTCCTACAGTCTGTGCAGTTAAAAAGGAGTTACTCCTTTATAATGTATAACGGATGTAAAAAATATAAAGGTAGGTGGTAACGACAACCGATATATCGCTCATATAGCGTCCGTTATGAATAAAGCGTTATAACTTATAACGGCGATATAAAGTTTGTTCAATATATTAAAAAAAATGATTCATTTTTCTTTTCTTTTTTCAGATCTAAGCAAAGAAGAAACCGAAAGAAGAAGAAGACGAAGACCGTGCGATCGAACCTCCGACCTTCATGCGAGAACCTCCCTTGAACCTCCATTTCTATTTTCTGCTTCCCCACCCATTTCTGGTAATCCTTGATGGAATTTTGGATTGTTTCGAAGAATTTGGATCTATAAAATACACAAAAGATCTGTTTGATGGGTTTATAAACCTCCCTGATCTGTTTGATGGGCAATTAGATGGGTTTATAAAATCAGCTGGTGTGGGGTTGTAGAGATCTCACTAATACACAAAAAATCAGTTTGATGGAACTTTTATTTTTATTTTCTCGGTTTCCATTTGATTTCCTTATAAATACATAAATCATAAATACTTAGTGGGGGTATAAAAATATATTTTATTATAGACCTTTATATACCGTTATATTCCCATATAATCCTTTATAACTTGTAACGCTCCTAGGCCGTTATGGATCCGTTATCCGTTTTAACCGCCTAGCCTACAGTGAAGTTTCCAATGAGTAATAGCATCCTACATCATCCCAAACTCTACCATGAACTAATCCATGTTATATATTTACTTAAAAACTACCATGTATCATTTATCCCCCTGCCCCCACCTTCCTCCCTTTCCAAAAGCTCGTTTCTCATTTGAAATGTTCATTCAAAAACTAGAGAGACATACAGGGTTCCTAGTTATTTGGAAGTACCCACTTCCACAATAGCTAAACTTCACCCAAATCAGTTCTCCATAAGTTCTTTTTTTTAGAAGGTAAAATTTATTCAAGAATATTACGTGGTATTACAAGATGGTGACCTTAAAAGCATTAAGGCCCCAATACGCGAGTGTTCTCCATAAGTTCTCCTACAGTACCACCATACCATTTCCTAATAGAACCATGTTCACTGTTTGAACACATAACCAAAGCATTTTGATCAATGTTGAATGTACACCTCTTGGCCCCAATGAAAGACCAAGATAGAGAAATGGGCAAGATCCCGCATGGAACAATAGTACCATACTAGCCGCCTCATGAACCAATGCCCCCTCCAACCCCATAGACCAAGCTGTTGAAGTGATTAATCTTTTCCAGATGCAACCAATGAGACAACTTGTGGCTGTTGCGTCCTACTTCACCGCTCTTTTTTACAACGTCAAAACTTTCAGTAATGAAAATCATATCAGCACATAAATAGATTTTGTCGGCATGATCATTGAAGAATGGAAAGGCATGAGAATGAATAAGAATGTAGAGTAATTGCAAATATTCTCTATTATGCCCATACAAGTACATGTATAAGTATTCTGATATTTTAATATTTAGTATAATGACCGAGTAGCCAAAGGAATCTGGTTGGCAAGAAACAGAAAATAGTAAACGACTTCATACAAAAATAATACTCAATGACACAAAAACAACACAACCACATAATTTAAGTAGCATAAACCACACATGTTCTGGAATAAGAAGTAACTCATCACCTGTATGCAAATTGCTAACCACATAATTTATTCCTGGTCAGTTCCATATTTATATTGGTTGTTGAACTATAGCTTTTACTTTTAATTTGACTATTTTTAAGAGGAAGATAAACCCAATAAGTTGACCATTTTCTGTGTGACATATCAGGGTGGATATACTTCATTTGTTTAGTTACACCATCCCAACACACTTTGCCGATGACAAGCCTATCTATAAATTCGTTCCACAAAAATAAAGAACATGTTACCTTTTGTAGGAGAGACCCAGTTTGCCTTCCTCAAAGTCCCTAAGTAATAACTGACTAATCAAATATAAATAACAAATTGACTGCCAACCTGATTTCAATTCATTCAATGACTGATGATTAACTGTCAAAAAGGTAAAGGATACAAATCCGTAAGAATTTATATTAGAGATTAATTAGTTTAGTCTCTCACCTGATTTTTACATGCATCAGGAGGCGAACAAAAATATCCATCGATAAGAATAGGTGATTCCCTCACTGATATGAAGGATATCTGGTTAAACGAAACCTTGCAAATGTGTCTGGATTCTCCCTAGACAAAAAAAACAAACACAAAATTATAGATCAAAGATTCAAAATTTAAACTCATTATCATTTGCATGAAATAAAATTAATTTTCTTACCGCCCATGTATCTATCCTGATTGCATTCTGAGATTTAGTAAAATTGTAGTTACTCACAGTTACCTCTTCCACTGCATAAGGATGATCAGTCTCTCTTAATATTGCCACACTGCAATAAAAAGAGTTATTTTTCTTACTTAAATATATAGGACATTTTGCAAAAATCTCAGACCTCTAACTTGATAAAGAGGACAAGAAATGCTTCCGAAGTATAAGTGAGCTTATTGGTAATGGGAGTAGGGTATCGACGACCCCCAAAGGCGGATATTTAAGTTAATAGGATATTGGGTGTGTTTTGAAAACATTAGAGTCCAGAACTGTAAGTATAGTGGCAAATATGTCATCAATAAGGATAACCCCCACAAGAGTACCATGAGACCCTTCTACTCTTAGCTAGCTCACCCCTCCTCCTCCTAGAGTGGGTTTGGGTTACCAAAGCTTATAGCTGGGATTCCATAAACTTAATTGCTAATTATCTAAGAAGCAGAGCATCAAGTGCAATAAGCGACAACATTCATTCAAGCAAGTAAGCATAAGCTAAAATAATAGAAATAAAAATCCATTTGCTTCAAAGATAACAATTGTATGAAATTGATACCTTAAATCACTTTCACAAAATGGTCAACTTATTGGGTTTATCTTCCTCTTAAAAATCATCCATCGATGCATATATGTACCATTACAACAACAACAACAACAACCACCTCTATTAACGGAATGGAGCAAGTTACTGGATCCATAAACACTCCACTCCATTTACAACTTGGCCTGCCTGCCTCACATCTTCTTCAATGTTATCCAATTAAAATATCATGCCTACAAAAAAACTGAGCACATTCCATCAATAGTGGAACTGCACATCTCGAAAATGAAGAATAAAGAGCACTTAATCGCATCACATAACTATGATTATAAAAACTGCTTCATTTCCCTACCTTGTAATTTTCGTTTTTTAGGCCTCTATATATATATAGATAGGGCATGCACAAATGAAATTACTCTGCAGTAAGAAAATCATACTCATTCAAATCTTTCATCAAAGGAATATAATATCACGATCTGCATAACTTCTATTTCCATACACAATTGAAATATTTTATCAAACAGGTAGTGTGCAAATCAAATTGCTCCATATCATTAAAATTTTCCAATTGTCGTTTCTAGTACCCGAAGTGGAGTTGTTTTTCCTATAGATCTTCAAAATTGAGATGAACAGAAAGCGTTGGTTGATATTTTGATCAAACTAAAGAAGATGAGAGTTCATTAATCCATTTACCTTTGCAAATCGATGAACTTAAAAATTTTTTGGATCTGAAACGAAACATAAGAGGTCTAGAAATCGCCATCATTGGAACACCTCCATTAGATTCTCTTGTAGGTCTTCAATTTCCTTCTACACATGTCCATTGATTTCCTTCCACTCACCTCCAATGTTAGTAACAAAGCAATGAAATTAGAAAGTCCAAAGGGGATTGAGAGATCCAATATAATTCGATCACGTAGTTTCGAGAGAAGGTATGAGTCGAGACTAGCGATGTGGTGGAGTGAACTGAAGACCTAGATAAAGACTCCGAGCGTGAGAGTTGCTAGTCGATCGAGTACCTGTCCTACTGTCCATTGGTTTTTCTCACTGGAAAACCAATCTCCGCTTAGACCTCGGTGGGAGAGACGGTGAACAGTAGAGAGAAACTGAATGAAACATTGATTTGGGAGCTGTTCTACACAGCGAGGAAAAGGTCGAGCGAAGTTTTTTTTTTCTAGGGGGGCGGGGCGCAAAAAATCCCGCCAAATCATTTATAGCGTTTTTTATTTTTAAACCCATTGAAACTTGTTTTTTGATAGCATAATGGTAGAAAATACTATTGAAAAATGCTATAAATGGAGATCTTTGGTGTAGTGAATTTTGACGAGTTGTCACCTATTTGTTCAAGTGAAAATTTAGTTTCTATTTCCTCACATAAAAGTTTCGAAATCGTCGCAATATAGAGAGAGGAAAAATTGGTTCCTGAATGAAATACCTTTGGGGAGAAAAATCATCACCTCGTCACATTTGATCAAAGCCCTGCCCAAAAGTAAAGAAATAAAAATCCAATAGTGACTGAAATTAAAAAAAACCTAAAGCCTAAATCGGTGAAGAGAGTATCACGATCTCTCTTCTCCTCCAAACTAATCCTCCTCACGATGTCTCACTTCTCACGATCTCTCTTCTCCTTCTCCAAACTCAACTCCTCTCAAGGGTCGTGTGATACAACGAATGAAGAAGGTGTGAACCGTTAGCAAGGTACTCATCATCATCATCATCTTCTTCTTTTTCTTCCAACGGTTTGATTGGTTTCTACAACTTGCAAACACAATCAGGCATTGAGGGTTCTTCATACCCAGGCGGTGAGTTTATGCTTTAATTTTGTGAAATAGCTTTGATAAACCGGAGGTTTAATTCTCCACTCAGATCATTAAGCTTTGATTTCACTTCGATTTTGCGTAATCGCTTTGATTTTGTTTAATATTCTCCACTCTGATTTCACTCGGGACATGGGAGCAATTATGATTACTTTTTCAAGATTTTGTTGATTGGGACTCTGCTGTTGGGAAGAACAATCTTCTTGTCAGTTTCATTTCTAACTCGATTGAGAGTCTTTCACTTACGATAGGTTTGTTTTCATGATTGGGTTTTATGCGTTGCATATTTGATTGGTTTAATTTGTGTACTTGTTTAAGTTTGACGAAGAAATTGGTTTGAGGTTTTAGTGATAAAGATGTGGTTTTTATTGGGTTTCATGAGAAGATTTCAAGATCAAGTTTCTCACTGTCGGAGTAAAGAAACTGAAGCTTAACATTTTGGATACTAGTAATTTAGTGTGAATTATTTAACTTTTTTTTTCTTCCAATAATTAGTTTGATTGTTCTTCCAATAATTAGTTTGAGATGATTAGAGGTAATTTAATGTAATAAGGTATGAATTTGCAAAATATAGCATATTTTTCTTGAAATTCAGACTGATATACAAGTTTAAGAGGCAAAAAAAAAAAAAAACCCTTACGTCACATATTGTCCATTTAGTTGGTGATTTTTACAATATTGAGCAGTGAATATGAGTGTAGGAGGTTGCAATTATGCAAAATTTCCATTTGCATTTATTTTTGTTCAAATGCTTGACAGGAAATTTTTTGTTGTTTCAATGCAGCCGGACAAGAAAGGTTCATAATATTAGCAAGCTCTTATTATCGAGGTGCACAAGGGATCATTCTAGGTATGCTACTTAGTTTTTGGTCATGTATTTGTCTTTATTTGATTATATTGTAAGCCTTGTTCTTGTGTCAACCTATTTATTTAATTTTTATGGAATGGGGTTCATAGATCATGAACCGCCGAATAAGTAAGAAAAAATATGAATAAATTGGCTGTGAATATGTAAATATTAGATTGAGTTTCATATCTAGATTGCTTTGTTAAACAAATAAGTGTTTTTAATATTTGATTGAGTATTTGTTTTATAATAATATGTATGGATTTTTTTGGGCCGTTGAAGTAGATACTGACATAAAAGCTGATATGAAGAAACAATGGATTTCTAACCGCGATATTATTGCTCCGGAGTACAAATAGGGGATTGAGGGATTCATTTATACTGCTCGTCATTATGCAAATGAGAGGAATGAGATACCATGTCTTTGCAGGATATGCCACAACAAATATATGCACTCTATTGATGTTGTTCATTTTCATTTGTTGCAATCTGGGATGGATGTGACTTATAAAATATGGACATATCACGGAGAACATATTGATGATGTAGTTGTTCAAAATTTCGAGAGCTCAGATGATGAAACTACAAATGATAATAACTTGAACATGTTGGATATGCTTGATGATGCATTTGATGGACTACATATTGACGATCTTGATACAATATGAATATATAATACATTTGGGGAGGAAGATACTGCGGGGGTTCAAAATTCAACGAATATCCATAAAGTTGATGCTGATAATTATGCGAAGATGCTAAAAGAAGCTCAAAGAAAATTGCATGCTGGCTGCACAGAATATACAATGTTGTCTTATGTTGTGGAGTTGATTCAGTGCAAAGTTGACAACCTTTGGATTGACAAGTAAGTTAATGCGGTGTTAAAAATTATGAAGAAGAGTGTTGACACGCAATAATGTTCTTGAAATACACAATGACTGCAAGAAGATATTGAAAAGTATTGGTTTGGGGTATGAAAATATTGATGCTTGTCACTATGACTGTGTATTGTTTTATAAGGAACATGCAAATAAGGATAAATGTCCAGTGTGTAATTAGCCAAGGTATAAACACAATAATCGTGAGCAGTGGCGGATGGTATAACTAAGTCACAGGGTCGAACCTAGCCGGTGATATCTGGGGTGGGAGGGGTAAAGGGATAAAAAAAAAATCGTGAGCAAAAAAAGAAAGTTCCTCAGAAAGTATTGCGGTACTTTCCACTCAAGGCAACGTTACAACGATTGTTTATGTCAACACATACATCCCAAGATATGAGGTGGCACAAAGAAAAACAATTTGATAAAGATGGCAAAATGAGGCATCCAGCAAATTCTCTTGCTTGGAAAGAGTTTGACAAAATGTACCCAGAATTTGCCTTAAACGCACAGAATGTTAGATTAGGCCTTGCAACGGATGGGTTCAATCCTTTTGGGAATTTGAGCTCAACTTACAGTACGTGGCCTGTTGTACTATTTCCATACAATTTGCCACCATGGAAATGCATGAACAACTCACACTTTATGCCAAGAAATGTGATTTTGCAAAGTTATGCGAAATTTCAGCGATGATTTCGTTTTTTGGAAATTACGAAAAGAAACGAAATAAATAATTACATTTTTTTGAGGGTTTTTTCAAAAACTTTTGAGATTTTTTTCTTAAAATTTGGGATTTTTTTTACGTTAATTTCGTGAAAATACAAAAACCAACTACCAAAAATTACATTTTTTCAAGGGGTTTTTCGAAAAATTTCGGGTTTTTTTTTTCATAATTTCGAGGGTATTTTTCTTCTAATTATTTATTGATTTTTGAAACCACCCACTAACTTTCTATTTATCATTTCTTGTACTTATATATTCATTTAAAAACCACTCACTTGTTTCCTAATTATATATTGATTTTATGTTTGTTTCATTTCTTGGTATTTAGGCTTCATTTAATGTGTTTAATAGATTTATTTAATTGCAGCTTATTTTTTTTATATTTCATATACTCACGAAATTCACTATATATTTTTCATTTATTCTTGTAATTTTTACAATTTTTTCTTTATACATCGAAATATTTTTTTAAATCAGGAAACCGAAATTAACACGAAAAACGAAATCACAATCCTTGCTCTATGCTGATCTTATTGATTCCGGGACCAAGAACACCAGGTAAGGATCTTGATGTATAAAAGTTGTGGGAAGACGACATTCAAACTTATGATAAAATGATTGAAATTTCATTTAACAGGCGTGCAACTCTGTTGTGGACCATAAATGATTTTTCGGCTTATGGAAATGTGTCAGGTTGGAGCACTCATGGTAACTTGGCATGTCCAGTATGCATGGAAGATACATCTCACACCAAGTTAAGGAGTAAATATTGTTTTATTGAGCATCGCCGCTATCTGCACATGAATCACTCCTGGTGGAAGATTGAAAAAGATTTTAATGGTCGTCGAGAGATGAGGCATCCTCCTCGGGATTTTTCAGGTAATGACATATTGAATCAACTTGAATACATTGTACCTGACAAGCCTGGTAAGCATCCCGATAATAAGAATAGGAAGAGGAAGCGGAACAATAAAGAACTAAATTGGATAAAGAAGAATATTTTGTTCGAGTTGGATTATTGGTCCAAGTTGAAAATTAGGCATAATCATGACGTGATGCATATAGAGAAGAATATATTTGAGAATCTCATTGGGATATTGCTGAATATGAGTAACTCGAAGGATATACTCAAGGCAAGAATGGATTTAAAAGATATAAATATTAGGGAAAATTTTGCATCTGAAGCGGATTGGTGGTAAAGTTGACAAGCTTCAAGTTGAGTATGTGTTCAAACCACCTGCAAGTAAAGCTTTCTTGCAGTGGTTGAAGTTCGTTAAATTTCCTGATGGTTATGCAACCAATATATCAAGGTATGTGAACATGGATGAACGGAAAGTGTCGGGTTTAAAGAGCCATGACTGTCATGTGTTGATGGAAAGGGTTCTTCTTGTGGGAATTCGTAAACATTTGACAAAAGGAGATATATACTCCACTTGTTGAGTTGTCTAGCTTTTTCTAGCAAATATGTGCAAAGATGTTAAACGTTGCTGATTTGGATAAGTTAGAAGAAAACATTATTTTTATATTGTGCAAACTAGAAAAAATATTCCATCCAGCATTCTTTGTTGTGATGGTTCACTTGGTTGTGCACTTGCCACGAGAGGCAAAATTGGCAGGACCAGTAGGGAATCGTTGGATGTATCTAGTAGAAAGGTAATGAGGCATGACATCTTTGAATTATTTTTTTATTAGAAATTTTCAAATCTCAAACTACTAAATTTTTTTAGGTTATTGGGTAGGTACAAGAGATATGTACGGAATAAAGCTCAACCAGAAGGCTCTATTACCATGGCGCACATAGCCTATGAATCTTTGACGTTTTGTTCGACATATTTATCTGATGTTGAGACACAATTCAGTTGTTATGAAAGAAACAACGAGGGGGTGAATCTAATGCAAAGGTTTCTGTCTTTTCCCAAAAAGCGCGTCTATTTGGAGCCCATGAAATGGTTGAACTTTTGAAGGATGAGATGGAAGAGGCTTATTGGTATATATTGGACAATTGTGGCGAAATTGAAGACTTCAGAAAGTATGTGGTTTTTATCCAGTATATATACAAACTTCTGCAACCTCAACTTCTAATTTTATTTTATTTTATTTGATCTTGTAGTGAGCATATCTATCTTCTTGAATACATAAAGATCTGAAAATGTAGTACAACGACATAGACTATTATTTCCAGATTGTAGGCATCTTGCTGCCACATTGTATTATCAAGAACCAAAATTAGTGAGTGAGGAAAATTTTGCACAAGGTCCAGATAGGCGTACAGTCCAATAAACAGGCTGCATTGCAAATGGTATTCAATTTTTAGTAAAAGATATTGATTTGTACTGTACGACACAAAATAGTGGGGTTATGACACTAGGGTCACATAATGGTGCACCATGCAATTTCGATGGCAACTTAGAGAAAGTCATTAAAGTACAGTTCACGAGAGGATTTGAAGTGTTTCTTTTAAAATGTTAGTGGTATAATACAGATGTGAAAGGTAAAAAGGTTAATCAAGATTGCAATCTTACGTCTTTGAATGAAAATAGTCAATGGTATGAAAGTGATCCTTATTATGTGCTAACTTCTCAAGTCAATCAAGTTACATTGATGATGCAAAGTTGGGCCATCCTTGGAAAGTTATTCAGAAGATTCAACATCGAAACATGTGGGATGTTCTTGAGAAAGAGGATGATGATGATGACGACGATAATGATGATGGATATGAACAGAGTGACGAAGGTGGTGATGACATTGATGATGATGAATCTAGGATCGTAAGACCAGTTGAAGACGATGGTGAAATTGGTGTATCTTTACTAAGAGAAGATGTTGATCCAGAATCGTTTGATGCTTATGATCCCAGTGTCCAAAGAATGCTAGACAAGGAATACGACTCTAATGATTCTGAAAATGATACCTTGGATGATGAAAATGAAACGCCAATAGGCGAAGATGAAGATAGTGATTTTGATTAGGTGGTGTTCAAGTAACATTTAATTTCGCCCCTGCATAAGTAATTGTAAAATACATAAATGTATAAATGTTATTATTATTTCTTGTAATTTTTTCTAATCTTCATTTCACATTATAGATGACAGTCGGGCAACGAGGAAAGAGAGTGAAAAAGGTCAAGGACCATGCACCACCAACATCACCTAGTGTTGTTCCATCACCACATCCATTTGCTGCGTCCCCATCCCTACCCCAAGCACCACCACCCCCCCACCTCCACCCTCTCGACGATCTCCACCTGCTGCGTCCCCACTCCTACCCCAACCACCACCACCCCCACCTCCTCCCTCTCAACGATCCCCACCGGCCTGTTGCGTCCCCACCCCTTCCCCAAGGACCACCACTGCCACATGCTCCCTCTCGACAATCTCCACCTGCTTTGTCACATCAGCCTCCATCTATTTCGGCAGAGGCTTCAGATGGTCCAGGTGGGTACTACTCATTTTGTATATGAATACTACTATTAGTGAAACTCCTTTTTTATTTGATAAAACTACTCATTATGTGTATGATTGGCAGACACTACTTTTGACTTTACCAAAAAAAACAGAAGCATGGGAAATCGTGTGGCAAAGGTCTCCACAAAATTTTGGAGGCAAATAATAGAAAAAAAAAATGCATGTTACTTTTGACATGAAATATCATGTTCCTAATGAAGAATTAGTGTCAGCTCTTTTCACTTATGAGTTTGGTCACAATGTTAGGACTTATGCACCAGTTGGTTATCTTGGGTGGAGCAAAGTCCCTTTGGAGGACAAGTAGAGGATGTGGGAGAAACTATTGGTAATTTTAATTTCAACTCATTTTAGTCATGATTAGAATTATTGCAAATACTCATTCGTTGTTGTGCATATTTGATGTTAGGTACTGTTTGAGTTGCACACGTCTAATTCTAAGATTCTTGAATATGTCGATCGAAAGATGGGAAAATTATATTCAGTGTTCAAATGGAGGCTACATCAACACTTCATGAAATGTGAAACACATGAGAAAGAACGAGCTACTCTACCCAAATCTGATATCTGGAATGGGAGGCCAGAAAGTCATTGGCAGTAGTTGTGTAATCTTTACACATCTGAAGACTTTCAGGTAGATGTTTCAAATATTATTGATGTATTTGCATTTAATTTTTATACTTTTACGTCACATGCAAAATTTAAAATGCAAGAGATTTCCAAAATCAATACTACAAATAGACATGAGCAAAAGTATCATCACAAGGGAGGTGCGAAGCCATTTTTTTAGCACGCCCAAAAATCCCACAAGGTATTAAAACTAAGCTTAATTATTATTGTTTTAATTATTGTTTTGTGTATGGTTTTTTATTGTTATTGTAATTGAGCAGAATGGTGCACCATTGTTTGTGATCGACACATGGGGTACTCTCCACAAAGACAAGAATGGCCAATGGATCAATGACACTGCTAAAGAGACTTATGTTAGTCACTATTACTCATTTTCTGATTTAAGCATTCTTGGTCATATATATACTTGCAATTAAATGTTATAATTTACAATTGTAGGATGATATGAGCAAAATGTGAGATGACCTTAAGAAGAAGTTGATAGAAGAAGCACCTGAAGACACTCCATCTGATTCCATACAAGTCCCATTGGAGGGTGAGTTTGAAATAATGGGTGGAAAACTAGGGAGGAAAGGAAAATCTATTTGTGGCGTAGGAGATTTTCCACGGATGGAGTCCTCTAGCTCAAGCTTCCCCTCATCTCTGGCTTCTAGTTCTCAAATTACTGAGATTCAAGATCAAGTCAAGCTATTAACAACCAGTTTCTTTAGTCTACAAAAGGAGAGTCAACTATTAAAGGAACAATTGAAGTCGAATGAACAGCTGAATGCACAAATGCATGTACTTAAATTTTATCCTTTTCTTTTATCCCTAATCTTGGTATTAATTGAGTTGAATGTACAATTGGTGGTTGTTTGTTAAGGCTAACTAGCAATCCTTTTATTGTTTCTCACAATACCTTTGTTTGAACCAACATTTTGTACACCTTTGTTGGGTGTGTCATGGTGGATGTGTCAAGGATGCCTAAGAAGATAGGATGAAATCAATATCTTGAATATCACGTGAAGCCAACATAAATACCTTAAGTCACAAAATCTTCTTAGAGCTAGGCTTGGACAAGAGACCCCTGAATGATATATTTTTTCACTGGAGGCAAGACAAATATACCAATGAGTCGAAAGTAGGGTTGGATTTTAATCTTATTTAGGTGCTGAGAATAAAATGGACTTGATTAGGGTTGATATGATTTGATGTCAATATGGCAGGGCATTTAATAGAACTGCAAGCCCTCAACATTTTTATCCTCACAAGGATTCACATTTTAATCCATCAAATTTTGTTACTTTTATCAAGTTTGGGTTGTTTTTCTGTTAGTATATCCGTATTCGAAATCCAGCTTGGTGCAAGAACTGAAAAAGGCCATTATCATTAGTTACACTTGTCTATTACGACTTCAAGTTCTTTCTTATCTTTACTTTCAGCCAAGGGTGGATCCAGGATTTTAGTCGGGGGGGGGGGGGTGGGCAAAATGAAAAATACTTATTAGTTGATAATAGTAGTTATCAATGGTAAAACCAATTTTTTTTTACCGAAACTAGTAATTAATAAAAAAAATTGCAAGTATAAAAAATACAATGCATATATCAAATTGGATCTAAGTGTAGTCAATTTTAAGCCAAAATAAGGTCACTATTGATAACCTTAGCAAAGAGCAAACAAACATAATAACTAGAATATATAACTAATATCACAAAAGAGTTTGTCTAGGCAGCCAGACTTTAAAACCATTTTTATGTCAGGCTAGAGCATTTTTACACCTTTACCCATTCTCTTTAAAATACAATCACAAACATTATCTATAGAAGAGATAGAAATGTAAAAAACTCAAAACCTGACAAAAAAATGGCTATAAAGTCTGGTTGTCTAGAATTGAGAATCACAAAATAATTAGGATAAGTTCTAGGTGAAGCTAAATTTTTTTTGAAATTTGCGAATCTAATATGATCATAATACAATTTCAAAGAAAAAATAGTTTATATGATGCTCAAATTTTATACGAGTTGGCTAATGGTATATATTTTCATTGAATTCTATCGTTATTATTTTAGATATTAATTTTAAATATTTTTTTGTTAGGGGTTTAATATCACTTGTGAAAAATAATTCATTTATTTAATGTTAATAAATTTTTATTAAACTAAACATTTTTTAATGTTTGCAATTACTAATAAAATTGCATTATTGAAAATAAAATAAAAAATGCACTCAAAGAGTATCGAACTCAAGTCTTTTACTAAAAATGAAAAACCTCCAACCACTACACCAACAAAGACATGTTAAAATATTTTCATAAACAATTAACATATTGTATTCTACATTATATAATCGATTTTTTAAGACTAAAATATATATACTAAAAATATTTTAAAAGTTGAGGGGGGTTGCCCCCCTCGCCCCTTAGTAGGTCCGCCCATGCTTTCAGCGCCTCATTTTTAATACTGAAAAAAATTCACATTCAAGCTCCTCAAAGTTCCATCCCTTGACTCTTTGTTGTTTCGTATACCACAATAATCTGTTTCAGAATCTTCGTGATTTCACGAGTCACCATCCACCTCTACAATTCCTTTGTTGTTTTGTTCTCCACAATGATCAGTTTCATAATCTTTGTTAATTCATGCATCACCTCTGCATTGTCAGACTATGTATGTGACTGGGCAACATCTCTTTCGTGACAGTTGAACTTTAGAGTCCCACAACTTAACGAGAATGTTAACGTCCATTTTTTGAATTGTTACATTGTACTAGTTCTATTGCTTTTTCCTGAAGAGCCACTATTATATATTTCTGTTTCAAATGGGACATTTTTTTTCCCTCTATTGCTATGGTCTTTCCATCCATTTATGTTTCTTTGCTCACATATTTGTTTCAGTTGTGTTGTTATTGCATCTTTAAGACATCTAAAATGCCTTAACATTGCTTTCTGAGCCAATGCTGTGTATGGGGTTGCTTCTCCGAATCCCATTACTGAATCGAATGAGTTTACAACTACTTGCGTTACTTCTCCAAAGATGACTATGTAAATATTAAAAAAAAATCAACAAACCCAAAGAATGGATATTGATTTCAAGGCTAGTGTTGAAAGGGGTTGGCATTAGTTTTTGATATGATTAAGAGTTTAAATTTGAAGAAAATAAATGTGTTGAAGATGAGGTATTTTAGAAAAAAAATTACTTGCACCGCATAAATGTGTTGAAGATAAGGTATTGTACACAGCCATATTCTGCACTGCAGCAACTTTGCCTTCATATTTTGATGCATTTGAACATGCAACCATTTCCTGAGAATTCTTCACTTGATTGTCCAACCCTATTTTCCCTGTCCAGACCCTGTTTTCCCTGTTTCAGACCCTATTTTCTTTGTTTTTAGTGTATTTTACGCCTTCAATTCAAGTTATGTGCCTGGTTTTGACTTGGTTAACCCGTCAGTGTCATCGTGATTATTATTATCATCATTCTAATTAATTGTTTCGAATAATAGTTGTATGCAGTTCATATCATATCTCATGCTGGTTGTAGACAGGGCACATCACATTTGGTGAAAAGCGCTTTGTTTCCTTAGACTTTGCTCTAAAAACCGAAGTCTGGGTGTTTCTCCTTTTGTAACTCCACCTGAACTCCCCACACCATCTTTATCTCCAAGCTACTCACATAATTGTTTTAGTTGTGTTGTTATTGCATCTTTAAGACATCTAAAATGCCTTGACATTGCTTTCTGAGCCAATGCTGTGTATGGGGTTGCTGCTCCGAATCCCATTACTGAATCAAATGAGTTTACAACCACTTGCATTTGTTCACAGTAAATGGTTGTATCTTCTATCCACCTGCAATAAACCAATAATCGCTAAAGGTGTTTTAATTTGATTTGTTCTCTGTGAAAGGTGTTGAAAATATGGCTTTTTAAAAATAAAAAAAAATGTGTATGAACCTGGTTTTGATCTCTGGATCTCTTTCTATTTTAATCCCACATCTTCTATACAACTCATTGTGGAAGAGTTTATAAGGAGAGTATTTGGGACTTGGGTTTGGACCCCTTGGGCTATCACACTTTTGTGAGGAGGGGAGAGATAGACTCAGGGGAGAGATAGACTCTCACGCCGCTGCCAACCATCAGGTCATTTAGAAAGCAACCCATTCTTTTTTGCTGAAAATTTATTTAAATGAAAATAAAATTTTGAATTGCTGCAGAGAGACTAAGTCAGATGCATCTAGACGGTTTTTGTATTTGCTGTCCTCTCTCACACGTTTTCACGCCATACGTTGCGCTCACGTTTTCCATGTGATTCTTTGTCCATGCATCTAGACGAGATGTTGTATCTCAAATGCATTCTTCTCCCTATAAATACAAACACAATCTCATAGCTTAATAAATAAGAAACAAAAACCAATTTCATTTTAGTATTTCAATAAGAGAAGATTCTTTAGTTCTGCAGTTCTGTTCTTGTGAAATTCTTTCAAAGAGATTTCAACAGTTCTGTTTGAAAGGAACTCTTTCTCTTCGTATTTCAGAGTTTTCTTTTTCGTTTGATTTTTATACCTTGTAATGGTGATTCCGAGCAAACAAGAGATTAAGGGTGGATAATATTCCGTTCATCAACAGTGCATTTGTTTGAACGAGACAGATAAGATTCTGGGTTGTTTTATCCTGGAGACGGCGGGGCTACTAGACTGCTTGCACACTTTTGGGCAGAGCCGCGAAACGTCTTAAAGAGAGCGATCTAGTCCGCGACTCAACCCAAGAACAATTGATAACCTCGTTCCTGTCTTTTAATTTGAATTACTGCATTTACAACAATTTTAAGACGAACTCTATTTCTGCCATGACCACGATTACTGAACTTGCTGCAAAAGACCTTAACAGACCCTTTCGCTTTGAGGGCCAACATTTTAAAAGATGGAGACAAAAGATGTTGTTTTTCTTAACAACACAAAAGGTTGCATATATTTGTAATACTGAAAAACCAAAATTGCCTGCGGAACCTGATGAAACCCACACCAAAGAATTAGATCGTTGGATTGAAGATGATTTTTTGTGTAAATTTTTTATCTTGAATGGTCTTTCTGGTGATCTATATGATTATTATTGTTCTGAAAAAACCTCTAAGGATATTTGGGAAGCCCTTAGAAAAAAATATGACACTGAGGAGGCTGGCACAAAGAAATATGTTGTTAGTCGTTATTTGAAATTCCAAATGACTGATGATAAGTCTGTGGAAACCCAATCACATGAGCTTCAAAAAATTGCTCATGAAATTATATCTGAGGGAGTGATCTTAGATGAGCAATTTCAAGTAGCTGTTGTGATAGACAAATTGCCCCCTAGCTGGAAAGATTTTTAGAATGTCCTTAGGCATAAAACCAAAGAGTTTTCCCTAGAAAGCCTGATTACCCGACTTCGAATTGAGGAGGAAGCCCGAAAACAAGATCAGAAAGATGAAGTTCTGATTATTTCAAACCTGAAGAAATCTACCCCTGTGGCTCTGAAACCCAATGGAAAGACTATGAAAAAGCAGAGTCACAATAAAAATCGGAACTATCAGAATCGGAACAATCAGAACCGGAACAACCAGAACCGCAACCATCAGAATCAGAATCCTCCGCGAAATCAGAATGGACAAAAAACATCCCTCAAGGACTGAATCAGCACAGTTCCTATGCTACACTTGTGGTAGGCCAGGGCATATGGCCAGGAATTGCCGGAACGGATCTCGTCCTGCACCACAGGCGAACCTAACCGAAGACCAACTTATTGCCATGATCTCTGAGATCAACTTTGTTGGTGGATCCGAGGGATGGTGGGTTGACACTGATGCTTCTCGACATGTATGCTATGATCGAGAAATGTTCAAGTCCTATTCTGAAGCTGAGGACAAGAAAGTGTTGTTGGGTGATTCCCACTCCATTACCGTTGCTGGAACTGGAGTAGTAGAACTGAAGTTTTCCTCTGGAAAGACTGTTATCCTGAATGATGTCTTGCATACTCCAGAGATGAGGAAGAACTTAGTCTCTGGTTACCTTCTGAACAAGGCTGGGTTTACTCAAATTATAGGGGCTGATTTGTATACTATCACGAAGAATAATGTATTTGTGGATAAAGGGTATGTCACTGATGAAATGTTTAAGTTAAATGTTGATGCTAATAAAATTTCTAGTTCTGCTAGTGTACTTTTAATATTTGGCATGCTAGACTCTGTCATGTTAATAAGCGTATTATTAAAAGAATGAGTAACTTAGGACTAATTCCAAAATTGTCCTTAAATGATTTTGAAAAGTGCAACTTTTGTAGCCAAGCTAAGATAACCAAAACACCACATAAATCTGTTGTTAGAGAATCTGAACCCTTAGATTTGATACACTCAGATATATGTGAACTTGATGGTGTTTTGACGAGAAATGGAAAACCTTATTTTATTACGTTTATTGATGATTGTTCTGATTATACCTTCGTCTACTTAATGAAAAATAAGAGTGAAGCCTTTGACATGTTTAAATTATTTTTGACTGAAGTTGAAAATCAATATAATAGAAAGATTAAGAGACTTAGGAGTGATAGAGGCACTGAATATGATAGCAGTACTTTCATAGAGTTTTATAATTCTCAAGGAATTATTCATGAAAAAACCGCACCGTATTCTCCTGAGATGAATGGCAAAGCTGAAAGAAAAAATATAACTCTTACTGAGTTCGTAGTTGCCATTCTACTTAACTCCAGTGTTGCATCGCACTGGTGGGGAGAAATTATTTTGACGGTCTGTTACGTGCTAAATAGAGTCCCTAAATCGAAAAGTAAAACCTCTCCTTATGAGATTTTGAAAAATAGACAACCAAACTTGTCATATTTGAAAATTTGGGGTTGTTTAGCTTATGTTAGAATTCCTGATCCTAAAAGGAATAAGCTTGCCAGTAGGGCATATGAATGTGTATTCATAGGATATGCCATGAACAACAAAGCTTATAGATTCTATAATCTTAAAGATCACGTTATTATAGAATCAAACGACGTTGATTTCTATGAAGATAAATTTCCTTTTATTTCGAGGAATAGTGGGGGTACATCCTCAAATAACGTGCCTTTGATAAGGATGAATGAAACCGATAAAGCCACAGAATCTGAGCCTAGGAGAAGTAAACGGAAACAAATTTCTAAAAACTATGGCCCCGATTACTATGTCTTTACAGTCGAGGAAGATCCCCTTAGTTTTCAAGAAGCCTTATCCTCTATAGATGCCAATTTTTGGAAAGAGGCTATTGATGATGAAATGTACTCTCTTGAGTCTAATAGAACCTGACATTTAGTGGATTTGCCACCAGGTTGCAAGACAATAGGATGTAAATGGGTATTTAAGAAGAAATTGAAACCCGATGGTAATGTTGAAAAGTTTAAGGCTCGTCTTGTAGCCAAATGGTATAGACAGAGAGAAAATGTTGACTTCTTTGACACATATTCTCCTGTTACCAGGATTACATCTATTCGAGTGTTAATTTCTCTTGCTGCAATACATAATCTAGTGTTGCACCAAATGGACGTTAAGACTGCGTTTCTTAATGGCAATTTGGAAGAAGAAATTTACATGGACCAACCTGAAGGTTTTGTTATTCCAGGGTAAGAACATAAAGTTTGCAAACTTGATAAATCACTTTACGGTTTGAAACAAGCTCCAAAACAATGGCATGAAAAATTTGATAATCTTGTTATCGCACATGACTTTAAAGTGAACGAAAGTGACAAATGCATTTACTATAAAGCTGAAAATGGCATTTGCACTATTATATGTCTATATGTGGATGACTTGCTTATCTTTGGTTCTAATATCCATGCCATGAATAAAGTGAAAACTTTATTGTGTGCAAACTTTGATATGAAAGACCTTGGAGAAGCAAGTGTAATCCTTGGTGTCAAGATTACTAGGTCTGAAAAGGGAATTTCTTTGGATCAATCACACTATATAGAGAAGATCCTAAATAAATATAATTACTCTGAATGTAAACCTGCATGTACTCCTTATGATCCTAGTGTAAAGTTGTTCAAGAACACCGATAACGGTGTTAGACAATTTGAGTATGCGAGCATCATTGGTAGTCTTAGATATGCTACTGATTGCACTAGACCCGACATAGCTTATGCCGTGGGATTACTATGCAGATTTACCAGTAGACCTAGTATACAAAATTGGCATGCAATTGAAAGGGTCATGAGGTACCTGAAGATGACTAAGAACCTCGGATTACATTATCAGAAGTTTCCCGCTGTCCTTGAAGGATATAGCGATGCTGATTGGAACACCCTCTCAGATGACTCCAAAGCCACCAGTGGCTATATTTTCAGTATAGCTGGTGGAGCTGTTTCTTGGAAATCAAAGAAACAAACCATTTTGGCACAGTCCACGATGGAGTCAGAGATGATAGCACTAGCCACGACTAGTGAAGAAGCAGGTTGGTTAAGAAACCTGCTAGCAGAGATCCCTTTATGGGAAAGACCGATTCCAGCTGTCTTGATCCATTGCGATAGTACCGCGGCTATTGCAAAAATACAGAACCGTTATTATAACGGCAAGAGACGACAAATACGTCGTAAGCACAGTACAGTTAGAGAGTTTCTATCTACTGGTGCTGTGAGAGTGGATCATGTACGAACTGATGCGAATTTGGCTGATCCTTTGACGAAAGGATTAGCTAGAGAGAAGGTTTTCAAAACCTCGAAAGGAATCGGACTAATGCCCTTATATTGATGAGTTATTCATGATGGTAACCCAACCTATAGACTGGAGATCCCAAGAAATAAGTTCAATGGGTAATAACAAGTCGTGAATGATATGAAGTGAATCATGCTGACAGAATAGCAATCTCATTCCTAGATTAAAGCATGAGATCCTGAAGCGATAGTAGGATGAGTTAAAAACTCTTAATGAGATCTATACTCTATGTGGAGTAGAGTACCTAGCTACAAGAGTACTCTTGATAGACTCACCTAAGTGATTGTGGAAGTTTGGTCGCTTCCTATGGAATTTGTGGGCAAAATTCCTTGAGCCTTCACTATACAGGGATATATGTGCATGGCCGTAAGGCACACACTTTTTAGACTTCACCCTGGTAAGGTTGTGCGTGTAATGTTTGTTAGAGATAGAATTCAAAACTACGAGTTACTCTAGTATAATCTAAAGCATGAACACTGCGCAAGAGTTCAAGTCGAAAGACACTTTTGTTTATGCACAATCTTATATTTTTTTTAGATTGCTCGATGAAATTGTTTTAAAAAACCCAAGTGGGGGATTGTTGAAAATATGGCTTTTTAAAATTACAATAAAATGGGTATGAACCTGGTTTTGATCTCTGGATCTCTCTCTATTTTAGTCCCACATCTTCTATACAACTCATTGTGGACGAGTTTATAAGGAAAGTATTTGGGACTTGGGTTTAGACCCCTTGGGGTACCACACTTTTGTGAGGAGGGGAGAGATAGACTCTCGCGCGCGCCGCCGCCGCCGTCCCGTCATTTAGAGAGCAACCCATTCTTTTTTGCTGAAAATTTATTTAAATGAAAATAAAATTTTGAATTGCTGTAGAGAGACTGAGTCAGATGCATCTAGACGGTTTTTGTATTTGATGTCCTCTCTCACACGTTTTCCACGCCGCAGTTTTCATTCTTCTCCCTATAAATACAAACACAATCTCATAGCTTAATAAATAAGAAACAAAAACCAATTTCGTTTTAGTATTTCAATCAGAGAAGATTCTTTAGTTCTGCAGTTCTGTTCTTGTGAAATTCTTTCAAAGAGATTTCAACAGTTCTGTTTGAAAGGAACTCTTTCTCTTCGTATTTCAGACTTTTCTTTTTTGTTTGATTTTTATACATTGTATTGGTGATTCCGAGCAAACAAGAGATTAAGGGTGGATAGTATTCTGTTCATCAACAATGCATTTGTTTGAACGAGACAGATAAGATTCTGGGTTGTTTTATCCTGGGGACGGCGGGGCTACTAGACTGCTTGCACACTTTTGGGCAGAGCCACAAAACGTCTTAAAGAGAGCGACCTAGTCCGCGACTCAACCCAAGAACAATTGGTAACCTCGTTCCTGTCTTTTAATTTAAATTACTGCATTTACAACAAAAGGTTTCAGCTTTTCACTTTTTAGCTTTTGTTCTCAGATGAATATAGTGGTTTTCATTGAGGAGCTCTCTTCACCTGAAAAGTGCATTGAGATGCGCACTGATATGGAGGATGAAGGAAGGGAAGGGATACTATGATGGGTAGTGTGTATCACGAGGAGTGTGGAAACCCCTTTGAGAGTATCTGTGTTAACTTATTGTCTCTCTTTTAAAGTTTTTGTTTTTATGGGCTTGGAGTGGATACATTATTCGACGCTTTTGAGTACTTTTTTTTGTATCTTTTCGTGGACTGACCTTTCAGATAAGTTTGTGTAGTAGTTATTAATTTTGCTTGATTTGTAGTGGATTTAGATCTGTTGTTGTGAAGTTATTGTTGTTGATGATGTTGTGTGTCTGGTACAGTAATGGTTGCATTTGTTCACAGTAATGGTACATGGTTCATTTCACTCTTCATGTGTATGATATCCTAATCTGTGATGTGCCTTGTACAACAACTAGTAGAAGATATGATATGATCTGCATACAATTATTTTTTATCTCCTCTTATTTTATTATTATTATTATTATTTTATTTTATTTTGCTTTTGTTGTTTATTTTGGTTTATCTATAGTTAGAAACGTCTTACCATATATGAAGTAATGGACAATGGTTCGTGATCTATAGCAAATTGGCAACCATGAGTTACCATATAGAAAATTAAATTTTACTAACATTTATACTTGTTAATGTTGAATGCAAGCTTATTTGACAACTACAATGCAATCAGGTCATATCAACAATGTTTCCTCCCGCCACGATCGAAGCAGTTCTAATGGTAGTGATGTACATCCAAATAATCCTTATTTTGATGAGCTTGGTGACCATGATGGCGATGAATTATTCAAGGATGCTGTGGGTATGAATAGATGATGAGTTAAAGAGCTTAGTATTACTAGAGTAGAACTCATTTATTTTTTGGACATCAAAATGGTGTAACTTGATATCATTATTGTATTCAGTTATGTGACTTTTCATATGCAATAAAAGAATGCAATATTTTTTATGAATGAAAATTTTACTATTTTAATTTTAGATTGTGCATTACAAAAAAAATATGTGGTGTTATTTAAGAGTATGTGCTAGTAGATAACTACAACAAATGGGTGAAGAATGAGTTGTCACAAATATAATGAAAGTGTGACGAAAATTCGTCACAGGTAGATAATTTTAATGTATGAAATAACTACCGTGACAAACTATTCCTAGCGTATAAATTATATAAGTGAAGAAAGATTCCTCACAAAAAGTTCACAGTAGATATTTAAATCACTATCGTGACAAATTGTTCCTCACATATAAATGACATAAGTGAAGAAAGATTCGTCATAGATAGTCACCACACGTGACGCAGATTTTCATTACGCATAACACTCTACAGTGACGAAATTTTCGTCACCCATGTTGTAATTGTATATTCACACGCTAAGTTTATGTGAGGAACCACTCACCACGTAAGCAATCTGTCCGTGACGAGTTGTGAATTCGTCACCTAATACTTTCCTTAACATCCCTTACGTGAGTGATGCACGAGGGTTTCTAGGGTTCCTAATTTAGGTTTCTAGGGTTCCTAATTTGCTCTTTCAATTTAATTAGGAGTCTTTTTAGTTTCCTTTTAGGATTAGGTTTTACCTTTTCTTTTAAGAATAGACTGTTTGTTATTTTAGTATTTGATTTAAATTTACTTTTAGGAATAGACAATTTCCTTTTAGGATTAGACTTTACTTTTTTTCTTAGGAATAGACTGCTTGTTGTTTTAGTATTTGATTCTAATTTTTTCTTTTAGGAATAAGCTACTTATTATTCAAGTTATTTGAACACTATAAATAGAGTTCTTCCTCAATATTGTAAGGGCATTTGATTTGAGTAATTTAATTGACAATAGAATTATTTCTCTGTGTTTTTGGGCGAATCTCTTGTATCATTCCTTGTGAATTGTCTGTTGAACTAGCTCGCAAGATAATCACTATTCTGCCCGGGGTTAGTTGGTATCAGAGCTTCAACATCTTCTTGGGGTGAGATTTTATCAGTTTTTATGGCTGGTGGTCGTGGTCATGGTCGTTGCGGGCAGCTTCCGAACAAGGAAGTCCCTCATCGTGATCGTAGCGTTCAGGATGTGATGATTGAGGATTTAAAGAGGCAAGTTGCAGAGCTAACTCAGCGTCTAACGGTGTAGGATTTCGGTAATCGTGAGATGGAAGATCACGATTCTGATTCCAGTTTCGAAAACCCGTATCACAATCGTGCTCGATTCTGGGAGCGCCGTGGTCGGGAGGATCATCATGAAAATCTCAGTTTCAAAGTGGATCTACCCGAGTTTTCTGGTACGTTACAAGCCGAAGGATTCGTGGATTGGTTGAATGAAGTAGAGTGTATTTTTGAGTATAAGAAAATTCCAGATCATGTCAAAGTGAAATTGGTCGTCATCAAACTCAAAGGCGGAACATCTGCTTGGTGGGAGCAGTTGAAGTGAGCACGAGACATGCAGGGCAAGGCCAAGATCACTAATTGGGATAAGATGAAAAAGAAGATGAAGGGTCACTTCCTTCATTTCGGCTACACTCAACCCTTATTTCAGCGACTTCACTCGTTGAGGACCGTTTCTGAAGCCTACCAGCGTGCACTTGCTGTGGAGAAACAATAGAACAGGAGGCTAATGATCATAAGTGATCAAAGCAGTTAGCCAATTCGCCCTCAAGAATCCCGTCCTACCCAACAGCCACTGCAGGTTACTTCTAACTCAAATATTAGATGTTTCAGATGTGGTGAACAAGGGCATAAAACGAATGAGTGCAGGAAACCTGCTATTCAGTAGGGTAACAATCTCCTAATTGAGGAAGACGTGGTAGACGAAATTGAAGAGCTTGGAGAGCCTGTGTATGACACCGATGAAGAGTTGGATATTGTTGATGCAGATGGTTTGCAGAATGGGGATGTTGGAATTGTTATTGAAGACGGTGAAGTGCACGAAGAAACTGATAGGGGAAGGAGGTTAGGACCTTGAGGACTTGGAGATGCCCAACAAGGATCAAAATCCCATAGGAACCAAGATAGAGCTCCCAGTTCTCGAAGAAAGATCTCTAGAAGAAGCTTTGAGGCAGGTGGGGACATATTTTAAGTTTTATTATGCTCATACATTGTTCAAGCAGATGGATAAGTTCATTCCTTATGTCAATATGGATGGGCGTGTGAATGCCCTTTACTCCACCCCATTGATATATACTGATGCAAAGCATGCAGTAAATGAGACATGGCCATTTCACATTGATGACTTCTTCCCATATGCAGCCCGTACAAATGCGTACTGGCCAGGTTATTTCACTAATAGGCTAGCCATCAAGCGATATGTTAGGATGATGAGTGGTTACTATTTGGCAGCAGACGTGAATCCAGATTTGCTAGCGGAGGTGCAGCAGCTAGCAGAGTTTTCTGACCTGATACCAGAGGATCTTCTTCCTGGGCTGCCGCCAGAGGATTTCGATGAAGCTGTTGTGAACTCGAAGACGAGTTCTTTCCAACCCGGGGCGACTGATGCAGGAGGGTTTCTAGGGTTCCTAATTTAGGTTTCTAGGGTTGCTAATTTGCTCTTTCAATTTAATTAAGAGTCTTTTTAGTTTCCTTTTAGGATTATGCTTTACCTTTTCTTTTAGGAATAAACTGTTTGTTATTTTAGTATTTGATTCTAATTTTTCTTTTAGGAATAGGCAGTTTCCTTTTAGGATTAGACTTTACCTTTTCTTTTAGGAATAGATTGCTTGTTATTTTAGTATTTGATTCTAATTTTTTCTTTTAGGAATAGGCTGCTTATTATTCAAGTTATTTGAGCACTATAAATAGAGCTCTTCATCAATATTGTAAGGGACCTTTGATTTGAGTAATTTAATTGACGTTAGAGTTATTTTTTGTGTTTTTGGGCGAATCTCTTGTATCCTTCCTTGTGAATTGTCTGTTGAACTAGCCCGCAGGATAATCACTATTCTGCCCGGCGTCAGTGAGGGACGCTGTGACAACTGAACGGTGATGAATTTACATGTTTTATTGAGGAACAACGTTCTTCACCAAAGCCCAAATGTCTTGTAGTGAGAGTAGCAGTTGGAGCCTTGGAGGTATGTACGGATCTCTTATTCTTCCCTTCTTATTGCCTTCTTCTTCTATGTGCCTGTTGTGTTCCCGAGATTTTTTCCACAAACAACATTTGATATGAGATGAAGGCAAAAAAACTTGAATAAATACGAACAGATACATCGAATTGAGCTAACACCTCTAAATCTAGTAGAAAAGCATAATGCATATATTTAGAAGCTTAGATTCAAGCAAAATGCATATATTTACATTTGTTATATAATATTAAAATCATTTTTTTAGGGTCGCTTTACTTGCGTAAAGCCATAGCTTTGCTTTTTGCTTAAAGCCAAGCCATGACAAATTGCTTCACCTTCGCTTCACACTTTGACTACCTTGCATTTATGTGTTGTATACCATAATTTATCCTTTAGTTGATCAAACAAGCTAGCTATATACATAAAACCTTATCTAACCGAATCATCATTTCCCATGATTCTGTCCAACTCCACTTTTTTCAGTTTGGATATCACACTACATAGTACCGAACCAAAGATAATGATTCTAGGTTCCTAATCATCCTGTATGTAACAAACTAACTGGAGGTCAAAACAAATGTTGCTTCAACCTGAGATCAAATAGCTAGTTATCTCTATGATGATACTATTAGTCTTTCGAGCACTTGAAAAACATCAGAGTTACATAAATCGCTTACATGGAGTGACTAGAATTGAATGTAAAAGCCAAATGAAAACTTGGAATAGGTTTGGTCACGCATCCTTGCCTTTACACTTACGTAACAAGGACACTAATTTTAACAGAAAATTTCATGTCTGCGAGTGGACACTCAAAAACCCAAAGATGGAATTGTAGACACCATGTTTATACCATTTACTTTCTTTTTCGAAGCTTATCTTTCTTTATACATGTTATGAGCATAGGATGGCAAGATTTCAAGGTGTAAGTAGCAATATTAAGTAAAAACCATGAATATCAAAACGAAGTTCATAACTGAAAAATAAAGTCATAAAATAACTGTCATGAATGGATGTGTCTCAGTTTTCGTGGGGATATTATGTTGAGGTCCAGCACATTAGGGTGGATCCAACTTTGGTAATTAATCATACATAGTTTCAAGTTTGGTTGAATAAGGAAAAAAGAGTTTTCAATAAGAAACAAAAATAGAGTTTTTGTTTTGAATAAGGAATGAGTTGGCAGCTAGTTCATTAAATAGAAACAAAGTTCTATTTGAGGCGGTGTTGGGTGGATCCAAACAAGTATAAATAGGTGCATAAAACAAAGTTTTATTCATAGTATTTTCAGAGAAACTGCGTGAATAAGCAACAGAGAACATAGTATTCTCTTTGGTGTTTGGTGCGGCTGTGTGCGCGTGGACGGTAACTTTGTGTCTGATTCTTTGGGCGTGATTTTGTGCGACAAAGTGTGACGCGTGGCTGCGATATCAACTTAGTTTTGTCGATTGATTAGGTAGAAGAAGTTGAAGGAACTTTTGGGTTAATTTGCTGTGAGGTAACCCGTGTTATTTACTCTTTGTATTACTCAAGCTTGGACAAAAAGCTTGAGAAGTTATTGTACTTCTTCTTATTTGATTAGTGGATTCTCTCGGATTTGCCCCGTGATTTTTCCCTTCACATTGAAGGGTTTTTCACGTAAATCTTAGTGTCTCGTTTATTACTGCTTTAGATTTTATTTTGGTATTGTTTTATTGATATTTGACTCAACAAAGTGGTATCAGAGCAATTGTTGGGAGATTGTCAATTAAGAGAGTTGACATGGAAAATAACAACAATACAAGGATGATTAGCCTTAATGGCTCAAACTATGTTATTTGGAAAGCCAAGATGGAAGATATATTATACTGTATGGATTTGTACCCTCTAATTGAGGGAGATACAGCTAAACCCAAGGATATGTCAGGGAAAGAGTGAAAGAAATTAAACAGAAAGGCTATTGGTCACATCAGGCCATGGTTAGATGATTCGGTATTTCATCATGTGTCAGCTGAGAAGTCTGCACATGCACTTTGGACCAAACTCCAGAATTTATATGAAGGAAAACCGCTGCAAACAAGGCCTTCTTGATCAGGAAGTTAGTGAACTTAAAATTCAATGAAGGTAGTTCTATTGTTGAACACTTGAATAAGGTGCAAATTGTGGTGAATCAGTTGTCCAACATGAAGATAGTGTTAGATGATGAAGTGCAAGCACTATTACTTCTTAGCTCATTATCAGATAGTTGGGAAACATTGGTGGTGTCGGTTAGTAATTCGGCACCGAATGGATAACTTACCATGGAGTTGGTTACCGGTAGTTTATTTAATGAAGAGACTAGAAGGAAGTCTGCCGGTACTGATCATTCCCACGCACTTGTGACTAAAAACAGGGGGAGAGAAAAATATAAGAATATCATGGTTATGATAAGAATTGTGATAAGTCAAGAGGGAGATCAAAGTCAAGAGATAGAAGTTTTAAGTGTCATTATTGTCGTAAACCAGGCCATTTCAGAAAACAATGTTATAGTTATAAAATAGATTTGAAAGAGGGAAAAGTGAAGAATGGTGATAGTAAAAAAGCTACAACTGCTGTTACTGATGAACACATGGCTCTTTTGCATGTTGCAAATGAAGGAAGCAAATGGATTATTGAACTTGGTGCATCTTATCATGCAACCCCAAGGAAAAACTATTTCACTACTTATAGAGCAAGAGATTTTGGCAGTGTGAAGATGAGAAACACTAGCAACTCTAAAATAGTGGGAATAGGTGATGTGTGTGTCCAGACTAATACGGGGTGCACGTTGACTTTGAAAGATGTACGTCATGTTCCTGATATTCGTCTGAACCTGATTTTTGGACTTGTTTTGGATAAACAAGGGTATATTAATTATTTTGGTAATGGTGCATGGAAGCTTACCAAAGGTTCACTTGTTGTGGCAAAGGGTAAGGCGTGTTGCACACTATACAAGACTCAGGTGAAATTGTGTAAGACTGGTTTGAATGCAGCTGAAGATGGTTCTTCTACAAACTAGTGGCATATGCGACTTGCACACATGAGTGAGAAAGGTATGAAACTCTTAGAAAAGAAGAAATTAATTCCCTCCTTGAAACATACTCCTCTTAACCCCTGTGATTATTGTTTAATTGGTAAACATAATAGAGTTGCATTTCGTAGATCATCAAAAATAAAATATGGCTTGTTAGATTTGGTTTACACTGATGTTTGTTTTCCCATTGAAGTAGATTCTCTTGGTGGTAGTAGATATTTCTTGACATTCATTGATGATGCATCAAGAAAGGTGTGGATATATTTTCTCAGATCTAAGGACCAGGTTTTTCAGCTATTCTAGCAGTTTCATGCCAAGGTTGAAAGAAAAATAGGTAGAGTTTTGGAGTGTTTCCGCAGTGATAATGGTGGCGAGTACACATCAAAAGAATTTAAAGCTTATTGTAGTAAGCTTGGTATACAGCATGAAAAGACAGTTCCTAGCACTCCACAATATAATGGGGTAGCAGAAAGAATGAACCGGACTATTGTAGAAAAAGTGAGATGCATGCTTTGCATGGCTAAATTGCCAAAAGAGTTCTGGTCTGAAGCTGCTAATACAACTTGTTATCTCATCAACATTTCTCCTTCATTTCCTTTAGATGATGACATTCCAGAAAGAGTGTGGAGAGGGAAAGATAGTTCATACTCTCATCTGAAGGTATTTGGCTGTAAAACATTTGTTCATGTACCAAAGGAGAAGAGATTAAAGCTTGATGAGAATACATCTCCATGTATTTTCATTGGTTATGGAGATGAGCATTTGACTACAGATTATGAGATCCTGAGAATAAGAAAATTATTAAAAGCAGAGATGTGGTATTTTATGAAGATCATACCATTGCAGATTTTGAGAAAATTGAAAAGCCCAAGCAAATAGATAATGAGGTAACAGATCTTACACCACTTCCTCATTTCTTTGTCGCATGTTGAAAATGGGGGAGAGATGCCAGATGATATAGTTGGTGACCATATGCTAGAAAATGAAGTTGTTAATGATGATCATGTAGAAACAGATGAGATTGCGCATGAAGAGCAACCCCTTCAGCAAGAAATAGTAGAGCCTCAATTAAGAAAGTCTACCAGAGAGCGCCAACCTTCAAAGAGGTACCTCAATGATGAGTATGTTTTCCTTATAGAATAAGGTGAACCAGAAAATTTTCAAGAAGTACTTGATCATAAAGATAAAAATAGCTGGATGAAAGCTATGATTTAGTTGAGATTCCAAAAGGTAGAAAATCTTTGAAGAACAAATGGGTGTACAAATTGAAAAAGGATGGTGATGGAAAGAATGTGAAGCACAAACCTTGGTTAGTGGTAAAAGGCTTTGCGTAAAAGAAGGGGATAGATTTTGATGAGATATTCTCACCCGGGGTGAAGATGACATCCATTAGAGTGGTGTTAAGTCTTGCAGCTAGCCTGGATCTTGAGATTGAGCAGTTAGATGTTAAAACTGCATTTCTTCATGGGGATTTGCATGAAAAAATTTACAGGACACAACCAGAGGGTTTTGAAGTGAAAGGGAAAGAACATACGGTTTGCAGATTGAAGAAAAACCTTTTTGATTGAAACAGACTCCGAGACAGTGGTATAAGAAGTTTGACTTCTTTATCGTAGGAAATGGCTACAAGAGAACACTTCTAGATCATTGTGTTTATGTCAGATATTTTTTACCTGAAAGGTAATTCAAAGCTTTGTTTAAGCTTTGGTAATTCCGGAGCTGTGTTAAAAGGGTACACAGATGCAGATTTTGTAGGTGATTTAGACAAGAAGAGGTCGACTTTAGGTTATGTTTTCACTTTTGCAGGGGGAGCTGTAGCTTGGCAGTCTAGATTGCAAAAGTGTGTTGCTTTGTCAACTACTGAAGCCGAGTATATTTCCATTAATGAAGAAGGGAAGGAAATGTTATGGTTGAAAAGATTGCTCAAGGAGCTGGGTGTGAATCATAATAAGTATGTGGTGCATTGTGATAGTCAGAGTGCTATTAAGTTGAATAAGAATGCCACATACCATGGACTTACCAAGCATATTGATACACATTACCACTGGATACGTGACGTGCTTGAGAAAAATTGTTTCCAGGTTGCAAAAATTCATACTAGTGAAAATTCTTCCGACATGATGACAAAAGTAGTTCCAAAAGGAAAACATGAGTTTTGTAGAGAACTACAAAACTCATTGGAATGGCCTAATATGATTAGGCGGTGATTCTTCCCTAATGGTCTGGAGGGGGAGATTTGTTGAGGTCCAACCCATTAGGGTGGATCCAACTTTGGTAATTAATCAAACATAATTTCAAGTTTGGTTGAATAAGAAAAAAATGTTTTCAATAAGAAACAAAAACAGAGTTTTTGTTTTGAATAAGGAATGAGTTGGCTGCTGGTTAATTAAATAGAAACAAAGTTATATTTGAGGCAGTGTTGGGCGGCTGCAAGTGCATAAAACAGAGTTTTATTCATAGTATTTTCAGAGAAGCTGCTGCGTGAATAAGCAACAGAGAACATAGTATTCTCTTTGGTGTTTGGTGCGGCTGTGTGCGCGTGGACGGTGACTTTGTGTCTGATTCTTTGAGCGCAATTTTGTGTGACAAAGTGTGACGCGTGGTTGCGATATCGACTTAGTTTTGTCAATTGATTTGGTAAAAGAAGTTGAAGGAGCTTTTGGGTTAATTTTCTGTGAGGTAACCCGTGTTATTTACTATTTGTATTACTCAAGCTTTGGGCAAAAAACTTGAGAAGTTATTGTACTTCTTCTTATTTGATTAGTGGATACTCTCGGATTTGCCCCGTGGTTTTTCCCTTCACATTGAAGGGATTTCCACGTAAATCTTGGTGTCTCGTTTATTATTGCTTTAGATTATTTCCTTGGTATTGTTTTATTGGTATTTGACTCAACATATTCATCTCCATATCTAATACCCCTTGCCAGTGTTGTTGTACATAGGTCCCACTCACCTCCCCTATATGCAATATGTGATATTATGGCTATGAATTCCTTGGCTTTAGGATAGGATTTTGTGATGAGTTTAAGAGCTTAAATGCCAATGGCATTTCCCTCAGATGTACATACAATACATTTCACAAATCTTCAACTTGGTCCTTAGACATAAAAAATGATTAAAACAGTGAATTCATGACTAGTTTTAAAATCACTAATTAACAATGAGTTTAATAAATTTCAAAAAAGGTGCTAGTAGTTTTGTAATAAATAGGAATGACACTTGGTTGAAAAACAGAAAAACAGCTAAAATTTAAGCTATATCTGGAACGGAACTGATGTGTCCAAATCCGTCACTGTCGATTTTTGACCTACAAAATGAACGATAGTGAGCCAAGGAACACCATTGTGGTGGCCGAAGAAACTCCAATGCAAAGTCAGGTAACTGAATAAGAATGGATGTAAACTGTAAAATTGGATTGTAATGCGTACCTTTCTCATCACTTTCGTTCACCTTATATAGCAAGTATTTCACTCCTTCATACTTTACTGTTGAGGCATGATGGAGGGAGAAGATCTCGCTCAGGATCTTATCCATCTATGACTGAGTTCCTTTCGGCAGTTGGTTCTGTTTGGGACACAATACTTGATTGGGTCAAGAACTGTGCAAATGGATCTTGGGCTTATGATGGCTCATAGATCTGCGTCCGACCTTGTTGTCCTGGACCAAGATCCAAATTTGCACCACACTAGGCCTGCGTAAGCTGGGCTTGAGTGCCTAACTTACAAAGTGAACAATTACTAAGCTGGGCCGGACCATGCTTGGGCTTGCTTGAGATCGTGTTGTGGCCTCTCCGTATTAGGGTTGAGCTATGTCATGTATACGACCGTGATCGGATGATTGTTTGACATCTCATCAGTTACTCCCCCTCGTTAGTGTGGTTGTGTATAGGGCCACTAACTAGTTGTGCGTGGGGGATTGTGTGATGCCATGATGGAATATTTCGGCACCTTCAGTGCTGAAGTTAATGCTTATGCAGTGTTTAGGTGATTACTTCAACTGCACACTAAGCTTATATAGGCCTATTCTGCGAAAGTTTGATGTTTTCACCTCCTAGTGCTTATTTTTGTCCTCTCTTTTGCCAAGAACTCTCCAGTCAGGTCTAGTACAAACCTCCGTTCAATCATGTCTGTGAGATTTTCTCATAAGCGACGTGCGGCTTGCCTTGAATTCTTCAAGGAACCCTCGACGTTGGAAGGGGATCTGGCTGACCTCCACAGTAAGGGTCAGGTTCCTGATGACCCGAGGTTGTCGCTCCTTACAGAGAGAGACTCACTAATAACCCCAGGGGAGGTGTATGTCAGTTTATACAAAGCCATGTTCAGAGTAGGCACGCGCTTCCCCATTCCTGACGCCATTTGACAATTATTATCGTATCATGGTATTGCCTTGGCCCAGTTAGCACCCAATGGGTGAAGGATTTGATCGTTGTTCTGGTTAGGGTGATGGGCGCTAGGCTTCATCTGTTGCCTAAGCTAATCCAGTCCATGGATCCTTTTAGGTTGAACAAACACGACGTATGTTGGCTAGTAAAGCTCTCGTGTCTGGACACGCTTCCAGATGATACGAAAAACTAACAGAAGTATTTTTTTCTCCTTCTTGAAGTTTGGGTATTTCCCTTATGGTAGCCAACTGATCGTCCATAGCTTGAGGAATCCTAGTAGGTTTCCTGTAGCCAACTGATCGTCCACAACTTGAGGAATCCTAGTAGGTTTCCTGTATATCCTTGCCTATTTCTTTTAATCATGTCCTTTGCTTTTTAAATACGAGGGCATGATTTTGCCGCTCTTTTTCCTAAGGAGGAGAAAGTGAGGGCTGACTTTCTCACTCTGTCGTTGATGCCTATTTTGGATGTTATTCCGCCTGAGAACATCAAGTGGAGTAGTCTATTTTCCAGCGAGACTATCAGAGTCGGGCGGAGTCTGATTGCTCCTGTAGGCTCATCTTCAGGGACCGAGTCCGAACATCCAGAGTGCAAAAAAAGACCGCGAGGCTGCCTTGTTCGTCCAAGAGGAAAACTGCGGAGGGTTTTCTCTCCCCCTATCTCAAGTCCAAGAAGGTCAAGGTGAGGGTTGTCCAATCCGCTTCTCTGTCCGCCCCTGAAAGGGAGATTGTGGAGCACTCCCAGTCGATAGTCCCTTATCATGCGAGTGAGAAGGTGATGATTGAGCTTGACAACCCTCTTCAGTGGACTATGGAAGAGTATGCTAAGCACCCTCCTCATACTCTGCTTCAATGTCAGCCATGGAGGAGGATCTCTTTCATTGTGATAGGATTAATGACCCTAGTAAACTAAGCGCAAAACAAATTGAACGTGCTTTTGACTACCTTTTTCATGCCACCATAAGAGTTTCTGCTGGTGCTGACTTGAATGCAAAGTTGCCTGCCCTGGAGAATGATGTTTGTGGTCCGTCTGTGGATCCGATCGTAATAGTGGAACACCATTCCCCTGAGGATGTTGCTCGTGATCCGTCTGAGTCGTCGTCTTCTTGCCCGAACCCTCAAGTTCGCCCGCCTTCCCTGCCGTATGCTACTGACAAAGGGAAGCAAATTGAAGAGTTCCTCCTTCTGTGGAAGTTGCAAAAAGAGGGGCGAGACTAATCCCAGACCCCAGGGTTTTTCATGTTGACGCCCGCATTGAATTTCATGCTCTAGGTGCTATCCATCTCAGCTCTAGCGGTCGACATATGTGGCACCAGAGAAATGGTTCCATGCAAATCCTATGGAAGTGGTTTTCCTGGCTGGTTGACTATCCACCGCTAGAGGAGATACCTATGGAGGACCATATCAATAAAGGGCAAAAGCACCTATTGCATGTAAGTTAGAAATTGTCTGACTGTCATTTGACTTTTCGCCATACTTATTGTTCATAACCCTGTATGTGTCCTCTGTCCAGGGGATGACTCACTTCATTTATGCTGGGATGATGGGCACAAAAGTGGAGTTTGCGTGGGATAGAGTATATGCTCTAGAAAGGTTGTTCGCTGAGCAACAACTGTAGCTTTTAGATGCCTTCTTCGAGGTGGACTCGATGGAAAAACTATTGGCCGCTTAGTTTAATATAGAGGTTCGGTGGGGTGAGGCTCAGGAGAGCCTAGGCAAGGCATTGTCCACTAAGTCAGACTTGAAGGCCTAGTTGGAAAGGGTCCAAAAAGCTTTGGACGAGGCCTTGGTTGCCCAAACCCCTTTAAAGAAAAAATTGAGAAAAGTTTAGGAAAGTCAGGATAGGTCGATAGCTGAGAAAACAATGGTTGCTCACAGTCTGACCTCTGTTTAGAAATTTGTTGCTGATGCTCAGAACGCCTTGGAAGGTGAACATGTTGAGGCGGTGCATAGGAGGGAACTCCATGAGGCTGCTCAAGTGTTGGTTCTTCAGCTCAACTAGGAACTGGATTCAAAGCGTTCAAGCTGAGTTGAGGCTGATCGTAGGCTAGCAAATTGTGAGAATGATTTGACCAAGGCGATCGTGGAGCTAGCCAACCTGAAAGTGAAATGGGAGGCTAAGGAAAGAAAGCTCATTGAGGCTACTGACACTGTCCAGTTCATCAAGGTTATTGCAAGAAGGTGGTAGCTACTGGACTATATTGAGCAGGATCGTGATGATTGGGACCTTTTCGCTTACAAATAGTTGGTATTCCCTCATTTTTTGGAGGTGGATAATGTTTCCTTTTCTCTGCAGGGTGGTTCTGAAGCCGACCCGAGTATTGCAAAAATGACAACCAGTCTTGTCATTACTAAGCCTACCACTGACCCCACCGTCCAGGAAGCTGCCCATGACTCTATATTGCCTGAGCGGTGTTTTGTATAAGAAAGGTTTATCAATACAAAAATTTTGTGTTTCCTTGTTTTGTGTTTACGCTATATCTATCGTACTTGCCACTTTTAATCTGTGCTTAGATTAGGCTGAAGAGAGTGATGTGCCACCAATAATATAAGACTGGCTTTAGGTAGTCATGTTCCTTTTTGTATGTAGTAGTCCTTAGTCTTGACTGGAGCCCTTTTTAGCTTGAGGCCTTCACTTGATAATAACGCTAACTTAATATTTAAGAAGACTTAAGTTGCAGAATAGTCATCTTTACCTGAGCGGATTAGGTTATCATAGTGTCACAAGCTTTACCTTGAAGATGAGTTAAATTTGTGCAGAAGTTGTCTGGGTCTAGGCGACTAGACTTCCATAACAAATTCCAACCTTGTGCAGAAGTTAGGGCGTTTGAGAAATCATACTTGTTCGAACAGACTGGATTTCCGTAGTATATAGTAGGGGTGGGCATCCCATCCCGCGATCCCGTTCCCGTCCCGTCCCGTCCCGATTTTTTCGGGTCTTAATGGGATTGAATAATTTCATCCCGATCCCGTCCCGTCCCGATCTAGAATGGGATGGGATGGGATGAAGATTTTCAATCCCGCCAATCCCGTCCCGTCCCGAACTAATTTTTTAATATTAATTATTAATATTTTTATTTATTTATTTATTTATTTTATGAACATTTGCATAAAATGTTCAGGCTTCCAGCTGCAGCAGGCCTTCCAGCAGTCCAGGCTTCTATTTGATATGTCCAGATTAGCACGCTGATCTCGTCCCGTCCCGAACCCGTTTGGGATGGGACGAGGTCGGGATGAGGTTTTTCCCATCCCGTCCCGTCCCGATCCCGTATGAACGGGATGGGCATATCTCGTCCCATCCCATCCCGTGCCCACCCCTAGTATACAGGCTCAATCCTGAAGAGGAGTTGAGCTATAGAGAAGTCATCTCTGCCCAAATGGGTTAGACTTCTATGATTTACCCTAATCTCGAACAGGAGTTAGGTTTTGAAGAAGTCATCTTTGTCCAAATGGATTAGACTTTTGTGGTATACAGGCTCAACCCTAAAGAGGAGTTGAGATGTAAGGAAGTCGTCTCTCCCCAAATGGGTTTGACTACTATGATGAATCCTAATACTGGACAAGAGTTAGGTTGTGGAGAAGTCATCTTCGTCCGAAAAAACTAGAATTATATAGTATACAGGCTCAAACCCCGAAGAAGAGTTGAGTTGTAAAGTCGTTGTGTCTGTCCAAATGGGTTAGACTCCTATGATTTACCCTAATCCTGAACAAGTGTTAGGTTGTGGAGAAGTCATTTTCGTCTGAACGGACTAGAATTTTGTGGTATAAGGGCTCAGTCCTGATGAGGAGTTGAGGTGTAGGGAAGTCATCTTTGCCCTAATGGGCTAGACTGCTATGATGAACCCTAATCTTGAACAAGAGTTAGGTCGTGGAGAAGTCATATTCGTCTGAACGGACTAGACTTCTTTAGTATACAGGCTCAATTCTGGAGAGGAATTGAGTGGTAGGGAAGTGGTGTCTGCCTGAATGGGTTAGGTTGTGGAAAAGTCATTTTCGTCCGAATGGATTAGATGTCTCTAGTATACGAGCTTAGTCCTAAAGAAAAGTTGAGCTGTAGGGAAGTCACCCTTGCTCGAACAGACTTGACTTCTATGATGAACTCTAATCCTGAACATAAGTTAGGTTATGGAGAAGTCATCTTTGTCCAAACGGACTAAACTTCTTAAGCGGACTAGGCCACTTATGCGCGGTGAGCCATCACGAGACTAGGCTCGGTTCGCTTTGTAGGTCCATGATTCCTTAGATGAACTAGGTCACTTAAAACAGCGAGTTGTTGACATCCTAATAGGACTAGACTTGGCCGCTGTGCACCATCGTGGTCCCCTTGGTTGGACCAAGTTATTCGTGCGTGGTGAGCTTTCACGAGATTGGATTCGGTTCGTTTTGTGGCGTAGTGATTCTTTAGGCGGAGAACATCACTAAGATGTGGTGAGTTGTCGACATCCTTAATAGGACTAGACTCGGCCACTGTTCGCCATCGCGACCCCCTTAGTTTGACCAGGTTATTCGTGCGTGGGAAGCCATTACAAGACAGGGCTCGGTCCGCTTTGTGTGCCGTGGTTCTATAGGCGGACTAGGTCACTTGGACTTGGCGAGCTGTCGACATCTTTAATAGGACTAGACTCGGTCGCTGTGCGCCATCGTGGCCCCATGTGTCGGACTAGGATATTCATGAGTGGTGAGTTGTCACGAGACTAGGCTTGGTCCGCTTTGTTGTGCCGTGGTTCCTTAGGAAAACTAGGTAACTTGGACGTGATGAGTTGTCGACATCCTTAGTAGGACTAGATTGGTCTACTGTGCGCCATCGTGGTCCCCTTGGTCGGACCAGGTTTGCCTCTGTATGCATATTTGAGTGTGGAATGACATCGTTTTGAAAGAGAGTACCTTTTATTGAATTTTTTTTTTCTAAATGTTCTACATGATACTCTCTCCACTCAGGCTCTCCGACTAGTGGCCTCTTGGCCCTTCTTCAGGTGACTTCACGATAGAGTGGCTATTTGCCTGATTGTTTCATCGTCGCGTAATGATATTCTTTTGCGGTTGACTGATCTCCTGGGATAGTCCCTACATTATTATAGATGAGGTACTTAATTCATTGGTGCCAAGTAGAGACCACTACTTTCATCTGATGGAGCAAAGGCCTGCCAAGAATCACGTTGTATGTAGAGGGGGCGTCTACGACAAGAAGTTCAATCGTTAGAATCCTTATTAGGCCCGAATCCTTTGCTACCTTAGGAAACCTGATGCTTCTAACTGGGTAACTCCGCGTGCCACAAAATCCGATCATGGCCTGCTTGTGCCGCTTCAGCTCTGCTTCCCTTAGTCGCATCTGTTGAACGCCTCCAAGAACATGATGTTGATTGAGCTTCCTGTATGCACCAATGACCTTTTCACACCCCATTTTGTTATCCTGATTGTGATGACTAGGACGTCATTGTGCAGGGAGTAGACCCCTTGCATGTTGCTCTATGAATGCCAGGTCCGGGGTCGGATCTTCTATTTGGGCTTGCTGGATAGGGCGATCTCCATAGTGGAAACATGTCCGTAGTTCTCAGACTGTTATTTTCATCGACCGATTTGACCGTTCCGGCTCGTATGCACTGTGTAGGGCATAGATGTGCATTTGGTGCAAGCTTTTCATTTTTCGTCCCTCGAACTGTTTTTTTGTCAAGACTTACGAATTCCTGGAGCCTTCCCTTTTGTACCCAGTACTCAATCTCATTCTTGAGATTCGACAATCCTAAGTATCTTGACCGTGGTCCTTGTGATAAGCACAATACTTATTTTTATCATGCCTTGACGTGTCACTCTTGAGCTTCGAGGGTAGTTTTACGTCTTCCCAGCAGGGGCAAAACCATTATTTTTGCCGGGGGTTTGGGGGGGGGGGGGGGGGGGAGGGGATATTAATTACCATGTTTTGATGCACAATTAATAAAAAAAATATAGCATATTATGAAAAATTGTAAAAGAATTATAAATTTTTTCACGATTATATAGGTATTGATATATCAAAATCCACAAAATGATTGTTTTTTCCCTTCTTTGTATATTTTCTTATTACAACTTTTTTCCAAAGAATTACTAGGAAATATATCTACTAAATTATAATAAAAATAGGAGTTGAGAAGAACTAAAAATTGTGACAAATTGAATTGCTTGTTAAGTAGTTCGGAAATTTGGACATTAAAATCAAGATGAGCTACATTATAAAGTTAGATTGAAAAATGGGTTGGATTATAGCTTTAAAGATTCAAGTGAAAAGTAAACATTGAGCCCCACTTATATTTGTATACTTTAAAAGGATATTTAAAAATGAGTGGCCCAAAAATAACTTGTTAAACACAAAATTAAAAATGAATATGAGGACCTACTTTAACACTATAGTAAATTTAGAATTGAGGGGGCAGTATAGAATTTTACGTGATTTGAGAGAGGCAGAAACTAACAGAGAACATCAAATTCTAGCACCTCATAATGGTAGTAGCTCCTCCCTTGCTCCCATCTCTTCATGGCGGAGAAGATCTTGGACAAACTGGTGTTGAGCGGGATGTAGTTGGGGTACCTTATATTAAAGTTGGTGACATTGTCAGATTCGACCATGCTGTTGTTTCGCCTCCTTTTGGATTTGTCATCCTCCTCACGCCTCTTTGCATCTCCCCTGTCTCGGGTCTTGAGGGATTGCTTGGCCTCATTTTCACCTTCCCTGGCCGATGTCATCTCCTCAAGAGTGATGTACTTTTGCACGTTCTTTAGTAAGTCTGATATGTCATTTGGAAGCTCCAGAGTAAGGAAGTTGTAAAATTGATGCAGGAGGGTTTCTAGGGTTCCTAATTTGCTCTCAAAGTTATTTACTAAATAACTTATTCGTAATCTTTCAATTTAATTAAGAGTATTTTTAGTTTCCTTAGGATTAGGCTTTACTTTTTATTTTTGGAATAGACTGCTTGTTATTTTACTATTTGATTCTATTTTTTCTTTTAGGAATAGTCTGCTTATTATTCAAGTTATTTGAGCATTATAAATAGAGTTCTTCCTCAATATTGTAATAGACCTTTGATTTGAGTAATTTAATTAAACATTAGAGTTATTTCTCTATGTTTTTGGGCGAATATCTTGTATCATTCCTTGTGAATTGTTTGTTGAACTAGCCTGCAAGATAATCACTATTATATTCGGCGTTAGTTGGTATCAGAGCTTCAACATCCTCTTGGGGTGAGATTTCATCAGTTTTCATGGCTGGTGGTCGTGGTCGTCGCTGGCAGGTTCCGAACGAGGAAGCCCCAAACCGTGATCGTAACGTTTAGGATGTGATGATTGAGGATTTACAGAAGCAAGTTGCACAGTTAACCCAGCGTCTAACGGCGCAGGATTTCGGTAATCATGAGATGGAAGATCACGATTCTGATTTCAGTTTCGAAAACCTGTATCACAATCGTGCTCGATTCTGGGAGCGTCGTGGTCGAGAGGATCGTCATGGAAATCTTGGTTTCACAGTGGATCTACCCGAGTTTTTTGGTACGTTACAGGCCGAAGGATTCGTGGATTGGTTGAATGAAGTTGAGTGTATTTTTTAGTATAAGAAAGTCCAAGATCGTGTCAAGGTGAAATTGGTCGCTAAAAAACTCAAAGGCAAAGCGTCTGCGTGGTGGGAGCAGTTGAAGCGAGCACGAGACAGGTATGGCAAGGCCAAAATTACTAATTGGGAGAAGATGAAGGGTCACTTCCTTCCTTTCAGCTACACTCAACCCTTATTTCAGCGACTTCACTCGTTGAGGACCGTTTCTGAAGCCTACCAGCGTGCACTTGCTGTGGAGAAACAACAGAACAGGAGGCCAATGATCATAAGTGATCAAAGCAGTCGGCCAGTTCGCCCTCAAGAATCTCGTCCTACCCAGCAACCACCGCAGGTTAATTCTAACTCAAATATTAGATGTTTCAGATGTGGTGAACATGGACATAGAGCGACTGAGTGCAGGAAGTCTGCTATTCAGAAAGGTAACAATGTCCTGATTGAGGAAGATGTGGTAGACGACACTGAGGAGCTTGGAGAGCCTGTGTATGACGATGATGAAGATGGAGATGTGCTGTATGGAGATGGCCATGAGACTCTGATCGTTTGTAAGAGTCTATTGACTCCAAAGGGTGATTCAGGGGACGATTAGTTAAGAACCAATGTTATTCTGCCCGGCGTCATGTCTGCAATGCTGAATGGTGATGAGGGCTTTATGGAGCCTACCCCACAATCCTTACAAAAATTGACACTGCAGGCTGTCAAAGATGCTGTTATGAATCAGTTTGTGGGTGACAATACGGAGGTAAGCATCGTTAGGGAACTGAAATAGAATCTCGCATTCTTGATTACCCGGGTACAGTTAAAGCGACAAGAACTGCTGGTGAACCTGAAGTTAATCCAATTGTGTTTCGACGGTCGCCCTCTGATCTGCAGTTTCAGCAAGTGTTCTTGAAGGATACTAATGAGAGGGCCAGTGCATATATTGCTGGCCCTGCACCAAATAGATGGGGTTTTACCTTTGAAGGGCAAGATCTGTTTGAGTTGGTTAGCAATTTGCATACAGATGAACAATCAAATTTGGAGGGGTCACTAGTACGTGAGTCGAAGGATGTGAATACGGATCTGCGAGGAAAACTTAACAGTCATCCACTCTTCTCTGGCATCACGCTGGACTTGTTAGTAGAGATCATTAACTCTAGGCTCTTTACCACAGTTCGGGATTCTTTAGGATTAACTTATGACGTGTCCTTCGAATTAAGCTTGTTTGATAGGCTGAACCTTGGGTGGTATGTGATCTCAGTGACTTCAACTCCTGCCAAGGTCTACAAAGCTGTTGATGCATGCAAGAATGTTCTTAGAGGTTTGCACATCAACAAGATTGCCCAAAGGGAGTTGGACAGGGCAAAGCAAACCCTGCTGATGAGACATGAAGCAGAATCAAAGTCAAATGCATATTGGCTTGGATTACTAGCTCATTTGCAAGCTTCTTCTGTACCGAGAAAGGATATATCTTGCATCAAGGAGCTGCCTTTGCTTTATGAAGCTGCCACGATTGACGACGTATATTTTGCTTATGAGAAATTGAAGATAGACGAAGATTACTTTGAGAAGAAGTACAGCATTGTGTTGCAGCATTCCGGTGAGTGCATTTTAAATTTACCTCCCAATGCTGTAATGCCAAAAATAGTTGGTCCTTTTACAAAAACCATCCATTTAACTAAGCAGCTTGCATGCTTAGAGGCCTGTAGAAAATTACATGAAGCAGGTGCTCTTGATGATCACCTTCTTCCGTATGTTGAAGAGACTCTGGAGAAAAGTCTAGATGGAGAAACCAAAGATCGTGCTTCTGGTGTTGGAACAACCAAAAGGAAGGAACTCCATGGGACAACAACTGTGCGTGCTTTAGCTGGAACTTGGGGAGATAAAGCCGATGGCTTCAGTTTGAATGCATATAGAATAAATTTCTTTTGTGAGCAGGTTGATGAGTTCTATTGTGGATTTGTTCTCTTAATTGATGCAAATTTGGACGATGATACTGCAAATGCAGAGGTCGAACTATTCTTGATTCCCGACAAGTTGGTGAGATCTTCAGTTTCTCCATGTGGCCAAATCCAACTGCATGCTGAACAGATGAACAATGCACAAGCTTTCTACGAGTTTTTTTTAATGGTTTGTTTGGAAAGTTATTTATTGGATCAATCTCATGTGGACAACGAGAATATGAAGCCTGGCAAAGTAGAAATTTGAAGGTTCTATAAGCTGGGTTGCTTCTACATCCTCATATCCCATTAGATAAATTTGATCCTGTTGCGCAACGTCTTCGCCAATTCATACGAGGGGCCTTGGAGAGACCTATAGAAACTGGAAAGAACAGTGAACCGATGCAAGTATTACGATGGTGCTTGGCATAAACCAAGTGCTCCACAACCTTTTTTTTGTGGGTTTTGTTTCACCGGTTTGTTGCAACTGGCCAAGTGGAGACCGACTTGCTATATGCTGCTGACAATCAGATGGCTGAAGTAGCTAAAGATGCAAAGGATACACATGATCCATTGTATTCCAAAATCTTGAGCTCAACATTGAGTTTTATCCTGGGATGGGCAGAGAAAAGACTCCTTGCTTACTATGATACCTTTCATCATGATAATGTTGATTCAATGGCAAGTGTTGTATCTCTAGGGGTATCAGCAGCAAAGATACTGGTGGAAGATATCTCTCATGAGTATCGTAGAAAGAGAAAAGAAGAGGTTGATGAAGTCAAGGAATTGATTATTATAGTAAAGGAGTATGTGCTAGGTTTGCAGATGGAGCTCAAGAAGAAGGGAAATGAAAGACAATCCAGTACGCCAGCAAGAGCTAGCAGAGTTTTCTAACCTAGTGCCAGAGGATCTTCCTCCTGGGCTGCCGCCAGAGGATTCCGGTGAAGCTATTGTGAACTTGAGGACGAGTTCTTTCCAACCCGGGGCGACTGATGCAGGAGGGTTTCTAGGGTTCCTAATTTGGATTTCTAGGGTTCCTAATTTTCTCTCAAAGTTAATTACTAAATAACTTATTCGTAATCTTTCAATTTAATTATGAGTCTTTTTAGTTTCCTTTTAGGATTAGGCTTTACTTTTTATTTTAGGAATAGACTGCTTGTTATTTTAGTATTTGATTCTATTTTTTTTTTTAGGAATAGACTGCTTATTATTCAAGTTATTTGAGCACTATAAATAGAGCTCTTCCTCAATATTGTAATAGACCTTTGATTTTGAGTAATTTAATTGAACAATAGAGTTATTTCTTTGTGTTTTTGGGCGAATCTTTTGTATCATTCCTTGTGAATTGTCTGTTGAACTAGCCTGCAGGATAATCACTATTCTGTCCGGCGTAAAAAATTGACCTCGCAGAGGATAAATGTGTCGCCGCTGCAACTGTTGATTAGAGTCAGCTCATGTTGAAGCGAGTGACATACTCCCTGACAGTTTCACCGTGCTTCTGCTTGAGGCTAAACAGATAGTAGTGCCCCTTCATGATTCGTTGGCTCCCTATGAATCGGGTGATGAACGCCTTTGCCAAGACTTGAGCGATGGATCTTGGTTGAACTTTCCTTCAATGCCATCCCATGGTGTTAATGGCGTAAGTGATCCAATGGATCGGATGTCCCATCATAGAACTCGAGCTTTGGGGGGATGAACTTCTTTGGCAATGGCGCACTCATGATCTCCTCAGAGAACAAAGGGACAGTAAGATCATACAGTACGTCTGGATTGGTTGCTCCCAAACGAAGTGGGTTATCGACTATTGTCATGTCTGCCTTTGAGGCATGATTCCCTCTACCTTTTTCGTTCCTTGGATTCCCTCATGACCAACATTTTGATATTCGACAGGGAGTTTGCCGCTCTCATGGACATGCTCTCGAGCGTCCTTTTGAGTCAGGGACCTCCCCGAATTTTTGCCATTCTCTAATGGTGGCTGTCAATCCCTGGTAAGCCTTTCCACCACCAGCATAAGATGATTCATATGGAGCAAAATCTTATCGATGTGGGGTTCAGCCCCGACGGTTGGTCCTTCCGACAGCTCTGCTTCCTCAATTGGATCGACTCGGCTTGGCGGTCAGGTTCCCTAGCTAGAACGTTTTCTGGCTCGGCAATGTTAGCTCGGAATCTGGTGCTAGTGACCATGTCTCGAGACTTTGCTGGTTCAAAAAAGCTTGTGTCTTTGTTTTAAGGAAAACTTGTCGTATTCTCACAGACGGCGCCAAACTGATGTATCCAAATCCGTCCCTGTCAATTTCTGACCTTCAAAATGAACAACAATGAGCTAAGAACCACCGGTGGCTGAAGGCACTCCGATGCTAAAGTCATATGACTGAATAAGGATGGATGTAGACTGTAAAATTGGATTGTAAGTGCGTACCTTTCTCATCCCTTTCGTTCACCTTATATAGGGAGTATTTCACTCCTTCATTGACTCTACTGTCAAGGCGTGATGGAGGAAAATCTCGCTCAGGATCTTACCCATCCATGACCGAGTTCCGTTCGACACTTGGCTCTGTTTGGGACCCAATACTTGTTTGGATCAAGAGCTGTGCAAATGGATCTTGGGTTTGTGACAGTTCAGAGATTTGTGTTCGGGCCTTGTTGTCCTAGACCAAGCTCCAAAATTCGCTCCATGCTGAGCCCGCGTAATTTGGTTTTGGGCGCCTAAATTACGGGTTGAACAGTGACTTGCGACCTCTCCGTACGAGGGTTGACCTGTGCTGCGTATACATTTGTGATCGGATGATTGTTTGATGTCTCATAAAAAAAACCTTAAATTTTTGGCTTAAAATTTGTTAAACATGCATACAAAAACTCAAAATATATTAAACTTTTGAAAATGATCTACCTATATTGAATAATTTCACAGGCACATGAATGCCCGCGCACACAAACTAAATTAAAAAAAAAAAAAAAAAAAAGTTCTAACACTTGCGGGTGTAAGAAAATCTAAGTGACCCAATAGCAGTGCACTTTTAACCCGATCTTTAAAGCCCGCATGAAAAGCTAGTTGCCAATGCATGAAATGAAATACTAGCTTGATGTGAAATTGGTTTTTCCCATATAACTTGAAACTTTAAAAGACCCATCCATGATTGTAGGATTAGTGAGCCTTTGGAGTAAAAGTGTGAATAACACTTTTCCCATGTGCTCATTGGCCATTCAAAGCATTTGACCTCATAGATGATGCTTAAGGTTATTGTAGCGAGCATCTTGAGGGCTTGCAGCTGTCTGGAGCTTTTGATACGTTACTCTTCTTCCACCTTTCCGTCGTTTGATTCGTTGCTTACCTGAGTTCTTGAAAGAAAGCTTTACTTGTACAGGCAGAGCTACTATGTTAAAGCCTGTTTCCTTTCAAGCTTTGTCAATCAAGCTTTTTAAGGTTATAATATATAGAAGATTTGTAAACCTGGAGATAAAAAATGGTTGGGTACATCTGAAGAAAACAGATATCTACAGAAAAGGATGGATCGGGGATTGGTAGATCCTGATGAAACTCGTCTAGTCAACTAGTTTCAGTGGAATTATTTCAAAATAGTCAATGAACTAAGCCAAGAGTAATCATATGAGTTCATTCGATGGCAGAAATTAAGCAGAAACTGAGTACAGAATTGCATGGGGATTTAGACATCTAGACCAGAAAATTTCTTGAACTTTTTAACCAATATATTAATTATCGAGTCACGGAATATACTTTTCCTAACTGGTATGATTCAACTCAGAGTATTTAGAGCTTGCTAAACTTGATGAATTTTCTTACCGAATTACGTTTCCGAAATTTGAACACTTTAGACAAAAGTTGAGGTGAGAAACCGATGATTCAAATCATTTTCCATTTCTAATGGCTACAGAGCTTCAACCATCCTTAGTTTGCATGTAGGGTTACTGGTATACATTAGAACCATTAAAGTTCCTGTTATGTTAATATCATGCATCCCTCATTTGATATAGACATTGTAGTTCTTGGAAGTTGGAACTGAAACCAATAAAACAGAAATTCTCTCTCTTGTTTTTTTGGTTTTTGTCTTTTCTGTTTAATTTGTATCAAGTAAAACATGTAATCAAAAAAAAAAAAAAAAAAAAAAATGCACGCATTGTAGTAATGATCAAGAAAACAGACATACTTGGCTTATACTCGAAAACAACTAGATAGAATAATAATAGAAAAAATTTGTTCAGCTGATTTTGTTTGAAAGAGAAGAGAAAGAAAGCCATAATCAAAGGGTACTATTCGCTTGGTCTGCTTTTAGTACCACTTTTCTCCACTATATAAAGCTCCTGAATCTACTCTTCAGAAACCATCCTCAGCACATTCAGTTCATTACATTCCATCTGTTTCTGTAATTACATTCCATCTTTTTCCAGCATACATAAACCATTCTACTTCTCGCTTGCATAAAGGGACGTATAGATAAAGATGACTAAGATGAGGTCTTATCTTCTGATGGCCTTCTTTGTACTGCTCATCTCAATTGCAGTCTCCTCTGTTCTAGGGGATGATTTACTCGGCGGAGGGAGCGGTAATGGCAACGGTAATGGAAATGGCAATGGAAGTGGAAGCGGTAGTGGAAATGGAAATGGAAATGGCAACGGCAACGGAAATGGCAATGGAAGCGGAAGTGGAAATGGAAACGGAAATGGCAATGATAATGGAAACGGCAACGGTGGCATCATTGCCAATGGTGATGGCAGTGGTAATGGGAATGGGAATGGCAATGGTAATGGAAATGGAATTGGTAGTGGAAGTGGAAGTGGCAATGGTAATGGCAATGGCAATGGAAATGGAAATGGAAATGGTAGTGGAAGTGGCAATGGCAATGGAAACGGTAATGGCAACGGAAATGGTGGTGGTAGCGGAAGCGGTAATGGCAATGGCAATGGAAATGGAAATAACAACAACAACGGAAGTGGAGATGATGGCAACGGAAACGGAAATGGTAAAGGTGAAGGTAAAGGAAAGGGTAATGGTGAAGGCAATGACAATAACAACGGTAACAGCAAAGGTGCTAGAAATGGGAATGGCGATAACAAGGGAAATGGCAATGGCAGTGGGAGTGGCAATGGCAATGGCAATGGAAATGGAAAGTCAGCTCCATATGAAGTATTGCCAGCAAAGGAGGGAACAAGACAGGAAAGATGCAAATGCCAGATGACGGGGAGTTGCTTCTACAAGACTCTTGAGTGCCCTGCTGAATGCCCAGAAAGGAGACCCAAGGACAAGAAGGCTAAGGGTTGCTTCGTCGACTGCAGTAGCAAGTGTGAGACTTCTTGCAGATGTAAGTTCTCAGCCTCATTATTCTGTATAGCCTTCAATTTTATGCGATTTATGTTTCTCATATCTAATCGCTGTGAATTGCATTGGCAGCTAGGAGACCTACCTGTGAAGGTTATGGCTCAGTTTGCTATGACCCTCGCTTTGTTGGTGGTGATGGTAGGATGTTCTACTTCCATGGATCCAAGGGAGGTGACTTTGCTCTTTTCTCCGATGATGAACTCCACATCAATGCCCACTTCATTGGTACAAGACCAGAGGGCAGAACACGTGACTTCACCTGGGTGCAAGCTCTCTCCATTATGTTCAACTCTCACACCCTTGTTGTTGCTGCCAAGAGAACCCCTCATTGGGATGACAGTATTGATGCTCTTGCTGTCATGTGGGATGGTCAGGCAAGTGAAGTACCCACAGATGGAGAGGCTGAATGGAGGACTACAGATGGAGTGAGAGATGTGGTAGTAGAGCGTACAGATGATACCAATAGCGTGAAAGTGACTGTAACCGGACTAGTTGAGGTGGATGTAAAGGTGACACCCATTGGTGCTGAAG